>OX451737.1:560561553-562961553 GCA_948472305.1 Vicia faba
TTATATATATATATTATATATATATATATATATTAAATATATTAAATATAATAAATATGTATAAAATAAAATAAAATATTTACAAAAAAATAAAATATATTCAAGAAAATATTTTAGTGTGAATAAAATTAGAAAATAAAAAATAAAAGTATTATTTGCATTATTTTTTTATTTAAACAAAATAATATAAAAGCATAGAAAATGTTTTAATGTTAGTAATAATTAAAATAAATACGAAAAAAATGTAAAAATTATAAAAAATATTTTTGGAGCATTTTTTATGTTTGAAAATAAAATATCAAAGCCAGAAATGAAATGAAAATATAAAAATGACAAAATATAAAGGAAATGGGCCAGGGGGTGTATTTAGCAAAAGGAGGGTGTTAGAAGCAAGAAGCCAAGCCCCGCCCATCAGCATCATCTTCAACCTCCAGAAATTTGAAAACGCGCGTGTGCCTGTACAAACTTGTATCTCATGCATTTGTGATCTTTTGACAAAACTCAAAACATGAAACTTGTAGAGCATCAAACCACGATTCTAACCATATAAAAAACTTGATTTAACTCTCAAAGACCAGAGAGAATTTCTCTGGCCCTAATTTCTAACCTAGTTTTTTCAAAAAGTTCATGGATGAAATTCTCTTAGCACGTTTAATATAAATGAAAACTAAGCATATGTATGGTTTCAGGGCAATGAGTACTACATCTTTCATTCATAAACCTAAGGCTAAATGTTCCTAAATAGAGAGATAGAAGTTCATGAAAAACCTATTTCAGTTGGACACAAATTGGACAATGCAGCAACTTTCAGTGAGGCCTGAGGTTCTTTTGAGCTTGCTTGATGTTCCCTGATCCTTTCCCAATGCTTAGTTTGTTTTAAAGTAGCCTGAATCGTTCTACAGAACTCAACCTGCAAAGCTTCTAAACAAAAATGGTGAACACTGTAAATGGAGTTACAATTGGCAATGGAGGTTTGGGATAGCTTGAGTGAGTTGAGTGGAAGGTATTGGAACAAGTTGCAAGCAAAACGCACGAGTGGAATGTGATTTGGCTTGTGATTTGCAGGTCCTGCCCTGTTTTGCAAGAAAATGTGTTTTTTGTGTATGAGGGTGCTTTAGAGGTGAAAGGCTCGTGTTTCTGGCTTACAAGGATGTGAAAAACTTGTTTGAAACTTTGGCTTGAGTTGATTTTATCAGATGTGTGTGTTCTTGACTTTTGGCATAATGACTTGTTTTTTGAAGTAAAAGTGAGAAGTGACCATGCTATGGCCTGTACAGGCTAGCTCCAAGCATGCACATAGTTGGTGTACTATGCCTGAGATTAGGGAACTTTGTTTGCAGCAAAAGGCTTGGTCCAATGCTCAAGAGAAACAAATTTGCAAAAGTTATGCTTTATGAAAATGGAAGTGCAACCTTTATGCCAAAAATGGATTAATCCATTGTGCCAAGCTCTAATGGTCAGAATAACACCAATGTCCAATGTATTTGAATTCAATTTTTGAGTGTTGAAGGGTTTAGAGACCTGTAGTTATGTACTAATCTAGTTTGGTCAGATTTTGCAAGTGGTATGAACATGTATTGGCCATGGTTACAAAGTGAGTTTTTGCCAACTTCAAGCATTCGATTCTCCCTAACCACAAATGTGTTTGAGGAGTTCTTGGACAATTTGGAAAGCTTGCAAAATTTACTATAATCCATCTTTGAAATGAAACTTGAGACTCCAAGTGGAACTATATGAAAAATAGCCAAGAAGATGGGTCAAAATCCTGCCTAAACTAGGGCAAAATTTCTCTAAGTTAAAAAGTTTTAGGGACCCTTGTTCCAAAAATCATAACTTGAGATCCAAGCTTCTTTTGAGAAAACTTTGTGAATAAAAGGTGTAGAATTTGTGATGGACTACAACTTTCATGTTGTAAGTTTTGTTTGAATCCATTTGCATCTTGGTGAAAATGTGGGACAAAGTTAGGAAAAATTAAGAAAATTTCATAACTTAGAAAATTTCTAAGTTATGAAAATTTTCAATTTCAAACCCTAATTTGCAATTTTGGGTTTCTTGATGAACAAGTTTCATAATTTGACATATCTTGATGAGAAATGACCCTTGGCACTTGATTTTGACCAAAAAGTCAAAGTTTGACTTTTCAGTATACAATCAAATTTTGATCAGTTGACTGAAAAATTCATCTGTCAATCCAATGCATTTGAGGTCTTTTGAACTTGTTGAATAAGTCAAGATGATGCCATTGATTCCTTGAGTCCATGGTTAAACTTGATTTGCCATTGGCTAGGTCAAACAGTCAAAAATTGCCTTTGTACAGTCAAAACCCTAAAAATGACCATTTTGCCCTTTTGGTGATCTGATCAAATTTCTTGTGGAATTGTGGTCCAAACTTGATCAAATGGTTCGAATGAGTTCATAATGTTGATGTGGGTCAAAATTCATGAAGTTTGACTGTAAATTGGCCACAGTTGACTTTTTCCCCAATATAGCTGATTTCTAGGTCAACTGTCCAATTGACTGGGCAAAAATTTGATTCAAGGCTTGAAACTTGGTATGGGAAAACTTATGAGTCCAACATGACGTATGAAAGTCAATTTGGGCATGGTAGGTCAAAATATACCTGTGCAAACTCAAACCCTAATTTCAAGTTAATAGTGCAAGGAGATGTCTTGAGCAGGGTAAACCCTAGCTTGGTATTGAGTTCCAAGAGCCTTGTGATGGAAAATGTTGATAAAATGAGAGGGCAAATTTTGGGGTACAACAGTTGCCCCTGTTCAATATTCTTGAACCTGAAGAGTTAGATTGGCAAGTTTGCCTTTCGTGACTCGAAGGTAAAAGAGGATTGGACACTAGAGTGCCCGTAAATTTGCACTCGTCAAAATATTGTTGAGGCGATGGGCTTAAAGATGCCATTTGGAGATGGTAGAATCTTGCTGGAGATGGGCTTAAAATATGCCCTCCAAGAATGTTTGTTGAACTGCAATGTTGTAGGCCAGAAGAATGAGCATCAAAATGGTATCCGTGTTTGGAATGCATTTGAACTGTATCTGGAGACTGAGTCTGTATGAGCAAAGGAATGGCGTCCGTGTAGGGAGCGTATCTGAGCTGTAATTGTATTTGATCTTTGAATGAATATCAGAATGACTGCCGTGTCTGGAGTGTATCTGTATTCTGAATGGGTAACAGAGAAACATCTGTATATGGAGCAACTGTGTGCTGGGGATAAGTTCTGAATGAGTGACAGAATGGAAACCGTGTCTGGAGCGTATCTGGACTGTATCTGAAATTGAGATCTGTATGAGTAGCAGAATGACTTCCGTGTCGGGAGTGTATCTGAAACTGTAACGGGGATCTGAATAAGTGACAGAATGACTTCCGTGGCAATCTGTACTGGGGAGAATCGAACTTCTGGTGTAAGGGCCAGAATGGCATCCGTGTTTGGAGCGTATCTGAACTTTGAAGTTGATAGTTGAATCTGAATGAGAGATAGAATGGTCGCCGTGTCTGGAGCGTATCTAGTCTGTATCGGATTGCTGAAGTTTGAATGAGTAGTAGAATGATCGCCGTGTCTGGGGTGTATCTGTACTGTATCTTGACTTGATGTTCTGAATGAGTAATAGAATGACCGCCGTGTCTGGGGTGTATCCATACTGTATCTGAATAGTGGTTAACGATAGCCTTTTAATCTTATCCTGAAAAGGGTAAAATGTTAGCTAAGACACAAAGTTATATTGCATGATATGTATGATGCGATGAATTGCGTTTCATCAATGTTTATGATATATGAATGTAATGGATGTGCATATAAGCCGATTAGCTGTCTTGCTGAGGAAAATAAATCCTTGATAACTTGGAGATAATGAACTCTTTGACTGCTGCTGGAGGAAGTAGATTCTTGACCGATGTTGAGGATTCAAAAATCTTTTGATTGTTGAAGATGAGAAATCCTTGCTGACTACTTGGCGATTAAAGATCTCTGATTGTTGAGAATGAGAATCCCTGGGACCACTGCTGGAGATTGAAAATCCTTGGTGACTGGTGGGGATTAACAAGAGCTTTGACAACTTCTGCAGGGAATGAGAATTCTTCGTGACTTTCCTGGGAAATAAGGAAAACTCTGAAAATCTCTACCGGGGAGTTAAAACCTAGGAGGCTTCTACTGGAGAAATGAGACCAAGAAACTTCGATCTGCTGGGAAATAACTCTGGGGGAGAGTGTTTACTCGGCCGGTGAAATCAGGAGTTTGGGTTGTACGCCAATCTACTGGGGAAGTTGGGGAATTTGACTTCGTTGGGGAAGAAGGTTTAGAACATTCTAGTTTCGCTAGGGATATGTATTTCAGGGTTTTCGGGCTCCACTGGGGATCGGGAGCTTGAACTCTGATGGGAACTCTGAAACTTAACTCAACTGGGGGATAAAGTTTAGAACACACTGGCTCAGCTGGGGGATAAAGTTTAGAACACACTGGCTCAGCTGGGGGATCCTAAAATTTAGCTCCGCTAGGGATGTATACTCCAAGGTTTTAGCTCTGTTGAGGATCTGGATGATGTACTGCAGGGGATTTCTTCTGGAATAGCACAAAGATATTTTCCTACACCTTCAACCTACCAGTAATTATCCTTTCTCAATTTCGTTTTATTTGTAAGCAGTGATTATATTCAAATGCATATGCCTATTTAACAAAACTTTGGACGTTTTCAAATAAACATAAGTGTAAAAAGAAAGAAAGACAAGCAAATTTATGCACTTTGAAGTATCTTTGTATTAACTTTTGTAAGTATCTTTGTACAAAGGAGACAAACATCCTAGTAAGAGAATGTTATCGTAAAAATTGAGAAAAAATTTATACAAAAGAAAGATGGCTATGTGTAATAATTCCATGCGGTTCCCATTCTGCTATAGCCTTCACAACTCTGAGTATCTTGTCCATTCACTGCTTCGTCCGCCGATGATTGGATTGACCAGAAACTTGGAGTCTGTTGGTGAAGAGATTGTTCTTAAAGTGATCTGACGAGACATAGTCATACGCTTTAATTCCCTAACTTTTGCCTGGACCGCCCTTTCGGGTTTCGATCCACCAGGAAACCCTTTTTTGCCCAAGTCGCCCTTTCGGGTTTTCAACTTGCCGGGTGTACAGATTTTTTTGTTTTATCCCTAATTTTTGCATGAACCGCCCTTTCGGGTTTTCAACTTGTCGGGTCGTTTTATGCTTAGTATCTTTTGACTATGTCTGCGTTCGCAGGGTGCGGCAAGTCGTCGCCGTCCATGGTGGTCAGAATCATTTCCCCACTAGAAAAGATGCTCTTGATCACAAATAGCCCTTCGTAAGTAGGAGTACACTTGCCCCTGGGATCACTTTGCGGCAAGATGATCCGCTTGATTACAAGATCTCTGACTTGATATACCTGACGTCTGACTTTTTTGTTGAAAGCCCTGATCATCCGTTTTTGATACGTCTGACCATGACAAACAGCAGTAAGTCATTTCTCGTCGATCAAATGAAGTTGATCAAGCCGGGTCTAAATCCAATCATCTTCACTTAAACCGACATCCTTCATAATCCTTAAGGAAGGAATCTGAACTTCCATAGGTAAGACAACTTCCATGCCATATACCAAAGAAAAGGGGGTTGCCCCTGTTGAAGTACGCGCCGTGGTACGATATCCATGCAGAGGAAACGGTAGCATCTCATGCCAGTCTTTATAGGTGATTGTCATCTTTTGAATGATCTTCTTGATATTTTTGTTCGCGGCTTCAATAGCACCGTTCATCTTCGGCCGATAGGGAGATGGATTGTGATGATAAATCTTGAACTGTTCGCACAGAGCGGTGATCATAGTGTTGTTCAAATTTGTACCATTGTCCGTGATAATCCTGTCGGGGATACCGTACCGGCATATGAGATTTTGCTTGATGAAGCGGGAAACCACATTCTTTGTAACGGAGGCAAAGGAAGCTGCTTCGACCCATTTGGTAAAATAATCAATAGCCACCAGGATGAAGCGATGTCCATTGGATGCCGTGGGCTTGATCTCTCCAATCATGTCAATGCCCCACATTGCGAATAGCCAAGGAGCTGTTAGAACATTGAGAGGAACATGAGGAATATGTATCTTGTCGGCGTAGACTTGACATTTGTGGCAAGTACGGGAATGTTGATGACAATCAGCCTCCATGGTAGACCAATAGTAGCCTGCCCTTAGAATCTTCTTAGCCATCGTATGTCCGCTCAGGTGGGTGCCAAATGTACCACTATGTATTTCGGTCATGATCAATTCTGCTTCAACCTTGTCCACACAACGAAGTAGAACACAATCATGGTTGCGCTTATAAAGGATGCCATTACTTAAGAAGAACTTGGCAGCAAATCTCCTTAAGAAATTTTTGTCATTGACGGAAGCTCCTTCAGGGTATTCTCGAGTCTGGAGATACCTTTTGATTTCATGAAACCAGGGTTGTTCCACTACTTCTTCGGCATTAATCTCATGACAGTGCGCAGGTTCGTCCATTCCTTCGATGGTGATTTGGGGAGCCTCATTATCCCAGTTGAGTTTAAACATGGAAGACATTGTAGCCAGAGAATCTGCTAGCTGATTTTCTTCTCGCAGAAAGTGCTCGAAAGTAATCTGCTCGAAATGAGGCAATAATGTCAGGACATGTTCTTTGTACGGGATAAGATTAGGATGTTTAGTGTCCCACTCTCCTTTGATTTGACTGATAACCAAAGCCGAGTCCCAAAATACGACCAAAGATTTGATTCCCAAGTCTATAGCAGCCTTGAGACCAAAGATGCAAACTTCATATTCAGCCATGTTGTTGGTACAGCTGAAGCAAAGTCGGGCAGTGAAGGGGGTATGGCAACCTTCAGGAGAAATGAGTACCGCACCGATACCGTTGCCAAGTGCATTTGAAGCACCATCAAAGTACAGGGTCCATCGGGATCCTTGTTCAGGTCCGTCATACGGTCCGTTATCTTCAATGTTGTCCAATGTCATGATGTCCTCGTCAGGGAAGTCGAATCTCATAGATTGGTAATCTTCGACAGCTTGATGAGCTAGATGGTCAGCTAGTACACTCCCTTTTATAGCTTTTTGGGTAGTATACTGGATATCATACTCAGTCAGGATCATTTTCCATCTAGCGATTCTTCCAGATAAAGCAGGCTTCTCGAAGATATACTTGATTGGATCCATTTTGGAAATCAACAAAGTGGTATGAGTCAACATATACTGCCTCAGCCGGCGAGCAGCCCATACCAAAGCGCATAAGGCTTTCTCGAGCAGTGAGTAGAGAGTCTCACAGTCGGTAAACTTTTTGCTAAGGTAATAAATGGCATGCTCTTTTCGACAAGACTTGTCATGTTGGCCCAGTACGCACCCCATTGAGTTATCCAAAACAGTCAGATACATGATTAACGACCTTCCTTCGACGGGTGGCATCAAGATAGGAGGTTCCAGTAAATACTCTTTGATCTTATCAAAAGCAACTTGACAATCATTGTTCCATTCAAGTACCTGATCTTTCTTCAACAGCTTGAAGATTGGCTCACAGGTAGACGCCAGGTGAGAGATGAACCTCACGATATAGTTTAAGCATCCCAAGAATCCTCTAACCTCCTTTTCAGTGCGGGGGGCAGGCATTTCTTGTATAGCTTTTACCTTAGTTGGATCAACCTCAATGCCTTTGTTGCTGACAATAAATCCTAAAAGTTTACCCGACCTGACTCCAAAAGTGCACTTGCTTGGGTTCAGTCTGAGCTTAAACTCCTTCAACCTGACAAACAACTTTTGCAGATGATCAAGGTGTTCTTCTTCTATTTGTGATCGGGCTATCATGTCGTCTACGTAAACTTCAATCTCATGATGTATCATATCATGAAATAAAGCTACCATGGCGCGTTGATAGGTTGCCCCGACATTCTTCAGTCTGAATGGCATCACTTTGTAGCAGAAGGTACCCCATTGCGTGACAAAAGTAGTTTTCTCCATGTCTTCGGGGGCCATTTTAATCTGATTGTATCCCGAGAATCCATCCATGAAGGAAAATACCTTGTGTTGAGCTGTGTTGTCAACCAAGATGTCGATGTGTGGTAGTGGAAAATTGTCTTTTTAGGCTAGCCCTGTTTAAATCCCGATAGTCCACACACATTCTGACTTTGCCGTCCTTTTTAGGCATGGGCACAATGTTAGCAACCCATTGTGGATAGGAAGTAACAGCCAGAAAGCCAGCGTTGAATTGCTTCATTACCTCAGCTTTGATCTTCTCAGACATGTCAGGCCTCATTCAGTGGACTTTTTGCTTGATCGGTGGACAGTCTTATCTTGTAGGGAGACGGTGAACCACGATATCTGTGTCTAATCCCGACATGTCTTCATAGGACCAGGCAAAGATCTCAACATATTCGTTCAACAACTGCACTAAGTGCTCTTTGACATCTGGTTCCAGGTTGGCACCCACCTTAACCTCTTTCTTGTCTTCCTCTGTTCCCAAGTTGATCGTTTCTAGTAACTCTTCATGAGGCAGAATTTCCCTCTCTTCTTGTTGCAAAAGTCTGGCTAACTCTCCCGGCACTTCACAGTCTTCGTCAACTTCGTACTCAGCATGATTGACCAAATCTTCAGAGTCACCGAAGGCTAAAGCAGAATAGTCACCCATGGAATCCAGAGTGGATGGGTACCTGCATTTTGTGAGTGTGGGTGTGTGTAAGGGATATCCATCCTTAAACAAAACAAGATGCAAAAAGAAAGAAAATGAACACAACAGTTTATAGATGAAAACATCCAATGATTCATTAAAACATGGCATATGATAAATGAAGAAAATCAAGCCCTTACAAATGGACCTATATGCCCCGGGCAAGGCATAAGGTGAAAATAGTGTACGAATAGTTTAGTTATTACAGACCAAAATAGGAAATTGTTTAAAGATAAATTACTGGTTGATGAAAGTGATGGGAATAAAGTCCTTTGCTTCCCAGTTGCTTAATCCTCCTTCGACGGTTGGAAAGATCCAATCTTCAAAGTTGTCTTCTTAATCAACATCTTCTAAGGCATTAATTCCATGGTGAGTGTTTTTTTCGGGTGGTCCCCCAGCCTTGGAGCGACGCATAGCTTTTTGGCCAGCAACCGTAAAACCTAGTCCAAACTTATCTGTCTTATGGGGAAAACCATGCAGTTGCCCCCACACTGTACTCTTTCCTTCTTTGATTACAGCCTCTGCGTCCTTGAGAGATGCCATCCTAGACACATGCTTGAGAACGATAGGCGTATCAACCATTGTCTTTGCAACTGTGACCTCAGGAGAAACATCCTCAAAATGTTGAAAAGGCGTTTCTATGAACTCGCCATCCAACTCCACATAGCGGAAGGAGTTGAGGTGACTTATCATGTACTCTTTCTCGCCGTGCACCGTTATAATCTTACCCTAAATAGGATACTTTAGCATTTGGTGTAAAGAGGAGGTAACTGCCCCAGCATAATGGATCCACGGCCTTCCCAACAAACACGAATATGAAGGACGGATATCCATCACATAAAAGGTGGAGTTGAAAACTTTTGTGCCTACTTTGATAGGAATGTTAACCTCTCCGTGAACCATTCTTTTGGACCCATCAAAGGCCCTAACAACGATGTTACTGGGTTTGAGGGTCAATCCTTCGCAGTCCAAACGGTCTAACGCTTTCTTTGGCAGCACATTCAAGGATGAACTGGTATCAACTAAGACATGGGCAAGGGTGGTTCCCCTGCATTCTACTGAGACATGCAGCGCGTCGTTGTGCTTCCTTCCCTTGGGGGTCAAATCAGCATCGGAAAAACCAAGACCGTTATCAGCAGTTAGGCTGGCTATGCACTCTTGAAACTGGTCAGTCGAAGTTTCTTGAGGCACGTGTGCCATCTTTAAAAATTTGATTAAGGCCTTAGCATGGGCCTCAGAGCAGAGTAGAAGAGCCAACATGGAGATTTTAGAAGGGGTCTGCCCTAGCTGTTCCACGACGTCGTAGTCACTCTTTTTGATTATCTTTAAGATTTCTTCCATTTCTTTCTGGGTGGTCTCGGGGATTACCACAGTCTGAGCCTTCATCCTGACAGGCGCTTCTAGTATCCCCTTACCCTTATCGGTAGTATCAGCAGAGGGTCTAACTTCAAGTACGTCAATTTCTTTAATTATCGGGCCTTGCACAGATGGCTTAACAGGCACAGAAGCTTTCGAGGGTCCGAAGACTGCTCTGGGGGGAGCAATCTCCGGAGAGAAAATCCGTCCGCTGCGAGTTATCTTGCTTGTTCCTGCAATGTTCCCTATATCAGGGGTTTCATCTTCAGAATTCTCTTGGACTGATTAAATCTGTTTGATACCATGATAGAAGATTTCTCCTCCGTAGTTCCATGGTATCGTCTTGTTAGATTATACGGGACTGGCCCCAGCATGGTGATTTTTAACGGCACAAACTTAGGATCAGACGTAATCTTGACAGGCCTTTTGCAAGCCTTGGGAAGATTGTCGGAGATGGTTATTATTGCGATGTCATTGGTTGAAGTAACAAAGGTAGCAGGAGTAACAGGAGTGAAAGTATCGACAAGAGTCTTTTGGAAGAGTATCTCTTGGGTATCCATTAGGCGTTGGATGCTTGATTTCAACATTGGGCAGTCAGCTCGTATGTTTAAACAGAAGTAACAGTCTTTTCCACAGCTTGGGAATATCCCGGCTCTCATCAAATTCACTTTAATCACTGGTAACGGAGTCAAAAGGTCAGCAACATTGGTAACATGAAGGTCTTCCATAACGGCGTGAACATTATGACCGTGCTTGGGCATTGGGGCAGAAATCACATTCGGCTTTTCGGGTGCATCGAATTTTACCTCCTTGGCATCGATTAGGTCTTGGATTTTGTTCTTAAGATCCCAACAGTTGTTGGTATCATGCCCTACACTGTCAGAGTGGTAAGCACATTTTGCATTGGAGTGGTAATATGGAGAAGATGTATTAGGGTTCTTTGGCGCTTCCTTCAAATTGGTAAGATTCAGCTTTAGCAAATGAGGGAGTACTTGAGCTGGCGTCATGTTGATTCGGGTGAACTGCCGTTGTGGCCTTTCTACTCGTTGTTGATTAGGTCTTGGCTTATTGCTGCGAGGTTGATCATTTGAAGAGTTTTGAATCATCACAGCCCCTACAGTTGGTCGGCGCCCCATTCCTCCTTGGCTTTTCTGAGAATAAACAGCAGAAGCTTCCTTCTTAGCTGGGAAGGTCTTCTTAACAACGGTGGACGCGGAAACATCTTTCTGAATCTTACCACTTTTAATGTCGGCCTCAACCCTTTCACCGGTCAAAATTAGTTCGGTGAACCCTGCGGAGGAACTCCCAATTAAATGATTGAAGAAAGGGCCAGACAGGGTCCCTAAAAACATGTCCACCAGCTCCCTATCCGACAATGGTGGCTGCACCCTTTCAGCCAGATCACGCCACTTCTGGGCATACTCTTTAAATCCTTCATTAGAAGCCATACCCATACTCTGTAGTTGAGTACGAGTAGGCGCTAAATCAGCGTTGTATTGGTATTGCCGGTAGAAAGCAGCAGCTAAGTCTTCCCAGTTGTGAACCTCTGATCTCTCGAGATGATAGAACCAGTCCAATTGTGTGCCTGATAAACTGTCTTAAAAAAAATGGACCCAAAGATCCTTATCAGATGAGTGGGGTTGGATCTTTCGAACGTAGGATCTTAGATGCATCTTTGGACATGACAGGCCGTCATACTTAGCAAATGTGGGAACTTTGAATTTGGGAGGAATAACAATCCCAGCGACCAACCCTAGTTCTTCGAAATCTAAACCAGGTACCCTTTGCAACTCCATGGCTGCCAACCTATCCTCAAGATTTTTAAACTTAACATCCAACGGGGGATATTTCTGTTCGGAGTAATCTCCGTCTTCCTCCTCTTCCTCTTCTTCTCCTTCAAATTCAGATTCAGAAGGCATTGTTGTTCCTTTTCCTTTACCAGCCCCTTCATCAGACGTTGAGGGGAACTCGAGAACTTTTCTAGCATTGCTTTCAAACCTTCTTCCCATGATGACTACACCAGGTCTTTTCTTCTTTTTCTCTTTATCTTTCTCCAACAGTGCTTTGAGGTCCTCTTGACCCTTTGCTAAGGTCATGAGGAGTTGCTGGAATTGAGAATTCTGCGCTTGCAGATCCTTAACCGTCTGCTCCAAATCCATCTTGCTGAAATAAACAACAGAAAGATAAGGAAACCTGGTGTGAAGACCTGTTTATGCATATGATGAATGATATGTTATTCATGTAATGCATTCAAGGATTCAGAAAATTCAAATTTGTTGCAAACAAAAAGAACACATGTCATATTAAGAAGAAATTTGTTAGTACATAAGTGCCCCATGGGCAAAATATTACAAAATTCTTAATGTAAAAAGACATTGCGCATCCTCTTTGGTGCGATGTAAGTGTTGAAAGTTTCCTCCTCATGAAGTCGGCGGGTAAGCTCCAAAACCTTCTTCTCACTGGCATAGAAGCTGGCTTCAAAAGTATTCCGTTCTTCTTTGAGTTGGATCCAACTCTTTTGTAATTCTTCCAATGATGTAGGCATGTCAGGATATTGGAGGGTGTATGGAACCTCTCCTTCCATAACAGGCTCTTTGATCACGGGGAGAATGTGAGGATATGGCATCATAAGATTCTGGGCGCGGGTTCGTACCCACTTGAGGTAAGGCTCAAGGGGGATGGAATTCTTGTGCCCCAGTGTCTTACTATCCACTTTGTTGGGCATCCTCCAAGCTCTGATGAACCTTTGTCGAAGTCCTTGCGCATCGTTGTCGAAGTCAAAAACCAAGTCAGGGATCAGCATGTCATGAGGGCCATCCCTCCGAGCATATCCAAACTGCCTTAGAGCTAAACAGGGGTTGTAGGTGATGCCTCCCCTAATGACAAGTAAAGGGACATTAGGGAATTCCCCACAACGATCAATGATGATGACATTTTCTCTGGACCGAGAACACCAATGAACATCAGAATGTGTGAGGGTCATCAACCGCTGTGACCACCTTAAACCCTGCTCATTCTTCAAAACTGATTGTGGAAGGTGAGAAATAAACCACCTTGCTAGGAGAGGAGTACAGCATATGAGAACACCTCTTTTCCTCATTGTTCGTGTGTAAAATGAGTGTAGGATGTCCCCAAGCAATGTAGGCACATGATTCCGGGATATGAAAATCTTGACAGCGTTCACATTTATAAGTTGATCAGGGTTTGGGAACAAAACCAACCCATAGATGAGAAGTGCTACAATCTCTTCAAAAGCTTATAGATCTAGAGAGTTCCAGCAGTCTTGTGCCTTCTCAAACAGAAACTTTGCCAAGAAACCCTTGACACCACTTATGGTTTCCCAATGACCCTTGATATCAGATGGTTGCAAGTGTAATGCTTGAGCAACATCTTCAGGCTTTGGTTCTTTTTCCGTACCGTTGTAGGGTAGTTAATGAAGAATAGGAATTCTTAGGAGTTGAGAAAATTCCTCCAAAGTAGGTACTAGTTGGTAATCAGGGAAGGTGAAACAGTGGTGTAGGGGGTCAAAGAACTGGAAGAGAACTTTCACCATGTCTTCTTCAATGTTGGATTTGACCAAGTTGAGAAGTCTACCATGTCTTTCACTGAAGAGAGAATTCTCTGGAATCCTGGAAGTAAGCTCCTTGAGTTGAGGAGGGATTCTCACAAGGTTGACTTGAATTGTTTTCCTGCGAAGAGATTCCATGACCTACAAAACAAGAACAAAGATGAAGATCCGAACCCTTGAAATGGTTAGTGGATGCATATGATGTTTTATGATGTTCATGATGTATGCACAAGCACATGTACAAACAAGTCACACAATTTCCTAATTTCAGGCTTGCATGGGGTTTCATAGGTAAATACCCTCTTGAGTTTAGTTGGCTCAACCTGTCCTATAAATAGTAACCGGGTTCTAAGGAGCTCAATATCACTGGATTATTTTCTATGTTCATTGTTTTGGTTTAGCCACTTAACTAGCGACCAAAATATTCCAAGAAAACAACCCTCAATGAGTGTAGTATCGAGTATCTACCAACTTCGGACTGCACCAAAGCCGGTCATCTCACTACCCCTAATAAAAGGCCAAGATGGTCAAGTAAGGTTCTAAGAGTTCATTAGTGCTTCATGACATCACTCAGCGGCCCCGTATTCTCTTTGATTGACTCAAAGGCTACCGGTACTCACAAATATGTCGCACTAATATAGCTATTGCTTCAACCATGTCAGTATACCCCGCACAGTTTCCACAACGTATTGCTATTTACCTATGAATGTTTCCCAAAATCCGGGTGGAGGATTCAAACCCAAACAAGAGAACCAAATTTAAAGCAATCAAAGCAATCAAGATAATCATGCAAAGGTGATCTAAGCCCTAAGGTTAATCCACTTTTAAAGTAATCCCCAGCAGAGTCGCCAGTTCTGTGATACGGTGGGAGAACTGACTTGGGATTTTGCGTTTGTGTTCGCAAATGTTTCGGTTTAGCAAGAGTCGCCACCGAATTTTTATTTTATCCTAAGGAAAGGTCAAAAAGCACAAGAAAGACCTTTGAGATGTTTTCTTGGGTTCGGGGAGTAGATTATAGAAAGGGAAGGTATTAGCACCCTTTCTATCCATGGTTATCCATGGGCTCTTAGTTACTTGTTTAGATCACTTGCTTTGCTTTTCAATTGTTTGAAATGGTGCTTTGTGTGTGGTTTTGAAAGAGGTTTTGAAAAGAGACCATCGTTGTGGTAACCTTTGTAATGATTCTTGTTTGAATGTATACAAAGGTGTTTTTGTCTTTTGAAAAGTTTTCAATGTTTGAAAGTAGGGTTTTGAAATTGTGTTGTGAAGTGTGTTTTGAAAATAGCAAGGATATTTTTGCAAGCTTTTGATCAAGTAACTAAGAGCTATCTACCCTATTTTACCCAAAGATATTTCTTATGTTTTTTAACCCTTTTAACAGTGTTGTTTCACCATTGTATTTGGTGAACAACCTTGTGTTAGGATGTTAAACGGGACAGGCGCGAGTCATCGTATAAACCATGATAGCAATTGTGTCAAGTATTTTTGGCAATTTTCTTGAGGGACCTGATCATTTTGTTTAGGCAACTCAGATAGCGTCATCGAGGGACTATGATCTTTTGTTTTTTTGTTTTGCCAAAGTACTTAACATGCATACCATGACCCATTTTTGAAGGCAACAAGTGGATTGTAACCCTAGGGGTGCAAGTGTGCATTGTGTTTATTTTTTCATGCATTTTTATCTTTGATTAGGTCAAACTAATTGTTGGTTTTGATTTGGCATACAAACCCTAATTCTCTAAGCATGGCATAATTGAAAGCATTTAAGTGCGTAAAAATAAATCTAAGCTATTACAACTTTGATATAGGGAGGGGGGTACAATTTTGAATAGGGGATTATTTTGCAAGAAATTAAAATCCTAAATTATTACAACCCAATTGAATTTACAATGCATAATATTTAAATGGGCAATATTTAAATAAACACAATAAATAAATATTAAATAATAAAAATGTATTATGCAAAAAAAAAGTTTTTATGTATGCAAAGTATTTTTAAATGTAAAGAAATATAAAGGAATAAATAAAATAAAAAGGATTAACTTTATTAAAGGGGTAAACCCTAATTTTCTTTAAAGAAAATAATATTACATTATTTATATACAAAAATGTTTTAATATGTACAAAAATGGAATATATTGAAGAAAATGTATTTTTTAGCATAAAAAATAAAAGGGTAATATTTTTATATTTCACTCTAATTATTTAGTAAATTAAAGGTATATATGTATATATATATATATATATATATATATATATATATATATATATATATATATATATATATATATATATATATATATATATATATATATATATATATATATATATATATATATATATATATATATATATATATATATATATATATATATATATATATATATATATATATATATATATATATATATATATATATATATATATATATATATATATATATATATATATATATATATATATATATATATATATATATATATATATATATATATATATATATATATATATATATATATATATATATTAAATATATTAAATATAATAAATATGTATAAAATAAAATAAAATATTTACAAAAAAATAAAATATATTCAAGAAAATATTTTAGTGTGAATAAAATTAGAAAATAAAAAATAAAAGTATTATTTGCATTATTTTTTTATTTAAACAAAATAATATAAAAGCATAGAAAATGTTTTAATGCTAGTAATAATTAAAATAAATACCAAAAAAATGTAAAAATTATATAAAATATTTTTGGAGCATTTTTTATGTTTGAAAATAAAATATCAAAGCCAGAAATGAAATGAAAATATAAAAATGACAAAATATAAAGGAAATGGGCCAGGGGGTGTATTTAGCAAAAGGAGGGTGTTAGAAGCAAGAAGCCAAGCCCCGCCCATCAGCATCATCTTCAACCTCCAGAAATTTGAAAACACGCGCGTGCCTGTACAAACTTATATCTCATGCATTTGTGATCTTTTGACAAAACTCAAAACATGAAACTTGTAGAGCATCAAACCACGATTCTAACCATATAAAAAACTTAATTTAACTCTCAAAGACCAGAGAGAATTTCTCTGGCCCTAATTTCTAACCTAGTTTTTTCAGAAAGTTCATGGATGAAATTCTCTTAGCACGTTTAATATAAATGAAAACTAAGCATATGTATGGTTTCAGGGCAATGAGTACTACATCTTTCATTCATAAACCTAAGGCTAAATGTTCCTAAATAGAGAGATAGAAGTTCATGAAAAACCTGTTTCAGTTGGACACGAATTGGACAATGCAGCAACTTTCAGTGAGGCCTGAGGTTCTTTTGAGCTTGCTTGATGTTCCCTGATCCTTTCCCAATGCTTAGTTTGTTTTAAAGTGGCCTGAATCGTTCTACATAACTCAACCTGCAAAGCTTCTAAACAAAAATGGTGAACACTGTAAATGGAGTTACAATTGGCAATGGAGGTTTGGGATAGCTTGAGTGAGTTGAGTGGAAGGTATTGGAACAAGTTGCAAGCAAAACGCACGAGTGGAATGTGATTTGGCTTGTGATTTGCAGGTCCTGCCCTGTTTTGCAAGAAAATATGTTTTTTTGTGTATGAGGGTGCTTTAGAGGTGAAAGGATCGTGTTTCTGGCTTACAAGGATGTGAAAAACTTGTTTGAAACCTTGGCTTGAGTTGATTTTATCAGATGTGTGTGTTCTTGACTTTTGGCACAATGACTTGTTTTTTGAAGTAAAAGTGAGAAGTGACCATGCTATGGCCTGTACAGGCTAGCTCCAAGCATGCACATAGTTGGTGTACTATGCCTGAGATTAGGGAACTTTGTTTGCAGCAAAAGGCTTGGTCCAATGCTCAAGAGAAACAAATTTGCAAAAGTTATGCTTTATGAAAATGGAAGTGCAACCTTTATGCCAAAAATGGATTAATCCATTGTGCCAAGCTCTAATGGTCAGAATAACACCAATGTCCAATGTATTTGCATTCAATTTTTGAGTGTTGAAGGGTTTAGAGACCTGTAGTTATGTACTAATCTAGTTTGGTCAGATTTTGCAAGTGGTATGAACATGTATTGGCCATGGTTACAAAGTGAGTTTTTGCCAACTTCAAGCATTCGATTCTCCCTAACCACAAGTGTGTTTGAGGAGTTCTTGGACAATTTGGAAAGCTTGCAAAATTTACTATAATCCATATTTGAAATGCAACTTGAGACTCCAAGTGGAACTATGTGAAAAATAGCCAAGAAGATGGGTCAAAATCCTACCTAAACTAGGGCAAAATTTCTCTAAGTTAAAAAGTTTTAGGGACCCTTGTTCCAAAAATCATAACTTGAGATCCAAGATTCTTTTGAGAAAACTTTGTGAATAAAAGGTGTAGACTTTGTGATGGAATACAACTTTCATGTTGTAAGTTTTGTTTGAATCCATTTGCATCTTGGTGAAAATGTGGGACACAGTTAGGAAAAATTAAGAAAATTTCATAACTTAGAAAATTTCTAAGTTATGAAAATTTTCAATTTCAAACCCTAATTTGCAATTTTGGGTTTCTTGATGAACAAGTTTCATAATTTGACATATCTTGATGAGAAATGACCCTTGGCACTTGATTTTGACCAAAAAGTCAAAGTTTGACTTTTCAGTATACAGTCAAATTTTGATCAGTTGACTGAAAAATTCATCTGTCAATCCAATGCATTTTAGGTCTTTTGAACTTGTTGAATAAGTCAAGATGATTCCATTGATTCCTTGAGTCCATGGTTGAACTTGATTTTCCATTGGCTAGGTCAAACAGTCAAAAATTGCCTTTGTACAGCCAAAACCCTAAAAATGATCATTTTGCTCTTTTGGTGATCTTATCAAATTTCTTGTGGAATTATGGTCCAAACTTGATCAAATGGTTCAAATGAGTTCATAATGTTTATGTGGGTCAAAATTAATGAAGTTTGACTGTAAATTGGCCACAATTGACTTTTTCCCCAATACAACTGATTTCTAGGTCAACTGTCCAATTGACTGGGCAAAAATTTGATTCAAGGCTTGAAACTTGGTATGGGAAAACTTATGAGTCCAACATGAAGTATGAAAGTCAATTTGGGCATGGTAGGTCAAAATATCCCTGTGCAAACTCAAACCCTAATTTTAAGTTAACAGTGCAAGGAGATGTCTTGAGCAGGGTAAACCCTAGCTTGGTCTTGAGTTCCAAGAGCCTTGTGATGGAAAATGTTGATAAAATGAGAGGGCAAATTTTGGGGTACAACAATTAGTAATTAAATTAAATAAAGATAAAATAATTAAATGAAAATAAATAAAATAAAAAAAAGGAGAGAATGGGCCTGATTTATTTGGTGTGAATAGCAATAATGTTGGCCCAATGATGCTGGTCCAATCTGACTTTTCTAATCCAATGCGCTGGCGTTGACCTGGTCTTTTGGTGCACCTTCAATGATGGCCACCAGATCTGGCCATCTGGCCATCTGGCACGCTTGATGCTGAAGGCACATGGTGGACATTAAGCTTGCATATGCACTGGATTCCCTGAAAATAAACAAGAAAATGGCAAATTGCTGGACGCAGGGATCGAACCCCTGACCTCCAGCCTTTGAATCCTTATGCGCTGACGTGGTTACCACTAGGCCATTTGCATTTTATTTTTAATATATCAAACATTGATGATAATATATAAAACAAACGAAAATTGGAAAAATAAAAATAAAAACGCGCACTCGTTTTAAACAGGCCAATGGTGGGACGACACTTCATCATCTCATTCCTCTGCACCGTGGCTAAAACTCAAAGGGGCTATATCCACGGACAAATGTCCGTCACTACAAACCAAGCATCCTTAAAATCTCGTACAGGCCATGGAAATGAATTCTAGTACCAGGGTTGAGTTTGTCTCATCCTCCTGAATGCAACCATGCCCATTACTAGGGCCAATTATTCCTGAAAACAAAAACCCTAAAAAACTCCAAGAAACCCTAACAATGGTGATTCACGATATAAGTCATATAAATGAAATTGACTGTTGTAAAAAGCTTGCAAATGATATGGTGATCACGAATATGCAATTATTTTACATCATAGATGCAAGAATAGTGTTAATCGATTTCAAGAACATAGCGGTTCCGGGAACGACTTACAGTGCGTGAGAGGGCTCAAAAACGTCTGGTTTGGATTGCTTTAGGTTGTGGAGACTGCCAGGAAGCGATTGGGAGAAGTATCAAGCCTTGAAACTGCCTCTAGGAGTGGTTTCGAACTCACTTTTTTGCTTGATTTTTCAGTTTTTGTTCTTGCTTTATGCCTGATCTCTAACCCTGTTTTTGATATGCCTCGCCTCCTTATGTATTGTACAATGCATTAAGGTTGCAAATTCTGTCCAAATCTTCCTCTTTCAATCACTTTGATATTTGATTTGATCCTTCTTTAAAGCTTTCCAAAATTGGCTTATTTTGAATCTTTTTGTGCACACAAGCTTTGATGTGAATTTGGAATGGTGCTAGCTGTCCAATGAAGCCTGAAATCATCAAAAGATCTTTGGTTTTCAATATTTTTGATTTTATTTGATTTGTTTTGATTTAATTCAAATTAATTCAAATAAAAATCAAAACAATTAATAAAAATATGATATGGACACATGGCCAAAGCTAGAGCACGTGGGCTATAATGCCAACTCAAAACAAGTGAAAAAGAATGGGCCCATTTGGCAAATTTTGAAGTTTTGGGCATAGTTGACTTTTGACAATTTTGCAAAAAACTCCAACTTCAATAATGCATAACTTCCTCAATTTTGACTCTTTGGAGGTGTTCCTGGACTTTTTAGAAAGCTTGAGATGTCATCTAATCAACCCTTTTTGTCTCATCTCAATTTGATATTCCATGATCAAGTATGAAGCTTTGACAAAAAAGGTGTTTGTGTTGATTTTTCAAAATGACCTATAATGTCCAAATTCATAACTTCTTGTGAGTGCATATTTGGATCTTGGGAGCTGAAGATGGATTGTAGGGAATTTCATCCTATTCAAAATGAGCTTTGGATGGGTCATTTCTCATAAAGTATGAGAAAGTTATGCTTGGTCAAAGTTGAGTTGACTTTTCCTACAAAACCCTAATTTAGCAACTTTTGAATCTTGATGAATTATGAGCAATCCTTGATGAATAATGATAAAACCTTGATCAAATGATGAAATATACTTCAAAATGAGGATGTTGACAAAAAATCTTGAAGTTTGACTGTATGTAGGTCACAGTTAACTCTTGCCCTAGCATCGTCGATTTTTGGATCTTTGAGCAATTGACTGAGCAAAATTCCCCTGCAAGGCTTGAAACTTGACATGGATGATCTTGAGAACATATTAGGACATTGGTGAGCATTTGGGACCACTTGGACTCAAGTATCTTTCTGCAACATGAAACCCTAGTTTGGGGTAGACTGCCTTAGGAGAGAGCTTGTTTGGCCAATCCTTGAGCAACCTTGAGCAACTTGGAGATCTTTCTTGCCATGTTTTGAGAAATATGGGAGGGCAAATTTTGGGGTACAACAGGTTGCCAATGTGGTTCCAGTGCCAAAGAAAGACAGGAAAGTTCGCATGTGCGTAGACTATAGGGATCTGAATAGGGCAAGCCCCAAAGATGATTTCCCTCTACCGCACATTGATGTCTTAGATGATAATACTGCTCAGCATAAAGTCTCCTCTTTCATGGATGGCTTCTCAGGCTATAATAAAATAAGGATGTCTCCCGAAGACATGGAGAAGACTACTTTCGTTACGCAATGGGGCACCTTCTGCTACAAGGTCATGTCGTTTGGACTAAAGAATGTAGGGGCAACATATCAAAGGGCTATGGTAGCTTTATTTCATGACATGATTCATCATGAGATAGAGGTATATGTGGATGATATGATTGCCAGATCACAAACCGAAGAAGAACATCTCGATCACCTGCACAAATTATTCGAGAGGCTGAAGAAGTACAAGCTAAGGTTAAACCCTAATAAGTGCACGTTTGCAGTACGCTCTGGAAAGCTTTTAGGTTTTGTTGTCAGCAATAAAGGCATTGAAGTTGATCCTGCTAAGATAAAGGCCATCCAAGAAATGCCAGTCCTTCATTCTGAAAAAGAAGTCAGGGGATTCTTGGGTCGTCTCAATTACATTGCCTGTTTCATATCCCACTTGACTACTACTTGTGAACCACTCTTCAAACTCTTGAAGAAAGATCAGGTAGTCAGATGGAACGATGAATGCCAAATTGCTTCCGACAAAATCAAAGAATACTTACAAGAACCTCCTATTCTCACGCCTCCAGTTGAAGGAAGACCCTTGATCATGTACTTGATTGTACTAGAGAACTCTATGGGGTGTGTATTGGGCCAACATGACGAGTCTGGCCAAAAAGAGCATGCTATTTATTACCTAAGCAAAAAGTTTACCGACTGTGAAACCAGATATTCACTGCTCAAGAAAACTTGCTGCGCTCTGGCATGGGCTGCTCGCCGGCTAAGACAGTATATGTTAACTCATACCACTTTGTTGATTTCTAAAATGGACCCAATCAAGTACATCTTCGAGAAACCTGCCCTTTTCGGACGGATAGCCAGATGGCAAATGATCTTGACTGAGTATGACATTCAATACACGACTCGAAAAGCCATCAAAGGAAGTGTACTAGCAGATCATTTGGCCCATCAAACCGTGGATGGTTATCAGTCAATGAACTTCGACTTTCCAGATGAGGACATCATGCTGGTAACTGACTGTGCGAAACCTGGACCGTATGACGGACCTGAACAAGGATCCCGATGGACTATGGTATTCGATGGGGCTTCCAATGCCTTAGGTAAAGTAATTGGTGATGTGATCATCTCTCCTGAAGGTTGCCACACTCCTTTCACTGCCAGACTATGCTTCGATTGCACAAACAATATGGCTGAGTATGAAGCATGCATCTTAGGTCTGAAAGCTGGCATTGACTTAAGGATCAAGCATTTGGATGTGTTTGGAGATTCCGCCTTGGTGATCAGCCAAGTAAAAGGAGATTGGGACACTAAACACCCTAATCTTATACCTTAAAAAGAACTTGTGCTATCCCTAACTCCTTACTTCTAAGAGATCACGTTCGAGCACTTCCCTAGGGAAGAAAACCAGTTGGCTGACGCTTTGGCAACCATGTCTTCAATGTTCAAAGTAAGATGGGACAACGAAGCCCCTATGATAACAATTGAAAGATTCGATGAACCTGCACATTTCTATGAGCTTGACACCGATGCAGAAAAGCCATGGTACCATGGGGTAATGAGATACCTTGAAACACAAGAGTATCCAGAGGGGACATCTATCAATGACAGAAAGTTCTTGCGAAGATTTGCAGCCAAATTCTTCCTAAGTAACGGGATATTGTACAAACGCAACGATGATTCAACTCTACTCCGATGTGTGGACAAGAAGGAGGTAGAGGAAATTATGAAAGACATGGACGTTTGTCTCTTCGGTACTCACTAAAGTGGGCATACGATGGCCAAGAAAGTCTTAAGAGCAGGTTACTATTGGTCAACAATGGAGACTGATCGCCATCAACATTCAAGGACCTGTCACAAATGTCAAATCTACGCTGACAAGGTCCATGTGCCTCCTATCCCTCTGAATGTCATGACCGCTCTGTGACCATTTGCAATGTGGGACATTGATATGATTGGAGAGATCAAGCCCACAGCTTCCAACGAACATCGCTTCATTCTTGTTGCTATCGATTATTTCACCAAATGGGTCAAAGCCGCCTCATTTTCCTCAGTCATCAAGAATGTGGTAGCCATATTCATCAGACACAACCTCATATGCCGTTATGGTATCCCCGAAAGGATCATCACCGACAATGGGACTAACCTCAATAATGCTATGATTACTGAGCTTTGCACTCAGTTTAAGATCAAGCATCCCAATTCTTCTCTATATAGACAAAAAATGAATGGCGCAGTCGAAGCGGCCAACAAAAATATCAAGAAGATTATGCAGAAGATGGTAGTAACCTATAAGGATTGGCATGAGATATTTCCGTTTGCTCTACATGGTTACTGTACTTCAGCTAGAACCTCAACTGGGGCAACTCCCTTTTCCTTAGTTTATGGCATGGAAGTTGTTCTGCCAATGGAAGTTCAGATTCCCTCGCTGAGGATTATGATTGAGGCAGGCTTAGGCAAAGACGAGTGGGTTTAAACGAGATTGGATCAACTAAACTTGATTGACGAAAAACGGTTAGCTGCTATTTGCCATGGTCATACGTACCAAAAACGGATGATCAAGGCTTTCAACAAAAAGATTAAGCCTCGAGTATATCAAGATGGTGACTTGGTGATAAAACACATCATTCTACCACAAGGCGACCCCAGAGGCAAATGGACTCCCACCTATGAAGGGCCATTTGTTGTCAAGAGAGTTTTCTCTGGAGGTGCCATGATGCTGACTACCATGGATGGCGAGGATTTCCCACATCCCATAAACATGGACATAGTTAAAAAATACTACGCATAAGAGACCCGTTAGGTTGACACACCTAAGAAAAATAAGGGCATCCCGGCAAACCAAAAGGTTTGGGCAAAAATTAGGGATATATGCAAAAGATTGTACACCAGGAAAGTTGAAAACCCGAAAGGGCGACTTGGGAAAAAAGGGGTATCCTGGTGGGCTGAAAACCCGAAAGGGCGGTACAGGCAAAAGTTAAGGATTAAAAGCGTATGACTATGTCTTGTGGAATCAATACAATCAATTTTATCATCAAGGTCCAAGTTCAAACGATCCAAGATCAATCCAATCAACTTCTATCAATGACAAGAGACATTCGAAGACATTGGGGCAATAGTAGAGTTGGAAGGCAATAAGATCATTTCACATGGCTATTTTATTTTCATTCTCAATGTTTGTTTTCCATTCGACGATTTCCTCTTACTAGGATCTCTGTCTCTCTGTACAAAAACGCCTATTCATGGGCAAAATATCAATACAAATACACCTTGAAGTGCAAAATTTCTGTCTTTGTTTTGAATGAAAATTTGTCCAATGACTAAAATTGAATGAACATATGCATATGAACATAATTAAAAACTATTTGGCACATGTGTCCTGCTAAGCAGCAGTAAGCATCTCTTTAATGTGTAGGAAATATCCCCAGAGTTATCTCATTATCATTATCCCCATGAGGACAGCTGCAACAAACCTTTCCCCAACATGTTTTTATTTCCCTAACAATCATCGAGGATCCACATAACTTCCTAGCCAAGTTCAAATTTCCCCAACCTACAACAATCAAGACACCACAAAGTTCCCCAGCTGAGCATATCTTCCCCGACCAAGGCTATTATCCCCAAGCGGAGTTTATCCTCCCTAGTTGAGTATATCCTCCCCAAGTTGAGTCTGTCCTACCCGACTGAATCTACACTCTCCAGTTTGAATTTTCTTTCAGATTGTTACAAATCATAGGGCCACAACCCCTGATCCCCAGTAAAGCCGTCAGCAAAGCCTTTACTATTTCAAAAAAAAAGATACTATGAAGCCTGGATACGACCAGGTATTAGCACAATTTTCAAGTTATTACGGGAGCCTGGACCCGACCAGATAATAGTTTGACTTCTTCAAGTTGCTGAAACCTGGAGTCGACCAGATAACCGTTTGAGTATCTGAAACCTAGACCCGACCAGATAACAGTTGATCTCAATTTCAAGATGCTATGAAACCTGGACCCCACCAGATAATAGTCTAACTCTTCAAAGACATAGAAGAACCTGGACCCAATCCGACCAAGGTTTAATTTATTTTCCCCAGTAGAGTTTGCCTCTACAAGTTGTTGTGAAGCCTGGATCCGACCAGATAGCGATTACCCTCGGAGATTCATTGTGAAACCTGGAAACCGACAAGATAACAACTAAATCCCCAAACAGTTTATTGTAAACCTGGAAACCGACCAAATAATAACTAAATCCCCAAACAGTTTATTGTGAAACCTAGACCCGACCAGATAGCAATTGACCTCATCAACCTCAGAAATCTGCAAAGCCTGGACCCGACCAGATGACAGTTTCTTTCAAACAGTTTATTGTGAAACCTGGAGCCCGACCAGATAACAATTAAGTATGATCCCCAGAGAGGCACTATGAAGCCTGGACTCGACCAGATAATAGTACAGCTTTCCAAAAACTATGAAACATAGATCCGACCAGATAGTAGTTACCATTTCAAGTTACTGCGAAGCCTGGATCCGACCAGATAACAGTTAACTTCCGTATCCCCAGCAAGTTGTTGTGAAGCCTGGATCCGACTAGATAACTATTCAATTTCAAGAAATTTTATGCAAAGCCTGGAATCCGACCAGATAATAGTTAATTCATCTCTTCCCCCAGTAAGTTACCGTGAATCCTGGATCCGACCAGATAGCAGTTGACTACTTCATCCTCAGCAAATTGTGAAGCCTGGATTCGACCAGATAATAGCTGACATTCAAGAGATATTCCCCAGTGAAAGCATCCTTTCAACAAAGTTTGAAGATATGCATATTCTTCATCCCCAACGGCAATCAAGGATTCAACCCCCCAGAATTTCCTCAGCAGCAGTCAGGGATTTATTTTCCCAGACAGAAACATACATCTCACGATCATACATCATAGAATGTACATACCCTATGCATTTAGCATAATACCACATTTGGTGAACATCATGCATGCATCTGCATTTTACTAACTCTTTTTTCTCATAGGTAAAACATCAAGTTTTAGTATAAATCAACAAGAGATTTGTGTTGATATTTCTTCTAATGTTTATCAACTTTCCTCCAAATGGAATCTATAAGCCCATTCAACATCCATCTTCGAGTGCAAATTTCTGGGCACTCTAGTGTTCAATCATCTTTCACCTTCAAGCCACGAATGGGGGACTCACCAATCTGACTCTTCATGTTTAAGAAGATTGAACAGGGGCAACTGTTGTACCCCAAAATTTTCCCTCTCATTTCTCAAGGATTCTCTCACAAGATCTTCTATGACGTCAAGTTTGCAGCACTCATACATCAATTTAGGCTTGGAATTGGCACAAGGGCAAACTGGTCAATTGCATATTAGAAAGTCAAACTTTGAGTTTTTGGTCAACATTACATCCAAAGATCAAATTTCATCAAGACATTAAAGAATATCAAGCTTGATCATCAAGAATTCAAGAAAGTCAAAAGTCAACTTGAAAAGTCAAGATTTCCAAGACTTAGAAATTTTCTAAGTGTTTTATACATGATAATTTTATCACTTCATGCCATTCTTTCACCAAGATGCAAGACAGTTCAAGGGAAACTTTCAACATGAAAGTTGTAGATCTCCATGATATCTACAACATTGCTTTACACAACTTCTCCTAGAAGTGCTTGGATCTTGAGTTATAAATTCATGAAGTCATGTCATTTTCATTTTACACTTAGAAATTTTCAACATATTTTGTTCAGGATTTTATCCCAACTTCTTGGCATTTTTTCACATAGTTCCAAGATGATTATGTCAAAATGGACAACATGAAAGTTATAGAGGTTGTTTCAAGCTTTCCAAAACATCCAAGAGCATTAATTTATCATACTTGAGCTAGGAGATTCAAGGGCTTGAAGTTGGCCATCCATCTTTGAATTGCAAGTCATTCTAAGTGAATAACACATAACAAAATTCTCATGATTTGCTGCATAATCTTATGTTGCACACCTTCTTGCTTGCAAATCTCTATATAATTTAATGTTTACACCCACTTTTGAGCTATTACCCAAGTGTTTAAGCCATTGTCAAAGGATCTTTCCATTTATGGCATAAAGGCACCATTGCTATTCTTGAAAAACAAGCTTTTTGTACAAAGTTTGTCTTGAGCCCATACCTTGCTTGTTGCTAATTATACTCAACCATAAATCATGGGAAGTAGCTACTGAATACCAGCAACTTTGGCACTTCATCTTGGAACCATGGAGTACTTGACATAGTTTGATACTTACATCCCAACCAAACCATAACATGTTGTCTTGTAAACCTATTCAGCCTTTGTTCACAAGTCCTTTGCCTATATATAGAAGAAGCATTTGCAAGAGGAAGAGGTTGGAAAAAGAGAGAGAGAGAGGTTAGAAAAAATAGAAAGAAAACCAGAAGTTTTGTTGACAAACTCTCAAAAAATCTCATAACTGAAAAAGGTCATAACAGTCCACAAGGCAACACCTCAAGCTCAAAACATAAATTCTAGCTGCAAGGTAAGTCTCCTTAACTTTAAAACTCTTCATGTCAATCATCATCATTTGGTTCATTTTTGAGGCTAAAATGCAGTGACCTTTGAAGAAAAGGTTTGTAAAAAAAATCATGAAGAATTTCCAAGATTGAGTGAAAAGTTTTCCATGAAATAGTATCATGAACAGGCAGGTGTAAGGTTGCTGTTTTTCAAAACCATACAGTGTGCAATCGATTGCACAACCATGTAAATCGATTGCACGGGGTTCCAGTAGCCATATTTCCAATTTTTTTTAGTGTTCAATCGATTGCACAACCATGCAAATCGATTGCACGGGGTTCCAGTAGCCAGATTTCCAAATATTTTGAGTGTCAAATCGATTGCACAACCATGCAAATCGATTGCACTGGGAGTCAGTAGCCATGTTTTAAAATACTGAAGCATGCAATCGATTGCACTAACATGCAAATCGATTGCACTCAAATGAAAATTGAATTTTTGCTTTGAAAATACTTGAATAAAGAGTTGGACAATATAAAATGTTTCTTTTTGACCATTGAGCATCTATACCTTAAGTTCAAGGTAAGTATTATCATTATACCTTGAAACTTGCTAAGGGCTTGAACCAAAGACTTCATCCAAAGAGGATTTTAGCTTGATCAATAATTTTTGCCTTCTTTATCAATCATGAGTTGTCTTCATCAGAGCAAAAGTGCATTCGAGAAGCTTGATTTTACGGCATGTGTCGACACATAATGATCCAAAATATTTTCTTTTCCTTTCATTTTTCTTTATTTTTAAATGCTTCATATATTTTCTTCATGGCTATTCAATATGGTTGTAATAGATAATTAGGACTATAATTTCTTGCAATCCCCATTTGTAAATTTGTACACCCCATCCTCAAATGATTGTAATAGCGTAGGATATTTACTTTCCGCAATTTATCGCTTTATATAACATGTTAATAATTAGGGTTTGTATGGCAAGATAAAACCAATCAAATAGAAAACCCTAATTCAAGACAAAATCAAGCATGAAAATGACACACTTGCACATAAACACCCCTAGGGTTACTCCACTTGGTTGCCTTGAACAAAATGGCCATATTATACATGTAAGGTATCTTAGCAAAAAACAAACAACAAGATCATAGTCCCTCGATGACGCTATTTAAAGTTTCCTTACAAAAATGATCTTAGTCCCTTAAAATGCTAAGATACTTTGCAACATTGCTAATCATGGTCATACGATGACCCACGCCTGTCCCGTTTACATCCAAAGATAAGGTTGCTTACCAAATCAATGGTAAGACAACAATATCAAAGGAAAAGAAAATGAACAAGAAAGACATTTGAGTAGGTAGATTACTTTTGGTTACTTGCTCCATTTCAAACAAATATCCTTGCTATTTTTAAAACAAACACACACATTTCAAAACATCTTACAAACTTGAAAACATTTTCAAAAATAAAAACATCTTTGTATGCATTCTTACGAACGAGAATCATTACAAAGATTGCCTAAACAATGGCCTCTTTTACAAAATACTTTCAAAAACTACACAAAGCACAATTTTAAACAAAAGCAAGTGATCTAGCAAGTAACTAAGAGCCCAGGAAAACCATGGATAAAAAGGGTGCTAATACCTTCCCTTTTTATAATCTACCCACCGAACCCAAGAAATAATCTCAAAGGTCTTTCCTGTGCTTTTTCACCTTTCCTTTTGGATAAAAGAAAAGTCGGCGGCGACTCTTGCTAAGCGCAACATTTGCGATAAAATGCAAAACCTTCAAGTCAGTTCTCCCACCGTATCACAGGTTATTAGTTGGTTTCAATGTTATAAATAGGTGATAGAAGAATGTAACTATCATCACTGAAATGAATGAAAAAGTTATTTTTAGAGTAGTTTAGCCTTTTAGTGTAATTTCTCTTTAACACCAAAAGCATGTTCATAACAAATGGTGCTTTCATTGCCATGAATTTTTTTCTCTATAATTACTACCATTATGACCCTACCACCATAAATGTTCATACATTGTTGAAACCACAAGCTTATCAATATTTAAAGTCTATCAGTCCCAACGCCATATCCCTTGCTGAACAACATCAAAATGTTTAGTATAATTCTTTCCATCTTCAACAATTTTTCATTTCCCAACTTCATTCTCACTACCCCACACCAAATCCATGTTGGTATTCACCCACTCCATTTTCTCAACAATATGCATCATTCTAGAATTCATTCATGATTGAAATCGTAAAATCACAACTCAACGCTGAAGAGGCTCTGAAGTTCAAACCACTACAGTTGCAACAAGGTGAGAGTGTCGATGAACAATCATCAGGGATGTAAGAAGGATTTTGTGATTTCAACAAATATTATTCCCCACCTATAATTGGGGATCTAGATTTCACAGTACTGGGTGACGACGAGGAGGAGTCATCATTCCAATCTTCATCGACGAATCCAGATGACATTATCATCCCCACAAAGAAGTTAAAAGTGTCTTCCTTTGTATTCAACGATGAACATCTTGTTGAGGAAAATGATGATGTTGGGTTGAGTGCTATGATTGCAACTCAAGCCCTCGTTCCAATATTAATCCCATCTAACTTTAATTCAGAGCTTGTAGTCAATAACATTGATATTGTGAAATATGAGTTCGAAACTAACTTTATTTCTGATTTATCCTCATCTGTCAGAGACCGTTTCAAGGACATTGTTTCTAGGGTTTTCATGAATCTCCACCCAGCAAAGTGGCTAGCGGATGGTTCCAACCTTGGATATTTTCATGACGATGCCGATTACGAAATTCCACTAAAACCTCCTGATGCTATTTCAAAGTTAGAAAAAGAATGCACACCTGAAGCGCTCACGAGAGTATGCAGATTCATCATTTTCCCACCGCCACTGAAATTTTTATTCTCAGCCATGACCATGATTCTGACAAGATATTATTTTCCTAACTTATTGGAAAATATACTTTTCACCATGTTTGATTTTGTACATCTCATGCGGTTTGAGTTTGAGATCAAAAAGCTTAATCCAAACTTTGCAAATCTTTCACTAAACTCCACTATGGTTTTCGACTCTAGACCACACTATTTGACATCCAACAACTTTATCATTACATTTGTGGAAATTTCTGTTTGTATGTTGATATGTTTGCAATTTTGGGTGTCATTGAGAAGAATAATATTCTACATGATGCATTGTTAGTTAGCTCATGTTTAATGGATTGCATAAAGTCGCTATTGGAAAAACATGAGATAATTAGAGGCTTTTATTTAGGATTGGTTCTCACTACTGGTTATGAGTGTAACGATATTATTGGAAGCAAATTCTTTGTTCTTGCAGCTACACATGGAAGTGTTATTCATGCATGTAAATTGTTTTAGAAATTTCCATATAAAAAGTTTTGATTTCCGCAATTGTATTTCCCAAACCACTTGCTTCACTTGCATCCTATGATGAAGAATTGATTTCTAAATTTGTCAGTTTTGTGAGCAATGTGAGGAAAATGATAAGTTGGGATCCGGATGGCCAATTGAAGATGTGAAAAAAAGATTGGTTCTTCACTTTTAAGCAATGGGATCCAGGAAGAAATTTTTTGGCAAACAAGATAAAAGAAACGATAGAAGAAACTAAAATTGAAGTAAATGAGCACACGGAGAAAGAAATAACAGAATGTCGAATCAAGATTAAGGGAATGACGTGCATAAGCTGTTCTTGATCTATTGAGCATGCCTTACAAATGGATGATAGAGTGAAAAAGGTGATAGTTGGTCTGACCTTAGATGAAGAAAAAGTAATCTTTGATCCTAAAGTCATTGATACCAACAAAATAATTGAAGTTGTAGAAGATGCTGGTTTTGGAGCATAACTTGTTAGTTTGAGGAATGATATGAACAAAGTCCATATAAAACTTGAAGGGATAGATTCACTAGAGGATTTAAATGTTATAGTTTCTTCTCTTGATTTATCTCCTGGTGTGAAACATGTTGAAGTGGATTTAACATAACAAAAAGCTACAGTTAGCTATGATGCAGGTATTACAAGTCCAAGATTTCTTATACAGTGTGTTCATGAAGCTAGTAGTGGTCAAAATGTGTATCAAGCAACTTTGCATACTAACTCAACAAATAGAGAAATATATAAATCGAGAAGTCGAATGAAATTCGTATGTACAGAAACCAAGTTTTGTTAAGCTGCTTATTTTTTGTTCTCATGTTTATGTTTTCCATGATTCTCCCCATGCTTCTTTCGTATGGTGACTGGTTAAGCTATAAGATTCATAAAATGTTCATTCTTGGGTTGTTTTTGAGATGGATCCTCAACACTCATGTTCAGTTCATTGTTGGCAAAAGACAAATATTTGGTGATTATGGTGAAAGGGAAAAGATCGACTGCTTTAAATTTTGATGCTAATGGGAATGTGGTAGGAGCAATCTTCACAACCTTGAGGACAAAGTTGTTTTTTAATATTGGTGGAATGTAATGAATAAGACCCAAATTCTTTAAGCCCGTTAAAATTAATAGTGTTGAGTCATTATCCTTTGGAAGGATCTAAATGAGTAAGTAGATAGTTTCAATGTTGTAAATAAGTGATAGAAGAATGTAATTATCATTAATGAAATGAATGAAAAAGTTATTTTTAGAGTAGTTTAACCTTTTAGTGTAATTTCTCTTTAACACCAAAAACATGTTCATAACTGTGATACGGTGGGAGAACTAACTTGAGGTTTTGCGTTTTGTCGCAAATGTCGCGGTTTAGCAAGAGTCGCCACCGACTTTTATTTTATCCAAAAGTAAAGGTAAAAAAGCACAGGAAAGACCTTTGAGATGTTTTCTTGAGTTCGGGGGATAGATTATGAAAAGGGAAGGTGCTATCACCCTTTTCATCCATGGTTTTCCATGGGCTCTTAGTTACTTGTTTAGATCACTTGCTTTGCTTTGAAATTGTTTGAAATCGTGCTTTGTGTGGTTTTGAAAATATTTTGAAAAGAGGCCATTCGTTTAGGCAATCTTTGTAATGATTCTCGTTCGTAAGAATGTATACAAAGATGTTTGTCTTTTGAAAAATGTTTCAATGTTTTGTAAGATGTTTTGAAATGTGTGTGTGTTTGCTTTTGAAAATAGCAAGATTGTTTTGAAATTGATCAAGTAACTAGAAGCTATCTACCTACTTAAATGTCTTTCTTATGCATTTTTATTCCTTTGACATTGTTGATTTACCATTGATTTGGTAAACAACCCTATCTTTGGATGTAAACGGGACGGGCGTGGGTCATCGTATAACCATGATAGCAATGTTGCCAAGTATCTTAGCATGTTTTTGGGACCAAGATCATTTTGTTTTAGGCAACCTTTTGATAGCGTCATCGAGGGACTATGATCTTATTTTTTTTTGTTTTGTTTTGCCAAGATACTTCGCATGCGTAACATGGCCATTTTAAATTAGGCAACCAAGTGGGTGAAACCCTAAGGGTGCTTGTGTGCAATGTGTGTCATTTTACATGCTTTTGATTTGTCTTGGATTAGGTATTTTCTATTTATTTTGTTTTTGGTCTTGTCATGCAAACCCTAGTTTACTAAACATGGTATAAATGCGATAAATTGCGTAAATGTAAACTAAGCTATTACAACAATTATTATGAGAGGGGGGATACAAGTTTTTGAATGGGGATATTGCAAAAAATAAACCCTAAAAATACTATTACAACCCAATTGAATATTGTGCGCATTAAATAAATATACAAATATTAAAAATGCAATGCAAATGTATTTATGCAAAAATGTTTTGTATTTGTTTAATGTATGAAAAAAATGATTTATTTAAGCCCTAAAAATAAGAGAAAAAACATTATTATTTTTGAAAGGGTGAAACCCTAATTTTCAATTAAAAGAAAATATATGTTTCCTATTATTTATTTTGTCCATTTTTGTACAAGAAAATAATAAATAATATTATATGTCAATATTAAAAATTAAATATGTATGAGAAAATGAATATTTTATGTGTAAAATAATAAAATAAAAATGTATAGTATTTTTAAATGTATTTATAATTTATTATAAGAAAATAAGTTCTATTTATTAAAACAAACTATTTTCCATGTGAAAAAAAAAATTGCAAAAAAATATTTAATTATTTTTTAGGATTTTTAAAGTTAAGAAAAAATGATTAAAAGCAATAAACATGAAAATATAAAGAAAAATGCAAAAAATATAAAATAAGAATCAGGGGGTGCAAATAGTGGTCAGGGGGGTGTGAAAATCAAAACAGAAGGCCAAGGCGCGCCAAAGGCCCAAGGAAAGTCATCCCTATCCTCCAGCCATCTCTGCGTGCGCGTATATGCTTCAACCTGTAACTCTCAGATGCTTGCACAAAAACCAAAACTCATAACATAAAACATGTAGCATTTAATCTCACGATTCCAATGATATAAAATTTGTAACCTAACTCTCAAAGATCAGGGAGAATTTTAATGGCCCTAAATTGTGACCTAAATATTTCAGCAACTTCAAGCTTCAAATTCTCTTAGCTCAGTTAGTATAAATGACAAATATGCATATGTACAGCTTCACCATGATAAGGGCTACATCTTTCCTTCACAAATCGTGGCTTGAGGATGCCTAAATACAGAGATAGAGTTTAAGGAATATACCTCCTTCAGCTGGATTTAGATATGACAATGTGGGGACTTTGAGTGAGGCCTGAGGATCGTGTGAGCTTCCTTGAACTTCCTTCAAACTATTCCAATACCTAGCTTGCTTTGTGGATGGCCAAAACTCTCTGTAGAAGTCAAGTTGCAAGCTCCAAGTTTGAAAATGGAAATAGCTGAAACAGGGCTTACAAATGCAGGATGAATGCTTGGATTGCTTTGGTAGGATATGTGGAAGATGTTTCAAATGTTAAAGGGCAAAACGAACGAGCCAAAATGAAGTTGGCAATGATTTTGCAGAACTGTAATGTTTTGGCAGAATTTTGTGTTTTTTGAGCTTGAGAGTGTTTTGGATGCTATCAATTCGTGTCGTTGCATTGTAATGACTTGGTATATTTGTATAGAATGGATACAAAGTCCACTCTCACTAGCTGTACAAGTTCTAGCACTTTTTGCAACTTTTCTTGCATTTGAAGAAAAGTTGAAGTGACCATGCTAACAGGTCTGTCCTTGCTTGCTTGTGAGCTGCAAAGGGCTTGTACAAGTTGCTTAAGATCTGTGGAAATTTCCTGCACCAAAGGGACAGCTCCAAGGCTTAATAATGATAAAGTTGCAAAAGCTCACTTTATGAAAATGACATTATAACCTTTATGCTTAAAATGGAATTACAACTTGTACAATGCTTCAAAAGTGAGAATAAAGCCTTTAACCTCTGAGTTTGCATTTAATTATGGAGTGTAGAATGAGTTTAGGACCTGTAATGCAAGGTACAAGAATCATGGATCTGATTTGCAACTTGATACTTTATAAAAAATGGCATGAACAAAAGTGATAAAATGCCAATTTCTCTTCTTCGATTCTCCCTAACCACAAATGATCTTGGAGAGTTCTTTGACATTTTGGAAAGCTTGCAATGTGCTCTATAATCCACCTTTGAAATGCATTTTGAGATACCTCTTGTAACTAGGTGAAAAGTTGCCATGAAGTTAGGTCAGAAACCTGTCTGAATTAGGGCAAAATTTCACTAAGTTAAGAAGTTCATGGACCCCTATTCACAAATTCATAACTTGAGATCCAAGCATCTTTTTGGAAAACTTTGTGAAGAAAAGTTGTAGATTTCATGGAGGACTACAACTTTCATGTTGGAAGTTTTCTTTGAATCAAATTGCATCATGGTGAAAAAGTGGTGAAAAGTTGGGAAAAAATAAGAAAATTTCCATACTTAGAAAAATTCTAAGTTATGAAATTTTTGAAATTCAAAACCCTAATTTCCAAATTTGATTTTCTTGGTGAACAAGTTTCATATTTTTACATATCTTGACGAATTATGACCCTTGACATTTGATTTTGACCAAAAAGTCAAAGTTTGACTTTTCAGTGCAGAGTTGACTTTTGATCAGTTGACTGCAAAATTCATCTGTCAATCCAATGTGTTGTACCCCAAAATTTGCCCTCTCATATTTCTCAAAACATTGCAAGAAAAATCTCCAAGTTGCTCAAGTTTGCTCAAAAGTTGGACATACAAGCTATCTCCTAAGGCAGTCTACCCCAAATTAGGGTTTTGGGTTGCATCAAGATCTTTGAGTCCAAATGACCTCAAGTGCTCCCCAATGTCCTAATATGTTCTCAAGGTCATCCATGTCAAATTTCAAGCCTTGCAGAGGAAGTTTGCTCAGTCAATTGCTCAAAGGTCCAAAAAATCGACTGTGCTAGGGAAAAAGTCAACTGTGACCTATATACAGTCAAACTTCAAGATTTTTTGTCAACATTCTCATTTTGAAGGATATTTCATCATTTGATCAAGGGTTGATCATGATTCATCAAGGATTGCTCAAAATTCATCAAGACTCAAAAGTTGCTAAATTAGGGTTTTGTAGGAAAAGTCAACTCAACTTTGACCAAGCATAACTTTCTCATAATTTATGATAAATGACCCATCCAAAGCTCATTTTGAAGAGGATGCAATTCCCTACAATCCATACTCATACACGAAGATCACAAAATGCGCTCACAAGAAGTTATGAATTTGGACATTATAGGTCATTTTTGAAAGTCAACAAAAACACCTTTTTTTCCAAAGCTTATAACTTGAGAATGGAATATCACAATAAGATGAGACAAAAAGGGTTGGTTAGAGGACATCCCAATATTTCTGAAAAGTCCAAGAACACCTCCAAAAGTTCAAAATTGAAGAAGTTATGCATTGTTGAAGTTGGACATTTTTGCAAAATTGCCAAAAGTCAACTATCCCCCAAACTTCAAATTTTGTCAAATTGGCCCATTCTTTTCCACTTGATTTGAGTTTACATCATTGTCCACGTACCCTAGCTTCAGCCATGAGCCCATATTTTATTTTTATTATTAATTGAATTTATTCATTTTAAATCAAATAAAATCATACAAAATCCAATACTTTGATAACATGAGATCTTTTGGCTATTTCAGGCTCTGATTACCATCATTAACATCATCAAATACGAATCACACCAAATCATGTGCAAAAAGATTGAAATTGGACAAATTTGGAAGGTTTTAAAGAGGAGATCAAATCAAATATGTATGCATTGATATGGGAAGATTCAGTCCATAATTTCTACCCTAATACACCACACAATACATAAGCAAGCAAAGGCAATCGAGATCAGGGTTGGCAATTGCAGGCAGAGGCAGAACAAAGTTGGAAAATTCACAAAGAAAGTTTGAGATCGAAACCATAGCTAGAGGCATTTTCAGAGGCCAAGACCTGTCCCAAACGCTTCCGGGGCATTCACTGAAGCCAAACCAATCCAAAGCAAGCTTGTTCAGACTCCATAGTGCGCTGTAAGTGTCACGATAACCACCCCTGTTCTTGATTTCGCAACTCTGAATTTAAGCATCCTTTTCATGAATCAATGCCATATTTTGAATCTACATGACATTTGCAAGCGATTGGTATTATTCAATTGCGTTTATCTGGCCTGAATGAAGAACCACCATAGCTAGGGTTCTTCGTTTGGTTTTTAGGGTTTTCTGTTTCAGGAAAAATTGGGACTCAAGAAGAACGTGGCTGTGATCAGGAGGCCATAACGAATCCAACCATGTTCTTGGAATGGATTTATTTAGCCTGGAGAGATTTTTAGCATAAGCCTGCGTTTTTTGCTGCGGATTCAAATCCGCAGGTAATGTTTTTACAGGTTTCAGGACAGGGACGATGAGGTGTCCCCTGCCCATTGGTTCGTTCAAATACCGCGCGCGTGTTTTTTTTTGTTTTTTCTGGCCATGGATTTGTTTTATTATATAATATACTCCTTTCATTATGTTAACAAATAGAACAAGATGGTGTAGTGGCAAGGCAAGCGTGTATCATCCTTCAGGACTTGGGTTTGAACCCCAGGTCCCCCACTTCTTCAATATTTTTTCTCTTCAGGTACTCCCATGCGCGTATGAGCTTGTAAAACACCATGCACCCTAGTCCATGCAGTAGCCAGATGGCCAAAGGCCAGATCTGGTGGTACAGGAGTGGATATCCACCATGGTCCAAGTCCAAGCGTGCACATTGGATCCCAAAAAGTCAACAAAGGCCAGCGCTTTTGGGCGTCCCAATTGCTATCTACACCACAAAATTCAGGCCCATACTCCCTATTCTCATTTACTTTATTTGTTTATTTAATTGTTTTATTATTTTCATTTGATTTACTAACCAATTAAAATTCAGTCTTTTATAAAATAAAATCACCAAAAATATTTTTATTCAATTAAATTTTAACTTTTATTTTTTATTAATAAATACTAATTAATTAATTTAGGTTTTAATTAGAATAACTTTAACCTATTTTTTCTAAATAATTAAAATTAAATTAGATTTAATTAGGTTTTAATTACTAACTCAATTAATTATATTTTCTTTCTTAAAATAACAAAACTCCAAAAATAATTTTTTTTTATTAATTAATTAATTAATTTAATTTAATTTAGTAATTAATTTAGGTTAATTTCTTTCTTAAAATAAAAAAAAACAACAAAAAAGATATTTTCTTTAATCAAAAGGGTCAAAACCCTAATCATGCATCCGATTAAATTTTGCGCCGCGAATTATTTTCTTTTATCCAATTATGTATTTGCTTCCGGATTGTAATAGTAAATAAGACTTTTATTTATTTTTATTGCTTTATTTTATTTTTAAAGGGTTTTTCTTTGGCGATGTAAATACCCGACGCCTTGTAATTTAAATTCCGCATTTTATTTCCGCAATTTATAACTGTTAGATGTTTGATAATAGGATGGCATGACAAGACTAAATGTTTTAACCTAAAATCAACTTAGATCACCTTTAACATGTGCAAAGATAAAATAATTGAAATCAACACACTCGCACATGCGCACTCTTAGGGTACACCCCACTTGGTTTCCTTTGTACGCGGTCATTGAGTATAGGTCACTTTAGAGGTCGCCCTCTTGTCTAAAAGATCATAGTCGCCTCGAAACGGTTGCCTCAGATATTGTTGCCTCAAACAAATGATCTAAGACATTAGGGTTACCGCTAAGGCATCCTAACATTGCTTTAGTGACCGTAAGTCCCTCATTCGAATTGACCCTCAAACTCCAACAACGGTGCTACCTACTCATTAATAGTGGGATAGCATTGTCTAAAGGAAATTAGCATAGAACGATTCCTTTTTCGAGTAGGTAGATTAGCTCTTAGATACTTGCTCTTTCAAAAAAAACAAAAATCTTTCACACTTACACTCCTTTTCAAACAAAGTTTTTCAAAAAACACTTCATACACTATTGAGGACAGAAGCAAGAGTTAAATCGAAGTTTCAAAACAATAACTTTTTCAAACCCACAAGCACAAAGAAAGCAATATTTTGAAAACAATTGAGCAAATACCTAAGAGCCCGTAGATAACTACGGATAGAAAGGGTGCTAATACCCTCCCTTTCTATAATCTACCCCCCGTACTTAGAGATAATCTCGAAAAAGGAATTTTTCTATTCTTTTTTCCTTTCCTTGTTGGATAAAATAAAATACGGTGGAGACTCTTGCTTACCGCGACATTTTGCGAAAACAAACGTAAAACGCAAACCAACATTCCAAAAAACAGTCAGTTCTTCCCACCGTATCACAGAACTGGCGACTCTGCTGAGGAGTTATATAAGTGGGGTGTACCTTAGGAATAGTTCATAATGTTTTCAATTGCTTGACTTATATGCTTTATATTTGTGGGCTTGTATCGGTAAGTAGCAATAAACTGTGAGGGAACTGTACGGTGTAGACCGATACGGTTGAAGCAATAGCTACGTTGGTGTGGCACTTTAGTTTGTACCGATATCCCTTGTGGCGCAACGAGGAGAATATGGGTCTTCTAAGGGGTCATTATGCACCAACTGACCTTAGAACCTTTAAATTGACCAACTTGGCCATAGAACAGTAGCAGTATGCTACACTCATTGAGACTAAACTCTCGCGATGATTCCGGCCGCAAGAAAAGGTTGCTAAACTGGAATTATGACCGATCGAGGGTAGTCAGTGATATTGAGATCCTCTAGAACCCGGTTACTATTTTTAGGACAGGTTTGAACCAACTGAACTGAAGGAGGGTAGTACCTAAGCTCCTTGCCAGCCTGAAATCTAAGGGCTCTCTGTGTGACTTGTGTGCCTTTACCATGTTTGCTATTTGTGGAAACTTGTGGTGTGTTTTCTATCATGACATCATGACATCATGACATTGCATGCATCCTGCATTGGACTAACCCATTTCAAAGACAGAGGGGATTCATCTTTGTACTATTTTGTAGGTCATGGCACCCATTCGTAGAAACACCATCCGGATCAACTTTGTCCAGATTCCCACTCATCTTAAGGAATTGGTTGCAAAGATCTCAGATACTACCTCCTTTATCAGAAGACATGGGAACCTCCTTGGTTTGGTCACCTCCAAGATGGATGAACAGATGATGAGTGTCTTAGTCCAGTTCTTTGATCCACTGTACCATTGCTTTGCTTTTCCTGACTACCAGTTGGTCCCTACCTTAGAAGAGTTCTCTAAACTGCTTGGTATCTCTATTCTGGAGCAGACCCTGTTCACGGGTTGGGAGAAGATCCTTAGGCCGGAAGAGATTGCTTCAGCCCTCCATCTGATAAAGGCTGAGGTAATGTCTAATTGGGAAACTCGTATTGGAGCAAAGGGCTTCTTGACTAAATTCTTGGTTGGTAAGGCTAATCAGTTCTGGGAAAGTCTAGACTTCCAGGCATTTGAAGATATTCTGGCTCTTCTCATATATGGTTTGGTGTTGTTTCCTAATTCGGATTCCTTTGTCGACGTAAACGCAGTGAAGATTTTCATATCCGGTAATCCTGTGCCCACTCTCTTGGGTGACATTTTGCACTCTCTTTATGCCCGTACTGCTCGGAAGCGGGGAACCCTTATATGCTGTGCGCCATTGTTGGCGAGGTGGTTTATTTCTCACCTCCCCAAATCAGTTTTGAAGAACAAGGAAGGCATGGGTTGGGCCTATAGGATTATGTCTCTCTCTCTCATAATGATATTATTTGGACTATTAAGGGCATGGAAGATGTGGCTATTATTGATCGTTGTGGGGAATACCCCATTGTTCCACTAATAGGAACCAATGGAGGGATCACCTATAATCCGTGTTTGGCCTTACGTCGGTTTGGGCGAGCTAGAAGGGAAGGACCTCATGAGTTGCTAATGCCTAGTATTGTCTTTTATTTCCAAGGGGATAGTGACGAGCAACGCCGCAGATTCATAAGAGCTTGGGATAGGGTACACAGGTCTGATCCACACGAGCTGGGTGGGAAGACTTCTCTACCAATGGAACCATATCTCCGATGGGTTCGAATCCGTGCCCAAAAGCTAGGAATGCCCTATGAAGCTGTCTTGCCTATAATTGTTGAAGTTGCTGATGAAGAGGGGATTCCTCCTACCATCCTACACCCTTACATGCCTACTGACATTGGGGCATTGAAGAGATCCTGGATGCAGCTAAGGGAAGAGCGGGATACTTATAGAGAAAAGTATCACGAGCAAGAGCGGAAGATCCAGAAGTTGACAAGGCAGCTGGAGAACGAGCAGATCCTCAACGACTATGTCAGCACCAAAGGAAAACGACCATGGGAGCACTGATGTCTTTTGATTATTTCTAGTGTTGATTTACTTTTCAGTATTTCTTTTTTATAACGCCTTAAAGGCATTTGTTGAACAATTGAATTCAAAGTTTTATCTAATGAAAGTGTGTTTCATTTTTGGTTTACGAATTTGAATCCCTAAAGTCTTTGAAATCATATCATGCACATATCATTCCCATGCACCTCATAACAGGTACCCTTACAGGTTTCTCATCTTCTTCGTTGTTTATTTCAGCATCATGTCTTCTGAACCATCAACTGAACAAGCAATCAAGGCTCTGTAGGCTCAAAATGCCCAGTTCCAGGAATTGTTCATGAATTTGGCTAAGGGTCAGCAAGATCTGAAGACCCTTATCTTGAAAGAGAAGAAGAAGAAGAAGAAGAAGAAGAAGAAGATGGTCCTATTTAATATGGGTCGCAGATTCGGAAACGATTTGCGAGAAGAGGTTGATTTGACCCACTCATCTAGAGGGGGAGATAATCAGGAAGAAAGGAGGGATCTTAGCTGTGTGGTTTCAGACAACGAGGCCGACTTTGACGAAGATCAGTATCCTCCAGCTGAGGATAGGTATAAACATCTTGAAGACCGGTTAAGTGCAATGGAGATTCAGAAGGTCCCTGGGTTGGACTTTGGTGATCTAGGTTTGTCATCTGGGGTGGTGATTCCCCACAAGTTTAAAGCACCGATCTTTGCTAAATACGACGGGGTTTCCTGCCCAAAACTGCACCTCCGTTCGTATGTTAGAAAGATTCAGCCATACACTGCTGACAAAAACCTCTGGATCCACTTCTTTCAAGACAGTCTCTCAGGGACTCAGCTTGAATGGTTTTACCAGCTGGAAGGAGCTAGTATCCGTAATTGGGAAGACTTGGATGCTGCTTTCTACAAGCAGTACCAATACAATGCCGACTTGCTCCCACGCGTACCCAACTCCAGGGTATGTCTATGGGTGTGGGTGAAGGTTTCAAAGATTATGCTCAGAAGTGGAGGGACCTTACTGGAAGAGTGCAACCTCCCTTGGCCAATAGGGAGCTAGTGGATATGTTTCTGGGGACCTTGTCTGGTATGTATTTTAACCATCTGATTGGAAGTTCATCGTCCGAGTTTACAGAGCTGATCATGACTGGGGAAAGAATTGAGGCCGGTATCAAGAGCGGCAAGATACAGAAGGGTGCTTCATCAAGTACCTAAAAGAAGCCTTTTAAGAAGGAGTCCAGTGCGGTTTACAGTTCAAAAAGCCATAATAGACCCGAACACCGCCAAGCTGTTAATACGGTGGTTATATTAAGACCAGCTGGTGCTCCGCAACGCAACAATAAGTCAAGGGCTGAAAGGCCACGAAGACAATTCACTCAGCTCAACATGACTTTATCCCAAATTCTGCCGCAGTTGTTGAAGACCAATTTGGTGTTTCCGAAGGAGGCCCCAAAGACTCCCAACACTACGTCACCGATGTACGATCCAAATGCCCGCTGTGCTTTTCATTCTGATAGCCCGGGGCATGATAAGGATAACTGCTGGGTGTTGAAGAATAAGGTACAGGACCTAATTGATGCTAAGGAAATCCAGTTTGAAGCGCCAGAGAAGCCAAATGTCATAACGACACCTATGCCCAAACATGACGCGGGAGTGAATGCTATTGGGGATGACGATGATGAAGAGTTTGATATTGACAGCTGGATATACCCGACTGCTAATGGTGGACTAAGCAACTGGACAGTAAAGGATTCTATGTCTGTTTCTGTTGTTACCCAATAATGAGACTTTTTGTTTTGAATTTGTAACAGACAATGTTTTAAACTTTACGGCCCGGTGTCTTACCCGAGGCACCGTGGCTTCATTTGTGAGGGCTTTATGTGTGTCATCTACATATATCATTAATAAAAGCATTGGACATTTTTTGCATTTCAAAATTTTGCGCTCCTTGTCTTTCTTTTATTATATATTGCAAAACAGCTATTTTACACACACTCACATATACAGTTCTACATCCACTCTGGATATCACTGGTAACGACTCTGCTATTGTCGGTTATGACTTCGAAAGTACGATCAACTTAGCCAAAGACGAAGGTGAAGATGATTGCGAAGTTCCTGGTGAACTTGCTAGATTGTTACTTCAGGAAGAGAGGGCTATACAGCCGCATGAAGAGCCAGTGGAAACAATAAATCTGGGTGCAGAAGAGGACAAGAAAGAGGTCAAGATTGATGCAAATCTGGAGCTTAGTGTGAAGCAACGGTTGGCTCAGATGCTGCATGACTACGTTGAGATCTTTGCCTGGTCTTATGAAGATATGCCTGGTTTGGATACCGATATTATGGTTCATCGCCTACCTACCAAGGAAGACTGTCCTCCAGTGAAACAGAAGGTCCGCCGAATGCGCCCAGAGATGTGTGAGAAAATCAAGGCTGAAGTTATGAAACAGTTTGATGCCGGTTTTCTAGCGGTTACTTCTTACCCGCAGTGGGTGGCCAATGTGGTTCCAGTGCCGAAGAAGGATGGTAAAGTTCGAATGTGTGTTGATTATAGGGATCTAAACAGGGCGAGCCCCAAGGATGATTTCCCTCTGCCTCATATCGACGTTCTGGTTGACAATACCGCACAACATAAGGTCTTCTCATTTATGGATGGTTTCTCCGGTTATAATCAGATTAAGATGGCTCCCGAAGACATGGAGAAGACAACCTTTATTACTCAATGGGGTACCTTTTGCTACAAGGTCATGCCTTTTGGATTGAAGAATGCTGGGGCAACATATCAGCGCGCCATGGTCACTTTGTTCCATGACATAATCCATCATGAGATTGAGGTATACGTCGAAGACATGATTGCAAGATCCCATACTGAGGAAGAACACTTGGACCATCTTCAGAAGCTATTTGACAGGTTGAGGTTGTACAAGCTGAGGTTAAATCCGAACAAGTGCACCTTCGGGGTGAGATCTGGTAAGCTGTTGGGTTTCGTCGTAAGTGATAAAGATATTCAGGTGGATCCTACAAAGGTGAAGGCTATACAGGAGATGCCGGCTCCCCGAACAGAAAAAAAAGTCAGAGGCTTTTTGGGACGTCTGAACTACATTGCCCGATTCATCTCACACCTGACTACTACTTGTGAGCCAATCTTCAAGCTACTGAAGAAAGATCAAGTGGTAAGATGGAATGATGAATTCCAGGCCGCTTTCGAAAGGATCAAAGAGTATCTCCAAGAGCCACTTATTTTGATGCCGCCAGTTGAAGGGAGACCTCTGATTCTATACTTGACAATACTCAACAATTCAATGGGGTGTGTGCTGGGGCAGCATGACGAGTCTGGCCGAAAAGAGCATGCTATTTATTACCTTAGCAAAAAGTTTACCGACTGCGAGACTCGATACTCGTTGCTCGAGAAAACTTGTTGTGCTTTGGCATGGGCTGCTCGCCGGCTGAGACAGTATATGCTGACTCACACTACTCTATTGATATCAAAGATGGATCCAATCAAGTATATCTTCGAGAAGCCTGCCTTATCCGGAAGAATAGCAAGATGGCAGATGATCTTGACTGAGTATGACATCCAATATACGACCCAAAAGGCAATTAAGGGAAGTGTGTTGGCAGATCATTTGGCACATCAGGCAGTGGACGATTAGCAGTCTATGAACTTCGCATTCTCGGATGAAAATATCATGATAGTGACTGACTGTGAGACACCTGGACCGGACGAAGGACCTGAGGAAGGATCCCAATGGTCTATGTACTTTGATGGAGCTTCGAACGCTTTGGGTAATGGCATTGGCACCGTGATCATATCTCCTAAAGGCTCTCATACTCCATTTACCGCCCGACTATGTTTCAACTGCACCAACAACATGGCGGAGTATGAAGCGTGCATTATGGGTCTCCGAGCAGCTATTGACCTAAGGATTAAGTTTTTGAGTGTCTTTGGAGATTCCGCTCCCGTGATCAGTCAGATCAAAGGCGAGTGGGATACGAAACACCCAAATCTCATTCCTTACAAGGAGTATGTATTGACGTTACTTCCACACTTCGAAGAGATAACCTTTGAACACTTCCCTAGAGAGGAGAATCAGTTGGCGGACGCGCTAGCTACAATGTCTTCTATGTTCAAAGTCAATTGGGACAACGAAGCTCCCCGGATTATCATTGAGAGGTTGGACGAACCTGCACATTGCTGTGACATTGAGACTGAAGAGGTAACAGATAAACACTGGTTTCATGAGGTGAAAAGGTATCTTGAGGCTCAGGAATACCCCAAGGGTGCATCTGTTAATGATAAGAAGTTTCTGAGGAGGTTCACGGCGAAGTTCTTCATCAGCAATGGCATCCTTTACAAGCGTAACCATGATTCGAACTTACTGCGTTGTGTGGATAAAAATGAAGCAGAAAAGATCATGGCAGAGTTACATGAAGGTACTTTCGGGACCCATTCCAGTGGACATACCATGGCGAAGAAAATCCTTCGGGCAGGATATTATTGGTCCACAATGGAAGCCGACTGTTATCAGCATTCTCGGACCTGTCACAAGTGCCAAGTCTATGCTGATAAGGTGCACATACCTCCAGTTCCTCTGAATGTATTGACGGCTCCATGGCCTTTTGCAATGTGGGGCATTGATATGAATGGCGAGATCAGATCTACGGCATCTAACGGGCATCGTTTCATCTTGGTAGCCATTGATTACTTTACAAAGTAGGTTGAAGCAGCTTCCTTTGCTACTGTAACCAAGAACGTCGTGGCACGGTTCATTCGGCACAATCTGATTTGTCGATATGGTGTACCAGATAGGATCATTACGGACAATGGTACAAATCTCAACAATAAAATGATCACCGAACTCTGCAAACAGTTTAAGATACAGCATCACAACTCTTCTCCTTACCGGCCGAAGATGAATGGGGCTGTAGAAGCGGCTAATAAGAATATTAATAAGATTGTGCAGAAGATGACGGTGACGTATAAAGATTGGCACGAGATGTTACCATTTGCTCTTCATGGGTATCGTACCTCAACACGGACATCGATAGGGGTAACACCCTATTCCTTGGTATATGGAATGGAGGCTGTCTTGCCCATTGAAGTTCAGATACCCTCTCTTCGGATTATGAAGGATGCAGGTTTGTAGCAAAGATGACTGGATTCAGACTCGACTTGATCAGCTGAACTTAATCGATGAAAAGAGACTTATTGCTATTTGTCATGGTCAGACATACCAAAAACGGATGATCAAGGCATTTCACAAGAAAGTCAGACGACAAGAGTATCAAGTTGGGGACCTGGTAATCAAGCGTATTATCTTACCTCAAGGTGATCCCAGGGGAAAATGGACCCCTACTTACGAAGGGCCATTTGTGGTTAAGAACATTTTCTCAGGAGGAGCTATGATTCTAACCACCATGGATGGTAACGACCTTCCTCACCCCGTCAATGCAGACATAGTGAAAAGATACTACGCATAATCAAAGACCCGCTAGGTCGACTGACCTAGGCAAAAATAAGGGCTTCCCGGTGAACCAAAAGGGTTCGGGCAAAAATAAGGGATGAAAATGAAAAATATGTACACCCGGCAAGTCGAAAACCTGAAAAGGCGGCTTGGGCAAAAAAGGGTATCCCGATGGACTGAAAACCCGAAAGGGAGGTCCAGGAAAAAATTAGGGATTAAAGCGTAACACTATGTCTCATTGGATCACCTTGCAATCAGACTTCGGTATCGACTATCAAGCTCGGATGACACCAGTCAATCTGATCTACCTTCAACCAAGTTGAAAAGTGATGAGATGCTCGAGGACATAAAGGAAATAGCAGAGTCGAAACCCAGTGGGATTATTCACATAGCTGTTTTGTTTAGTTTTTCACAAAGTGTATAAACTCTTTTGTTCGGTGGCATTCTCCTACTAGAACATCAGCCTCTTGTACAAAAACGCCTATTTACAGGCCAAACTTCAAAATCAATACAATTCATTTTCAGAAAAAATTGCAAACTGATTTCCTTTTTCTGTTTTGTTTTGCAAAGAACATCCAATGTTCATTTTGATATATGCATTTGACATATTGCTGCTCATAAATATTTACATGCGAAACAAAATACGATTACTGGTAATATCAGAAACAGGGGCAAATAAGATTTGTCCAAACTGTACGGTTGCTCTGTCCACCAGGTACAAGGTAAATTCAGCTGAAGAATATGGTTGAGATGCATTCACTCCCTGCAGAGTAAGGCAGTAATGATAGCTCTCCCCAGCTGAGACTTGCAACTGTAAATGAATCGGTAATATCCTCCCCCAAGCAAAGTTTATCTACCATCGACACCGAAAAGGCTTAATATCCCCGACAGTCTTAATATTTCCCAGCGGAGTATAAGAATATGCCCCGGAAGAATACAAAATATCCCCAGTGGAGTTTGAAATTTTTCCCAGTGCAGTCTGAAAAAGCTGCCCCAGTGGAGTTTGGAGAATCATCCCCAGTAGACTTTGGAAGATTGTCCCCAGCATAGCTCAAAGGATTATCCCCATAAGAGTCTAAAAGGTTATCCCCAGTGAAGTCGCGACTGAAAGATCATCCCCAGCGAAGTTCTTTCCTTTCAAAAACAGAAGTCAATCCTCAACAAGATTCGGTATTACCAGCTACGGTAATTCATCTCAGCAGAATTTATTTGTGGAATCCTCAACAGAACCTCTCTTCCCCACAGAGTAATCTCCTCATCAGTTTATTCCCCAACGGAGTTATCCTCTCCTGCAGGTTTATTCTCACAATCATCTTCATTCGCCATCCCCAACGGAAATGAAGAAGTCAACTTTTTTCTCCAGCAGCTATCCGAGATTTATTTTCCCCAGCTAAAAACATTACATTTCCATACATCATGATACATGCATATACGCATCATACAACACAATCTCATTTATTTTGAGAACATCATTGCTTGATATATATCATGCATTACATACGACTGACCTTTACCTTTCAGGAAGGACGCAGTTAAGTTCTCAGCTATGTCGAACTACTGACCGGTTCTTAAATCTCAGCTGAATTAGTCTCGGTTGAATTACAGATAAGGTTCTAAATCTCGACAATTTTCCTCCATCAAAGTGTGGACGAGTTCTTAAGTCTCAACAGAATTATCCTCCGTTGAAGTACAGACAGTTCCTAGATATTGATGAAGATGTTTCCCTCAGTCGAAGTACTGACCGGTTCTTAAATCTCAGCTGAATTAGTCTCGGTTGAATTACAGATAAGGTTCTAAATCTCGACAATTTTCCTCCGTCAAAGTGTGGACGAGTTCTTAAATCTCAACAGAATTATCCTCCGTTGAAGTACAGACAGTTCTTAGATCTTGATGAAGATGTTTCCCTCAGTCGAAGTATTGACCGGTTCTTAAATCTCAATTGAATTAGTCTCGGTTGAATTACAGATAAGGTTCTAAATCTCGACAATTTTCCTCCGTCAAAGTGTGGACGAGTTCTTAAATCTCAACAAAATTATCCTCCGTTGAAGTACAGACAGTTCCTAGATCTTGATGAAGATGTTTCCCTCAGTCGAAGTACTGACCGGTTCTTAAATCTCAACTGAATTAGTCTCGGTTGAATTACAGATAAGGTTCTAAATCTCGACAATTTTCCTCCGTCAAAGTGTGGACGAGTTCTTAAATCTCAACAGAATTATCCTTCGTTGAAGTACAGACAGTTCCTAGATCTTGATGAAGATGTTTCCCTCAGTCGAAGTACTGACCGGTTCTTAAATCTCAACTGAATTAGTCTCGGTTGAATTACATATAAGGTTCTAAATCTCGACAATTTTCCTCCGTCAAAGTGTGGATGAGTTCTTAAATCTCAACAGAATTATCCTCCGTTGAAGTACAAACAGTTCCTAGATCTTGATGAAGATGTTTCCCTCAGTCGAAGTACTGACCGGTTCTTAAATCTCAACTGAATTAGTCTCGGTTGAATTACATATAAGGTTCTAAATCTCGACAATTCTCCTCAGTCGAAGTACTGACCGGTTCTTAAATCTCAACTGAATTAGTCTCGGTTGAATTACAGATAAGGTTCTAAATCTCGGCAATTCTCCTCAGTCGAAGTACTGACTGGTTCTTAAATCTCAACTGAATTAGTCTCGGTTGAATTACAGATAAGGTTCTAAATCTCGACAATCCTCCTCAGTCGAAGTACTGACCGGTTCTTAAATCTCAACTGAATCATCCTTAGTTGAATTACAGATAAGGTTCTAAATCTCGACAGATTTCCCCCCAGTTGAATTATGGACAAGTTCTTATAACTCAGCAAAGATGTTCTCCCAGTTGAAGTACAGGAAAGTTCCTAAATCTCAACAAAGATCACGCTTCCCCAGCGAAATCTTCCACAACAACAGATAGGCAAGTTCTAGCTAAGGAATCTCTTATGCGATCGACACTCCTGCAGATGGCATCTTTAAGCCCATCCTCTCACCGACAATCTCCAAATGGCATCTGTAAGCCCATTCCCGACATCACAAGGTTGATACTACTTCATGCGAGTGCAAATTTATGGGCACTCTAGTGTTCAATCATCTTCCACCTTCGGATCACGAAAGGCACGAAAGCCAATCTACATCCCCAGGTTTAAGAAGATTGAACAGGGGCAGCTGTTGTACCCCAAAATTTCCCCTCTCATATTTCTCAAAACATTGCAAGAAAAATCTCCAAGTTTCTCAAGTTTGCTCAAAAGTTGGACAGACAAGCTATCTCCTAAGGCAGTCTACCCCAAATTAGGGTTTTGGGTTGCATCAAGATCTTTGAGTCCAAATGACCTCAAGTTCTCCCCAATGTCCTAATATGTTCTCAAGGTCATCCATGTCAAATTTCAAGCCTTGCAGAGGAAGTTTGCTCAGTCAATTGCTCAAAGGTCCAAAAAATTGACTGTGCTAGGGCAAAAGTCAACTGTGACCTATATACAATCAAACTTCAAGATTTTTTGTCAACATTCTCATTTTGAATGATATTTCATCATTTTATCAAGGGTTGATCATGATTCATCAAGGATTTCTCAAACTTCATCAAGACTCAAAAGTTGCTAAATTAGGGTTTTGTAGGAAAAGTCAACTCAACTTTGACCAAGCGTAACTTTCTCATACTTTATGAGAAATGACCCATCCAAAGCTAATTTTGTAGAGGATGCAATTCCCTACAATCCATCTTCATACCCCAAGATCAAAAAATGCACTCACAAGAAGTTATGAATTTGGACATTATAGGTGATTTTTGAAAGTCAACAAAAACACCTTTTTTTCCAAAGCTTATAACTTGAGCATGGAATATCAAAATGAGATGAGACCAAATGGGTTGGTTATAGGATATCCCAAGATTTCTAAAAAGTCCAAGAACACCTCAAAAAGTTCAAAATTGAAGAAGTTATGCATTGATGAAGTTGGACATTTTTGCAAAATTGCCAAAAGTCAACTATCCCAAAAACTTCAAATTTTGTCAAATGGGCCCATTCTTTTCCACTTGATTTGAGTTTGAATCATTTTCCACGTGCCCTAGCTTCAGCCATGAGCCCATATTTTATTTTTATTATTTAATTTAATTTTTAATTGAATTTATTCATTTTAAATCAAATAAAATCATACAAAATCCAATACTTTGATAACATGAGATCTTTTGGCTATTTCAGGCTCTGATTACCATCATTAACATCATCAAATTCAAATCACACCAAATCATGTGCAAAAAGATTGAAATTGGACAAATTTGGAAGGTTTTAAAGAGGAGATCAAATCAAATATGTATGCATTGATATGGGAAGATTCAGTCCATAATTTCTACCCTAATACACCACACAATACATAAGCAAGCAAAGGCAATCAAGATCAGGGTTGGAAATTGCAGGCAGAGGCAGAACAAAGTTGGAAAATTCACAAAGAAAGTTTGAGATCGAAACCATAGCTAGAGGCATTTTCAGAGGCCAGGACCTGTCCCAGACGCTTCCTGGGCATTCACTGAAGCCAAACCAATCCAAAGTAAGCTTGTTCAGACTCCATAGCGCGCTGTAAGTGTCACGATAACCACCCCTATTCTTGATTTCGTAACTCTGAATTTAAGCATCCTTTTCATGAACCAATGCCATATTTTGAATCTACATGACATTTGCAAGCGATTGGTATTATTCAATTGCGTTTATCTGGCCTGAATGAAGAACCACCATAGCTAGGGTTCTTCGTTTGGTTTTTAGGGTTTTCTGTTTCAGGCAAAATTGGGACTCAAGAAGAACGTGGCTGTGATCAGGAGGCCATAACGAATCCAACCATGTTCTTGGAATGGATTTATTTAGCCTGGAGAGATTTTTAGCATAAGCCTGCGTTTTTTGCTGCAGATTCAAATCCGCAGGTAATGTTTTTACAAGTTTCAGGACAGGGACGATGAGGTATCCCCTGCCCATTGGTTCGTTCAAATACCGCGCGCGTGTTTTTTTTTGTTTTTTCTGGCCATGGATTTGTTTTATTATATAATATACTCCTTTCATTATGTTAACAAATAGAACAAGATGGTGTAGTGGCAAGGTAAGTGTGTATCATCCTTCAGGACCTGGGTTCGAACCCCAGGTCCCCCACTTCTTCATTATTTTTTCTCTTCAGGTACTCCCATGCGCGTATGAGCTTGTAGAACACCGTGCACCCTAGTCCATGCAGTAGCCAGATGGCCAAAGGCCAGATCTGGTGGTATAGGAGTGGATGTCCACCATGGTCCAAGTCCAAGCGTGCACATTGGATCCCAAAAAGTCAACAATGGCCAGCGCTTTTGGGCCTCCCAATTGCTATCTACACCACAAAATTCAGGCCCATACTCCCTATTCTCATTTATTTTATTTGTTTATTTAATTGTTTTATTATTTTCATTTGATTTACTAACCAATTAAAATTCAGTCTTTTATAAAATAAAATCACCAAAAATATTTTTATTCAATTAAATTTTAACTTTTATTTTTTATTAATAAATACTAATTAATTAATTTAGGTTTTAATTAGAATAACTTTAACCTATTTTTTGTAAATAATTAAAATTAAATTAGATTTAATTAGGTTTTAATTACTAACTCAATTAATTTTATTTTCTTTCTTAAAATAACAAAACTCCAAAAATAATTTATTTTTATTAATTAATTAATTAATTTAATTTAATTTAGTAATTAATTTAGGTTAATTTCTTTCTTAAAATAAATAAAAAACAACAAAAAAGATATTTTCTTTAATCAAAAGGGTCAAAACCCTAATCATGCGTCCGATTAAATTTTGCGCCGCGATTTATTTTCTTTTATCCAATAATGTCTTTGCTTCCGGATTATAATAGTAAATAGGACTTTTATTTATTTTATTGCCTTATTTTATTTTTAAAGGGTTTGTCTTTGGCGATGTAAATACCCGACGCCTTGTAATTTAAATTCCGCATTTTATTTCCGCAATTTATAATTGTTAAATGTTTGATAATAGGATGGCATGACAAGACTGAATGTTTTAACCTAAAATTAACTTAGATCACCTTTAACATGTGCAAAGATAAAATAATTGAAATCAACACACTCGCACATGCACACTCTTAGGGTACACCCCACTTGGTTGCCTTTGTACGCGGTCATTGAGTATAGGTCACTTTAGAGGTCGCCCTCTTGTCTAAAAGATCATAGTCGCCTCGAAACGGTTGTCTCGGATATTGTTGCCTCAAACAAATGATCTAAGACATTAGGGTTACTGCTAAGGCATCATAACATTGCTTTAGTGATCGTAAGTCCCTCATTCGAATTGACCCTCAAACTCCAACAACGGTGCTACCTACTCATTAATAGTGGGATAGCATTGTCTTAAGGAAATTAGCATATAACGATTCCTTTTTCGAGTAGGTAGATTAGCTCTTAGATACTTGCTCTTTCAAAAAAAACAAAAATCTTTCACACTTACACTCCTTTTCAAACAAAGTTTTTCAAAAAACACTTCATACGCTCTTGAGGACAGATGCAAGAGTTAAATCGAAGTTTCAAAACAAATTTTTTTTCAAACCCACAAGCACAAAGAAAGCAATATTTTGAAAACAATTGAGCAAGTACCTAAGAGCCCGTAGATAACTACAGATAGAAAGGGTGCTAATACCTTCCCTTTCTATAATCTACCCCCGTACTCAGAGATAATCTCGAAAAAGGAATTTTTTTGTGCTTTTTTCCTTTCCTTGTTGGATAAAATAAAAGACGGTGGCGAATCTTGCTTACCGCAACATTTTGCAAAAACAAACGCAAAACGCAAACCAACATTCCAAAAAACAGTCAGTTCTTCCCACCGTATCACACAATGAACTTGAGATATTTTGAACTATGTAATTAGGTCAAGATGATGCCATTGAACCCTTGATATCATGTTTAAACCCAATTGGTCATTGGCTAGGTTAAAAAAACAGAAATTACCCTTTCTCAGTCAAAAACCCTAATTTTGACCATTTTGCCCTTTTGATGATTTGATCAAATTTCTTGAGGAGTTGTGATCCAAACTTGATCAAATGGTACATAGGAGTCTAAAATGTTGATGTGGATAAAAAATTATGAAGTTTGACTGTAAATTGGCCATGGTTGACTTTTCCCCCAATACAGCTGATTTTAGGTCAACTGTCCAATTGACTTGATCAAAAATGTGGTTCAAGGCTTGAAACTTAGCATGAGCAATCTTAGGAGTCCAAAATGGTGTATGAAAGTCACATGAAGCATTGATGGTCCAGAAATCCTTGTGCAAACTCAAACCCTAATTTTGGGTTATTAGTGCAAGGTGAGGTGTCTTGAGCTGACCAAACCCTAATCTTGTCTTGAGTCCAAAAAGTCTTGTGTGAAAAATCTTGATAAATGAGAGGGAAAATTTTTGGGTACAACAACTGCCCCTGTTCAATCTTCTTGAACCTGAAGAGTTAGATTGGCGAGCTTTGTCGTTCGTGACTCGAAGGTAAAAGATGATTGGACACTAGAGTGGCCGTAAATTTGCACTCGTCAAAGTGTAGTTGAGGGAATGGGCTTAAAGATGCCATTTGGAGAGGTGATAGAATCTTGTCGGAGATGGGCTTGTAGATGCCATCCAAGAATGTTTGCTGAGTTGTAAGTTGTAAGTCAGAAGAATGAGTATCATAATAGTGTACGCGTCTGGAACGTATCTGAGCTGTATCTGGAGACTGAATCTGTATGAGCAATGGAATAGCATCCGTGTCTGGAGCGTATACGAGTTTTGAAATCTGAATAAGGGCCAGAATGGCATCCGTGTCTGGAGCGTATCTGAACTTTGAAATCTGAATGAGTATCAGAATAACATCCTCGTTTGGAGCGTATCCGTACTGTATTTGAATGTTGAGGTCTGAATGAGCATCAAAATGACTTCCGTGTCTGGAGTGTATCTGAACTGTATCTGAAGGTTTGATCTGAATGAGAAATAGAATGGCTTCCATGTCTGGAGCGTATCTAATATGTATTTTGATAGTTGAATTCTGAATAAGTATCAGGATGGCATCCGTATCTGGAGCGTATCTGAACTGTATCTGAAATCTAAATCTGAATGAGCAACATAACGACTTCCGTATATGGAGTGTATATGTACTGTATCACGATAGTTGAAATCTGAATAAGTATCAGGATGGCATCCGTATCTGGAGCGTATCCAAGTTTTGAAATCTGAATAAGGGCCAGAATGGCATCCGTGTCTGGAGTGTATCTGAACTTTGAAATCTGAATGAGTATCAGAATAGCATCCTCGTCTGGAGCGTATCCGTATTGTATCATGATTGTATACTGTTAATGGTAGCTTGTTAATCTTATCCTGAAAAGGGTAAAATGTTAGCTGAAACACAAAGTTATGTTGCATGAAATGTATGATGCAATATATGTGTTTTATCAAAGTTTATGGTATATGAATGTAATGTATGCGCATGTAAGTTGATTCGCTGTTTTGCTGAGGAAAATAAATCCTTGACTGCTGCCGGGGAAAATAAATCCTTGACTGCCGAGGATAAGAAATCCTTGGCGACTGTTGGGGATTAAAAATCCTTGATGACTTCTCTGGGGATATAGGGATCCTTCATGTCTTGAAGTTGGTGTATTGACAAAAATTCTGATGCGAGCAGTGCCATATACTGCTTGAATAATCTGCTTGGAGAATCCAGAGAACTTTGATGACTTCTACTGGGGGTTACACAATGAGAATCCTTGTTCTGCCGGGGAATAAATAAAACTCTGATGATTTCTACGGGGAATTAAGAATGAGAATCTTCATTCTGTTGGGGAGTAATGAAAACTCTGTGGGGAAGAAGGCTTACTGCTGGAGAGTAGGTTCAGGAGTTTTGGTTGTTCTGCCATTCTACTGGGGAGTTATCCTAGGTTGGGGAGAGACAAAAGTTAACTGTTATCTGGTTGATTCTCAGTCTTCAAGATAACTTGCTGGGGAGTTTTAGAGAAACTGGATGGTTTCTGCTGGGGATTGATAGTTAGAAATTTTGGCTCCGCTGGGGATTGGGAGTTTGAAGTTTTAACTCTGATGGGGATTAAAGGTTTGAAATTTTAGCTCCGCTGGGGATCTAGATGATATACTGTAGGGATTGCTCATGGAATAGCCTAAAGACGTTTTCCTATCCTTTCAACCTGTCAGTAATTGTTCTTTTTCAATCTGCTTATTTGTAAATAGTAATTATGTTCAAATGCATATGTTCATTAATGAATCATTGGACGTTTTTGCAAATAAAACACAAGTGTAAAAAGAAAGGGACAAATGGTTTTCTGCACTTTAAAGAGATATCTTTGTATTTACTTTGAATAAGTATTTTGTACAAAGGAGACAAACATCCTAGTAAGAGGATGGTGTCATAAAAATGAGAAAATTTTATACAAAGAAAGATAGCTATGTGTAAAAAATTCCATGGGGTTCCCATTCCGCTATAGCCTTCGTATCTCCGAATATCTTGTCCATTCGTTGCTTCGTCCGAAGATGATTGGATTGATCAGAAGCCTCAGGTTTGTCAGTGAAGAGATTGTCCTTAAAGTGATCCGACGAGACATAGTCATACGCTTTAATTCCCTAACTATTTCCTGGACCGCCCTTTCGGGTTTTCAGTCCACCGGGAAACCCTTTTTTGCCCAAGTTGCCCTTTCGGGTTTTCAACTTGCCGGGTGTACAGATTTTTTTATTTTATCCCTAATTTTTGCCCGAACCTTTTTGGTTCGCCGGGATGCCCTTGTTTTGCCTAGGTGTGTCAACCTAGCGAGTCTCTTATGCGTAGTATCTTTTGACTATGTCTGTGTTCGCAGGGTGCGGCAGGTCGTCGCCGTCCATGGTGGTTAAGATCATTGCCCCACCAAAAAAAATGTTCTTGATTACAAATGGTCCTTCATAGGTAGGAGTCCATTTGCCCCTGGGATCACTTTGTGGCAAGATAATGCGCTTGATCACTAGATCTCCGACTTGATATGTTTGGCGTCTGACTTTCTTATTGAAAGCTTTGATCATCTATTTTTGATACGTCTGACCATGGCAAACAACACTAAGTCTCTTCTCGTCAATTAGGTTCAATTGATCAAGTCGGGTTTGAATCCAATCGTCTTCACTCAAACCAACATCTTTCATGATTCTCAAAGAGGGAATCTGAACCTCGTTAGGTAGAACAGCCTCCATGCCATAAACTAAAGAATAGGGTGTTGCCCCAGTTGATGTGCGAGCCGTGGTACAGTACCCGTGGAGAGCAAACGGTAGCATCTCATGCCAGTCCTTATAGGTGACTGTCATTTTTTGTATGATCTTTTTGATGTTTTTGTTCGCGGCTTCGACAACACCAGTCATCTTTGGCTGATAGGGGGATGAATTGTGATGTTGAATCTTGAACTGCTCGCACAAGGCGGTGATCATAGTATTGTTAAGGTTTGTACCGTTATCAGTGATGATCCTTTCTGGGATACCGTACCGGCAAATAAGGTTCTGCTTGATGAAGCGGGAAACAACATTCTTAGTAACAGATGCGAAGGAAGCTTCTTCGACCCACTTGGTGAAATAATCAATGGCCACCAGAATGAAGCGGTGTCCATTGGAAGCTGTAGGCTTGATCTCCCCAATCATGTCGATTCCCCACATAGCAAAGGGCCAAGGAGCTATTAATACATTTAGAGGAACTGGAGGCACGTGCACCTTATCTGCATAGATTTGGCATTTATGGCAGGTCTGGGAGTGTTGATAGCAGTCTGCTTCCATGGTAGACCAATAATAGCCTGCCCGTAGAATCTTCTTTGCCATCATATGCCCGCTAGAGTGGGTGCCAAAGGTACCTTCATGCAATTCAGCCATAATCCTTTCAGCTTTAGCCTTGTCCACACAACAGAGCAGAATAGAATCATGGTTGCGCTTGTACAGGATGCCATTACTTAGGAAGAACTTAGCTGAGAATCTCCTTAAGAACTTTTTGTCATTGACTGAAGCTTCTTCCGGATATTCTTGATCCTCGAGATACCTTTTGATTTCATGAAACCACGGCTGGTCCACTACTTCTTCGGTATTAATCTCATGATAGTGTGCTGGTTCATCTATCCGTTCAATGGTGATCTAGGGAGCCTCGTTATCCCAGTTAAGTTTAAACATGGATGACATTGTAGCTAGAGCATCTGCTAGCTGATTTTCTTCTCGCGGGAAGTGCTCAAAGGTAATCTGCTCGAAATGTGGTAACAATGTCAAGACATGTTCTTTGTAAGGGATGAGGTTTGGATGCTTAGTGTCCCATTCTCCTTTGATCTGACTGATGACCAAAGCTGAATCCCCAAACACAATTAAAGATTTGATTCCCAAGTCTATGGCAGCCTTGAGTCCAAAAATGCATGCTTCGTACTCTGCCATGTTGTTCTAACAGTTGAAGCAAAGTCTAGAGGTGAAAGGAGTATGGCATCCTTCAGGAGATATAAGCACAACACCGATACCGTTACCAAGTGCATTGGATGCCCCATCAAAGTACAGGGTCCATCGGGATCCTTGTTCAGGTCTGTCATATGGTCTGAAATCTTCAACGTTGTCCAATGTCATGATATCTTCGTCAGGGAAGTCGAACTTCATGGATTGGTAATCTTCTATAGCTTGATGGGCCAAATGATCAGCTAGTACACTGCCCTTTATAGCTTTTTTGGTAGTGTACTGTATATCGTATTCCGTTAGGATCATCGGCCATCTAGCTATTCTTCCGGACAAAGCAGGCTTCTCGAAGATGTACTTTATCGGATCCATCTTAGATATCAGCAAAGTGGTATGAGTCAACATATACTGTCTCAGCCGGCGAGCAGCCCATACCAGAGCGTAACAAGTTTTCTCGAGCAGTGAATATCTGGTTTCACAGTCGTTAAACTTTTTGCTCAGGTAATAAATGGCATGCTCTTTTTGGACAGACTCGTCATGCTGCCCCAGTACGCACCCCATTGAATTCTCTAAGACGGTCAGATACATGATTAGCGGTCTTCCCTCGACTGGTGGCATCAAGATAGGGGGCTCTAGTAAATACTCCTTGATTTTGTCGAAAGCAACTTGACAGTCATCATTCCATTTAACTACTTGATCTTTCTTCAACAGCTTGAAGATTGGTTCACAAGTAGATGTTTGGTGAGAAATGAACCTAGCAATGTAGTTTAGGCGTCCTAAGAAACCTCTGACTTCCTTCTCAGTGCGAGGAGCAGGCATTTCTTGTATCGCTTTGACTTTGGCAGGATCAACCTCGATTCCTTTGTTGCTGACAATGAAACCTAAGAATTTACCGGACCGGACTCCGAATGTGCACTTGTTTGGGTTCAATCTTAGATTGTACTCCTTCAACCTGACAAATAGCTTTTGCAAGTGATCAAGGTGTTCTTCTTCAGTTTGTGATCGGGCTATCATGTCATCTACGTAGACCTCTATCTCATGATGTATCATATCATGAAACAAAGCTACCATGGCGCGTTGATAGGTTGCCCCGACATTCTTCAGTCCGAATGGCATCACTTTGTAGCAGAACGTACCCTAATGTGTGACAAATGTAGTTTTCTCCATGTCCTTAGGTACCATTTTGATCTGGTTATAAACTTAGAATCCGTCCATGAAAGAAAATACTTTGTGTTGAGCTGTGTTGTCAACCAGGATGTCGATGTGCGGAAGTGGAAAATCGTCTTTAGGGATGGCCCTGTTTAAATCTCTATAGTCCATGCACATTCTGACTTTGCCGTCCTTCTTAGGCACGGGAACAATGTTAGCAACCCGTTGTGGATAGGAAGTAACAGCCAAAAACCCAGCATTGAACTGCTTCATAACTTCTGCTTTGATCTTCTCTGACATGTCAGGTCTCATGCGGCGGACTTTTTGCTTCACTGGTGGACAGTCTTTTCTTGTGGGTAAACAATGTACCACAATGTCTGTATCAAGTCCCAACATGTCTTCGTATGACCAGGAAAAGATCTCAACATAATCATGCAATAGCTGAATTAGGCGCTACTTGACACTCGACTCTAGATTGGCACCCACTCTGATTTCCTTTTTATCGTCCTCGGTTCCCAAGTTGATTGTATCCAATAACTCCTCATGAGGCTGAATTGCTCTTTCCTCTTGCTGTAGTAATCTGGCCAATTCCCCTGGCACCTCACAATCTTCCTCACCTTCGTATTCGGCTTGGTAGATCAGATCTTCCGAGTCACTGAAGGCTATAGCAGTATCGTTACCCATGGGATCCGGAATGGAAGGGTACCTGCATTTGTGAGTGTGGGTGTGTGTAAGGGATAGCCATCTTAAAACAACAAAATGTAAAAGAAAGATAGTGAGCACAAAAGGTTTAAATATGAAAAAGCGTCCATGATTCATTGAAATGACATATGAAAATGAAATAAAAACCCTTACAAATGGACCATTGTGCCTCGGGTAAGACACAAGGTTGAAAAAGTACGAATTGTTTGTGAATTATTACAGTCCAACAGAAATGTAAAAGATAAATTACTGCAGTACGAAAGTTATCGGGATGAAGTCTTTGGCTTCCCAGTTGCGTAGTCCTCCGCTGACAGTAGGAAATATCCAATCTTCCAAGATGCCATCTTCTTCACTATCCTCCAACGCATTAATCCCTTGGTGGCTGATCTTCACAGGTGGACCTCCAGCACGGGCGCGGCGCACAGTCTTCTGACCAGTTGAAGTAAACCCCAAGCCAAACTTGTCTGATTTGTAAGGAATGTCTGGAAGCTAACCCCAGATTGTACATCCCCCTTCTTCTACTACTGCCCTTGCATTCTTGAGAGATGACATCCGAGGTGGAGGTCTTGTGATCACAGGAGTTGAGGATACCGCCTTGGTCGCCGCTATTTCAGGAGAGACTTCTTCAAAATATTGGAAAGGGGTCTCAATGAACTCGCCATTTAATTCTACATATCGGAAAGAATTCAGATGACTAATCATGTATTCCTCTTCCCCATGGATAATTATGATCTTCCCTTGGACAGGGTACTTCAGCATCTAATGCAAAGTGGAGGTGACGGCACCGGCATTGTGAATCCAGGGGCGTCCCAACAAATAGGAATAAGAAGGACGGATGTCCATCACGTAGAATGTCGAGTTGAACACCTGAGTTCCCACCTTGATTGGGATGTCCACCTCCCCATGGACCATCCTCTTAGAACCATCAAAAGCTCTCACCACTATATTACTGGGTTTTAGAGTCAGCCCCTCGCAATCCAACCTATCAAGGGCTTTCTTCGGCAAGACGTTCAGAGATGATCCCGTATCAACCAAGACATGAGCTAGGGTTGTTCCTCTGCACTCCATTGAGACATGTAATGCCTCGTTGTGTTTTCTCCCTCTGGGTGTCAAGTTAGCATCGGAGAAGCCCAGGCCATTATCAGCTGTCAAACTGGCCACACAGTCCTGGAACTGGTCAGCAGACGTCTCTTGCGGCACGTGAGCTGTCTTCAGAAATTTTACCAAAGCTTTAGCATGTTCCTCAGAGCACAGTAGCAATGCTAACATAGAGATTTTGGAGGGGGTCTGCCCCAGTTGTTCAACCACATCATAATCACTTTTCTTAATTATCCTCAGGATTTCTTCCATCTCCTTCTTGGATGTTTCAGGAATAGCTAGTGATTGAGCCTTCGTCAGGACAGGCTCCTCTTGAACATTCTTTCCTTTATTCTCAGCAGTGGAAGTAGGGATAGGAATTGTATTGTCTTTGTCGGCGGGTACACTTGTAGGTACAATCACTGGTGTGGAGGTAATCTTCGGAACGGCCATGGGTCCAAAGACTGCTGTTGGAGGAGCAATCTCTGGAGAGAAAATTCTCCCACTACGGGTAACCTTACTTGTTCTGGCGATGTTACTGATGTCGGAATTGTCCTCTTCGGAGCTCTCTTCTTCGGCAGTCGATTCAATCTGTTTGACATCATGGTAGTAGATTTCTCCACCATAATTCCATGGTACCGTTTTATCTGATTTGTATGGGGTCGGCCCGGGCATTGTTATCTTAAGCGGAGTAATCATTGGAGCAGATGTAATCCTAACGGGTCTTTTAGGGACCCTGGAAGGATTGACGTAGATGGTTATTATTGAAACTTCTTTCACTTGAATGGGTGAAACAGGAGCTTTCTCGAACAAAATTTCTTGGTTATCAATCAGTTGTTGGATACCTTTCTTCAACAGAGGGCAGTCAAATGATGAAGTCAGGCAAACATGGCAGTCTTTGTCACATCCTGGGAAAATACCAGCTTTCAATAAATTCAACTTAATAACCGGGAGCGGAGTTAACAGTTCATCCACGGTAGAAACAAACAGATCTTCTTCAATAGCGTTGGCATTGTGACCATACCTCGGCATCGGAGCGGAAATAACATTCGGTTTCTCAGGTGCTTCAAACTCAACTTCCTTTGCGTCTATCAGATCTTGAATCTTGTTCTTCAGATCCCAACAGTTATCGGTGTCGTGCCCTGGACTTTCAGAATGGTATGCGCACCTGGCATTCAGATGGTAGTGTGGAGAAGCAGTATTAGGATTCTTTGGGGCCTCTTTTAGCATGGCCAAATTCAACTTCATAAGATGTGGTAGGACTTGGGCTGGAGTTATGTTAATCTTGGTGAATTGCCGTACTGGCCTTTCCACCCTTTGCTGGTTATTTCTCGGCTGATTGTTTCTTGGTTGGTCTGATGCAGGCTTTTGAATCATAACGGCCCCCACCGTTGATCGGCGCTCGGTTCTTCCCTGATTCCTCTGTGAATAGACAGCAGACACTTCCTTCTTTCCAGTGAAGGGCTTTTTTACAGCAGCAGAGGTAGACGTGTCTTTCTGAATTTTCCCACTTCTTATCTCGGCTTCCACCCTCTCGCCAATTAAAACCAATTCGTTAAACCCTGCAGAGGAGCTTCCAATCAGATGATTAAAGAAAGGACCTGATAGAGTTCCCAAGAACATGTCCACTAGCTCCCTTTCAGATAAAGGTGGTTGCACCCTTCCGGCTAGATCCCTCCACTTTTGGGTGTAGTCTTTGAAGCCCTCATTTGATACCATAGCCATACCCTGGAGTTAAGTACGGGTTGGTGCCAAATCAGCGTTATATTGATACTGTTTATAGAAAGCGGCTGCCAAGTCTTCCCAATTATGAACATCAGCCTTCTCCAACTGGTAGAACCAATCAAGCTGCGTTCCTGATAAACTGTCCTGGAAAAAGTGAACCCACAAGTCTTTGTCTGCAGAATGCGGTTGAATTTTCCTGACATAAGATCTGAGGTGCATCTTGGGACAAGACACTCCATCATACTTGGAAAATAATGGCACCTTAAACTTTGGAGGGATTACTATTCCTGACACCAACCATAATTCCTCAAAATCCAGACCCGGTACTCTCTGTATCTCCATAGCAGTTAGACGCTCTTCCAAGTGTTTGTATTTGTCATCGGCCGGAGGGTATTGTTGTTCAGAGTAGTCCTCTTCTTCCTCTTCTTCTGCTTCAGAATCTGATGGCACTGCCGTTTCTTTTCCTTTTCTTTCCCCCTCTTCAGATGTTGTTGGGAATTCTAAGGTCCGTCTGGCTTGTCCCTGAAATCTTCTGCCCATGATAACCACACCATTTGGCTTCTTCTTATTTTTCTCTTTCTCTTTTTCTAGCAAAGTCTTCAACTCCTCCTGCCCCTTGGCTAAGGTCATGAGTAACTGCTGAAATTGTGAATTCCGAGCTTGCAAATCTTTGACCGTTTGTTCAAGATCCATCTTGCTGAAATAAATAGTAGAAGGATGAGGAAACTTGGTGTGAAGACCTGTTTATGCTCATGATGAATGATATGTATTCATGCAATGCTTTCAAGGATTCAGAAATTCAAATTTGTTTTAAACAAAAAAGAAAGACACGTCATATTAATAAGATAGAATTGTTAGTACATCAATGCCCCTTGGGCAAAATAATACAAAATTCTAAGGTAAAAAGACGTTGCGCATCCTCTTTGGTGCAATGTAGGTGTTGAGAGTCTGCTCTTCATAAAGTAACCGAGTGAGTTCCAAAACCTTCTTCTCGCTTGCGTAGAATTGGGCTTAGAAAGTATCGCGTTCTTCCTTAAGCTGTATCCAACTCCTTTGTAGATCTTCGAGTGATGTCGGCATGTCAGGATGTAGGATGGTGTATGGAACCTCTCCTTCCTTAACAGGCTCTATAATCACTGGGATAATGGAGGGGTAAGGCATCATAAGACTTTGGGCACGAGTTCGTACCCACTTGAGGTAAGGCTCAAGAGGGATGGAATTCTTGTGTCCCAAGGTCTTACTGTCTACCTTGTTTGGAATCCTCCAAGATCGGATGAACCTTTGGCGAAGTCCTTGATCGTCGTTGTCGAAGTCAAAAACCAAACCTTGAATCAGCATGTCATGTGGGCCATCCCTTCGGGCATAACCAAACTTTCTTAGAGCCGAGCAAGGGTTGTAGGTGATGCCTCCCCTAATGCAAAGTAGAGGGACATTAGGGAATTCCCCACAACGGTCGACAATAATAACATTCTCTTTGGATCGAGAACACCAATGAATATCTGAATGCTTAAGTGTCATCAACCTTTGTGACCACCTCAAACCTTGCTCATTCTTCAAGACTGATTGGGGAAGATGAGAAATAAACCATCTTGCCAGGAGAGGAGTGCAACACATGAGAACACCTCTTTTCCTCATTGTACGAGTGTGAAAAGAGTGGAGGATATCCCCAAGCAATGTAGGCACCGGGTTGCGAGTCATGAAGATTTTGACAGCACTTACATCTATGAGTTGGTCAGGATTAGGGAACAAGACCATCCCATAGATGAGAAGAGCTACAATATCCTCAAAAGCTTTCAAGTCTAGGGAATTCCAACAGCTTTGGGCCTTCTCAAACAGAAACTTTGCCAAGAAGCCTTTGACACCACTTATAGTTTCCCAATGAGTTGTGACATCAGACGAGTGCAAGTGCAGGGCTTGAGAAATCTCTTCTGGCTTTGGATCTCTTTCCGTATCATTGAAGGGTAGTTGATTGAGAATAGGAATCCTCAAGAGTTGAGAAAATTCCTCCAAAGTAGGCACAAGTTGGTAGTCAGGAAATGTGAAGCAGTGATGCAAAGGGTCAAAGAACTGGAAGAGAACCTTCATCATGTCTTCCTCTGTGTTGGAAGTGACTAGGTTGAGTAGACGACCATGTCTCTCGGTGAATAGAGAATTCTCAGGAATCCTTGAAGCTAGCTCCTTGAGTTGTGGAGGAATTCTTACAAGGTTGATTTGGATAGTTTTCCTGCGAAGTGAATCCATAACCTACAAAACAAGAACAAAGATGAATCTCCAAAATCCTTGAAATGGTTAGTGGATGCATATGATGCTCATGATGTTTATGATGTTATGCACAAGTATATATGCAAATAAGTCACACAAGTTCCTAGTTTAGGCTTGCATGGGGTTTCATAGATAAGTACCCTCTTGAAGTTTAGTTGGCTCAACCTGTCCTAGAAATAGTAACCGGGTTCTAAGGAGCTCAATATCACTGGATTGTTTCCTTGTTCATTGTTTCAATTCAAGCCTCTTTACTGGCGACCGAAATATTCCAAGGAACCAACCCTCAATGAGTGTAGTATCGAGTATCTACCAACTTCGGACTGCACCAAAGCCGATCATCTCACTACATCCTAAAAGGCCAAGTTGGTCAAGTAAAGGTTCTAGAAGTTCGTTAGTGCTTCATGACATCACTCAGCGGACCCTTATTCTCTTTGATTGGCTCAAAGGCTACCGGTACCCACAAATATGTCACACTAACATAGCTATTGCTTAGACCGTGTCGGTATACCCCACACAGTTTCCACAACGTATTGCTATTTACCTATAATGTTTCCCAAATCCGGGTAGAGGATTAAAACCCAAACAATAGAACCAAAGTGTAAAGCAAACAAGTCAAACAATTGTAAGCAAATAAGGTGATCTAAACCCTAAGGTAACCCCACTTTTGTAATTTCCCCAGCAGAGTTTCCAGATCTGTGATACGGTGGGAGAACTGACTTGAGGTGATAAACAACCAATGCAACACAGGCCAGAAAGAGAAGAGAGAGCATATTCAAAAGGCAAAGGTATCAACCATCATCAAAAGAGGCTACTCAATGTCAAACACAGGTTCCTAAACTTTTCAAAGCCTAAAGGCTCCAAAGAAGCTTGAACCTGTTTAAGGCAACCAAACCCTCCAGGCCCTCAGAGCACTCATCATAGGGCGTTTTTTCTAACAAGCACAAAGGCATATTCAACAGCATACACAATCATTCAAGGTATACAAGCCCTCAGAACCCTAGATTCGTCATGGGGCAAGGAAGAAACATGTCAAATTAGGCAACAAAGAAGATACAGAAGCAAGCACAAAAACATCTCCAAGCAACATAAGCAAGCATATTCAAACATATTCAAAGGCAGCTCAAAGAAAGACAACAAGTCAGAAGAAGAGAGAAGCGTTAAAGGCAACAAACAGTAAAGGCGAAGGAGAAGAAGAAAGAGGTAAATTTAAGAGGAGGTTTTCAGTCAACATCATCAAACCAAGAGTGAGACAAAAGGGTACCAGTTATCCTTGCAAAGCTAGCATCAAGCCCATCGAGCGGTCCCCTCCACCACTAAGCCTCCGAGCATCTCCGCGCCCACCTCCTTCCCCAAACGAAAGGTAGTAAACTTCTTTTCTCTTCCGTTTTTTTTCAACCTCGTTAAAACAAACAAAATCAATTTCCTTAGTCAAGGAGAAGCAGTAAACCATAACATGCAAATAACGAAACTCTAAAAGATACGCTAGACAAATACGAAGTAAGGGCGATTACCGTTCAGTTCGCTTCATTGAACTGTGGAGGAGGAGGGCTGAGGCGCTGATGGCTTAAGCGAAGAGGACGACTCTCTGAATCCATGGCAAAGAAAATGAACGAAACCTCCATGAACGCGCCGCTGTACACAAACCCTAAAGTGTTTCGTCCAACTGAACAACAAGATCATCTAACCCTAAAACGTTTGCTTCAGAACAATGGGCCTAATCCATTTTAACCTCTTTGAGCCCATTTCTAACCTTTTTCAAACCTTTTATTTATCATCATACATAAATTAACATAAATCCTTTTCTTTTATACTTAAAAACATTTTTTAAACACAATCTATTTGTTTTCTAACTTAACATATTCTTTACAATAATACATTAATACTAAAAAATGCCTAAAGATATATTTTTTCTAATATACATAATTCCATTTCTTGATATTTGATTAAAACACACTTTGTATATAAATTCTTTTTTTAAAAACAAATACATTTTCCTTTCTTAAGAAATTTTTGTACATAAATAATAAAAAATACATTTTTTTTACACCATGTAATTAAAATTGAAAACTTTTTTCCCTTTCTTTTAATTAAAATATTTTTGTACATAACAAATGAAAAATACTTTCTGTATACATGATTAAAACTTAGAAATATTTTCTTAAAACATCATTTTTATACATAATTTAATTAGAACTTAAAGCATTCAATTAAAACATTTTCTTTTGTGCATATTAAAAAATACAAGATTATTAATTAAATGAACATTTAATTTAAGTTAAAACAATACTTAATACACATTTAATTTCACATTGTCGCACCTGTAAATAATTACTTACACAATACATCTCACACTTACACAATACAAATACATTTACATTGCTCCTATACACATTTGTCTATCTTATACATTGATATACATTATTTACATTTGATCGCAAATTCGATTTGGTTGTAACTTATTGGATACTATAAGTCTCATCCCCATTTGTGAATATTGTACCCCCACTCCCGGATACTCATTTTGTAATAGCGTAGATTTTACATTTTCGCAATTTACCGCTTTCAATTATACCATGGTTAAACCTAGGGTTTGTATGTACATAAAATCAAACGCTAGATAACCTAATACAAGACAAATACATGAAATCAATACACAATCACACTTGCACCCTCTAGGGCAATCCCACATGTTGCCTTCCAAAATGGGCCATGCTTGCACGTCGAGTATCTTTGGCAAAACAAATTCAAATGATCATAAGTCCCTCGATGACGCTTTCGAATGTTGCCTAAACGGAATGATCATAGTCCCTTCAAAGCAAATTGCCAAAGACACTTGGCACCATTGCATTCATGGTCCATACGATGACCCGCGCCCGTCCCGAACAAACTTCCTAAACGCAAGATTGTCCACCAAATTCAATGGTGGAACAAAATTGTTAAAAAGGGTTGAAAACATAACAAAAAAACCTTTGAGTACAATAGGGTAGATAAAACTCTTAGTTACTTGAGATCAACTTGCAAAAACACTTGCCTTCTTTTCAAAAACCACAATCCACAACACTTTTAAAACAAACTCTCAAAACATTTTGAAACATCTTTTCGAAAAGATACACGCCTTTGTAAAATATTCGAGTAAAGAATTGTTACAAGGTTAGCCTAAAACAAGGCATCTTCTTCAAAAACATTTTCAAAACACACACACACACACACACCATTTTCAAGCAATCGAAAATCAAGGCAAGTGATCTAAAAACCAAGTAACTAAGAGCCCATGGATAACCATGGATGAAAAGGGTGCTAATACCTTCCCTTTTCATAATCTACCCCCCGAACCCACGAAATATCTCAAAAGGTTTTTGCTGTGCTTTTTCAACCTTTCCTTTAGGATAAAATAAAAAGTCGGTGGCGACTCTTGCTCAACCGCACAAGTGCGAATACGAACGCAAAACAAGAGTCAGTTCTCCCACCGTATCACAGAACTGGCGACTCTGCTGGGGAGACTACTCAAAGTGGGGTTACCTTAGGGTATTAGATCACCTTTATTTTCTTTGATTGACTTGATTGCTTTATCTTTTGGGTTCTTGTTTGGGTTTTGTTGTAAATCCTCCACCCGGATTTGGGGCACCTTCTTAGGTAAATAGCAAAAAACTGCGAGGGAACTGTGCGGGGTATACCGACATGGTTGAAGCAGTAAGCTATGTTAGTGTGACATATTTGTGAGTACCGGTAACCCTTGAGTAGTCAAGGAGAGTACGGGGCCGCTGTGTGATGTCGTGAAGCACTAACGAACTCTTAGAACCTTAATTGACCATCTTAGCCTTTTTAGGGTAGTGAGATGACCGACTTTGGTGCAGTACGAAGTTGGTAGATCCTCGATACTACACTCTTTTGAGGATTGTTTTCTTGGAATATTTTGGTCGCCAGTAAGTGGCTAAACCGAAACAATGAACACAGAAAACAATCCAATGATATTGAGCTCCTTAGCACCCGGTTTCTATTTTAGGACAGGATGAGCCAACTAACTTCAAGAGGGTACTTACCTAAACCCCATGCAAGCCTAAACCTAAGGACTTGTTTGTTTTGTGTGAATATGTTTGCCTGTATATACACTTACTTGCTTGTGCATACATGTACATAACATCATGACATCATACCATAGCATTTTCAATAACCATTTCAAGGACCTCGAGGGTTCTTTTGATGCAGGGTTACGTTGAACCAGACGTCTGCCAAGGGGCAAGAGGTCTCTCCTCTAAACAAATGCCAGTCAAAGTTCAAGTGCAACAACTTGAATCAGTGGCTATGACCCACTCGACATGGTGAGCTTGATTCTCGTAGAAGGACATCCACCGATACAAAGTCCTCCAGTCAAAGATCAAGTACAACAACTTGAATCAGTGGCTATGACCCACTCGACATGGTGAGCTTGATTCTCGTAGAAGGACATCCACCGATACAAAGTCCTCCAGTCAAAGATCAAGTACAACAACTTGAATCAGTGGCTATGACCCACTTGACATGGTGAGCTTGATTCTAGTGGAAAGACATCCGCCGGTGCGAAGTTCTCCAGTCCAAGAGCAAAGTTCAACCTCTAACAGTTTCTTGTGTTTACCCCAAGAGATCCTTGAAAGCATGCATCCACATATCATGCATTGCATTTTGAGAGTTTTTCCTTTTTTCAGGTTTCCTTACTCTCCTGCTGTTTATTTCAGCAAGAGATGGCTCTAGAAAGGTCTGTCAAAGACATCCAAGACCAGACTGCTCAGCTGCAGGAAATGTTCTTGAACTTGTCTCTGGGGCAAGAAGAGATGAAAGCTCTCCTCACCAAGAGCTTAGGGAATTCCAACAATGCCAGGAGTGATCAGCTTGCAGAGCTGCAGTTTGATCTGACAACCTTGAGGACCCAAATGATGGGACAGTTGGTGGGCCAGATGGCTCTCATCCAAGACCTATCTCAAAGACAAGAGGAACTCAGAGTTCTTGTCCGCCAACTGCTTCCAAACAGCCAACTCGGGCAAGCATCTGAGGTTGAAGAGCAAGTCACCACTCAACCTCCATCCAATCAAGAAGACAAGGGGGAAGCTCCTTTGCTTGCTTCAGGGTCACAAGCCCATCAACAACCTCGCCAGCGTCAACGGGGTAATCGGCGTAAGCAAGAAACGTCGGGAAGACAGTTCACGGAGACTGAAATACCATCATTTTTCATACTGAAGCGCCTGATGGAGGTCAACTTGCTTACCTTGAAGGACCCTCCTCAGAAGCCCAATACCTCCTCTCCTTACTATCATCCCGACGCATTTTTTGTTTACCATTCCTACAGCCCGAGACACGACACCAACGACTGTTGGGCCTTGAAGAACAAGATTCAAGATCTGATCGACATTGGGGTGCTGGAATTCATGCCAGACGGCGAGATGAAAATCTTCCGTTAAAGGGTTCTCCACTTGAAGTGACGAAGCTCAAGCTGAAAGACTTTTGCTTCTTTTTGAATTTTCAAAGTTGTAATTCTTTTTGCTGTCAAACAATTATCTGTTGATGTTAAACTCTGTTTTCATTAATGCATTGCATATGTTTGTCTTGAATTCATCCATTCGTTTCACTACTCTCATGCTTTTCTTTATGATATTTGACTCTTGATAAAAAGCTGTAAAGCCTTTAGAGGGAGGATGATGAAACAATACCATGATCTTATACAGTATGCTTTTGAACAGACCTTGCTGATGATGTACAGGCATTTCTTTCAATTCCCAGACACTGGAGTTATAAGGAAGTTAATCCCTAGTCAACCCCTTCGAGCCAAAGAAGTAGGAGTTTTCTGTTCTAAACGATCAAAACCTTTGATATAAACCCGGGGCAGGGTAGTATCTCAGTTAATTCAAAAGAAAATGCGCATTGAAGTCGCAAACTCTCAGTTCTTAATACAACGAACGATGTCAAAAAAAAAAGAAAGCATTCCTTTGGAATCAAAAGACAGGGGTGGTTCCCTATCACATAGACAGTCAATCTCTCAAAAGAGAAAAGCCCGCCAAGCCAAAACCTATAAAGGAGGTTTAAGAAAGCTGGGGCATCCCGCTGACAGTAATCCCGGAAAACGGTAACAGTCAGGCAAAAGTTAGGGATAACAAATCAAAATCAAAATAGTGAGGTCATTACAAAATCCTCAACAACATGAAAAATGTTGAAAAAGAAAAAGGAGATGATGACTGTCTCCCCAAATTCAATTGGTGAACCACCCTTCAAAAGTCGTTCAAAACTCAAAACAGAGTGTGACGCACAATTAACTGAGCTTAGGTTGAAGGACATCACGAAGAGCGGGTGGGTACAAATATACTTTGAGCCTTTATCCTTTGTTTCTTAAACCGTGAACCAAGCCACGTTACAACCCTTTAAAAGTCCTAATTGAAGCATGGGTTAGTTCGAAAGCATACTGTTACAAAAGGTATCCTGACTCCTGTAGGGCTTTGCTCTAAATCTTGTGTTGATCTGTCTTATAAAAAGTTTTCTGCTAAAAACGCATTTTTCAAAACTTCAAGACAAACATAAACTTTGCATTATTCGAATATCACTGTCTGCATTTGACCTTTTTGTTTGACAGCGAAGAAATTCATACAGCGAATGTTCGGAGGAACGAAAACTCTCTCAGTAGGTAAAAATCACTTCAAGAGGATAACACTTCCATCAAATCTCCTATCAATAAGGGGCATGACATGTCGCCATCCAATTAACCTGGGGCAGTCCAGTCAAGGTCCAACAGATCTTTCAAAGTTCAGTTAACCTGGGGCAGTCCAGTCAAGATTTCGAGAAATCTCTCAATATGTAGAGTAATCTGATTCAAGACTCCTTCTCCACCAATTGGGGCATTCGAATGTCAAATGTGTTCAACAAATCAACTATTACAATTCCAGACTCGACTCATGTATCCAGCCAGGGCACGCCTGAAAAATTCCAGATCAACACCTGTAACCAGCCAGGAATTTATCTACATCACCACTTGGGGCATTCGAATGTCAAAAGTGTTCAAAAACCCGATGCAGTCTTACACAAACTCATCCTCAGGAAACCCTACACCGGTTCCTCTTCAAGACGTCTGAAAACAGTTTACGGATTCTTCCCAACAACGGATGTTAATCTACCAACTTGTTCAGACGCAACCTTTGAAAACAGTTTACGGACGCTTCCCAACAACGGATGCTGCTCTATTGCTGATTCAACTTCAAGATTTCTGAAAACAGTTCACGGGTTCTCCAAGTAAATGGATGTTAACCTATCACTTGTTCAGATTCTTCTTCAAGACTTCTGAAAACAGTTTATGGATTCTTCCCAACAACGGATGTTAATCTATCAGCTTGTTCAGATGCAACCTTTGAAAACAGTTTACGGACGCTTCCCAACAACGGATGCTGCTCTATTGCTGATTCAACTTCAAGATTTCTGAAAACAGTTCACGGGTTCTCCAAGTAAACGGATGTTAACCTATCACTTGTTCAGATTCTTCTTCAAGACTTCTGAAAACAGTTTATGGATTCTTCCCAACAACGGATGTTAATCTATCAGCTTGTTCAGATGCAACCTTTGAAAACAGTTTACGGACGCTTCCCAACAACGGACGCGGCTCTATTGCTGATTCAACTTCAAGATTTCTGAAAACAGTTCACGGGTTCTCCGAGTAAACGGATGTTAACCTATCACTTGTTCAGATTCTTCTTCAAGACTTATGAAAACAGTTTATGGATTCTTCCCAACAACGGATGTTAATCTATCAGCTTGTTCAGATGCAACCTTTGAAAACAGTTTACGGACGCTTCCCAACAACGGATGCTGCTCTATTGCTTATTCAATCTCAAGATTTCTGAAAACAGTTCACGGGTTCTCCAAATAACGGATGTTAACCTATCGCTTGTTCAGATTCTTCTCAAGCTAACTCCACTCAGAGTCAAGCTTCATTATCCCCAGCAAAGCTGAAACTTCAAATTATCAATCCCCAGCGGAGCCAGACCATTGAACCTTCTCCCCGCAGAGTTTTAGAAAGGAAAATCTTGAGTTCCCCAGTGAAGTCGCCAGAGTTACTTCCCGCCGAGCTGAAGATTCTCAATCTTACCTCCCCAGCATGAGTCTACTAGTTTGGTACTCCCCAGTAGAGGTCATCAGGAATTCTCTTCCCCAGCAACAGCCAAGGATTTATTTTCCCGGCAGCGGTCAAGACTCTTTTATCTGCGGCAGTCAAGATTCATTTATCCTCAGCAAGATAACTCATCAGCTTACATGCGCATTCATCACATTCATGTCATAAACATTGATGCCACATACATCATAACATTGCATACAACTAACCCTCTACCTTTTCAGGTAAGATCAGTCGACAGACACAGATCATCTTCCGAGATTCATCCAGAAATAGTTCAGATGTGACCCGGACACGACGACGTTCTGATACTTATTCCAAGATTCATCCGGATGCAGCTTTGCACGAGATCATTATCAGGAAACCCTACACCGGTTCCTCTTCAAGACGTCTGAAAACAGTTTACGGATTCTTCCCAACAACGGATGTCAATCTACCAACATGTTCAGGTGCAATTCTTGAAAGCAGTTTACGGACGCGTCCCAACAACGGATGCTGCTCTATTGCTTATTCAATCTCAAGATTTCTGAAAACAGTTCATGGGTTCTCCGAGTAAACGGATGTTAACCTATCACTTGTTCAGATTCTTCTTCAAGACTTCTGAAAACAGTTTATGGATTCTTCCCAACAACGGATGTTAATCTATCAGCTTGTTCAGATGCAACCTTTGAAAACAGTTTACGGACGCGTCCCAACAACGGATGCTGCTCTATTGCTTATTCAGCTTCAAGACTTCTGAAGATAGTTCACGGGTTCTCCAGTAACGGATGTTAACCTATCACTTGTTCAGACTCTTCTCAACTTTTGAAAATAGTTTACAGACGCCTCCCAACAACGGATGTTGTTCTATTGCTTATTCAATCTCAACTCCTGAAAATAGTTTACGGATTCTCCAGACATGGACGTCAATCTGTTGCTTACTCGGACCCCCAATTCAGAGATGTTCCAAAACATGGGTGCCTTTCTGATACTTGTCCACTCACCATTGACATACAGTTCAACATGTTCAGATGGCATCTATAAGCCCATCCTCCTACCAGTAGTCACCAGATGGCATCTTTAAGCCCATTATCAGATGGCATCTTTAAGCCCATTCCCCGACAAGTTTCTATCGCACCAGATGGCATCTTTAAGCCCATCACCAAATGGCATCTTTAAGCCCATTCACCTCTACCATCACATCGCCGAGTGCAAATTTTCTGGGCACTTTAGTGTCCAATCTTCTTTTACCTTCAAGTCGCGAAAGGCAAACTTGCCAATCTAACTCTTCAGGTCCAAGAAGATTGAACAGGGGCAACTGTTGTACCCCAAAATTTGCCCTCGCATTTTTCCACAAGAAATCACAGCTTCAGGCGTTTCCTGATTTTTCCAAACTGGCTCAAGAATCGGTCAAACAGACTTTTCTCGTCAGTCAGGACATAATTAGGGTTTTACTGATTTTCAGGGTTCCGGAATGTTTCACACAAGTTGGCTTAGGGTTTTGGTTGATTCTGGCTCAATTTTGATCAGGTGAACGTTCTTTGGCATTTAATCAGGAATTAGGGTTTTGTGGGCATATTCTCAGAAAGATTAAAATTCCACAGCACTTTGCAAGTTATTACGAGATTCGGGTTGAATTCGCATTGTTTTGATTTAATCAGTAAAAGAGGCAGTTGGTTTGAATTCACGTTGGTTTGTTTGAGCCAGTCAAAAGAAATATGCAGTTTGGATTTACAGTGCTTGGTAAGAAATCAGTAAGAAAGGATTGCGTCTGATCAGTTATTGCGTTTGACTGTGCGTTGCTTTGGATGATGGAGGCGCCAAGTTCATTTATTTTGATCAACGAAGAATCAATGTTTAGTTGATTATTTATTATTCTAAGGATTAAATATCTGAAGTTTAATTTTCATTTATTTAATTTAAGGAACTATAAATAATAAGTAAATAATTGAAAAAAGGATAAAAAGAATTAAATGGATCAATAGAATTTTTATTTCATATTTAAACATTTGTTACAATTATTATTTAGATACAAGTATGCATTTACGAAGTATTTAAAATAATAATAGTTTACAATGATTAAATTGAAAATAAAAACTATCCTATTTTTCTAAATATTTTCTAAGTCCCTAATTCTTCATTCTTCACTTTGCTCCTCTCCATCCAAATATTCATCTGCAAAAAGAAAAGGAGAAAAGTCAGTGACTGATAAATAAATAAAGACAGATAAAAGAAATTCATCATTAAGGGCCACTGATTGGGATCAGTTAACCCTCTCTGCAAATCACGGGATTTCTCCCGGTTCACAAAGAGGGAAGAATTTTTATTTAATCATGAATGCAAAGTTGAGAAAAAATGCAAAGTGTCAAAATGCATAAAATGTCAAAATGCATAAGTTCAAAATCTCAAACTGCACAGTTCAAACCCAACTAAAAATCAAATTGCAACTTTCTGTCAAAATCCAAAAGTGTCAAACTTACTGTCAAAAATGCCAAAGGTACCCAAACTGTCAAAAGAAGATTTGGCAAAGATATGGAAAGTTAAAAAAATACTAAGTCTACTCAAAGCTGTCAAGAAAAGATAAAGAATGCAGAGGAAATCCATTATGCAAGAAAACCTATTCATATCATCATTTCCCAACAAAGGTGGCCCCTTCAGAAAAAGGTACAGCACAAACATATTAAAATATTTAACTGTACTGAGAGAGAGAAGAAAAGGAGGAAAGTAAGCAGGTTTTTAGGCTTTTAGGCAGGAAGAAAAATATACAAAAGACAAAACACAGTGGGATAAAGAGAAGTTCAAGAAACTCTAACACAAAATATACAAACTGATATAAAAAACCTGCTACTGCATTTTTTCAACCTAGGCCTTAAGACTTCAAAAACCTCAGAACCAGAAAAGACCTCCAAACTCAGAACCTGTTACCTCAAGCAATAACCATAACCACCTCAAAACAATAACCTGCAATAAGCCATACCAGCATACAAACCCCTGTCAAACACTAAACCTGCCTAAGCTTTGAAGCAAGCCTAACCTGAAGCATAATAAACCAGCTGAAGCAAGCCTCAGCGTCATGTCCTAACCTCAAGCCTGAAACCGGTCCAGAACCTCAAGCCTGAAACCAGTTCAAGCTTCACCTGAATCAGTCCAAACCAAAAACCAGTGAAACCTGCATTGGTCAAGACTAACATAAAACCTGCCAAGCCTCATCCAGTCTAAACCATAACCTATTCAAAACACCAACCCAGTCCAGCTTCGAATCCAAAGCCTCAAACAAGAAGCATTCAAAATCAAATCCCACAAACCCTCAGATTTACATCATCATAGGGTATTTCAAGCACCACCCTAAGCCAAAATTCCAAAGGTGATAAACAACCAATGCAACACAGGCCAGAAAGAGAAGAGAGAGCATATTCAAAAGGCAAAGGTATCAACCATCATCAAAAGAGGCTACTCAATGTCAAACACAGGTTCCTAAACTTTTCAAAGCCTAAAGGCTCCAAAGAAGCTTGAACCTGTTTAAGGCAACCAAACCCTCCAGGCCCTCAGAGCACTCATCATAGGGCGTTTTTTCTAACAAGCACAAAGGCATATTCAACAGCATACACAAGCATTCAAGGTATACAAGCCCTCAGAACCCTAGATTCGTCATGGGGCAAGGAAGAAACATGTCAAATTAGGCAACAAAGAAGATACAAAAGCAAGCACAAAAACATCTCCAAGCAACATAAGTAAGCATATTCAAACATATTCAAAGGCAGCTCAAAGCAAGACAACAAGTCAGAAGAAGAGAGAAGCGTTCAAGGCAACAAACAGTAAAGGCGAAGGAGAAGAAGAAAGAGGTAAATTTAAGAGGAGGTTTTCAGTCAACATCATCAAACCAAGAGTGAGACAAAAGGGTACCAGTTATCCTTGCAAAGCTAGCATCAAGCCCATCGAGCGGTCCCCTCCACCACTAAGCCTCCGAGCATCTCCGCGCCCACCTCCTTCCCCAAACGAAAGGTAGTAACCTTCTTTTCTCTTCCCTTTTTTTTCAACCTCGTTAAAACAAACAAAATCAATTGCCTTAGTCAAGGAGAAGCAGTAAACCATAACATGCAAATAACGAAACTCTAAAAGATACGCTAGACAAAGACGAAGTAAGGGCGATTACCGTTCAGTTCGCTTCATTGAACTGTGGAGGAGGAGGGCTGAGGCGCTGATGGCTTAAGCGAAGAGGACGACTCTCTGAATCCATGGCAAAGAAAATGAACGAAACCTCCATGAACGCGCTGCTGTACACAAACCCTAAAGTGTTTCGTCCAACTGAACAACAAGATCATCTAACCCTAAAACGTTTGCTTCAGAACAATGGGCCTAATCCATTTTAACCTCTTTGAGCCCATTTCTAACCTTTTTCAAACCTTTTATTTATCATCATACATAAATTAACATAAATCCTTTTCTTTTATACTTAAAAACATTTTTTAAACACAATCTATTTGTTTTCTAACTTAACATATTCTTTACAATAATACATTAATACTAAAAAATGCCTAAAGATATATTTTTTCTAATATACATAATTCCATTTCTTGATATTTGATTAAAACACACTTTGTATATAAATTCTTTTTTTAAAAACAAATACATTTTCCTTTCTTAAGAAATTTTTGTACATAATAATAAAAAATACATTTTTTTTACACCATGTAATTAAAATTGAAAACTTTTTTCCCTTTCTTTTAATTAAAATATTTTTGTACATAACAAATGAAAAATACTTTCTGTATACATGATTAAAACTTAGAAATATTTTCTTAAAACATCATTTTTATACATAATTTAATTAGAACTTAAAGCATTCAATTAAAACATTTTCTTTTGTGCATATTAAAAAATACAAGATTATTAATTAAATGAACATTTAATTTAAGTTAAAACAATACTTAATACACATTTAATTTCACATTGTCGCACCTGTAAATAATTACTTACACAATACATCTCACACTTACACAATACAAATACATTTACATTGCTCCTATACACATTTGTCTATCTTATACATTGATATACATTATTTACATTTGATCGCAAATTCGATTTGGTTGTAACTTATTGGATACTATAAGTCTCATCCCCATTTGTGAATATTGTACCCCCACTCCCGGATACTCATTTTGTAATAGCGTAGATTTTACATTTTCGCAATTTACCGCTTTCAATTATACCATGGTTAAACCTAGGGTTTGTATGTACATAAAATCAAACGCTAGATAACCTAATACAAGACAAATACATGAAATCAATACACAATCACACTTGCACCCTCTAGGGCAATCCCACATGTTGCCTTCCAAAATGGGCCATGCTTGCACGTCGAGTATCTTTGGCAAAACAAATTCAAATGATCATAAGTCCCTCGATGACGCTTTCGAATGTTGCCTAAACGGAATGATCATAGTCCCTTCAAAGCAAATTGCCAAAGACACTTGGCACCATTGCATTCATGGTCCATACGATGACCCGCGCCCGTCCCGAACAAACTTCCTAAACGCAAGATTGTCCACCAAATTCAATGGTGGAACAAAATTGTTAAAAAGGGTTGAAAACATAACAAAAAAACCTTTGAGTACAATAGGGTAGATAAAACTCTTAGTTACTTGAGATCAACTTGCAAAAACACTTGCCTTCTTTTCAAAAACCACAATCCACAACACTTTTAAAACAAACTCTCAAAACATTTTGAAACATCTTTTCGAAAAGATACACGCCTTTGTAAAATATTCGAGTAAAGAATTGTTACAAGGTTAGCCTAAAACAAGGCATCTTCTTCAAAAACATTTTCAAAACACACACACACACACCATTTTCAAGCAATCGAAAATCAAGGCAAGTGATCTAAAAACCAAGTAACTAAGAGCCCATGGATAACCATGGATGAAAAGGGTGCTAATACCTTCCCTTTTCATAATCTACCCCCCGAACCCACGAAATATCTCAAAAGGTTTTTGCTGTGCTTTTTCAACCTTTCCTTTAGGATAAAATAAAAAGTCGGTGGCGACTCTTGCTCAACCGCACAAGTGCGAATACGAACGCAAAACAACAGTCAGTTCTCCCACCGTATCACAGAACTGGCGACTCTGCTGGGGAGACTACTCAAAGTGGGGTTACCTTAGGGTATTAGATCACCTTTATTTTCTTTGATTGACTTGATTGCTTTATCTTTTGGGTTCTTGTTTGGGTTTTGTTGTAAATCCTCCACCCGGATTTGGGGCACCTTCTTAGGTAAATAGCAAAAAACTGCGAGGGAACTGTGCGGGGTATACCGACATGGTTGAAGCAGTAAGCTATGTTAGTGTGACATATTTGTGAGTACCGGTAACCCTTGAGTAGTCAAGGAGAGTACGGGGCCGCTGTGTGATGTCGTGAAGCACTAACGAACTCTTAGAACCTTAATTGACCATCTTAGCCTTTTTAGGGTAGTGAGATGACCGACTTTGGTGCAGTCCGAAGTTGGTAGATCCTCGATACTACACTCTTTTGAGGATTGTTTTCTTGGAATATTTTGGTCGCCAGTAAGTGGCTAAACCGAAACAATGAACACAGAAAACAATCCAATGATATTGAGCTCCTTAGCACCCGGTTTCTATTTTAGGACAGGATGAGCCAACTAACTTCAAGAGGGTACTTACCTAAACCCCATGCAAGCCTAAACCTAAGGACTTGTTTGTTTTGTGTGAATATGTTTGCCTGTATATACACTTACTTGCTTGTGCATACATGTACATAACATCATGACATCATACCATAGCATTTTCAATAACCATTTCAAGGACCTCGAGGGTTCTTTTGATGCAGGGTTACGTTGAACCAGACGTCTGCCAAGGGGCAAGAGGTCTCTCCTCTAAACAAATGCCAGTCAAAGTTCAAGTGCAACAACTTGAATCAGTGGCTATGACCCACTCGACATGGTGAGCTTGATTCTCGTAGAAGGACATCCACCGATACAAAGTCCTCCAGTCAAAGATCAAGTACAACAACTTGAATCAGTGGCTATGACCCACTCGACATGGTGAGCTTGATTCTCGTAGAAGGACATCCACCGATACAAAGTCCTCCAGTCAAAGATCAAGTACAACAACTTGAATCAGTGGCTATGACCCACTTGACATGGTGAGCTTGATTCTAGTGGAAAGACATCCGCCGGTGCGAAGTTCTCCAGTCCAAGAGCAAAGTTCAACCTCTAACAGTTTCTTGTGTTTACCCCAAGAGATCCTTGAAAGCATGCATCCACATATCATGCATTGCATTTTGAGAGTTTTTCCTTTTTTCAGGTTTCCTTACTCTCCTGCTGTTTATTTCAGCAAGAGATGGCTCTAGAAAGGTCTGTCAAAGACATCCAAGACCAGACTGCTCAGCTGCAGGAAATGTTCTTGAACTTGTCTCTGGGGCAAGAAGAGATGAAAGCTCTCCTCACCAAGAGCTTAGGGAATTCCAACAATGCCAGGAGTGATCAGCTTGCAGAGCTGCAGTTTGATCTGACAACCTTGAGGACCCAAATGATGGGACAGTTGGTGGGCCAGATGGCTCTCATCCAAGACCTATCTCAAAGACAAGAGGAACTCAGAGTTCTTGTCCGCCAACTGCTTCCAAACAGCCAACTCGGGCAAGCATCTGAGGTTGAAGAGCAAGTCACCGCTCAACCTCCATCCAATCAAGAAGACAAGGGGGAAGCTCCTTTGCTTGCTTCAGGGTCACAAGCCCATCAACAACCTCGCCAGCGTCAACGGGGTAATCGGCGTAAGCAAGAAACGTCGGGAAGACAGTTCACGGAGACTGAAATACCATCATTTTTCATACTGAAGCGCCTGATGGAGGTCAACTTGCTTACCTTGAAGGACCCTCCTCAGAAGCCCAATACCTCCTCTCCTTACTATCATCCCGACGCATTTTTTATTTACCATTCCTACAGCCCGAGACACGACACCAACGACTGTTGGGCCTTGAAGAACAAGATTCAAGATCTGATCGACATTGGGGTGCTGGAATTCATGCCAGACGGCGAGATGAAAATCTTCCGTTAAAGGGTTCTCCACTTGAAGTGACGAAGCTCAAGCTGAAAGACTTTTGCTTCTTTTTGAATTTTCAAAGTTGTAATTCTTTTTGCTGTCAAACAATTATCTGTTGATGTTAAACTCTGTTTTCATTAATGCATTGCATATGTTTGTCTTGAATTCATCCATTCGTTTCACTACTCTCATGCTTTTCTTTATGATATTTGACTCTTGATAAAAAGCTGTAAAGCCTTTAGAGGGAGGATGATGAAACAATACCATGATCTTATACAGTATGCTTTTGAACAGACCTTGCTGATGATGTACAGGCATTTCTTTCAATTCCCAGACACTGGAGTTATAAGGAAGTTAATCCCTAGTCAACCCCTTCGAGCCAAAGAAGTAGGAGTTTTCTGTTCTAAACGATCAAAACCTTTGATATAAACCCGGGGCAGGGTAGTATCTCAGTTAATTCAAAAGAAAATGCGCATTGAAGTCGCAAACTCTCAGTTCTTAATACAACGAACGATGTCAAAAAAAAAAGAAAGCATTCCTTTGGAATCAAAAGACAGGGGTGGTTCCCTATCACATAGACAGTCAATCTCTCAAAAGAGAAAAGCCCGCCAAGCCAAAACCTATAAAGGAGGTTTAAGAAAGCTGGGGCATCCCGCTGACAGTAATCCCGGAAAACGGTAACAGTCAGGCAAAAGTTAGGGATAACAAATCAAAATCAAAATAGTGAGGTCATTACAAAATCCTCAACAACATGAAAAATGTTGAAAAAGAAAAAGGAGATGATGACTGTCTCCCCAAATTCAATTGGTGAACCACCCTTCAAAAGTCGTTCAAAACTCAAAACAGAGTGTGACGCACAATTAACTGAGCTTAGGTTGAAGGACATCACGAAGAGCGGGTGGGTACAAATATACTTTGAGCCTTTATCCTTTGTTTCTTAAACCGTGAACCAAGCCACGTTACAACCCTTTAAAAGTCCTAATTGAAGCATGGGTTAGTTCGAAAGCATACTGTTACAAAAGGTATCCTGACTCCTGTAGGGCTTTGCTCTAAATCTTGTGTTGATCTGTCTTATAAAAAGTTTTCTGCTAAAAACGCATTTTTCAAAACTTCAAGACAAACATAAACTTTGCATTATTCGAATATCACTGTCTGCATTTGACCTTTTTGTTTGACAGCGAAGAAATTCATACAGCGAATGTTCGGAGGAACGAAAACTCTCTCAGTAAGTAAAAATCACTTCAAGAGGATAACACTTCCATCAAATCTCCTATCAATAAGGGGCATGACATGTCGCCATCCAATTAACCTGGGGCAGTCCAGTCAAGGTCCAACAGATCTTTCAAAGTTCAGTTAACCTGGGGCAGTCCAGTCAAGATTTCGAGAAATCTCTCAATATGCAGAGTAATCTGATTCAAGACTCCTTCTCCACCACTTGGGGCATTCGAATGTCAAAAGTGTTCAACAAATCAACTATTACAATTCCAGACTCGACTCATGTATCCAGCCAGGGCACGCCTGAAAAATTCCAGATCAACACCTGTAACCAGCCAGGAATTTATCTACATCACCACTTGGGGCATTCGAATGTCAAAAGTGTTCAAAAACCCGATGCAGTCTTACACAAACTCATCCTCAGGAAACCCTACACCGATTCCTCTTCAAGACGTCTGAAAACAGTTTACGGATTCTTCCCAACAACGGATGTTAATCTACCAACTTGTTCAGACGCAACCTTTGAAAACAGTTTACGGACGCTTCCCAACAACGGATGCTGCTCTATTGCTGATTCAACTTCAAGATTTCTGAAAACAGTTCACGGGTTCTCCAAGTAAATGGATGTTAACCTATCACTTGTTCAGATTCTTCTTCAAGACTTCTGAAAACAGTTTATGGATTCTTCCCAACAACGGATGTTAATCTATCAGCTTGTTCAGATGCAACCTTTGAAAACAGTTTACGGACGCTTCCCAACAACGGATGCTGCTCTATTGCTGATTCAACTTCAAGATTTCTGAAAACAGTTCACGGGTTCTCCAAGTAAACGGATGTTAACCTATCACTTGTTCAGATTCTTCTTCAAGACTTCTGAAAACAGTTTATGGATTCTTCCCAACAACGGATGTTAATCTATCAGCTTGTTCAGATGCAACCTTTGAAAACAGTTTACGGACGCTTCCCAACAACGGACGCGGCTCTATTGCTGATTCAACTTCAAGATTTCTGAAAACAGTTCACGGGTTCTCCGAGTAAACGGATGTTAACCTATCACTTGTTCAGATTCTTCTTCAAGACTTCTGAAAACAGTTTATGGATTCTTCCCAACAACGGATGTTAATCTATCAGCTTGTTCAGATGCAACCTTTGAAAACAGTTTACGGACGCTTCCCAACAACGGATGCTGCTCTATTGCTTATTCAATCTCAAGATTTCTGAAAACAGTTCACGGGTTCTCCAAATAACGGATGTTAACCTATCGCTTGTTCAGATTCTTCTCAAGCTAACTCCACTCAGAGTCAAGCTTCATTATCCCCAGCAAAGCTGAAACTTCAAATTATCAATCCCCAGCGGAGCCAGACCATTGAACCTTCTCCCCGCAGAGTTTTAGAAAGGAAAATCTTGAGTTCCCCAGTGAAGTCGCCAGAGTTACTTCCCGCCGAGCTGAAGATTCTCAATCTTACCTCCCCAGCATGAGTCTACTAGTTTGGTACTCCCCAGTAGAGGTCATCAGGAATTCTCTTCCCCAGCAACAGCCAAGGATTTATTTTCCCGGCAGCGGTCAAGACTCTTTTATCTGCGGCAGTCAAGATTCATTTATCCTCAGCAAGATAACTCATCAGCTTACATGCGCATTCATCACATTCATGTCATAAACATTGATGCCACATACATCATAACATTGCATACAACTAACCCTCTACCTTTTCAGGTAAGATCAGTCGACAGACACAGATCATCTTCCGAGATTCATCCAGAAATAGTTCAGATGTGACCCGGACACGACGACGTTCTGATACTTATTCCAAGATTCATCCGGATGCAGCTTTGCACGAGATCATTATCAGGAAACCCTACACCGGTTCCTCTTCAAGACGTCTGAAAACAGTTTACGGATTCTTCCCAACAACGGATGTCAATCTACCAACATGTTCAGGTGCAATTCTTGAAAGCAGTTTACGGACGCGTCCCAACAACGGATGCTGCTCTATTGCTTATTCAATCTCAAGATTTCTGAAAACAGTTCATGGGTTCTCCGAGTAAACGGATGTTAACCTATCACTTGTTCAGATTCTTCTTCAAGACTTTTGAAAACAGTTTATGGATTCTTCCCAACAACGGATGTTAATCTATCAGCTTGTTCAGATGCAACCTTTGAAAACAGTTTACGGACGCGTCCCAACAACGGATGCTGCTCTATTGCTTATTCAGCTTCAAGACTTCTGAAGATAGTTCACGGGTTCTCCAGTAACGGATGTTAACCTATCACTTGTTCAGACTCTTCTCAACTTTTGAAAATAGTTTACAGACGCCTCCCAACAACGGATGTTGTTCTATTGCTTATTCAATCTCAACTTCTGAAAATAGTTTACGGATTCTCCAGACATGGACGTCAATCTGTTGCTTACTCGGACCCCCAATTCAGAGATGTTCCAAAACATGGGTGCCTTTCTGATACTTGTCCACTCACCATTGACATACAGTTCAACATGTTCAGATGGCATCTATAAGCCCATCCTCCTACCAGTAGTCACCAGATGGCATCTTTAAGCCCATTATCAGATGGAATCTTTAAGCCCATTCCCCGACAAGTTTCTATCGCACCAGATGGCATCTTTAAGCCCATCACCAAATGGCATCTTTAAGCCCATTCACCTCTACCATCACATCGCCGAGTGCAAATTTTCTGGGCACTTTAGTGTCCAATCTTCTTTTACCTTCAAGTCGCGAAAGGCAAACTTGCCAATCTAACTCTTCAGGTCCAAGAAGATTGAACAGGGGCAACTGTTGTACCCCAAAATTTGCCCTCGCATTTTTCCACAAGAAATCACAGCTTCAGGCGTTTCCTGATTTTTCCAAACTGGCTCAAGAATCGGTCAAACAGACTTTTCTCGTCAGTCAGGACATAATTAGGGTTTTACTGATTTTCAGGGTTCCGGAATGTTTCACACAAGTTGGCTTAGGGTTTTGGTTGATTCTGGCTCAATTTTGATCAGGTGAACGTTCTTTGGCATTTAATCAGGAATTAGGGTTTTGTGGGCATATTCTCAGAAAGATTAAAATTCCACAGCACTTTGCAAGTTATTACGAGATTCGGGTTGAATTCGCATTGTTTTGATTAATCAGTAAAAGAGGCAGTTGGTTTGAATTCACGTTGGTTTGTTTGAGCCAGTCAAAAGAAATATGCAGTTTGGATTTACAGTGCTTGGTAAGAAATCAGTAAGAAAGGATTGCGTCTGATCAGTTATTGCGTTTGACTGTGCGTTGCTTTGGATGATGGAGGCGCCAAGTTCATTTATTTTGATCAACGAAGAATCAATGTTTAGTTGATTATTTATTATTCTAAGGATTAAATATCTGAAGTTTAATTTTCATTTATTTAATTTAAGGAACTATAAATAATAAGTAAATAATTGAAAAAAGGATAAAAAGAATTAAATGGATCAATAGAATTTTTATTTCATATTTAAACATTTGTTACAATTATTATTTAGATACAAGTATGCATTTACGAAGTATTTAAAATAATAATAGTTTACAATGATTAAATTGAAAATAAAAACTATCCTATTTTTCTAAATATTTTCTAAGTCCCTAATTCTTCATTCTTCACTTTGCTCCTCTCCATCCAAATATTCATCTGCAAAAAGAAAAGGAGAAAAGTCAGTGACTGATAAATAAATAAAGACAGATAAAAGAAATTCATCATTAAGGGCCACTGATTGGGATCAGTTAACCCTCTCTGCAAATCACGGGATTTCTCCCGGTTCACAAAGAGGGAAGAATTTTTATTTAATCATGAATGCAAAGTTGAGAAAAAATGCAAAGTGTCAAAATGCATAAAATGTCAAAATGCATAAGTTCAAAATCTCAAACTGCACAGTTCAAACCCAACTAAAAATCAAATTGCAACTTTCTGTCAAAATCCAAAAGTGTCAAACTTACTGTCAAAAATGCCAAAGGTACCCAAACTGTCAAAAGAAGATTTGGCAAAGATATGGAAAGTTCAAAAAATACAAAGTCTACTCAAAGCTGTCAAGAAAAGATAAAGAATGCAGAGGAAATCCATTATGCAAGAAAACCTATTCATATCATCATTTCCCAACAAAGGTGGCCCCTTCAGAAAAAGGTACAGCACAAACATATTAAAATATTTAACTGTACTGAGAGAGAGAAGAAAAGGAGGAAAGTAAGCAGGTTTTTAGGCTTTTAGGCAGGAAGAAAAATATACAAAAGACAAAACACAGTGGGATAAAGAGAAGTTCAAGAAACTCTAACACAAAATATACAAACTGATATAAAAAACCTGCTACTGCATTTTTTCAACCTAGGCCTTAAGACTTCAAAAACCTCAGAACCAGAAAAGACCTCCAAACTCAGAACCTGTTACCTCAAGCAATAACCATAACCACCTCAAAACAATAACCTGCAATAAGCCATACCAGCATACAAACCCCTGTCAAACACTAAACCTGCCTAAGCTTTGAAGCAAGCCTAACCTGAAGCATAATAAACCAGCTGAAGCAAGCCTCAGCGTCATGTCCTAACCTCAAGCCTGAAACCGGTCCAGAACCTCAAGCCTGAAACCAGTTCAAGCTTCACCTGAATCAGTCCAAACCAAAAACCAGTGAAACCTGCATTGGTCAAGACTAACATAAAACCTGCCAAGCCTCATCCAGTCTAAACCATAACCTATTCAAAACACCAACCCAGTCCAGCTTCGAATCCAAAGCCTCAAACAAGAAGCATTCAAAATCAAATCCCACAAACCCTCAGATTTACATCATCATAGGGTATTTCAAGCACCACCCTAAGCCAAAATTCCAAAGGTGATAAACAACCAATGCAACACAGGCCAGAAAGAGAAGAGAGAGCATATTCAAAAGGCAAAGGTATCAACCATCATCAAAAGAGGCTACTCAATGTCAAACACAGGTTCCTAAACTTTTCAAAGCCTAAAGGCTCCAAAGAAGCTTGAACCTGTTTAAGGCAACCAAACCCTCCAGGCCCTCAGAGCACTCATCATAGGGCGTTTTTTCTAACAAGCACAAAGGCATATTCAACAGCATACACAAGCATTCAAGGTATACAAGCCCTCAGAACCCTAGATTCGTCATGGGGCAAGGAAGAAACATGTCAAATTAGGCAACAAAGAAGATACAGAAGCAAGCACAAAAACATCTCCAAGCAACATAAGCAAGCATATTCAAACATATTCAAAGGCAGCTCAAAGAAAGACAACAAGTCAGAAGAAGAGAGAAGCGTTCAAGGCAACAAACAGTAAAGGCGAAGGAGAAGAAGAAAGAGGTAAATTTAAGAGGAGGTTTTCAGTCAACATCATCAAACCAAGAGTGAGACAAAAGGGTACCAGTTATCCTTGCAAAGCTAGCATCAAGCCCATCGAGCGGTCCCCTCCACCACTAAGCCTCCGAGCATCTCCGCGCCCACCTCCTTCCCCAAACGAAAGGTAGTAAACTTCTTTTCTCTTCCTTTTTTTTTCAACCTCGTTAAAACAAACAAAATCAATTTCCTTAGTCAAGGAGAAGCAGTAAACCATAACATGCAAATAACGAAACTCTAAAAGATACGCTAGACAAATACGAAGTAAGGGCGATTACCGTTCAGTTCGCTTCATTGAACTGTGGAGGAGGAGGGCTGAGGCGCTGATGGCTTAAGCGAAGAGGACGACTCTCTGAATCCATGGCAAAGAAAATGAACGAAACCTCCATGAACGCGCCGCTGTACACAAACCCTAAAGTGTTTCGTCCAACTGAACAACAAGATCATCTAACCCTAAAACGTTTGCTTCAGAACAATGGGCCTAATCCATTTTAACCTCTTTGAGCCCATTTCTAACCTTTTTCAAACCTTTTATTTATCATCATACATAAATTAACATAAATCCTTTTCTTTTATACTTAAAAACATTTTTTAAACACAATCTATTTGTTTTCTAACTTAACATATTCTTTACAATAATACATTAATACTAAAAAATGCCTAAAGATATATTTTTTCTAATATACATAATTCCATTTCTTGATATTTGATTAAAACACACTTTGTATATAAATTCTTTTTTTAAAAACAAATACATTTTCCTTTCTTAAGAAATTTTTGTACATAAATAATAAAAAATACATTTTTTTTACACCATGTAATTAAAATTGAAAACTTTTTTACCTTTCTTTTAATTAAAATATTTTTGTACATAACAAATGAAAAATACTTTCTGTATACATGATTAAAACTTAGAAATATTTTCTTAAAACATCATTTTTATACATAATTTAATTAGAACTTAAAGCATTCAATTAAAACATTTTCTTTTGTGCATATTAAAAAATACAAGATTATTAATTAAATGAACATTTAATTTAAGTTAAAACAATACTTAATACACATTTAATTTCACATTGTCGCACCTGTAAATAATTACTTACACAATACATCTCACACTTACACAATACAAATACATTTACATTGCTCCTATACACATTTGTCTATCTTATACATTGATATACATTATTTACATTTGATCGCAAATTCGATTTGGTTGTAACTTATTGGATACTATAAGTCTCATCCCCATTTGTGAATATTGTACCCCCACTCCCGGATACTCATTTTGTAATAGCGTAGATTTTACATTTTCGCAATTTACCGCTTTCAATTATACCATGGTTAGACCTAGGGTTTGTATGTACATAAAATCAAACGCTAGATAACCTAATACAAGACAAATACATGAAATCAATACACAATCACACTTGCACCCTCTAGGGCAATCCCACATGTTGCCTTCCAAAATGGGCCATGCTTGCACGTCGAGTATCTTTGGCAAAACAAATTCAAATGATCATAAGTCCCTCGATGACGCTTTCGAATGTTGCCTAAACGGAATGATCATAGTCCCTTCAAAGCAAATTGCCAAAGACACTTGGCACCATTGCATTCATGGTCCATACGATGACCCGCGCCCGTCCCGAACAAACTTCCTAAACGCAAGATTGTCCACCAAATTCAATGGTGGAACAAAATTGTTAAAAAGGGTTGAAAACATAACAAAAAAACCTTTGAGTACAATAGGGTAGATAAAACTCTTAGTTACTTGAGATCAACTTGCAAAAACACTTGCCTTCTTTTCAAAAACCACAATCCACAACACTTTTAAAACAAACTCTCAAAACATTTTGAAACATCTTTTCGAAAAGATACACGCCTTTGTAAAATATTCGAGTAAAGAATTGTTACAAGGTTAGCCTAAAACAAGGCATCTTCTTCAAAAACATTTTCAAAACACACACACACACACCATTTTCAAGCAATCGAAAATCAAGGCAAGTGATCTAAAAACCAAGTAACTAAGAGCCCATGGATAACCATGGATGAAAAGGGTGCTAATACCTTCCCTTTTCATAATCTACCCCCCGAACCCACGAAATATCTCAAAAGGTTTTTGCTGTGCTTTTTCAACCTTTCCTTTAGGATAAAATAAAAAGTCGGTGGCGACTCTTGCTCAACCGCACAAGTGCGAATACGAACGCAAAACAACAGTCAGTTCTCCCACCGTATCACAGTGATTATTACACTACAAACTCACTCAAATCAAATATTGATAGATACTTACTTATTTTTCAGGATTGTTGGAAATAAGTTTAAGTGGTTTTATAAATATTATCTTTCCAGGATTGTTGGATACAAGTGAAGTCACTTTGAGAGGATTGTTCTCATTGTTGACATAGTGAAAATCCAAGAGGACTGTTCTTGGTCCAAGAGGATTGTTCTTGGTCCAAGAGGATTGTTCTTGGTTTTTTGGTAGTTCTTGTTTAAGTTTGCCACAATAAGGAAATATCTTTCATGTTGAAAGGGGACTGGAGTACTCTCGGACTGTGAGGGGAACCAGGATATATCGCTTGTGTCTCTTTATTTTTCTGCACTTTACTCTTTCATAAACTCACCATAATCCAGAAAAATAATATCCATCATCACTAAAACCAGATTTTTTTTAAAGTACCTAATTCACCCCCCTTTTAGGCGCACTTCGTACTTACAATTGGTATCAGAGCAGGTTATAGGTAACATATTCCTAAAAGATCCAGAATGGCTTCCGCAAATCAAAATCCCGTTTTCAGAGATGGTGGTAGTAACAACAAGCCTCCTCTATTTTGTGGTGAATATTTTGACTTCTGGAAAATACGCATGAATGCACATCTAGAAGCACAAGGAGAAGAAATATGGGATGCCGTCGAGAATGGTCCATTTATCCCTATAACGGTAATCAATGGTGCTGGCTCATCAAAGCCAAAAACTGCATGGGACGAAGATGATAAGAAGAAGGTTCTCTATGATAAAAAGGCAATAAACCTTCTTAAAAGTGCACTTAGCATGGATGAATTCTTCCGTGTCTCGGCATGTAAAACAGCAAAAGAAATATGGGATACCTTGGTACAAACTCATGAAGGAACTGTTGAAGTTAAAAGATCAAGACTAAATACCCTGAGTCAAGAATATGAATTATTTCGAATGCATCCCGGAGAAACCATTCTTGACTTACAAAAGAGATTTGTGCACTTGACAAATCATCTAAGTGCTCTTGGTAAGACTTTGACGAATGATGAACTAAATCTGAAAGTACTTAGGTCCTTAACTAGGGAATGGCAAACAAAGATAACAATAATTTCAGAAAAGAAAAGTCTCTCCTCCATGACGTCGGCAACATTGTTTGGGAAACTTCAAGAATATGAAACGGAACTCGGAATACTTGAAAAACATGAAAATCAAGAGAAGAAATCCAAGAATATTGCTTTGAAGATAGATTCCAAGGAAGTTGAAAAGGAAGACAATCCGGAAGAAGGTGAAAATTTCATGCTTCTTGTTAAAAGGCTTGGTAAGTTCTTTGCTAGAAATGACAAATCATTTTCTCATTTAAAAGGAAAGAAACAATTCAAGAAAAAGGAAGCTTCCACATCAACACAAGAAGTCACATGTTATGAATGTGTTGAGCAAGGTCATATCAAGCCGGATTGTCCGAAACTCTCCAAGAAAGGTGGCTACAAAAGCAAAAAGGGATTCAAGAACAAAAAGGCCTATGTTGCATGGGAGGATAATGAAATAAGTTTCTCATCTGATTCTGATAGTGATGAAAGTGCAAATCTAGCATTGATGGCCTCACACCATTCCGATGGTGAAGACAATGAGGTTAGTAATGAATTTTCTCTTTTTGATAGTGATGCACAAGGTTCTATAGATGAACTATTGAATGAATGCAAAATTTTGTATAAAACTATTTCATCACAAAAGAAACAAATTTCATCCTTAGAAGAAAAATGTGAATCTATGGAAAAATATTTCAAAGAAGAAAAACAAAAATTAAGTGATGAACAAAAACAAAATTTTGTATGCAAAAATTGTGAGTCACTCTCTTTCCAAATTGTCCTATTAAAAAGAGTCATTGAAAGATATGAAAAAAGCCAAATTGGATTGGAAGGTGTTCTTAGCCAACAAAGATACTCCAATGATAAAAGTGGACTTGGATATTCAAAGTTTTCAAAACCAAGTTCTAATAAAACTATCTTTTTTAAGACTAGTGATCAATCATCCAAAGAGAAAGTGAACAAACCTAAAATAGTTCATCACTATCCTAAAAAGAAAACATTTCCTAAGAAGAAATCTTATCCTTCTAGATATAGAAGTAACTTTGAACCTACTTGTTTTTATTGTGGTATTAAATGCCATACACCTAATGCTTACTATGTTAGAAACTTTAGTGTGGCAAGTGGGAATTATGTGTGGGTAAATAAAGGCACTAATTACGAAGGACCCAAAGCAACTTGGGTACCTAACAAAGCCTAATTTGTTTTTCAGGTATGCTTGAAGACCACATGCAATATTTGGTATCTTGATAGTGGATGTTCAAAGCATATGACAGGATACATACACTAACTTTCAAATCTAGTTCAAGTCCAAGGATTATTTCACATATGGGAAATACCTTAAAGGAAGAATTGTTGGCATTGACAAAGTTCATACACTAACTTTCATATCCATTGAATATGTACTTCATGTTGAATAAAAAAAGACAACTTCTAAGTAAAAGACAACTTTGTTGAAAAGGCTTCAAATTCATCAAGGATGAATGGTTTAAGAAGTCACTCTTGAGGTGAAACTCATTGGTATAAATTGTTTTTACTTTCAATAATTTCTTTATGTATTATAAGGCTTTTCCCATCCTTTTTAAATGACAAAGGGGGAGAAGAAATATATATATATATATATATATATATATATATATATATATATATATATATATATATATATATATATATATATATATATATATATATATATATATATATATATATATATATATATATATATATATATATATATATATATATATATATATATATATATATATATATATGTATGTGTATGCTTGTCTCTAACTATTTCAGCCCAAAGAAAGATGAAAATTCTCTATGACTCAAGGGAGAATTTTGATCAAGAGGGAGTTATCAAAGATAGGGGGAACATTCACATAAGAGTTTCTCATTGTTTCTAAAAGAGTCAAGCATCTTCAACATCATGTTTTGATGAAGACAACTACTATGTGCATTTATCAAAGGATGATAAAAATCATCATGAAGCAACATGGCTATGGTTAAGCTTTCAATATTATTATATGTATTTTGTCCATTTTTATGCATCTTTCCCTTCTTTTTGATAATGTCAAAGGGGGAGAAGGATGTTATACTTTACGCTTGTATATTTCATTGTCTTAAATTTCTAAGGTAATCTTTAACCAAGATGAACAAATTCAAAGGATTCCAACCTTCTCATACAAAGGGGGAGTTTTGCATCTTAGGGGGAGAAGCTCTTTCCAGAAATTACAACACATCAAGCAAGATTGTTTGTCATCATCGAAAAGGGGGAGAATGTAAAATCAAGCTTCTGAAATAAACTTTTGTTTTGATGAAGACAAACCATGAGGGACAATGAAGGCAAAGATTTTTGATCAAGCTAAAAGCATATATGGATAAAGTTTTCAGTTCAACCTCTTAGCAAATTTCAAGGTATAATGATAATACTTACTTTGAACTTAAGACATATATGCTCAATGGTCAAAAGAAATATTTTATATTATCCAAATCCTTACTCAAGTTTTTCTAAGTTAAAAAACATTTTTCACTTGAGTGCAATCGATTTGCATATTTGTGCAATCTATTGCATGCTTAAAATTTTCAAAACATTAGCTACTGTTTCTCAGTGCAATCGATTTGCATTGTTTGTGAAATCGATTGCATTCAATCAATTTTTCCTACTGACTTCACATGCAATCGATTTACACTCTTATGCAATCGATTGCACACTCGAAATATTTGAAATTTTAGCTGTTGAAACCCCATGCAATCGATTTACACAAAGGGTGTAATCGATTGCATGCTGCACGATTTTGAAAAACAGCAGCTTTGCACATGCCTTCATAACACCTTTTCATGAAAACCTTTCACTCAATCTTGGAAATTGTTCATGATTCATTTACAGAACTTTATGTTGTTTCAAAAAGGTTCTATGAACATATAAATACTCATTTTCAAAATCATTTTCAACACCTCTTCCAAATATATTTTCTGAATTTTCAAAAAAACAAACTCAAGCTTTTCTTCACTTTCATACATAAGTTTTCTGCACACTTTCACATATTGTTAACCAGAAAACTTTGAGAATTATATATCTTGAGTCATTCTATAATATTATCATTGGAAGAGAAGATCAATTCATTGATAAAATCACTCATAGTGATTATTACACTACAAACTCACTCAAATCAAATATTGATAGATACTTACTTATTTTTCAAGATTGTTGGAAATAAGTTTAAGTGGTTTTATAAATATTGTCTTTCCAGGATTGTTGGATACAAGTGAAGTCACTTTGAGAGGATTGTTCTCATTGTTGACATAGTGAAAAATCCAAGAGGACTGTTCTTGGTCCAAGAGGATTGTTCTTGGTTTTTTGGTAGTTTCTTGTTTATGTTTTCCACAATAAGGAAATATCTTTCATGTTGAAAGGGGACTGGAGTACTCTCGGACTGTGAGGGGAACCGGGACATATCGCTTGTGTCTCTTTATTTTTCTGCACTTTACTCTTTCATAAACTCACCATAATCCAGAAAAATAATATCCATCATCACTAAAACCAGATTTTTTTTAAAGTACCTAATTCACCCCCCTCTTAGGCGAACTTCGTACTTACAATTGGTATCAGAGCAGGTTATAGGTAACCTATTCCTAAAAGATCCAGAATGGCTTCCGCAAATCAAAATACCGTTTTCAGAGATGGTGGTAGTAACAACAAGCCTCCTCTATTTTGTGGTGAATATTTTGACTTCTGGAAAATACGCATGAATGCACATCTAGAAGCACAAGGAGAAGAAATATGGGATGCCGTCGAGAATGGTCCATTTATCCCTATAACGGTAATCAATGGTGCTGGCTCATCAAAGCCGAAAACTGCATGGGACGAAGATGATAAGAAGAAGGTTCTCTATGATAAAAAGGCAATAAACCTTCTTAAAAGTGCACTTAGCATGGATGAATTCTTCCGTGTCCTCGGCATGTAAAACAACAAAAGAAATATGGGATACCTTGGTACAAACTCATGAAGGAACTATTGAAGTTAAAAGATCAAGACTAAATACCCTGAGTCAAGAATATGAATTATTTCGAATGCATCCCGGAGAAACCATTCTTGACTTACAAAAGATATTTGTGCACTTGACAAATCATCTAAGTGCTCTTGGTAAGACTTTGACGAATGATGAACTAAATCTGAAAGTACTTAGGTCCTTAACTAGGGAATGGCAAACAAAGGTAACGACAATTTCAGAAAAGAAAAGTCTCTCCTCCATGACGTCCGCAACATTGTTTGGGAAACTTCAAGAATATGAAACGGAACTCGGAAGACTTGAAAAACATGAAAAACATGAAAATCATGAGAAGAAATCCAAGAATATATCCAAGAATATTGCTTTGAAGATAGATTCCAAGGAAGTTGAAAAGGAAGACAATCCGAAAGAAGGTGAAAATTTCATGCTTCTTGTTAAAAGGCTTGGTAAGTTCTTTGGTAGAAATGACAAATCATTTTCTCATTCAAAGGAAAGAAACAATTCAAGAAAAAGGAAGCTTCCACATCAACACAAGAAGTCACATGTTATGAATGTGGTAAGCATGGTCATATCAAGCCGGATTGTTCGAAACTCTCCAAGAAAGGTGCCTACAAAAGCAAAAAGGGTTTCAAGAACAAAAAGGCCTATGTTGCATGGGAGGATAATGAAATAAGTTTCTCATCCGATTCCGATAGTGATGAAAGTGCAAATCTAGCATTGATGGCCTCACACCATTCCGATGGTGAAGACAATGAGGTTAGTAATGAATTTTCTCTTTTTGATAGTGATGCACAAGGTTCTATAGATGAACTATTGAATGAATGCAAAAATTCTGTATAAAACTATTTCATCACAAAAGAAACAAATTTCATCCTTAGAAGAAAAATGTGAATCTATGGAAAAATATTTCAAAGAAGAAAAACAAAAATTAAGTGATGAACAAAAACAAAATTTTGTATGCAAAAATTGTGAGTCACTCTCTTTCCAAATTGTCCAATTAAAAAGAGTCATTGAAAGATATGAAAAAGGCCAAATTGGATTGGAAGGTGTTCTTAGCCAACAAAGATACTCCAATGATAAAAGTGGACTTGGATATTCAAAGTTTTCAAAACCAAGTTCTAATAAAACTATCTTTTTTAAGGCTAGTGATCAATCATCCAAAGAGAAAGTGAACAAACCTAAAATAGTTCATCACTATCCTAAAAAGAAAACATTTCCTAAGAAGAAATCTTATCCTTCTAGATATAGAAGTAACTTTGAACCTACTTGTTTTTATTGTGGTATTAAATGCCATACACCTAATTCTTACTATGTTAGAAACTTTAGTGTGGCAAGTGGGCATTATGTGTGGGTATATAAAGGCACTAATTACGAAGGACCCAAAGCAACTTGGGTACCTAACAAAGCCTAATTGTTTTTCAGGTATGCTTGAAGACCACATGCAATATTTGGTATCTTGATAGTGGATGTTCAAAGCATATGACAGGAGACATACACTAACTTTCAAATCTATTTCAAGTCCAAGGATTATTTCACATATGGGAAATACCTTAAAGGAAGAATTGTTGGCATTGACAAAGTTCATACACTAACTTTCATATCCATTGAATATGTACTTCATGTTGAATAACAAAAGACAACTTCTAAGTAAAAGACAACTTTGTTGAAAAGGCTTCAAATTCATCAAGGATGAATGGTTTAAGAAGTCACTCTTGAGGTGAAACTCATTGGTATAAATTGTTTTTACTTTCAATAATTTCTTTATGTATTATAAGGCTTTTTCCCATCCTTTTTAAATGACAAAGGGGGAGAAGAAATATATATATATATATATATATATATATATATATATATATATATATATATATATATATATATATATATATATATATATATATATATATATATATATATATATATATATAATATATATATATATATATATATATATATATATATATATATATATATATATATATATATATATATATATTATATATATATATATGTATGTGTATGTTTGTCTCTAACTATTTCAGCCCAAAGAAAGATGAAAATTCTCTATGACTCAAGGGAGAATTTTGATCAAGAGGCATTTACATAAGAGTTTCTCATTGTTTCCAAAAGAGTCAAGCATCTTCAACATCATGTTTTGATGAAGACAACTACTATGTGCATTTATCAAAGGATGATAAAAATCATCATGAAGCAACATGGCTATGGTTAAGCTTTCAATATTATTATATGTATTTTGTCCATTTTTATGCATCTTTCTCTTATTTTTGATAATGTCAAAGGGGGAGAAGGATGTTATACTTTACGCTTGTATATTTCATTGTCTTAAATTTCTAAGGTAATCTTTAACCAAGATGAACAAATTCAAAGGATTCCAACCTTCTCATACAAAGGGGGAGTTATGCATCTTAGAGGGAGAAGCTCTTTCCAGAAATTACAACACATCAAGCAAGATTGTTTGTCATCATCGAAAATGGGGAGAATGTAAAATCAAGCTTCTGAAATAAACTTTTGTTTTGATGAAGACAAACCATGAGGGACAAAGAAGGCAAAGATTTTTGATCAAGCTAAAAGCATATATGGATAAAGTCTTCAGTTCAACCTCTTAGCAAATTTCAAGGTATAATGATAATACTTACTTTGAACTTAAGACATAGATGCTCAATGGTCAAAAGAAATATTTTATATTATCCAAATCCTTACTCAAGTTTTTCTACGCTGAAAAACATTTTTCACTTGAGTGCAATCGATTTGCATATTTGTGCAATCGATTGCATGCTTAAAATTTTCAAAACATTAGCTACTGTTTCTCAGTGCAATCGATTTGCATTATTTGTGAAATCGATTGCATTCAATCAATTTTTCCTACTGACTTCACATGCAATCGATTTACACTCTTATGCAATCGATTGCACACTCGAAATATTTGAAATTTTAGCTGTTGAAACCCCGTGCAATCGATTTACACAAAGGGTGCAATCGATTGCATGCTGCACGATTTTGAAAAACAGCAGCTTTGCACATGCCTGTTCATAACACCTTTTCATGAAAACCTTTCACTCAATCTTGGAAATTGTTCATGATTCATTTACAGAACTTTATGTTGTTTCAAAAAGGTTCTATGAACATATAAATACTCATTTTCAAAATCATTTTCAACACCTCTTCCAAATATATTTTCTGAATTTTCAAAAAAACAAACTCAAACTTTTCTTCACTTTTATACATAAGTTTTCTGCACACTTTCACATATTGTTAACCAGAAAACTTTGAGCATTATATATCTTGAGTCATTGTATAATATTATCATTGGAAGAGAAGATCAATTCATTGATAAAATCACTCATATTGATTATTACACTACAAACTCACTCAAATCAAATATGATAGATACTTACTTATTTTTCAGGATTGTTGGAAATAAGTTTAAGTGGCTTTATAAATTTTGTCTTTCCAGGATTGTTGGATACAAGTGAAGTCACTTTGAGAGGATTTTTCTCATTGTTGACATAGTGAAAATCCAAGAGGATTGTTCTTGGTTTTTTGGTAGTTCTTGTTTAAGTTTGCCACAATAAGGAAATCTCTTTCATGTTGAAAGGGGACTGGAGTACTCTCGGACTGTTAGGGGAACCAGAATATATCGCTTGTGTCTCTTTATTTTTCTGCACTTTACTCTTTCATAAACTCACCATAATCCAGAAAAATAATATCCATCATCACTAAAACCAGATTTTTTTAAAGTACCTAATTCACCCCCCTCTTAGGCGCACTTCGTACTTACAGGAGCTTGTTTCAATCCATACAGGGCTTTATGCAGCCTGTACACCTTTCTTTCTTCGTCATGTTTCACAAACCCAACTGGTTGTTTAACATAGACTTCTTCGTCTAAGGGTCCATTTAGGAATGCACATTTTACGTCCATCTGATATATGTGCCAACTATTTATTTCTGCTAGACCAACAACCAATCTGATTGTTTCGATCCTAGCAACAGGTACAAAAACTTCATCGAAGTCTATTCCTTCTTTATATAGAAATCCTTTTGCCACAAGCCTTTCTTTGTGTCTAGTTACTTCACCTTTCGAATTCGTTTTCACTTTGTATACCCACTTGACATCAATTTCCTTCTTGCCTTGAGGCAATTTGACAAGTGACCAAGTGTTGTTGTCTTTCATAGACTTCACTTCTTCGTTCATTGCTTTCACCCACTTCGAATCCTTCAATGCTTCAACTGTATTGACAGGTTCGACATCTGCATAGAAAGCATAATGTACCAGCTCACCTTCATTATCTATTACATCATCCGATGTAATCACACAATCTTGCAATCTTGCAGGCATACATCTTGTTCTTTGAGGCCTGGTTGTACTTGGTATATCTGCTGGTTCCTCTTGTCGAACTTCTCTTTCGACTTGAGTTTTTGGTTCTTCGAATAGGATTCCCACCGAATCTTTCTTGACATTTTCAGTCCAATCCCATTCTTTAAACTCATCTATGATCACGTCCCTGCTGATCATAATCTTCTTGTTCTCTGGATCGAATAACTTGTAACCTCCTTCGAATAATATCCAACTAGAATCATTTGACTTGACTTGTCATCAAGTTTTCTTCTTAACTGATCTGGAACATGTCTATGTGCAATAGATCCAAATACCTTCAGATGACTCAAGCTAGGCTTCACACCAGACCAAGATTCTTCTGGAGTAATTCCTTCTAGCTTCTTTGTGGCACATCTGTTCAAAATGTATGTTGCATTCGAAACAGCTTCACCCCAAAACTCTTTAGGTAAATTCTTGCCTTTCAACATACTTCTCACCATATTCATGATGGTTCGATTCTTCCTTTCTGCAATTCCATTTTGTTATGGAGTATAGGGTGACACCACCTCATGCACAATCCCTTCCTTTTCACATAGCCTATCGAAGTCTTTCGACACATATTCTCCATCACCATCAGTTCTAAAAGCTTTGAGATTTTGACCACTTTGTCTTTCGATCATAGACTTAAACTTGGCAAATACTTCAATCACTTCACTTTTCTTCTTGATCAGATAAGTCCACAACTTTCGACTGAAATCATCTATGAATGTAACAAAGTATTTGTTACCTCCCATCGAATCCACCTGGATTGGTCCACATACATCAGAGTATATGACTTCAAGAATAGCCTTCGATCTTCTTCCTACATCCTTGCTAAAGCTATTCTTGTGCTGCTTCGCCTGTACACATTCCTCACATATTTCGTTTGGAATGTCAATTTCAGGAAATCCTGAAACCATATTTTTTCTCTTCAAGTCTCTGATGTCTTTGAAGTTGAGATGGCCTAGTCTATAATGCCATATCCATTCATCTCCGTTAGCTGCAGTCGAAAGGCACTTGTGCTCCATCACATTTAGTTCAATCTTGAAGGTTCGATTCTGAGACATAGGAGCCTTCAAGATTAATCTCCCATTTGCATCAATGACTCTCATCATCTTATCTTTGATTGAAACTTTATAATTCTTTTCGACCAACTGCCCTATACTGAGCAAATTGCTCTTCATGCCTGGTATGTACAACACATTGGAGATTACTGACCTTTTGCCATCTTTCCTCATAATCATAACATCACCAATACCTTTAGCTTCTAGGGTATTATCATTTGCAAATTTGACCATATTTTTCATTGAGGGCTTTATGTTGACAAACCAGTCTTTCCTTCCAGACATATGTGATGAACATCCTGAACCCAAGTACCACTGGTCCTTGAATCTATCTTCATCTTTTGTTGTGACCATCAACATCATCTCTTCTTCTTCATGTTTTACAAGCTTTACATCACTTTCTTGATTCTTTTGTTTTTCTGTACAATCACTCGAATAGTGTCCATACTTATGACAATTGTAACATTGAATGTGACTCTTATCAGGTTTTCGACCACCACCTCTTCCTCTATTTGCAACACCACCTCTTTGGTTGCCTTGGTATGGTCTTCTTTGATTCGACACGTTCCTTCGATCTGGTTTCCTCTAACATTCGATTTGTTGTAGCCACCTCTACCTCTGTAGAAATACTTTCCTTTGCCTTTAGTCTCTTTTGCCCAATGTGCCTGCAATGCCACATCACTCTTCGATTTGCCTGCAGCTCTTTCGTTCATTCTTTGTTCATGAGATTCAAGCGTCCCTTGAAGCTCTTCATTTGCCAATTTCGACAAGTCTTTCCCTTCTTCTATCGCCACCACTATGTGGTCTAACTTAGGAGCTAAAGATCTCAAGATCTTTGAAACAACAACTCTTGTTATTAATGTTTCTCCACATGCCTTGATTTGATTAACTAGTTTTGTAACTCTAGTGAAGAAATCAGATATGCTCTCACTATCTTCCATCTGAAGAAATTCATAGGTTCTCTTGTGAGTTTGTAACCTTACTTCTTTTATCTTTTCTGCACCTCCAAACGACTTCTCAAGAACGTCCCAAGCTTCTTTTGCAGATTCTGAATCACTCACTTTTTCAAAGTTTTCTGGACTCAGACATTGATGAATTATAAAGAGCGTTTTATAACTCAGCTTCTCAATTTCTATGTGTTTCTTCTTTTCTTATTCAGTAGCATTTTCTTCAAGCGCTTCGACTTCATCCTTTACAAGGTCCCACAGACCTTGACACTTGAATAAGACTTTCATTGTTTATACCAATTCTCACAGTTGTCTAATTTTAGAATTGGTAGAGTTGCTGGATAATTTATATTCCCATAATTTGCCATCGTGAATTCTTCAATCGTTCTTGATTGATACTTCCCTTGAATCGAAACAAAAGCTCTTGATACAAGATGTTGAAAACTCACCAAAGTCTGTGATGCATTTCTACCACAATGACAATTTAATTATGAGACAAACAAAAAAAGAAGACAAGACAAATAATTTCTGCAGAGTTTCTCTCTGCTCACAAACTGTGAAAACTTTCTTATTCACTTTGCAACTGCAAAATACTGTGAATGACTTGCTTACAAAAATAGGGGTTACTCCCTCTATTTATAACCGAGCTTGCACCCTAAGCCCAAAGCCAAAAATATCTATTTTATTACTAAATCAAATCAAATTTATTCTAGACTTAAATCAAATCTATTTAAATCTAAACAAATCTAATCTTTTCGACACTATAAATTATAATTTAACATATCTTCCCTCTAGTAATTATATCTTTCATTCATAGTTTTCTAAAGATTTTATGATGTATTATAAAATAGTTTGAATTTTGAAGAATGAAGAGTTTATCTATAAGTGAATTTTCTACGTATGATTTATTTTCTCATTTATTGTTTGATTTAAAATTTATGACTGAATGAGTAATGGTTATAATTTAACATCTTATTTATTGTTTGATTTAAATTTTTGAATGAATTAAACATCTTATTTATTGTTTGATTTAAATTTTTGAATGAATTAGATTGTCACACACAGTTATATTAATAAAATTATATTATTTTATAATAGTTGATATTTAATTTTTTTATTTATAAATAAAATCACTTTGTAAGCTATTTAAATTATGTTTACAATTATATTATTAATTTTATAATGAGAAACAATAATACAAAAAATATTTTATATTATTACTTTTTTAGGTTATCAGAAGATCTATTATGATTTTATTTATATATTAAAATAAGTAAGTTATTTTTAAACATTATAAGTATAAAAATATGACTACTTGAATTATATTAAATTTAACATTTAATTTATAATTTAAATTAATTTTAGTACAAATTAATATAATAGTAACAATAATAATATCGTAGAAATAAAAAAATATTAGGAATAAAAATAGATGTATTTATGTTAATAACAATCTCATAGACCTCAAGAGTAGCAATGATGCAAGAATTAATAATAATAATAATAATAATAATAATAATAATAATAATAATAATAATAATAATAATAATAATAATAATAATAATAATAATAATAATAATAATAATAATATATTCAGCTAAAGCTATTAAAAATAATAATAATTATAATAATAAAAATATATTAAACTTCAATTAAGACATTTAAAATTTAAAAATTCATAAAAATAATATGAATTTTTTAGCAAATTAATAAAATTAAAAATCATAAAAAATTGGGATTTAAATTTAAAAAAATATGAATATTATTTAATCTTTTTATTTAAAAAATAGTTAAGACAAATTTAATATATATATATATATATATATATATATATATATATATATATATATATATATATATATATATATATATATATATATATATATATATATATATATATATATATATATATATATATATATATATATATATATATATATATATATATATATATATATATATATGATATGGAATTTTTACTGTAATTAATTAATTTTTTAAATATGAATATTATAACTTAACTATTAATAGTAAATAAGTAACAACTCAAATATTAATAGTAAATGTATAACAACTCTAACAATAATTGTTAATAGGTTTTAGAATCTGAGAAGTGTAACAATAAATAATGAACTACAAAATTTTAAAGAAATTAAATATAATAATACTCTTATAATAACTAATAATGTAATTTCTTATAGTGTTAATATTTAAAAGAATTGAATAAAATATGAATATAAACTATAAGTATAGTTAATAAGAATAGTATATTTATCATTTATATTAGTTAAATGAATATATCTCATCATTGTTTAAGTGTACGGATATTTAAAATGAGATAATAGTCATTAGTGTTTAAATTAGTTATTTTCGTAAAAATGATATTATAATTGTCTTCATCAAAATTAAAATTGCAATGTCATAAATTAGAAATTAAATTTAAAATTAGCATTTAATAAAATCTATATTTTATAATCGCATTAACAAAATATAAGTTTCGTTTCAATAAAATATAAATTTGATTTCAAACCTTCTTTATACTGGTATCAAGTAGTACCCATTGTCCCAAATATATTTATAACAACCTTAATATCAATAACACTCATCATCAAATTTCATCAAATTATATAAGCAATATCTATGCAATCGAATTTCTTCTGAAAGAATAAAATCTACTCTATCAAGCAAGAAACATTATCATCATCACACAATTTCAGAATCTATAATAGAGTAAAGTTGTAGAGAAGAAAAATAGTTAATAATCAAATAATGAAATTAACATGTGATATCATATTAGTCAAAATCTCTACCATTTATAATTGTAATACAAATTCAACATCCTTGTAAGTGAAAAATAGAGTGGAGTTAGGAAATGTTGGAAACCATGGATGATGAATCTTAATGTTTGTCTTTGATTTAGTTTGTATGTTATGTTATAAAGGGGCTGAGATGATCTTTATATATATATATATATATATATATATATATATATATATATATATATATATATATATATATATATATATATATATATATATATATATATATATATATATATATATATATATATATATATATATATATATATATATATATATATATATTAGTTTTTGAAATTATTGAATTAAAGCTATATTGAATGAGTATTTTAAATGATGTGAGTAAATTGAAAGTGCTACACTAAATTAATTTTAAAGATGAATATTAATGGTGGATCGAGGATTATAACGAGTTTACGTTATACTACTATAGAATAGGTGGAGTATTAAAATTTCAATAAACTCTTTTTATTTAATTTAATATACCAACTTCAAATAATCAAAAAATTAGAGAATTAGGATTTTACCAAAAGTTGTTAACACGAAAATTAGTCAAAATATTTTCAAAATATACATTAAAAAATAATTATATTTTCAAAATAACTAACAATAATAAAAAAATACAAAATATTTATATTATATATATTTGAGATGATATCACCGAAATTATTATTAATATTTTATTTATTTAGAAATCAAAAGATTATATTTATTTTGAGAAAAAAATATTAATTTTTGAAAAGAGATAATTGTATTGACTCTAATAAATTTTTAGAACTAATTAGTTATATAAAATGAAAAACTATTAATAATATTTTCAATATTATTTTTTATTAGCTAAATAGTGATATATTTTCAATTTATTTAATATTTATATTTAAAATAAATATATATTTATAATTTTATTATTACTATTATGAGTATTATTATTTTTTAATCAACAATTTGTAAAATCAAGCTTCACAAATAAGCTTTTGTTTTGATGAAGACAAACCATGTCTTACAAAGAAGGCAAAAATTTTGATCAAGCATCTAAGCATCTAAGGATAATATCTTCATTCAAGGCTCTCAACAACTTTAAAGGTATAATAATATTATCTACTTTGATCTTAAGATATAGATGCTCAAAAATGAAAAAGAAATGTTTAAGAATCATTACTCAAGCTTTTCAAAGATAAAATTTCATTTTTCTTCTGCATGCAATCGATTTACATCTTAGTGCAATCGATTGCACACTTCAAAATTTCAGATCTTTTGCTTCTGTTTTTCAGTGCAATCGATTTACCTTCTTATGCAATCGATTGCATACTTAAAATTTTCAAAACATTTGCTACTGATTTTGCATGCAATCGATTACATTGTTAGTGCAATCGATTGCACTCAGTTGATTTTTTGCTACTGCTTTGCATGCAATCGATTACATTGTTAGTGCAATCGATTGCACTCAGTTAATTTTTGCTACTGACTTTGCATGCAATCGATTACATTGTTAGTGCAATCGATTGCACTCTTAAAGATTTTTAAAAAATAGCTGTTAAAAACCTTGTACAATCGATTTACACCAAGGGTGCAATCGATTGCATACTGCACGAATTTGAAAAATAACAACTTTGTTCATGCCTTTTGATCATGCCTTTTCATTACATCTTTTCACTCAAACTTGACATTTGTTCATGATACATTTCCAAATCTTCATGATGTTTCAAAAGGGTGTTATGAACATATAAATACTCAATTTCAAATTCAGATCTAACACCTTCTTTCATAAATATTTTCTGAACTTTCAAAATACAAACTCAAGCATTCTTCATTTTCATGCATAAGTTTTCTGCACATTTTCATACATTAACAAACAGAAAACTTTGAGCAAATATATCTTGAGTCTTTGTACAATATTATTATTTAATGAAGAAGATTATACATTGTCAAATCACTCTAAGTGATCAATATTACTCTACTCACTCAAACTCACAAATTGATATTTACTTACTTATTTTCCAGGATTGTTGGAATTAAGTTTAAGTGTTTTTGTTGAAAACTTGTCTTTCCAAGTTGTTTAGATACAAGTGTAGTTACATTGAGAGGATTGTTCTCATAGGTAACTTAGTGAAAATCCAAGAGGATTGTTCTTGGTCCAAGAGGATTGTTCTTGGTTTGGTTGGTAGTTCTTGTTTAAGATTGCCACAATAAGGAAATCTCTTTCATGTTGAAAGGGGGCTGGAGTACTCTCGGACTGTGAGGGGAACCAGGATATATCGCCCGTGTCTCTTTATTTTTCTGCATTTTTAAGCTTTCCTAAACTCACTTATAACCAGAAAAATACGAATCATCATCACTAAAAACCAGAATTTTTAAAGTACCTAATTCACCCTCTCTTAGGCGCACTTCGTACTTACAATTGGTATCAGAGCAGGTTATAGGTAACCTGCTCCTAAAAGATCCAGAATGGCTTCCGCAAATCATAATCCCGTTTTCAGAGATGGTGGTAGTAACAACAAGCCTCCTCTATTTTGTGGTGAATATTTTGACTTCTGGAAAATATGCATGAAGGCGCATCTAGAAGCACAAGGAGAAGAAATATGGGATGCCGTCGAAAATGGTCCATTTATCCCTATAACGGTAATCAATGGTGTTGGCTCATCAAAGCCTAAAACTGCATGAGACGATGATGATAAGAAGAAAGTTCTCTATGACAAAAAGGCAATAAACCTTCTTCAAGGTGCACTTAGCATGGACGAATTCTTCCGTGTCTCGGCATGCAAAACAGCAAAGGAAATATGGGATACCTTGGTACAAACTCATGAAGGAACGGTTGAAGTAAAAAGATCAAAACTAAATACCCTAAGTCAAGAATAAGAACTATTTCGAATGCAGCCCGGAGAAACCATTCTTGACTTACAAAAGAGATTTGTGCACTTGACAAATCATCTAAGTGCTCTTGGTAAAACTTTGACGAATGATGAATTGAATCTGAAAGTACTTAGGTCTTTAACTAGGGAATGGCAACCAAAGGTAACAACAATTTCAGAAAAGAAAAGCCTCTCCAACATGGCATCTGCAACCTTATTTGGAAAACTTCAAGAATATGAAACGGAACTCGGAAGACTCGAAAAGCATGAAAATCAAGATAAGAAATCCGAGAATATTGCTTTGAAGATAGACTCCAAGGAAGTTGAAAAGGAGAACAATCCAGAAGAAGATGAAAACTTCATGCTTCTTGTTAAAAGGCTTGGTAAGTTCTTCGGTAGAAATGACAAACCTTTTTCTCATTCCAAAGGAAAGCATTTTCAGAAAAAGGAAGGCTCCACATCAACACAAGAAATCACATGTTATGAATGTGGTAAGCAAGGTCATATCAAGCCGGATTATCCAAAACTCTCCAAGAAAGGTGGCTTCAAAAGCAAGAAGGGATTCAAGAACAAAAAGGCTTATGTTGCATGGGAGGACAATGAAATAAGTTCCTCATCCGTTTCCGATAGTGATGAAAGTGCAAATCTAGTATTGATGGCCTCACACCATTCCGATGATGAAGACAATGAGGTTAGTAATGAATTTTATCTTTTTGATAGTGATGCACAAGGTGCTATAGATGAACTATTGAATGAATGCAAAATTCTGTATAAAACCATTTCATCACAAAAGAAACAAATTTCATCCTTAGAATAAAAATATGTTTAAATGGAAAAATATTTCAAAGAAGAAAAACAAAAATCAAGTGATGAACAGAAACAAAATTTTGTATGCAAAAATTGTGACTCACTCTCTTTCCAAATTGTCCAATTAAAAAGAGTCATTGAAAGATATGAAAAAGGGCAAATTGGATTGGAAGGTGTTCTTAGCCAACAAAGATACTCCAATGATAAAAGTGGACTTGGATATTCAAAGTTTTCAAAACCAAGTTCTAACAAAACTATCTTTGTTAAGGCAAGTGATCAATCTTCCAAAGAGAAAGTGAACAAACCTAAAATAGTTCGTCACTATCCGAAAAAGAAAACATTTTCTAATAAGAAATCTTATCCTTCTAGATATAGAAGTAACTTTGAACCTACTTATTTTTATTGTGGTATTAAAGGCCATACACCTAATGCTTGATATGTTAGAAACTTCAGTGTGGCAAGTGGGCATTATGTATGGGTAAAGAAAGGCACTAATTATGAAGGACCCAAAGCAACTTGGGTACCTAACAAAACCTAATTTTTTTTGCAGGTATGCTTGAAGACCACATGCAATCTTTGGTATCTTGATAGTGGTTGTTCAAAGCATATGACAGGAGACATAAACCTATTTTCACATCTAGCGCTAAAGGCCAAGGGTTTTGTCACTTATGGAGACAACAATAAGGGAAGAATCCTAGGCAAAGCCAAAGTTGGTGCTCCACCTTTCACATCCATTGAAGATGTTCTTTATGTTGAAGGACTAAAGCACAATATTCTAAGTATTAGCCAACTTTGTGACAAAGGCTTCAAAATCAAGTTCACCAATGATGAATGTTTGATAGAAGACGAAGTCACTCATGAGGTTATACTTAAAGGTAAAAGAATCAATAATATATTCATGATTTCCCTTGATGATCCATCTTTGAAGTTTAAATGTCTCATGGCGAACAACGATGATTCATGGCTTTGGCACAAAAGAATTACTCATATTCATATGGAACACTTGAATAAATTAATCAAGCATGATCTTGTCATTGGATTGCCTAAGAGAAATTTCGTCAAAGATAGACTATGCGATGCTTGTCAAAAATGGAAACAAACTAGATCAACTTTCAAATCTAAGAATGTGGTGTCCACTACAAGGCCACTACAATTGTTACATATGGATCTATTTGGTCCATCGAGAACAAGGAGTTTCGTAGGTAATGTATATGCTTTGGTTATTGTTGACGATTTCTCTAGATATACTCGGACATTCTTTTTAGTGCAGAAAAGTGACGCATTCAAGGCGTTCAAGAAGTATGCTAAACAAATTCAGAATGAGAAGTCTCTAACAATTGCCTCAATAAGAAGTGACCATGGCGGAGAATTCCAAAATGCTCTATTTGAAGAATTCTGTGGAGAACATGGAATATCTCACAACTTCTCGGCACCAAGGACTCCACAACAAAATGGAGTGGTTGAAAGAAAGAATATGTCTCTTGTGGAACTTGCTAGAACAATGCTTAGCGACTCAAACCTTCCAAAATACTTTTGGGCGGATGCGGTGAGCACGACATGTTTTGTTAGCAATAGAGTTAACATTAGACCAATCTTAAAGAAAACTCCATATGAACTTTTCAAAGGGAGAAAACCAAACATTGCTTTCTTTCATATCTTCGAGTGCAAATGCTTTGTCCTAAACAATGACAAAGATAATTTGGGTAAGTTTGATGAGAAATATGATGAAGGTATATTTCTTGGTTACTCACTCTCTAGTAAAGCATATAGAATATACAACAAAAGAACTTTGACTATTGAAGAATCTATGCATGTTTATTTTGATGAAACTAACCCCTCCAAGGAGGATAATATTGTTTGTGATAATGATGATGAAATTTTAGAAGGTCCTCAAGAAAACTCTTCCAAGGATCAACCCATTCAACTAGAAGAATCACCTCAACAAGAATCGAATCTCAATGATCCCCCAAAAGAATGGAGAACTCATATAGATCATCCTATTGATAAAGTGATTGGTGATATAAGTCAAGGCGTGTCTACAAGATTAAATCTCAAGGATGCTTGCCTAAACATGGCGCTTGTCTCTCAAATTGAACCTTCCAAAGTTGATGAAGCTTTAGGCGATGACCAATGGATCATAGCTATGCAAGAAGAATTGAATCAATTTGAAAGGAATCAAGTTTGGGAACTCGTTCCTAGGCCAAGCAACAAACACATTATTGGAACAAGATGGGTGTTCAAAAACAAACTTGACGAGAATGGAATAATTGTTCGCAACAAAGCAAGATTGGTAGCACAAGGCTATAATCAAGAAGAAGGAATAAACTTTGAAGAAACTTTCGCTCCAGTTGCAAGGTTAGAATCTATTCGTATCTTACTTGCCTATGCTTGTTCATTAAATTTTTAGCTTTTCCAAATGGACGTCAAAAGTGCATTCTTGAATGGATATATCACTGAAGAAGTATACGTTAAGCAACCCCCGGGTTTCGAAGACTTCAAGAATCCATCTCATGTATTTAAATTCAGAAAAGCTCTCTATGGACTGAAACAAGCACCAAGGGCATGGTATGATCATTTAAGCAACTTCTTATGCGAAAAAGGTTTCGAAAAAGGCAAAGTTGACAAGACTCTATTTATCAAGAAAATAAAAAACGACACTTTGCTAGCACAAGTCTATGTTGATGACATCATCTTCGGTTCTTCAAATCAAGAAATGTGTGAATAATTCTCATCAATGATGCAAGGAGAATTTGAAATGTCCATGATGAGTAAAATGAACTATTTTCTTGGACTTCAAATCAAACAACTAAAAGATGGCATCTTCATCAACCAATCCAAATATTGCAAGAAACTCTTGAAAAAGGTTGACATGGATAACTGTAAAGAAATGTCTACACCAATGGGTTCTGGTTCTTATGTTGATCAAGATGAATCAGGTGTTTCCATCGACATCACTAAATATCGAGGTATGATTGGCTCCTTATTATATTTGACGGAAAGCCATCCTGACATAATGTTTAGTGTTTGTCTGTGTGCCCGCTTTCAAGCTAACCCAAAGGAATATCATCTCACGGAGGTAAAGAGGATTATGAAGTATCTAAAAGGGACAACGAATGTCAGATTGTGGTATCCTAAAGGTAGTTTCTGCAACTTAATTGGTTATTTTGACGCGGATTATGCAGGATGTAAAACAGATAGAAAGAGCACAAGTGGCACTTGTCACATTCTTGGTAATGCATTAGTATCATGGGCCTGCAAGAAACAAGCATGTGTTGCTCTAAGCACGACCAGAGATGAATATATTGCAACGGGTAGTAGTTGCACTCAAATTTTGTGGCTAAAACAATAACTTCGCGACTACGAACTCGATCTAGGGTGCTGTGATGCGGTGGGAGAACTTACTTGAGGTTTTGCGTTTGTGTTCGCAAATGTCGCGGTTAGCAAGAGTCGCCACCGACTTTTCTTTTATCCAAAAGGAAAGGTAAAAAAGCTAAAGAAAGACCTTTGATATGTTTTCTTGAGTTCGGGGGTAGATTATGAAAAGGGAAGGTGCTAGCACCCTTTTCATCCATGGTTTTCCATGGGCTCTTAGTTACTTGTTTAGATAACTTGCTTTGCTTTTTCAATTGTTTTAAATGGTGCTTTGTGTGGTTTTGAAAGTATTTTGAAAAGAGGCCTTTGTTTAGGCAATCTTTGTAATGATTCTCGTTCGTAAGAATGTATACAAAGATGTTTGTCTTTTGAATTTTTTTTTAATGTTTTGAAAGTTGTTTGGGAATGTTTTGAAATGTGTGTGTGTTTGTTTGAAAAATAGCAAGGATTGTTTTTTGAAATGATCAAGTAACTAGAAGCATTCTACCTACTCAAAAGTCTTTCTTGTACATTTTTATTCCTTTGACATTGTTGATTTACCATTGTTTTAGTAAACAACCTTATCTTTGGATGTTAAACGGGACGGGCGTGGGTCATCGTATAACCATGATAGCAATGGTGCCAAGTATCTTTAGCATTTTGAGGGACTAAGATCATTTGTATAGGCAACCTTTTGATAGCGTAACCGAGGGACTATGATCTTTTTGTTTTGTTTGATTTTGCCAAGATACCTAGCATGCATACCACAGCCATTTGTTTAGGCAACCAAGTGGGTGAAACCCTAGAGGTGCTTGTGTGCAATGTGTTGTCATTTTCATGCATTTTTGTCTTGCATTAGGTCATGCTATTTGTTTGATTTTTGTCTTATCATGCAAACCCTAATTTACTAAACATGTATATAATGCGATAAATTGCGTAAAATAAATCTAAGCTATTACAACAATATTATGGGAGGGGGGATACAAGTTTTTTAATGGGGATATTTGCACAAAATAAAACCCTAATTTACTATTACAACCCAATTGAACTTTGGTACAATAAATAAATAAACAATTATTTAAATATGCAAATAAAATGTATGGATGCAAAATGTTTTTGTATTTATTTTATGTATGATAAAAATAAATTATTTAAGTCCTAAAAATAAGAAAAAAGAAGAAAAAAAAATATTATTATTTTTGAAAGGGGAAACCCTAATTTTTTTGATTTAATAGAAAATATATTCTATATCATTGTTTTTATTCATTTATGTACAAGAAAAAATAATAATTAATATAATACATAAATATTAAAAATTAAATATGTGTGAAAATAATGTTTTGTGTGAAAAATAAATAAAAATAAAAATGTATAGTATTTTTTTAATTATTTACATGAATAAATAAGAAAATGAGCTCTATTTATTAAAATAAAATTATTTTATATGTGAAAAAAATAATTAAAAAAAAAATTGCAAAAAATTAAGAAATATATTTTTTGATTTTTAATGTTCAGAAAAAGAAAATGCAAGTCAAAAATATAAAATATGCAAGAAAATATGCAAAAATATAAAAATAAACAAAGGGGGGTGCAAATAGGAAACAGGGGGGGGGGTATGAAAAGTAATAGGCCCAAGGCGCCAGGCCCAGACAACCTTCGTCCCTGACCTCCAGCCAACACCAAACGCGCGTTTTGCCTTCAATCCTGTATCTTGCTCTAACTTGCGTAAAATCAAAAACTCATAACAAAAAAAGTGTAGCTTATAAACTCACGATTCCAATGATATAAAGTTTGTGACCTAACACTCAAAGATCAAGGAGAATTTTGTCACCCCTAATTTATGACCTAAAATTTTCATGAACTTCAAGCTTCAAATTCTCACTACTCAGTTAATATAAATAATAACTATGCATATGTACAGCTTAAGCAAGTTAAGGACTACATTTTTGCTTCACAAATCAAAGCTTAAGGATACCTAAATAGAGAGATAGAACTTTGAAAAATACCTTGTTCAGTTGAGTTTGGATATGGCAATGTGGGGACTTTGAGTGAGGCCTGAAGATCGCGTGAGCTTCCTTGAAGTTCCCTCAAGCTTTTTCAATGCTCAGCTTGCCTTGTAGATGGCTGGAACTTCCTGTAGAAGTCAACCTGCAACCTTCAAAAATGAAAATGGTGAAGCTTGAAACAGGGGTTACAGTTGCAAGACAAAGGCCTGGATAGTTTAGATATGATGTAGGGAAGATGTTTGAAGTGTTACAAAGCAAAACGCACGAGCAAATTTCAAGTTGGCAAGTGTTCTGCTGATGATGCCCTGTTTGGGCAGAAAAATGTGATTTTGGTGTTTGAGAGTGTTTGGAATGCTATGGATTCGTGCTTAGGCTTGTAACAAGTTTCTGAAGTTGTTTCAAATGATGCTAAGGCCTCCCTTTAACAGATGGACAAGTTAACTTGACTTTTGCAAGTTTGCTTGCTTTTGAAGAAATTTGACATGACCATGCCAAAGGCCTGTACAGGCTAGCTTGTGGACTGCAGAGGGTTGGTGTACTTTTCCTGATGTTTGTGTATCTTACTTGCAACAAAAGATCAGGTCCATGGCTCAAGAAATGCAAAGTTGCAAAAAGGCTTGCTTTATCAAAGTAGTATTATGAACTTTATGCCATTTTTGGATTAATTCATTGTGCAATGCTTCAAAAGTCAAAACAAGACCATTATCCATTGAGTTTGCATTTAATTATGGAGTGTATAAGGGATTTGGGACCTGTAATGCAAGGTACAAGCATGCTAGGACAGATTTGCAACTTGAAGCATTTGTAAACATGGCTTGAACAAAAGTGACAAATTGCCATTTTCTCTTCTTCGATTGTCCCTAACCATAAATGATCTTGGAGAGTTCTTGGACATTTTGTAAAGCTTGTAACATGATCTACAATCCATCTTTGAAATGAATTTTGAGATTCCTATTGGAACTAGGTGAAAAATGTCCATCAAGTTAGGTAAAAAATCTGCCTAAATTAGGGCAAAATTTCACTAAGTTAAAAAGTTTATGGACCCCTATTCACAAAATCATAACTTGAGATCCAAGAATCTTTTGGGAAAACTTTGTGAATCAAAGTTGTATATTTCATGGAGGACTATAACTTTCATGTTGGAAGTTTTCTTTGAATCCAATTGCATCATGGTGAAAAAGTTGTGAAAAGTTGGGAAAAAATAAGAAATTTTCCATAACTTAGAAAAATACTAAGTTATGAAAATTTTCAAATTAAAACCCTAATTTGCAATTTTAGGTTTCTTGGTCAACAAGTTTCACATTTTGACATATCTTGATGAATTATGACCCTTGGCACTTGATTTTGACCAAAAAGTCAAAGTTTGACTTTTCAGTGTACATTTGACTTTTGATCAGTTGACTGCAAAGTTCATTTGTCAATCCTATGCATTTGAGATCTTTTGAACTATGTGATTAGGTCAAGATGATTCTATTGAGTCATTTAAATCATGCTTGAACCCAATTGGTCATTGGCTAGGTCAAAAATCAGAAATTGCCCTTTCTCAGTCAAAACCCTAATTTTGACCATTTTGCCCTTTTGATGATTTGATCAAATTTCTTGAGGAGTTATGGTCCAAACTTGATTAAATGGTACATAGGAGCCTATAATGTTGTTGTGGATTAAAAATTATGAAGTTTGACTGTAAATTGGCCATAGTTGACTTTTTCCCCAATATAGCTGATTTTTAGGTCAACTGTCCAATTGACTGGGCAAAAATGTGATTCAAGGCTTGAAACTTGGTATGAGAAATCTTAGGGGTCCAAGATGGTGTATGAAAGTCACATGAAGCATTGATGGTCCAAAAATACTTTTGCAAACTCAAACCCAAATTTCAGGCTATCAGTGCAACGTGAGGTCTTGAGCTGAGCAAACCCTAATCTTGTCTTGAGTCCAAAGAGTCTTGTGAGGAAAATCTTGATAAAATGAGAGGGAAAATTTCAGGGTACAACAGGTGCCCCTGTTCAATCTTCTTGAACCTGCAGAGTTAGATTGGCGAATTTGCCGTTCGTGACTCGAAGGTAAAAGATGATTGGACACTTGAGTGCCCGTAAATTTGCACTCGTCAAAATGTAGTTGAGGGAATGGGCTTAAAGATGCCATTTGGAGATGTGATAAAATCTTGTTGGAGATGGGCTTAAAGATGCCATCCAAGACTGTTTGCTGAGTTGTAAGTTGCAAGTCAAAAGAATGAGTATTCAAAATGGTATCCGCGTCTGAAACGTATCTGAACTGTATCTGGAGACTGACTCTGAATGAGCAAAGGAATAACATCCGTGTCTGGAGCGTATCTGAGCTAGGGAAAATCAGAATAAACGACATAATGGCAACCGTGTCTGGAGCGTATCTGGTCTGTATCTGAAGTTTTGAATCTGAATGAGTGACATAATGGCTTCCGTGTCTGGAGCGTATCCGTACTGTATCTGAGTCTGAATGAGCAACATAATGACTTCTGTGTCTGAAGTGTATCCGTACTGTATCTGAATCGGTAAACTGAATAAGGGCCAGAATGGCATCCGCGTCTGGAGCGTATCTGAACTAGAATCTGAATAAGTGACAGAATGACTTCCGTGTCTGGAGTGTATCTGAACTTGAAATTGATAGTTGAATCTGAATGAGAAATAGAATGGCTTCCATGTTTGGAGCATATCTAATCTGTATCTGATAGTTGAAATCTGAATAAGTAACAGGATGGATTCCGCGTCTGGAGTGTATCTATACTGTATCATGATTGTATACTGTTAATGATAGCTTGTTAATCTTATCCTGAAAAGGGTAAAATGTTAGCTGAAACACAAAGTTATGTTGCATGAAATGTATGATGCAATAAATGTGTTTTATCAATGTTTATGATATATGAATGTAATGTATGCGCATGTAAGCTGATTTGCTGCATTACTGAGGAGAATAAATCCTTGACAGCTGGGGAATAAAAACTCTTGACTGCTGTCGGGGGAAATAAACCCTTGACCGCTGCTGGAGATTCAAAATCTTTGATTGCTGAGGATGAGAAATCCTTGGTGACTGTTGGGGATAGAAAAATCTTGACAACTTCTGTGGGGATATAAGGACCCTTCATGTCTTGAAGTTGGAGTATTGACAAAACCTGTTGTGAGAGTAATGCCAAACCGCTTGAGAAATCTGCTTGGAGAATCCAGAGAGCTTTGATGACTTCTACTGTGGGTTGAGCAATGGGAATCCTTGTTCTGCTGGGAATAGGGGAAACTCTGATGACTTCTGCGGAGAATTAAGAATGAGAATCTTCATTCTTTTGAGGAGTAATGAAAACTTTGACGACTTCACTGGGGAATTGAGAATGAGAATCTTCATTCTATTGAGGAGTAGTGAAAACTCTGCGGGGAAGAAGATGGATGAATTGATCAGAAGCTCAAAGTTTGTCTGTGAAGAGATTGTCCTTAAAGTGATCCGCCGAGACATAGTCATACGCTTTAATTCCCTAACTTTTTCCTGGACCGCCCTTTCGGGTTTTCAGCCCACCGAGAAACCCTTTTTTTGCCCAAGTCGCCCTTTCGGGTTTTCAACTTTTCGGGTGTACAGATTTTTTTGATTTATCCCTAATTTTTGCCTGAACCGCCCTTTCCGGTTTTCGATTCACCGAGATGCCCTTTTTTTGCCTAGGTGTGTCAACCTAGCGGGTCATTTATGCGTAGTATCTTTTGACTATGTCTGCATTCGCAGGGTGCGGTAGATCATCATCGTCCATGATGGTTAAGATCATTGCCCCACCAGAAAAGATGTTTTTGATCATAAATGGTCCTTCATAGGTAGGAGTCTATTTGCCCCTGGGATCACTTTGCGGCAAAATGATGTGCTTGATTACCAGATCCCCGACTTGATATACCTGGCGTCTGACTTTCTTGTTGAAAGCCTTGATCATCCATTTTTGATACGTCTGACCATGGCAGACAGTAGTAAGTCTCTTCTCGTTAATCAAGTTAAGTTGATCAAACCGGGTCCGAATCCAATCGTCTTTACTCAAACCAGCATCTTTCATGATTCTCAAGGATGGAATCTGAACCTCGATAGGTAAAACAGCCTCCATGCCATAAACTAAAGAATAAGGTGTTGCCCTAGTTGATGTGCGAGCCGTGGTACGGTATCCGTGGAGAGAAAACGATAGCATCTCATGCCAGTCCTTGTAGGTGACTGTCATCTTTTGTATGATCTTCTTGATATTTTTGTTCACAGCTTCGACTGCACCATTCATCTTTGGCCGGTAGGGAGATGAATTCTGATGTTGAATTTTGAATTGCTCGCACAAAGCCGTGATCATAGTGTTGTTAAGGTTTGTACCGTTGTCAGTGATGATCCTTTTGGGGATACTGTACCGGCAAATAAGGTTCTGCTTGATGAAGCGGGCAACAACATTCTTAGTAACGAATGCGAAGGAAGCTGCTTCGACCCACTTGGTGAAATAGTCAATGGCCACCAGAATGAAGCGGTGTCCATTGGATGCTGTAGGCTTGATCTCTCCAATCATGTCGATTCCCCACATAGCGAATGGCCAAGGAGCTGTTAATACATTTAGAGGCACCAGAGGCCCGTGTACCTTGTCTGCATAGATTTGACATTTATGGCATGTGCGGGAGTGTTGATAGCAGTCAGCTTCCATGGTAGACCAGTAATAGCTTGCCCTTAGAATATTCTTATCCATCGTATGCCCGCTAGAGTGAGTGTCGAAGGTACCTTCATGCAATTCAGCCATGATCTTTTCAGCTTCAGCTTTGTCCACACAACGAAGCATAATAGAATCATGATTGCGCTTGTACAGGGTGCCATTGCTTAGGAAGAACTTAGCTGAGAATCTCCTTAAGAACTTTTTGTCATTGACTGAAGCTCCTTTTGGGTATTCCTGGGCCTCGAGATACCTTTTGACTTCATGAAACCATGGCTGGTCCACTACTTCTTCGGTATTAATCTCGTGACAGTGTGCCGGTTCATCCATCCGTTCAATAGTGATTTGGGGAGCCTCTTTGTCCCAGTTAAGTTTGAAAATGGATGACATTGTAGCTAGAGCATCTGCTAGCTGATTTTCTTCTCGCGGGAAATGCTCGAAGGTAATCTGCTCGAAATGTGGTAACAATGTCAAAACACGTTCTTTGTAAGGGATGATGTTTGGATGCTTAGTGTCCCACTCTCCTTTGATCTGACTGATGACCAAAGCTGAGTGCCCAAATACAATCAAAGATTTGATTCCCAAATCAATGGCAGCCTTGAGTCCAAAGATGCAATCTTCATACTCTGCCATGTTGTTCGTACAGTTGAAGCAAAGTCTGGCGCTGAAAGGAGTATGGCAACCTTCTGGGGAGATGAGTACCGTGCCGATACCGTTGCCAAGTGCATTGGAGGCCCCATCAAAGTATAGGGTCCATCGGGATCCTTGTTTAGGTCCGTCATATGGTCTGAAACCTTCAACGTTGTCCAATGTCATAATGTCCTCGTCAGGGAAGTCAAACCTCATGGATTGGTAATCTTCGACAGCTTGATGGGCCAGATGGTCAGCTAGCACACTCCCCTTTATAGCTTTTTGGGTCGTGTACTGTATGTTGTATTCCGTTAGGATCATCTTCCATCTAGCTATTCTTCCAGATAGAGCAGGCTTTTCAAAGATGTACTTTATCGGATCCATCTTAGATATCAGCAAAGTGGTATGAGTCAACATATACTGCCTCAGCCGGCGAGCAGCCTATACCAAAGCGCAACAAGTTTTCTCGAGCAGTGAGTATTGGGTCTCATAGTCAATAAACTTTTTGCTAAGGTAATAAATGGCATGCTCTTTTCGGCCAGACTCGTCATGCTGCCCCAGTACGCACCCCATTGAGTTTTCTAGGACGGTCAAATACATGATTAGCGGTCTTCCCTCGATGGGTGGCATCAAGATAAGAGGTTCTAGCAAATACTCCTTGATTTTATTGAAAGCAAATTGACAGTCATCATTCCATTTAACTACCTGATCTTTCTTCAACAGCTTGAAGATTGGTTCACAAGTAGATGTTAGGTGAGAAATGAACCTAGCAATGTAGTTTAGGCGTCCCAAGAAACCTCTGACCTCCTTCTCAGTGCGAGGAGCAGGCATTTCTTGTATAGCTTTGACTTTGGCATGATCAACCTCGATGCCTTTGTTGCTGATAATGAAACCTAAGAGCTTACCGGACCGGACTCCGGATGTGCACTTGTTTGGGTTCAGTCTGAGCTTATACTCCTTCAACCTGACAAACAGCTTTTGCAAGTGATCAGAGTGTTCTTCTTCAGTTTGTGATCGGGCTATCATGTCATCTACGTAGACCTCTATCTCATGATGTATCATATCATGAAACAAAGCCACCATGGCGCGTTGATAGGTTTCCCCGACATTCTTCAGTCCGAATGGCATCACTTTGTAGAAGAACGTACCCCACTGTGTAACAAATGTAGTTTTCTCCATGTCCCCAGGTGCCATTTTGATCTGGTTATAGCCTGAGAATCCGTCCATGAAAGAAAATACTTTGTGGTGAGCTGTATTGTCAACCAGGATGTCGATGTGCGGAAGTGGAAAGTCATCTTTAGGGATGGCCCTGTTTAAGTCTCTATAATCCATGCACATTCTAACTTTGCCGTCCTTTTTAGCCACAGGCACAATGTTAGCAACCCATTGTGGATAGAAAGTAACAGCAAGAAATCCAGCATTGAACTGCTTCATAACTTCTGCTTTGATCTTTTTTGACATGTCAGGTCTCATGCGGCAGACCTTTTGTTTCTCTAGTGGACAGTCTTCTCTGGTGGGTAGACGGTGTACCACAATGTCTTTATCAAGTCCCGACATGTCTTTGTATGACCAGGCAAAGATCTCAACATAATCATGCAGTAGCTGAATTAGGCGCTCCTTGACACTCGGCTCTAGATTGGCACCTATCTTGATTTCCTTTTTATCATCCCCAGTTCCCAAGTTGATTGTATCCAACTGCTCCTCATGAGGCAGAATAGCTCTTTCCTCTTGTTGTAGAAGTCTGGACAATTCCCCTGGCACCTCACAATCTTCCTCACCTTCGTATTCGGCTTGGTAGATCAGGTCTTCAGAGTCACTGAAGGCTATAGCAGTATCGTTACCCATGGGATCCGGAATGGAAGGGTACCTGCATTTGTGAGTGTGGGTGTGTGTAAGGGATAGCCATCTTAAAACAACAAAATGTAAAAGAAAGACAATGAGCACAAAAGGTTTAAATATGAAAAGCGTCCATGATTCATTAAAATGACATATGAAAATGAAATAAGAACCCTTACAAATGGACCTATGTGTCTCGGGTAAGACACAAGGTTGAAAAAGTACGAATTGTTTTGTGAATTATTACAGTCCAACAGAAATGGAAAAGATAAATTACTGCGGTATGAAAGTAATCGGAACAAAGTCTTTTGCTTCCCAGTTGCACAGTCCTCCGTCAACAGTAGGAAAAATCCAGTCTTCCAAGCTGCTCTCTTCTTCACTGTCCTCTAATGCATTAACCCCTCGGTGGCTGATCTTCACAGGTGGCGCTCCGGCACGGGAGCGGCGCACGGCCTTCTGACCAGTCGAAGTAAACCCCAGGCCGAACTTGTCTGATTTGAAAGGAAAGTCGAGAAGCTGCCCCCAGATAGTGGATCCGCCTTCTTCCACTACTGCTCTTGAATCCTTGAGAGATGACATCCGAGGTATAGGTCTTGTGATCGTGGGTATAGAGGACACTGTCTTGGTCGCCGCTATTTCTTCAGAAACTTCTTCGAAGTGTTGGAAAGGGGTCTCTATGAATTCGCCATCTAATTCCACATAACAGAAGGACTTTAGATGACTGATCCTGTATTCCTCTTCGCCATGAACAATTATGATTTCCCCCTGGACAAGGTACTTGAGCTTTTGATGCAGAGTAGAAGTGACAGCTCCAGCATGGTGGATCCAAGGTCTTCCCAATAGGCAAGAGTAGGAAGGACGGATGTCCATCACATAGAATGTCGAGTTGAACGTCTGGGTACCCACCTTGATCGGGATGTCCACCTCTATGTGGACCATCCTCTTAGAACCATCAAAGGCTCTGACAATTATATTGCTGGGTTTCAGGGTTAGGCCTTCACAATCCAACCTATCCAAGGCTTTCTTCGGCAAGACATTTAGAGATGATCCAGTATCAACCAAAACATGAGCTAGGGTGGTTCCCCTACACTCCACTGAGACATGTAGTGCATCATTATGTTTTCTCCCTTTGGAGGTCAAGTCAGCATCGGAGAAACCCAGGCCATTGTCAGCTGTCAGACTGGCTACACACTCTTGGAATTGATCAGCGGAGGTTTCTTGTGGCACATGCGTTGTCTTCAAAAACTTGACCAAAGCTTTAGCATGTGCCTCAGAGCACAGCAATAGGGATAACATAGAGATTTGGATTGGGTCTGCCCCAGTTGTTCAACAACATCATAATCACTTTTCTTAATGATCCTCAAAATCTCTTCCATCTCTTTCTGGGATGTTTCAGGAATGACTAGTGATTGAGCCTTCGTCAAGACAGGATCCTCTTGAACATTCTTTCCTTTTTTCTCAGCAGCGGAAACAGGGATGGGAATTGCATTGTCATTGTTGGCGGGTACACTTGCAGGTACGATTACTGGTATAGGTGTAATCTTCGGAATGGCTGCGAGTCCAAAGACTGCTGTTGGAGGAGAAATCTCTGGAGAAAAGATTCTCCCACTACGAGTAATTTTGCTTGTTCCGGCAATGTTACTCATGTCGGGTTTATCTTCCTCAGAGCTTTCTTCTTCAATGGTCTGTTCAATCTGTTTGACACCATGATAGTAGATTTCTCCACCATAGTTCCATGGTACCATTTTATCGGTTTTGTAAGGGGCTGGCCCGGGAATTGTTATCTTCAAAGGAGTAGTCATAGGAGCGGACTTAATCCTAACGGGTTTTTTAGGAACCCTGGAAGGATTGGCGTATATGGTTATTATTGAAACTTCTGAAACTGGAATGGGTGAGACAGGCGCTTTCTCAAACAAAATTTCCTTGTTATCAATCAATTATTGGATTCCTTTCTTCAATAGAGGACAGTCAAATAGGGAGGATATTCAAGCATGGCAATCTTGGTCACAACCTGGGAACACCCCAGCTTTCAACAAATTCAACTTGATGGTTAGGAGAGGAGTTAACAGTTCATCCACAATAGAAACAAACAGATCTTCTTCCACAGCATTGGCATTGTGCCCATGCCTAGGCATCGGAGCGGAGATAACATTCGGCTTTTCAGGAGCTTCAAAATCAACTTCCTTTGCGTCAATCAGATCTTGAATCTTATTCTTCAGGGCCCAACAGTTATTGGTGTCGTGCCCTGGACTTTCTGAGTGGTACGCGCATCTAGCGTTGGGATGGTAATGTGGAGAAGTAGTATTAGGGTTTTTAGGGGCCTCTTTTAGCATGGCCAGGTTCAACTTCAAGAGATGTGGTAAGACTTGAGCAGGAGTCATGTTTATCTTGGTGAATTGCCTTACGGGCCTTTCCACCCTTTGCTGGTTATTTCTCGGCTGATTGTTTCTCGGCTGGTCTGATGCAGTCTTTTGAATCATTACGGCCCCCACAGTTGGTCGTCTTTCAATTCTTCCCTGATTCCTCTGGGCATAGACAGCAGACACTTCTTTCTTTCCCGTGAAGGGCTTTTTTGCAGCAGCTGAGGCAGACGCGTCCTTCTGAATTTTCCCGATTCTAATACCGGCTTCCACTCTTTCGCTAGTTAGAATCAACTCAGTGAAACCTGCAGAGGAGCTTCCAATCAGGTGATTAAAGAAAGGACCTGACAGAGTCCCCAAGAACATGTCCACTAGCTCTCTTTCAGATAAAGGTGGTTGCACCCTTCCGGCCAAATCCCTCCATTTTGGGCGTAGTCTTTGAAACCCTCATTGGTAGCCATAGCCATACTCTGTAGCTGAGTACGGGTTGGCGCCAAGTCGGCGTTGTATTGATATTGTTTATAGAAGGCGGCTGGCAAATCTTCCCAATCATGCACATCAGACCTCTCCAACTGGTAGAACCAATCCAGCTGCGTCCCCGATAAACTGTCCTGGAAAAAATGGACCCACAGGTCTTTGTCAGAAGAATGTGGTTGAATTTTCCTGACATAAGATCGTAGGTGCATCTTTGGGAAAGATACCCCATCATACTTAGCAAACAGTTTCACTTTAAACTTAGGAGGGATTACTATTCCAGAAACCAACCCTAACTCCTCAAAGTCTAGCCCAGGCACTCTCTGTATCTCCATAGCAGCTAGACATTCTTCCAAGTTCTTGTATTTGTCATCGGCCAGAGGGTACTGCTGTTCGGAGTAGTCCTCATCATCTTCTTCTTCTGCTTCAGAATCAGATGGCACTGCCGTTCCTTTACCTTTTCCTTCCCCCTCTTCAGATGTTGATGGGAAATCCAAAGTCCGTCTGGCTTGTCCTTCAAACCTTCTGCCCAAGATAGCCACACCGGCTCGCTTCTTCTTCTTTTTCTCTTTCTCTTTCTCTAGTAGAGTCTTGAGCTCCTCCTGCCCCTTGGCCAAGGTCAGAAGTAGTTGTTGAAATTGTGAATTCTGGGCTTGCAAATCTTTGACCGTTTGTTCAATATCCATCTTGCTGAAATAAACAGCAGAGAGATGAGGAAACTTGGTGTGAAGACCTGTTTATGCATATGATGAATGATATGTATTCATTTAATGCTTTCAAGGATTCAGAAATTCAAATTTGTTTTAAACAAAAAAGAAACACACGTCATATTAATAAGATAGAATTTGTTAGTACATCAATGCCCATTGGGCAAAATAATACAAAATTCTAAGGTAAAAAGACGTTGCGCATCCTCTTTGGTGCAATGTAGGTGTTGAGAGTCTGCTCTTCGTGAAGTTGACGAGTGAGTTCCAAAACCTTCTTCTCGCTTGCGTAGAATTGGGCTTCGAAAGTATCGCGCTCTCCCTTGAGCTGTATCCAACTCCTTTGTAAGTCTTCGAGTGATGTTGGCATGTCAGGATGTAGGAGGGTGTATGGAACCTCTCCTTCCATAACAGGCTCTATAATCACAGAGAGAATGGAGGGGTAAGGCATCATAAGACTTTGGGTGCGGGTTCGTACCCACTTGAGGTAAGGCTCAAGGGGGTGGAATTCTTGTGTCCCAAGGTCTTATTGTCCACCTTGTTGGGCATCCTCCAAGCTCGAATGAACCTTTGTCGGAGTCCCTGGTTGTCGTTGTCGAAGTCGAAAACCAATCCTTGAATCAGCATGTCATGTGGGCCATCCCTTTTGGCATAACCAAACTGTCTCAGAGCCAAGCATGGGTTGTAGGTGATGCCTCCCCTAATGCCAAGTAGAGGGACATTAGGAAATTCCCCACAACGGTCAATGATGATAACATTCTCTTTTGATCGAGAACACCAATGGATATCTGAATGTGTAAGGGTCATCAATCGTTGTGACCACCTCAAACCTTGCTCATTCTTCAAAACTGATTGGGGAAGATGAGAAATAAACCATCTTTCCAGTAGAGGAGTGCAACACATGAGAACACCTCTTTTCCTCATTGTACGAGTGTGAAAAGAGTGGAGGATATCCCCAAGCAATGTAGGCACTGGGTTGCGAGCCATGAATATTTTGACAACACTCACATCTATGAGTTGGTCAGGGTTAGGGAATAAGACCATCCCATAGATGAGAAGAGCTACAATCTCCTCAAAAGCTTGTAAGTCCAAAGAATTCCAGCAGCTTTGGGCCTTCTCAAACAGAAACTTTGACAAGAAGCCTTTGACACCACTTCTAGTTTCCCAATGTGTTGTGACATCAGATGAGTGCAAGTGTAAGGCTTGAGCAATCTCTTCTAGTTTTGGATCTCTTTTCGTACCGTTGAAGGGTAGTTGATTGAGAATAGGAATCCTCAAGAGTTGAGAAAATTCCTCCAAAGTGGGCACAAGTTGGTAGTCAGGAAATGTAAAGCAATGATGCAAAGGGTCAAAGAACTGGAAGAGAACTTTCAACATATACTCCTCAGTGTTGGTGGTGACTAAGTTGAGAAGACGACCATGTCTCTCGGTGAATGGAGAATTCTCAGGAATCCTTGAAGCTAGCTCCTTGAGTTGTGGAGGAATTCTTACAAGGTTGACTTGGATGGTTTTCCTGCGAAGTGAATCCATAACCTACAAAACAAGAACAAAGATGAATCTCCAAAAATCCTTGAAATGGTTAGTGGATGCATATGATGCTTCATGATGTCCATGATGTTATGCACAAGTATATATGTACAAGAAAATCACACAAGTTCCTAGTTTAGGCTTGCATGGGGTTTCATAGGTAAGTACCCTCTTGAAGTTTAGTTGGCTCAACCTGTCTTAGAAATAGTAACCGGGTTCTAAGGAACTCAATATCACTGGATTGTTTCCTTGTTCATTGTTTCAATTCAGCCTCCTTACTGGCGACCGAAATATTCCAAGGAACCAACCCTCAATGAGTGTAGTATCGAGTATCTACCAACTTCAAACTGCACCAAAGCCGGTCATCTCACTACATCCTAAAAGGCCAAGTTGGTCAAGTAAAGGTTCTAAAAGTCCATTAGTGCTTCATGACATCACTCAGCGGCCTCGTATTATCTTTGATTGACTCAAAGGCTACCGGTACCCACAAATATTTCGTACTAATATAGATATTGCTTAGACCATGTCGATATACCCCGCATAATTTCCACAACATATTGCTATTTACCTATGAATGTTTCCGAAATCTGGGTAGAGGATTCAAACCCAAACAATAGAACCAAAATGTAAAGCAAATAAGTCAAGCAAGATAAGCATGTAAAGGTGATCTAAAACCCTAAGGTAACCCCACTTTTATATTTTTCCCCAGCAGAGTCGCCAGTTCTGTGATGCGGTGGGAGAACTGACTTGAGGTTTTACGTTTGTGTTCGCAAATGTCGCGGTTAGCAAGAGTCACCACCGACTTTTCTTTTATCCAAAAGGAAAGGTAAAAAAGCACAGGAAAGACCTTTGAGATGTTTTCTTGAGTTCGGGGGGTAGATTATGAAAAGGGAAGGTGCTAGCACCCTTTTCATCCATGGTTTTCCATGGGCTCTTAGTTACTTGTTTAGATCACTTGCTTTGCTTTTTCAATTGTTTTAAATGGTGCTTTGTGTGGTTATGAAAGTATTTTGAAAAGAGGCCTTTGTTTAGGCAATCTTTGTAATGATTCTCGTTCGTAAGAATGTATACAAAGATGTTTGTCTTTTGAAAAATGTTTTAATGTTTTGAAAGTTGTTTGGGAATGTTATGAAATGTGTGTGTGTTTGTTTGAAAAATAGCAAGGATTGTTTTTTGAAATGATCAAGTAACTAGAAGCATTCTACCTACTCAAAAGTCTTTCTTGTACATTTTTATTCCTTTGACATTGTTGATTTACCATTGTTTTGGTAAACAACCTTATCTTTGGATGTTAAATGGGACGGGCGTGGGTCATCGTATAACCATGATAGCAATGGTGCCAAGTATCTTTAGCATTTTGAGGGACTAAGATCATCTGTATAGGCAACCTTTTGATAGCGTCATCGAGGGACTATGGTCTTTTTGTTTTGTTTGATTTTACCAAGACACCTAGCATGCATACCATGGCCATTTGTTTAGGCAACCAAGTGGGTGAAACCCTAGAGGTTCTTGTGTGCAATGTGTTGTCATTTTCATGCATTTTTGTCTTGCATTAGGTCATGCTATTTATTTGATTTTTGTCTTATCATACAAACCCTAATTTACTAAACACGTATATAATGCGATAAATTGCGTAAAATAAATCTAAGCTATTACAACAATATTATGGGAGGGAGGATACAAGTTTTTGAATGGGGATATTTGCACAAAATAAAACTATAATTTACTATTACAACCCAATTGAACTTTGGTACAATAAATAAATAAACAATTATTTAAATATGCAAATAAAATGTCTGGATGCAAAATGTTTTTGTATTTATTTTATGTATGATAAAAATAAATTATTTAAGTCCTAAAAATAAGAAAAAAGAAGAAAAAAAATATTATTATTTTTGAAAGGGGAAACCCTAATTTTTTTGATTTAATAGAAAATATGTTCTATATCATTTATTTTATTCATTTATGTACAAGAAAAAATAATAATTAATATAATACATAAATATTAAAAATTAAATATGTGTGAAAATAATGTTTTGTGTGAAAAATAAATAAAAATAAAAATGTATAGTATTTTTTTTAATTATTTACATGAATAAATAAGAAAATGAGCTCTATTTATTAAAATAAAATTATTTTATATGTGAAAAAAATAATAAAAATAAAATAAAATTGCAAAAAATTAAGAAAATTATTTTTTTGATTTTTAATGTTCAGAAAAATAAAATGCAAGTCAAAAATATAAAATATGCAAGAAAATATGCAAAAATATAAAAATAAACAAAGGGGGGTGCAAATAGGAAACAAGGGGGTATGAAAAGTAACAGGCCCAAGGCGCCAGGCCCAGACAACCTTCGTCCCTGACCTCCAGCCAACACCAAATGCGCATTTTGCCTTCAATCCTGTATCTTGCTCTAGCTTGCATAAAATCAAAAACTCATAACATAAAAAGTGTAGCTTGTAAACTCACGATTCCAATGATATAAAGTTTGTGACCTAACACTCAAAGATCAAGGAGAATTTTATCACCCCTAATTTATGACCTAAAATTTTCATGAACTTCAAGCTTCAAATTCTCAGTTAATATAAATAAAAACTATGCATATGTACAGCTTAAGCAAGTTAAGGGCTACATTTTTGCTTCACAAATCAAAGCTTAAGGATGCCTAAATAGAGAGATAGAACTTTGAAAAATACCTTGTTCAGTTGAGTTTGGATATGGAAATGTGGGGACTTTGAGTGAGGCCTGAAGATCGCGTGAGATTCCTTGAAGTTCCCTCAAGCTTTTCCAATGCTCAGCTTGCCTTGTAGATGGCTGGAACTTCTTGTAGAAGTCAACCTGCAACCTTTAAAATTGAAAATGGTGAAGCTTGAAACAGGGGTTACAGTTGCAAGACAAAGGCCTGGATAGTTTAGATGTGATGTAGGGAAGATTTTTGAAGTGTTACAAAGCAAAATGCACGAGCAAATTTCAAGTTGGCAAGTGTTCTGCAGATGATGCCCTGTTTGGGCAGAAAAATGTGATTTTGGTGTTTGAGAGTGTTTGGGATGCTATGGATTCGTGCTTAGGCTTGTAACAAGTTTCTGAAATTGTTTCAAATGATGCTAAGGCCTACCTTTAACAGATGGACAAGTTAACTTGACTTTTGCAAGTTTGCTTGCTTTTGAAAAAAGTTGACATGACCATGCCAAAGGCCTGTATAGGCTAGCTTGTGGACTGCAGAGGGTTGGTGTACTTTTCCCGATGTTTGTGGATCTTGCTTGCAACAAAATATCAGGTCCATGAATCAAGAAATGCAAAGTTGCAAAAAGGCTTGCTTTATCAAAGTAGTATTATGAACTTTATGCCATTTTTGGATTAATTCATTGTGCAATGCTTCAAATGTCAAAACAAGACCATTATCCATTGAGTTTGCATTTAATTATGGAGTGTAGAAGGGATTTGGGACCTGTAATGCAAGGTACAAGCATGCTAGGACATATTTGCAACTTGAAGCATTTGTAAACATGGCTTGAACAAAAGTGACAAATTGCCATTTTCTCTTCTTCGATTGTCCCTAACCATAAATGATCTTGGAGAGTTCTTGGACATTTTGGAAAGCTTGTAACATGATCTACAATCCATATTTGAAATGAATTTTGAGATTCCTCTTGGAACTAGGTGAAAAATGTCCATGAAGTTAGGTAAAAAATCTGCCTAAATTAGGGCAAAATTTCACTAAGTTAAAAAGTTTATGGACCCCTATTCACAAAATCATAACTTGAGATCCAAGCATCTTTTGGGAAAACTTTGTGAATAAAAGTTGTAGATTTCATGGAGGACTATAACTTTCATGTTGGAAGTTTTCTTTGAATCCAATTGCATCATGGTTAAAAAGTTGTGGAAAGTTGGGAAAAAATAAGAAATTTTCCATAACTTAGAAAAATTCTAAGTTATGAAAAATTTCAAATTAAAACCCTAATTTGCAATTTTAGGTTTCTTGGTCAACAAGTTTCACATTTTTACATATCTTGAAGAATTATGACCCTTGGCACTTGATTTTAACCAAAAAGTCAAAGTTTGACTTTTCAGTGTACAGTTGACTTTTGATCAGTTGACTGCAAAATTCATCTGTCAATCCTATGCATTTGAGATCTTTTGAACTATGTGATTAGGTCAAGATGATTCTATTGAGTCCTTTAAATCATGCTTGAACCCAATTGGTCATTGGCTAGGTCAAAAATCAGAAATTGCCCTTTCTCAGTCAAAACCCTAATTTTGACCATTTTGCCCTTTTGATGATTTGATCAAATTTCTTTAGGAGTTGTGGTCCAAACTTGATTAAATGGTACATAGGAGCCTATAATGTTGTTGTGGATAAAAAATTATGAAGTTTGACTGTAAATTGGCCATGGTTGACTTTTTCTCCAATACAGCTGATTTTTAGGTCAACTGTCCAATTGACTAGGCAAAAATGTGATTCAAGGCTTGAAACTTGGTATGAGCAATATTAGGGGTCCAAGATGGTGTATGAAAGTCACATGAAGAATTGATGGTCCAAAAATCCTTGTGCAAACTCAAACCCTAATTTCAGGCTATCAGTGCAAGGTGAGGTTTTGAGCTGAGCAAACCCTAATCTTGTCTTGAGTCCAAAGAGTCTTATGAGGAAAATCTTGATAAAATGAGAGGGCAAATTTTGGGGTACAACAGGTGCATTCCTTTAAGATGCGAGAACACCAGTGCAATTAACATTACAAAGAATCCCGTCATGCATTCAAGGACTAAACATATAGACATTCGACATCATTTTCTCCGTGATCATGTTTTTCAAGGAGATGTCGAGGTAACCTTTGTAGATACTCATAATAAGCTTGCTGATATCTTCACCAACCTTTGGCGAAAGAACCTTTCTACAAAATTCGTCGAGAGCTCGGCATACTTGACGAACGCGACTTATAAGGTGCATTCTACCCTTGATATAACTTTTATATATGTTTTATACATGCTATATATGAATCTATGTTATGTGATACTTAAATTTTTCAAGAAAAAATTTGGTTTTGGACAATTTTTATTAATGCAAATCGATTGCACAAAGAGTGTAATCGATTTCACAAAGAGTTTTTTCAATTCTGTCCATTATGTTTCTTGTGCAAATCGATTGCACCTTTAATGCAATCGATTGCACTATATGCGTTTTGCTTAATTTTTTGATTCTGTTTGTGTGCAAATCGATTGCACATGGTATCTCAATCGATTGCACGTACTGGAATTAGCTTTTATGACAGAAAATTAATGTTGGTCAGAATTCCTCTCTCATATTCCCAAGCCAAATTCACTTCAATTCTAATAACTCATTCCCTACCTACCTAAATCATTTCCAAATCTCTCTCACAAAATCTTTCTCTCTCACAAAACCCCAAAACCCCAAAACCTTAAAAACTCCACATCCATGGCTTCAAGAACAAAGAGAAAGACTTCAGTTTCAGATAAAGGGAAAAAGAAGATTGATTCAACATCCAATCCACTGCTTTCAACTCTCACTGAAGAGCAAGAAGCCAGATTTATCAAAGACTTTCAAAAGAAAATTGTATCCAACCCCAAGTATGGTATACTCTCCTCCTTTCCTCAAGAATGTTTTTCCTTTAAGAACAATCTAGCTGCTTATGGTCTGGAACCCTTGATTTCTTCATACGGTCCATACTACCCGGATTTGGTAAGAATGTTTTTCAGCAATCTAACACCCCAAAAAGGGAAAATGGTCACATATGTGCTGGGCACTTGTATCTCTCTGACTCCTCAGGTTGTTGGTGAGATCTTGCATATTCCTTTCACTGGAAGCTCCCTATATGATCCTGAAAACGAGATATGGGATGGCTATCAGAAAAAGGGATTCTTTTACAGCATTAGGCGGTTAAGTGAAGCTGAATGTCACGCCAAACAGATTCGTGGTCTTGGCGGAGTAGTTCCATCCAGAGACTCCTAGAGTGCAGGTAACCTCCATATCCACGATCGCTTATATCATTATTTTTTGGTCTATATACTATTTCCAAGAGCTGAAAACCATTGCACGGTTACCGACTTCGAGATGCATCTTATTTATGCAAGGAAGAAAGGAGTAAATGTAAACTGGGCAAGAATGATCATGATGCATATGCTGAGAGTGGATGAAAAGTCTAAATTCCTTCCATATGCTTATTTTGTCACTTTGATTATGGAGGAATTTGGTGTGGATTTTCGTGGTTTTGAAAAGGTGGATATGGATCCTAATCTAAACAAAACTTTAATTAAGAATGTTGATTCAAGAATGGGCGTTCATTTTAATCCGGAGACAAAGACCATCACCTACATTGGTGAGGATGTTGTTGGCAATGAAGAGAATGACCAAGAAGTTGAAGGCGGTGAAGCTGTGCCTCCTCCTCCTGCTGCTCCCTCTGGTCCAAGCAATCAAGAGCTCATGGACTACATGTCTCAACAGTTTGCTTCTATGAACACCAACATCAACAATCAATGGAGTGCAATCAATGACTCCACTACAACCCAGATAAATGATTTTCGCTCGGATGTGAACCAACAATTCTCGTACCTTTATTCTCACCTTCATATCCCACCATACGACCCAAATAACACAGCTGCACCTCCTCCACATTACACAGAACCTCCACTTCAACAACAATTCCCGAACCAAGGCTCATGGTCTTACAACCATCCAGACATACATCACACTTAATATTCTGGATGACTGTTTTTTTCTCTGTTATGTTACTGTCTTACTATTTCAATGTTTCGTTGTTCAATTCTCTGTGTAACTCTTAAACAATTTGTGTTACTGTTTTAAATTCTATAATTTTTGTCTATATATTGCTCTATTATTATTTGCTTTAGGCATCTTTCCCTTCTTTTTGATAATGTCAAAGGAGGAGAAAGTTGTATGGTACTTTATGCTTGTATTTCCCGTGTCTTAGCTTTCAAGGTACTCTCCAATTAAGATGAATAATTGCAAAGGATTTGAACCCTCTCCTACATAGGGGGAGTTTTGCATCTTAGGGGGAGAAGCTCTTCCGGAAAAGTACATCGCATAAAAGCAAGATTGTTTGTCATCATCAAAAAGGGGGAGAATGTAAAATCAAGCTTCACAAATAAGCTTTTGTTTTGATGAAGACAAACCATGGCTAACAAAGAAGGCAAAGATTTTGATAAAGCATCTAAGCATCTAAGGATAATATCTTCATTCAAGGCTCTCAACAACTTTAAAGGTATAATAATATTATCTACTTTGATCTTAAGATATAGATGCTCAAAAATGAAAAATAAATGTTTAAGAATCATTACTCAAGCTTTTCAAAGATAAAATTTCATTTTTCTTCTGCATGCAATCGATTTACATCTTAGTGCAATCGATTGCACACTTCAAAATTTCAGATCTTTTGCTTCTGTTTCTCAGTGCAATCGATTTACCTTCTTATGCAATCGATTGCATACTTAAAATTTTCAAAATGTTTGCTACTGACTTTGCATGCAATCGATTACATTGTTAGTGCAATCGATTGCACTCAGTTAATTTTTTGCTACTGACTTTGCATGCAATCGATTACATTGTTAGTGCAATCGATTGCACTCAGTTAATTTTTGCTACTGACTTTGCATGCAATCGATTACATTGTTAGTGCAATCGATAGCACTCTTAAAGATTTTGAAAAAATAGCTGTTAAAAACCTTGTGCAATTGATTTACACCAAGGGTGCAATCGATTACATACTGCACGAATTTGAAAAATAACAGCTTTGTTCATGCCTTTTGATCATGCCTTTTCATTACATCTTTTCACTCAAACTTGGCATTTGTTCATGATACATTTCCAGATCTTCATGATGTTTCAAAAGGGTGTTATGAACATATAAATATTCAATTTCAAATTCAGATCTAACACCTTCTTTCATAAATATTTTCTGAACTTTCAAAATACAAACTCAAGCATTCTTCATTTTCATGCATAAGTTTTCTGCACATTTTCATACATTAACAAACAGAAAACTTTGAGCAAATATATCTTGAGTCTTTGTACAATATTATTATTGAAAGAAGAAGATTATACATTGTCAAATCACTCTAAGTGATCAATATTACTCTACTCACTCAAACTCACAAATTGATATTTACTTACTTATTTTCCAGGATTGTTGGAATTAAGTTTAAGTGTTTTTGTTGAAAACTTGTCTTTCCAAGTTGTTTGGATACAAGTGTAGTTACATTGAGAGGATTGTTCTCATAGGTAACTTAGTGAAAATCCAAGAGGATTGTTCTTGGTCCAAGAGGATTGTTCTTGGTTTGGTTGGTAGTTCTTGTTTAAGTTTGCCACAATAAGGAAATCTCTTTCATGTTGAAAGGGGACTGGAGTTCTCTCGGACTGTGAGGGGAACCATGATATATCTCCCGTGTCTCTTTATTTTTATGCATTTTTAAGCTTTCCTAAACTCACTTATAACCAGAAAAATAAGAACCATCATCACTAAAAACCAGAATTTTTAAAGTACCTAATTCACCCCCCCCCTCTTAGGCGCACTTCGTATTTACACAATTGTATTAACTCAATAACACATAATACAAGGTGATCATTAGGATCCAGCCCTCAACCGAACAAAGAAACTAACCTATTTCTTAGGGCAACATTAACATAGCTATATGTGGTCTAAGCTTAGAACTAGTCCATCCTCTATAAAAAATCACATTAATGATCTTCTCTACAATATTCCTATCATTATTACATTTGCGGAATACGAAATCATTGCGAAAAAGCCAACTTTCATGAATGGTTTCAGCAATAGTCATTCTCACCAAATCTGATTTTCGGCCTTTCCCCTGGTAATGCCTAAGAATCAAATTAACTTCATCATCCCAATTTCATGGCACGTGTATAATTCGAAGCCAATTCAACACAGCTACCCAAATACACTTAAACTTCATACAACCAAAAAATAGATGACCAACAGTTTCCTCTTTATCACAAAACACACAACTGTTATTGGAAATCATGCCAAACCGAAACAATCTAGCTTTAGTTGCCAATATACCTTGGCAAGTCATCCAAAGAGTTATAATGGAATGAGGTCTAGCCTTGTTATGCAAAATAAGGTTACACTAGTTCACATTAGTACTAACCGGGAGCAAGCCATGGTAAACTTTCCTACTACAAAATTTCCCCTCTTGTAACATGTTGGTCCACAAGTTGTTAATGTTATCCATAAATTCTCGCTGCCGCATTATAGCTTTAAAGATACCAGAATCAGTCTATTTGGGAATTATGTTCATCACCCCAACATTCTTCAGATGATAAGCATGAATCCATTGCACCCATAAATTATCAGCCTTGGCACAAATATTCCATAACAGCTTGAGAATGAACATTCTATTCCAAACCTCCATGTCCATAATATTTAGACCACCTTTTGTTTTAGGTTTTCACACTTTCTTCCAAGCGACAAGACTCTTCCTACTGATGGTATTGCCCGCTGTCCAGAGGTAGGTTCTACACACAACATTGATTTTTTGCAACACAATTTTAGGAAAAAGAAAACACTACATCTAGTAGGAAGTAATGGCATACAACACACTCTTTATAAGTTGTAATCGCCCTACATAACTCATCAAGCTAGCACTCCAATGGGTAATTCTGCAAACCAGTTTATCAACAAGGGGCATATAATGGATCACAGAAAGATTCTTACTGGTCACAGGCACCCCAAGATAACAAAAAGGAAGGGAGCCCTTACAATAGGAGGTCTTGTGCAGAATAGCCTATTTAATGTCAGCAGGAACCCCACCAAAATAGATGCTAATTTTAGTAGGGTTCATCTTCATCCCTGTGGACTCAAGGAAAATCTGGAGAGTTTGATGCAATAGTTCTATGAATCTAAGATCACCTCTGGAAAAAATAAGCAAATCATCGGCAAAAGTAAGATTAGTAATAGAAAGCCTCTCACACTTAGGGTGATGATTGAAGTCCGAATTCTTTTGCATTTGAAGGAAAAGTCTGTTTAAGTACTCCATGGTAATGACAAACAAGAGAGGGGATATTGGATCCCCTTGGCGGATGCCCAGTGTAGCCTCCATTTTATCAGTATAATTCCCGTTCAGATTGAACCTATACGAAATTGTAGTCATAGTTGTCATAACCCATTCAACAAATTTTCTAGGGATACCAACTTCACTCATAATATTCTTAAGAGCAAACCAATCCACCATGTCATAGGATTTTTGGAGATCCAGCTGGATCATGCATCTTGGAGAAACCTCCTTTCTATTATACCCCTTCATCAATTCCATTGCAAGCAGGATATGATTATGTATATTCTGCCCTGAAACAAAAGCAGCATGCGCTTTATTTATAATACTACCCAACACCTTGCCCAATCTTGTGGTAAGAATCTTTGATATGATCTTACAGAACGTGGAACAACCAGCTATCGGCCGATAATCACGAATGGTCTTGGCAGCAGAATGTTTAGGAATAAGAGTGACAACAGTTTCATTAAAGGCTTTATAAATTACATTCTACTCAAAAAACTCATAGGCTGCCTCAATCGTATCCTGCTTGATAACCTCCCAACTAGATTTGAAAAACTTGGCTTCGTATCCATCAATGCCAGGACTTTTAAGGTCACCTATACCTTTTAATGTTGCTCTGATTTCAGGGATAGTTATAGGTGCAATAAGACTTTCCCTCTGCATCTCAGACAATTGTGGACCTTCCCTCATAGCTTTGATATCAATCATCTGCAAATTATTATCACGCAATCCCATGAGACTTCTGTAAAAATCACAAACCTCTGTAGCAATATCATCAGGATGCTGGATAATAGAGCCATCATCTTTGTGCAACACGCTGATGGTGGTAGCAGCATACTTAGCTTTAAGGGAAGCATAAAAATAGGCAGTGTTGCTATCACCTTTCCTAAGCCAATCAACTTTTGTTTTTTGCCTCAACATTTGGTCATTCAGCTCTTGCCAATGGATAAGAGACTCAATACAATTTTTAACTTTTTCAATAATCACAGTATTCATTCTATCCAGACAAAGCTCCTCTTGTGCCATTCCGAGATCAGTTCTAGCTTGCACTATGGTCCTGTTTATGCTGGACAACTGCTTGCTCAACCTGAAAATGGGGGCCTGTAAGCACAAGAGCTTGAACCACAACTTAGCCATAAATCTATCCTTCATTGGTTTATGCCAACTATCACCAACAACCTCATGATAACCTTCAATACGAGTCACACTATTAGTAAACTTAAACTTTGAATTCTTGGACTCCCTCTTCGAAGGGCCATTCAAACAGAGAAGGTTACGATCTGAGACACTACAGGGAAGAATAACCAGCTTCAAGTAAATGTTGTTCAATAACCAATCAGTATTCTCCAAAAAATGGTCTATTCTAGAGTAAATTGTCCCCACACTATGCTTATTAGTCCAAGTGTAATAATCTCCTGTACTATCTTTCTCATAGAGGCCAGCTTTGTCCATCAATGCTTTAAGATCCATAAACTCAACATTAGTAACCAGATTGCCCCCAATTCTATCTATTGATTTAATCACATTATTGAAATCACCAATTAGGAACCAATCTTCTTGCTGACTGCTATGCACACTCTCCAAATCATCCCACAATCTTCTTCTATTATCCAGCTGATTAAGAGCATAAATTTCTGTCATCCAAGCTTTAAAATCACCATTCACATCATAGACCCCACAATGAATCATCTGTGCAGTAATTCTCACAAGTCTAACATCAACACTACTATCATCCCAGTACACCCAGATTCTGCCATTAGGGTGATGCTGATAATTATCAATGTAATTGCCTCTAAGCTTTAGCTGACCTCTCACCTTATTGGCTTTATCAAATTTAAATCGAGTTTCTACAATAATATCTATCTTAGGGTGAAGATTAAGGAGATGGGAGCTAATCTCCCTTAACTTCCCCACTTTATTTAACCCCCTCACATTCCAAGAGATGATCATTGCCCAATATTTTGAAACTCTAGTAGATTGTTCAAAATCCCTTGAGCGTCAAATTTGTTATCACATAGAAAATTACCTGATGGCGTAGCAACAACCTATTTTTTCCCTCTATCAGACACACTTCTTGGAGACTCTGTCCAATCTTCCTCAGCCACCTCCTTCTTCTTGTCATTGCTAACTCTTCTCTCTTTAGCTTTAGCTTCTTTCTCATTTTGGTCACCAACTAGGAGAACGTCAGTCGTGCAAGGAGTATTAGATGGGGAATGCTTTCCATCTGGGGGTTTTGGCACCCATTGTTGTTTAGGAGTGGGCTTTTCACAGTGTTGTACCCTAAATTTAGCCCCTAACTTTTTCAGTCGCACTTTCATATCATATTTTGTCATTTGGTCACAATCATTAATAAATAGCTCCATTCATCACATTTGCATCCTATCTTTAAGTTTGCTCTTGTGTTGTTGACTAACTTCTAGTCAAAATACAAAAAAAATGTGTCTTTGTCTTTTGTAGGTACCGAGTCAAAGCATATGATAGATAAGGTTTTCCTGTATCATTTCCCTAAAATCGCCATTTTTTGCAAAGAAAAAAAATTAAAAAAGTTTTCATTTTTTTCACTGTGCAATCGATTGTTCTTATAGTGCAATGGATTGCACAAAGTGAATTTTGCACAATATTTGAAAAAAAAACACGGATGCAATCAATTGCTCCCAGAGTGCAATCGATTGCACATAGTGAAATTTGAAAAAAATCAGCAATTTCAAGCTTGTCAATTTAGGATCCAATTTTTCTTCACTTTTTGATAGATATTTCATTAATTCAAATTTTGGCACCAATTTTTCTTTTTTTGAAAGATATATCATTAATTCAAATTTTGGCTCCAATTTTTCATTTTTTGAAAAAATATATCATTAATTCAAAATTTGGCTCCAAGAATAATTACCAAACCACCACTAATCCCAAGTCTAAACTCTATAAATAGAGCCCTCATTTCATTCAAATTGCAAGCTTTTGATAGCCAAATCCACCTTGCTAAAAAATCTCTCAATTCCCTCTATCTACCAAATTCACTCAAAGCTCCATTTTTAAAAAAAGTTAGTAAGCTTTGCATTGAAGCTTACTAATCTTTGAGCTAAACCTTCATCCAAACATTTTTTCTTCATCAATTCTCTACATCCAAGCTTGTGAAATTTATTCTTGGGGTTGAATTGAAGCCAATTCTTGAAGTTGTTTTGATAATTCTCTAGATCTACCTTTGGTAAGTTGGATTTTTCATCTTTCACAATGTGATCTCTTGTTGATCTTTCGATTTGATTCATTGAGCATTGTTTTATGATTCTATTGGTGCTATTTTCTCATAATTTGATGGAATTTTCGTGCTCAATTGAATCCATTATCATAAGGTGTTTGATGGAAAGTTTGAACAAGATTTTGGCCTTTTAAAATGTTGTTTTTCTGTTTTTAACAGGGTGCAATCGATTGTCGTAACAGTGCAAGCGATTGTCACAACAAAATTTCACGTTCTTTTGAAAAAAAGCACTGATGCAATCGATTGCTGTCAGAGCGCAATCAATTGTAACAGTGTCAAAATGCTTTTTCTGCCTTGCTTTGGGGCTCTTTTGATCCATCTATCTTTTTCTACTCACTCCTTTTTATTGTTGATTCGGATTGCAATTTTAAATGTCCAATTTCTCTTTAAATTCAATGGACTTTGGGTGTAGATGAAGTTGGATAAATGTTCATTGATTCAAATCTACCAAAGAGTGAATTATTTAATTCATTTTTTATGCTTTGGATTAATGATATGTTTAGTATTTTAATCCATCCAGATGATTGGTTGAATTTAAAGATGAAAGAAATTTAAGGTAGTGATCCAAAATAACTTATCATTCCCCTCCCTCTTCATCTTATCCCTTTATTTTTTATTTGTGCTACATATTATGGTTCTCTATATCATTTATCCAAACATGAAGTACATAGATTGCTATTGACCGACCTCAAAATAGGTGCAACTTCTACATAAGTCCACTTATGATTGCTTAATATAGCGCTAAATTTTGTCCCGATTCGAATAAATGATCATTCGTGGCTCAAACCTATGTTTGCAAGCCCAAGTATGCTAATTTGAACCCTTTGATCCAATAACCTCGATATTCATTGTTAAGAGGCTTTGGTTCTACCAATCCTCCAATGGATCTTCATCAATTTTGGTCAACACGGATCACTTAAACATCGTTGGTCATTAAATGTTGCCTTGAGGTTTCTTAAATGGATGACATACTTGATAAAAAGCAAATGCAACTTGTTGTTGAGAGGCTTTGGTTCTACCAATCATCTAATGAGTTTCAAATGCAAGTTTCAAGATGGTCATCAAACTAACCACTAATTTCTAACAATTGACTTTACTTTATGCTTTTTATTTTTATGCCCTTTACTTTATGCACCATTTTACTTTAGCATTTACATTTCATACTATTTTCATCTTTTCTCACTTGAGCATTTACTTTTATGCCATTTTTATTTTGTTCACTTGAGCTTTTCTTTTCCTTTTAAAGACACTTAATAATCAACATGAACCATAAAAAATATTAATGATACTTGGACTATTTGGTTACTATCCTTGGCATTATGGAGTATTGGACTTCTTGGACTTAGGATTAGAGACCTTGGCCTATGTTGGAGACCTTGTGACCTTAATTGATATTTTGTCTGGAGCTCTTGATGTTTACCTCAAGATATTGGGTTGTTTGTTTGTTTTGTGTGCAGGTTATTGGGATTACACACTTTGTCTGTAATCTGGAATTCATCTGTATACAGCCGTTACTCTGCCCAATTTTTTTCGAAGACTTAATACATTTGAAGTTTGGTATTCTCAAGAGGTTTAATATCCTTGCTTGGTTTCAATCCAAAGAATGGGAATGCTATCTTGACTCATAATGTCAAGTGTTGGCTTCTTGTTGGTTAGATGGTTCTTCTCCCTAGATTTTACCTTATGCTTTAGGATAGTCCCTTCATCTCCTCCCATCTTTTTGAATTTTCAAAATCTTCTCATCTTTTTCAAAATCTTCTTTGTTTATAAACTCGAACCACTTTCATAATAAACCTCGACCTTTTCGAGTTCCTTTTCTTCTAAAACTTATTTTCTTTAAACAAACTTCAATTCATTTAATCATACTTTGAAATTTTTTTTCAAAATTAACAAAAACAATTCAACTCATCCAAACTCTTGGGTGCGCTCGAGCACTTTCATCCCTTCAAAACTTTTTTCAAGATGAGACATGATTCATTGATAGTAGAGAAACATTCTCCTATCCCCATGGTTATAAAGGTGTCGACTTTTCCACTTGAGTGCCAGAGGCGTTCTCAAACCCTCACTCTTGTCGACGCATGGTCCATCTTTCCCACACCTTGTGGGCGTTAGTCGAGATTTCTCTCCTAACAATGACGACTCATCTCTTTGTTTAAAATCAATCAACAGATAAGTCTTTTCTAGCCGAACTACGGTGCTCTAACTTTCCCATTGCACGAGGGAGTACGTAGGCACTAAGTCTTACGACCCAAGGCGAGCAACAAAAATAATAAAAAAACATTTCATTTTCTTTTGTTTACAAATACTCATTCATTATTTTCCTTTAGAAAGTAAACCTTTACATGACACTCATTTTAAAATAAACCAAACAAAGTGGATCCTACGGAGTACCATAGATGCTTAGGGTGATAACACCTCCCCTTTGCATAACCGACCCCCGTACCTCGATCTTTGATCTTTTACTTTATTATGGGTTTTGTTCTCTTTTTTCCCATTTCCCTTTGGAAACAATAAAGTGCGGTGGAGACTTCATTATGTTGAGATAAGTCAATTGATGGCTTAATCTCAAATCTTTACCGCTACATCTCTTTCCTATCATTACTGTCACAATTTAGTTAATCTCTGCTCGTCTCTTTGACGATGGTGCGCACGACAGAAAAGTTGGCGACTTCACTGGGAACAGATTGACCTATTGCTGGTTCATTCCTAAGTGGGTCGATCCTAGCTTTGTTTGTTTCTTTTCTATGAGTGTTTATATATTTTTTTGCTTGATATTTATTACTTCCCATTATTCTATATATATGTTTGTCTGGATTTTCCTAGTTTTCAGGGGCTTGGTGATTTATTATAAGTCTTCTACCTGGACTTTGGGCAAACTTAAGATAGGACGGGCGGTATAGTCATGTTAACTTTGAGGGAGTAATCCCAAAAAAGGAGACATGAGATCCCCTACTCAGTGGAGGCCCCATTTGACTGTAGTGTCATTTATCGAGTAATCGGGAAGACGTACTGATTTTGACCTGGGAGCCTGCTGAAGTTGAAGACCATAGAACCTTTAACCCAACTTGGCCTTTTAGGTGTAATGTGGAAGCTATGACGGAGTAATCTGGAAGCAGTTGTCAGGCGATACTACGCTTGAATGAGTTTTTCCTGAGAATATTACTAATTACCGAGTTAATTGGGACGTTGGTAATATCTGAAGGAAGGATGTAGACTCTGGGAACGTCTTAGAACCTTGTTCGGCAGGTGATAACCGTTAGTCCATACCTTATGGGTTGTACCTTTAACTCCAGGATCGTGACTCTGAACCATGTGATCCTGTTACTGTTTAGTGAATTGCATAACATTACATATCATTTGCATCCTCTGCATCATTCTACATACATTCAAGTTGTTCAGGATCTTATTCCCAATTGCTTCTTTCTTCCAGTTAATCATCTAGCGTCAAGCTGATTCCTCAACATAACTAGGGGACTAGAGCTGCTGTCTGATTGAGAATGGAAAACCAAGAAAAACACAACATGGAAGTCAGAATGGAAATCGACTAGTTGAAGTCAGGCATGGCCAAACTTACTGAGATGATGCAACTCCTGATTTCCAGAGGAGAGCCACCTCAAAGGACTGTGATATCTGAAATCCAACTGTGATACGGTGGCAGAACCGACTGTTATATACTGGTTTTGCATTTTTTGTTCGCAAATGTGCGGTAAGTAAGAGTCGCCACCGTCTTTTCTTTTACCCAATTTTAAGGAAAGGGTGAAAAGAACAGAAAAAGACCTTTTCGAGATGTTTCTGAGTAAGGGGGTAGATTATGGAAAGGGAAGGTGTTAGCACCCTTTCCATCTGTGGTTTTCCACGGGCTCTTAGAGGTTTGCTCATTTTGAAATACTTTTGTGCTTTGTGTGTTTGAAAATGTTTTGAAAAGCCTTAGTGCGGAGATTTGCTTTGTGTTTAACTCTTGTATCAGTCCTCAAGAGTGTTAACAAAGTAAATGTTTTGAAATTGTTTTTGAAAAGTAGTATTTGTGTGTAAGTGCAAAAATAGTGTTTTTGATCAAACTTCTAACAGCTATCTACTTTTATACTCGAAAAGATTCGTTCTTTTCCTCATATCCTCTAGACAACACTATCTTACTATTAGTGAGTAGGTAGCCCTATCGTTGGATGTTGAGGGACATTCGAAGGGACATTACAGTCACGAAGGCAATTTATGGAGATGCTTTAGCAATTCTATTTTTAGGGACTAGATCACTTACCGAGAAGGAAACTGTAGGGTCATCGAGGGACTATGATCTTTTGATTTTACGGGTCTTTGCTAAAGCATTCTTGCCCCATGACTATTTTTTAAAGGAAACCAAAGTGGGTGTACCTTAGAGGTGCTTGTGTGCAATTGTTTTGTGTTTCAGTTATTTTTTGTCTTTTTGTTAAGTTTGCCAGCGTTTGATTATTAGTCTTATCATACAAGCCTAATTACTAGCAGTTAATATGAAAAGCAGTAAAATGCAGAATATAGAGGTCCTACACTATTACAATGCTTCAGGGAGGGGATTTACATTATACAAGGATAATGGGGAATAAAGCAGTAAATATCCTAATTTTATTTATTACATCCGGTAAACAGATACAATAATAGTAAAAAATACGAAATTAAATAAACGCGTGCAAAGTAAAAGAAAATCTTTTTGTTGTTTTTGGTATAAAAGAAAATAAGACCTAAGTCTATTTAATTTTAATTTTAAGAAAAATGATGTTAAAATAATTAATTAATTTATTTACAAAATTAATTTAGTTGGAAAAACAACTAGCCTAACATTTTTTGTGATTTTGATTTCAATGTAAAAAATAAAAGAAGTTAATGAAAACAAAAAAATGAAATGCAAGGGACACTCTTCGATCCAGGGAGCAAAGGAGAGCTTCGATCTAAGGAGAATTAAGGCCTTTTCGATTCAGAAGAAAAGCATTCTTTCGATTGGGCTAAGGAGTAGGCGTGAATAGCCTTCGATCCAGGAAATGGGATTGTACTTATATTCTGAAGGTCATGGCTTTCGATCCACGAAGGAGATGCCTCCTTCGATCCAGCAGGCTAATGGGAAGCTTTGATCCAGAGAAGGTGTCTTCTTCGATCTGGGATACTATACCTGCAAAAGTATGTTAGCAAAATAAAATATAGGACCTAGGTATCGAAACCCAGGTCCTTCGATCCTGCGCTTGCTGGGTCTTTTCAGGCTATGTCTGCAGCAAATGTTAGCAAACGAAGAACATGACCTGGGTGCCAAACCCAGGCCCTTTGATCCTGTATAGGATGGCGAATCGAAGGTAACAAACCAGTATGGATGTATTATGCAAATATGAGGTTGGATAATTTACCCTCTCTTACCAATAGAGTAAAACTTCAATTTGGGCACTTCCTGAATGTGTGCACCTTCGATCTGGAGCTTCTGGGCGTGGGCACCTTTTGCTGAAGGGTGGCTTTGCTTGGAAAATCATGGAAACCTTTGATGGATTTTGTGGGAAGCCTCTCTCCAATGTTTTTTTCCGTTCTCCCCCCCCCCCCCTTTCTTACAACACTGGTGATCTCTTTATATAGAGGGGGTAGGTGGGACAAAAAGGCAAAGGTTTAAACAACCTTGATTATGTTTGAAAGCCATGAATAGGAATTTGTAACTATGGTACGGTGGGAGAACTGACTAGAGGGTTTTGCGTTTGATCGCTAATTTTGCGGTTAGCAAGAGTCGCCACCGACTTTTCTTTTATCCAAAAGGAAAGGTGAAAAAGCACAGGAAAGACCTTTGAGATTGTTTCTTGACTTCGGGGGGTAGATTATGAAAAGGGAAGGTATTAGCACCCTTTTCATCCATATTTTTCCATGGGCTCTTAGTTACTTGCTAGATCACTTGCTTTTGTTTGAAATTGTGCTTAGTGTGGTTTTTGAAAGTATTTTGTAAAGAGGCCTTTGTTTAGGCAATCTCTGTAATGATTCTCGTTTGTAAGAATGTATACAAAGATGTTGACCTTTTGAAGATGTTTTCAAGTTTGTAAGATGTTTGAAAGTGTATGTGATCGTTTTGAAAATAGCAAGAACATTTTTTTTGAAATGGAGCAAGTAATTAGGAGCAATCTACCTACTCAAATGTCTTTCTTGTTCATTTTCTTTTCCTTTGACATTGTTGTCTTACCATTGATTTGGTAAGCATCCCTATCTTTGGATGTAAGCGGGACGGGAATGGGTCATCGTATAGCCATGATTAGAAATTTTGAAAGGTATCTTAGCTTTCTTTTTGAGGGACTAAGATCATTTGTAAGACAACTTAGATAGCGTCATCGAGGGACTATGATCTTGTTTTTGTTTATTTTTGCTAAGATACCTCACATGAGTAATATGGCCATTTTGTAAGGCAACCAAGTGTATTTTACCCTAGGGGTGCTTGTGTGCAAGTGTGTTGTTTTCATGCTTGATTTTGTCTTGAATTAGGGTTTTCTACTTGATTGATTTTATTCTTTCCATACAAACCCTAATTACTAGCATGTTATGTAAAAGCGATAAATTGTAAAATTTAAAGTTACTACGCTATTACAACATTTGTGGGAGGGGGGTATCCAATTTATGAATGGGGATTGCAATAATATAAACCTAATTAATCTATTACAACCAAATTGAATATGTACAAATAATTGAAGAAATATATAAAGTACAAATGCAAATGGAAAGAAATGATTTTTGTGTTTGGATTTTTATATGAAAGAGGTTTTAACCTAAACCTAATTAGAGAAAAATAATTAAATCAAAATTAACTTCAATTAATTAAGAAAAGAAATTAATTAAGGAAAGATTTTTTTAAATAAAACCCTAATTCTATTTAGTTGATTAAAAGAAAATAAGTTTAAAGAAAAGAAAAAAAAGTATTTTTGTATTTTTGCCTTGAAAATAATATATGGTGTTGTGAAATATTTTTGACCTTTTCTTATATTAAAATAAATATATTTAAATAAATAATAATCTAGTTTTAATTTAATTTACAAGGAAACTAGTAAAGTTAAATAAAGTATAATGAATAAAAATAATTTTTGTGTGGGGAAAATATTTAAATTATGTCAAAACATAAATCTATTATTTTTTATTATTTGTTTTGGTATTTTAGAAAATATATTTAAAAGGAAAAATGAAATAAATATGTAAATAAAAATAAATGGGCCAGGGGGTGCCAAAAGTTGGCAGGGAGGTGAGCTAGCAAAAAATAAAAAAAACACTGTCAGGCCCAAAGGGCCCGGCGCCTACAAAAAAATGTTAGGGAAACAGAAAATATCAAAAAAATGCAAAGGGGGGTTCACATTGGTTCGAACCCTCGCCCTTTAGGTAAGAAGTGACTTAGTACGCGCGCGCTTGCCACTGGGGTGGCTGTTTCATCCGATCATATAACCAAACCATAAATATATATTAGAAACTGCTTTCTGAAGGCAACTTCGTCTTCAACCTCGCGCCTAGCCGGACCACCTGTATCTTCCTGATCTCTCCATAAAAATAGAAAGTTCAAACATGAAAGTTGTGGTGTTTCTTCCCACGAATCCAACCATATAACTTATGTAAGCTAAAAGTCAAAGATAAAAACTAACTTTACTGGCCCTAAATTGAAACCTAATTTTCTCAGAAATTTCAAATCCAAAATTCTCTGTACATAGTCAATATAAATGGGAACTATGAGCATGGTCAACTTTAGAGAAAAGATATCTACACTTTGTCTTAACAAATCAGGATCAAATGATGCTTGTATGAAGAGATATAAGTTTGAAAATTTACCTCTTGAAGATGGAGTCGTGAATGGAGTTTGAGCAACTTTTGAGATGGCCCGAGGATCTGTTTAGCTTGCCTGGACCTCCTTGAGTGTATTCCAACTCCTACTTTGCCTTGAAAGTCCCTGAATCTCTCTACTCAAGTCAACCTGCAAGCTTGATATTTAAAAATGGTGGATAGTGATGGAGGAGTTACAGTCTTGAAACAGGGGTCTGGATTTCTTTGGTATGGTGTATAGAATGTGTTTGAATGATTAATTTTCAAAACGCACGAGTGGACATGAAGAAGATGAGTTTTGGTTCAAAATTGTGTATCAATGGTGTTCTTGAGCTGATTTATGGTTTTTGAGTGTTTGAGATAGTTTCAGGGCACTAGCATTCGTGTGTCATCTTGCAAATAGTGTTTGTACTTATAGGCAAGAGGTTTTGAGGCTTGAAATAACTCAGAAGTTGAAATCACATGTTATGGCTTGGTTACTTGTTTTTGAAGCAAAGTTGACAAACATGGTTTCAATGTGGAGTACAAGGGTTTGCAGGGTGGTTAGCAGGATGTAGGCATGTTGCTTCTTGCTTTTGAATACTTTTGAGTCAGAGACAACAATGTATGGGCTCAAGAAGAGTTGACATTATGATTAAAGTCACTTTTCCAAAATGGAGCTGGTGACTTTCTTCCAAAAATGGAAATGCAACTTGGATAATGGCTCAAATGCTTAGACAATGGCTATATCAGTTGTGTAAGCATTAAATTATTGAGTTATTAGCAAGTTTGAAGCCTTCAAAGCAAGATTTTTACAGCATGCTTGAAGATTGGATCAAGTGTTCTTCACAAAATGGCTTGTAATCCAAGTGACAAAACACCAAATTCTTGCCTTCGATTCTCCTTGATCAGGAATGATCTCAAGGAGTTCTTGGAAATTTTGGAAAGCTTGAAATGTGATCTTCAACTCATCTTTGAATTGCTTTTGAAGACTCCCCTTGGAACTATGTGGAAAATTGCCAAGAAGTTAGGTCAAAAATCTGTCTAACTAGGGCAAAATTTCACTAAGTCTTTTTTAGTTCATGAGCATGTATTCACAAAATTATAACTTGAGATCCAATCACTTCTAGGAGAAGTTGTGTGAAGCAAAGTTGTAGATTTCATGGATATCTACAACTTTCATGTTGGAAGTTTACTTTGAATCATCTTGTATCATGGTGAAAATTTGGCTTAAAGTTATGAAAAAAATAAGAAATTTTCAACACTTAGAAAAATTTCTAAGTTTAGAAATTTTGACTTTTCAAAATGAAATCTTGATTTCTTGATTTCTTGATGAATAAGTTTCCTATTTTGACATTATTTGATGAATTGTGATCTTTGGCACTTGAATTTGACCAAAAAGTCAAAGTTTGACTTTTCAGTATACAGTTGACTGGAAAATTCATCTGTCAATCCAATGGACTTGAAATGTTTTGAACCATGCCATTAGGTCAAAATGATGCAATTTGAATCTTGAGATTATGTCTTAAACCAATTGACCATTTTCTAGGTCAAAAATCAGAAATTGCCCCTTCTTAGTCAAAACCCTAATTTTGACCATTTTGCCCTTTTGAAGATTTGATCAAATTTCTTGACGAATTATGGTCCAAACTTGATCAAATGATACATATGAGTCTAAAATGTTGATGTGGATAAAAAATTATTAAGTTTTACTGTAAATTGGCTATGGTTGACTTTTTCCCCAATACAGCTGATTTTTAGGTCAACTGTTCAATTGACTGATCAAAAGTGTGATCCAAGGCTTGAAACTTGACATGACTGGTCTTGGGGGTCCATAATGGTCCATGAAAGTCATATGAAGCATTGATAGTCCAAAAATCCTTGTGCAAACTCAAACCCTAATCTTGGTCATCAGTGCCTAAGGAGGTGTCTTGAGCTGATCAAACCCTGGTGCAGTCTTGAGCCCAAGGAGATCTTATGAGCAAATTATTGATAGGTGAGAGGGTAAATTTTGGGGTACAACAGTAACGTTGGTCAAACACATGGGATTTTGTCTCTTTTTTTTTTATTTTGAATGATATGTAATTGGCCTTCGAATGCTCCCCTTCGAAGGGGCTGATGGCTTCTTCGAATGGACTTTTACATGTTCTTCAAATGGACCCTTTGAAATCTTCTTTGAATGGACCCTTTGAAAGCTTCTTCAAATGGACCTTTGCATGTTCTTCGAATGGACCTTTTGAAAGCTTCTTCGAATGGACCTTTTGAAAGCTTCTTCGAATGGACCTTTTGGAATGCCAATCGAAGGCCTTGTTGAAATGCCAATCGAAGGACACTGTTACCATGCCAAGAGAAAGACCTTGTTGAAATGCCAATCAAAGGACACTGTTACCATGCCATTTGAAAGGTACTTATTAAAATGTCAATCGAAAGACCTTGTTAACAGGCCAGTCGAATGACCTTTGTCCATGCCAATCGAAGGGCGCTATGCTGATGCCAATCGAAAGGCAATATGGAGATGCCAATCGAAAGGCATTTTGTAGATGCCAATCGAAAGGCATTTTGGAGATGCCAAACGAAAGACACTTTGGAGATTCCAATCAAAAGGCACTTTGACCAACTTCAAAATTTTTTGTTTTTCTTCGAGCAAGTGTTTGTAACCATCCATGTAAGAGAAGATCTTGTAAAAAATGAGAGGGCAGATTTTGGGGTACAACAGTTGCCCCTATTCAATCTTCTTAAACCTGAGGATGTAGATTGGCTTGTATGCCTTTCGTGATCTGAAGGTGGAAGATGATTGAACACTAGAGTGCCCAGAAATTTGCACTCGCATGAAGTAACACTGATTGTTGATGATGGCGGGAATGGGATTACAAATGCCATTTGGATAAGATAACAGAAAGTCGTCAGAGATGGGCTTAAAGATGCCATCCAAGGAATATGACGGAGAGTCGTCGAAGATGGGCTTAAAGATTCCATCCAAAGTAAATGCTGACTTCATAAGGAGTCTCTTTTTGGGGATTCTTGTTCCTGTTGTTGAGGAGGACTCCACTAGGGGATGTTGATTTCTGTTGATTTCTGTTGTTTTCCTGTTTGAGGAAAACTCTATGGGGAATAGAGTCTAGGAACTTCAGTTGTCCATGGCTCTACTGAGGGGTTATCTCTGGATTGGAGAGATGAAAGTTTGTTGTTTTCTGGTTGAAATCCAAGCTTTACAGTAATTTTCTAGGGAGAATGAAATTAACTGCTATCTGGAAGTGTATTAGAAGAAACCTGTGTAAGGCTGTCTCAGGAGGAGTCCGGGTAAGACTTCATCTGGAAGAGAGAAGGAACCTGGGTAAGGTTGCTTCATGATGAGTCCGGGTAAAACTGCATTTGAACTAAGAAGGAACCTGGGTAGGGTTGCTTCATGATGAGTCCGGGTAAAACTGCATCTGAACTGAGAAGGAACCTGGGTTGGGTTGCTTCATGATGAGTCCGGGTAAAACTGCATCTGACCTGAGAAGGAACTTGGGTAGGGTTTCTTCATGATGAGTCCCAGTAAAACTGCATCTGAACTGAGAAGGAACTTGGGTAGGGTTGCTTCATGATGGGTCCAGGAAAAATTGCATCTAAAATGAGAAGGAACCTGGATAGGGTTGCTTCATGATGAGTCCGGGTAAAACTGCATCTGAACTGAGAAGGAACCTGGGCAGGGTTACTTCATGATGAGTCAGGGTAAAATTGCATCTGAACTGAGAATAAACCTGGGTAGGGTTGCTTCATGATGAGTCCGGGTAAAACTGCATCTAAAATGAGAAGGAACCTTGGTAGGGTTTCTTCATGATGAGTCAGGGTAAAATTGCATCTGAACTGAGAAGGAACCTGGGCAGGGTTGCTTCATGATGAGTCCGGGTAAAACTGCATCTAAAATGAGAAGGAACCTGGGTAGGGTTGCTTCATGATAAGTCCGGGTAAAACTACATCTGAATTGAGAAGGAACCTGGGTAGGGTTGCTTCATGATGTGTCTGGGTAAAACTGCATCTGAATTGAGAAGGAACCTGGGTAGAGTTGCTTCATGATGAGTCCGGGTAAAACTGCATCTAAAATGAGAAGGAACCTGGGCAGGGTTGCTTCATGATGAGTCTTGGTAAAACTGCATCTGAACTGAGAAGGAACCTGGGTAGGGTTGCTTCATGATGAGTCAGGGTAAAACTGCATCTAAAATGAGATGGAACCTGGGTAGGGTTGCTTCGGGATAAGTCCGTGCAAAATTTCAGAAGGAGCCTGGGTAGGGCTGCTTCAGGATTGTTGTACCCCAATTTTTGCCCCTAAGATCCCTTCATCATACCATATTGATTCAATCACAACAAGATCATATTAGGGTTTTTGGTTCTCCTCCCTATCTTTAGTTTTTCTATTTGAGGAATCACTAAGCACCTTGATTTGTTTTCTTTTGTGATCATGAATATTTTGTCTTGATTTTCCTTTTAATTAATAAAATGCAATGTTGGTTTGTCTTACTTGTTACTAATGTAGGTAAAGGCAATGAGATTTAGCAAGTTGCTTCATGGGTTCATGAGTTTATTTCCATGCCCTAGGCAATAAAGCTTGAGAAGTCCAAACCTCACCATTGAAGTTGTTTTGTAAGGGATGGCATGGCAAGGTTATTTTGGTTCACCACATTTCCAAGATATCAAAATTAATTAAAAAATGCAAGGGATTGATTGAAGAAGTTGTCATGGTTGGACAAGGTCTTGTTCCCAATGATCACAATTGCATATTTCTCTCAATTCTTAAGATATGTAAGTGGTTTTGGTGGCTATGAGTTCTCATTGTCATCCTCAACAACTTCTATTTACAAATCAAGGGTGTTTATACAAGAAGGTGGTTCAAAATTGTCAAGGTTCCTCCAAGCATTTTCTTGATCTAGGAGCTAGGGTTTTGAATTTCAAAGAAGTATATCTTGCTCATCTTTTGGTATTTTTGAGTGATTCCAAAGACATCCTTCTCTTCAAAGGGTTATTAGCAAATCACTTCAAAAGTTTCAAGGAGTTTTCATGTTGAAGAAACTTGATGATGAATAAAGATTACAAGTCCCCCAGATGAACCCCCAATTTCTCATATGTGACTTCAAATGATCATAACTTGGTCAATTTTTATCACCTTGAGCCCACTATTTTTCCATAATAATCTTGAGGATGTTAACTTTATGCCTTCTTTTATGTGTAAAGTGAGAAAATAGATGGAAGATTCCCTAAGGATGCAAAAGATTATAGGTCATTTCATGATTTTTTTCCAACTTCAACAATTCATAACTCTCTCAATTTTTTGAGCTTTTGAATGGTTCAAGTTTCAAAATGTCATTCAAGAGGTGCATTTCATGCCATATGTTTTTGTTCAAGAGAAAATTCCAAGAGGAAGGCCATGTTTGGATGCAAAACATTATAGGTCACTTTTGAAGAAAAATTTGAAATATTTCTAAGTATGGAAAGTCAACCTTTTCCCCCCAACTTTGACTCAACGAAACATTCAGCTCAAGCATCCATTTGATTCCATTCTTTTTCCATTGCAAAGCTTGTAATCTCATTTTTTCTAATACCTTCCTCTTGCATAACCAACTCTCGTATCCAGATCTCTCTTTTGTTTTATTTTTATATTGAGTTTTCTTGATATTTTCCCTTTCCTTTGGAAATAATAAAGTTCAGTGGCGGCTCTTGTTTTTTCGAGTTATATTAACCAATAGCTTAATCTCAAGTTTTTCCCGCAGCGACACCTGCAAGTAACCTTTAATAAGAACCTAGAGGCTGTTTACCAAAAAATCTAGGTAAATAGGGTCTTAAACCTAAGAAATATGACAATTATAGTGTCACAGTACATGTTTGGACATGCTGATGTCATATAGTAAATCTCCATAAACACTTTGTCTGCAAATAACTAGTTCAAAGGAGTTTCGGGATCATGCTGCTCTTTGACCAGTCGGGTTCTCTTGGTCATATAGGATATTACTCCATGGCCGGTCTCTCTTAGCTGGGATATGATGTTACTCTGTAGCTGGGCTCTCTTGACCGGGATATGATGTTACTTTATGGCCAGACTCTCTTGGCTAGGATAAGATGTCACTCTGTGGTCAGGGTCTCTTGGTCGAACCTGTTATTATTCTGTATCTGGACTCTCTTGGTCGGGATGGATGTTACTCCCTGACCAGACTCTCTTGGTCGGGATATGATGTTACTCTGTGGTCTGGATCTCTTGGTCGGAAAGGTTGTTATTTTGTGGGCGGGCTCTCTTGGTCGGGATGGAAGTTACTCCGTGACCGAACTCTCTTGGCCATAATAGGATGTTGTGAATGCAACTTCACTATTAGATGTTTTTCATGATGTCAAAACTAGGAAAACTTAGCATTATGTATATTAGACGATATCTCTGTGTCGTTTGGTGCATCCTTGCATTAGAGATCTTAGGAAGCATTAAAAACAAGTTTAAAATTGATCCAAATCATGAAAAAATAGTTTCTTCACTAAAAATGAACTTATAGGCCGGCTCATAAGTCATTACAGGCTAGCTCATGTACTGTCCTGGATAAGCTGGTTTCTTCTGTCTTGGTCATGCCGGCTCATAAGCCATTTCAGGCCGAATCATGTGCTGTCTTAAATAAGTTGTTCTTTTCTATTTGGTTCAGGTTGACTCATAGGTTATTTTAGGCTGACTCATGTTGTTTAAATTAACACTATGAGCCGGCTCATCCAAGCTATAGGTCGGCTCATACTATTTCAAGAGACAACTTTTCTATTTTCTTTTAATTCTGAATTTTCCTCTTCTGCCTTAATATTTCCATGACTATAAATACATCTTCATGCATCATTCCAACTTCATGATACCATAAAAATTTCCTGCAATTTATCTTTACCTTCAACCTCCAACCTATGCATACACACTAACAAATCATCATAATAATCTTTTATTTGGGTGTCATCTAGACGAGGTTCGATAACATCCAATTAGGTTCTTGTGTAGCTGAAAATATTGGGTTGAGATTTGCAGAGGTCTTCATCTGGAAAAACCGTGAGTTTGTCCTCTAAGATTATTGTTGGATTTGGGGATTTTCGTGCAAGACGTTCAAGAGAGGATTGTGGCCTAGTGAAAGTCTTTGGAGATAAAGAATGCAAATGATCCTTTGGAGATAAAGAATGCAAAGGAAATAGCGCGAGAACGGCAAATCAAATTGAAGTCTTGTGTTGCAATAAGTGCAATTGGTGGTGTGCGAAAGCTTTGGAGATAAAGAATGCAAAGGAATAGTAGGATCCAGATAGTCAATTGAAAATATATTATGCGCTTGATCTTGTTGAAGATAAAAAAAAGATAAGGGGTCGAATCAACAACAAATAGTTAGGGTTTGTAGGATTGCTCTTGAACACTTCTCTTGTAATCATACTTTTTGTAAAGTAAGAAAGTAGCCTAATTCCATATTGGAATTGGGTGCAGACGTACCCATACGTGAAGTAGAAAGTGGGGAACTGTGTAGGCAAATCTTTGTGTCTCTTTTCTTTTATCGTTTTACTTGCGTTAATTTTCATATATCAATTTGTAAAACAGCATTGAGTAATCAATCGACTTGTAGAAATTTTTTGGGACTGTTTTTGTTTTTAATTGGGTGTTGATTTGCTTATAATCACTTTTGATTATAAGTGATTTTTCATATCAACACAACTCAAAGGAAAATTCTGAAAAATTGGGTTACACGCCAAGTGTTCGACAAATTGTTTGATCGATTGACTCGTAAGAATTTTTTTGCAATTGTTTTCATTAAAGTGGTATGTTGATTAACTTATAATCACTTTAATTATAAGTGGTTTTCATATCAACACAACTCAAAGAAAAAATCTAAATGTCGAACGCACACAAAGTGTTTGACAAATTGCAATGTTCTATATTTTTGTTTAAATTTCATTGGAAATAGGAAACCTTTGTGTTTGATATTAAAGTATTAATTGAGATATTATTATTGTAATACGGTGGAAGAACTGACTTGGGTTTTTGCGTTTTATCACAAATGTTACGGATAGCAAGAGTCGCCACTAACTTTTCTTTTATCCAATAAAGGAAAGGGTGAAAAGAACAGGAAAGACCTTTGAGATTTTTCTTGAGTTCGGGGGGTAGGTTATGAAAAGGAAAGGTGTTAGCACCCTTTTCATTCATAGTTATCTACGGGCTCTTAATCGCTTTGATCACTTTTTGAAATGCTTTGTTTTTGTGTATGTTTTGAAAATATTTTGATAATGCCTAAGTGCGGAAATTTTGTAATGATTCTCGTATCGTTGAGAATGTATACACAATGTTTGTTTTGAAAATATTTATTTGGAAAGAAGTGTTGGTTTTGGAAAGTGTTTTTAAAATTCCAATGTAAGGCAATTTGCTTTATAATAACCCTTGTATCAGTCCTCAAGAGTATTTATAAAGCGTTTTGAAAGTAGTTGTTTTGAAAATGTGAGGTGTGAAGATTGTTTTAGTTTGTGAGAAAGCGATTACGAGCGATCTACCTACTGAAAAGGTCTTTGTTCTTTTCCTCCTCCTTTAGATAGTGCTAACCTACCATTGGTTAATAGGAAGCCCTATTATTGGATGTGAGGGACAAATGTGGGTCATCGTACAGTCATGGAAAGCAACCTGTAAGACGCTTTAGCAATTGTCGTAAGGGACTAATATCGTTTACCGAAGGCAACATCGAAGAGTCATCGTAGGACTACGATCTTTTAACCGAGGGTATTTGCTAAAGAATTTCACATTCGAGAGACATGATTGTTTATATTCGAGGCAACAAGTAAGGTTAAACCTAGAGGTGCATGTGTGCGAAGCGTTTTGATTTTAGGTATTTGTCTTTGAGATTAGGTTTTCTAATGATTGATATTAATCTTGCCATACAAACCCTAATTACTAACAGTTATAAGGAAAACTGTAAATTACAGAAATTAAATGTCCTACGCTATTATAACGCTTCGGGGATGGGGGTTACAAGTTTATGAATGGGGGAGGAAAACAATAAACCCTAATTTGTCTATTACAAGTGCAACAATAGAAATGTTGAGACTATGCCATTATATTGACTTAACTTGCACAGATCAAATAAAAATCGCCACTACGCTTTATTGTTTCCAGAGGAATGGGAAAAGAGCGAATAACCTAAAAAAGGGGGAGAGAATCTAAGTTCGGGGGTTGGTTATGCAAAAGGGAAGGTATTAGTACCCGAAACATCTACGGTACTCCGCAGGAACCTCTTTGAAAATTTGTGTATTTTGTCTATAAGTGTTGTATAAAAATAGATTGTGGAGATGGGAAAAGAAATATTTTTTACAATTTTTGCACCCGCCGCGGTTGTGAATCTTTAGTGCCTACGTACTATCTTCCGTGCAGTAGGGGATCAAACTACTCGTAGTTCACCTTTTAAAAAAATTTAAAATACAGTGTGTTGGTTAATTTTAAGAGATGATACATCATCGTCTTATCCGAGTGGAAAAACATACTTACTACCCACGACTATGAGAAGGGATAATTTGCGTCATATCAAAGTGGAGGATATGACTTGGATTTTAAAATTAACAAAGCCTTGCTCAACACTCAAGTGGAAAATGTCTCACTTCACTTCATATCGTAGAAGTATAGTAGCTTGCATCACTACAAAGATTGACAAGAGTCTAATATTTTTTGAGAAAATTTTAAGATAAAAAGACAAAGTAGAAAAATAGTTTGAATGAGATTGATTGACTTTCAGTCTTCTCACAAAAAATGTCAAAATATCATTAAGTTGATTAAGGTTTGATTAAGAAAAGATTTTTAAAATGCATGAACCTAAGTCCAAGTTTATTATGAAAGTGGTTCAAGTTTGAAATAAAAACAAGAATGATTTTGAAAAGGAGGGAGAATGTTTTTGAAATTAAAGAAGATGGGAGGAGATGAAGGCACTATCCTAGAGCACAAGGTAAAAGCTTGGGAAAAGAACCGTCTAACCAACAAGAAGCCAACACTTGACATAATGAGTCAATGTAGAATTCTTATCCTTTGGATTGAAACCAAACAATCCTAGATAATAAACCTCTTAAGAAAACAAAGCTTCAAAGATATTAAGTCTTCACAAAAATTGGGCACAGTAACGAATGTATACAGATGAATTCCCAATCACAAATAAAGCACATAATTAGAATAAACTGAACACAAAGAAAACAAACAACCTAATGTATTGGGGTAAACCCTAAGAACTACAGACAAAATTGCAATAGAAGTCACAAGGTCTCAAGGTAGGTCAAGGTCGCTAATCCTAAGTCCAAGAAGTCCATAACTCCATAATGCCAAGGATAGTAACCAAATAGTCCAAGTAACATTAAATTTTTTTATGGTTCAAGTTGATTATTAGGCATCTTCAAAAAGAAATGAAAAGCTCAAGTGAGCAAGATAAAAATGATATAAAATTAAATGCTCAAGTGAGCAAAAATGAAAATAGCATAAAATGAAAATGCTAAAATAAATGTGCTTGGAGTAAAAAGCATAAAGTAAAAATATAAAATAAAGTCAATTGTTAGAAATTAGAGGTTAGTTGAATGACCATCTTGAAACTTGCATTTGAAAACTCATTAGAAGATTGATAAAATCAAAGCCTCTTAACAACAAGTTTCATTTGATTTTTGTCAAGTATATCATTCATTTCAAAATCTCAAGGCAACAATAAATGATCAACGATGTTTAAATGATTCACTTGGTTCCAAAAGTTATGAAGATTCATTAGAGGATTGATAAGACCAAAGCCTCTTAACAATGAACCTCAAGTTTATTGGATCAAAAGTTTCAAATTAAACATACTTGGGCTTTCAAACATATTTGGGCCACGAATGGTCATTTCTCGAATCAGGACAAAATTTAGCACTATATTAAGCAATCGTAAGTGGACTTATATAAAAGTCATACCTATTTTGAGGCCGGTCAATAGCAATCTATGTGCCATATGTTTGGAGTGATGATATGTAGATCATCATCTAACAACATTTAGCACAAGTGAGAAGAGGATGAGATGAAGAGGGATGGGATACATTTGAATCAAAATTTAATCAAACTATCATTAAAATCATCCATCCATTTTGGTGGAGTAAAACTTAATACCCAAGATCCAATGATGTTAATGAAGTTCATGATCAAAAAACACATGGCCAAAATATATTCAAAAAAATAAATTGCATTTAATGAATAAAGTAAAAAGTAAAAATGATTTTTAAATTGTTTTTAAAATGAAAATAAAAGGTAAAATAGTAAACTATATTCAAAGTATCAAAGAAAAAATTAAAAAGACCATGGAAAAATCAGAGCTAACCTCAAATACTTTTTATAATTTTGGTAATTTTTTTAAAATAGAAAAGTATTTTTAAACTAATTAAAACCACTCAAATAAGTGAAGAAAAAGATAAAAAAATACTAGAAGTCAAAATAAAATTCTAGAAAAACTTCAGAAAATTAGAAATGAGTAAAATAATTTTTATAAAATTTTTCAGAATGTAAAAATATCAAAAAGTACTTTTAAATAAATAGAAACAAGTCAAAATAAAGGAAAAATTATAAAAAATATCAACTTTATCTCAACTTTATTTGGGGATTTGAGAAGCCAAACAATACAACAAGAAATCAAAATTATGGGGATTTTAAATCAAACCCAGCACTTGGCGGGAGAAAACCCAAAAAGTTGACAACTGTTTCAACACTTCTTAGAAAAGATATTGGCCTTGTCTAGTTGCCTGGGAAATAAACAACAACAATAATGCCAACACTGCAAAAGGGAGACGTTTTGTAAATGGTTCCACCTCAGCACGCAAAGGGAGAAGGGACTTTCATCATATGAGCGAAGACCTTACTGGGGAATCTGGGATAGAGGCTTCAAACCATACAAACCCGAAATCAAAATGAACTAAGACTCGACTAGAGAAGATGAGATCACAAAACCAACACCGCACCATACATTAATCAACATCATTTCCAACTATTTGAGAAACACAAAGAGAACATACACGCACCAGCAAAAGTAAGTTGAGAGAACTTTCCTGGGGAAAATGTACTTCCAAAAATTTCAGAGTTCGTCCATCCTTGGAATCACCATTATTTTTATTGAGTCACAAAATCTAAAGCAAAAAGTAATTTGTAAATTCTTTTCAAAAAACAACTTTGTTATTCAATCTTTTTGTTTAGAAAATTAATATCAATAATAAATGGAGTCTTTGTAAGTAGAATAAAATAAGAATTGCAAGGAATTGGATAAAAGCTCAAGCTTTATTAATAGAATGGTAGTCTGTGAATGGAGAGACTCCATAGATGATTAAAAAGTTTGGAAAATGGTAATATATTGGAAAAGATACATTGAAATACAATGAGAACTATTCTTCCTAACAACTTTGAATTCCTGAGCAGCGACTTCTGTTGAAGTATGGTGATAATCTGTGAAGATTGTTGCTTCAATGATCAAGTCTTGTCTGACGCAGTTACTTGCCAAGAAATCCATAACTTTTGCCTAAGTTTCCCTTGCGGGTTTTCAACCTAGAGGGAGAATCTATTCTATTTATGTCTCTTATTTTTTCCTAGACCACTCTTTTGGGTTTTCAGCCTACCGAGACACTCTTTTTTTCCTAAGTCGCCCTTTCGGGTTTTCAACTTAACAAGCTGTTATTTTGTTTCTTTAGGCGAAGTATTTCTTGACTGCATCAACATTCATAGGACGTGGGAACTCCTCGCCGTCCATAGTTTCAAGAGTCAATGCGTCGCCAGAGAAGGCTTTCTTGATAACATATGGTCCTTCAAAATTGGGAGTCCACTTGCCCCTAGAATCAACATTAAAAGACATGATCTTCCTGAGCACGAGGTCGCCTTCTCTGAATTCGCGAGGTTTGACCTTCTTATCGAAAGATTTCTTCATTCTCTTTTGGTATAATTGGCCATGACACAAGGCTATCATTCCCTTTTCTTCAATCAAATTCAATTGGTCAAACCTATTTTGGACCCATTCATCCTTTGACAACTTGGTTTCCATTGTCATACGTAAGGAGGGAATCTCGACCTCAATGGGGAGCACTGCTTCCATACCATACACAAGAGAGAACGGGGTTGCCCCTGTTGAAGTGCAGACAAATGTACGATACCCATGCAAAGTAAGAGGGAGCATCTCATGCTAATCTTTATAAGTAACAACCATTTTCTGGATGATCTTCTTGATGTTCTTATTGGCAGCTTCAACATCTCCATTCATCTTTGGCCTGTAAGGAGATGAATTATGATGAACAATCTTAAATTCTTCACAAAGTTCTGTCATCATCTTGTTATTCAGATTCGAGCCATTGTCAGTGATAATACTGCTTGGCCCACCATACCGACATATAATATTGTTCTTGATAAAGCGTACTACCACCTGCTTAGTAACATTAACATAGGAAGCCACTTCCACCCATTTGGTGAAGTAGTCTATTGCTACCAAGATGAAACGATGTCCATTTGACACTTTGGGTTCAATCATTCCAATCATGTCAATATCCCATATAGGAAAAGGCCATGGGGAAGAAATAACATTGAGAAGCATTAGAGGCACATGAATTTTGTCAGCATAAATCTGGAATTTATGGAGCTTCTTTGCAAATTTGTAACAATCAGATTCCATTGTCATCCAATAGTAACCTGCCCTAAGAATCTTCTTTTCCATCGAATGTCCATTGGCATGAGTGCCAAAGGAACCTTCATGGATCTCATGCATCACTATGTCTCCTTCGTGTATATCTACGCATATGAGCAAGACCATGTCATAATTTATTTTGTATAGCACATCTTCATTGAGGAAGAGGCTGCCTGCCAACCTTCTCAATGTCTTTCTATCTTTGTTTAACGCACCATCTGGGTATTCCTGAGTCTGGAGAAAATGCTTGATATTATAATACCAAGGTTTTTCATCTGACGTCTCTTTTGTCGCAAAAACATGAGTTGGTCTATCCAAACTTTGAACAATGATATGTGGCACATCGTTCCAAGTATTTAATTGATACATAGAAGCCAAAGTGGCTAAAGTATCCGCCATCTGATTTTCATCTCTGGGAATATGATGTAATTCAACTTTATTAAAGAAAGGTAATAATATTCTAGCATAGTCTTTGTAGGGAATCAAGTCAGGGTGGCGAGCATCCCATTCTCCTTTAATCTGATTTATTACCAAAGCTGAAACACCATACACATCTAAAATTTTGATTTTGAGATCAATAGCCTCTTCGAGTCCCATGATACAAGCTTCATACTCTGCCATGTTATTGGTGCAATCAAATGCCAACCTTGCAGTAAATGGGATATGCGACCCATGAGGAGTGATAATCATGACACTAATTCCTTTTCCATAAGCGTTCACAGCTCCATCAAATTCCATACCCCATCGGGATTCAGGATCAGGACCTTCCCCAGGCAAAGGTTCATCACAATATTTTATTTTCAAAAACATCACATCCTCATCAGGGAAATCATATTTAACAAACTGATAATCATCAACCAGTTGGTGAGCAAGATAATCTGCCAACACACTGCTTTTTATGGCCTTCTGAGTATGATATTTGTGATACGGTGGCAGAACCGACTGTTAATACTGGTTTTGCGTTTGTGTTTTCAAATGTTCCGGTAAGCAAGAGTCGCCACCGACTTTTCTTTTATCCAAACTAAGGAAAGGGTGAAAACAGAAAAAGACCTTTTCGAGAGTTTTCTGAGTAAGGGGGTAAATTATGGAAAGGGAAGGTGTTAACGCCCTTTCCATCCTTAGTTATCTACAGGCTCTTAGATGCTAGCTCATGTTTTGAAATCTGCTTGTGCTTTGTGTGTTTTGAAAAATGTTTTGAAATGCCTTATTGCAGCGATTTGCTTTGTGATAACTCTTGTATCAGTCCTCAAGAGTGTTGACAAAGCAAATGTTTTTGAAATGTGTAAGTTTAAAAGTCTATTTTACTTGAGCAAGCATCTAACAGCTATCTACTTGTACTCGAAAAGGTAGTTATTTTCCTCCTATCCTTTAGACAGTGCTATCCTACTATTAGTGAGTAGGTAGCTCTATCATTGGATGTATAAGGCGCACTTGAAGGGACGTTACAGTCACGAAGGCAACTTGGAAAGGAATTTTAGTAACTGTCCTAAAGTTCTAAGATCACTTTTAACTGATGCAATATCGAGAGGGTCATCGAAGGACTTGTGATCTTTCAAACTAGAGGACATCCACTAAAACTTCTCACATTTCGAGCATTGTGACCGTTTTCCAAAGGCAACCAAAGTGGGGTACCCTAGAGGTGCGTATGTGCAATTGTGTTCAATTCAGTTATTTATCTTGCGCATTTAGGTTTGCTAACGTTTTAATTTTCAGTCTTATCATACATGCCTAATTACTAACAGTTAATATGATACAGAAAATAAAGTGCGGAAAATATAAATCTACGCTATTACATGGCTTCGGGGAGGGGATTTACAATGTACAAAAATTGGGGGAAGAAAAATAAAGAAAGCAGATAAAAGTCCTAATTAGTTATTACATACCAGTATGCAGTTACAATAATGTAAAAATGTGAAAAATAAATAACGCGCGAAAGATTAAAAGTACATCTAAGAAACCTAAAAGAAAATCTTTTTGCTTCTTTGTTTGTTTTTTTTATCTAAAAAAATGATTAAGTTAATTATCCTAAAGTCTAATTAGAAGATGAAATTAATTAAGAACTTATTTATTGTTTTTATTATGAAGAGAAATTAAATTGAATATAAATTAAAACCTAAGTTCTAAATTATTTTAAATTTATAAAAAAAAGTTAAAGTTGAATTAATAATTAATTTCGAAAATTAGTTTAATTAAAAAAAATCTAATCCTATTTTTTTTTATGGTTTTTATTGTTATATTATACTAATTAAATAAATGAAGGGAAAAAAACAAATTAAGAAAAGAAATAAAGCAAAGTAATAAAAGAAATTGCAAAATGGGCCAGGATAGATAGAAATTGGGGGGGGGGGGTGCTGAAACTGAATTTCATATACCCAAACTGTAGAAAAGCCCAATACTTTTGGATGCAGTGAGGCGAAGCTTTGAGGGTACATGGTGATCTGCGCGCTTGACACCGTTGGATTTAGATCAGGTAGGATCTGATGATTGTAATTTAGAGGCGTATGGTATGCTCCTGGATGGGCAACACATGTGATCTGCAGAAATATGTTAAGAAAATGAAAAATGTTGGACCTGGGACTCGAGCCCAGGTCATCTCCCTCACATACACGCTTCATTGCCAGCTGAGCTATCTGATCATTCATTAATAAGAATAAAACTACAACATAATATATGAAATGAAGCAATAATTATTTAAATCAAACGCGTGCACTACTGGTGGGTCCCAATATTTTAAATGGGCCAATCATGAAATAGCTTATGGCCACGCCAACACAAGGAGGGTCAAACCACTCCTCACGGTGGTTTACTGTTGTCTTCTCTAGCGAGGCTAGAAACAAAACCTGCAAAATACGACGCTTCAAGCCCAGAAATTTTGGCTACCCCCCATAAAACCTAGGTTGCAAACTCAGCCATGGTCTTAGCTTGGACTGAAAGTTTCTGTATCATCGAGCCTGAAGCTTACATATTTCCAAACCCTAACAATGGTGTTTAGTGATTATGGCCTTGCAACATACATGAAACACGTTAGGATGCTCACAAGCAATGATAACAACATGAATATGCAATTAAAAGGGATTTAAAATACGAATTAAATAAGTTTGAGATCCAATTTTTTTTACCAAAATAGGAGGATCGGATGAGGGAAATTCTGTGTGAATTGAACTTGTTTAAGGCCTGGGAATCACTCCTGGGACCTTCAGGGAATGAATGGCTGGCTTGGTTTGGATTGAGAAAGGCTGGAATTTGCTCTTTCAAAATTCACGTTTTTTGACAATTCTTTGCAATTTTGTGTGGCTCCTTCCAGGTGGTGTATCTGTGGCTAATGCTTTCTAATGTGTTCTTTATATAGAGAGGAGGGAGGAGACAAGAGAACAAAGGTTTAAACAACCATAAACAAGTGTTTTCAAAGCCATGAGTGATATTTTGTAACTTTGCCAAAGTCATGGAAACTTGTGTCTTTTTTTGAATTTGAATGAATTTGGACATGCTGGCCTTGTTGTACACAAAATATAGGGCCCCTCCATGCATCAAACCAAGTCCAACCAATAATGGCCCATATAATTTGCATTAATTTTGATTTATTTTATTTTTAATTAAATAAAATTAATATAAAATGCAAATAAGATCAAGATTATGCAAAAATGGTTTTAAGGGTCCTTAGACATTTCATGAACATGTTTAGGCCCTGAAAGTTCGGCTCATTAGCTTGAAAAATGATTTTGCCCAAAGTTGACTCCATGCATTTTCTTGAAAATTACCAAACTTGTCCAAGCCGTAACTTGCTCAATTTGTATCTCATAATGATGATCTTAGTCTTTTTGAAAATCCCATGATGTCTACTTGAATCCCTATTTTTATCAATTTTGCATTTGAAGATTTTATCTTGATGTAAAAGGTCTTAGCAAAAAGTGGCTTTTGTTGACTTTTTGAAAATGACCTGTAATGTCTGAGCTTGTATCTTTCAAATGGTGCATTTGTTGAACTTGTGGGCTGAAGAGAAGTTGTATGGATTTGGCTTCTCTTCAAAATAAGCTTTGGTTGTGGAAAAATGGATGAATTATGTGAAAGTTATGCCTGGTCAAATTTTGGTTGACTTTTCCTATAGAAACCCTAATTTAGCAATTCTTGACTTTTGATAAATTAGGGACATTTCTTGAGGAATCTTGATAAACCCTTGATCAAATGATGGATATCACTTCAAAAGGTTGATGTTGACAAAAAAATCTTAAAGTTTGACTGTATATTGGTCACAATTGACTTTTGACCTAGTACAATTGATTTTCAAACATTTGAGCAATTGACTGAGCAAACTTGTAGTGAAAGGCATGAAACTTGTCATGGACAATCTTGAAGGCATATTAGGACATTGGAAAACATTTGATACCTTTGGAGCTCAAACATCTTGATGAAAATTGAAACCCCAGTTAGAAGTTCATTGCTTAGGAGGAGAATTTTGCTGGTCAATTCTTGGTCAACCTTGAGCAATTGAGGATCTCTAGGAGCATGCTTTGAGTAGAAATGGGAGGGCAAATTTTGGGAGTACAACAGTTGTCCCTGTTCAATCTTCTTAAACCTGAGGATTTAGATTGGCTTGTCTGCCTATCGTGATCTGAAGGTGGAAGATGATTGAACACTAAAGTGCCCAGAAATTTGCACTCGCATGAAGTAACACTGATGGTTGATGATATCGGGAATGGGCTTACAGATTCCATTTGTTAAAGATGAGAGTCATCCAATATGGGCTTAAAGATGCCATCCAAATTAGATGTTGACTTCATAAGAGGTCCCTTTGTGGAGATTCCTTTTCCTGTTGTTTGAGGTGGACTCCGCTAGGGAATGTTGGTTTCTGTTTGGGGAATAGAGTCTAGGAGCTTTAGTTGTCCATTACTCTACTGGGGAGTTATCTCTTGTCTGGAGAGATGAAAGTTAGCTATTATCTGGTCGAAATCCAGGCTTCACAGTAACTTGCTAAGGATAACAAATTTGACGGCTATCTGGTTGTATTCCAGGCTTCACATCGACTTACTAGGGAATATAAAATTAACTGTTATCTGGTCGGTTTCCAGGCCTCGCAATAAAAATGAAGTGGAACTGTTATCTGGTCGTATTCCAGGCTTCGTAGTAACTCAAACTGTTATCTGGTCAGAATCTAGGCTTCAGTGACTTGAACTATTATCTGGTCGTGTCCAGGCTTCAATGATTTGAAGAAATTAAGTTGTTATCTGGTCGGATCCAGGCTTCAAATTGAATTTGAGGCATACTGTCATCTGGTCGGGTCCAGGCTTCATAATAATTGACAGAATAAACTGCTATCTGGTCGGACACTAGGCTTCGTAGTGATGTGAGAGAGTAAACTGCTATCCAGTCGTATTCAAGGCTTCGTAGCAACTTAAATTGTTATCCAGTCGAAATCCAGGCTTCACAGTAATTGAAGAAGTGAACTACTATCTGGTCGTATTCCAGGCTTCGCAACAACTTAAACTTTTATCCGGTCGAAATCCAGGCTTCACGGTAATTAAAGAAGTGAACTACTATCTGGTCATATTCCAGGCTTCGCAACAACTTAAACTGTTATCCGGTCGAAATCCAGGCTTCACAGTAATTGAAGAAGTGAACTACTATCTAGTCAGATTCCAGGCTTCACAGTAACTTAAACTGTTATCTGGTCGAAATCCAGGATTGACAATGTCTTGACTTGTAGATTGATTGTTATCTGATCGGAATCTGGGCTTCATCAATGACGTTGAATGCTATCTGGTCGGATCTAGGCTTCAGTGTTGTAAACTGCTATCTGGTCAGATTCCAGGCTTCACAGTAACTGATGAACTATTACTTCGAATAGTTGCCCTGTCTTGTTTTAGGAATTAATCTGGAACGTGTTGGAAATTGAGGATGGTATTTGTTTGTTGATTTTCCCTGAAAAGGTAAAGAATTAGTTGTATGCAATGTCATGATGTATGTAATGCATTGCGTGATGTTGCTCTCAAAATAAATGAGATTGTGCTATATGCATTTGTATGTATATGCTATGTGTGATACGGTGAGAGAACTGACTTGGTTGTTTTGCGTTTTGATCGTAAAATGTTGCGGTTAGCAAGAGTCGCCACCGACTTTTCTTTTATCCAAAAGGAAAGGCGAAAAAGCACAGGAAAGACCTTTAGAGATGTTTTCTTGAGTTCGGGGGGTAGATTATGAAAAGGGAAGGTATTAGCACCCTTTTCATCCATGGTTTTCCATGGTATCTTAGTTACTTGCTAGATCACTTGCTTTTGTTTGAAATTGTGCTTTTTGTGTTTTTTGAAAGTATTTTGTAAAAGAGGCCATCGTTTATGAAATCTTTGTAATGATTCTCGTTTGTAAGAATGTATACAAAGATGTTGATCTTTTTGAAAATGTTTTCAATTTCGTAAGATGTTTGGAAATGTGAGTGTTTGTTTTTGCAAGGATATTTTTTTTGAAATGGAGCAAGTAACTAAAAGTAATCTACCTACTCAAATGTCTTTCTTGTTCATTTTCCTTTCCTTTGATATTGCTGTCTTACCATTGATTTGGTAAGCAACCCTACCTTTGGATGTAAACGGGACGGGCGTGGGTCATCGTATAGCCATGATTAGCAATGTTGCAAAGCATCTTAGCATTTGTGAGGGACTAAGATCATTTTTGTAAAGCAACTTTGAATAGCGTCATCGAGGGACTATGATCTTGTATTTCGATTGTTTTTGCTAAGATACCTCACATGCATAACATGACCATTTTTTAGGCAACAAGTGGAGTTAACCTTAAGGGTGCATGTGTGAATAGTGTGTTTTATTTGTATGCATTTAATCTTTGACTAGGGTTATCTACTTGTTGATTTTATCTTGCCATACAAACCCTAATTACTAGCATTTACATTCGAAAGCGATAAATTTCAGAAATGTAAAGTCCTACGCTATTACATAATTTTAGGGATGGGGGTATATATTTATGAATGGGGATTGCAAATAAAATTAAATCCTAAGTTACTATTACAACCATATTGAAATGGAGAAGAATGTACAAGAGATGTAAAATGGACTTGTTTTATTTTAAGAAAATATTTTTGATATTTTGTTTTAAGAAAAAAGTTTTTGGTGTCTTTTTTATTAATGAAATAGAAATTAATAGCAAAAAAGTGAGAAAAAAGAAAAATAGAATCAGCGTATTGCTGACTAAAGGAGGTCAGAAGTTCTGACTCTGGCGTACTGCAAAACAGATATCCTGTTAGTGAAAAAATAGGTAAAGTTAGAAGTTCTGGGTCCGCTGGGAACAAAGTAGTTTTCAGAAGTTCTGATACCACTGGCAGAATTTGGTCTCCCTCTCCATGCTAGTCAGAACATCTGCAACTTGGTCGTTTCTCAACAAAACAGAAGATGCGCATATGACAGTTATGACATGTTTCATAGTGTTTCCGAAACAAGAAATATCAGAACTATAAGTTAAAGGCAAGCATGAATTTGCTAATCCTAATTCTGAGTTATAATTTCTTCAAGAAATTCTGAACTGATTTACTCCCTACTTAGGCAGACAAATACGTGAAACCTCAAAACATGTACAACATCAGAAACATGATGTCTACATTGTATCTTTGAACATGCAAATCTGATAATGCTTAAGTAATATGGTGAGAGTCAGCAGAAGCTTACCTTGCCGCTGGAAAAGATTCTGTGAACCGGAGGTTGGTCCTGAACTCTGGTGATGTTCTGAGCAGCTTCTTCACGTACTCAGCAGGTTGGAAGTTTTCGCCTTTTGGAACAGCTAAGGGGTAATGTTCTGACTTCTTTGAGGTGAAGGTGGATGGAGAATGTATGGCAGTATGAACACAGAAATTAGGATAGCTTCTAATATGTGAATCAGAAACTGTGTGGATGGTTTTAGTCAAGAAACACTTGAGAATAAATGGAGTTTGAATGCAAGGAATCAAAAGTTAACAGGTTTTGTATGTTGTGTTTGCAGTTTTGGACTCTTGGAGTTTTAACAGGGGTTCAGGGATTTTCTTTCTCAAATTTCCGACCCTTTCACAGTTGCAAATGTAGTTCAATTTATAGGAAAAGATCTTGTAGTTTGGAGAGTGAAACCATCACATGCTAGGGTGTTGCCTTGCTGTTGAAGCAAGTATGGTGGTTAGTAGCCTTAGAAGCGCCTAAGCTGGAATTGTAAGCAGGAATTAAGGAAAAGTAACTTCCAAAGAAAAAGTAACGCATGGGCCCAAAACACTTTTGTACAAGAGTTTGCTTTTCCAAGACAATAAAGGTACTTCTATGCCACACGTGGAGAAATCCTATGAACAAAGACCCATAAGTGGTTGTGAGCATTAAATGAGCATTAAATGATGATGAGACTTATCAAATCAGAAATCCTGCCCTGTGAAACTCTGCATCATTGCTTAATTCTGGATCAGAAGTACAACTTCAGCGTAACATCCAACCTCTGATCTTTGTATCTCCTTGCTCCAGCATGTTCTGAAGGAGCTCTCAGGCTTTCTAGAAAGCTTGCAGGATGCTTCTTAACCTTCTTTGAATACTGAACCTTTGTGAAAACTGGCCCAGAAGTTCTGACCCAATTCTGTCTTGAAAATGTCCAGAATTTGCCGAGTGCTTTAATTTCAAGGACGTGTCTCTGAACATTTATAACTTGAAATTCCAGCAGAAGTTCTGCCAGAATCAACTTGCATCATGGTGATAATCTGATCAGAAGTTCTAAGCTTGTCATATTTCTTAAACACTTAGAAAAATTCTAAATATTTAAAAATTTAACTTTTCCAAAGTAACTTTTGATTTTTTTTTGAATTTCCAGATGAAACAAACTTCATATCTCAAACATGTCTTGATGAAATATGACTCTTGAAACTTGATTTTGATCAAAAGTCAAAGTTTGACTTTTCAATGCGCAAATGACCATTTTACCCTCGTGAATGACTTTCTTGAAAAATCTGTAATTCAAGGCTTGAAATTGGATGGAAGCAAACCTGCCAGTCCAAGTTGATCCTTTGAGAAATGAGATGGCAAATTTTAGGGTACAACAGCTGCCCCTGTTCAATCTTCTTAAACCTGAAGAGTTAGATTGGTGAGTGCACCATTCGTGACTTAAAGGTGAAAAATGATTGAACACTAGAGTGCCCAGAAATTTGCACTCGAAGATGGATGGTGAATGGGCTTATATATGCCATTTGGAGGAAAGTTTATAAACATTAGAAGAAATATCAGCACAAATCTCTTGTTGATTTATACTAAAACTTGATGTTCTACCTGTGAGAAAAAGGGTTAGTGAAATGCATATGCATGCATGATGTTCACCAGATGTGGTATTATGCTAAATGCATAAGGTATGTATGAATGAGGTATATATGTTTCTGTCCGGGAAAATAAATCCTTGACTGCTGCTGAGGAAATTCTGGGAGGTTGAATCCCTGATTGCCGTTGGAGATGAAAGATATGCATATGTTCAAATTTTATTGAAAGGATGCTTTTGCTGGGGAATATCGTTCAAATGTCAACTGTTATCTGGTCGGATCCAGGCTTCATAGTTGCTGAGGATGAAGTAGTCGACTGCTATCTGGTCAGATCCAGGCTTTACGACAACTTACTGGAGGAAGAGGTGAATTAACTATTATCTGGTCGGATCCAGGCTTTGTAGAAAATTCCTTGAAATTGAATAGTTATCTGGTCGGATCTAGGCTTCACAACAACTTGCTGGGGATATGGAAGTTAACTGTTATCTTGTCGGATCCAGGCTCCACAGTAACTTGAAGTGGTAACCACTATCTGGTCGAGTCTAGGTTTCACGATTTTTTGGAAAGTTGTACTATTATCTGGTCGAGTCCAGGCTTCATAGTGTCTCTTTGGGGATAACAGTTAATTGTTATCTGGTCGGGCTCCAGGTTTCACAATAAACGATTTGAAAAACTATCATCTGGTCGGGTCCAGGATTTGCAGATTTCTGAGGTTGATGAGGTCAATTGTTATCTGGTCGGGTCCAGGTTTTACAATAAATTGTTTGGGGATTTAGTTGTTATTTGGTCGGTTCCCAAGTTTCACAACGAATCTCCGAGGGTAATTGCTATCTGGTCGGATCCAGGCTTCACAATAACTTACTTGAAAAGATGAAAATGAAAACTGATATCTGGTCAGGCCCAAGTTTCTCAGCAATCTGTTGGGGATATGGAGGCAACTCTACTGGGGAAAAGAAGTTAAACCTTAATCGGGTTGAGTTCAGGTTCTTCTAGATATTTGAAGAGTTAGGCTATTATCCGGTTGGGTCCAGGTTTCATAGCATTTTGAGGTTGAGATCAACTGTTATCTGGTCGGATCTAAGTTTCAGGTGTTCAAATCTGTTATCTGGTCGGGTCGAGGTTTCAGTAATTGAAGAAGTCAAACTATTATCTGGTCGGGTCCAGGCTTCATTAATAACTTGAAAAGTGTGCTAATATCTGGTCGGATCCAGGCTTCATAGCATCTTTTGAAATAGTAAAGGCTTTGTTGACGACTTTACTGGGGATCAGGGGTTGTGGCCCTGTGATTTGCAATAATCTAAAAGGGAAATTCAAATTGGAGAGTGTAGACTCAGTCGGGTAAGGCAGAGTCAGCTTGGGGAAGATACACTCAACTGAGGATAATAGACTTCGTTTGGGGGTAATAGCCTTAGCTGGGGAAGATATACTCAGCTGGGAAAATACACTCAGCTGGGAATGATAGGCTCGGCTGGGGAACTTCATGGTGTCTTGATTGTTATATGTTGAGAATTTTGAATTCGGCTAGGGAAATAACCCTGTTGGGGAAATAAACCCTGTTGAGGAAGTGAATTTCCTTTAGGAAGTGATCGACGAGGCTTCAACTTGTAAAAATTGACTTAGCTGGGGAGAAAGCGACCAAGAGGTCGAGACTTTGGTCAGGGATTATCCTATGCAAAGATACTTTATGGGCAACTCCGTCGGAGAAAGGTTTATTGTCGCCGTCCTTATGGGGATAATGATGATGAGATGATTTTGTGGGGCTATTTCATATACATTGAAGAGATGCCTACTGATGCTTAGCAGGACACATGTGCCAAATAGTTTTAATTATGTTCACATGCATATGTTCATTCAATTTTAGTCATTAGACAAATTTGCATTCAAAACAAAGACAGGAATTTTGCACTTCGAATTGTATTTGTATTGATATTTTGCCCCTGAATAGGCGTTTTTGTACAGAGAGACGGAGATCCTAGTAAGAGGAAATCGTCGAAATGAAAACAAAATTGAGAATGAAAACAAATAGCCATGTGAAATGATCTCATTGCCTTCCAACTCTACTATTGCCCCCAATGTCTTCGAATGTATCTTGCCGTTGATAGAAGTTGATTGGGTTGATCTTAGACCGTCTGAACTTAGACCTTGATGATAAAATTGACCGTATTGATTCCATGGGACATAGTCATACGCTTTTAATCCTTAACTTTGCCTGGACCGCCCTTTCGGGTTTTCAGCCCACCAGGAAACCCTTTTTTGTCCAAGTCGCCCTTTGGGGTTTTCAACTTGCCGGGTGTACAATCTTTTGCATATATGCCTAATTTTTGCCCAAACCTTTTGGTTTGTCGGGATGCCCTTATTTTGCTTAGGTGTGTCAACCTAACGGGTCTCTTATGCGTAGTATTTTTTAACTATGTCCGCATTGATAGGATGTGGGAAATCTTCACCATCCATGGTAGTCAGCATCATGGCACCGCCAAAGAAAACTCTCTTGACAACAAATGGCCCTTCATAGGTGGGAGTCCATTTTCCTCTGGGGTCGCCTTGTGGTAAAATGATGCGTTTTATCACCAAGTCACCAACTTGATATACTCGAGTTTTGACCTTTTTGTTGAAAGCCTTGATCATTCGTTTTTTATATGTCTGACCATGGAAAATAGCAGCTAATTGTTTTTGTCAATCAAGTTCAGCTGATCCAATCTCGTTTGAATCCACTCGTCTTCGTCTAAACCTGCCTCAATCATAATCCTCAGCGAGGGAATCTGAATTTCCACTGGCAGAACATCTTCCATGCCATAAACCAAGGAAAAGGGAGTTGCCCCAATTGAGGTTCTAGCTGTAGTACAGTATCCATGTAGATCAAACGGAAACATCTCATGCAAATCCTTATAGGTTACTACCATCTTATGCACAATCTTATTGATATTTTTGTTGGCTGCTTTGACTGCGCCGTTCATTTTTGGTCTATACGGAGAAAAATTGTGATGCTTGATCTTAAACTGAGTGCAAAGCTTAGTGATCATAGCATTGTTGAGGTTAGTCCCATTGTTGGTGATTATCCTTTCGGGGATACCATAACAGCAGATGAGGTTGTGTCTAATGAATTTGGCTACCACGTTCTTGGTGACTGAGGCAAACGAGGCGGCTTCGACCCATTTGGTAAAATACTCAATAGCAACAAGAATGAAGCGATGTCCGTTGGAAGATGTGGGATTGATCTCTCCGATCATGTCAATGCCCCACATTGCAAACGGCCACAGAGCGATCATGACATTCAGAGGGATAGGAGGCACATGGACCTTGTCAGCATAGATTTGGCATTTGTGACAGGTTCTTGAATGTTGATGGCAATCAGTCTCCATCGTTGACCAATAGTAACCTGCTCTTAAGATTTTCTTAGCCATCGTATGTCCACTTGAGTGAGTACCGAAAAGACCATTATACATGTCTTCCATGATTTTTTCTGCCTCCTTCTTGTCCATACATCAGAGTAGAGTTGAATCATGGTTACGCTTGTACAATATCCTGTTACTTAGGAAGAATTTGGCTGCAAATCTTCGCAAGAACTTTCTGTCATTGATAGATGACCCCTCTGGATATTCTTGGGCTTCAAGGTATCTCATCACCTCATGGTACCATGGCTTTTCCACATCGGTGTCGAGCTCATAGAAATGTGTAGGTTCATCGAATATTTCAATTGTTATCATAGGGGCTTCATTATCCCATCTGACCTTGAACATTGAAGACATGGTTGCCAAAGCGTCAGCCAACTGGTTTTCTTCCCTAGGGAAGTGCTCAAAAGTGATCTCTTTGAAGTGAGGAATCAGGGATAGCACAAGATCCTTGTAAGGGATAAGATTAGGGCGTTTAGTGTCCCAATCTCCTTTTACTTGGCTGATCACTAGGGCGGAATCCCCAAACACATTCAAATGCTTGATCCTCAAGTCAATAGCAGCTTTCAGACCTAAGATGCATGCTTCATACTCGACCATATTATTTGTGCAATCGAAGCATAGTCTGGCAGTTAAAGGAGTGTGGAAACCTTCAGAAGAGATGATCACATCACCAATTCCGTTACCTAAGGCGTTGGAAGCCCCATCGAATACCATAGTCCATCGGGATCCTTGTTCAGGTCCGTCATATGGTCCAGGTTTCGCACAGTCGGTTACCAGCATGATGGTCTCATCAGGGAAGTCAAAGTACATGGACTGATAATCATCCACAGCTTGATGGGCCAAATGATCCGCTAATACACTTCCTTTGATGGCTTTTTGAGTTGTGTATTGAATGTCATACTTGGTCAAGATCATTTTCCATCTGGCTATCCGTCCGGAAAGGGCAGGTTTCTCGAAGATGTACTTGATTGGGTCCATCTTGGAAATCAACAGAGTGGTATGAGTCAACATATACTGTCTTAGCCGGCGAGCAGCCCATGCCAGAGCGCATCAAGTTTTCTCGAGCAGTGAATATCTGGTTTCACAGTCGGTAAACTTTTTGCTCAGGTAATAAATAGCATTCTCTTTTCGGCCAGACTCGTCATGTTGGCCCAAAACACACCCCATAGAATTCTCTAGTACTGTCAAGTACATGATCAAGGGTCTTCCTCCAACTGGAGGCATGAGAATAGGAGGTTCTTGTAGGTATTCTTTGATTTTGTCGAAGGCAATCTTGAATTCATCGTTCCACCTGACTACCTGATCTTTCTTTAAGAGTTTGAAGAGTGGCTCACAAGTAGCAGTTAAGTGTGATATGAAACGGGCAATGTAATTGAGATGACCCAAGAATCCTCTGACTTCTTTTTCAGAATGAGGGACTGGTATTTCTTGGATGGCCTTTACCTTGGTAGGATCAACTTCAATGCCTTTATTACTGACAACAAAACCTAGAAGCTTTCCAGAGCGTACTCCAAACATGCACTTGTTAGGGTTTAACCTCAGCTTGTACTTCTTCTGCCTCTCGAATAATTTGTGCAGGTGATCGAGATGTTCTTCTTCGGTTTGTGATTTGGCAATCATATCATCCACATATACCTCTATCTCATGATGAATCATGTCATGAAATAAAGCTACCATAGCCCTTTGATATGTTTCCCCTGCATTCTTTAATCCGAACGACATGACCTTGTAGCAGAAGGTGCCCCATTGCGTAAGGAAAGTAGTCTTATCCATGTCTTCGGGAGCCATCCTTATTTGATTATAGCCTGAGAAGCCATCCATGAAAGAGAAGACTTTATGCTGAGCAGTATTATCAACTAAGACGTCAATGTGTGGTAGAGGGAAATCATCTTTGGGGCTTGCCCTATTCAGATCCCTATAGTCTACGCACATGCGAACTTTCCCGTCTTTCTTTGGCACTGACACCACATTGGCAACCCATTGAGGATAGGATGTAATAGCTAGGAACCCTGCATCAAATTGTTTCATCACTTCAGCTTTGATCTTTTCCGACATATCAGGCCTCATGCGACAAACTTTTTGCTTGACAGGCGGACAATCTTCTTTTATCGGTAGACGGTGAACTACGATGTTGGTATCCAACCCAGGCATATCTTCATAAGACCAAGAAAAACTTCCATATAATCACGCAACATCTGAACCAAACTTCTCTTAATACTGCTTTCCAAATTAGCGCCGATCCTGATTTCCTTCTTATCTGACTCAGTACCCAAGTTGATAACCTCAACTGACTCTTCATGTGGTTGAATGGCTTTTTCCTCTTGTAACAGAAGTCTGGATAATTCTCCTGGTATGTCATAATCTTCCTCGCCTTTGTCTTCGGCTTGGTTGATAGGATATTCAAAGTCATAGTTGACAATAGTAGAGTCATTGGCAATAGGATCCAGAGTGGATGTAGACCTGCAAGATTGTGTGTGTGTGCATGTAAGATACATGGCTATTTTTGAAAATGTATTCGAAAGAAAGGAAAGACAATGAACACAAATATTTGAATGCAAAAGAGTCCAATGTACTGAATGATCATGTGATTAGATGAACATAAATAAAACCCTTGACAAATGGACCAAAGTGCCCCGGGCCAAGCATATGGCTTGAAAGTCATTATCAAAATATTACAGACGACAAGTTCTTGAATTGAAAGAAAAGTAATAACAAGTAGATTACTCCTCAATGAAGGAGATGGGCACAAAGTTCTTTGTATGCCAATTCTTCATCTCCGTTGTAGTTGGATACACCCACTCTTCAAATGTAGTCTCTTCTTCAGAATCACTCACGACATTGACTCCATGGCTTCCAATGCGGAGAGGTGGCTTTCCAGCACGAGCACGCCTCACTTCTTTCTGAGCTTTGATGGTGAATCCCAAACCAAATTTGTCTGCTTTAAAAGGGATATCTAGGAGTTTCCGCCAAGTATCACAGTTTCCTCTTTCAATTGCCTCGCGGGCATCCTTGACTAAAACCATTTTTGGCGTGGCCTTAACAACTTTAGACTCATTAGAAGAACATTTAGTAGCAACAATCATCGGCGGTACAACCTCAAAGGCTTGACATGGGGTTTCAATGAATTCTCCGTCCATCTCTACATACTTGAAAGAGTTAAGGTGGCTCACCATAAACTCTTCTTCTCCACAGATGGTGACTATTTTGCCTTTGATTGGGTATTTGAGTTTCTGATGGAGGGTTGAGGTCACTGCCCCAACATTATGGATCCACGGACGACCTAACAGACAAGAATAGGCAGGGCGAATATCCATAATATAGAAGGTGGAGTTGAAGGTTTGGGAACCCACTTTGATTGGAAGATCTACTTCCCCATGAACAGTCCTCTTTGATCCATCAAACGCCCTTATGATGATATCACTTGGATTTAAGATTAAATCTTCATAGTCAAGACGGTCTAATGCCCCCTTGGGTAACACATTCATAGAAGAACCAGTGTCGACTAGCACATGTGCTAAGGTAGTCCCTTTGCACTTGATAGAAACATGTAAAGCTTTGTTGTGATTCTTCCCGAGAGGTGTTAAGTCAGCATATGAAAACCCCAAGTCGTTATCAGCTGTCAGGCTAGCCACGCAATTCTCAAATTGGTCTGTTGTTGTCTCATGGGGGACATGAGCCTTTTTCAGGAACTTGATTAATGTCCGAGCATGGGCATCAGAGCAAAGCAGCAATGACAACATTGAAATCTTAGAGGGGGTTTGCCCTAGCTGTTCTACAATTTTGAAGTCGCTTTTCTTGATGATCTTCAAAATCTCGTCCATTTCACGGGCGGAGGGTTCTTCATCAGCTACATCTTTGGAAGTTACCTCGACCACATCAGGCTCAACAACCTTCCCCTTCCCTCTGGTATCGATGTTGGCAGCAATAATGCGGATGGGCGTCTTTGTAACTACTGGAGGTGAGATATTGGGTGAGAATATTCTCCCGGTTCTAGTTACTTTGCTTGAGCCAGCTATGTTTCCAATATCGTCATCTTTCCCTTCTTCAATCCAGGCATCGTGTTCAATCCCATGATAGAACACTTCAGCACCGTAATTCCATGGTACCGCTTTATTTGAAGAGTAGGGAATTGGTTCGGGATTGGTAATGATTAAGGGAGTAATAGTGGGTTCATTTGAAATCCTAATAGGACCTTTGGAGGTAATCCTAAGAGGTTTGTTGGAGATGGTAATAATGGAGAGGTCTTCACATTTGTTAACCAAACTCTTGGCAGGCGGAGTCTTTTCAAAAAGAATTTCATGGCTATCCATCAGGCATTGTATACCTTTCTTCAGCCTTTCACAACCATTGTATTATTTCGTACAGCGCACACAATCTTTTTCACAGCCAGGGAAAATCCCAGCTTTCAACAGATTGTTCTTGATTATATTCAGCGGAGTAGTCAATTCTTCAACAGAGGCAATGAAAATTGTTTCTTCGACAGCATTAACACCTTTGTCATGCTTCAGCATTGGAGCGGTAATTACATTCGGCGTTGGAGGAGGATCAAATTCAATAGTCTTGTTGTCAATTAAATCCTGGATCTTGTTCTTCAAGGCCCAGCACTGATCAGTCTCGTGCCCGAGGCTGTTTGAATGGTAAGTACACTTTGCATTTGGATTATATTTGGGTGATGAGGTGTCAGGGTTGGCGGGAGGATCGCGCAAGGTCACTAAATTAGCCCTGGGCAAATGTTGAAGGGTTTGAGACAGTGACATTCCTAACCTTGTAAACTGTCTTCTTGGAGCTTCAAAATGTTGATGATTTGCAGATGGTCTTGGAGTAGGAGTTGGATTGGAGATTCAGACAGCATTGACAGACGAATGATTATTCTTCTTGGTATGGGCCCTTTCCCCATACACAGCATTAACTTCTTTCTTCGCAGAAAAAGGTTTCTTGATAGGATTGGCGGTGGAGGTAGATTCCACAGAGATCTTCCCACTTTTAATGCCACTTTCAACTCTTTCACCGATTAAGATTTATTCGGTGAAACCAGAAGAAGAACAACCAACCAACAGATTAAAGAAAAGACCAGATAAAATGCCCATGAACATGTCGATGTGTTCCCTATCAGTCAAGGGAGGTTGGACCCTACTAGCAAGGTCTCTCCAATTTTGCGCATATTCCTTAAATCCTCCGTTCTTTCCCATGGTCATATCTTGTAACTGAACCCTTGTTGGCGCCAAGTCGGTATTGTATTGATACTAATGGTAGAAGGCAATAGCTAGATCCTCCCAAGTGTTGATACGAGAACCATCTAACTGATAAAAACCAATCAAGTTGTGTTCCAGCCAAGCTCTCTTGGAAAAAGTGAACCCAGAGCTTCTTATCAGCAGTGTACGGCTGTATCTTGCGTACATAAGATTTCAAATGGAGTTTGGGACAAGAAACCCCATCGCACTTTGCAAAGATTGGTACTTTGAATTTGTGGGGAATTATTAGCCCAGAGATCAAACCCAAATCATCAAAATCTAAACTGGGGACGACTTTAATTTCAACAGCTTTCAATCTGTCTTCTAACTGCTTGTATTTGATGTCAGCGGGTGGATACTGCTCGTTAAAATAATCATCATCAGATTCTTGATTATTAGCACATTCATCCTGAGTACTCTTGACCTCACCGACTTGGTTCTTGTCCTCTTTAGATGAGTCTCCTCCCACTGGTATTTGGCGGATTGTCTCCTTGAATCTTCTACCCATGTTGAGTAGAGCTTTCTTCTTTGGCTTCTTCTTAACGGTAAGCAAAGCCATCATATCTTGCTGCCCCTTGGCTAGGGCGAGTAGAGCTTCCTTCCCCTTGTTTGTTTTGCGTTTTGATCGCAAAATGTTGCGGTTAGCAAGAGTTGCCACCGACTTTTCTTTTATCCAAAAGGAAAGGCGAAAAAGCACAAGAAAGACCTTTAGAGATGTTTTCTTGAGTTCGGGGGGGGGGGGGGGGGGGGGGTAGAATATGAAAAGGGAAGGTATTAGAACCCTTTTCACCATGGTTTTCCATGGGCTCTTAGTTACTTGCTAGATCACTTGTTTTTGTTTGAAATTGTGCTTTGTGTGTTTTTTGAAAGTATTTTGTAAGAGAGGCCATCGTTTAGGTAATCTTTGTAATGATTCTCGTTTGTAAGAATGTATACAAAGATGTTGATCTTTTTGAAAATGTTTTCAATTTCGTAAGATGTTTGGAAATGTGAGTGTTTGTTTTTGCAAGGATATTTGTTTTGAAATGTAGCAAGTAACTAAAAGTGATCTACCTACTCAAATGTCTTTCTTGTTCATTTTCCTTTCCTTTGATATTGTTGTCTTACCATTGATTTGGTAAGCAACCCTACCTTTGGATGTAAACGAGACGGGCGTGGGTCATTGTATAGCCATGATTAGCAATGTTGCAAAGTATCTTAGCATTTATGAGGGACTAATATCATTTTTGTAAGGCAACTTTAAATAGCGTCATCGAGGGACTATGATCTTGTATTTCGATTGTTTTTGCTAAGATACCCCACATGCATAACATGACCATTTTTTAGGCAACAAGTGGAGTTAACCTTAAGGGTGCATGTGTGAATAGTGTGTTTGATTTGTATGCATTTAATCTTTGATTGGGGTTATCTACTTGTTGATTTTATCTTGCCATACACACCCTAATTACTAGCATTTACATTCGAAAGCGATAAATTGCAGAAATGTAAAGTCCTACGCTATTACAATATTTTAGGGATGGGGGTACATATTTATGAATGGGGATTGCAAATAAAATTAAATTCTAAGTTACTATTACAACCATATTGAAATGGAGAAGAATGTACAAGAGATGTAAAATGGACTTGTTTTATTTTAAGAAAATATTTTTGATCTTTTGTTTTAAGAAAAAAAATGTTTTTGGTGTTTTTTTTTATTAATGAAATAGAGAGTAATAGCAAAAAAGTGAGAAAAAGAAAAATAGAATCATCGTATTGCTGACTAAAGGAGGTCAGAAGTTCTGACTCTGGCGTACTGCAAAACAGATATCCTGTTAGTGAAAAAATAGGTAAAGTCAGAAGTTCTGGGTCCGCTGGGAACAAAGTAGTTTTCAGAAGTTCTGATACCACAGGCAGAATTTGGTCTCCCTCTCCATGCTAGTCAGAACATCTGCAACTTGGTCATTTCTCAACAAAATAGAAGATGCGCATATGACAGTTATGACAGGTTTCATAGTGTTTCAGAAACAAGAAATATCAGAACTATAAGTCAGAGGCAAGAATGAATTTGCTAATCCTTATTCTGAGTTGTAATTTCTTCAAGAAGTTCTGAACTGATTTACTCCCTACTTAGAAGACAAATACGTGAAACCTCAGAACATGCACAGCATCAGAAACATGATGTCTACATTGTATTTTTGAACATGCAAATCTGATAATGCTTAAGTAATGTGGTGAGAGCCAGCAGAAGCTTACCTTGCCGCTGGAAAAGATTCTGTGAACCGGAGGTTGGTCCTGAACTCTGGTGATGTTCTGAGCCGCTTCTTCACGTACTCAGCAGGTTGGAAGTTTTCGCCTTCTGGAACAGCTAAGGGGTAATGTTCTGACTTCTTTGAGGTGAAGGTGGATGGAGAATGTATGGCAGTATGAACACAGAAATTAGGATAACTTCTAATATGTGAATCAGAAACTGTGTGGATGGTTTTAGTCAAGAAACACTTGAGAATAAATGGAGTTTGAATGCAAGGAATCAAAAGTTAACAGGTTTTGTATGTTGTGTTTGCAGTTTTGGACTCTTGGAATTTTAGCAGGGGTTTAGGGCTTTTCTTTCTCAAATTTCCGACCCTTTCACAGTTGCAAATGTAGTTCAATTTATAGGCAAAGATCTTGTAGTTTAGAGAGTGCAACCATCACATGCTAGGGTGCTGCCTTGCTGTTGAAGCAAGTATGGTGGTTAGTAGCCTTAGCAGCGCCTAAGCTGGAATTGTAAGCAGGAATTAAGGAAAAGTAACTTCCAAAGCAAAAGTAACGCATGGGCCCAGCACACTTTTGTACAAGAGTTTGCTTTTCCAAGACAGTAAAGGTACTTCTATGCCACACGTGGAGAAATCCTTTGAACAAAGAACCATAAGTGGTTATGAGAATTAAATGAGCATTAAATGATGACGAGACTTATCAAATCAGAAATCCTGCCCTGTGAAACTCTGCATCATTGCTTAATTCTGGATCAGAAGTTCAGCTTCAGCGTAACATCCAACCTCTGATCTTTGTATCTCCTTGCTCCAGCATGTTCTGAAGGAGCTCTCAGGCTTTCTAGGAACCTTGCAGCATGCTTCTTAACCTTCTTTGAATTACCCTAGCAAACTCTGAATGAACCTTTGTGAAAACTAGCCCAGAAGTTCTGACCCAATTCTGTCTTGAAAATATCCAGAATTTGCTGAGTGCTTTAATTTCAAGGACGTGTCTCTGAACATTTATAACTTGAAATTCCAGCATTTCCAGGGGAAGTTCTGTTCTGCAATGTTTTAGATCTCATTGAAATTTATAACTGTTGTATCAGAAGTTCTGCCAAAATCAGCTTGCATCATGGTGATAATCTGATCAGAATTTCTGAGCTTGTCATATTTCTTAAACACTTAGAAAAATTCTAAATGTTTAGAAATTTAACTTTTGCAAAGTAACTTTTAATTTTTTTGAATTTCCAGATGAAACAAACTTCATATCTCAAACATGTCTTGTTGAAATATGACTCTTGAAACTTGATTTTGATCAAAAGTCAAAGTTTGACTTTTCAATGCGCAAATGACCATTTTACCCCCGTGAATGACTTTCTTGAAAAATCTATAATTCAAGGCTTGAAATTGGATGGAAGCAAACCTGCGGGTCTAGGTTGATCCTTTGAGAAATGAGAGGGAAAATTTTGGGGTACAACACTATGACATTTGTAAATTTATGCGTGAGTGCAATGTATGAACGTGTCAGTTGTTCCAATGCTGTATTATTGAATTAGGGAAAATAAATCCCTGACTGTTGCTGAAGAGTACTAGGAAGCTGAATCCCGGACTGCTGTTGGTGAGTGAAGAAAGTGATTCTTCAATTTCCACTGGGGATAATTAATGAAGATAGTTTTTCTAGGGATTCCCTTTCTCTGCCGGGGATCTTCAACTTCTGCTTGAGAATGATTTTGATGGGGGGGGGGGAAGAGTTCTGTTGGAAGATTTCACCAATTTGGAGAAATAAACTCCGCTGAGTGATGAACTTCCGTAGCTAGAGAAATAAACTCTACTGGGGATAAGGGTTTATAAACTACTTGAGATTTATAAAACTCTGATGCGGAAGGTGAACTCCATAAACTGCTTGGGGATTTTGTTGAAATCCTGTTGGGAAATCCTGAGAAGCTTGGCGACTTCACTGGAGATTTTAGTTGGAGCAGTAATTGGAGATTCTTGCTCTGGCGGGGATATGAGAACCCCACACCATTAGGCTACATACTGAGAACATGGATGTGACCTTGTAGTAGGATATCTCTGCTTCTGTATCTACTGGAGAAAATATGTGTCGGGGAAAACATCTGCAGGGATTTTGTGGGTGGCCCTTAGATATTGTCTCATTTCTTAAAGTCATTTGTAACTTTCTTTCTGTTTTTATGTGCATATTTATAAGCAGTAATCACATTCAAATGCATATGTTCAAAAATAATCACTGGACGTTTTCGCATACAAAATAGAAAAATAAAAACAGAAGTTTTGCACTTTCAAAGGAATAGTTTTGTATTAACTTGAATAAGCGTTTTTGTACAAGGAGACGGACATCCTGGTAAGAGAATGCCTTTGTAAGAATGGAAATCATACAAAATAGTATTCATAGAAAAATATCTATGTGAAATAATCCTATTGGGTTTCCGTTCTGCTATTGCCTTTATGTCTTTGAGCGTCTCATCCCTTTCGCTGCTTGTCCGAAGCTGATTGGATTGATTAGTACCGCTTGAGCTTGATAGTTGATACTAAATATTGGCTGTAAAGTGATCCAACGGGACATAGTTATACGCTTTAAATCCCTAAATTTTTCCTGGACTTCCCTTTCGGGTTTTCAGTCCACCGGGATACCCTTTTTTGCCCAAGCCTCCCTTTCCGGTTTTCGACTTACCGGATGTACAGATTTTTTTATGTATATCCCTAATTTTTGCCCGAACCCTTTTGGTTCGTCGGGATGCCATAATTTTTTGCCTAGGCCAGTCAACCTAGCGGGTCTTTATTCATGCATAGCATCTTTTAACTATGTCCGTGTTTACCAGATGTGGAAGGTCGTCACCGTCCATAGTGGTCAAGATCATGGCTCCACCAGAAAATATGTTCTTGATCACAAATGGCCCTTCGTATGTGGGATTCCATTTGCCCCTGGGATCACCTTGCGGCAATATCATGCGCTTGATTACTAGGTTACCGGCCTGATATACCTGACGTTTGACCTTCTTGTTAAAAGCTTTGATCATACGTTTTTGGTACATCTGACCATGACAGACAACCGCAAGCCTCTTTTCGTCAATCAGGTTCAATTGGTCAAGTCGAATCTGGACCCATTAGTCTTCATTCATCCCTGCATCCTTCATGATTCTCAAAGAAGGGATCTGGACCTCAATGGACAGGACAACTTCCATACCATATACCAAAGAGAAAGGAGTTACCCCTGTTGATGTGCGCATTATGGTGCGGTAACCATGAAGAGAAAATGGTAACATCTCATGCCAATCTTTATATGTCACTGTCATCTTCTGTATGATTTTCTTGATGTTTTTATTAGCAGCTTCTACAGCGCCATTCATCTTCCGCCGGTAGGGAGAAGAGTTATGATGCTAGATCTTGAATTGCGTGTAAAGCTCGGCGATCATAGTATTATTGAGATTGGTACCATTATCTGTAATGATTCTTTCTGGGATACCGTACCGATATACAAGGTTATGTTTGATGAATCGGGCCACTATGTTCTTGGTAACAGAAGAAAATGAAGCTGCCTCGACCCACTGTGTGAAGTAATAAATGGCGAAGAGGATGAAGCAATGCCCATTAGAAGCTGTATGTCTGATTTCTCCAATCACGTCGATACCTCACATTGTGAATGTCCAAGGAGCGGTCAGGACGTTTAGAGGAACTAGAGGTACATGCGCCTTGTCAGCATAGATCTGGCACTTGTGACAAGTCCGTGAATGCTGATAACAGTCTGCTTCCATAGTGAACAAGTAGTATCCTGCCAGTAGGATCTTTTTAGTCATCGTATGTCCACTGGAATGAGTGCCAAAGGTACCTTCATGCAAATCAGCCATAATATTTTCTGCCTCACTCTTGCCTACACATTGAAGCAAGGTAGAGTCGTGATTGCGCTTGTAGAGGATCCCGTTACTGAGAAAGAACTTAGCAGAGAATCTCTGTAGGAACTTCTTATCATTGACTGAAGCTCCCTCAGGATACTCTTGGGCTTCGAGATATCTTTTGACTTCATGGAACCAAGGCTTATCCATTACTTCTTCAGTACCAATCTCGTGACAGTATGTCAGTTCATCCATCCTTTCAATAGTGATTTGAGGAGCCTCATTATCCCACCTGACCTTGAACATGGATGACATAGTAGCTAGCACGTCTGCTAGTTAATTTTCCTCTCGTGGAAAATGCTCGAAGGTGATTTCTTCAAAGTGCAAAATCAGTTCCAATACATGCTCTTTGTACGAGATAAGATTAGGATGCTTCGTGTCTCATTCTCCTTTGATCTGGCTGATTACTAAGGCCGAGTCTCCAAATACACTCAAAAGTTTGATCCTCAAGTCGATGGAAGCTTTGAGACCCATAATACATGCTTCATATTCGGCCATGTTTGTTGGTATAATTGAAACATAATCTGGCAGTGAAAGGAGTATGACAACCTTCAGGAGATATGATCACAACACCGATGCCATTGCCAAGAACGTTAGAAGCTCCGTAAAAAACCACAGTCCATCGGGATCCTTTTTCAGGTCCTTCATCCGGTCCAGGTTCTTCACGATCAATCACTAACATGATATTCTCGTTTGGGAATTCAAAGTTCATGGATTGGTAGTCGTCCACAGCCTGATGAGCCAAATGATCAGCTAATACACTTCCTTTGATTGCTTTTTAGGTCGTATACTGAATGTCGTATTCAGCCAGGATCATTTGCCATCTTGCTATTATTCTGGAGAGAGTGAGCTTCTCAAAGATGTACTTGATAGGATCCATCTTAGATATCAACAAGGTACTGTGATTCAACATATACTGTCTTAGTCGGCGAGCATCCCATGCCAAAACGCAGCACGTTTTCTCGAGCAGTGAGTATCTTGTTTCACAGTCGATAAACTTTTTGCTAATGTAGTATATTGCATGCTCTTTTCGACCAGACTTGTCATGCTGCCCCAACACACACCCCATTAAATTCTATAACACTGTTAAGTACATGATCATAGGTCTTCCTTCGACTGGAGGCATCAAGATTGGAGGTTGTTCAATCATTTTGATCCAAAAGTCAAAGTTTGACTTTTCAGTATGCAAATGACCATTTTGCCCTTGTGAGTGATTTTCTTGGAAAATTTGTAGTTCAAGGCTTGGAATTGGATGGAAGCAAACTTGAGGATCCAGGGTGATTCTTTGAGAAATGAGAGGGCAAATTTTGGGGTGCAACAGAAGCTCTTAAAGATATTCCTTGATTTTGTCAAAGGCATATTGGCAATCATCATTCCACTTCACTGCTTGATCTTTCTTCAGGAGTTTGAAGATTGGCTCACAAGTAGCAGTTAGATGGGAAATGAACCTGGCAATGTAGTTTAAACGTCCCAAGAAACCTCTAAATTCCTTCTCAATGCGAGGAGTCGGCATCTTTTGTATGAATTTAACCTTTGTAGGGTCTACTTGAATACCTTTGTCATTTACAATGAAACCCAAAAGCTTACCAGATCTTAACCCAAAGGTGCACTTGTTCGGATTCAGCCTTAATTTTTATTTCTTCAGCCTATCAAATAGCTTCTGTAGGTGATCAATGTGTTCCTCTTCAGTCTGAGACCTGGCTATCATATCATCAACGTAGACCTCTATCTCGTGATGGATCATATCATGAAACAAATCTACCATGGCATGTTGATAGGTTGCCCCGGCGTTCTTTAACCCAAATGGCATAACTTTGTAGCAGAAAGTGCCCCATTGTGACAAAGGTCGTCTTCTCCATGTCTTAAGGTGCCATTTTGATCTGATTGTATCCGGAGAAACCATCCATGAAGGAGAATACTTTATGTTGTGCGGTGTTGTCAACCAGAACATCAATATGGGGAAGCGGGAAGTCATCCTTGGGGCTTTCCCTGTTCAGGTCTCTGTAATCCACACACATACATACCTTTCCATCCTTCTTAGGTACTGGAACAATATTGGAGACCCATTGTGGATAAGACATGACAACTAAGAAACCGGTGTTGAACTGTTTCATGACTTCAACCTTGATCTTTTCTGACATCTCAGGACGCATCCGACGAACCTTCTGCTTTACCGGAGGGTAATCCTCTTTTGTTGGAAGACGATGAACCATAATATCAGTGTCCAATCCTGGAATGTCTTCGTATGACCAGGCGAAGATCTCAACATAATCATGCAATATCTGAACTAACCGCTGTTTGACACTAGGCTCCAAGTTAGCACCTACCTTGACCTCTTTTCTGTCCTCTTTAGTACCCAAGTTTATTGTCTCAACTGGCTCCTCATGAGGTTGTATTGCCCTTTCTTCCTGTTGTAACAATCTGGCAAGCTCTCCTGGTACCTCACAATCTTCCTCACCTTCATCCTCGGCTTGGTTGATCGGATTTTCAAAGTCATAATGAGCAATAGCAGAACCATTATCAATGGGATCTAGAGTGGATGTGGATCTCTAGTTTGATATGTGAGTGTGTGTAAGAGCATAGCTATATATTTTTGATAAAGTAAAGAGGCAAAAAAGAAAAACAAAGAGCGTAAAATTTGCATGCGAAACGTCCAATGTTTTATTGATGACATATGAAAATGAAGTAATGACCCTCACAAATATACCATTGTGCCTTGGGTAAGACACAAGGCTTTAATGTTTCAATTGTTCAAATGTTACACTTCCTTAAAACAAAAAGACAAATTACTCTTGAATAAAATTAATTGGCACAAAGTCTTTAGCCTCCCAGTTGCCGAGTCCATCGCTGATGGTTGGGAAGATCCACTTGTCCAGGTCGTAGCTACTGTCAGCATCTTCTATGGCGGAGACAACATCAATAGCACTGACTCCCGGGCCATGCTTAGGCATAGGTGCAGTTATGACGTTGGGAGTCTCAAGAGCGTCAAATTCAATCTCCTTTGCCTTAATCAAATCCTTCACCTTGTATCATGGCCTGGACTTTCAGAATGGTAAGCACACCGGGCATTTGAATTGTAGCGAGGAGATGTAGTGTTGGTATTCTCCGGGGCCTCTCTCAGAGTTACCAGATTGGATTTCAACAAATGTGGCAAAACTTGAGACAAGGTCATTGTAACACGGTGGGAGAACTGACTTGGTTGTTTTGCATTTGATCGCAAATTTTGCGGTTAGCAAGAGTCGCCAACGACTTTTCTTTTATCCAAAAGGAAAGGCTGAAAAGAACAGGAAAGACCTTTGAGATTGTTTCTTGAGTTCGGGGGGTAGATTATGAAAAGGGAAGGTATTAGCACCCTTTTCATCCATGGTTTTCCATGGGCTCTTAGTTACTTGCTAGATCACTTGCTTTTGTTTGAAAATGTGCTTTGTATGGTTTTTAAAGTATTTTGTAAAGATGCATTTGTTTAGGCAAACTTTGTAATGATTCTCGTTTGTAAGAATGTATACAAAGTGTTTGATATTTTGAAAATGTTTTCAAGTTTGAAAGATGTTTTTGAAAGTGTTGGTGTTTGTTTTTGAAAATAGCAAGGATGTTTTTGTTTTGAAATTGAGCAAGTAACTAGGAACATTCTACCTACTCAAAAGTCTTTCATGCTCATTTCCTCTTTCCTTTGACATTGTTATCTTACCATTGATTTGGTAAGTAACCCTATCTTTGGATGTAAAAGGGACGGACGCGGGTCATCGTATAACCATGATTAGCAATGTTGCAAGATATCTTAGCATTTTCTTTAGGGACTAAGATCATTTTGAAAGGCAACATGGATAGCGTCATCGAGAGACTATGATCTTGTCTTTTGTTTGTTTTTGCTAAGATACCTTACATGCGTAATATGACCATTTTTGTAAGTCAACAAAGTGGGTTTACCCTAAGGGTGTAAGTGTGCAAGTGTATTGATTTACATGCTTGATTTGTCTTTGATTAGGGTTTGCTACTTGTTGGTTTTAATCTTTCCATACAAAACCCTAATTACTAGCAATTTGTATATAAAGAATTTAAATTGCGGAAAATAAAAATACTAAGCTATTACATCATTTATGGGAGGGGGTGTACAAATTACAAATGGGGGGAATTGCAAGAAATTAAATCTAAATAATTATTACAACCATATTGAATTTGAATAAATGTACAAAATTGAATAAGTAAAAATGTCTGAATGTAAATGTAAAAAGAAATGTGGTTTTTGTTTGGTTTTTCATGAAAAGGGTTTTTTGAACTAATTAATTAAAATAAAATAATTAACTAAAAATAAGAAAATTAATATTAAGTTAGTAAAATAAATTAATTTAAAGAAAAAAAGTTTTTTAGGGTTTTGATGAATTTAATTAAATTAGTAAATAAAAATAATTAAATAAAAGTCCTAATTTCTAAATTGATTTTAATTTACAAGAGAAATAAATAATGTAATATATTATCTAAGTATTAAAAAAAAGAAATTAATTAAAGAAAATATTTTTGTTCTTTTAGTTTTATGAAGAAAAATAAACTAAATAAATACAAATAATAAAATATAAATATTTTTTGGATTTGTTTTTATTAATGAAAATAATAATAATAATAATAATAATAATAATATTAATAATAATAATATTAATAATAATATTAATAATAATATTAATAATAATATTAATAATAAAGAAGATGTAAAATGAAAATAAAATAAAAAAGAAAGAAAATAAAATAACAAAAGAAAAATAAATGGGCCAGGAGTGTAAACAGCAAGGCAGGGGGTCAGAACATAAAAAAAATAAGGCTCAAGCATTTGGAGGCCCAGGCACTGCAAAAACAAAGAAATGTCAAAAAAATGTGGAAAAATACAAAAGGCGGCGCAATGAGGTTCGAACCCATGACCTCTTGGTTACCAGTGCGCTGCCTTACCACTGAGGTGGCTATACATCCATTAATATAACTGAAATGATAAATATATAATGTAAAACAAGTCCTGAACACACTTCATCTTCAACCTCCAGCCAGACCACCTATAACTTCACCATTTCTCAACAAAAATGGAAAATACAAACATGAAAGTTGTTCCATTTTTTCATACGAATCCAACCATATAAATATCATAAACTATAAATCAAAGATGAATGATAATTTTTGAAATTACCAAATCCTGACCTAATTATTTTCAGAGGTTCAGATTCAAAATTCTAACTACCTAAGCAACAATAATGAAATCTAAGGATATGGTTAGCTTCAAGACAATGATATCTACATTTCTTATTCACAAATAAACCATTAATGATGCTTGTATGAAGAGTTCAAAAGTCAGAAAACTCACCTTGCAAGAGGGTATCGTGTTTTGAGTTTGAGTAGCTTTTGAAGAGTTCCAGTGATTGGGTTAGCTTCCTCAAGTTCCCAGGAACCTAATGTGATGCTTAGCTTGAGCTGAAAGTGACTGAGGAGTTCTAGAGAAGTCAAGGTGCAAGGTGCTGATTTTGAAAATGGTGGATGGTGATAGAGGTTTTACAATCGTGTTGTAGGTGTTGGAATTGTTTGTATATGTTATTTAGAAGCTTTTGAAAGTAAAAGGCCAAGAAACGCACGAGCAAATTTGGAGATTGGATTCAAAACTCAAAAATGGCAAGTTTTGAGATGTTTTTGGTGATTCTGTGTTTTAGGGAGTTTCAGGGCTTGAGCATGCGTGTGTTTTCTTGCAAATGACTTGTGTTTTTGTATGGAAAAGGTTGGAGAGGTTTTGCACAAAGGATTTATGAGTTATATAGTTATGGCTAGGTTGCTTGATTTTGAAGAAAAGTGAGAAATATGGTTTCAAGGTGACAAGTACAAGCATGTAGAGTGGTTACTAACTTTAAACATACTTACCTGAATTTGTAGAGGAAGCTTGTGTAAAAGGAACAAGTGCAAAGCTCAATGCAAGTTGACTTTGCATAAAGCTTGCTTTATGTAAATGGCAATGGTGCCTTTGTGCCATTAATGGTAAATTTACTTGGATAAAGCTTGAATCAAGTGGATAATAGCTTAAAAGAAAGTGTAATCTTCTGATTATGGAGAGATTTTGAGATTTGAATTTTGTTCATCACAAAATTTGCCTTGTAAAACAACTTGAAACCCCAACTTCTGACCTTCGATTCTACTTGCTCATAAATGATCTCAAGGAGTTCTTGGACATTTTGTAAATCTTGTAATGTGTTATACAACCCCTCTTTGAATCACTTTTGCAAAATCCAAATGGAACTGTGTGAAACTTGAGTCAGAAGTTAGGTCAAAATCCTGACCTAAAATGTTCAAAATTTCACTAAGTGTTTAGTTTCATGACCATGACTTCATGGATTAATAACTTGAGATCCAAGCATTTCTAGGAGAAGTTGTGTAAAGCAATGTTGTAGATCTCATGGAGATATACAACTTTCATGTTGAAAATTTCTTTTGAATCATCTTGCATCATAGTGAAAAAATGGCTCAAAGTTGTGAAAAAAATATGAAGTTTTCAACACTTATAAAAATTTCTAAGTTTGAAAACTTTGACTTTTCAAAATGAAATATTGACTTTTTGATTTCTTGATGAACAAGTTTCATATTTTGACATGTTTTGATGAATTTTGATCTTTGACACTTGATTTTGACCAAAAAGTCAAAGTTTGACTTTTCAGTGTACAAATGACTTTTGATCAGTTGATTGAAAATTAACTATCAATCCAATTGATCTTGAGCAATGTTTTGAGTCATGCCATTAGGTCAAAATGATGAAATTGAAATATTGATATCATTCCTCAAACCAATTAACCATTTTCTAGGTCAAACATCAGAAATTGCCCTTTCTCAGTCAAAACCCTAATTTTGACCATTTTGCCCTTTTAATGATCTGATCAAATTTCTTGAGGAATTGTGGTCCAAACTTGATCAAATGATACATATTAGTTTATAATGTTGATGTGGATCAAAAAGTATGAAGTTTGACTGTAAATTGGCCACAGTTGATGTTTCCCCAATACAATGATTTTTAGGTCAATTGCTCAATTGACTGAGCAAAAATGTGATCCAATGCTTGAAACTTGACATGAGTAATCTTAGGGGTCCATAATGATATATGAAAGTCATATGAGGTATTGTAAGTTCAATTATCCTTGTGCAATCTCAAACCCTAATTTCAATCATCAGTGCTTAAGGAGGTGTATTGAGCTGATCAACCCTTGTGCAGTCTTGAGCCAAAGGAGATCTTGTAAGAAAATATTTGATAAATGAGAGGGAAAATTTTGGGGTACAACATCTGTCCCTGTTCAATCTTCTTAAACTTGAAGAGTTAGATTGGCGGATCCGTTATTCACGACTTGAAGGTGGAAGATGATTGGACACTAAAGTGCCCAGAAATTTGCACTCGAAGATGGATTGTGAATGGGCTTATAGATGCCATTTGGAGGAATGATGGAGATTTGCCGGAGATGGGCTTGTAGATGCCATCCAAATGTGAATGTTGACAGAGAATGTACTAAATCTGAACTTGATTTCAACTGGAAAAGAATCAGAATAAATCTTTGGAGCGACTTATCTGAACTAGAGGAAGTCTTGTATGTTGTTTGACTGGGAAGAATCAGAATAAATCTTGGAGCGATTTATCTGAACCAGAAGTGTTCCTTTAGAAAGTATCAGGATAAACTGTTGAGGGGTTTAAACTGAACCAAAAGAAAATTTGAATGTTCTTTAACTGGAAAGAATCAGAGTAAATCTTTGAGTGGTTTATCTGAACCAGAGAAAGTGCCTGCGGGAAAGAATCAAAATAAATCGTTGAGCGATTTATCTGATCCTGAAGTGTTCCTTTGGAAAGTATCAGGATAAATCGTTGAGGGCTTTAAAATGAACCAAAAGAGATCTTGAATATTCTTTAACTGGAAAGAATCAGAGTAAAGCTTTGAGTGATTTATCTGAACCAGAGAAAGTGTCCGTGGGAAAGAATCAGAATAAATCGTTGAGAGATTTATCTGAACCCGAAGTGTTCCTTTGGAAAATATCAGGATAAACCGTTGAGGGGTTTAAATTGAACCAAAATAAATCTCGAATAATCTTTAACTGGAAAGAATCAGAGTAAATCTTTGTGCGATTTATCTAAACCGGAGAAAGCATCCGCGGGAAAGAACCAGAATAAATCATTGAGAGATTTATCTGAATCGACAGGGATCTGGAGAAGAATCAGAGCAAATCATTGAGAGATCTATGTGAACCAGAGAAGACAGCTGTGGGAAAAGAATCAGAATAAATTGTTGATATATTTAAACTGAACCCGCAGGATTCTGAAAGAAACATCTGTTGTATAGATGGTTGACCAATCCTTTCTTGGGAATTGATCTGTAATTGACTTGTTGAAAATTTGATGACAATTTTTTGTTGATTGATCTTTCCTGAAAAAGATGAAAGATTAGTTGTATGCAATGTCATGATGTATGAAATGCATGGTGTATTGATGTTATCAAAATAAATGAGATTGTGTTGTATGTATTTGTGTTGTCAATGTTATGACGTATGGATGCGATGTATGGATATGTTAATTGTTATGCTGTAGTGTTTCTGGGGAAAATAAATCCTCGAGTACCGTTGGGTACAAAGAGTGTAAGTCTTCATGTTTTGAAGTGCTCATGAGTTGATGATCTTCCATTTGTTAAAGAAATAAACTCTGTTGTGTAAAGGAAACATCGTGTATTTCTTGTGAATTCCTATTGGGGAACCCTGAGAAATTGGGCGACTTTTACTGGGGAGTGATAACTGGAAGTTTTGTTCCGCCGGGGATGTGAGAGAGCTTGATATCATTAAGCTGCACACTATGGGGGATTTTATGGAATAGTCTAAAGATATTATCCTACTTCTTAAAGCCATTAGTGCTTGTCTTTCTATTTTCTGTTCCCTTTTTTTGTTCATTTGTAAACAGTAGTTACATTCAAATGCATATGTTCAAAAATAAATCATTGGACGTTTTTGTAAACAAAACACAGAAATAAAGAAAAACGGGTAGTTTTTCACTTTCAAAGGGATATCTTTGTATTAACTTGAATAAGTATTTTTTGTACAATGAGACGAACATCCTAGTAAGAGAATGTCGTCGTAGAAAGATGAAAATTTGATACAAAGAAAATATAGCTATGTGAAATAATACCATGGGGTTCCCATTATACTATAGCCTTCGTGTCTCTGAGCGTCTTGTCCACTTGCTGCCTTGTCCGAAATTGATTGGATTTGATTAGAACCGCTGAGTTTGTCAGTCAAAGCTAAAGGTTGTATGTAAGGTGATCCAACGAGACATAGTCATACGCTTTAATTCCATAACTTTTGCCTGGACCGCCCTTTCGTGTTTTCAGTCCATCGGGATACCCTTTTTTGCCCAAGCCGCCTTTTTAGGTTTTCAGCTTGTCGGGTGTACAATTTTTTTTGTTTTATCCCTAATTTTTGCCCGAACCTTTTTGGTTCGCCGGGATGCCCTTGTTTTGCCTAGGTGTGTCAACCTAGCGGGTCTCTTATGCATAGTATCTTTTGACTATGTCTGCGTTCACAAGGCGTGGGAGGTCGTTGCCATCGATATTGGTTAAGATCATTGCTCCACCAGAGAATATGATTTTGATCACAAAGGTCCTTCGTATGTAGGAGTCCATTTGCCCCTGGGATCACCTTGTGGTAATATGATACGCTTGATTACCAAGTCACCAACCTGATATACCTGACGTCTGACCTTTTTGTTAAAAGCTTTGATCATACATTTTTGGCACATCTGGCCATGACAGACAGCCGCAAGCCTCTCCTCATCAATTAGGTTTAACTGGTCTAGTCGAGTTTAGATCCAATCGTCTTCACTCATCCTTGCATCCTTTATGATTCTCATAGAAGGTATTTGGACTTCAATTGTTAGAACAACTTCCATGCCGTATACCAAGGAGAAAGGAGTTGCGATAGTTGAGGTGTGCACCGTGGTACGCTAACCGTGGAGAGCGAATGGTAATATATCATGCCCGTCCTTGTAGGTTACTGTCATTTTTTGTATGATCTTTTTTATGTTCTTATTTGCAGCTTCGACAAGCCATTCATCTTCGGCCGGTAAGGATATAAATTATGGTGCTGGATTTTGAATTGCGCGCACAGTGCGGTGATCATAGTGTTGTTGAGATTCGTACCATTGTTTGTGATGATTCTCTCTAGGATACCGTACCGAAGATGAGATTCTATTTGATGAACCGGGCCATAACATTCTTGGTAACGGAAGAGAAAGAAGCTGCCTCAACCCACTTTGTGAAGTAGTCAATGGCCACTAAGATGAAGCGATGTCCATTAGAAGCTGTAGGTTTGATTTCTCCAATCATATCGATGCCCCACATCGCGAATGTCCAGGGAGCAGTCAGGACGTTTAAAGGAACTGGAGGCACATGCACTTTGTCAGCATAGATCTGACACTTGTGGTAGGTTCGTGAATGCTGATAGCAATCTGCTTCCATGGTAGACCAGTAATACCCTGCCCGTAGGATCTTCTTAGCCATCGTATGCCCACTGGAATGGGTGCCAAAAGTGCCCTCATGTAGATCAGCCATGATCTTTTCTTCCTCAACCTTGTCTGCATAACGAAGCAACACAGAGTCATGGTTGCGTTTGTAGAGAATGCCATTATTGATGAAGAACTTAGCAGAGAATCTTCTCAAGAATTTCTTATCATTGACTGAAGCCCCTTCCGGATACTCTTGAGCCTCGAGATACCTCTTGACTTCATGGAACCAAGGTTGGTCCACTACTTCTTCAGTATTAATCTCGTGACAGTAAGCTGGTTCATCCATCCGTTCAATGGTGATCTGGGGAGCCTCGTTATCCCATTTAAGTTTAAACATGGATGACATTGTGGCTAGCGCGTCTGCTAGTTGATTTTCCTCTCGTGGAAAATGATAAAGGTAATTTCCTCTAAATGTGGGATTAATGTCAACACATGTTCTTTGTAGGGGATGAGATTAGGGTGCTTCGTATCCCATTCTCCTTTGATCTGGCTGATGACTAAGGCTGAGTCTCCGAACACACTTAAGGACTTGATTCCCAAATCTATGGAAGCTTTGAGACCAAAAATACATGCTTCACATTCTGCCATGTTATTTGTACAGTTGAAGCAAAGTATTGCGGTAAAGGGAGTATGACATCCTTCAGGGGATATGATTACAGCACATATGCCATTGACGAGTGCGTTGGACACCCCATCAAAAACCAGGGTCCATCGGGATCCTTGTTCAGGTCCGTCATATGGTCTGAGTTCTCCACAATTGTTTACCATCATGATGTCTTCATTTGGGAATTTGAATTTCATGGACTGATAGTCATCCATAGCTTGATGAGAAAGGTGATCGGCTAGTACACTGCCCTTTATTACTTTTTGGGTAGTGTACTGAATGTCGTATTCAGTCAGGATCATCTGCCACCTTGCTATTCTCCCAGAGAGGGCAGGCTTCTCAAATATGTATTTAATTGGATCCATCTTGGATATCAATAAGGTAGTATGGGTCAACATTAACTGTCTTAGCCGGCGAGCATCCCATGCCAGAGCACAACAAGTTTTCTCGAGCAGTGAATATCTTTTTTAACAGTCGGTAAACTTTTTGCTCAGGTAGTAAATAACATGCTCTTTTCGACCAGACTCGTCATGCTGCCCCATCACACACCCCATTGAATTTTCCAAGACAATTAGATACATGATCAAGGGTCTTCCCTCGACTGGAGGAATCAAAATAGGAGGCTCTTGTAGGTACTCTTTGATCTTGTCAAAGGCAGCTTGGCATTCATCATTCCATTTGACTACTTGATCTTTCTTCAGTAATTTGAAGATTGGTTCACAAGTAGCTGTTAAGTGAGAAATGAATATGGAAATGTAGTTTAGTCGTCCTAAGAATCCTCTGACTTCCTTCTTAGTACGAGGAGCAAGCATTTCTTGTATTGCTTTCACCTTGGTAGGGTCTACTTCGATACCTTTACCGCTGACAACGAAGCCTAGGAGTTTACCTGACCTCACCCCAAATGTGCATTTATTTGGCTTCAACCTCAACTTGTATTTCTTCAGTCTCTCAAATAGTTTCTGCAAATGGTCAAGATGTTCATCTTCTGTTTGAGATCTGTCTATCATGTCGTCCACATAGACCTCTATTTCATGATGTATCATGTCGTGAAATAGAGCTACCATGGCACGCTGATAGGTTTCCCCTGCATTCTTCAACCTGAATGGCATAACCTTGTAACAGAATATGCCCCACTGTGTGACAAAGGTCGTTTTCTCCATGTCCTCATGTGCCATTTTGATCTGGTTATATCCTGAGAAACCATCCTTGAATGAGAACACTTTATGTTGTGTGGTATTGTTAACCAGAATATCAATGTGGGGAAGTGGGAAATCATCCTTAGGGCTTGCCCTATTCAAATCTCTGTAGTCTATGCACATGCGTACTTTGCCTTCCTTTTTAGGCACTGGAACAACATTGGCGACTGTTGTACCCCAAAATTTTCCCTCCCATATTTCTCAAAACATTTCAAGAATGATACTCAAGTTGCTCAAAGTTAGTCCAAGGGTTGACCAGACAAACTCTCTCCTAAGACCGTCTACCTCAAATTAGGGTTTCATGTTGCATCAAGATACTTGAGTCCAAGGGATCCCAAATGCTCACCAATGTCTTAATATGTTATCAAGATCATCCATGTCAACTTTCAAGCCTTACAGAGGAAGTTTGCTCAATCAATTGCTCAAAGGCCTGAAAATCGACTGTGCTAGGGCAAAAGTCAACTGTGGCCTACATACAGTCAAACTTCAAGATTTTTGTTCAACATTCTCATTTTGAAGGATATTTCATCATTTGATCAAGGGTTATCATGATTCATCAAGAATTGCTCATAATTCATCAAGAACCAAAAGTTGCCAAATTAGGGTTTTGCAGGAAAAGCCAACTCAACTTTGACCAAGCATAACTTTCTCATACTTTATGGGAAATGACCCATCCAAATCTCATCTTGAAGAGGATGAAATTCCCTACAATCCATCTTCATCTCCCAAGTTCCAAATATGCACTCACAAGAAGTTATGAAATTGGACATTATAGGTCATTTTGAAAAGTCAAGAAAAACACCTTTTTTGTCAAAGCTTCATACGTGAGCATGGAATATCAAATTGAGATGAGACCAAAAGGGTTGATTATAGGACATCTCAAGCTTTCTAAAAAGTCCAAGAACACCTACAAAGATTCAAAATTGAGGAAGTTATGCATTGGTGAAGTTGACCCTTTTTCCAAAATTGCCAAAAAGTCAACTATGCCTAAAACTTCAAATTTTGCCAAATGGGCCAAATCTTTTTCACTTGTTTTGAGTTGGCAACATAGTCCACGAGCTCTAGCCCTTTCCACTTGTCAATATCTTATTTTTATTATTTGTTTTGATTTTTATTTGAATTAAATTAATTTAAATCAAAACAAATCATATAAAATCCAAAATATTGAAAACACAAGATTTTGTGCTTGTTTCAGGTCTTAAATTACAGCTAGCAAGTATTCAAATTCATGTGAAGGAATGTGTGCACAAAAAGATTGGATTTAGGCCATTTTTGAAAATATTTTAAGGTGAATCAAATCAAGATCAAACTCATTGATGGAGGAAGATTGAGTACAACTTATCAACCCTAATCCATTCCTTGATACATATAGAAGGTGTGCAGACTCAAAACGAGGTGAGAAACAGGCGCAACATCAAGAACACAAACTTTAAAAATTAAGAAAAAGTGCAAGATCGAATTCAGTGTTCCAGGCATCCTCAAGGCCTTCCAGCTATCTCAATCGATTCCTGGGATTCTCAGCAAGCTAAAGCAGTCCAAAGCAAGCGTTTTCAACCTCTACATCTCACTGTAAGTCCCTCACGACATCTCTTCTTTTTTGAATTTGAATTTCATGATATGGACATTGTTAGCATGAATTAACCATATATTATTGATCCATGGAACATTTGCAAGCTTCCTGTATTGATTAATTGCATTTATATGGTCTGTGGTGGATTTCACCATTGTTAGGGTTTTGGATTCCGTTTTAGGGTTTTTGCTTGCAGGTAAAATTAGCCTTCATGAATGGTACCATCATGTTTAGGAGGACGAGACGAGTCCAACCATGGCATTAGATGTCATTTATATGGCTCAAGGAGGATTTTGGAACAAGCCCTGTTTGTAGTGACGGATAAACGTCCGTAGGTAAAAGTGTTTCACTTTTACCAACGGATCCAAGGAAGGAGACGACTGCGTGGCACCCTTCTATTGGCTTGTTCAAATTTTTGCGTGTTGATTTAATACATAGGGCCTTTTTAATATTTGTTTATTGTTTTGTATTATTATAAGAAACAAAAGCAATTGGCCCAGTGGTAGCCAAGAAGGCGTTAAGGCGTTGGGGAGCTTGAGGTCAGGGGTTCGACCCCTGCCTCCAACGTTTGGTATTTTTCTTAATTTCTTTCAGGTTATCCAGCGCGTTCACAAGCTTAAGGATCATCATGTGTCCTCATCATCCAGCCTGCCAGATGGCCAGATGGCCAAATCTAAAGGCCATCACTGGAGGAGTACAATAGACCAGGGTCAACGCATGGCATGGGATTACAAAGTCAACAAGGACCACCATTATTGGGCCCAGAATTGCTTCTTGCACCCCCCATAATTCAGGCCCAAATCCTTTCCTCTTTTCTTTTTTTATTTTGTTATTTTATTTTATTTATTTATTTTACTAACAATCAAATTATTTTCTTTTTATCAAAAAATCACAAAAAATATTACTCTTCATAAATTAGGTCTAGATTTTTATTTTTATTAAAAAATTAATTAATTTAATTAGGTTTGTTAATTTAGATAACTTTAATTTCTTTTTTGTACATAATTAAAAATAATTAGAATAATTAGGTTTTTATTCCAAATTTAATTTTTCTTTCTTTTTTTAAATAACCAAAATAGGCTATGTAATAATTTTTAATTTAATCACTAATTAATTTGTACATTTATTTTAAAACCTAATCTTTTTTCTTAAAAAATAACAACAAAAAACAAGTTTTCTTTTAATTAGGTTAGAAGGGTCAAAACCCTAATTTCTTCCCGATCTTAATTTTTCTCGCGCGCTTTATTTTTATTATTTATCATATTAATGTAACTGCCTACAATTTGTAATAGTTTAATTAGGACGTTTATTTACATTTACCGCTTTACTTTTCAAAGGGTTTGTTTTTGGCTACGTAAATACCCGAAGCCTTGTAATAGCGTAGTTTAACTTCCGCACTTTAAATTCGCAAAATATTTAACTGTTAGATGTATGATTAGGATGCATGACAAGAATGTATGTAAAAAACTTTAAAACAGTTAGATAACCCTAACATGTGCAAAGATAAATAATCTGAAACTAAATCACTCGCACATGCGCACTCCTAGGGTACACTCCAACTTGGTTGCCTTCGGTAAACGGTCATTGAGTATAGGATGCTTTAATGGTCGTCCTTTTGTCCAAAGATCAAAGTTGCCTCGGAAAGGTTACCTCGGATATTGTTGCCTCGGATAATTGATCTAAGACATTAGGGTCACTACTAAGACGTCCTAACATTGCTTTAGTGACCGTACGTCCCTTTTCGAATTGACCCTCAAACTCCAATGACGGTGCTACCTACTCACTAATAGTGGGATAGCGCTGTCTAAAGGAAACGAACATAGAACGGTTCTTTTTTCGAGTAGGTAGATTAGCTTTTAAGTACTTGCTCAATCCAAACTTTGTTTTTCACACTTACACTCCTTTATAAACAAAGTTTTCAAAACACTTCATTACACTCTTGAAGACAGAAGCAAGAGTTAAATCAAAGTCAAAACAAAAACTTATCAAAGCACACAAACACAAAGAAAACAATTTTAAAAATGATGAGCAAGTACCTAAGAGCCCGTAGATAACTACAGATAGAAAGGGTTCTAATACCTTCCCTTTCTATAATCTACCCCCCGTACTCAGAAATATCTCGAAAAAGGAATTTTTCTGTGCTTTTTTCCTTTCCTTATTGGATAAAATAAAAGACGGTGGCGACTCTTGCTTACCGCGACATTTTGCAAACACAAACGCAAAATGCAAACCAGCATTCCTTAAAAAAGGGAAACACGTCCCGGTTCTGGCCACCGTATCACATAACTGGCGACTCTGCTGGGGAGTTAATAAGTTGGGTGTACCTTAGGAATAGTTCATTATATTGTTTTCAATTGTTTGATCTGTTTGCTTTATCTTTGTGGGCTTTGTATCGGAGTTACTATAGATCCTAACCCGGATCTGGGGAACACCTTTTAGGTAAGTAGCAATAGACTGTGAGGGAATTGTACGGTATAGACCGATACGGTTGAAGCAGTAGCTACATTGGTGTGACACATTAGTTGGTACCGATATCCCTTGTGGAGGAACAAGGAGAGTATGGGGCTGTTAATGGGTCATTAAGCATCAACTGACCTTAGAACCTATAATTAACCAACTTGGCCATAGAAAAGTAGCAGAATGCTACACTCATTGAGACCATACTCTCGCGATGGTTTCGGCCGCAAGAAAAGATTGCTAAACTGGAACTATGACCGATCGAGGATGGTTAGTGATTTTGAGAACCTCTAGAACCCGATTACTATTATTAGGACAGGTTGAAACCAACTGAACTTCAAGAGGGTAATACCTAGACCCCATGCAAGCCTAAACCTAAGGCTATTTGTGTGACTTGTGTTCTTTAAACTTGAACTACTTGCACATTTTTTATTATCTGACAACATGAGTTCCTTGCAGGTTTTGTTTACAGTCCTTATGCAATAACTTGGATTTCTTGCTGGATTTACTTGCTTACATCATCTCGCACTTTTGCTTAAACGCATATCATACACATCATAACATCATGCCTAAGCATTTCCTTAACCATTTCAAGGATCTCAAGGGTTTGTGATGCAGGTTATGGTAAATCAAACGTCTAGCAAGGGGTAACGAGGATTTATTTTCCTCTAGCCAATATCAACTAGAGATCAAAGCATGATAACTTGAGTCGGTGGCTATGACCCACTCGATATGGTGAGCTTGACTCTTGATAAAGGACTCTTGAATGACACGGAATTTTCTCAATCAAACTGCAATCAAATTCTAACAGTTTCTTGTTTACCCCGCGAGATCCTTGAAAACATTGCATACTTATCATACATATCATAGCATAAGCAGGTTTCAAAGCAGGTCTCTCATGTTCTCGTTATTTATTTCAGCAATGGCTCTAAAACAAGACAATAGAGATCTTCAAACTCAAGAAGCTCAGTTCAGAGAAATCCTCCTAAACCTATCCAAGGGGCAGGAAGAGTTGAAAACACTCCTCGTTGGGAACTTGGTCAAGAAAAGTCCTGAAGACAATAAGGACGAACGACTGGAACAACTGCAAGCTGAGGTAGATGCAATGAGAACCCAAATGATGGGGCAGATGGCTCTTATCCAAGGCTTAGCCCGGAAACAAGAAGAGTTGAGAACCATTATCAACCAGCTTCATCAAGACAGATACAACAGTATGAAGCAAGTAGTCGAGGCCGAGGACCAAGTCATTGATCAGCCTCCAAGAAGACAAGAGTTTGGTTTGGTGAAGAATGGACCTTTCCAAGTTGCTACTACCTCACGGGTCCAACAACAACCTCTCCAAAAACAACGGGTTAATCTGAATAAGCCAGATACACCCAAGGGGCAGTTTACCAAGCTCAACATGCCGCTGTCTCAAGCTTTGCAACACCTGTTGAGAATGAATCTGGTGACGTTGATAGGACCTCATCCAAATCCCAAGACTTCTTCACCTAACTACAATCCTGATGCAAGGTGTGCATATCACTCTAACAGTCCGGGGCATGATACTGACGACTGTTGGAAGTTGAAGTACAAAATTCAAGACCTGATTGATAAAGGAGTATTGGAATTCACACAAGATGGTTAGCTGGAATGTTTTTGTCAATCCTCCAAGGTTCACCATTTGAAGTGACAAATTCTGACCAGAGAGGCTTTTGTTCATTAGAATTTCCAATTTGTAATTTTCTTTTGATTATTCGAATATTTATTCATGTCAAACTTTGTTACTTTATCAATGCATTGCATATGTCTGTTTTGAATCAATCCATTCGTATTCACTATATTTAAACTGCTTTCCTTTTTGTGATGTTCAACTCTCGATTAAAAAACTCTAAGCCTTTAGAAGGAGGATGACGAAAATGATATCAAAATCTCTACAGTATGCTTTTGAACAGACCCCGCTGATGATGTACAGGCGTTGTTTCAAATCCTAAACAGCGGAGTTATAAGGAAGATAATCCCTCGTCAACCCCTTTGAGCCAAATAAGTAGGAGTTTTTCTTTTCACACAAATTAAAACCCTTAATCCCAACCTGGGGCAGGGTAGTTTTCTCAGTTAATTCAAGTGCACAATGAATGGCATCAAATAAGTCCTTCCAAAACAAGAGACAGTGATGGTTCCGTATAATCGTAAGGACAGGCAGTCATTATCTTTCGAAATAAAAGTCCACTAAGTCAAAACTTATGAAGGAGACTTAAGGAAAAAACTGGGGCATCCCGTTGACTGTAATCACAAAAAGAAACAGTTCAGGCAAAAGACAGGGATAATAAAATCAAAAAGAAAGAGGTCCTACAAACCCTAAATAAAAATAAATGACTGCCTATTCAAAATAAACTTCCAGTATCCGAACCATCACTGGAATATCAGAGCAAATACTCAAACGGGATCTAAATGCACAATTAGCTGAGTTTAGGATCGAAGAACGGGTGGGTACAAATAAAATTTGAGCCTTTATTCTTTGTTTCTTAAACCGTGAACCAGACCACGGTATAACCCTTAAAAAGTCCTAGCTGAAGCATGAGTTAGTTCGAAAGCATATTGTTGCAAAAGGTATCCTGACTCCTATAAGGTTTGCTGTAAATCCTGAGTTGACATCACATTTCACAAAATTTGCCTGTTTTACTGAAAAGTGCATTTTCAAAAATTTCAAAGACAGACATAAGCTTTGCATTCTTAAAATAACATTGTTTGCATATGACTATTTGTTCAACAGCAGAGAAATTCTCACGACGAATATCTAATAAACTAAAACCTTCTCAATAAAAAGGATCACCTCAAGTGGAAAAACACTTCCAACCAAGGGGCACGACATGATCATTGTCCATCATCTGGGGCAGTCAAGTCAAGATTCAAGGAATCTCTTAAAGATACCAAATAGCCAGGGGCAAATCTCCATCTGAATCACTTGGGGAATTGGACATGAATTCCAGCAACGAATCTTGTATGATCAAACGAACATCTTCTGGTAGTGTGGCAACACAACACTAACGACAATGACAACTCCCTACACCTTGAGAGCATGGACATAGTCAGAAAATACTGTGCATGAACAAAGACCCTCTAGGTTGACTAGCCTAGGCAAAAATAAGGGCTTCCCGACGAACCAAAAGGGTTCGGGCAAAAATAAGGGATGAAAATGGAAAATCTGTACACCCGACAAGTCGAAAACCTGAAAAGGCAGCTTGGGCAAAAAAGGGTATCCCAGTGGACTGAAAATCTGAAAAGACAGTCCAAGCAAAAATTAGGGATCAAAGCGTACGATGGTGTCCCGTCATTTTGTCACTCGCCTACCAGAAGAAGACTTATCATTTCAGTCGAAAGTTACCAAGCACCTCATAAGTTGGGATAACACTCGATCCACAAGGCCTCCGCAGGCACCTTCTCCCGCAGAAACAGGGGCAGAAAAGTTTCGATGCAAAGTCATCGTTCTATCCTCAGCATGTGTCCCAGTAACATTCACTCCCCGCAGAGTAAGAGAAGGACAGTGGTGTTAACTCTCCCCAACTGAGGCTCGCAACCGCGAATGAATTGGCAACATTCTCCCCAAGCAGAGTTCATCTATCATCAGCATTGGAAAATTATCCTCAGTGGGGTTTGGAGAATTATCCCCAGTAGAGTCTGGAGGATTGTCCCCAGTAGAGTCTAAAATATTATCCCCAGTGAAGTCGCAACTGGTAAATCATCCCCGGCGGAGTTCATTCCTTTTGCAAACAGAAACTCAATCCCCAACAGGTTTCATTATCACCAGCAACAACAATTCATCCCCAGCTGAGTTTATTTCTTCCAAATCAACAGATCCTCCGACAAAGTATGTCCTCTCCACAGAGTCATTTCCTCGTCAGCTTATTCCCCAGCGGAGTTATCCTCTCCTATAGGTTTATTCTCACAATCATCTTCATTCACTATTCCTAGCGAAAACGAAGAATTCAACTCTTTTCTCCAGCAGCAATCCGAGATTTATTTTCCCCAGCTAAAAACATCACATTTCCATACATCATGACACATGCATATGCATCATACAACACAGTCTCATTTATTTTGAGAACATCATTGCTTGATACATATCATGCATTACATACAACTAACTTTTACCTTTCAGGAAGGATATAATCAAATTCTCAAACAAAATTCAAGTTGTGAAGCCCGGGTACGACTGGATAATAGTTTAATCCCCAGTAAGTCGCTGTAAAGCCTGGATTACGACTAGATGGCAGTTGATCTTATCACTATGAAGCTTGGACCATGACCAGATAATAGTTCACTCTCAACTTTCCTCTTCAATAGAGATGATTCACCAGTTGAATACGGACGACCGAAGCTCCTAAAATTCAACTTTCCTCTTTAATAGAGATGTTTCCTCAGTAGAATACGGATGACTGAAGTTCCTAAAATTTGACAGAGATGATTCCTCAGTAGAACGGATGACTGAAATTCCTAAAATTCGACATAGATGATTCCTCAGTAGAATATGGACGATCGAAGTTCCTAAAATTCAACAGAGATGATTCACCAGTTGAATACTGTTGTACCCCAAAATTTTCCCTCTCATGTTTTCCAAAGTCTTCCCCCTGCATGGTTGACCAGAAACCCTTGTCTAAGGAAAAAGAAAATTTTTGAGTGGTGCTTTAAGTACCTTTCGATTGGCATTCTGAAAGACCTTTCGATTGGCATTCTGAAAGACCTTTCGATTGGCATTCTGAAAGACCCTTCGATTGGTATTCTGAAGGAGACTTTCGATTGGCATGGATAATTCCCTTCGATTGGCATGGATAAGCACTTCGATTGGCATGTTAACCATGTCCTTCGATTAGCATGAACAAGTATCTTTCGATTGACGTTGTAGCAGTGGCATTTGATTGGTAGTTTAACAAGTATCTTTCGATTGGTATTATAGTAGTGGCCTTCGAATGGCATTTTAATAAAGTATCCTTCGATTGGAATGGACAAAGGCCCTTTGATTAGTATTCCAAAAGGTCCTTCGACTGGAACTTCAGAGTTTCCCTTAATAAGAACATCAGAACGAAATGACCTTCGAATGGCATTTGAGTGTAGAGTTTCTCTTAATCTAAGATGCTCTGATGAAGGAAGCTCTGAACACTTCGAATCAGAACTTAGACTCATCACAAGGCCAAGGGCTGGTCGAAGTTGTCTAACAGGGAATGTTCTAAATAGATTCGAATTGGACTTTGAAGCTGGCAAAGAAGGCAGATTCGAAGGAATGAAGTAGGCTGGCATGACTAAGCAAAAACACATATCCTAACTTGTCCAGGTTCACCCAAAGTTCACAATGGCAGGTGTCCCTTGCAAATATAGAAATAATTAAATGCTGATTGTGGACTCAATTATTTGAATTAAAGGCCAGATTCTTGCCTTATTTGCTCCCAACCCTATAAGAGCTGATTCGACCAGGGTGATCCTGTTCGAATCAAGCAATCGAAGCAGAGGGAGGCTCAATCGAAGGGGCTATGCAATTGAAGCTGGAGTAATTCGAATTGGACTTTGAAGCTATCAAGGAGTGTTAATCGAAGGGAAGGGGATCTGTAAGTCAGCTTTCGATTTTCATCATGTTGGAGGCCCAAACAACTCATAACAGGCTGGCAGTAACGCATGAAAATAGATTGGCATGTGATTGAATCAAATATAGCAAGTCTTTATGAAGAAATCAAATCAAATCTCTTCATCATAATGGACCAAGATTTGATACACAAATGTTAACCTAAATTCCTTTGTCCATATAAACCTCATGCTCACAAACAAAAAAGGCACGGGAAAAACACAGACAAAACTCTACACACACGAAAAAACGCACAAAAACTCTGCAGAAACGGCCACACAACTTTGAGAAAAAAAGCTTGAGAACCTTGGATCTGAAATTGCACTTAGAGACCTTTTCAGGATCAAACAAAGGTTCCAATCGCTTCCTTGGACCTCACTGAAGCAGTACCAATCATTATCGTGTGCTCTCCTGCCCCAAAAAGCCCTGTAAGTATCGCTCTGAACCGCCATACTCATGGAATCGTAAAGCTTCAATCTTGCATCCTTTCATTGAAATAATTGCATATTCATACTCTGTGCTGTATTCTAAAACTTTTGGCATCATTGAATTTTATTTTCATAGCCTGTAACGCCATGCCCAGTTCTAGGGTTCGTGTATCTCATTTTTGGGGTTTTTAATTGCAGGCAAAATCAATGAAAATAATGGCCATGGATGAGTTCAGAGGAGTGAGACGAGTACATTGGTACTCTGGGATTCCATTTTTGTGGCCTAGGGAGAATTTTTGAGAGAGGCTACGAATCTTCCTGTGGAACAAAATCTGCAGGTAATCTAACCAGGTTTTGTGAAGAAGATGAAGAGGTGTCATAACGTGATTGGCCAATTTGAATCAATGGCGCGTTCTTTTATTTTGTAGGCTTAGTATTTTGTTTCTTTATTTGATATTTGCTCCTTATTATCATAACGAAGAGAACAATCTGGCTGGTTGGTGAGCGTGTTAGTGCAGGACCCCTTGGGACCTGGGTTCGAATCCCCCAGGTCCTCCAAAACTTTGTTATGTTTTTCCTTCAGGTATTCAGGCGCAGCATCCCAAGCGTGGACTACCATACGTCCTCAGATCTCAATGTGCCAAGTGGCTTCAAGCTAGATTCAAAGGCCAGAACCATTGATCCATCATGGATTAAAGTCAATGCAAGCATAGGCAATCTGGAGGGTCAACAAGGGCCAGCGTTCTGGGCCTGGAAAACTTGCTGATCATACAACCTCTTCAGACCCACACCCTCCCCTTTGATTTATTCTTTTCCATATTTCTTTTATTTAATTTGTTTTATTATTTTTAATTAACCAACCATTAATTTTTCTCATAAAAATCAGAAAACACAAAAAAATAATATTTATTAACTTCACTATTTTATTTTTTGTAAATAAACCATCAGCAAATTAATTTAGTTTTTAATTAGGTTTAATATTAATATATTTTGCATTAAATTGAAATTGACTTAGAATTAGGTTTTTTAATATTGTAGGTGTTTAGGTATTGGCTTGCATTTTTGGTAAAACCCAAGTGTATGTGTGAATGTCATGACTGATGTCATAACATTCTAGTTTAGTTTGTACTGATTCATTAGGTACCTTTGCAGAAAAATATTGTCATTCAGGTACTGATGTTTATAAGTGTGTATCTGAGCATTTTGCAAAATGATCACATTTTTGCTAATCAGTAGACAGGTTTTCTCAGATGTCATAACAGATGTTATGACATCCTGTTCTGAACTAACAGATTTGCAGGATGGATAAGTCTGAGTTTTTTCAGGAAATAACTCAGTCTTTCCTGAACAGAATCCTGCGTTTTCTGAGGGGTAACCTAGCTCAACCCTAACCTGGTTAATAAAGTCCTGTGACCTGGTCTTTAGGTCAAACGGAATTAACCCTAGGTTTTTGTGGAAACCCTAACTGAAGTTACAGCTGCTATATATTCAACAGAGCTGCTGTTTTGCAAGGCATCCCTTTGATGGATCAAAAGATCATTTGTAATCTGTATAGGTTTGATTATTGTACTCCAAGCAATTATCATTGTGATAAGTGACTTGGAATAGGTTTCTAATTGTAAGGGTTGTGTAGCACTCAAAGCTTTGAAGCAAGAGTGTTTGAATATTCCTTGACTAAAGCTGTGAAGCAGAGTCAAGTTAGCTGTGTGTAACTCGATACCTGTAGGTAAGAGTTTGAGTGTTCTTGGACGAAGATGTGAAGCAAGTCTAAGTATTTTTGCATTACTTCATATTCATTGTAATGTAGGAAACCAAGTGGGAGGGCACTACTTCTTGAGTAGGAGTAAGACTTCTGTTGTTGCGACAATAGGAATGGAAACTGGTAGGTTTCTATCTAGGAGTTCCTAGGTATAGGTTGCACTGGGTAAATGATTAAGTGAGGGATGGGAACTTGTGAAGTTTAGTCCTGAATTAATATTGCTGATAGTGGATCTTCTTCCTGGCTTGGTATGCCCCCAGAGTAGGTGTGTTTCACCGAACTGGGTCAACAACTGATTTGTGTTTTTACCTTCAACACTTTATAATTCTGTCTGTTATATATCAAGGTAAAACTGTAATGGTGTAACAGATGATGTCTCAGAACATGTTAAGACATCATGCTGATATCTGTGCAGGAGAAACAGAACTGTGAAGGTTGTTTGCTCTCTGCTGATCATGTGTACCAGATGGACAGAACTAGGTACATCGTGTGTTCTATCCTCTGCACCTTCAAAGTATATCTGGTGCAGCTTGGATAAATCTGTGTGAATGTTACAAATGATGTCAAAAGAGATGAATGGATATCATGTTGGTTTGTGTGCATGATAAACAAAACTAAGGGGTTTGTTTGTTTCATGGTATGTGATAGATGATGTTGCAACCAATGTTGAGACATCAGGCTATGAATGGATAGTTTACAAACCAAAGCTATTTGTTCGAGAACTGCATCAGCAGATGTGGCAACCTCTGTGCTTCTGTTATACTTTAGTACTGAATCACGAAAAATTGGGTATCTACCTTGCAGTGTATTTATTATGTCATATCAGATGTCTAGACATTGAGTATAACATCTGAAGACTGGCATACACCAGAATTTCAATTGGTATCAGAGCAGGCATCCTGTTCTGTTTCTGGATGAGATTCATGGGTGATACTTTCTGGTATCTGCAAGGTCAATTTTAGTACTGGAGATTGTAACCTGGAAAGGTTTGTTATTTCCCTGAATGGTCCCTTGAAGTGGGAGGATGGACTATTCATGACAGGAACTGTGTGTACCTGTCTTTGGTGATTGGCATTTGGCCTGGTTGTGTGGTAGCTGCTCTAGGTTTAATTTATTTTCAAACCTAGGATTTGTGTACGCCTAAAGTATGTGTGCAAAGATTGAGTTGTATTATATTCTTCCGCTGTGTAATACTTGGCAAAACTCAAGCTCTGATGTGTTTCCCCTCTTGTGGATTGAAGGCTACTGTATTCAAGAATTCAACATAAGCTATTGAAGATGTCACAGATACTTGAGTCCTCTCAAGTCCACTCATGAAGACGTTCTTCGTTCAGGATGGTAAGAATCACATAATCACGGATTAGTGTTATACGAAGACCTTGAAGAATTTCAAGGAGGGCCTTGTTCCAAGGTGATGGAACTGATGTTCTATGTGATGGTGGAACAAGTATGCAGTTACTAGTTGAAGAGCATATGTTTTGGGTGTCAAACAAAGGGATACTTTTGTTTGGAACCTACTCCTGACCTGGAAGAGGAGACATCTGTGTGTGCAAAGTTGACAATGGTAGTGTCAACTATGTCTGTGTAGGAGTCAGAACTCTAGAAGTGAAGCTGGTTGAGATGTGACTTTGATCAGGGCTGAGCAGTTGTTCCCTGGAGTACTATGGTGTGAAGAAAGACAAGCTCATTGGTTAATAAAAGTCAATGATGGTGCAGCATTATTGCTCCTTCATAGAAGTAGATTGGGATCATGAATCTTGTCATTTAAACATCATGATTAGAAGTGGAAGATCTTTCAAGATGTGAGAATATGAAGACTCAGAATTTGGTTAAGGTAGTATGTTCTGGCAATACATATCTGCTGATGATTGGTGTTGTTGTCTTCTCTGAAGTACTTAAGGTCAGCTGAAGTCTGATTGGTGTGATTGGAGTATGAACAGGTATAACTCTTGGAGTTACTTGAATCTGGTAGGGATGTCATATGTCATGTCGATACATTTGTGTACAATGCATGGATATTTTGTGTGGAGCTTCCATGATTGGTAGTTTGAGGGGGAGATTTGGTTAACCTCCTCACATTAGCTCAGCCTGGTGTTTAGCTGGCTGTTGACCTATGTCACATGGGTTCTGGGTGTTGTGTGACATATTTGCAAGGAAGGATTCATCTCTCTCATTCCTAAGGATGAATCTGATCTGGTAGGAGTTTCAAATCTGTTGAGGTGAGTAGAGTTTGTTCAGAGAAAATTCTATTTACTTGAGTCAAGGGTGGCAACCTAGATATCTCAACTCTTTGGTCTCTCAAAGAAAGTGCTTGCAAGAAGAAGATATTAACACACGAAGAGTATGTCAAAGTATTCAAATGGTGAAAGTATCTTACAGGATAATGGGAAGGATTTATGATCAATTGCTATTTGTGACAAGTACAAGTATTTAATTGATTATCCTTGGAGTTCAAGATAACTGATGTTCTTAAAGATGTGGGAACATTCCTTCTTCTAGACCCTGTGAAGAATCACAGGAAGAGTGATGCTTTAGAGCTATCTCTTTGGTGACAGCAAAATCATTTGATCCTTGAAAAGGTTTCCTGGAAACGTGTTCAGACTTGAAGCTACAAGAAGAAGAAGACATCAGAATCTTGATGATGGTTACTTGGATCAGTCTGGTTCTGATCTAGGTAAGGAAGTAAATTAGAGAAGGAGCTGAATTCAACAACTAGATGTTATAACATAATGTTGTGACATTTGGTTCAACATCAGATTCTTGGTTGGTGAAGTGGCACATCAACTTAAGATAGGATGATCTACGAAGTTGAAGATTGGATACTTCAAAAAGATCGTCTCTTTGCAGCTCTTTGGAGTTGTTGGGTGGAGAAGATGTTACATGTTCCTGTCTTAGTGTATCTAAGCCTTTTGTGATAACTTGTAGCTTGAAGTTCAAATTTCAATTGGAAGATCAGAATATCTTTGGGAGAAGTCTGATAAACATGGAGAAGTCAAAAGGTGGCATTTGATTTTTTTTCATATGAGGATTCATGAAGGAGATAATCAAACAGTGGCATTTGGTCTATCTCAGCAGTGGATTCAGAGAATCAAGATAATCAACATGTGGCAGCTGATTATTATCAAGAAAGTTTGATTCAGAGTATGAATGCGTTCAACCAATATTGTTGAACAGAGGGTGCGCTCTTGAAGACATGAAGATGCGTCTTATGTTTTCCATTCATCAAGGGGTCTTATTTACTTTGAATCAGAAGTTGTCTTGAAGATCCAACTGAGTATTGAATGTGACCTACTTGTTTCCATGAGGAGAAGTGATTGTCCCTAACAGGGGGAGTATTGGTTTGTACGAAAAGTCTTCATCAAACTCGTAGGATATAAAGTGTGGCACTTTATTAACTATTGGGATGATGTGTTCAAGACTGAAGAGGACTATGTCTGACCGAATGTCATCACATTGCCTAATGACATTGTTCCTAATTTCCTCTAAAAAAAAAAACTACAGACAGGAGGAAAATTGGATGAAGTGTGGATTATTATTAATAAACCCATGTGTGTACAGTTGTATGACTCAGAGGGAGTAACCATCCTCTTTGTAAATGGAATGGTTTCAAGCTGCTGATATGAAAATAGCAGAATGTATGACGACATAGGATTTGAGCATGTTTTCATCTGCTAAGAAAACAGGGCGTTTGTGTCTCATTATGAAGCATTTTAGTGAGCTGGAATGTTTAGGTGATAACTTGTCATCTAATAATCTTTGGCGCATTTGTGGCTAAAGAGGGGGAGAATATTTTGGTACTTGCTCAATTAGACATTCTATTTTTCTGCAGTCATTTATTTCTGCTGCTATCTATCTCTGATTGTTTAGGGTCTTTAGCCAAAAATCTGCCAAAGGGGGAGTTTGTAGGTGTTTAGGTATTGGCTTGCATTTTTGGTAAAACCCAAGTGTATGTGTGAATGTCATGACTGATGTCATAACATTCTAGTTTAGTTTGTACTGATTCATTAGGTACCTTTGCAGAAAAATATTGTCATTCAGGTACTGATGTTTATAAGTGTGTATCTGAGCATTTTGCAAAATGATCACATTTTTGCTAATCAGTAGACAGGTTTTCTCAGATGTCATAACAGATGTTATGACATCCTGTTCTGAACTAACAGATTTGCAGGATGGATAAGTCTGAGTTTTTTCAGGAAATAACTCAGTCTTTCCTGAACAGAATCCTGCGTTTTCTGAGGGGTAACCTAGCTCAACCCTAACCTGGTTAATAAAGTCCTGTGACCTGGTCTTTAGGTCAAACGGAATTAACCCTAGGTTTTTGTGGAAACCCTAACTGAAGTTACAGCTGCTATATATTCAACAGAGCTGCTGTTTTGCAAGGCATCCCTTTGATGGATCAAAAGATCATTTGTAATCTGTATAGGTTTGATTATTGTACTCCAAGCAATTATCATTGTGATAAGTGACTTGGAATAGGTTTCTAATTGTAAGGGTTGTGTAGCACTCAAAGCTTTGAAGCAAGAGTGTTTGAATATTCCTTGACTAAAGCTGTGAAGCAGAGTCAAGTTAGCTGTGTGTAACTCGATACCTGTAGGTAAGAGTTTGAGTGTTCTTGGACGAAGCTGTGAAGCAAGTCTAAGTATTTTTGCATTACTTCATATTCATTGTAATGTAGGAAACCAAGTGGGAGGGCACTACTTCTTGAGTAGGAGTAAGACTTCTGTTGTTGCGACAATAGGAATGGAAACTGGTAGGTTTCTATCTAGGAGTTCCTAGGTATAGGTTACACTGGGTAAATGATTAAGTGAGGGATGGGAACTTGTGAAGTTTAGTCCTGAATTAATATTGCTGATAGTGGATCTTCTTCCTGGCTTGGTATGCCCCCAGAGTAGGTGTGTTTCACCGAACTGGGTCAACAACTGATTTGTGTTTTTACCTTCAACACTTTATAATTCTGTCTGTTATATATCAAGGTAAAACTGTAATGGTGTAACAGATGATGTCTCAGAACATGTTAAGACATCATGCTGATATCTGTGCAGGAGAAACAAAACTGTGAAGGTTGTTTGCTCTCTGCTGATCATGTGTACCAGATGGACAGAACTAGGTACATCGTGTGTTCTATCCTCTGCACCTTCAAAGTATATCTGGTGCAGCTTGGATAAATCTGTGTGAATGTTACAGATGATGTCAAAAGAGATGAATGGATATCATGCTGGTTTGTGTGCATGATAAACAGAACTAAGGGGTTTGTTTGTTTCATGGTATGTGATAGATGATGTTGCAACCAATGTTGAGACATCAGGCTATGAATGGATAGTTTACAAACCAAAGCTATTTGTTCGAGAACTGCATCAGCAGATGTGGCAACCTCTGTGCTTCTGTTATACTTTAGTACTGAATCACGAAAAATTGGGTATCTACCTTGCAGTGTATTTATTATGTCATATCAGATGTCTAGACATTGAGTATAACATCTGAAGACTGGCATACACCAGAATTTCAAATATTTCTCATTTTATTTCCTTAATTAAAATAAAACTCAAAAAATATTTTCTTTTTAATTAATTCCATTATTAATTTAGACTTAATTCTTAATTCAAAAAAGACCAAAAATATGCTTTATTTAATGAAAAAGGGTCAAAACCCTAGGACACTCCGATTCAATTTTCTCGCGCGCATTTTATTTTTGATCCATATAATTGTAATTGCTCCGAGGATGTAATAGTTTTAACTTAGGATTTTATTTACCGCTTTTATTTACTTTTTCGCATTTAATTTTAAGGGTTTGTTTTTGGCGATGTAAATACCCGACGCCTTGTAATAGCTTAGCTTTATTTTCCGCAATTTATTTTCCGCAACCATTAACTGCTAGATGTTTGAATAATAGGCTATGCATGACAAGATTAACCTTTAATTTAAAATCAACCGTAGCTCACCATAACATGTACAAAGATAATATAACTGAAAAACAATACACTCGCACATGCCACTCTTAGGGTACGCCTCACTTGGTTGCCTCGAACGTGGTCATTGAGTATAGGATGTTTTAGAGGTCGCCCTCTTGTCCAAAGATCATAAGTTGCCTCGAAACGGTTGCCTCAGATAAAAATGATCTAAGACATTAGGGTTACTACTAAAGCGTCCTAACATTGCTTTAGTGACCACACGTCCCTTAAATCGAATTGACCCGAAAACTCCAACGACGGTGCTACCTACTCCTCAATAGTGGGATAGCATTGTCTAAAGGACATTTGTACAGTTTAATTCCTTTTTGAGTAGGTAGAGGTTCTTAAGTACTTGCTCCTTTTAAAACAAAACAAAACTTTTCGCACTTACACTCTCTTCAAAACAAAAACTCTTTTCAAACCCACAAACACAAAGAAAAGCAAACTTTTGAAAACATAGTGAGCAAGTACCTAAGAGCCCGTGGATAACCACGGATAGAAAGGGTGATAACACCTCCCCTTTCTATAATCTACCTCCCGAACCTGAGTAACATCTCAAAAAGGAATTTTTCTGTGCTTTTGTCCTTTCCTTGTTGGATAAAATAAAAGACGGTGGCGACTCTTGCTTACCGTGACATTTTGCGAAAACAAACGCAAACGCGAACCAGCATTCCAAAACAGTCAGTTCTATTCCCACCGATCACAAATACGGACGACCGAAGCTCCTAAAATTCAACTTTCCTCTTCAATAGAGACGTTTCCTCGGTAGAATACGGACGACCAAAGTTCCTAAAATTCAACAGAGATGATTCACCAGTTGAATACGGACGACCGAAGCTCCTAAAATTCAACTTTCCTCTTCAATAGAGACGTTTCCTCTGTAGAATACGGACGATCGAAGTTCCTAAAATTCAACAGAGACGATTTCTAGGTAGAACACGGACGATCGAAGTTCCTAAAATTCAACAGAGATGATTGCTCAGTAGAATACGGACGACCGATGTTCCTAAAATTCGACAGAGATGTTTCCTCAGTAGAATACGGACGACCTAAGTTCCTAAAATTCAATAGAGATGATTCCTCAGTAGAATACGGACGACCGAAGTTCCTAAAATTCAACATAGATGATTCCTCAGTAGAATATGGACGACCGAAGTTCCTAAAATTCAACAGAGATGATTTCTCAGTAGAATACGGACGACCGAAGTTCCTAAAATTCAACAAAGATGACTCCTCAGTAGAATACGGATGACCGAAGTTCCTAAAATTCAACAGAGATGATTCCTCAGTAGAATACGGACGACCGAAGTTCCTAAAATTCAACAGAGACGACTCACCAGCAGAATAACCGACGACCGAAGCTCCTAAAATTCTACTTCTCTCAACAAAGATCAGCCTTCCCCAATGGAATCTTCCTCAACGACAGGTATACAAGCTCTCGCTAAGGAATCTATTATGCGATCGACACTCCTTCAGATGGCGTCTATAATCCCATTCCCGATACTGCAAGACGGATACCACTTCATGCGAGTGCAAATTTCTGGGCACTCTAGTGTTCAATCATCTTCCACCTTCAGATCACGAAAGGCAGACAAGCCAATCTAAATCTTCAGGTTTAAGAAAATTGAACAGGGGCAGCTGTTGTACCCCAAAATTTTCCCTCCCATATTTCTCAAAACATTTCAAAAATGATACTCAAGTTGCTCAAAGTTAGTCCAAGGGTTGACCAGACAAGCTCTCTCCTAAGACAGTCTACCTCAAATTAGGGTTTCATGTTGCATCAAGATACTTGAGTCCAAGGGATCCCAAATGCTCACCAATGTCTTAATATGTTATCAAGATCACCCATGTCAAGTTTCAAGCCTAACAAAGGAAGTTTGCTCAGTTAATTGCTCAAAGGCCTGAAAATTGGTTGTGCTAGGGCAAAAGTCAATTGTGGCCTACATACAGTAAAACTTCAATATTTTTGGTAAACATTCTCATTTTGAAGTATATTTCATCATTTGATCAAGGGTTGATCACGATTCATCAAGGATTGCTCATAATTCATCAAGAACCAAAAGTTGCTAAATTAGGATTTTGCAGGAAAAGTCAACTCAACTTTGACCAAGCATAACTTTCTCATACTTTATGATAAATGACCCATCCAAAGCTCATTTTGAAGAGGATGCAATTCCCTACAATACATATTCATCTCCCAAGTTCAAAATATGCACTCACAAGAAGTTATGAATTTGGACATTATAGGTCATTTTGAAAAGTCAAGAAAAACACCTATTTTGTCAAAGCTTCATACATGCGCGTGGAATATCAAATTGAGATGAGACCAAAAGGGTTGATTAGAGGACATCTCAAGCTTTCTAAAAAGTCCCAGAACACCTCCAAAGAGTCAAAATTGAGGAAGTTATGCATTGGTGAAGTTGACCCTTTTTCCAAAATTGCCAAAAAGTCAACTATGCCTAAAACTTCAAATTTTGCCAAATGGGCCCAATCTTTTTCACTTGTTTTGAGTTGGAAACATAGTCCACGAGCTCTAGCCCTTTCCACTTGTCAATATCTTATTTTTATTATTTGTTTTGATTTTTATTTGAATTAAATTAATTTAAATCAAAACAAATCATATAAAATCCAAAATATTGAAAACACAAGATTTTGTGCTTGTTTCAGGTCTTAAATTACAGCTAGCAAGTATTCAAATTCATGTGAAGGCATGTGTGCACAAAAAGATTGGATTTAGGCCATTTTTGAAAATATTTTAAGGTGAATCAAATCAAGATCAAACTCATTGATGGAGGAAGATTGAGTACAACCTATCAACCCTAATCCATTCCTTGATACATATAGAAGGTGTGCAGACTCAAAACGAGGTGAGAAACAGGCGCAACATCAAGAACACAAACTTTAAAAATTAAGAAAAAGTGCAAGATCGAATTCAGTGTTCCAGGCATCCTCAAGGCCTTCCAGCTATCTCAATCGATTCCTGGGATTCTCAGCAAGCTAAAGCAGTCCAAAGCAAGCGTTTCCAACCTCTACATCTCACTGTAAGTCCCTCACGACATCTCTTCTTTTTTGAATTTGAATTTCATGATATGGACATTGTTAGCATGAATTAACCATATATTATTGATCCATGGAACATTTGCAAGCTTCCTGTATTGATTAATTGCATTTATATGGTCTGTGGTGGATTTCACCATTGTTAGGGTTTTGGATTCCGTTTTAGGGTTTTTGCTTGCAGGTAAAATTAGCCTTCATGAATGGTACCATCATGTTTAGGAGGACGAGACGAGTCCAACCATGGCATTAGATGTCATTTATATGGCTCAAGGAGGATTTTGGAACGAGCCCTGTTTGTAGTGACGGATAAACGTCCGTAGGTAAAAGTGTTTCACTTTTACCAACGGATCCAAGGAAGGAGACGACTGCGTGGCACCCTTCCATTGGCTTGTTCAAATTTTTGCGCGTTGATTTAATACATAGGGCCTTTTTAATATTTGTTTATTGTTTTGTATTATTATAACAAACAAAAGCAATTGGCCCAGTGGTAGCCAAGAAGGCGTTAAGGCGTTGGGGAGCTTGAGGTCAGGGGTTCGACCCCTGCCTCCAATGTTTGGTATTTTTCTTAATTTCTTTCAGGTTATCCAGCGCGTTCACAAGCTTAAGGATCATCATGTGTCCTCATCATCCAGCCTGCCAGATGGCCAGATGGCCAAATCTAAAGGCCATCACTGGAGGAGTACAATAGACCAGGGTCAACGCATGGCATGGGATTACAAAGTCAACAAGGACCACCATTATTGGGCCCAGAATTGCTTCTTGCACCCCCCATAATTCAGGCCCAAATCCTTTCCTCTTTTCTTTTTTTATTTTGTTATTTAATTTTTTTTATTTATTTTACTAACAATCAAATTATTTTCTTTTTATCAAAAAATCACAAAAAATATTACTCTTCATAAATTAGGTCTAGATTTTTAATTTTATTAAAAAATTAATTAATTTAATTAGGTTTGTTAATTTAGATAACTTTAATTTCTTTTTTGTACATAATTAAAAATAATTAGAATAATTAGGTTTTTATTCCAAATTTAATTTTTATTTCTTTTTTTAAATAACCAAAAAAAAACAAAAATAGGCTATGTAATAATTTTTAATTTAATCACTAATTAATTTGTACATTTATTTTAAAACCTAATCTTTTTTCTTAAAAAATAACAACAAAAAACAAGTTTTCTTTTAATTAGGTTAGAAGGGTCAAAACCCTAATTTCTTCCCGATCTTAATTTTTCTCGCGCGCTTTATTTTTATTATTTATCATATTGATGCAACTGCCTACAGTTTGTAATAGTTTAATTAGGGCGTTTATTTACATTTACCGCTTTACTTTTCAAAGGGTTTGTTTTTGGCTATGTAAATACCTGAAGCCTTGTAATAGCGTAGTTTAACTTCCGCACTTTAAATTCTGCAAAATATTTAACTGTTAGATGTATGATTAGGATGCATGACAAGAATGTATGTAAAAAACTTTAAAACAGTTAGATAACCCTAACATGTGCAAAGATAAACAATCTGAAACTGAATCACTCGCACATGCGCACTCCTAGGGTACACTCCCACTTGGTTGCCTTCGATAAACGGTCATTGAGTATAGGATGCTTTAGTGGTCGTCCTTTTGTCCAAAGATCAAAGTTGCCTCGGAAAGGTTGCCTCGGATATTGTTGCCTCGGATGATTGATCTAAGACATTAGGGTTACTACTAAGATGTCCTAACATTGCTTTAGTGACCGTACGTCCCTTTTCGAATTGACCCTCAAACTCCAACGACGGTGCTATCTATTCACTAATAGTGGGATAACGCTGTCTAAAGGAAACGAACATAGAACGATTCTTTTTTCGAGTAGGTAGATTAGCTCTTAAGTACTTGCTCAATCCAAACTTTTTTTTTCACACTTACACTCCTTTATAAACAAAGTTTTCAAAACACTTCATTACACTCTTGAAGACATAAGCAAGAGTTAAATCGAAGTCAAAACAAAAACTTTTCAAAGCACACAAACACAAAGAAAACAATTTTAAAAATGATGAGCAAGTACCTAAGAGCCCGTAGATAACTACAGATAGAAAGGGTGCTAATACCTTCCCTTTCAATAATCTACCCCCCGTACTCAAAAATATCTCGAAAAAGGAATTTTTCTGTGCTTTTTTCCTTTCCTTGTTGGATAAAATAAAAGACGGTGGAGACTCTTGCTTACCGCGACATTTTGTGAACACAAACGCAAAACGCAAACCAGCATTCCTTAAAAAAGGGAAACACGTCCCGGTTCTGGCCACCGTATCACAGCGACCCATTGTGGATAGGAGGTGACGGCTAAGAATCCGACGTTGAATTGTTTCATGACTTCAGCCTTGATCTTCTCTGACATGTCTGGCCGCATGCGACGGACTTTCTGTTTTACCGAAGGGCAGTCTTCTTTTGTCGGTAGACGATGGACCATAATATCAGCATCAAGTCCTGGCATGTCTTCGTACGACCAAGCAAAGATCTCAACATAGTCATGTAGTAGATGAATTAAGTGCTTCTTGAAATTGGGTTCCAGATTGGCTCCTACCTTGACTTCGTTCTTGTCCTCTTCGGTACCTAGGTTAACTGTGTCCACTGGTTCTTCGTGGGGTTGTATGGTCCTTTCTTCTTGTTGTAGTAACCTGGAAAGTTCCCCTTGCACTTCACAATCTTCCTTACCTTCGTCTTCGGCTTGGTAGATTAGATTTTCAGAGTCACAAAAGGCCATAGTAGAATTGTTACCCATGGGATCCTGAATGGATGTAGATCTGCATTTTGAATGTGAGTGTGTGTAAGAGTATAGCTATCTTTGAAATAAATAAAAATGTAGAAAAATAAAGAAAAAGAGAACAAAGTTTTTATGCAAAAACGTCCATGGTTCATTGATGTCATATGAAAATGAGGTAACAACCCTTACAAATGAACCGTTGTGCCTCGGGTAAGACACAAGGTTTTAAAAGTCTGAATTGTTTAATTATTACAGGTCCGACAAAAATTTAAAGACAATTAGTGTTGGATAAAAGTAATTGGGACAAAGTCTTTAGCTTCCCAGTTGTTGAGTCCTCCGTTGATGGTTGGGAAAATCCAGTCTTCTAGGTCACAAATGTCATCATCATCATCCTCCACTGCGTTGACTCTGTGGTTGCTGATCTTCAAAGGTGGTCCCCCGGCACGAGCACGGCGTACAGCTTTCTGGGCTCCTTCTTCAATCATGGCCCTGGCATCTTTCAGAGAAGACATCTTTAGCGAAGGTCTTGTAATCTTCGGAACTTGGGAAACAATCTTGGTTACTACCACGGCTTGTGGGACTTCCTCGAAATGCTGAAACGGAGTTTCAATGAATTCACCATCCAATTCCACATATCTGAAGGAGTTCAAGTGACTGACCATATATTCCTCTTATCCATGGACAGTAATGATTTTCCCCTTGGTTGGGTATTTCAGCATTTGATGTAATGTAGAGGTGACGACACCAGCGTTGTGAATCCATGGTCAGCCCAATAAGCAGGAATAGGAAGGGTGAATGTCCATCACGTAAAAAGTTGAATTAAAGGTTTGAGTTCCAACTTATATGGGGATGTCCACCTCCCCATGCACCATTCTCTTTGAACCGTCGAAGGCCCTTACCACAATGTTGCTAGGTTTTAAGGTCAAACCTTCACAATCGAGTCTATCAAGAGCCTTCTTAGGCAGTACATTCAAATACAAACCAATATCAACCAGGACATGGGCCAAAGTTGTTCCCCTGCATTCGACAGAGACATGCAATGCCTTGTTGTGCTTTCTCCCTCTAGGTGTCAAGGCAGCATCAGAAAATCCTAAACCATTGTCCGCGTTCAAGCTGGCCACACAGTCTTGGAACTGATCAACAGAGGTTTCTTATGGTACGTGGGCAGTTTTAAGAAATTTCACCAACGCCTTCGCATGAGCCTCAAAGCACAACAATAAAGACAACATGGAGATATTTGATGGAGTCTGCCCTAGCTGTTCGACTACGTTGTAGTCGGTTCTCTTTATAATTTTCATTATTTCTTCCATCTCCTTTTGGGAGGCTTCTGGGATAGGTATTGATTATGCCTTCATCCAGACAGGCTCAACCAAAATGCCTTTTCCCCGAGTCTCGGTTGACTCGGTGGTAGGGATATCAGTAGGGGTAACCATAGGGATTATAGTAGTAGTGTCAACAGGAACAGAAACAGGGATGATCAAAGGACCGGTAACAGTCTTCGGAGGAGAAATCTCGGGAGAGAATACTCTGCCACTCCGGGTTATCTTGCTGGTTCCCGCAATGTTGTCGATGTCGAGGTCAGCCTTCTCAAGAATTGAGTCTTCAACTGCCAGCCAATCCTGCTTGACGCCGTGATAGTAGACGTCGCCCCCATAGTTCCATGGGACAGTTTTATCTAAGGAGTACGAGATCGGCCCTGGCATAGTAATTATCAGTGGAGCCACTTTAGGAACTAATGTAATCCTAACGGGTCTTTTGGTGGAGACCCTAGAAGGATTGGCGGAAATGGTTACTATTGAAACATCATTGTAAGAAATGGTTGGAACAAGAGTCTTTTCAAATAAAATCTCTTTGTCATCCATCAGGCGCTGAACACCTGCTTTCAGTAAATGACAGCCAGTTGGTAGGGATAAACAGAGTTGGCAGCCTTCACCATAACCCGGAAATAAACCGGCTTTCAACAGGTTCTTCTTGACAGTCAGGAGAGGAGTAACAAGTTCATCAACATCAGTAACAAACACGTCATCTTCAATAGCGTTAACATCACGGCCATGCTTGGGTATAGGAGCGGTGATAAAATTTGGTATCTCAGGAGCATCAAATTAGATTTCTTTTTCTTCGAGGAGGTCTTGCACCTTGTTTTTCAAAGCCCAACAATTGCTGGTATCATGGCATGGACTTTCTGAACGGTAAGCACAACGAGCATTAGGTTGGTAATGAGGAGAGGTTGTGTTGGGATTCCTCGGGGCTTCCTTCAAAGTTACCAGATTGGATCTCAATAAATGTGGCAGGACTTGAGATAGTGTCATATTAATTTGGGTAAATTATCTTACCGGTCTTTCTGTTCTAGGCTGATTGCTCCTTTGTTGAGTAGGTGCAGGCTTAGGGATCATGACAGCCCCTACCATTGGACGGTGTTCAGTTTTATCTTGATTCCTTTGAGGATACACAACACCCACTTCTTTCTTCCTGATAAATGGTTTTCTCACAGCACTGGAGGATGTGTCTTTTTGGATCTTTCCATTCTTAATCCCAACTTCCACTCTTTCCCCGGTCAAGATTAATTCAGTGAAGCCTGTTGAGGAGCTTCCAATTAGATGATTGAAAAGTGAACCAGACAAGGTCCCTAGAAACATATCCACTAGTTCCCTTTCAGACAGGGGAGGCTGTACTCTTCCTGCTAGGTCCCTCCATTTCTGAGTGCAGTCTTTGAAACCTTCGCTTGAAACCATAGCCATACTCTGGAGTTGAGTACGAGTGGGAGCAAGGTCTGCGTTGTATTGATATTCTTTATAAAAAGCAGCGGCAAGGTCTTCCCAATTATGAATATTGACCCTTTCCAGTTGATAGAACCAATCTAGCTGACTCCCGGATAGACTGTTTTGAAAGAAGTGGACCCACAAATCTCTGTCAGCAGTGTGAGGTTGTATCTTCCTCACATAAGATCGAAGGTGCATCTTGGGACACGAAACCCCGTTGTACTTAGAAAATACTGGTGCTATGAACTTTGGTGGAATAACAATCCCAGACACCAAACCCAACTCTTCAAAGTCCAGCCCAAGCACTTTATGAATCTCCATTGCACTTAGACGCTCTTCCAGATGTTTGTATTTTTCGTCGGCCGGAGGATACTGTTCTTCAGAGTAGTCTTCTTCTTCTTCTTCTTCCTCTTCAGAGTCTGGCTGGGAAGTCACTTCCTTGCCTTTCCCTTCTTGATTATCCTTTTCACCAAATGACATTGCGAATTCTAGGGTCTGTTTGGCTTGTCCTTGGAACCTTCTTCCTAGATTCAGAACTCTGGTTGTTTTCTTTGCTTTCTTCTTCTTTTCTTTAATCAGCAAAGTTTTCAAATCCTCTTGTCCTTTGGCTAGAGTCAAGAACATCTGTTGAAACTGAGCATTTTGCGCCTGGAGGTCTTTTACTGTCTGCTCGAGATCCATCTTACTGAAATAAACAGTAGAAAGATGAGGAGAATTGTTGTAAGAAACCTGCTTATGTTATGATGAATGGAGATGCATATGCAATGATTTCAAGGAAATTAGAGATTTAAATTTGCTTTAGACCAAAAAGGAACACACGTTATATTAATAAATCAAAGTTTGAGTACATCATGCCTCTTTTGGGCTTACAAAGAAATACAAAAACTCTAAGATAAAAAGTTGTACGCATCCTCTTTGGTGCGATGTAGGCATTCAGACTCCGCTCCACATGAAGCTGCTTGGTGAGTTCCAAAACCTTCTTCTCGCTGGCGTAGAATTGGGCCTCGAAAGTATCTCGCTCCCCTTTAAGCTGTATCCAATCCCTTTGCAAGTCTTTAAGAGAGGTGGGCATGTCAGGATGCAGGATAGTGTATGGAACATCTCCTTCCACAACAGGCTCTATGATAACCGGGAGAATAGAGAGGTAGGGAATTATAAGACTTTGAGCATGGGTTTGTACCCATTTTAGGTAAGGCTCAAGAGGGATGGAATTCTTGTTCCCTAATGTCTTGCTATCTACCTTATTTAACATCCTCCAAGCTCGGATAAACCTCTGGCAGTGACCTTGATCGTCGTTCTCGTAGTCAAATACCAAACCTTGAATAAGCATCACATGTGGGTCATCCCTTCGGGCATAACCAAACTGTATTAAGGCTATGCAGGGGTTGTAGGTGATACCTCCTCTAATGCCAAGTAAGGGGACATTAGGGAATTCTCCACAACGATCGACAATAGTAAAATTCTCTATAGATCGGGAACACCAATGAATGTCTGAATGTTTGAGCGTCATCAACCTATGTGACCACCTTGAACCTTGCTCGTTCTTCAATACAAATTGGGGAAGATGCGAAATAAACCATATTGCCAAAAGAGGAGTACAACACATAAGGATACCTCTTTTCCTCATAGTGCGAGTGTGAAAAGAATGTAGGATGTCCCCTAGCAAAGTAGGCTCCGAGTTACAAGACATGAAGATTTTGACGGTGTTCACATCTATGAGTTGGTTAGGATTTGGAAAAAAACATCCAATAGATGAGGAGAGCCACAATTTCCTCAAAATCTTGCAAATCCAAAGAGTTCCAACAGTTTTGGGCTTTCTCAAACAAGAATTTTCTAAGAAACCTTTGACACAACTCCTTGTTTCCCGATTAGTTGTGATATCAGATGTTGTAAGTGTAAGGCTTGTGCAATCTCTTCTGGCTTTGGATCTCTTTCCGTACCATTGAAAGGTAGTTGATTGAGAATGGGAATCCTCAAGAGTTGGGAGAATTCTTCCAAAGTTGGCACAAGTTGATAATCGGGAAATGCGAAGCAATGGTGTAGAGGATCAAAGAACTGGAAGAGCACCTTCATCATGTCCTCATCAGTGTTGGAGGTAACCAAGTTTAAGAGGCGACCATGTATTTCGGTAAATGGAGAATTTTCAGGAATTCTTGATGCTAGTTCTTTAAGTTGAGGAGGGATCCTTACAAGACTGACTTGAATGGTTTTCCTGCGAATAGAATCCATGTCTTACAAAACAGAACAAAGATAAATCCCAAAATCCTTGAAATGGTTAGTGAGTATGAGTATGATGTTATGATGTTTATGATGCTATATACAAGTAGATATATACATAAAAAACAAACAAGTCCTTGGGTTTAGGCTTGCATGGAGTCTCATAGGTAAATACCCTCTTGAAGTTTTAGTTTGCTCAAACCTGTCCTAGAAATAGTAACCAGGTTCTAAGGGAGCTCAATATCACTGGTTTGTTTTCTCAAGCATTGTTTCAGCGCAAGCCTCTTTAATGGCGACCGAAATATCCCAAAAAACCAAACCTCAATGAGTGTAGTATCGAGTATATACCAACTTCGGACTGCACCAAAGTCGGTCATCTCATTACGTCCTAATGGCCAAGAAAAGGTTCTAGAAGTTAGTTAGTGCTTCATGATATCACTCAGCGGCCCCATATTCTCCTTGACTACTCAAGGGCTACCGGTATCCACAAATATGTCACACTAACGTAGCTATTGCTTAGACCATATCGGTATACCCCGCACATTTTCCATAACGTATTGCTACTTACCTATAAGGTATCCCAAATCCGGGTAGAGGATTCAAACCCAAACAAAGAACCAAAATGTAAAGCATACAAGTCAAACAATGAAATCAAATAAATGTGATCTAACCCTAAGGTAACCCCACTTTTAAAATTCTCCCCAGTAGAGTCGCCAGTTCTGTAACACAGTGGGAGAACTGACTTGGCTGTTTTGCGTTTGATCGCAAATGTTGCGGTTAGTAAGAGTCACCACCGACTTTTCTTTTATCTAAAAGGAAAGGATGAAAAGAGCAGGAAAGACCTTTGAGATTGTTTCTTGAGTTCGGGGGGTAAATTATGAAAAGGGAAGGTATTAGCACCCTTTTCATCCATGGTTTTCCATGGGCTCTTAGTTACTTGCTAGATCACTTGCTTTTGTTTGAAAATGTGCTTTGTGTGGTTTTTGAAAGTATTTTGTAAAGATGCCTTTGTTTAGGCAAACTTTGTAATAATTCTCGTTTGTAAGAATGTATACAAAGTGTTTGATCTTTTGAAAATGTTTTCAAATTTGAAAGATGTTTTTGAAAGTGTTGGTGTTTGTTTTTGAAAATAGCAAGGATGTTTTTGTTTTGAAATTGAGCAAGTAACTAGGAACATTCTACCTACTCAAAAGTCTTTCATGTTCATTTCCTCTTTCCTTTGACATTGTTACCTTACCATTGATTTGGTAAGTAACCCTATCTTTGGATGTAAAAGGGACGGACGTGGGTCATCGTATAACCATGATTAGCAATGTTGCAAGATGTCTTAGCATTTTCTTTAGGGACTAAGATTATTTTGAAAGGCAACATGGATAGCGTCATCGAGGGACTATGATCTTGTATTTTGTTTGTTTTTGCTAAGATACCTCACATGCGTAATATGGCCATTTTTGTAAGGCAACAAAGTGGATTTACCCTAAGGGTGTAAGTGTGCAAGTGTATTGATTTACATGCTTGATTTGTCTTTCATTAGGGTTTGCTACTTGTTGGTTTTAATCTTTTCATACAAAACCCTAATTACTAGCATTTGTATATAAAGCATTTAAATTGCGGAAAATAAAAATACTAAGCTATTACATCATTTAGGGGATGGGGTGTACAAATTACAAATGGGGAGAATTGTAAGAAATAAAATCTAAATAATTATTACAACCATATTGAATTTGAATAAATGTACAAAATTGAATAAGTAAAAAATGCAAGAATGTAAATGTAAAAAGAAATGTGGTTTTTGTTTGGTTTTCCATGAAAAGGAATTTTTCACCTAATTAATTAAAATAAAATAATTCACTAAAAATAAGAAAATTAATATTAAGTTAGTAAAATAAATTAATTTAAAGAAAACAAGTTTTTTAGGGTTTTGGTGAATTTAATTAAATTAGTAAATAAAAATAATTAAATAAAAGTCTTAAATTCTAAATTGATTTTAATTTACAAGAGAAATAAATAATGTAATATATTATCTAAGTATTAAAAAAAAGAAATTAATTAAAGAAAAATGTTTTTGTTCTTTTAGTTTTATGAAGAAAAATAAACTAAATAAATACAAATAATAAAATATAAATATTTTTTGGATTTTTTTTATTAATGAAAATAATAATAATAATATTAATAATAAATAAGATGTAAAATGAAAATAAAATAAAAAAGAAAGAAAATAAAATAACAAAAGAAAAATAAATGGGCCAGGAGTGTAAACAGCAAGGCAGGGGGTCAGAACATAAAAAAAAAGGCCTAAGCATTTGAAGGCCCAGGCGCTGCAAAAACAAAGAAATGTCAAAAAAATATGAAAAAAATGCAAAAGGCAGCGCGCTGAGGTTCGTACCCATGACCTCTTGGTTACCAGCACACTGCCTTACCAATGGGGTGGCTATACATCCGTTAATATAACTGAAATAATAAATATATAATGTAAAACAAGTCCTGAACACACTTCATCTTCAACCTCCAGCCAGACCACCTGTAACTTCACCATTTCTCAACAAAAATGGAAAATGCAAACATGAAAGTTGTTCCATTTTTTCATACGAATCCAACCATATAAATATCATAAACTATAAATCAAAGATGAATGAGAATTTTTGAAAGTACCAAATCCTGACCTAATTATTTTCAGAGGTTCAGATTCAAAATTATAACTACCTAAGAAACAATAATGAAATCTAAGGATATGGTTAGCTTTAGGACAATGATATCTACATTTCTTATTCACAAATAAACCATTAATGATGCTTGTATGAAGAGTTCAAAAGTCAGAAAACTCACCTTGCAAGAGGGTATCATGTTTTGAGTTTAAGCAGCTTTTGAAGAGTTCCAGTGATTGAGTTAGCTTCCTCAAGTTCCCAGGAAGCTAATGTGATGCTTAGCTTGAGCTGAAAGTGACTGAGGAGTTCTAGAGAAGTCAAGGTGCAAGGTGCTATTTTTGAAAATGGTGGATGGTGATGGAGGTGTTACAGTCGTCTTGCATGTGTTGGAATTGTTTGTATATGTTATTTAGAAGCTTTTTAAAGTAAAAGTCCAAGAAACGCACGAGCAAATTTGGAGATTGGATTCAAAACTCAGAAATGGCAAGTTTTGAGATGTTTTTGGTGATTCTGTGTTTTAGGGAGTTTTAGGGATTGAGCATGCGTGTGTTTTCTTGCAAATGACTTTTGTTTTTGTATGGAAAAGGTTGGAGAGGTTTTGCACAAAGGATTTATGAGTTATAGAGTTATGGATAGGTTGCTTGATTTGGAAGAAAAGTGAGAAATGTGGTTTCAAGGTAGAAAGTACAAGCATGTAGAGTGGTTACCAACTTTAAACATACTTATCTGACTTTGTAGAGGAAGCTTGTGTAAAAGGAACAAGTGCAAAGCTCAATGCAAGTTGACTTTGCATAAAGCTTGCTTTATGTAAATGGCAATGGTGCCTTTGTGCCATTAATGGAAAATTTACTTGGATAAAGCTTGAATCAAGTGGATAATAGCTCAAAAGAAAGTGTAATCTTATGATTATGGAGATATCTTGAGGTTTAGAGGCCTGCAAAGCAAGATTGTGCAGCATAGGTTTGAGATTTGAATTTTGTTCATCACAAAATTTGCCTTGTAAAACAACTTGAAACCCCAACTTCTGACCTTCGATTCTCCTTGCTCACAAATGATACATTTTGGAAATATTGTAATTTGTTATACAAAACATATTTGAATCACTTTTGCAAAATCCAAATGGAACTATGTGAAACTTGGGTCAGAAGTTAGGTTAAAATCCTGACCTAAAATGTTCAAAATTTCACTAAGTGTTTAGTTTCATGACCATGACTTCATAGATTAATAAATTGAGATCCAAGCATTTCTAGGAGAAGTTGTGGAAAGAAATGTTGTAGATCTCATGGCTATATACAAATTTTATGTTGAAAGTTTCTTTTGAATCATCTTGCATCATGGTGAAAAAATGGCTCAAAGTTGTGAAAAAATATGAAGTTTTCAACACTTAGAAAAATTTCTAAGTTTGAAAACTTTGACTTTTCAAAATGAAATCTTGACTTTTTGATTTCTTGATGAACAAGTTTCATATTTTGACATGTTTTGATGAATTATGATCTTTGACACTTGATTTTGACCAAAAAGTTAAAGTTTGACTTTTCAGTGTACAGTTGACTTTTGATTAGTTGACTGAAAATCAACTATCAATCCAATTGATCTTGAGCAATGTTTTGAGTCATGCCATTAGGTCAAAATGATGCAATTGAACTCTTGAGATCATGCCTCAAACCAATTAACCATTTGCTTGGTCAAACATCAAAAATTTCCCTTTCTCAATCAAAACCTTAATTTTGACCATTTTGCCCTTTTGATGATCTGATCAAATTTCTTGAGGAATTATGGTCCAAACTTGATAAAATTATACATATGAGTTTATAATGTTGATGTGGATAAAAAATTATGAAGTTTGACTGTAAATTGGCCACATTTGACTTTTCCCCAATACAGTTGATTTTTAGGTCAACTACTCAATTGACTGAGCAAAAATGTGATCCAAGGCTTGAAACTTGACATGAGTAATCTTGGGGGTCCATAATGATCTATGAAAGTTATATGAGGCATTGGAAGTTCAATTATTCTTGTGCAATCTCAAACCCTAATTTCAATCATTAGTGCTTAAGGATGTGCCTTGAGCTGATCCACCCTTGTGCAGTCTTGAGCCAAAGGAGATCTTGTGAGAAAATATTTGATAAATGAGAGGGAAAATTTTGGGGTACAACAGTCATATTAATCCAGGTAAATTGTCTTCTTGGCTTATCTGTTCTGGACTGATTGTTCTGTTGTTGAGTAGCTGCAGATTTGGAAATCATAACAGCCCATAGCATCGAACGACACTCAATTTTGTTATGATTTCTTTGGCCATAAGATGCACTGACCTCCTTCTTTCCCATGAATGGTTTCTTTGTTGTACTGGAGGATGCTTCTCTTTAGATTTTACCACTTTTAATTCCAGCCTCTACCCGTTCACCAGTCAGTATCAATTCAGTAAATCCAGCAGACGACCTTCCAATCAGATGGTTAAAGAACGGACCGGACAATGTGCCTAAGAACATGTCAACCAGCTCCCTATCAGGCAACGGAGGTTGTACTCTTTCCACAAGGTCTCTCCATTTTTGGGCATAGTCCTTAAAACCCTCGCCGGAACCCAAAGACATACTTTGCAACTGTGTACGAGTCGGGGCGAAGTCAGCATTATATTGGTACTGCTTGTAGAAAGCAGCAACCAGATCTTCCCAATTATGCACATTGGTTCTTTCTAGTTGATATAACCATTCTAGCTGAGTCCCTTCCAAACTTTCCTAGAAGAAGTGTACCCACAGATCCCCATCAGTAGTGTGGGGTTGAATTTTCCTGACATACGACCTTAAATGCAGCTTAGGACAAGAGACACCGTCGTACTTAACAAATGTATGGACCTTGAACTTTCGCGGGATGACCACCCCTGAGACCAGTCCTAGATCTTCAAAATCCAACCCGGGTACCCTTTGGATCTCCATGGCATTAAACCGATCCTCCAGCTGTTTGTATTTATCATCATCAGGAGGATACTTCTCCTCAGAATAGTCAGGTTCATCTTCTTCAGACTCCCTTGTACTATGGTCTTCTTCTCTTGGCTCTCCTTCCTGATTGTCTCTCTCTTTTGAAGGAGTTGCGAGCTCTGGAACTTGCCTCACTGGTCCTTTGAACCTTCTTCCTAAATTCACAACACCCACTGGCCTCTTTTTCTTCTTCATGTCCTTGAGAATCAGAGATTTCAAATCTTCTTGTCCCTTAGCCAGATTTAGGAACATTTCTTGGAATTGGGCATTCTTTGCCTGAAGCTCCTTAACTGTTTGTTCAAGAGCCATTGCTGAAATAAACAGCGAAGAAGATAATAAACCTGTCCTGAAAACCTGTTTATGCAATGATATGTATGATATATGTATGCAATGTTTTCAAGGGCCTCATAGGATTTAAACTCTTTTAACCAAAATAGAAACAAAGACTTTTTATTAGTAATATCAAATGAAATCAAAGTTTACAAAGGAATAACAAATAAGAAACTTATAAAACTTCTAAGTCTCCCAAGGACGCTTCCTTTTGGTGCTAATGTAGTCATTGAGATTCTGCTCTTCGCGAAGTCGCTTTGTCAGTTCCAACACCTTTTTCTCAGTGGCATAGAATTGGGAGTCAAAGGTATCTCGTTCTTATTTGAGTTGTATCCAAGATTTTTGCAATTCTTCGAAGTTTGTTGGCATATCAGGATTAAGAATAATGCGAGACTCGACCCCTTGAACAATAGGCTCTGAAATCACTGGTATGATAGCAGCATACGGAATCATAAGATTTTTAGCACGAGCTCGCACCCATTTGAGGTATGGATCCAAAGGGATAGAGTTCTTGTGTCCTAGAGTCCTGCTATCAGTCTTCTTAACCATTCCCCAAGCACATATGAACCTCTGATGATAACCTTACAGATCATTTGAATAGTCGAACACAATATCTTGAATGAGCATATCATGAGGACCATCCCTCCGGATGTAGCCGAACTGACGTAAAGCTAAAGAGGGGTTGTAGGTGATGCCTCCACTAATGCCAAGGAGTGGCACATTGGTAAATTCTCCACAGCGATCAATAAAAGAGATATCTTCCTGGGAGCAAGAGCACCAATAGATGTTAGAGTGAGAAAGTGACATTAATCTTTGGTTCCATCTTAAACCTAATTCCATCTTCATTACTGACCGAGGAAGGTGTGAAATAAACCACCTATAGAGTAGAGGTATACAACACATAAGAGTACCTCTCTTCTTTATGGTATGTGTATAGAGTGAGTGCAGAATATCCCCGAGCAATGTAGGCACTGGATTGTGAGCAAAGAAAATGTTGATGGCACTGACATCTACAAACTGGTCTGAATTGGGGAACATAACCAACCCGTAGATCAAAAGAGCTAAAACATATTCAAAGGCATGGTAACTCATAGCGTCTAGGAATACCTGTGCTTTCTTCATCAGGAAAATTGTGAGGAGGCCCTTGACTCCACTCCTTCTTTCCCAATTGGACTAAATGTCAGATGGCTTCAAATACAAAGCTATAACAGCATCTTCAGCAGTTGGATCTTGTTCTAAACCGGTAAAGGGGATCTGATTCAATATGGGCAAACCAAGTATTTTGGAGAATTCTTCCAACATGGGCACCAACTGATAGTCTGGAAATGTGAATCAGTGGTGCTTAGGGTCAAAGAACTGGAATAAAACACTCATCAAACCTTCGTTAAAACCAGTAGCAACCAAACTGAGCAAGTAACCATATCTCTTGTCGAATTATTAACTCTCAGGAACCTTTGAAACCAATTCTTTGAGTTTGGGAGGGATCTCTACAAAATTGATTCGGATGGTTTTTCTGCGAGCTGAATCCATGACCTACAAAATAGAGAAGAGATAAATCATACACCCTTGAAATGGTTAGTGTACATGACATGTTATGATGTTTATGATGTTATGATTATGCTTTGAAATCATAATTATATCAAACACAAGCAAGTCACACAGAGACCTTAGGTTTAAAGGCTTGCATGAGTTTTAAAGGTAAGTACCCTCTTGAAGTTTCAGTTGGCTCAACCTGTCCCATTAATAGTAACTGGGTTCTAAGGAGTCTTATATCACTGACCTTTCTTTTAGGCATTGTTCTAGCTCAAGCACCAAAGTATTACAGCCAAAATATACCAAAAGTCTAGTCTCAATGAGTGTAGTATTGAGTATCAACCAATCTTTGGTCAGAACCAAATCCGACCATATCACTACTTCCTAATGGCTTAGGACGAGTCAATTAAAGGTTCTAAAGGTCAGTTAGTGCTTAATGACACTAAGGAAGCCTAATGTTATCCTTGACTGACTCAAGGAACATTAGTACAAACCAAAGTATCACGCTAACGTAGCTATCACTTCGTCCTTATCGGTCTATGCCGTACAACCTCCATGATTTTTTGCTACTTACCTAATAAGGTGCCCCAGATCTGGGTGTATGATCTTTTAGTAATAACCAAAACAAGCCCTCAAAAGTAAAGCAGACAATGCATACAAGGTAAAGCAGTTTAAAATGAACTAGACTCTAAGGTAACCCCACTTTTGTATATCCCCAGCAGAGTCGCCAGTTCTGTGATACAGTGGCAGAACCTACTGTTAATATTGGTTTTGCGTTTGTGTTTGCAAATGTTGCAGTAATCTAGAGTCGCCACCGACTTTTCTTTTATCCAAATTAAGGAAAGGGTGAAAAGAACAGAAAAAAAACCTTTTCGAGAGTTTTTTGAGTAAGGGGGGGGGGGGGGGGGGGGGGGGGTAGATTATGGAAAGGGAAGGTGTTAGCACCCTTTCCATTCGTAGTTATCTACGGGCTCTTAGATGCTAGCTCATGTTTTGAAAATTTCTTGTGCTTTGTGTGTTTTGAAAAATGTTTTCAAATGCCTTAGTGCAGCGATTCGCTTTGTGATAACTCTTGTATCAGTCCTCAAGAGTATTGACAAAGAAAATGTTTTTGAAAGTTGTTTTTGAAATGTGTAAGTGTAAAAGTCTATTTTACTTGAGCAAGCATCTAACAGTTATCTACTTGTATTCGAAAAGGTAGTTCTTTTCCTCCTATCCTTTAGACAGTGCTATCATACTATTAGTGAGTAGGTAGCCCTATCGTTGGATGTATAAGGGACATTCGAAGGGACGTTACGATCACGAAGGCAACCTGGCAAGGAATTTTAGTAACTGTCCTAAAGTTCTAAGATCACTTTTAACCGAGGCAACATCGAGAGGGTTATCGAGGGACTTGTGATCTTTCAAACTAGAGGACAGCCACAAAAACTTCTCACGTTTCGAGAATTGTGACCGTTTTCCGAAGGCAACCGAAGTGGGGTACCCTAGAGGTGCGTATGTGCAATTGTATTCAATTCAGTTATTTATCTTGCGCATTTAGGTTTGCTAACGTTTTAATTTTAAGTCTTATCATACATGCCTAATTACTAACAGTTAATATGATACAGAAAATAAAGTGTGGAAAATATAAACCTACGCTATTACATGGCTTCAGGGAGGGGATTTACAATGTACAAAAATTTGGGGGAGAAAAATAAAGAAAGCGGATAAAAGTCCTAATTAGTTATTACATACCGGTATGCAGTTATAATAATGTAAAAATGCGAAAAATAAATAACGCGCGAAAGATTGAAAGTACGTCTAAAAAATCTAAAAGAAAATCTTTTTCTTATTTGTTTGTTTTTTTTATCTAAGAAAATAATTAAGTTAGTTATCCTAAATTCTAATTAGAAGATGAGATTAATTAATAACTTATTTATTGTTTTTATTATGAAAAGAAATTAAATTGAATATAAATTAAAACCTAAGTTCTAAATTATTTTAAATTTATAAAAAAAAGGTAAAGTTGAATTAATAACTAATTTCGAAAATTAGTTTAATTTAAAAAAATCTAATCCTATTTTTTGTGGTTTTTATTATTATATTATACTAATTAAATAAATGAAGGAAAAAAAACAAATTAAAAAAAGAAATAAAGCAAAGTAATAAAAGAAATTGCAAAACGGGCCAGGATAAATAGAAATTGGGCGGGGGGGGGGGGGGGGTGCTGAAACTGAATATCGTAGACCCAAACTGAAGAAAAGCCCAACACTTTTGGATCCAGTGAGGCGAAGCTTTGAGGGTACATGGTGATTTGCACGCTTGACACCCTTGGATTTAGATCAGGTAGAATCTGGTGATTGTGATTTGGAGGCGTATGTTATGATCCTGGCTGGACAACACATGTGATCTACAGAAATATGTTAAGAAAATGAAAAATGCTGGAACTGGGACTCGTACCCATGTCATCTCCTCACATACACGCTTCATTTCCAGCTGAGCTATCTGATCATTCATTAATAAGAATAAAAATACAACATAATATATGAAACGAAGCAATAATTATTTAAATCAAACGCGTGCGCTACTGGTGGGTCCCAATATTTTAATTGGGCCAATCATGAAACGGCTTATGGCCACGCCAGCACAGGGAGGGTCAAACCCCCCCTCGCGGTGGTTGACTGTTGTCTTCTCTAGCGAGTCTATAAACGAAACCTTCAAAATACGACGCTTCAAGCCTAGAGATCTTGGCTACCCCCCATAAAACCTAGGCTATGAACTTAGCCATGGTCTTAGCTTGAACTGAAAGTGTCTGTGTCATCGAGCCCGAAGCTTACATATTTCCAAACCCTAACAATGGTGTTTAGTGATTCTGGCCTTGCAACTTACATGAAACACGTTAGGATGCTCACAAGCAATGATAACAACATGAATATACAATTAAAAAGGATTTAAATTACGAATTAAACAAGTTTGAGATCCAATTTTTTTACCAAAATAGGAGGATCAGATGAGGGTAATTCTGCGTGAGTTTAACTTGTTTAAGGCCTGGGAATCACTCCTGAAACCTTCAGGGAATGAATGGCTGGCTTGGTTTGGATTGAGAAAGGCTGGAATTTTCTCTTTCAAAATTCACGTATTTTGACAATTCTTTGCAATTTTGTGTGGCTCCTTCCAGGCTGTGTATCCATGGTTAATGCTTGCTAATGTGTTTTTTATATAGAGAGGAGGGAGGAGACAAGAGAACAAAGGTTTAAACATCCATAAACAAGTGTTTTCAAAGCCATGAATGATGTTTTGTAACTTTTCCAAAGTCATGCAAACTTGTCTCTTTTTTTGAATTTGAATAAATTTAGACATGCTGGCCTTGTTGTACATGAAATATAGGGCCCCTCCATGCATCAAACCAAGTCTAATCAATAATGGCCCATATAATTTGCATTAATTTTGATTTATTTGATTTTTAATTAAATAAAATTAATATAAAATGAAAAAAAGATCAAGATTACGCAAAAATGATTTTAGGGGTCCTTAGACATGTAATGAACATGTTTAGGCCCTTAAAATTAGGCTCATTAGCTTGAAAAATGATTTTTCCCAAAGTTGACTCAATGCATTTTCTTGAAAATTACCCAACTTGTGCAAGCCGTAACTTGCTCAATTTTTATCTCATGATGATGATCTTTGACTTTTGGGAAATCCCAAGATGTCTAATTAAATCCCTCTTTTGATCAATTTTGCATTTGAAGATTTTATCTTGATGTAAAAGGTCTTAGAAAAAGGTGGCTTTTGTTGACTTTCTGAAAATGACCTGTAATGTCTGAGCTTGTATATTTCAAATGGTGCATTTCTTGAACTTGTGGGATGAAGAGAAGTTTTAGGGAATTGTATTCTCTTCATAATGACCTTTGGTTGGGGGAAAATGGATAAAGTATGTGAACGTTATTCCTGGTCAAAGTTTGGTTGACTTTTCCTATAGAAACCCTAATTTAACAATTCTTGACTTTTGATGAATTAGGGACATTTCTTGAGGAATCATGATCAAACTTTGATAAAATGATGGATATAACTTCAAAAGGTTGATGTTGACAAAAAATCTTGAAGTTTGACTGTATATTGGCCACAATTGACTTTTGACCTAGTATAGTTGATTTTCAATCATTTGAGCAATTAACTGAGCAAACTTGTAGTGCAAGGCATGAAACTTGTCATGGAAAATATTGAAGGCATATTAGGACATTAGAAAACATTTGAGACCTTTGGCGCTCAAACATCTTGATGAAAATTGAAACCCCAGTTAGAGGTTCATTGCTTAGGAGGAGAATTTGCCTGGTCAATTCTTGGTCAACCTTGAGCAATTGAGGATCTCTAGGAGCATGCTTTGAGTAGAAATGGGAGGGAAATTTTTTGGGTATAACAGTATTCAATATCATATTCAGAAAACAACATCTGCCAATGGGAAACTCTTCCAGTAAGAGCATGCTTTTTTAAAAATATACTTAATTGGATCCATTTTGGAAATCAACCAAGTAGTATGATTCAACATATATTTCCGCAACCACTTTTCCGCCCAGGTCAGAGCACAACATGTCTTTTCCAGCATAGAATACCGTGAGTCACAGTCAGTAAACTTCTTACTGAGATGATAAAGGGCATATTCCTTCTTCCTTGTTTCATCTTGTTGTCCCAAAATACAACCCATACAATTATCAAACATTGTCGGATACATGATCAATTGTCTTCCTTCAACAGGAGGGAGCAAGATAAGAGGTTCAAACAGATACTCTTTAATACTTTCAAATGACCTTTGGCAATCATCTGTCCACACACAACCTTGACCTTTCTTTAACAACTTAAATATTGGCTCACACGTTGTAGTCATATGGGAGATAAATCTGGAAATGTAATTCAAACGCCTAAGGAAGCCTCTAACTTGCTTTTCAGTTCTTGGATCCAACATTTCTTGAATTGCTTTTACTTTATCAGGATCAACTTCAATCCATTTTTGGCTGACAATGAAACCCAACAATTTCCCTAATCGAACACCAAAGGTGCATTTATTTGGATTCAAGCAGAGACGATACTTCCTCAAACGCTGAAACAATTTGAACAAATCTTCTATATGCCCTTCTTCAGTTTGGGATTTGGTAATCATATCATCAACATATACCTCAATTTCCTTGTGCATCAGATCATGGAATATGGTTATCATAGCCCTCTGGTACGTTGTACCAGCGTTCTTCAACCCAAAGGGCATCACTCTGTAACAAAATGTTCCCCTGGGTGTGATAAACGTTGTTTTTTCCATGTCCTCAAAAGCCATTCTGATTTGATTATATCCGGAAAATCCATCCATGAACGAGAATATTTTGAATTTTGTTGTACTATCAACCAACATATCAAAATGTGGTAATGGAAAGTCATCTTTTGGACTAGCTTTGTTTAAATCTCTATAATCTACGCACATGTGAAACTTTCCGTCTTTCTTTGATACTGGGACAATATTGGCAATTGACTGAGGATACACTGATGTCACAAGAAAACCAGCATTAATCTACTTTAAAACTTCTTCTTTAATTTTTACTATCATATCAGGGTGAGTTCTTCGCAATTTCTACTTGATTGGCGGGCATTCTGGCTTTAGCGGTAAACGATGTCCCATAATATCAGTATCCAAACCAGGCATGTCTTCGTATGACCAAGAAAACATGTCCACATATTCTTTCAACAATTCAATCATCTTGCTCTTCATGTCGCGATAAAGCAATGCTCCAATCTTGACTTTCTTCGAATCTTCCTCTGAACCCAAATTGATTGTCTCCAACGGCTCCTTATACAGCTGAATGGAACTTTCCTCACGCTCAAGCAACTGTGAAACCTCTTCTGGGATTTCATCATACTCTTCTTCTTCAGCCACATATGCAGGATATTCAAAGTTAGGATAGGGTGGAGGGTCATTGTATTCAACAAGTTTTTTAATTAATTTTGAGACATGAATGCAAGAGGGAACATCAATAGTGATCCAATTTTGGACTCTGACTCCATGTGTCACGCAGTTCGGCATCTCCTGCTCTGCTTCACCTTCCACAATAGCATTGATCCTATGAACAGGTTGATGAATATAACCTCTGCTGTGAAAGATAGCCTGATATTTTCCCAAAGCAGACTTTGGCTTCAGAACCTCACCTTTACCATTCTTCATAGAGAATCCCAAACCAGCTCTATTCTTATTCGCAGGTGGATCGACAATCTGCCCCATACTTTACTAGGGCCATTACCCACGACCTGCTGAGCATCCTTAAACAAAGTTATAAAATTTCTTATTTTCCCTCACATTATCAGTGGATAAAGCTTGGAACTGAGTTCCAACGGTAGCTTCATCCACTTCCACAACACTGAAAGAGGATAAATGAAATATTAACAATGCTTGTTCCCTGTTTATGATAACCACCTTTCCTTCATGCACAAACTTCAGCTTTTGTTGCAAAGTTAAAGTGACAGCCCCTGCCTCGTGTATTCACGGTCGTCCCAGTAAACAGCTGTAAGCGGGAAAAATATCCATAACTTGGAAAGTAATCTGAAATAAGTGCGGGCCTATATGAATAGGAAAATCTATTTCCCCGATGACAAACTTCCTTGATCCATCGAAAGCTTTCACAATTATGCCACTCGGGCGCATGAGAGTTCCTTGGTACTTCAACTTCATAAGTGTGCTCCTCGGTATGACATTTAAAGCGGATCCATTGTTAATCATCACATTGGAAAATGAATCATTCTTACAGTTCATGGAGATATAGAGAGCCAAATTATGATTCCTTCCTTCGTCAGGCAACTCGTCATCACAAAAACTTAGGTTATTACAGGATGTAATATTCCCTATTACACTGCTGAATTGGTCCAGAGGCATATCACTTTCCATGAAAGCTTGATCCAAAACACTCATCAAAGATTCCCTGTGGGCAAAAGAGTTCATTAGCAAGGCTAGAATAGATATCTTTGATGGAGTCTGCAACAATTGATCTACAATCCTGTAGTCTCTCATCTTGATAATCTTCAATATATCATCCATATCTTTTTTCAGAGTAGTACCACTAGATTCCCCCACTGCTTTCTTGGGTTCAGTACTTTCAACAACCTTTTTATCAGCATTAACACTCCCTTGAATGACAGGTGTGAAAACACGGCCACTGTGGGTCACCCGGTTGACTTCAGCAATATTCTTGACATCAGACAAAGGTTAGATCGGAACCTTCACACCATCTTCCAAGATTGTAGCATTGTATTTGTATGGCACGACTTTGTCTGATTTGTAAGGAACATGACCCAACAAGAAAATCACTACTGGAGCAACAACTGGTTTGCTATGGTACTCAATCTCTATGGGGCAGGAACACCAAAATAAGGCGCAATAACGTTCACCCTTTCTTCAGAATACTTGGACATCACAGAATCATTGATGGAGAACATATCTTCTTCAGTGGAAAAGAAGTCATCTGCGGAAGCATACTCATCATCTGACACAGTCTCAGCCAAGCAATCTTCAATCACATTAATCCCACGGTAATCATCTCTATTGCCTGAAATCTTGATAGTGCCATTGTCCAAAAACAACTGAACACCCTTTCCCACTATGGAACAACCACGAGAATCTCTGCAGTAGATCCAACAAGACCCATAATGGTGTTCTTCTTGACCATCCATGTAACATAAGGTAGCGTGCAACTGCACTAAATCATCATTCATATGGTTCACGTCAAAAATCCGGAATTCTCCAAGACATCCAAAGACCATATTCACATCTTCTTCGTACTCTTCTCTAGGCCTGATTATATGAATGAGGCATTCGTCCATCATTTCCTAAAGATCAGGTTTTATCTTATCACATCCTTGGATATCTGTATTGCAAATACCACAACCAGCATAGTCATGTGTATATTAACTGAACTCGCAGAGGTCTGCATGCATCTTCACCAGATCTCCTCTAACCAGGTTGATATCAAAAATCCGGAAGTCGCCTAGACAACCAGCAACCATGTTTACATCATTTTAACCTCCATGCTTTGGCAAAGGATTATCTTTCATGTTAGGGCCAACATCTTTAAAGGATAAAAGGCTAGATCTCACCATCGTTTGTACTTCATATTTAAAAGGATAACAATTCTCAATATTGTGTCCTGGTACTCCTTGCTAAAAAGCACACATCTGATCTTCCTTATAATACCAAGGTAAAGGTGATGGTATAGCAGGGGGAAACCTGGTCCGAACCAACTTCTTCTGAATCAAGGCCAGAAGTAACTCTGAATAGCTCATTGGAATGGAGTCAAAAGCTTCTCTCTTCTGACTCTGCCCTTGATTTCCCTAAGGGGATGGTCTCTGATAGGCAACTATGGTTGGAGCTACATTAACGACTGGAGTCACAGAAGCAAACTGTTGCTGGTACCGTTGATGCCTTCTAGTTGGTCTAATCTTCCTTTCTCCAATAACAACATTTGTTTCGCTTTCTTTCTTTCGAGAGAAACCGTACGACGACTTCTTTATCCCTTCATCTTTTGTTAAAGGACCCTCTCTGACAGCTTCTTCCAAACGAACACCCATGCTTACCATTTTGGTAAAATCACTCGGCACACTGGCGACCATCCTTTCGTAATAAAATGATCCTAGGGTTTTTAGGAAGACCTTGGTCATTTCTTGTTCTCCCATAGCTGGCAACGCCTGGGCAGCTATCTCGCGCCATCTTTGCGCATATTCTTTGAAAGACTCCTTGTCTCTCTGAGCCATTGGCCTTAAATGGTCACGGTCAGGCGCCATGAACATATTATACTTATACTACTTGATAAAGGCTTCTCCCAGATCATTGAAGGTGCGAATACTACTACTGTCCAGACTCATATACCACTTCACAACAGCACCAGTTAAACTATCTTGGAAGAAATGAATGAGAAAACGCTGATCATCAGTATGGGTAGACATTTTCCTGATATACATCACAAGGTGGTCAAGAGGGCAAGAGTTTCCCTTATACCTCTCAAATTCCTGCACTTTAACCATGGCTGACACCTTTACATTGGGAACCAGACAGAGCTCACTGGCGTTTTGTCCAAACAATTCTTTTCCTCGAAGGGCCTTCATTTCCGTCCGCATCTCATTGAACTGGTCTTGAAAGTCATCCAACTGGTCATAGAAACCCACACTTTCACTCGGTGGAGGAATAAGACGATAACCTTCATCATTAACAAATGGCATAACATTCACTGAAGGAGGTGCAATATAATGGATCTCATTTCTAGCAGCAGGAGTAATATGCACCATATGAGGTGAGAGAGTAGCAACAACTTGCACAACTGGAGTAGCTTGAGTGTCAAGATTAAAACCCTCCAGCATGAAATTTTCAGGTATTTCCCACAGGTAACCCTGAGGCATACGGTTTTGAGAAACATTAACTGGGTAACAGAAATAGGATCTGATGGACCTTCAGAAGCATTTGTTGTTTGTTAAGGCTGAGCAAGTCGTGGCTGATTCTGAGCAGCCACCAATGATTCCATCAAATCAGCCAGATTGGCCATACCATCCTTCAAAGAAGTAACCTCGTCACGCAGCTCGCGATTCTCTTGTTCAAGATTCTCCATTTTCTTCCTGGAATTAGCTCGAGTATTATACCGATGAGACAGCTTGCTGAATGAAGTAGATAGATTTAGTAAGACACTTGAGTATGAACAAAAATGCAAGAAATATGTACAAGATGATGCATGATATGCAATGTACATGATTTATTTTATATTATTAATATTTCAAGGGACTCAAATAATTATAGACAATTTTGCAAATATTAAAGTACTTAACAAATTCCAAAATGCTAAAAATCTCATTATAATAACTTCAAAATGGATTACAACTTTTAGTACAAGTTTTAACAATCCCAAGTACAAGAAGACATAGAATCTAAAATCCTATAAAGCAAAGATGAGGAAGATCACTCCACACACTGACGCTTTCCTGTGAGTCTTGCAATCTGAGCCTTCAACTGCTTGTTCAATTCTACATACCTGTCAGCAACCACTTTCCAATCACCAGAGTCGGGAAGTGAATGACTAAGTCCTGATCGAGCTCGAGAGGAAAATAAATCCTCTTGCTTCTCCATCATCTCTGCAGCACGACTCTCAAGAATCTAAATTAAGTCATCCTTCTCCTTCAAGTCTACTCGGTAGGATATCTCTAAAGTCTGACACTTATTCTTTCAAGCCTCATTCTTCTGCTGCATCCTAACTAGGGCAAGCTGAAACTCTTCTACATCTTCTAAAAGGGGAGGAGTGGTCTTCACAAACATATCAGGCATAGGTTCTTCACAGGAATATGGAATCTTCAACTGGATTTCCCTTGCTTGTACCCACGGTAGATAAGGCTCCAAAGAACCAGCTCCTCTAGGTCCCAAGTCCTTTCTACTCTTCCTGTGAATATGACGCCAAGCCTTTGCAATCTCCTCCTTAGCTTTCTTATGATCCTCTCCCTCTTTGAGAAATAAACCACTCATATGAATACTATTTGGCTTATCTCTCATCGGATATTTAAGTTGTCATCATGCAAGAACGGGATTGTAGTTAATTCCTCCCTTTGCACCAAGAAGAGGTACATTGGGGAAACTACCACAACTATCGACAATCTCCACATCATGGTAAGCCTAATGATACCAAACAATATCTGAATGAGTAAGGGCCATAACCTTTGGATTCCAATGAGGTTTCCCTCTTGACATCCCCGAAAGCATCAGACCGAGGTAAGTGAGAAATAAACCACTGATACAACAAAGGCGTGCAACAAATGATCATCCCTCTATGATAAGAATCCCGAAGATGAATAGAGTAATAAGCATCTCCTAATAATGTGGGGACTGGATTCCCTATCAAAAATATCCTGGTGGCATTGATATCCATAAAGTTGTCGACATTCAGAAATAAGAACAACCCATAAGCAAGCAGAGCAAAGATGGCCTCAAAAGTAACCGTACTCTTCATCCTAGCAAAGTAACGAGCTTTCTCTAATAAAAACTGAGCGGGTAATCCTCTAAATCCTCCTTTAGTAGTCATGTGGACCTCAACCTCAGACTTCCCCAAATGAACCATAGCAACAATCTCATGAGATTTTGGCTCCCCCTCCAAACCGGTGAAAGGAACACGATCAGTAATAGGTAAACCTAGTAGATAAGAATACTCCTCCAATGTAGGCATCAGTTGATAATCATGGAAAGTGAAACATCGAATCATAGAACTGGACCAAAGTCGAGAGAATACCATCCTTCATCCCGAGCTTCATGAGAGACACGATGGATCCATACTTCTTCCGAAAATATGTAGAACTCTCAATCTCGGGAATTAGACTCATCAAATCATCTATCTTGGGATTCTTGAAACTGTACTTCCGAGTCTTTCTTTTTCCAGAATCCATGGTCAAAAGTACCTGAGATATTCACAAAAAGTCAACTTTAAGTCCCTCGAACCAAAATGTCTTAAATGATGCTCATGGGTGCATGAATGCATGATGCAACAATCACACACAAGATTACAGACATGGGGGTTCATAGGTTTGACGTCACGAACATGAAGTTAAAGGTACTACCCACAAGGTATGGTCTAATAGTTTATCACCTACCGAACAATGTTCTAAGAGGTTCCCAGAGTCTACATCCTTCCTTCGGATATTAGTAATATTCTCAAGAAAAACTTGTCTGAGGGTAGTATCGCGTGACAACCACTTTCGGATTACTCTGTCATAGCTTCCTCACTACACCTAAAAGGCCAAAATGGGTTAAAGGTTCTACGGTCCTCAGTTTCAGCAGGATCCCAGGTCGAAAGCAACACGTCTTTCCAATTACTCGGTAAAAGACACTACAATCAAAGGGGCCTCCACCGAGTGGGGGATCTCATGCATCCTTTTTTAGGATTACTCCCTCAAAGTTAACATGACTATACCACCCGTCCTATCTTAAGTTTTCCCAAGTCTGGGTAGAGGACTTATGAGAAATCACCAAGCACCCTGAAAACCAGGAAAAATCCTAACAAACATATATACAACATAAAACATATAAACAACAATAGCATATACACAAACAAACAAAGATAGGCTCAACCCACTTAGGGATGGACCAACAATTGGTCAATCTTTCCCCAGTGAAGTCGCCATTTTTTCTGTAGCGGTAGAAATGTTGAGACTAAGCCATTGGATTGACTTAACTTGCACAGATCAAATAAAAATCACCACCGTGCTTTATTGTTTCCAGAGAATGGGAAAAGAGAGAATAACCAAAAAAAAGGGGAGAGAATCTAAGTTCGGGGGTTGGTTATGCAAAGGGAAGGTATTAGCACCCTAAACATGTATGGTACTCCATATGAACCTCTTTGAAAATTTGTGTATTTTGGCTATAAGTGTTGTATAAAAATAGATTGTGGAGATGGGAAAAGAATTATTTTTTACAATTTTTGCACCCTCCGCGGTTGCGAACCTTTAGTGCCTACGTACCACCTTCCGTGCAATAGGGGATCAGGGTACTCGTAGTTCACCTTTTAAAAAATTTTAAAACACAAGTGTGTTGGTTAATTTTAAGAGATGAGACATCATCGTCTTATCCGAGTGGAAAAGCATACTTACTAGCCACGACTATGAGAAAGGAGAATTCTCGTCATCTCAAAGTGGAGGATATGGCTTGGATTTTAAAATCCACAAAGTCTCGTTCAACACCAAAGTGGAAAACATCTCACTTCACTTTATATCGTAGAAGTATAGTAGCTCGCATCACTACAAAGATTGACAAGAGTCTAATCTTTTTTGAGAAAATTTTAAGATAAAAAGCCAAAGTGGCGAAATAGTTTGAATGAGATTGATTGACTTTTAGTCTTCTCACAAAAAATGTCAAAATATCATTAAGTTGATTAAGAAAAGATTTTGAAAATTCATAGACCTAAGTCCAAGTTTATTAGGAAAGTGGTTCAAGTTTTAAAAAAAAAACAAGAATGGTTTTGAAAAGGAGGGAGAAGAATTTTGAAATTAAAGAAGATGGGAGGAGATGAAGGGACTATCCTAGAGCACAAGGTAAAAGCTAGGGAAAAGAACTGTCTAACCAACAAGAAGCCAACACTTAATACAATGAGTTAATGTAGAATTCTCATCCTTTGGATTGAAACCAAACGATCCAAGAGAATAAACCTCTTAATAAAACCAAGCTTCAAAGGTAGTAAGTCTTCACAAAAATTGGGCAAAGTAACGACTGTATACAGATGAATTCCTAATCACAGACAAAGCACATAGTCAGAATAACCTGCACACAAAGAAAATAAACAACCCAATGTCTTAGTAAACCCCAAGAACTCCAGACAAAATTGCAATAGAAGTCACAAGGTCTCAAGGTAGGTTAAGGTCTCTAATCCTAAGTCCAAGAAGTCTATAACTCCAAAATGCCAAGGAAAGTAACCAAATAGTCCAAGTAACATTAAAGTTTTTTATGGTTCAAGTTGATTATTAGGCATCTTCAAAAATAAATGAAAATCTCAAGTGATCAAAATAAAAATGACATAAAGATAAATGCTCAAGTGAGCAAAAATGAAAATAGCATGAAATGAAAATGCTAAAATAAATGTGCTTAAAGTAAAAAGCATAAAGTAAAAGCATAAAATAAAGTCAATTGTTAGAAATTAGATGTTAGTTGAATGACCATCTTGAAACTTGCATTTGAAAACTCATTAGAAGATTTATAAAATCAAAGCCTCTCAACAACAAGTTTCATTTTCTTTTTGTCAAGTATATCATTCATTTCAAAATCTCAAGGCAATAATAAATGATCAATGATGTTTAAATGATTCACTTGGTTCCAATATTTATGAAGATTCATTAGAGGATTGATAACACCAAAGCCTCTTAACAATGAACCTCAAGGTTATTGGATCAAAAGTTTCAAATTAAACATACTCGGGCTTGCAAACATAGGTTTGGGCCACGAATGGTCATTTCTCGAATCGGGACAAAATTTAGCGCTATGTTAAGCAATCACAAGTGGACTTATATAGAAGTCGCACCTATTTTGAGGCTAATCAATAGCAATCTATGTGCCATATGTTTGGAGTGATGATATGTAGATCATCCTCTAACAACATTTAGCACAAGTGAGAAGAGTATGAGATGAAGAGCGAGGGGATGCATTTGAATCAAAATTTAGTCAAACTATCATTAAAATCATTCATCCATTTTGGTGGAGTAAAACTCAACACCCAAGACCCAATGATGGTAATGAAGTTCTTGATCAAAAAACACATGACCAGAATATATTCAAAAAAATAAATTGCATTTAATGAATAAAGTAAAAAGGAAAAATGATTTTTAAATTGTTTTTAAAATGAAAATAAAAGGTAAAATAGTAAATTATATTCAAAGTATCAAAGAAAAATTTAAAAAGACCATGGAAAAATCAGAGCTGACCTCAAATATTTTTTATAATTTTGGTAATTTTTTTAAAATAGAAAAGTATTTTTAAACTAATTAAAATCACTCAAATAAGTGAATAAAAAGATCATAAATAGTAGAAGTCAAAATAAAATTCTACAAAAATTTCAGAAAATCAGAAATGAGCAAAATGATTTTTAAAATTTTTTTTAGAATTTAAAAATATCAAAAAGTATTTTAAATAAATAGAAACAAGTCAAAATAAAGGAAAAATTATAAAAAATATCAAATCTGAAAATAAAATCATGAAAAAATAAAAATCAGAAAGAGAATATTTGAAAATATTTTTTTTGAATTTTTTCATAATTTTTGAGTCTGAAATGAATTTTCTATGATTTTTTGAAGTTTAAATCAATTAAAATAAAAAATCAGAAAATAAAATAACAAACCAAAAAAATATGGACCATTGGATGAGAGTCAAAACGCGCTAGTAATCAGATCCAATGGATCAAGCACGCTGTGCATATCATGGTCAACTTTGGAAATTGCACCAAATCACCTTTTAAATATTAAAAACAACTAAAATTCTGGCGCATTTGATGGAGTCTGACTAATGAAAGTAATCAGATCCAAGGGCTCTCCAAGCGCATGTATGATAAAGAAAACATACTGGATTAAATTCAAAAAATAACATGTCATGCTTTCATTGGTTGAAGCACGACACATAGGTCGTATTCAACCTCCAGACGCCCTAGATTGGGATTCCTCAAACTGTAAAATTAGAGGACCAGACCGATACCATTAGATTCGTCTCTTCAAGATGATTCTAATGGTACCATCGCGCCAAATTTATATAAACTAAGCAAGGCTTAAATTGAGAAAATGCAGAAATAATAGCGAGCACGAAATTCTGGAATATCTCACTCAAATCTCAATGAAATCACAAATTGTAAAAAGCATAAGAATCAGAAGGATGCAAAGAATAGATTAGTCTTTTATTTGGATTGATTTGACCAAGTAATATACCTGAACAAAATAACACGAGGTGAATCTGAAATTGGACTTCTTTAGCTCAATATAGGTTACAATTATTGAAGGTAAGAGTGTGGTTAGCTTCAGAGAAGTTCAATGAAGCTAGCTGAATGAAGCTTTTGGTGTTTTGGAGTGAGAAAGCAAGAAATCAGAAATTCAAATTCAGAGTTCGTCTAGGATTTGAACAAGGGTCAATTGGCTATCAAAATCTTGTATAAATGAGTGAGATATAACCCTATATTTATAGGGAAGCAAATGGGATGCTCAAGCGTGGGGAATGATGAAGTTTGGAGGGAAATTGTGCGAAGTTGCATGCATGAAAACCATGACTCGTATTTTGATCAATACTCAACCAAAACTTGCATTTCAAGGTGCTAATCACTTCTGGAAGATTGTTAAACATGATTAGAAGTAAAAACACGCAGAAATTTAGTTATTAGAAGCTGAATTGTGCATTTCAAATTCTGACTTGGAGGAAAAAGTTAGTTTCAAGATACCAACTTTAAATCAATGGCATTCACAACTCAAGGAGTCTTAGGGCATGATTCTTGAAGCAATTGAAAGATAAGGTCACAGATTTTTCAATGTGCAAAGAATGGGATCAAATGGATGCTTGATCTAGGAGTTGTGATGAGTCAAAGTTGAGAAAAAGATGCTGACTTTTTGTACTTAGAAAAATTCTAAGTTTTGCTTCAAAAGTGACCTATAATGTTTTGATTCCAAACAAGGCCTTTCTTCCAAATTGAGCTTTTATCATTGATTCTATCTTTAATTGGACTCCTTAAAGAGTATTGTGAAGCTTTAATAACTCAAAAATAACAAGTACTGAAAAAGTTATGGTCTTGTGAAGTTGGTGAAAATTCATGAGATAACCTATAATCTCTTGCATTCTTAGGGAATCTTCCATCCATTTTCAAGCTTTTCACATAAAAGAAGAGTTGAAGTTCACATTATTAATATCATTATGGAAAAAGAATGGGCTCAAGGAGATAACAATTGACCAAGTTATGATCTTTTGAAGTCTTATAAGAGAATTTGATGGCCTATCCAGAGGACTTGTAATCTTTCTTCATCATTAGGAATCTTCCACATAAAAGTTTCTTGAAAATTTTGAAGTTATTGGTTTATAACTCTTTAAATAGAATAATGTCTTTGGAATCACTCAAAAATACCAAAAGATGAGCAAGATATAGCCCTTAGAAGTTCAAAACCCTAGCTCTTAGAGCACCAAAATGGCTTGGAAACCCCTTTCAATTTTGACAACTTTCTTTCACAAATACTTTTCCATGTGAATATAAGTTGTTGAGTATGATAATGGGAAACCATAGAAACCATAACCACTTCCAAATATTAAGTATTGAGAGAGTTATGTACTTGTGATCAAAGAATCAAGAATTTGTCCAATTAGGTCAAATTTCTTCAATAAACTCTTGCATCTTTTGACTTCCTTTGACAAATGGAGGCATGATGAATCATAGTAGGCCTTATCATGATGTATTTGAAAGCATATTAAATAATGAAGCTTGAATCTCAATGAAATTTTGTTGAAGAAGGCATGAAAATAAACTCATGAACCTATAAATCAAACTGATGAAATGTGTTGTGCCCTTACTTATAATATCATCAATTAGAGCAAACATTCATTGTATTTATTAGTTAAAAGTTAATAAATACAAAACATATATGATCACAATATATAAATCAAGGTGCTTGGTGATTCCTCATGAGCAAACCTAAAGATAGAGAGAAGGACCAAACCCTAGTGTGATCTTGATATGATTGAGTTGGTATGAGTTGATAGAAGAATATTAGGGGCAAAAATTGGGGTACAACAATAAGCTCTGAGCATTTTACAATATTGGGAAATATTAATGCAAAAAATAAAGTGTGCGAAGGTGGTGAGAAGGGGAAAGATGTAAAAACCCTAAGAAAGTTCTAAGTATTTTAAGAAAATATTTTGTTGTTTATTTGTTTGGAAAATATTTGCAATGTGAGATAGAAAATTTAGACCTAATTCTAATTTTATTTACAAAATAAAATAAGGTGTAAGTAAATTAATTTATTTTTATTTATGATAATTAAATTAAGGCCTAAAGAAATCTAAGTATTTAGAAAATATCTTTGTATTTGTTTAGAAAAATAAATGAAGTATAAAACCCTAGTCTTATTAACATAAAATCAAGATGGTTAAAATAAAATAATTTTTATTTGTGAAAAATTAAGTTAATTTATTAAAAAAGGCTAAATCTAATTTTTGTCATTTTTTGTGATTTTTAGTGATTAAAAAAAAGATTTAGAAAAAAAGAAAAAAGTTAAATAAAAATAAAAAAAGAAATAAAATGGGCTTGGACTACAAAAGAAAAAAATGGGGTGTTAGAAAGAAAAAACAAAAAGCCCAAAAGAGAGGCCCATGCGCTGTTTGGATCTAGTGAGGTTGGCCCTTGATAGGTCATGGTGGAAAGGTGCGCTTGAAGCATTGGATCTGCCTGCATGATGATCTGATGATTATAGCATTAGGTGTATGATGAGCTCGTGTGACTTGCATGTACCTGATTAACAAAGAAAACATTGAAAAATAAAATTCCAGAGGCATGGATCGAACCCCTGCCCTGGCACACTAACGCTCTACACACACACACGCTTGCCACTGGGGTGGCTGTTTCATCCGGTTATGAAACAACCACCAATAAATATATTATAAACTCAACTCTGGAAATTTGAATATGACTTCATCTTCTTCCTCGTGCCAGAATAACAACACCAACATTTTTTATTTTCAAACTCTTCCATTTCTCAACCATTTTGAAAAATGTAAACATCAAAGTTGTTCCAAATTTCACCATGAATTTAACCACGCCATTAACTTAAGCTAAAACTCAAAGATTAAAGTGAATTTCTGTTGGTTCCAAACTGAACCTTAATATTTCATAAATTTCAAATCCAAAATTTTCATCACACGGTCAATATAAATGAAAACTAAGGACATGGTTAGCTTCAGGGCATTGATATCTACATTTTTGCTTTAGAAAATAAATACAAATGATGCTTGTACGTAGATTCCAAATTTTAGATAACTTACCTCAAAAGGTAGAATCGTTTTTAAAGTTAGAGCACTTTTGGAGGTGTTAGGATGATCTGGATAGCTTCACTGAACTCCCAGGAAGCTTTTGCAATGCTTACCTTGGATTGAGAGTGCCTCAATTCTTCTGGACAAGTTAAGTTATAGAGCTCTGTTTTTGAATTTGGAATATGATAAAGATGGTGTTACAGTGATGAAAGAGGTCTTTGGATAAGTTCTAAATGATATGTAGAAACTTTGTAAATCATTTAGAGTGAAAACGCACGAGTGAATTGAGTGTTCGGTGTTCAAGGTCAGAAGTTGCAATAAATAAAGTTTTTTGAGCAATTCTGAGTTTGAGAGGGTTAGAGAGCTTGTCTATTTGTATGTTAGCTTGAAAATACTTCCTTTATTTATAGGCAAGAGGTTTGAGGGCCTGAAGTAACCAAAAATTCAAGATAGCATGTTATGGTTTTAAAGCTTGGTTTTGAAGTAACTTGCAAATGCATGATTTCAATGCAACGGTACAATGGCTCATAGCGTGGTTAGGAGCTGTAGAAATGTTGATTCTTGCTTTGGCATTGTATGTGTACAGACGGTACAGGTGAGAGGCTCAATGAGAGTTGACAAAATGCATAAAGCATGCTTTATGTAAATGGCAATGGTGCCTTTGTGCCATAAATGAAAAAAAAACATTTGGAAAATGGCTCAAACACTTGGATAATGATTCAATCAGCTATGTAAACATTTAATTATGGTGAGATTTTCAAGTTAGAAGCCTGTAAATCAAGATTATGCAACATGGCTTGGAGATTTGATCTTATGTTCATCACAAAATGACTTGTATTTCAAGAATGGATGCCCAACTTCATGCCTTCGAATCTCCTAGTTCAAGAATGATAAAATTATGTTCTTGGACATTTTGGAAAGCTTTAAACATTGTCTACAACTTTCATGTTGTGAGTTTTGGATAAATCAAATGGGAATTTGGTGAAGAATGGCCATGAAGTTGGGACAAAAATCTGATCAAAACTTGTTAAAAATTTTCTAAGTGTTGGATAAAAAACATCATAACTTCACGAGCTTATATCTCTTAAATTAAACACTTTTTGAGGATTATCCCACATTAACAAAATTGTAGAATTCATCAATCCCTACAACTTGCATGTTGAAAGTTTTCCTTGAATCAGCTTGCATCTTGAGGAAACTTGCTTGTGAAGTTAAGGTTTTTGATAAGAACAAAAACACTTAGAATTTTTCTAAGTGCTAGAAAATTTTCCAAATTTGAATTTTGTTGACTTTTTGATTTCTTGATGATCAAGTTTAATAATTTTGAATACCTTGATGATTCTTGACTTCTGAATTCCAATGTTGACCAAAAAGTCAAAGTTTGACTTTTGAGTGACTGTTGACTTTTCATCAGTTGATTCAAATTTTCAACTATCAATCACTTGCGTCTTTGGAAATGTATTGAGCCATGTAATTATGTCAAGATTTTGTTTTTGAATCCTTGAGATCATGATTCAAGTCATTAGGTCATGCACTAGGCCAAAAGTCAATGATCAGTCATCTTCAGTCAAAACCCTAATTTTGGCAATTTTTGATCATGGATGATTTGAGGGATTTCCTTGAGGAATCATGGTCAACCCTTGATCAAGTGATGAATATAACCTCAAAATATTTATGTTGACAAAAAATATTGAAGTTTGACTGCATGTTTGACCATAATTAACTTTTTACCCAATATAGTTGATTTTCAGTCATCTGAGCAATTGACTAGGAAAATTTGTGATGCAAGGCTTGAAACTTGACATGAGACTAGTTGAGGACTTGTGATTAACCATGAAAGTAATTTGAGGCATTAGAATTACAATTTACCTTTAGAAAACCAAAACCCTAGTTATAAGCCAATGCTTAGGAGGTGAATTTGTCTGATCAACTCTTGAGAATCCTTGAGCAAATGGAGACCTCATGAGAATGTCTTGAAGAAAATGGGAGGGAAAATTTTGAGGTACAACAGCTGCCCCTGTTCAATCTTCTTAAACCTGAATAGTTAGATTGACATGTCCACCATTCGTGACTTGAAGGTCGAAGATGATTGAACACTTAAGTGCCTAGAAATTTGCACTCGCATGTGCCCGAAGTAGTGTTGTTAGTTGATGATACCGGGAATGGGCTTAAAGATGCCATTTGGAGAGATGATGGAGACTCGTCAGAGATGGGCTTATACATGCCATCCAAAGTAACCGTTGATTGAAATTAAACTAAGTTTATGCTCGACTTCAACTGGAAGAAGTATCAGAATAAATCTACGCTTGATTTAAACTGAGCCAAAAGAGATTTTTTTTTGTTTTTAACTGGAAGAAGTATCAGAATAAATCTATGGTCGATTTAATCTAAGCTAGAAAATGTCTATTGGAAGAAGTATCAGAGTAAATCTATGGTCAATTTATCCAGAAGATGTCTTTGTCTGTCTTTAACTAGGAGAAGTATCAGAATAAATCTATGTTCGATTTAGTATGAGATAGAAAAAGTCTACTGGAAGAAGTGTTGGACCCCAAAATTTGCCCTCTCATGTTTTCCAAGATCTTCTCTTACGTGGGTGGTTACAAATACTTTCTTAGAGAAAATATAATTTTATTTGAAGATAATCAAGTGTCTTTCGATTGGCATATGAATAAGGTACTTCGATTGGGCATTTGACACTCTTCGATCATGCTTTGATTAGTAAGCTTCGATTGAGTATTTGGTACCCTTTGAGCAAGCTTTGGTCCACAAGCTTCATTCTAGTAGCAGCTCCCTAAAAACTTGCCTTTGATCAATAAGGCAAAGGCCTTTCAACTTGCCTTCGATCAACAAGGCAAAAGGCCCCTTCAACTTTCCTTCGATCAACAAGGAAAAATGCGTCTTCATGCTTGCCTTGGATCCACAAGGCAAACGAATTATTCATGCTTGCCTTGGATTCACAATGGCAAAGACTTCTTCAGACTTGCCTTCGATCCACAAAGCCAAGGCCCCTTCAACTGTGTGATACGGTGGCAGAACCGACTGTTATACTGGTTTGCATTTTGTATTCACAAATATCGCGGTAATCAAGAGTCGCCACCGAATTTTATTTCATCCAACAAAGGAAAAGGGAAAAGAATAGAAAAAACCTTTTTTTCGAAATGTTTCTGAGTACGGGGGTAGATTATAGAAAGGGAAGGTGTTAGCACCCTTTCTATCCGTGGTTTTCCACGGGCTCTTAGGTACTTGCTAATTTTTTTAAATTTCTTAAGTCTGATTGTTTTGAAAAGTTTTGTTTACTTCGTTATAACCCTTGTATCGGTCCTCAAGAGTTTGACGAAGTTGTTTTGAAAACTGTTCTGAAAAGTGTTTGTGTGAAAAGTTTTTGTTTTGAGCAAGTACTTAAGAGTTTTCTACCTACTCGAAAAAAGTATGTTTGTTTCATTTCCTTTAGACAGCACTATCCTACTATTAAGGAGTAGGTATCTCCGTCGTTGGAATTTTAAAGGGACGTTCGAAGGGACGAAATGGTCTCTGGAGGCAACAAGTAAGGACACCTTAGCATTTCGAAGGGACTATCGTCATAAGATCAATTCGTAGGCAACTCGAGGGAGAAGTAGGGACTATGATCTTTATGACGATTTTAAATCGCGGGTCATTGCTAAGGTATCCCTACATTCGAGGGACACGACCATTATTTCCGAGGCAACCAAGTGGGGCAAACCCTAGGATTGAGCATGTGCATGTGTTTGATTTCAGTTATTTAATCTTTGCACAATTAGGGTTGTCTACCATTTTAATTTGATTTATCTTTCGCATGCAATCCTAATGTCTATACATCTAACATTTTAATAGTTGCGGAAATTAAAAGCGAGAAATAAAAACCCTAACTATTACAAGGCTTTTGGACATATACACAAATATTTGGCTGAAAATAAAGATGCGGAAATTTGAAATCCTAATCAATCTATTACAAACCCAAAGCAGATACAATAATTTGAATTAAAAGAAAGTAAAGGTGCACGCGACGAAATAAATATGAGAATGAAGTATAAGTCCTAAAAAATCTAATCAATTAAAGAGAAAATATTTTTTGTATTTTATTATTGAGAAAAATATTTGAAATCTTAACCTAAATTTAATTAATCAAAACAAATATTTTTTGGTATTTTATTGAGAAAATTAAATATTTATGAATTAAACCTAAGTTGTCTAATTAATTTTACTTATGAAAACAATCAAATCAAAATTAATTAATTTCCCAAAAAAAAACTAATTATAATAAAAAACCTAATTCTACATTTTTGTGATTTTCTGATTTTATGATTTAATTAAAAAAGATTTTTATTGTAAAATAATTAAAACAAATGATTTTGTTAAATAATTAAAAACAAATAAAGAAATAAGAAATTAAAAGAGAATTGAAACTTTGGCCTGTTGCTGGGAAGAATTAAAGGGGGTGTGCTGCCAAATTTCTTGTTAGGCCCAAAGATGGAGGCCCAGAGCCTGCATCTGATCCAATGCATCTCTCTTCTGATGGTTCATGGTGGACCAGCATACGTGGCACATTGGATCTGTGATGGAGATTAATCCAAGAGATGAGACCAGAGGGCGCGTGGGGTCTTCAGAAGGTGAAGTGCACTAGATCTGCAATCAAATAATTAGAAAATGTAAAAGCAACGCGCCTGGGATCGAATCCGGGACGCTTACTTCAAACCCTTCACCCTTAACCGTATGCGTTGTTTGTTAACTTGTTTATATAAATAACAAAAATTAATATAATATGAAAACAAGATCTAATGCTGAGTTAACCTAACACGCGTGCATTATGGGCCCCTGTAATTTAAATGAATGAATCACAGGCTGCTATCCTGCCTCATCTACATAGGGAGGGTCAAACCACCCCTCACGGTGGTTGACCACCATCGTCTCCGGCAATCTCAAAAGTCCAACCTGCGATATAACGCGATTCTGATCTAGAAATTTGGCCTACCCCCCCTAAATCATAGGCTGCGAGTTCAACCACAGGGTTAGTTAAACCTAAAACCACATGCATCCTTAAAAATGAAGCTTGTACTTCTCTAAACCCTAGCTATGGTGATTTGCAGTTACGGCTCTATTCCTTGCATGTGACACGTTAGATAATTCGCAAATAACAACAACACTGTGAATATGCAGCCAAAAAGGATTTGTATCAAGAGTTAAGCGAGTTTTAAGATCAAGAATTTTACCAATGTGGGAAGATCGGGCTAGGCCGATTCAAGGTACTTTGGCCTTCAAGGGTGGATGAGATGAGGTGCTGGGATCCTCAGAATGATGATAGGATGCCTAGTTTCGACTGAAGGAGGCTGAATCGTATGTTATAGAGTTGCACCTTTCTTGAACAATTTTGAAACTTTTGCTCAGGTTCTTTTTGATTGGTTGCGCCTCTCTCTCTCTGTCCCTTTAGGGTTAGAATCCCTTCCTTATGTATGAGGCAAGACCTAGGTTAACAAATATGGAGAGAATCCAAAAGAATAGTAGACTTTTATTTTGTTTCCAATCTTTCCAATTTTTCATATTTCTTACCCATTCCAAGCTTGCACGAATCTTTTGACACTATACAACCTATTTGGATTGTGATTTACTTCAAAATCCAATCAAAACAAATCTTTACCATTTTCAAATCATTTATTTGATTAAATTTGGATTTTAAATGATTAAAAATCAAAATAAATCAAATAAATAAACAAAAGATGCATGGAGTAGTTCATGGGTCGTGGACCCTATTAGGAACATGATACAAGCATAAAAAGTTGGGCCCATTTGAAGAACAATGCATTTTGGGCATTGTTGACTTTGGAAAATTTTCCAAAAATAGCCAACTTTGACAATCCATATCTCCCTCAATTTTGACCCTAAGAGGGTGTTCTTGGATTTTTTAGAAAGCTTAGGATGTCCCCTAAGTAACCTCTTTAGTTTCATCTCAATTGGATCTTCCATTCTCATGTAAGAAGCTTTGACCCAAAAGGTGTTTTTGTTGACTTTTGAAAATGACCTATAATGTCTGAATTTATATCTTTTCATGAGTGCATTTTTTGAACTTGAGGGATGAAGATGAGTTGTATGGAATTGGATTCTCTTCAAAATGAGCCTTGGATGATAAATTTCTGATAAAGTATGAGAAGGTTATGCCTGGTCAAAGTTTGGTTGACTTTTCTTGAGAAACCCTAATTTATCAACTTTTGAGTTTTGATGAATTAGGAGCATTCCTTGGGGAATCATGGTTAACCCTTGATCAAATTATGGATATCATTTCAAAATGTTGATTTTGACCAAAATCTTGAAGTTTGACTGTATGTGGGCCACAATTGACTTTTGACCTAATATAGTTGATTTTCAAACATCTGAGCAGTTGACTGGGCAAACTTCTTGCGCAAGGCTTGAAACTTGACATGGAGGGTCTTGAGAAAATATGAGGACTATGGAGAGCATATGAGGCCTTTGGAGCTCACCCATCTTGATGAAAATAGAAACCCTAGTTGGAGGTTCATTGCTTTAGGAGAGAGTTTGTCTGGTCAACTCTTGGTTCTCCTTGAGCAAGTTGAGGATCTCAATGAACATATGTTGAGTAAAAATGGGAGGGCAAATTTTGGGGTACAACAGCTGTCCCTGTTCAATCTTCTTAAACCGGAGGATGTAGATTGGCCAGTCTGCCTTTCGTGATCTGAAGGTGAAAGATGATTGGACACTAGAGTGCCCAGAAATTTGCACTCGCATGAAGTAATACTGATTGGTGATATTGGGAATGGGCTTACAGATTCCATTTGGAAGTCAATAGAGAATCGTCAGATATGGGCTTAAAGATGCCATCCATAATAGATATCGATCGCATAAGAGATTCCCTTGCGAGAATTCTTGTACCTGCCACTGAAGAGGGCTTCGACGAGGAATGTTTATTTACGCCTTAGAAAACAGAGCATAGGAGCTTCGGTTGTCCATTACTTTACTCGGGAGCTAACTCCTGATTGAGGAGATGGAAGTGAACTTCATATATGGTCAGGTTCCAGGCTGCATAATGACTTACTGAGGAAATGTGAAATCGACCATAATTGGTCGGGTCCAGGTCTTACAGTGTTGTAAACAGTTGTTTGGAGATAAGAGATAAGGAACTTGGATAGTAGAGTTGCTTCGAAATGAAAGCCCGGGTAGTAAGGCTGTGAGAAGGAACCTGGATAGTAGGGTTACTTCGGGATGAAAGCCTAGATAGTATGGCTATGAGAAGGAACCTGGATAGTAGGGTTACTTCGGGATGAAAGCTTGGATAGTAGGGATATGAGAAGGAACATGGATAGTAGGGTTACTTCAGGATGAAAGCCTGGATAGTAGGGCTATGAGAAGGAACCTGGATAGTAGGGTTACTTCGGGATGAAAGCCTGGATAGTATGGCTATGAGAAGGAACCTGGATAGTAGGGTTACTTCGGGATGAAAGCCGGGATAGTAGGGCTATGAGAAGGAACCTGGATAGTAGGGTTACTTCGGGATGAAAGCCTGGATAGTAGGGCTATGAGAAGGAACCTGGATAGTAGGTTTACTTAAGGATGAAAGCCTAGATAGTAGGGCTATGAGAAGGAACCTGGATAGTAGGGTTACTTCGGGATGAAAGCCGGGATAGTAGGGCTATGAGAAGGAACCTGGATAATAGGGTTACTTCGGGATAAAAGCCGGGATAGTAGGGCTATGAGAAGGAACATGGATAGTAGGGTTACTTCGGAATGAAAGCCGGGATAGTAGGGCTATGAGAAGGAACTTGGATAGTAGGGTTACTTCGAGATGAAAGCCTGGATAGTAGGGTTACTTCAGGATGAAAGCCTGAATAGTAGGGCTATGAGAAGGAACCTGGATAGTAGGGTTACTTCGGGATGAAAGCCTGGATAGTAGGGATATGAGAAGGAACCTGGATAATAGGGTTACTTCATCTGGTTACATAGATTAGTTGACCCATTTGATCTTTGGGAACTAATTTTCTACTGGCTGTTTATAGATATGACTTGTATAACTGCTGGATTTGTTGGTGATAATTTTTTTTCCTGAAAAGATAACATGCTTAATTATATATATGATGCATGAAATGCCTTGTGAAATGATGTTTTCAAAATAAATGAGATTATGCTGTATATGATATGTATGCGCATGTCATGATGTATGTTCATGAAATGCTGTTGGGACATGTCTGAGTCTGGGAAAATAAGTCCATGACTGCTGCTGGAGGGTATATCATTCCTGACTGTTTGTAGAGAATTTTGGTTCTTCTACTTCCGTTGGGGATGGTGAATGGAAAAGGCTGTACTGGAGATTTATTTCTTGTTATCTGTGAATACTCTGTCAGGGAGAGACTCTGCTTGAGGATAAATCTGCGGGGAATAGTTTGGAAGGTGAATTTCCGTAGATGAAGTAATAGGCTCTGTCGAGGATTGAGCTTATGTATCCATAGAAATAAATTCTGCTTGGGGAGATAAAAATTATGATGACCCGCTCGCGATCATGACAATCGGCTGGGGGATATAGCTATCAGGTTTCTGAAAGACCCTGGCTGGGGAGATTACTTCCTGTTTCGGGAAAGCTGAAATCAATTCTTTGAATACTTTTACTCTGTGGGGAGTGTATTTACTGATGACTATGCTTGAAAGTTGTCTTTGCCCTGGTACCTGCTGGACAGAGTAACCGTCTGGTTTGACATTTCTTGTTTTTGCCCCTGCTTCTTAAGTTATGAGCAATTGTATTTTCATTTCTTATGTAAATATTTATGACCAACAATCATAATCAAATGCATATGTCAAGAATGAATCATTGGACATTCTTGCAAAACAAAACAAAAAAGGAAAAACTCATTGTTTCTTGTGAAAATGATTTTGTATTGATTTTTTGAAGTTGGCTCGTAATAGGCGTTTTTTGTACAAGGAGATTGACGCTCTAGTAAGAGAACGCCGCCATAAAAATAGAAGCCATACAATTTTGTGTAAAAAGAAAATAGCTATGTGCAACAATCCCATTGAGTTCTAACTCTGCTATTTCCCCTATACCATCGAGCGTCTCATCACTTTGCTACTTGTTCGAAGTTGATTAGATTGATTGGTGTCATTCGAGCTTGATAGTCGATAATGAGGTCTGATCGCAAGGTGATCCAATGGGACATAGTGATACGCTTTACATCCCTAAATTTTACCTGGACTACCCTTTCGGGTTTTCAGTCCACCGGGATACCCTTTTTTTCCCAAGCCGCCTCTTCAGGTTTTCGACTTGCCAGGTGTACAAATTTTTTCATTTTCATCCCTTATTTTGCCCGAACCCTTTTGGTTCACTAGGAAGCCCTTATTTTTGCCTAGGCCAGTCAACCTAGCGAGTCTTTTAATCAGGCGTAGTATCTTTTCTATGTCCGCATTGACAGGGTGAGGAAGGTCGTCACCGTCCATGGTGGTTAGAATCATGGCTCCACCCGAGAAAATGTTTTTAATCACAAATGGCCCTTCGTACGTGGGAGTCCATTTGCCCCGGGGGTCACCTTGCGGGAGTATGATGAGCTTGATTACTAGATCCCCGACCTGATATTCTTGACATCTGACTTTCTTGTTAAAAGCCTTGATCATTCGCTTTTGATATGTCTGACCATGACAGATAGCGGTAAGTCTCTTCTCGTCGATTAGATTTATCTGATCAAGTCGAGTCTGGATCCAGTCGTCTTCGTTCAAACCCGCATCCTTCATAATCCTGAGAGAAGGTATCTGGACCTCGATGGGTAGGACTGCCTCCATGACATATACCAGAGAGTAGGGTGTTGCCCCTGTCGACGTCCGTGCTGAGGTATGGTATGAAGAGAAAATGGTAACATCTCATGCCAGTCTTTGTATGTCACCGTCATCTTCTGTACAATCTTCTTGATGTTCTTGTTAGCCGCTTCAATAACGCGATTCATCTTCGGCCGGTAGGGAGAAGAGTTATGATGATGTATCTTGAATTGCTTACAGAGCTCAGTGATCATCCTGTTGTTGAGATTTGTACCATTGTCAGTGATAATTCTCTCTGGCACACCATACCAACAGATCAGATTGTGTCGGATAAAACGCGCCACAAAGTTCTTGGTCACAGTAGCAAAGGAGGCCGCCCCAACCCATTTTGTGAAGTAATCTATAGCCACTAAGATGAAGCAATGTCCATTGGAAGCAGTAGGCCTGATCTCTCCGATCATGTCAATGCCCCACATTACAAAGAGCCACGGAGCTATCAAGACGTTCAAGGGAACCGGAGGCACATGCACCTTATCAGCGTAGATTTGGCACTTATGACAAGTTCGGGAGTGCTGATAACAATCTGCTTCCATAGTGGACCAGTAGTATCCTGCCCGTAGGATCTTCTTAGCCATGGTATGTCCACTGGAATGGGTTCCGAAGGTACCTTCATGTAGATCTGTCATAATCCTCTCTGCTTCGCTCTTGTCTACACACGCAGTAAGGTAGAGTCATGATTGCGCTTGTAGAGGATTCTATTACTGAGGAAGAATTTCGAAGCGAATCTTCTCAGAAACTTCTTATCGTTGATAGATGCCCCTTCGGGATACTCTTGAGTCTCGAGGTACCTTTTCACTTCATGAAACCATGGTTTGTATGCTACCTCTTCAGTATCAATCTCACAATAGTGTGCTGGTTCATCCAACCTTTCGATGGTGATTCAGGGAGCTTCATTGTCTCACCTGACTTTGAACATAGAAGACATGGTAGCTAGCGTGTCCGCTAATTTATTCTCCTCTCGTGGGAAATGTTCAAAGTTTACCTCCTCAAAGTGTGGGAGCAATGTCAGCATGTGCTCTTTGTATGGGATGAGATTCGGATGCTTCGTACCCTATTCGCCTTTGATCTGACTTATCACCAAGGCTGAATCCCCGAAGACATTTAAGAACTTGATCCTGAGGTAAATAGCGGCTATGAGACCCATGATGCAAGCTTCATACTCCGCCATGTTGTTAGTGCAGTTGAAACATAGCCGAGCAGTGAAAGGAGTATAACAGCCCTCAGGAGATATGATTACTGCGCCAATGCCGTTACCGAGTGCGTTCGAAGCTCCATTGAAAACCATAGTCCATCGAGATCCCTCCTCGGGTCCTTCATCCGGTCCAGGTTCTTCATAGTCAGTCACCAGCATAATATTCTCATCCGGGAACTCAAAATTCATGGACTGATAGTCATCTACGGCCTGATGAGCTAAATGATCAGCCAATACACTCCCCTTGATTGCTTTCTGGGTTGTATATTATATATCGTATTCAGTTAAGATCATCTGCCATCTCGCTATTCTTCCGGAGAGAGCGGGTTTATCGAAGATGTACTTGATTGGGTCCATCTTAGATATCAACAAAGTAGTGTGGGTCAGCATATACTGTCTTAGTCGGCGAGCAGCCCATGCCAAAGCGCAACAAGTTTTCTCGAGCAGTGAGTATCGTGTCTCACAATCGGTAAACTTTTTTCTGAGGTAGTATATTGCATGCTATTTTCGACCAGACTCGTCATGCTGCCCCAGCACACACCCCATTGAATTGTATAGCATTGTTAAGTATATTAACAAAGGCCTTCCTTCAACCGGAGGCATCAAAATTGGAGGTTCTTGGAGATATTCTTTGATCCTTTCGAAAGCTGTCTGGCACTCGTCATTCCATTATACCACTTGATCTTTCTTCAGAAGCTTGAAGAGGGGTCCACAAGTAGCAGTCAGATGTGAAATGAACCTGGAAATATAATTTAAACGTCCCAAGAAACCTCTAACTTCTTTCTCTGTACGGGGAGCCGACATCTCTTGTATGACCTTTACTTTTGCGGGGTCCACTTGAATACCTTTGTCACTGACAATGAAACCCATAAGTTTGCCAGACCTTACCCCGAAGGTGCATTTGTTCGGATTCAACCTTAGCTTGTACGTCTTCAACCTGTCGAACAACTTTTGTAGATGATCCACGTGTTCCTCTTCGATTTGAGACCTGGCTATCATGTCATCAACATAAACCTCGATCTCGTAGTGAATCATATCATGGAACAAGGCGACCATGGCTCGATGATAGGTTGCCCTAGCATTTTTCAACCCAAAAGGCATCACCTTGTAACAGAAGGTGCCCCACTGTGTGACGAAGGTTGTCTTCTCCATGTCTTCAGGAGCCATCTTGATCTGGTTGTAGTCAGAGAAACCATCCATGAAGGAAAAGATTTTGTGTTATGCGGTGTTGTCGACCAGAACATCAATGTGAGGAAGCGGGGAGTCATCCTTGGGACTTTCCCTGTTCATATCTCTGTAATCCACACACATTCGTACCTTGTCGTCCTTCTTAGGTACCAGAACGACGTTAGCAACCCAATGTGGATAGGAGGTGACAGCTAAGAACCCCGTGTCGAACTATTTCATGACCTTTTCCTTGATCTTCTCTGACATTTCAGGGCACATACGGCAGACCTTCTGTTTAACTGGAGGACAGTCTTCCTTGGTCGGCAGACGATGTACCAGAATATCAGTGTCTAAACCAGGCATGTCTTTATATGACCAGGCGAAGATCTCAACATAGTCATGCAACATCTGTGTCAACCCCTGTTTGGTCTTAGCTTCCATATTTGCGTCGATCTTAACTTCTTTTCTGTCCACTTCCGTGCCCAAGTTTATCGTCTCAACAGGCTCTTCATGAGGCTGTATAGCCCTTTCTTCCTGTTGTTACAGTCTAGCAAGCTCTTCAGGCACCTCACAATCTTCCTCACCTTCGTCCTCAACTTGGTTGATCAAATTTTTGAAGTCATAACCGGCAGTAGCAGAACTGTTGTCAATGGGATCCAGAGTGGATATGGATATGCAGTATGAGACGTGAGTGTGTGTAAGAGTATAGCTGTTTTGATAAAGTGAAAGTAGAAAAGAAAAAAACAAAGAGTGCAAAATTTGTATGCAAGGAACGTCTAATGTTTTATTGATGATATATGAAATGACATATAATAGCCCTCACAAACAAAACCAATGTGCCTCGGGCAAGGCACAAGGCTGTAGAGTTTAAATTGTTTATTACAATCTCAAAAAACAAGTAAGACAATTATTGCGGAATAAAAGAAACTGGTATAAAATCCCTAGCCGTCCAGTTACTCGGTCCACCGTTGGTAGTTGGGTAGATCCAGTTGTCGATGTCAGAGTCTTCCTCACTGTCTTCAATGGCATTAATACTGATGCGTAGGGGAGGTCCTCCAGCTCGAGCGCGTCGAACAACCCTTTGAGCTCCTGAAGTAAAGCCCAAACCAAACTTGTCAATTTTGTGAGTAAAATTAGGGAGTTATCCCCAGTTGGTATACCCACCTTCTTCAACCACTACTCTGGCGTCTTTGAGAGAAGCCATCTTCAAAGGAGGTTTGTTGCTGGTAGTAGTTTCAGTCGATGCCAAGATCTGGGGAACCTCTTCAAAGTTTTGGCAAGGAGTTTCTATGAATTCCCCGTCCATTTCTACGTACCTGAAGGAGTTGAGGTGGCTCACCATATACTCCTCTTCGCCACGTATAGTGACAATCTTCCCCTTCACTGGATGCTTCAGCATCTGGTGTAGTGTAGAAGTAACAGCCCCAACTTCACGGATCCAAGGACGACCCAACAAACAAGAGTATGATGACCGAATGTCCATTACATAGAAAGTGGAATCAAAAGTATGAGAACCTACCTTGACGGGGATGTTCATCTCCCCGTGCACCATTCTCTTTGACCCATCAAAAGCCCTTACCACAATGTTACTAGGCTTTAAGGTCAAGCCCTCACAATCTAGTCGATCGAGAGCCTTCTTCGGCAGGACATTTAGTGAAGACCCAGTATCTACCAGCACATGAGCCATAGTGGTGCCCCTGCATTCGATCGATACATGCAAAGCATCATTATGCTTCCTCCCTTTTGGTGTCAAATCAGCATCTGAAAAACCTAGCCCATTGTCAGCAGTCAGACTGGCCACACAGTCTTTGAATTGATCAGCCGAGGTCACCTGCGGCACGTGCGCAGTCTTGAGGAATGCGATCAAAGCCTTTGCATGGGCCTTAGAACACAACATTAGAGACAACATGGATATATTTGAGGGGGGTCTTCCCAGCTGCTCGACCACATTGTAGTCGCTCTTTTTAATTATTTTTAATATTTCCTCTATCTCTTGCTTAGAGGCTTCCACGACGATCTTTCTAGGTGCCTCCGTTCGGGCAGGCTCCCCTATAGCTTCTTTGCCTCAGGTACCAGATGACTCGCCGGCAGGGGTAACAATTAGAGTAAGAACATGAGTAGTAGTTGAAGCACCAATAGGAATAACGGGTGAAATAACGACAGGTTTATTGACAGTCTTTGGGGATATCTCAGGGGAGAAAACCTTCCACTTCTGGTGATCTTATTGGTCCCGACAATGTTACTGACATCGGGATCAACCTCTTCATTATTCAGACCTTGTTTAATGCCATGATAGTAGACATCGGTGCCGTAATGCCAAGGGACAACCTTGTCCGAGGCGTATGGGACAGGACCAGGAAGGGTGATTATTAATGGAGCGACTCTTGGAGAAGATGTAATCCTAACAGGTCTTCTTGAAGAGACTTTGGAAGGATTGACAGAAATGTTTATAATTGCAATATCTTCACATGGAACAGTTGGAATCAAAGTTTTCTCGAACAAAATCTCTCTGTTGTCCGTCAGGCGTTGAACACCTGTTTTCAGCAAATGGCAACCGGAAGGCAGAGATGAACATGCGTGGCAACCTTCACCACAAATCAGAAATAAACCGACCAACAACAAATTCTTCTTAACAGTCATAAGAGGAGTAGAAACTTCATCAACTGAGGTCACAAACAGATTGGTATCAACACCATTAACTCCACAATTGTGCTTAGGCATGGGAGCAGTTATGGCATTGGGCTTTTCCATAGCATGGAACTCAATCTCCTTGGCCTCAATCAGATCTTGTACCTTATTTCTCAGAGCCCGGCAGTCATTTGTATTGTGGCCAGGACTCTCGGAATGGTGGGCACACCGAGCGTTTGGATTATACCGAGGAGATGTGGTATTCGGATTCTTGGGAGCCTCTTTCAAGGTTGCCAAGTTGGATCACAGTAGATGGGGTAGAACTTCAGCCAACGTCATGTTAATCTGGGTAAACTTCCTTTGTGGTCTTTCCACCCTTTGTTGATTGTTGCGTTGTTGAGCATCCGTAGGTCTAGGTATCATTACAACACTTACTGTCTGACGGTGTTCAACTCTGCTTTGGCCTCTCGGGCTACAGATGGCATTGGCTTCCTTCTTACCAGTGAAAGGCTTCTTTACCGAACTCGAAGTGGCATCTTTTTGTATCTTACGCTCTGAGTCCCAGCTTCTACCCTTTCTCATGTTAATATCAGCTCGGTGAAACCAGTTGATGAGCTACCAATCAAATGTTTAAAGAAAGGACCAGACAGCGTCCCAAGAAACATGTCGACTAACTCCCTGTCAGATAAAGGGGGTTGGACTCTTCCAGCCAAGTCTCTCCACTTCTGCGCATAGTCCTTAAAGCCTTCACCTTCACTCATGGTCATACTTTGGAGTTGAGTACGAGTGGGGGCAAGGTCGGTGTTATATTGATACTGCTTAAAAAAAGCAGCGGCCAAATCCTCCCAGTTTTGGACATTGGTTCTCTCTAGTTGGTAGAACCATTCAAGCCGAGTCCCTGACAGACTGTCTTGAAAGAAGTGAACCCACAAGTTTCTATCAGCGGCGTGAGGCTGGATCTTCCTTACATAGGAACGAAGATGGAGCTTTGGGCAAGACACCCCATCGTACTTTGCAAAAATTGGAGCCTTAAATTTCTACGGGATGACCACTCCTGACACCAATCCCAGTTCTTCGAAATCCAACCCAGGTATCCTCTGGACTTCCATGGCACTCAAACGATCTTCCAACTACTTGTACCTATCCTCACTGGGAGATACTGCTCATCACTGTAGTCTGTATCATTGTCAAAAACTTTAAGACTGGGGTCCTTTTCCCTTGTCTCTCTTTCTTGGTTCTTCCCTTCCTTGGATGAGGAGGTCAGATCGTCTGGTTGCTTTAACGGCCCCCTGAACCTTCTGCCCATATTCAGGATACCAGAGACCTTCTTCTTTTTCTTCTTCTCCTTCAGGATGAGGGCTTTCAGATCCTCCTGCCCTTTCGCCAGAGTTATAAACATCTGTTGGAATTGGGCATTTTGTGCCTGAAGATCTTTGATGCTTTGTTTAGAAGACATTTCTGCTGAAATAAACAGCGAAGAAGATGAGAAGCCTGTAATGGTACATGTATATACAGTGTTTTTGGATGGGATGCGTATGTAATGATTTCAAAGACTTTGGGAAATTTAAATTTACGAATCAAAATGAAACAAAGATTTTATTAGTAGAATTCAAAGTTCAATCGCCTTTTAGGCGTTACAATTAAAAACAATTCAAAAAAACTAGAAAAAAAATCAAATTTCCCATGGATGCTTCCTTTTCGCACCGAGATAGACATTAAGGCTTCTTTCCTCATGAAGCTGCTTTGTGAGCTGTAAAACCTTCCTCTCTTGGGCATAGAACTGATCCCTATAAGTATCCTGCTCTTTCTTCAACTGAATCCAAGACCTCTGTAGTTCTTCAGGATCGGTGGGCATATCAGGATGGAGAACCATGTAAGGAATACCCCCTTCAGTAGTGGGTTCAACAATCACTGGTAAAACGGCCATGTAGGGCATCATAAGTTTCTGGGTGCGAGCTCGTACCCATTGGAGATAAGGTTCCATAGGAATGGAAGCCTTCGGCCCCAAAGCCTTGGCGCTAGATCTGTTTACCATGCTCCAAGCTCGTATGAACCTCTGGCGATACCCTTGAACATCATCCTCATAGTTAAATACAATGCCCTCGATAAGTAACTCATGGGGACCATCCATTCGAGCGTAACCAAATTGCCGCAGAGCTAAACAAGGATTGTAAGTTATGCCTCCTCTAATGCCAAGTAATGGGACATTAGGGTACTCCCCGCAGCGGTCAATAATAGCAGTATCTCCCATAGCTCGAGAATACCAGAGAATATCCGTGAGAGCGAGTGACATTATCCTTTGCGACCAACCCAAACCTTCTTCATTCTTCAGTACAGACTTAGGGAGGTGAGAAATAAACCACCTCGACAGCAATGGCATGCAACACATAAGAACCCCTCTTCTCTTCATGGTACGAGTATGGAGAGTGTGAAAGATATCTCCGAGAAAGGTAGGCACAAGGTTGCGAGAAAGGAAGATCTTGATAGCATTCACATCTATGAGTGAGTCTGGATTAGAGAATAGTACTAACCCATAGATTAGAAGGGGCAAGACCTCCTCAAAAGCCTGAAAGTCCATATCATCCCAAAATAGTTGGGCCTTGTCTATTAGGAACTTGGATAGAAAACCCTTGACTCTGCTACTTATTTCCCAATTGGATACCACATTGGCCCATTTCAGATGCAAGGCCGGGGCAATGACTTATGGCTTAGGAACTTCTTCCAAACCCGTGAAAGGAAACTGTTCAAGAATGGGTACATCCAATAACTGAGAGAACTCTTCCATGGTAGGCACCAACTGATAGTCTGGGAAGGTGAAGCAGTGGTGCTTGGGATCAAAGAAATGGAAGAGTACACCCATCATCTTTTCATCAAAGTTTGAAGTAACCAGGTTGAGGAGTCGACCATGTCTCTTAGTGAACGCAGAAGTTTCAGGAACCCTCGATACTAGCTCCTTGAGTTGGGGAGGTATTCTCACAAAGCTGATGCGAATAGTGTTTCTACGAGTGGAAGCCATGATCTGCAAAATAGAGCAAAGATAAATTCCCTTGATCCTTTAAATGATTAGTGTGATAAGAATGGATGCTATGTTATGATGCATGATGTTATGTTCAAACAGAATAAATCACACACAGGCAAAACATACAATAGACCTTAGGTTCAAAGGCTTGCATGAGGTTAAAGGTAAGTACCCTCTTGAAATTTAGTTGGTTTATAACCTGTCTTAGAAAAGTAACCGGGTTCTAAAGATTCTCAATATCACTTATCATCCTTCATCGGGCATTGTTTCAGCTCAGGCAATCTTTTCTTGAAGTTGAAATATCCCGAAAGTCTAATCTCAATGAGTGTAGCATCGAGTATCAACCAATCCTCAGCTTTATACCGAGGCCGGCTATCTCACTACTTTCTAATGGCTAAGTTTGTTCAACTAAGGTTCTAAGGTCTGTTAGTGCTTCGCGACACCACGCGGCGGCCCTGTATTCTCCTCGTTTCCACACGAAGGATACCGGTACCAACCAAAGTGTCACACCAACACAACCATCGCTTAAACCATATCGATCTACGCCGTACAGTCTCCACGATCTATTGTTGTTTACCTAAAAAGTTCCCCCAGATTCGGGTGTAGAATCTTCAATAATACCCAAGCAAAACCCTTAAAGATAAAGCAGGCAAAACAAACAAGAAAGAAATTTAAAAATGACCTAGATCCTAAGGTAAACCCCACTTAAAAAGAATTCCCCATCAGAGTCGCCAGTTCTGTGATACGGTGGCATAATCGAATGTTATATTGGTTTGCATTTTGTATTCGGAAATTTCGCGGTAAGCAAGAGACGCCACTGACTTTTATTTCATCCAACAAAGGAAAAGGGAAAAGAACAGAAAAAACCTTTTTTTTCCGAGATGTTTCTGAGTACGGGGGTAGATTATAGAAAGGGAAGGTGTTAGCACCCTTTCTATCCGTGGTTTTCCACGGGCTCTTAGGTACTTGCTCATTTTTTTAAATTTCTTGTGTGTGCTTGTTTTGAAAAGTTTTTTTTACTTCGTGATAACCCTTGTATCGATCCTCAAGAGTGTGACGAAGTTGTTTTGAAAACTGTTCTGAAAAGTGTTTGTGTGAAAAGTTTTTGTTTTGAGCAAGTACTTAAGAGTTTTCTACCTACTCGAAAAAAGTCTGTTCGTTTCGTTTTCTTTAGACAACGCTATCCTATTATTAAGGAGTAGGTAGCTCCATCATTGGAATTTTAAAGGGACGTTCAAAGGGACGAAATGGTCTCTGAAGGCAACAAGTAAGGGCACCTTAGCATTTCGAAGGGACTATCGTCATAAGATCAATTCGTAGGCAACTCGAGGGACAAGTAGGGACTATGATCTTTATGACGATTTTGAATCGCGGGTCATTGCTAATGTATCCCTACATTCGAGGGACACGACCATTATTTCTGAGGCAACCAAGTGGGGCAAACCCTAGGATTGAGCATGTGCATGTGTTTGATTTCAGTTATTTAATCTTTGCACAATTAGGGTTGTCTACCATTTTAATTTGATTTATCTTTCGCATGCAATCCTAATGTCCATACATCTAACATTTTAATAGTTGCGGAAATTAAAAGCGAGAAATAAAAACCCTAACTATTACAAGGCTTTTAGACAGATACACAAATAAAGGTGCGCGCAACGAAATAAATACGACAATGAAGTCTAAGTCCTAAAAAATCTAATCAATTAAAGAGAAAATATTTTTTGTATTTTATTATTGAGAAAAATATTTGAAATCTTAACATAAATCTAATTAATAAAAAAATATATTTTTTGGTATTTTATTGAGAAAATTAAATATTTATGAATTAAACCTAAGTTGTCTAATTAATTTTACTTATGAAAACAATCAAATCAAAAATAATTAATTTCCCAAAAAAAAAAACTAATTTTAATAAAAAACCTAATTCTACATTTTTGTGATTTTTTGATTTTATGATTTAATTAAAAAATATTTTTATTATAAAATAATTAAAACAAATGATTTTGTAAAATGATTAAAAACAAATAAAGAAATAAGAAATTAAAAGAGAATTGAAACTTGGGCCTGTTGCTGGGAGGAATTAAGGGGGTGTGCTGCCAAATTTCTTGTTAGGCCCAAAGCTGGAGGCCCAGAGCCTGCGCCTGATCCAATGCATCTCTCTTTTGATGGTTCATGGTGGACCAGCATATGTGGCATGTTGGATCTGTGATGGAGATTAATCCAAGAGATGAGACCAGAGGGCGCGTGGGGTCTTCAGATGGCGAAGTGCACTGGATCTTCAATCAAATAATTAGAAAATGTAAAAGCAACGCGCCTGGGATCGAACCCAGGACGCTTGCTTTAAACCCTTCACCCTTAACCGTTTGTGCTGTTTGTTAACTTGTTTATATAAATAACAAAAATTAATATAATATGAAAACAAGATCTAATGCTGAGTCAACCTAACACGCGTGCATTGTGGGCCTTTGTAATTTAAATGAAAGAATCACAGGCTGTTATCCTGCCACATCTGCACAGGGAGGGTCAAACGACCCCTCACGGTGGTTGACCACCATCATCTCCGACAATCTCAAAAGTCCAACCTGCGATATAACGCAATTCCGATCCAGAAATTTGGCCTACCCCCCTAAATCATAGGCTGTGAATTCAACCATGGGGTTAGTTTAACCTAAAACAACTTGCATCCTTAAGAACGAAGCTTTTACTTCTCTAAACCCTAGCATTGGTGATTTGTAGTTACGGCTCTGTTCCTTGCATGTGACACGTTAGATAATTCGCAAATAACAACAACACTATGAATATGCAGCCAAAATGGATTTATATCAAGAGTTAAGCGAGTTTTGAGATCAAGAATTTTACAAATGTGGGAAGATCGGGCTAGGGAGATTAAAGGTACTTTGGCCTTCAAGGGTTGATAAGATGAGGTGCTGGGATCCTCAGAATGATGATAGGATGCCTCGTTTCGACTGAAAGAGGCTGGATCGTATGTGTAAGTGTTTGCTTGTTGGCATTAATTTTTGGTAAAACCAGATTTGCGAATGTCATGACTGATGTCATAACATTCTGGGATAAAGACAAATTCTGCAGAAGGAATGTTCTACAAGAACAACTCAGTATGAGTGAATATCATGATGATTAAGATATGATCATATGTACTGAATTCTACCAAAATCAGTGAGCAGGATACATGATGTCATAACCAATGTTAAGACATCCTGTACTGATCAAGTTGTTGTGCAGATTTATTGTTCCTGAGAATTTTCAGGAATCTGGTGTGCTATTCTGAGTTGAAGTATATTGACTAGATCAGATGCTCACGTGGATATTAGGTTAACCTTGCTTAACCCTAATCTGTTATGATGAAAGCCCAAGACCAAGTCTTTAGGTTAACTTTGGTTAACCCTAGCTATTTTTATGGAAGCCCAAAATGAAGAATAGACTGCATATATATTTCTCACGAATCCTAATGGTGTGAAGCGCTTTTTAGAGAAGATCAATAAGGCATTTTGTAGTTGTGATAGTTTTAGTAATTACTGTGATCCAAGCAATTATCACTTGATAAGTGACTTGGAGTAGGATTTGGTTGTAAGGGTTGTTTATCACTCAAAGCTTTGAAGCACGAGTGTTGTGTCTCTTGATTAAAGCTTTGAAGCAAAATCAAGCGTGTGTATTGAAGAATGTCTTCATAATCTTATTAATCAGTAGATTAGTATCACTGCTGTGATTGAGGGGGAGTGAGTAGGAACTCAGGTTTAAGTAGGACTTAGATTGAAGTTGCATTGGGTAGGTCTTAAGTGAAGGAGATAAACTGGTTGGTTTATTCCTAAATTAATACCTCTTATAGTGAATTTCCTCCCTGGCTTGGTAGCCCCCAGATGTAGGTGTTGTTATACACTGAACTGGGTTAACAATTGATTGTGTTCTTTACTGTCTTTTAAATTACTGTTTGGTTTGTGTACAATTTGTCAGATACGGTGTCATAACATTCACTGTGACATTAAGTATCTGTTGCCAGAATTTCAATTGGCATCAGAGCAGGCACCATCCCTGTCTTTCTGGGTTAGATCTAGTGATATTATTTTCTTGCGCTATGGACAAGGAAGGAGGATTTGGGAACAGACCACCTATTCTAGATGGATCAAACTATGACTACTGGAAACCTCGTATGATTGCTTTCTTGAAGTCACTGGACAATAAAGCTTGGAGAGCTGCTGACAAAGGATGGAACCATCCCACCATAACTGGGAAAGATGGGACGACTAGTCTGAAACCTGAGGAAGAATGGAGCAAAGAAGAAGAAGAGTTAGCCCTAGGTAACTCTAAAGCATTGAATGCCTTGTTCAATGTAATTGATAAAAACATATTCAGACTAGTACATCAACGTGAACTGGCCAAGGATGTTTGGGACACTCTCAAAACCACCCATGAGGGTACATCCAAAGTAAAAATGTCAAGACTTCAGATGCTCACTACCAAATTTGAGAATCTAAGGATGAAGGAAGATGAGACCATTCATGAGTTTCACATGAACATCTTGGAAATTGCCAACACCTCAGGAGCATTGGGAGAAAAGATGTCAGAAGAAAAGCTGGTGAGAAAGATTCTCAGATCCTTGCCTAAAAGGTTTTCAATGAAAGTGACTGCTATAGAAGAAGCTCAGGATATCTGCAACTTGAAGGTTGATGAACTCATTGGGTCACTTCAGACATTTGAGATGGGGATCAGTGACAATGTTGACAAGAAAAACAAGAGCATAGCCCTTGTATCCAATTCTGAAGATGAAAGCAAGGAGAGTGATGAAGAGAATATATCAGAAGCTATAGTTATGCTTGGATGGCAGTTCAACAAACTCATCAAGAGAATGGACCCAAAGTCAAGGTCAAATGTCAAGAACATTTCCTCTGACATTAGAAGATCCTATGACTCCAGCAAAAGAACTAAGTCTGAAGAAAAGGGAAATCAAAGTAGAGGAATCTAATGCCATGGATGTGAAGGATATGGGCACATTCAAGCTGAATGTCCTACCTTTCTAAAGAAACAAAAGAAAGGAATGTCTGTTACTTGGTCTGATGGTGACTCAGAAAGTGACTCTGAAGAAGAATCTTCTAAACTAGTTACTGCACTTTCTGGTGTTTATAACTCTGATAATGATTCTAGTGATGAGGAAGTGACATTTGAAGAACTTGCTGACTCCTACAAGAAGCTATGTATCAGAAGTGCTGAAGTCTGTCAGCAAAATGAGAAACAGAAAAAGCTCATAGTGAAGTTGGAGGCTGAGAAGAAGGAAGACACTGCTACTATAAGTCATCTCAAAGGTGAAGTTCTAATGTTGAACTCCAAACTTGATCAGATGACTAAGTCTGTCAAGATGTTAACAACTGGAACTGACAAGTTGGAAGAAATCCTTCAGGCTGGACAAAATGCAGGAAACATGTCTGGTCTAGGATTTGTGGCTGCAAAGAAATCTGCTGTTGACAAGAAGAAGACCAGGCCTTATAAACAAATGTCAAAGCAAATGTCACAACATAGGACTCAACATCAAGAACAGAGAAATATGAAGAAAAAGTATCAAAGATGGAGATGTCATTATTGTGGGAGGTTTGGTCACATAAAGCCATTCTACTTCAGATTATATGGATATCCTAATCAGACCCCATATGTCAAACCTAAGACTAACAAGGCACCATATACTCAACAGTGGAAGAAAAAGACTGCAGCCCTGATAGCTCACACCTCTCTTAGAGTTTTTGCCAAGGAAGACTGGTACTTTGACAGTGGATGCTCTAAACACATGACTGGAATCAAGAATCTGCTGAATGATGTCAAACCTCATACTACTAGTTATGTCACTTTTGGAGATGGTGCTAGAGGAGAAATCAAAGGAGTTGGAAACTTGGACTGCCCTGGAGTTCCAAACCTAAATGAAGTGTTGCTGGTAAATGGTTTGACTGCTAATCTCATAAGTATCAGTCAATTATGTGATCTAGGATTCAAGGTCAACTTCACCAAGTCTGAATGTCTTGTAACTAATGAAAAACAAGAAGTTGTAATGAGAGGAGTCAGATCAGAAGACAACTGTTACTTATGGGAGTTTGAGAACACTAACTACTCTTCTGTGTGCTCTATAGCCAAAGCAGAAAAGGAAGTGAAACTGTGGCACCAAAAACTTGGTCATTTACATCTTAGAGGGATGAAAAAGATCATATCCATGGAGGCTATCAGAGGGATTCCAAGGCTTCAGATTGATGAAGGGAGAGTCTGGTGAATGTCAGGTTGGAAAGCAAACTAGAATGTCACATCCAAAGACAAGACATCTGACCACCTCTAAGGTGCTAGAACTTCTACATATGGATCTGATGGGTCCCATGCAGGTGGAAAGTCTTGGTGGAAAGAGATATGCCTATTTTGTTGTGGATGATTTTTCCAGATTCACCTGGATAAACTTCGTTAGGGAAAAGTCTGATGTATTTGATGTATTTAAGGAATTGTGCAAAAGAATTCAAAGAGAAAAAGAAGGATGCATTGTCAGAATCAGAAGTGATCATGGTAAGGAATTTGAAAATAGTAAGTTTGATGAGTTCTTTTCCTCAGAAGGAATCAATCATGAGTTCTCTTCACCTATAACTCCTCAACAAAATGGAGTTGTGGAAAGGAAAAACAGGACTATACATGAATCTGCCAGAGCAATGATACATGCCAAGAAGCTTCCTATTCATTTTTGCGCTGAAGCTATGAATACAGCCTGTTATGTCCACAATAGGGTCACCTTGAGAAAGGGAACATCATCCACCATTTATGAACTATGGAAAGGAAGAAAGCCTACAGTGAAGTACTTCCATGTCTTTGGGAGCAAATGCTATATTCTGACAGATCGTGAACAAAGGAGAAAGATGGACCCTAAAAGTGATGAAGGAATATTCCTAGGATACTCTACCAACAACAGAGCATATTGGGTGTTCAATTCCAGGACCAAAGTTATGATGGAGTCTATAAATGTCATAGTTGATGATCACCATGAGGAAACAAATGTCCCATATGATGTTGAGACATTCTTTGAGACTTCAACACAAGTGTCTAAAAAGGATGATGTGCCTAATCCTACTCCATCAGAGTTTGAATCAAAGGAAGCTAACAAAGATCCTTCCATCAGAATTCAGAAAGATCATCCTAAGGAACTCATCATAGGAGATCCTAACAGTGGAGTCACTACAAGATCTAGAGAAATCATCACAAACTCTTGTTTTGTGTCTAAGATTGAACCAAAAAATGTTAAAGAGGCTTTGACTGATGAATACTGGATTGGAGAAATGCAAGATGAATTGAACCAGTTCAAGCAACATGAAGTATGGGAGTTAGTTCCTAGACCAGAAGGAACAAACATCATTGGCACAAAGTGGATCTACAAGAACAAGTCAGATGCTGAAGGAGTTGTCACCAAGAATAAGGCAAGGCTTGTTGCTCAAGGATACACTCAAGTTGAAGGGGTTGATTTTGATGAGACTTTTGCTCCTGTAGCCAGACTGGAATCAATCAGACTTCTCTTGGGAGTTTCTTGTCTCCTTAAGTTCAAGCTGTTTCAGATGGATGTGAAGAGTGCCTTCCTAAATGGGTACTTAAATGAGGAAGTGTATGTGGAACAACCTAAAGGATTTGTGGATCCAAACTGTCCTGATCATGTCTACAAATTGAGGAAAGCATTATATGGTCTGAAACAAGCTCCTAGAGCTTGGTATGAAAGGTTGACAAAGTTCTTCACTGACAAAGGATACAGGAAAGGAGGTTTGGATAAAACTCTTTTTGTCAAGGATGAAGGAGGAAAGATAATGGTAGCTCAAATTTATGTTGATGACATAGTGTTTGGAGGAATGTCAGATAAAATGGTTAAACATTTTGCTAACCAGATGCAAGCTGAATTTGAAATGAGCCTCATGGGAGAATTGACCTACTTTCTTGGACTACAAGTCACACAGATGGAAGACTCAATTTTTCTGTCTCAAAGCAAGTATGCAAAGAATATTGTCAAGAAGTTTGGGATGGAGAATGCCAGTCATAAAAGGACTCCTGCACCTACTTATTTAAAGTTGTCCAAAGACACAAGTGGGGCAAATGTGGATCAAAGCTTGTACAGAAGCATGATAGGAAGTCTGCTATACTTAACATCCAGTAGACCTGACATTGCCTTTGCAGTTGGAGTATGTGCAAGATACCAGGCTGAACCCAAAGTAAGTCACATCAACCAGGTGAAAAGAATTATGAAGTATGTGAGTGGAACTTACAATTATGGCATGTTGTACTCTCATGGATGTGAACCAATTCTGTCTGGTTATTGTGATGCTGATTGGGCTGGTAGTGCTGATGATAGAAAGAGCACCTCTGGAGGATTCTTCTTTTTGGGAAATAATCTTGTTTCTTGGTTCAGCAAGAAACAAAACTGTGTGTCTATATCTACTGCTGAAGCTGAATACATAGCAGCTGGTAGCAGCTGTTCTCAAATGATCTGGATGAAACAGATGCTGACTGAGTATAATGTCACACAAGATGTCATGACATTGTACTGTGACAATTTGAGTACTATTAACATATCCAAGAATCCTATACAGCACAGCAGGACTAAGCATATTGACATTAGACATCACTTCATCAGAGATCTTGTGGAGGAGAAGGTGATTAAGCTGGAACATGTTGCCACTGAACTACAACTGGCTGATATTTTTACCAAGGCACTTGATGCTAGTCAGTTTGAGAATTTAAGGGGCAAGATGGGTATTTGCCAATATGAAGAGATGTAGCAATTAATTTTGCTTAATACAAGGTTTGAAAGAGATATTTTAATCAAGTTTAATCTGATTGGGCTAATCATTTGTTTCCCTCTTTCTTTCCAAAAGTTTAAGAAGAGGAATAAACATATTTATATCTCCCTCTTCTCAATTTTCTGCATCACTCTCTGTTGTACCCAAAAATTTGCCCTCCCATATTTCTCAAGACATGTCAAGAATAATCTCCAAGTGACTCAAGTTGGCTCAAGAATTGGACAATCAAATCATCTCATAAGGCAGTCAATTCAAAATTAGGGTTTTGTGTTGAATCTAGGTCCTCACATACAAATGACCTCAAGTGCTTCCCAATGTCCTAATATGCTCTCAAGTTCATCCATGTAAAATTTCAAGCCTTGCAGAGGAAGTTTGGTCAGTCAATTGCTCAAGAGGTCCAAAAATCGACTGTGCTAGGGCAAAAGTCAACTGTGGCCTACAAACAGTCAAACCTCAAGATTTTTTGTCAACATTCTCATTTTGAAGGATAATTAATCATTTGATCAAGGGTTGATCATGATTCATCAAGGATTGCTCAAGATTCATCAAGATTCAAAAGTTGCTTAATTAGGGTTTTGTAGGAAAAGTCAACTCAACTTTGACCAAGCATAAATTTCTCATACTTTATGAGAAATGACCCATCCAAAGCTCATTTTGAAGAGGATTAAATTTCCTACAATCCATCTTCACACCCCAAGATCAAGAAATGCACTCACAAGAAGTTATGAATTTGGACATTATAGGTCATTTTTGAAAGTTAACAAAAACACATTTTTTGCCAAAGCTTATAACTTGAGCATGGAATATCAAAATGAGATTAGACCAAAACGGTTGGTTAGAGGACATCTAAAGGTTTCTAAAAAGTCCAAGAACACTTCCAAAAGTTCAAAATTGAAGAAGTTATGCATTGTTGAAGTTAGGCATTTTTTTAAAATTGCCAAAAGTCAACTATCCCCAAAACTTCAAATTTTGTCAAAAGGGCCCACTTTTTTTCACTTGATTTGGTCTTGTCACACCACACACGTGTCCTATCTTCAATTTCATGACCAATTATTAATTTTTCTATTTTATTGAATTTTTATTGATTTAATTCATTTTAAATCAATATTAATTCAAATAAAATCCAAAAATTGATGGAATAAGATTTTTTGATCATTTCAGGTCTTCATTACCATGATACACATAATCAAATTCGTGCCAAGGCAAATCATGCACAAAATCCTGGATTTGGAAAGAATTTGAAAGCCTTTAATGGAGGAATCAAATCATATCTCAATTCTTCAATGCACATGGATTCAAGCCCAAAGTTTAACCTAAATGCCATCCCTTATACACACACAAGCAAAAGGCATCAGGAACACGACCTAAAAGCTGCAGAAACGGCCAAACCAAATTGGGGAAAAAGCTTGAAAAATTGAAAACTGAAATGATACGTAGAGGCTAATTCAATCCAAAAACTCCACACTACTCTCTTGCTGGACGTCCCCTGGAGCTAAAGCAATCACTCACGAGCCCTGAATCACCTCCAAACGCACTGTAAGTCTCCTTGAACCTATCCATGTACATGAAATCGAAACCACTCATTCTTGCATCTTTTTGACAAACCATGGACATATTCTTGATCCTTGTTTGATTTCGAAACTTTCTGCACTATTTGATTTTATTTTCATAGCCTGTAACGCCATGCCCGAATCTAGGGTTCGTGCTTCTTATTTTTGGGGCTTTTAGTTTCAGGGAAAATCAAGGCCAATACTGGACATGGATGAAACCAGGAGGAAGAGACGATCATGAATATGGTCTTAGTTTGCATTTTTATGGCTTAGGATTCATTTTAGGATGAGGCCACGGATTTTGCTGCGGATGAAATCCGCAGGTAAATAACCAGGTTGTTCAAGGAAGAAGACGACCACGTGCCTCTTCCTTATTGGGTCATTCATAAATTCGCGCGTTTTTTTTATATTTTCCAGCATATTATCTGTTTTGTCCATATATTATTTGTTGTTTATTTTAATTACAAAAGCAGCACAATGGTCCAGTGGTAGAGGCGCTAGTGGAAAGTCTAATGGGACCTGGGTTCGAATCCCAGGTCACCCAATGCCTTTGTATTATTTTGTTTCAAATTATTCCATGCAGCATCAGGAGCGTGATCTACCATATGTCTCCATCCAGATGATTGCCAAATGGCTTCAGATCAAATCCAATGGCCAAAGTTGAATATCCACCATGGTCTCCAGTCAATGCACGCGCGTGAGATCCTGGAAAGTCAAAGCAGGCTTGCAGTAAATGGGCTTGGATTTGCTATTCTCACACTCAGAATCAGGCCCACACCCCCATTGGGTTATTTCTTTCCCTTTTATATTTCTTTTTAATTGTTTTGTTAATTATTATTTTTATTAATCCCTAACCAATTAAATAATTATTTTCTTCATAAAAATCAGAAAAAACACAAAAATATTTTTTTTTATTAATTTCATTATTTTATTTTTGTAAATAAATATTAACCTAATTAATTTAGTTTTTAATAGGTTTAACATTAATATTTTTTGCAATAAATTAAAATCAATTTAGAATATTAGGTTTTGCTAACTTTTAATCATTTTATTTTATTTCCTTAAATATTAAAAAATCCAAAACTATTTTCATTAATTAATTAATTTAATTATTAACTTAGATCTAATTTCCATTTAATTCAAAAAATAACAAAAACATGCTTTCTTTCAAAAAAAAGGGTCAAAACCCTAAAAACTCGCCCGATTTAATTTCTCGCACGCGTATAGTTTTATCCAATATTGTAATTGCTTCCGGTATGTAATAGCTTTTAATTAGAACTTTAATTATTTATCGCTTTATTTTACTTTCCGCAATTTAAATTAAAGGGTTTGTTTTTGGCGATGTAAATACCCGACGCCTTGTAATAGTTTAGATTTAATTTCCGCAAATTTAAATTCCGCAACTATACACTGTTAGATGTTTGATAATAGGGAATGCATGACAAGATCAAATGTATGAACTTAAAATCAACATAGCTCACCCTTGACATGTACAAAGATAATATAACCGAACTAACACACTCGCACATGCGCACTCTTAGGGTACACCTCACTTGGTTGCCTTCGAACGTGGTCATTGAGTATAGAAAATTTTAGAGGTCGTCCTCTTGTCCAAAGATCATAGTTGCCTCGAAACGGTTGCCTCAGATAAAATGATCTAAGACATTAGGGTTACCGCTAAGGCGTCCTAACATTGCTTTAGTGACCACACGTCCCTTAATTGAATTGACCCTAAAACTCCAACGACGGTGCTACCTACTCCTCAATAGTGGGATAGCATTGTCTAAAGGACATTTGCACAGTTTAATTCCTTTTTCGAGTAGGTAGATGGTTCTTAAGTACTTGCTCCTTTTAAAGCAAAATAAAACTTTTCGCACTTACACTCCTTCCAAACAAAAACTCTTTTCAAACCCACAAACACAAAGAAAGGCAATTTTTGAAAACACTTTGAGCAAGTACCTAAGAGCCCATGGATAACCATGGATAGAAAGGGTGCTAACACCTTCCCTTTCTATAATCTACCTCCCGAACCCGAGAAACATCTCAAAAAAGGAATTTTTCTGTGCTTTTGTCCTTTCCTTGTTGGATAAAATAAAAGACGGTGGTGACTCTTGCTTACCGCGACATTTTTCGAAAACAAACGCAAAAAGCGAACCAGCATTCTAAAAACAGTCAGTTCTCATTCCCACCGATCACAGAACTGGCGACTCTGCTGGGGATATTAATAAGTGAGGTGTACCTTAGGATTAGATCATTGTGTTTTCAATTGTATGCTTTGTTTGATTTATCTTTGTGGGCTTGTATCGGAGTTCTATAGATCCTAACCCGGATCTGGGGATACCCTTTAGGTAAGTAGCAATAAACTGTGAGGGAACTGTTCGGCGTAGACCGACACGATTGAAGCAGTAGCTACATTGGTGTGGCACTTTAGTCTGTACCGATATCCCTTGTGTTGGAACGAGGAGAATATGGGTCTTCTAAGGGGTCATTAACCACCAACTAACCTTAGAACCTTAAATTGACCAACTTGGCCATAGAACAGTAGCAGTATGCTACACTCATTGAGACTAAACTCTCGCGATGATTCCGGCCACAAGAAAAGGTTGCTAAACTGGAATTATGACCGATTGAGGGTAGTCAGTGATATTGAGATCCTCTAGAACCCCGTTACTATTTTTAGGACAGGTTTAAACCAACTGAACTGAAAGAGGGTAGTACCTAAGCTCCATGCCAGCCTGAAATCTAAGGGCTCTCAGTGTGACTTGTGTGCCTTTACCATGTTTGCTTATTGTGGATACTTGTGGTGTGCCTTTATCATGACATCATGACATCATAACATTGCATACATCTTGCATTGGACTAACCTATTTCAAAGACAGGAGGGTTTCATCTTTGCTCTATTTTGTAGGTCATCATGATGCCTATGCGTAAGAATACCATCCGGATCAACTTTGTCCAAGTCCCTACCTTGCTTAAAGAGTTGGTTGCCAAGATGCCTGACACTACTTCCTTCATCAGGAGGCATGGTTCTCTTCTCAGTTTGGTCACCTCCAAATTGGACGAACAGATGATGAGTATCCTAGTCCAGTTCTATGATCCGCTATACCATTGTTTTACTTTTCAAGATTATCAGCTGGTTCCTACCCTAGAAGAATTCGCTGAGCTGCTCAGTATCTATGTTCTGGAGCAGACTCTGTTTACTGGGTGGGAGAAGACTCTTAGGCCCGAAGAGATTGCTGCAGCCCTTCATTTGACCAAAGAGGAGGTAATGGCTAATTGGGAGACTAGAAGTGGAGCTAAAGGATTTCTGACTAAGTTCTTGGTTGGCAAGGCCAACTACTTCTGGGATAGCCTAGACTTTAAGGCGTTCGAGGATATTTTGGCTCTTCTGATTTATGGCTTGGTATTGTTTCTGAATCCTGACACTTTTGTTGATGTGAATGCGATAAAGATCTTCACCTCTCAGAACCATGTACCCACTCTCTTGGGTGACATTCTTCATCAGCTCTATGCTCGTACTGCCCGAAAGCGGGGAACCTTGATGTGCTGTGTTTCGTTATTGGCAAGGTGGTTTATTTCGCACCTTCCCAAGTCAATGCTGAAGAATAAAGAAGGCATGGGTTGGGCTTATAGGGTTATGTCTCTTTCTCATAATGTCATTATCTAGACTCTCAAGGGTATGGACGAGGTAACTATCATTGATCGATGTGGGGAGTATCCCAATGTTCCACTGTTAGGAACCCATGGAGGAATTTCTTACAACCCATGCTTAGCTCTCCGTCAGTTTGGAAGAGCCAGAAGAGAAGGACCTCACGAGATGCTAATGCCTCATATCATCTTTGATTTTCAAGGGGATAGCGACGAGCAACGTCGCAGATTCATAAAGGCCTGGGATAGAGTTCATCAAGCTGATCCACATGAGCTAGGTCCAAAGACTTCTTTGCCAATGGAGCCATATCTCAGATGGGTCCGTATCCGTGCCCAGAAGTTAGGTATGCCATATGAAGCTGTCCGGCCTGTCACTCTTGAAGTTTCTAATGAAGAAAGGGTCCTTCCAACCATTCTCCATCCTTATATGCCCACTGACATTGGGGCACTGAAGAGATCTTGGATGCAATTGAGGGAGGAACGGGATTCTTACCGAGATAAGTTCAATGAACAAGAGCAGAAGATCCAGAGGTTGACTAGGCAGTTAGAGAACGAGCAGATTCTCAACGATTATGTCTGCACTGATAAGAAGAGACCATGGGAGCATTGATGGACCTTTGATGATTTCCTTTCCGGTTTTTGTTTACATTTTTAGTATTTCCATTCTTGTAACGCCTTAAGGGCAATTTGTTGAACAATCTGAATTACCAAGTTTATCTAATAAAGTGTGTTTCCTTTCTTGTTTACAAATTTGAATCCCGATTGTCTTTGAAATCATAAATCATATGCATTTCATCTCATGCACTTCATAAACAGGTACCCTTTACAGGTATCTTATCTTCTTCGCTGTTTATTTCAGCAATCATCATGTCTACTGAACCTTCAACTGAGCAAGCTATCAAGGACCTCCAGGCCCAGAATGCCCAATTTCAAGAGCTGTTCATGAGCCTAGCTAAGGGCCAGCAGGACCTGAAGACCTTGATTCTGAAAGAGAAGAAGAAGAGGACCATCCTGTTTAACACAGGACACAGGTTTGGGAACAGGATGCATAATGAAGTTGATCTGACCACCTCATCTGGAGGGAAAGATAGTCCACAAGAAAGGAGGGCTCCTAGCCTTGTGGTCTCTGACAACGAGACGGACTACGATGAAGAACAGTATCCTCCTGCTGAGGATAGATACAAGCAACTAGAAGACCGGTTGAGTGCTATAGAAGTTCAGAAGGTGCCTGGCCTGGACTTTGGTGATCTAGGTCTATCCTTTGGGGTGGTGATTCCCCACAAATTCAAGGCACCAACTTTTGCGAAGTATGACGGAGTTTCTTGTCCGAAGCTGCACCTCCGGTCATATGTGAGGAAGATTCAGCCGTATACCGCTGATAAGAACTTATGGATCCATTTCTTTCAAGACAATCTCTCAGGGACTCAGCTTGAGTGGTTCTATCAGTTAGACGGAGCCAGTATCCGCAGCTGGGAAGATTTGGCTACTGCATTCTACAGGAAGTATCAGTACAACTCCGACCTCGCTCCTACGTGTACCCAACTCCAGGGTATGTCAATGGGAACGGGTGAAGGATTTAAAGACTATGCTCAAAAGTGGAGAGACCTCGCTGGTAGAGTACAACCACCCTTGGCTGATCGGGAGCTTGTTGACATGTTTCTGGGGACCCTGTCTGGTCCATTTTTCAACCACTTAATTGGAAGCTCTTCATCTGGGTTTACAGATCTTATTTTGACTGGTGAAAGGATTGAAGCTGGTATTTAGGCTGGGAAGATACAAAAGGGTGCCTCGTCAAGCACCGAGAAGAAGCCATTCAAGAAAGAGTCCAGTGTTGTCTACAGTTCGAGGAGACAGAATAGACCTAAACACCGCCAAGCTGTCAATGCGGTTGTTATTTCAAAACCTACTAGTGCTCCTCAGCATAATAATCAACAAAAATATGAGAGACCTCGAAGGCAATTCACTCGTCTCAGCATGACTTTGTCTCAGATTCTGCCACAGTTGCTGAAGACTAATCTGGTGGTTCTAAAGGAAGCCCCGAAAAGTCCAACTACCACATCACCGAGGTATAACCCTAATGCCTGCTGTGCTTTTCACTCTGATAGCCCGGGGCATAATACGAACGATTGTTGGGTTTTGAAGAACAAGGTACAAGACCTAATTGATGCGAAGGAGATTGAGTTTGAGGCGCCCGGGAGGCCTAATGTTTAACTGCTCCCATGCCTAAGCATGGAGTGAATGCTCTAAAAGAGGACTTGTTTGTGGTTTTTTTAGAAGATATTGCTACCCTTCTGATGACTGTAAAGAAGAACCTTTTGCTAGCCGGTTTATTTCCGGGCTGTGACGAAGGTTGCCATATGTGTTCTGTTTTACCTACTGGTTGTCCGCTTTTGAAATCAGGTGTCCAGCGCCTGATGGATAGTAAAGAGATTCTGTTTGAGAATATTGTTGTTCCCTTAGTTCCTTCTGAAGAAGTCGCCATCATTACCATTTTCGACAATTCTTCCAAGGCTCCCTCGAGGAAGCCTGTTAGAATTACATCTGTTCCGAAAATCGCACCTGTGATCATCACTGTTCTGGGGCCCATCCCCTACACCTCTGACAAAGCTGTCCCTTGGCACTATGGGGCTGATGTTTATGTTCTTGGAGTTAAACAAGAGTTGGATGCTGGTACTGGCGTCAGCAACATTACTGGACCTGCTAAAGTCATCCGCAGCGGAAGACTTTTCTCACCCGATCTTGCTCCACCAACAGCCCGAAGACCTGTTGTCATTACACCTGCAAGTGCACCTGCCACTATTCCTGATCAAGTTCCTATTCTTACCCCTGTCGCCGAGTCATCTGACACCCGGGGCAAAGGGATCACCATTGATGTGCCTGCCCAGACGGAGGCGCCGAAGACAATTACTGTTGAAGCTTCTAAGCGAGAGATGGAAGAGATCCTGAAGATCATTAAAAAGAGTGATTACAATGTAGTTGAACAGCTGGGGAAAACCCCATCCAAGATTTCTATGTTGTCACTGTTGTTATGCTCAGAGGCCCATGCCAAGGCTCTGATTACATTTCTGAAAACTGCCCACGTGCCATAAGAGACATCAGCTGATCAGTTTACAGATTTTGTGGCTAATTTGACTGCTGATAATGGTTTGGGTTTCTCGGACGCCGACTTGACTGCCAAAGGGAAGAATCAAAACGATGCCCTGCATGTCTCCATTGAATGCAGGGGCACTACTCTTGCACATGTGTTGGTGGATATTGGTTCCTCATTGAACGTATTGCCTAAAAAAGCTCTAGACCGGTTGGATTGTGAAGGATTGGAGCTAAAACCAAGTAACATTGTTGTCAGGGCCTTTGATGGGTCTAAAAGGATGGTGCATGGAGAGGTTCATATCCCGATCAAGGTTGGTTCTCAGGTCTTCAACTCTACGTTCTATGTGATGGACATTCGGCCATCTTATTCTTGTTTGCTGGGTCGTCCATGGATCCATAAAGCTGGGGCTGTAACCTCAACGCTCCACCAGAAGTTGAAGTACCTGGTCAAAGGGAAGATTGTGACAGTACAAGGGGAGGAAGAGTACATGGTCAGCCACCTCAACTCGTTCCGATATGTAGAAATTGATGGGGAGTTCATTGAGACCCCATTTTAGCACTTTGAAGAGGTTCCTCAGACACTGGCATCAACTGAGACTGTGGTTGAAAATTCTCCTATGAAGATGGCTTCCTTAAAAGATGCCCGGGCTGTTATTGAAAAGGAGGCTCAAAGGGCTGTTCGAAGTGCAAGGATCGGAAGACCTCATGTGTTCATCAGCAACTCGGGAGTAAATGCCATTGAAGATGATGTAGAAGAGTCTGAATTCGACAGCTGGATCTATCCTACTACCGACGGTGGACCAAGCAACTGGACAGCAAAGGACTTCATCCCTATTACTTTTGTTACTCAGTAATGAAACTTTTTGTTTTGAATTTGTATTAGGCAATGTTTCAAACTTTATGGCCCGGTGTCTTACCCAGGGCATCGTGCATTCATTTGTGAGAGCTTTTGTGTGTCATTTTCATATATCATTAATAAAAACATTGGACGTTCTTGCATTTCAAATTTTGCGCTCCTTGTTTTTCGTTATTATATATTGCGAAACAACTATTTACACACACTCACATATACAGGTCCACATCCACTCTGGATCTCACTGGTAACGACTTTGCTACTGCCAGTTATGACTTCGAAAATCCGATCAACTTAGCCGAAGACGAAGGTGAAGATGATTGCGAAGTGCCTGGTGAACTTGCAAGATTGTTACTCCAGGAAGAGAGGGTCATTTAGCCGCACGAAGAGCCGGTGGAATCAGTAAATCTGGGTACAGAGACAGATAAGAAGGAAGTCAAGATCGATGCAAATCTGGAGCTTAGTGTGAAACAACGGTTGATTCAGATGCTGTGTGACTACGTTAAGATCTTTGCCTGGTCTTACAAAGATATGCCTGGATTGGATACTGATATTGTGGTTCATCACCTGCCTACCAAGGAAGACTGTCCTCCGGTAAAACAGAAGGTCCGCCGAATGCGCCCAGAAATGTCTGAGAAAATCAAGGCTGAAGTTATGAAACAGTTTGACGCCGGTTTTCTAGCAGTTACTTCTTACCCTCAGTGGGTTGCCAATGTGGTGCCGGTACCTAAGAAGGATGGCAAGGTCCGAATGTGTGTTGATTACAGGGATTTGAACAGGGCAAGCCCCAAGGATGATTTCCCTCTACCTCATATTAACGTTCTGGTCGACAATACTGCTCAGCACAAGGTATTCTCCTTTATGGATGGTTTCTCCGGATATAATCAGATAAAGATGGCTCCCGAAGACATGGAGAAAACAACCTTTGTTACTCAGTGGGGTACCTTTTGCTACAAGGTCATGCCTTTTGGGTTGAAAAACGTTGGGGCAACATATCAGCGTGCCATGGTTGCTTTATTTCATGACATGATCCATCATGAGATTGAAGTATACGTCGACGATATGATTGCAAGATCCCAAACTGAGGAAGAACACCTTGACCATCTGCAGAAGCTGTTTGACAGGTTAAAGTTGTACAAGTTGAGGTTGAACCCGAACAAGTGCACCTTCGGGGTGAGGTCTGGTAAGCTACTAGGTTTCGTCGTAAGCGACAAAGGTATCCAAGTGGACCTTGCCAAGGTGAAAGCTATACAAGAGATGCCCGCTCCCAGAACAGAGAAAGAGGTCAGAGGCTTTCTGGGACGACTGAACTACATTGCCCGATTCATCTCGCACCTAAATGCTACTTGTGAGCCAATCTTCAAGCTACTGAAGAAGGATCAAGTGGTACGTTGGAATGATGAATTCCAGGCCGCTTTCGAAAGGATCAAAGAGTATCTCCAAGAGCCACCTATCCTGATGCCACCAGTTAAAGGGAGACCTCTGATCTTATACTTGACAGTACTCGACAACTCAATGGGGTGTGTGCTGGGGCAGCATGACGAGTCTGGCCGAAAAGAGCATGCTATTTATTACCTTAGCAAAAAGTTTACCGACTGTGAGACCCGATACTCACTGCTCGAGAAAACTTGCTGCACTTTGGTATGGGCTGCTCACACTACTCTGTTGATATCAAAGATGGATCCAATCAAGTATATCTTCGAGAAGCCTGCCTTATCCGGAAGAATAGCAAGATGGCAGATGATCTTGACTGAGTATGATATCCAATATACGACCCAAAAGGCTATCAAGGGAAGTGTGTTGGCAGACCATTCGGCGCATCAGGCAATGGATGATTACCAGTCTATGAACTTTGAATTTCCGGACAAGGATATCATGTTGGTAACAGACTGTGAAACACCTGGACCGGATGAAGGACCTGAGGAAGGATCCCGATGGTTTATGTACTTTGATGGTGCTTCGAACTCTTTGGGTAATGGCATTGGCACCGTGATCATATCTCCTAAAGGCTCTCATACTCCATTTATCGCTCGACTATGCTTCAACTGCACCAACAATATGGCGGAGTATGAAGCATGCATTATGGGTCTTCGAGCAGCAATTGACCTAAGGATTAAGTTTCTAAGTGTCTTCGGAGATTCCGCTCTCGTGATCAGTCAGATCAAAGGCGAGTGGGATACGAAACACCCAAATCTTATTCCTTACAAGGAGTAAGTATTGACGTTGCTTCCCCATTTTGAGGAGATAACCTTTGAACACTTCCCTAGAGAGGAGAATCAGTTGGCGGACGCGCTGGCTACGATGTCTTCTATGTTCAAAGTCAATTGGGACAACGAGGCTCCCCGGATCATCATTGAAAAATTGGACGAACCTGCACATTGTTGTGATCTTGAGACTGAAGAAGTAATAGAAAAGCCCTAGTTTCATGAGGTGAAAAGGTATCTTGAAGCTCAAGAATACCCCGAGGGTGCATCTGTTAATGATAAGAAGTTTCTGAGAAGGTTCGCGACGAAGTTCTTCATCAGCAATGACATCCTTTACAAGCGTAACCATGATTCGACCTTACTGCGTTGTGTGGATAAGATTGAAGCAGAAAGGATCATGGCAGAATTACATGAAGGTACTTTCGGAACTCATTCCAGTGGACACACCATGGCAAAGAAAATCCTTCGGGCAGGATATTACTGGTCCACAATGGAAGCCGACTGTTATCAACATTCTCGGACATGTCACAAGTGCCAAGTCTATGCTGATAAAGTGCACATACCTCCAATTCCTTTGAACGTCTTGACGGCACCTTGGCCTTTTGCAATGTGGGGCATTGATATGATCGGCGAGATCAGACCTACGGCATCCAACGGGCATCGTTTCATCCTGGTAGCGATTGATTACTTTACGAAGTGGGTTGAAGCAGCTTCCTTTGCTACCGTAACCAAGAACGTCGTGGCACGGTTTATTCGGCACAATCTGATTTGTCGATACAGTGTACCAGAGAGGATCATTACGGATAATGGTACCAACCTCAACAACAAGATGATCACTGAGCTCTACGAGCAATTCAAGATACAGCATCATAACTCTTCTCCCTACCGGCCGAAGATGAATGGGGCTGTCGAAGCGGCTAATAAGAACATTAAGAAGATTGTGCAGAAGATGACAGTGACATACAAAGACTGACACGAGATGTTACCATTTTCTCTTCATGGGTACCGTACCTCAGCACAGACATCAACAGGGGCAACACCCTATTACTTGGTTTATGGCATGGAGGCAGTCTTGCCCATTGAAGTTCAGATACCCTCTCTTTGGATCATGAAGGATGCAGGTTTGAGCGAAGATGACTGGATTCAGACCCGGCTTGATCAGCTGAACCTAATCAACGAAAAGAGACTTACTGCTATTTGTCATGGTCAGACGTACCAAAAATGGATGATCAAGGCATTTAACAAGAAAGTCAGACGACAAGAGTATCAAGTAGGGGACCTGGTAATCAAGCGCATTATCTTACCTCAAGGTGATCCCAGGGGCAAATGGACCCCCACTTACGAAGGGCCATTTGTGGTTAAGAACATTTTCTCAGGCGGAGCTATGATTCTAACAACCATGGTTGGTGACGACCTTCCTCACCCTGTCAATGCAGACATAGTAAAAAGATACTACGCATAATCAAAGACCCGCTAGGTTGACTGGCCTAGGAAAAAATAAGGGCTTCCCGGCGAACCAAAAGGGTCCGGGCAAAAATAAGGGATGAAAATAAAAAAAATCTGTACACCCGGCAAGTCGAAAACCTGAAAAGGCGACTTGGGTAAAAAAGGGTATCCCGGTGGACTGAAAACCCGAAAGGGCGGTCCAGGCAAAAATTAGGGATCAAAGCGTAACACTATGTCTCATTGGATCACCCTGCATCCAGACTTCGGTATCGACGATCAAGCTCAGACGGCACTAATCAATCTGATTCATCTTCAACCAGTAGCAAAGTGATGAGATGCTCGAGGATATAAAGGCAATAGCAGAGTTGGAACTCAGTGGGATTATTCACATAGCTGTTTTGTTTTCTTTTTCACAAATTGTATAAATTTTGTTCGACGGCGTTCTCTTACTAGGACGTCAGCCTCTTGTATAAAAACGCCTATTTAAAGGCCAAACTTCAAAATCAATACAAATTCATTTCCAGACAAATTTCTTTTTCCTTTATCTGTTTGGTTTTGCAAAGAACGTCCAAAGTTCATTTTTGATATATGCATTTGACATTAATTGTTGATCATAAATATTTACATGCGAAACAAAGATGAATTACTGGTAATATCAGAAACAGGGGCAATAAGAATTGTCCGAGTTGTATGGTTGTTCTGTCCACCAGGTACCAGGGTAGATTCAGTTGAAGAATGTGACCAAGATACCTTCACTCCCCGCAGAGTAAGACAAGTAATGGTAGCTCTCCTCTAGCTGAGACTTGCAACCATGAATGAATCAGCAATACTCTCCTCAAGCAGAGTTAATCCACCATCAAGCGCTAAAAAGCTTTGGTATCCCCAGAAGGTCTTAATATTCCCCAGCGGAGTATAAGAATATTCTCCAGCAAGTATAAGAGCATCCCCGACAGTCTTAATATTCCTCAACAGAGTATAAGAATGTTCCCTGGTGGAATACAAGATATCCCAATGGAGCCATTTCCCCAGCACAGTCTAAAAAAGCCATCCCAACGGAGTTGAATCATCATCCCCAATAGACTCTGAAAGCTTATCCCCTGCAGAGCACAAATAAGTCTCCCCAGCCGAATTCAGAAGGTTATCCCCACAAGAGTCTAACAGGTTTATCCCCAGCAAGTTGCAACTGAAATATCATCCCCGGCGAAGTTCTTTCTTTCCCCAAGCAGGAGTTCAATCCTCAACAGATTCAATATCACCAACAACGGTAATCCATCCCCAACGGAGTTCTTCATTAAAATCCCCAACAGAGCTTATCAACGGAATCCCCAGCGGAGTTTATCGTTAAAATCTTCAGCAGAGCATCTCTTCCCCACAGAATAATTCCCCACAGAGTAATCTCTTCGTCAGTTTATTCCCCAACGGAGTTCTTTTCTCCTGCAAGCTTATTCTCACAATCATCTTCGTTCGTCATCCCCAGCGGAAACGAAGAACTCAACTCTATTCTCCAGCAGCTCCGGGATTTATTTTCCCCAGCTAAAACATCACATTTCCATACATCATGATACATGCATATACACATCATACCATACAATCTCATTTATGTTGAGAACATCATTGCTTGATCCATCTCATGCATTGCATATGACTGACCTTTACCTTTCAGGAAAGATGTAGTTAAGTTCTCAGCTTAGTCGAAGACCTGACCAGTTCTTAAATCTCAATTGAATTATCCTCGGTTGAATTTCAGATAAGGTTCTCAATCTCGACAGTTTCCCTACGTCAAAGTGTGGACGAGTTCTCTAACCTCAACGGTATACTACGTTGAGCACGAGTCAGTTCCTAGATCTTGATGTTTTCCTCCGTCATAGTGTGGACGTGTTCTCTAACCTCAACAGTATACTACGTTGAGCACCAGACAGTTCCTAGATCTTGATGAAGATGTTTCCCTACGTCATAGTGTGGACGAGTGCTATAAACTCAACGGTATACTACGTTGAGCACGAGCCAGTTCCTAGACCTTGATGTTTTCCTCCGTCATAGTGTGGACAAGTTCTGTAACCTCAACGGTATACTACGTTGAGCACCAGACAGTTCCTAGATCTTGATGAAGATGTTTCCCTACGTCATAGTGTGGACGAGTGTTATAACCTCAACGGTATACTACGTTGAGCACGAGTCAGTTGCTAGATCTTGATGAAGATGTTTCCCTACGTCATAGTGTGGACGAGTGCTATAACCTCAACGGTATACTACGTTGAGCACGAGTCAGTTCCTAGATCTTGATGTTTTCCTCCGTCATAGTGTGGACAAGTTCTCTAACCTCAGCGATATGCTACGTTGAGCACAAGACAGTTCCTAGATCTTGATGAAGATGTTTCCCTATGTCATAGTGTGGACGAGTGCTATAACCTCAATGGTATACTACGTTGAGCATGAGTCAGTTCCTAGATCTTGATGTTTTCCTCCGTCATAGTGTGGACAAGTTCTCTAACCTCAACGGTATACTACGTTGAGCACCAGACAGTTCCTAGATCTTGATGAAGATGTTTCCCCCTAATTGAATTATGGACAGGTTCTTAAGACTCAATCGAGGCATTCTCTCAGTTGAAGTACAAGCAAGTTCCTAAATCTCAACAAAAGTTAGACTTCCCCAGCGGAATCTTCTACAACAACAGGTATGCAAATTCTCGCTAAGGAATCTCTTATGCGATCGACACTCCTGCAGATGGCATCTGTAAGCCCATCCTCCTACCAACAATCTCCAAATGGCATCTATAAGCCCATTCCCGACATCATAATGCTGATACTACACCATGCGAGTGCAAATTTCTGGGCACTCTAGTGTTCAATTATCTTCCACCTTCGGATCACGAAAGGCTCGAAAGCCAATCTATATCCTCAGGTTTAAGAAAATTGAACAGGGGCAACTTTTGTACCCCAAAATTTTCCCTCCCATATATCCCAAGACATTTCAAGAATAACTTCCAAGTTGCACATGATAGCTCAAGAGTTGGACAGTCAAATCACCTCCTAAGGCAGTCAATTCAAAATTAGGGTTTTGTGTTGCATCAAGGTGCTTGCATCCAAATGGCCTCAAGTGCTCCATAATGTCCTAAGATGTTCTCAAGGTCATCCATGTAAACTTTCAAGCCTTGCAGAGAAAGTTTGGTCAGTCAATTGCTCAAGAGGTCCAAAAATCGACTATGCTGGGGCAAAAGTCAACTATGACCCAAATACAGTCAAACCTCAAGATTTTTTGTCAACATTCTCATTTTGAAGGATAATTCATCATTTGATCAAGGGTTGATCATGATTCATCAAGGATTGCTCAAGATTCATCAAGATTCATCAAGATTCAAAAGTTGCTAAATTAGGGTTTTGCAGGAAAAGTAAACTCAACTTTGACCAAGCATAACTTTCTCATACTTTATGAGAAATGACCCATCCAAAGCTCATTTTGAAGAGGATGCAATTTCCTACAATCCATCTTCACACCCCAAGATCAAGAAATGCACTCACAAGAAGTTATGAATTTGGACATTATAGGTCATTTTTGAAAGTTAACAAAAACACATTTTTTGCCAAAGCTTATAACTTGAGCATGGAATATCAAAATTAGATGATACCAAAAATTTTGGTTAGAGGACATCTCAAGGTTTCTAAAAAGTCCAAGAACACCTCCAAAAGTTCAAAATTGAAGAAGTCATGCATTGTTGAAGTTGGGCATTTTTCCAAAAGTGCAAAAAGTCAATTATCCTCAAAACTCCAATTTTTGACAAAAGGGCCCACTTTTTTCCACTTGATTTGATTTTGTCACACCACACACGTGTCCCATCTTCAGTTTCATGTCCATTCATTAATTTTTTCTATTTTATTTAATTTTTATTGAATTAATTCATTTTAAATCAATATTAATTCAAATAAAATCCAAAAATTGATGGAATGATATCTTTTTGATCATTACAGCTTTCAATGATCATGATACACATAATCAAATTCGTGCCAAGGCATATTGTGAACAAAATCTTGGATTTGGTACAACTTTGGAAACTTTGTTAATGGTGATCAAATCAAATCTCCAATCTTCAATGCTCATGGATTAAAGCCCAAATTTTAACCTAAATGCATTCCTTATTACTCACACAAGCCAAAGGCATCAAAGATACGACCTAAAAGCTGCAGAAACGGCCAAACCAAATTGGGGAAAAAGCTTGAAAAATTGAAAACTGAAATGATACGTAGAGGCTAATTCAATCCAAAAACTCCACACTACTCTCTTGCTGGACGTCCCCTGGAGCTAAAGCAATCACTCACGAGCCCTGAATCACCTCCAAACGCAATGTAAGTCTCCTCGAACCTATCCATGTACATGAAATCGAAACCACTCATTCTTGCATCTTTTTGACAAACCATGGACATATTCTTGATCCTTGTTTGATTTCTAAACTTTCTGCACTATTTGATTTTATTTTCATAGCCTGTAACGCCATGCCCGAATCTAGGGTTCGTGCTTCTTGTTTTTGGGGCTTTTAGTTTCAGGGAAAATCAAGGCCAATACTGGACATGGATGAAACCAGGAGGAAGAGACGATCATGAATATGGTCTTAGTTTGCATATTTATGGCTTAGGATTCATTTTAGGATGAGGCCACGGATTTTGCTGCGGATGAAATCCGCAGGTAAATAACCAGGTTGTTCAAGGAAGAAGACGACCACGTGCCTCTTCCTTATTGGGTCATTCATAAATTCGCGCGTTTTTTTATATTTTCTAGCATATTATCTGTTTTGTCCATATATTATCTGTTGTTTATTTTAATTACAAAAGCAGCACAATGGTCCAGTGGTAGAGGCGCTAGTGGAAAGTCTAATGGGACCTGGGTTCGAATCCCAGGTCCCCCCAATGCCGTTGTATTATTTTGTTTCAAATTATTCCATGCAGCATCAGGAGCGTGATCTACCATATGTCTCCATCCAGATGATTGCCAAATGGCTTCAGATCAAATCCAATGGCCAAAGTTGAATATCCACCATGGTCTCCAGTCAATGCACGCGCGTGAGATCTTGGAAAGTCAACGCAGGCTTGCAGTAAATGGGCTTGGATTTGCTATTCTCACACTCAGAATCAGGCCCACACCCCCATTGGGTTATTTCTTTCCCTTTTATATTTCTTTTTAATTGTTTTGTTAATTATTATTTTTATTAATCCCTAACCAATTAAATAATTATTTTCTTCATAAAAATCAGAAAAAACACAAAAATATTTTTTTTTATTAATTTCATTATTTTATTTTTTTAAATAAATATTAACCTAATTAATTTAGTTTTTAATAGGTTTAACATTAATATTTTTTGCAATAAATTAAAATCAATTTAGAATATTAGGTTTTGCTAACTTTTAATCATTTTATTTTATTTCCTTAAATATTAAAAAATCCAAAAATATTTTCATTAATTAATTAATTTAATTATTAACTTAGATCTAATTTCCATTTAATTCAAAAAATAACAAAAACATGCTTTCTTTCAAAAAAAAAAGGGTCAAAACCCTAAAAACTCGCCTGATTTAATTTCTCGCACGCGTATCATTTTATCCAATATTGTAATTGCTTCCGGTATGTAATAGCTTTTAATTAGGACTTTAATTATTTATCGCTTTATTTTACTTTCCGCAATTTAAATTAAAGGGTTTGTTTTTGACGATGTAAATACCCGACGCCTTGTAATAGTTTAGATTTAATTTCCACAAATTTAAATTCCGCAACTATACACTGTTAGATGTTTGATGCATGACAAGATCAAATGTATGAACTTAAAATCAACATAGCTCACCCCTGACATGTACAAAGATAATATAACCGAACTAACACACTCGCACATGTGCACTCTTAGGGTACACCTCACTTGGTTGCCTTCGAACGTGGTCATTGAGTATAGGAAATTTTAGAGGTCGTCCTCTTGTCCAAAGATCATAGTTGCCTTGAAACGGTTGCCTCGGATAAAATGATCTAAGACATTAGGGTTACCGCTAAGGCGTCCTAACATTGCTTTAGTGACCACACGTCCCTTAATCGAATTGACCCTAAAACTCCAACGACGGTGCTACCTACTCCTCAATAGTGGGATAGCATTGTCTAAAGGACATTTGCACAGTTTAATTCCTTTTTCGAGTAGGTAGATGGTTCTTAAGTACTTGCTCCTTTTAAAACAAAACAAAACTTTTCGCATTTACACTCCTTCCAAACAAAAACTCTTTTCAAACCCACAAACACAAAGAAAAGCAATTTTTGAAAACACTTTGAGCAAGTACCTAAGATCCCATGGATAACCATGGATAGAAAGGGTGCTAACACCTTCCCTTTCTATAATCTACCTCCCGAACCCGAGAAACATCTCGAAAAAGGAATTTTTCTGTGCTTTTGTCCTTTCCTTGTTGGATAAAATAAAAGACGATGGCGACTCTTGCTTACCGCGACATTTTGCGAAAACAAACGCAAAAAGCGAACCAGCATTCCAAAAATAGTCAGTTCTCATTCCCACCGATCACACTCTCCATTCCCTCAAAAGAAAATTTCACACTCGCCGTCACTTGTATTCTCAATCTCTCAAGATGTCTCAACAATCTTTGTCATCATCTTCATCAAAGGCAACTGCATCTTCCTCACCCACTGACACCGAACCTAGGGAAAACGTAAACCCCATGGATGCTGATGTTCTTGAGGTAACTCCACTTCGTGCAATGGCAGCTGATCCTACTAAGGTCAAGAAGCTGCGAACCAGACATGCAAGAAGATCACAAGCTTCTCCCTCTGGTAAATCTTCTCAACCATCATCATTTGTTCCTCCAGAGATAGCTAATAGGGAAGGTTCTGCTTATGTGCATCAAGCTATTTCCAGACTAGTCACTAGGATTCTTAATGAGAATCACTTTGTTCCTGGTGTATCTGTACCATTGAACCAAGAAACTGCTAGCCCTAATTTAGAAAGTGATCCCAATGTCACTCAGAATGTTGAGACACCTGATGACAACATTGAGAAATCTCCAGAGAAACCTGATGATCACCAGACCCCTACTGACAAGGCTGTTGAACCTCCTATCATTGATGCTGATGAAGAACAACATGATGGTTCTGCAAGAAGCTCACCAGAAGATGCTGCTGAAAATAGTGCTTCCTCAGGGGATGACAGTACCTGGAGGTCTGTGTTTGCTGAGTTGTAAAGATTGATGCTGGAACTTGCTGCTGCTATTTGATACCTTCTCTCTGTTTTTGTGTATTTTGGATTTCCTTTTGATGACTGTATAACTTGAAGTACTAGATCCTTTGGCCTCTTTATGGCTAAAAAGGGGGAGAAGTAATTGTGGTAATTTTGGTAGAATTGGATATTGGTAGTTAGATTAGCTGTTATTAAAAATTCTGCTGCATTTTGATCTCTGATAGTTTCATCTGCATCTGATTGTTTCATCTTCATTTGGTTTCTGCATATTATAGGTTCTACTGCATGTCTGATTGTTTAGGGGTTTTAGCCAAAAATTTGCCAAAGGGGGAGTTTGTAAGTGTTTGCTTGTTGGCATTAATTTTTGGTAAAACCAGATTTGCGAATGTCATGACTGATGTCATAACATTCTGGGATAAAGACAAATTCTGCAGAAGGAATGTTCTACAGGAACAACTCAGTATGAGTGAATATCATGATGATTAAGCTATGACCATATGTACTGAATTCTACCAAAATCAGTGAGAAGGATACATGATGTCATAACCAATGTTAAGACATCCTGTACTGATCAAGTTGTTGTGCAGATTTATTGTTCCTGAGAATTTTCAGGAATCTGGGGTGCTATTCTGAGTTGAAGTATATTTACTAGATCAGATGCTCACGTGGATATTAGGTTAACCTTGCTTAACCCTAATCTGTTATGATGAAAGCCCAAGACCAAGTCTTTAGGTTAACTTTGGTTAACCCTAGCTATTTTTATGGAAGCCCAAAATGAAGAATAGACTGCATATATATTTCTCACGAATCCTAATGGCGTGCAGCGCTTTTTAGAGAAGATCAATAAGGCATTTTATAGTTGTGATAGTTTTAGTAATTACTGTGAGCCAAGCAATTATCACTTGATAAGTGACTTGGAGTAGGATTTGGTTGTAAGGGTTATTTATCACTCAAAGCTTTGAAGCACGAGTGTTGTGTCTCTTGATTAAAGCTTTGAAGCAAAATCAAGCGTGTGTATTGAAGAATGTCTTCATAATCTTATTAATCACTAGATTAGTATCACTGCTGTGATTGAGGGGGAGTGAGTAGGAACTCAGGTTTAAGTAGGACTTAGATTGAAGTTGCATTGGGTAGGTCTTAAGTGAAGGAGATAAACTGGTTGGTTTATTCCTAAATTAATACCTCTTATAGTGAATTTCCTCCCTGGCTTGGTAGCCCCCAGATGTAGGTGTTGTTATACACTGAACTGGGTTAACAATTGATTGTGTTCTTTACTGTCTTTTAAATTACTATTTGGTTTGTGTACAATTTGTCAGATACGGTGTCATAACATTCACTGTGACATTAAGTATCTGTTGCTAGAATTTCAGTATGTTATAGAGTTGCACCTTTCTTGAACAATTTTGAAACTTTTGCTCAGGTTCTTTTTGACTAGTTGCGCCTCTCTCTCTGTCCCTTTAGGGTTAGAATCCCTTCCTTATGTATGAGGCAAGACCTAGGTTAACAAGTATGGAGAAAATCCAAAAGAATAATGGAGTTTTATTTTGTTTCCAATCTTTCCAATTTTTTCATATTTCTTACCCATTCCAAGCTTGCACGAATCTTTTGACATTATACAACCTATTTGGATTGTGATTTACTTCAAAATCCAATCAAAACAAATCTTTACCATTTTCAAATCATTTATTTGATTAAATTTGGATTTTAAATGATTAAAAATCAAAATAAATCAAATAAATAAACAAAAGATGCATGGAGTAGTTCATGGGTCGTGGACCATACTAGGAACATGATACAAGCATAAAAAGTTGGGCCCATTTGAAGAACAAATCATTTTGGGCATTGTTGACTTTGGAAAAATTTCCAAAATTAGCCAACTTTGACAATCCATATCTCCATCAATTTTGACCCTAAGAGGGTGTTCTTTGACTTTTTAGGCTTTGTCTTCAGCAACAAAGGTATCGAGGTTGATTCTGCCAAGGTTAAAGCGATACAAGAAATGCCTTCTCCTCGTACTGAGAAGGAAGTTAGAGGATTCTTGGGACGTTTGAACTATATTTCTAGATTCATTTCTCACCTGACAGCTACTTGTGAGCCAATCTTCAAGCTCTTGAAGAAAGATCAAGTAGTCAAATGGAATGACGAATGCCAAGTTGCTTTTGACAAAATCAAAGAATACTTACAAGAGCCTCATGTGTTGTTGCCACCCGTCGAGGGAAGGCCTTTAATCATGTATTTGACTATTTTAGAAAACTCAATGGGGTGTGTGTTGGGGCAGCATGACGAGTCTGGCCGAAAAGAGCATGCTATTTATTACCTGAGCAAAAAGTTTACCGACTGTGAAACAAGATATTCACTGCTCGAGAAAACTTGCTGCGCTCTGGCATGGGCTGCTCGCCGGCTAAGACAGTATATGCTGACCAATACTACCTTGTTGATATCTAAAATGGATTCGATAAAATACATCTTCGAGAAGCCTACTCTTTCTGGGAGAATAGCGAGGTGACAGATGATCCTGACAGAATATGACATACAGTATACTACCCAGAAAGCTATAAAGGGTAGTGTATTAGCTAATCACCTTGCTCGCCAAGCTATGGAAGACTATCAGTCCATGAAGTTTGAATTCCCGGATGAAGACATCATGACATTAGATAACTGTGAAGAAATCAGGCAATATGACAGACCTGAACAAGGATCCCGATGGACCCTGTTCTTTGATGGAGCATCCAATGCACTTGGCAATGGTATCGGTGATGTACTCATATCTCCGGAAGGATGTCATACTCCCTTTACTGCCATACTTTGCTTTAACTGTACAAACAACATGGCAGAATACGAAGCATGCATCTTCGGTCTCAAAGCTGCCATAGACTTGGGGATCAAATCCTTGGATGTATTTGGAGATTTAACTTTGGTCATCACTCAGATCAAAGGAGAATGGGACACCAAACACCCCAACCTTATCCCTTACAGAGAACATTTCTTGACATTGCTACCGCATTTTGAGAAGATTACCTTCGAGCATTTCCTGCGAGAAGAAAATCAGCTAGCAGACGCATTAGCTACAATGTCATCTATGTTTAAACTTAATTGGGATAATGAGGCTCCTCAAATCACCATTAAGCGGATGGATGAACCAGCCTACTGTCATGAGATCGGTACTGAAGGAGTAGTGGATCAACCTTGGTTCCATGAAGTTAAAAGGTATCTCGAGTCTCAGGAATATCCAGAAGGAGCTTCAGTGAATGACAAGAAGTTCCTAAGAATATTCTCGGCTAAGTTCTTCCTTAGTAACGACATTTTGTACAAACACAGTCATGTCTCTGTATTACTTTGGTGCGTAGAAAAGGTTGAAGCTGAAAGGATCATGGTTGAATTACACGAAGGCGCTTTTGGTACCCATTCCAGTGGGCATACGATGGCAAAGAAAATCCCATGGGCAGGCTATTATTGGTCTACCATGGAGGCAGATTGCTATCAACACTCTCGGACTTGCCATAAGTGTCAGATTTATGCTGATAAAGTGCACGTACCTCTGGTTCCTCTGAATGTCTTGACGGCTCCTTGGCCCTTTGCTATGTGGGGAATCGATATGATTGGGGAAATCAAGCCAACGGCCTCCAATGGACACCGCTTCATCTTAGTGGCCATCGACTATTTTACAAATTGGGTTGAGGCAGCTTCCTTCGCTTCCGTTACTAAGAATGTGGTCGCCCGGTTCATCAAACATAACCTCATATATCGGTACGGTATCCCAGAGAGAATCCTCACTGATAATGGTACGAATCTAAACAACACTATGATCACCTCCTTGTGCGAGCAATTCAAGATCCAGCATCACAATTCTTCCCCTTACCGTCCAAAGATGAATGGCGCTGTAGAAGCTGCTAACAAAAACATTAAAAAAATCATACAGAAAATGACAGTCACCTACAAAGACTGGAATGAGATGCTACCATTCACTCTCCACGGGTATCGTACCACAGCTCGCACATCAACTGGGGAAACACCCTATTCGCTAGTATACGGCATGAAGGTTGTCTTACCTATTGAGGTCCAGATCCCCTCTCTGAGGATCATGAAGGATGCTGGTTTGAATGAAGAAGATTGGACCCAGACTCAACTCGACTTGACCAGTTGAACTTGATTGATGAAAAGAGGCTTGCATCTATCTGTCATGGTCAGATATACCAAACACACATGATCAAAGCTTTTAACAAAAAGGTCAAACGTCAGGTATATCGGGTCGGTGACTTGGTAATCAAGCGTATCATTTTGCCACAAGGTGATCCCAGGGGCAAACAGACTCCTACATATGAAGGACCGTTTGTAATCAAAAGCATATTCTCTGGTGGGGCAATGATCTTGACCACTATGGATGGCGACGACCTTCCTCACCCTGTCAATGCGGACATAGTTAAAAGATACTACGTGTGAACAAGGACCCACTAGGTCGACTGACCTAGGCAAAAATTAGGGCATCCCGACGAACCAAAGGTTCGGGCAAAAATTAGGGATAAAATACAAAAAAATCTGTACACCCGACAAGCTGAAAACCTGAAAGGGCGGCTTGGGAAAAAAAGGGTATCCTGGTGGATCGAAAACCCAAAAGGGCGGTCTAGGCAAAAGTTAGGGAATTAAAGCGTATGACTATGTCCCGTTGGATCATCTTGCAGACAATCTTAAGCATTGACCAACCAACTCAAACAGTTCTAATTAATTCAATCAGCTTCGCCGAGGCGACAAGTGGACAAGACACTCAGAGAGACGAAGACTATAGCAAAATGGGAACCCCATGGGATTATTTCACATAGCTATCTTTTCTTTGTATCAATTTTCATTTTTTACGACGACATTCTCTTACTAGAATGTTCGTCTCGTTGTACAAAAAGACTTACTCAAGTTAATACAAAGATATCCCTTTTGAAAGTGCAAAACTATTTGTTTTTATTTATTTCTGTGTTTTGTTTACAAAAACTTCCAATGATTTATTTTTGAACATATGCATTTGAACGTCATTACTATTTACAAATGAACAGAAAACGGAAAGACAATTACTAATGGCTTTAAGAAATAGGATAATATCTTTAGGCCATTCCATAAGATCTTCGCAGGTACCTTCTCTAGCAAGAGCGGAAGCAAATACATCCTACTACAGAATCGCTAACGTATCCCCAGTATGCAGCCTGTTGATATCAAGTGCTCTCATACCCCTGACAGAGCAAAACTTCCAACTACCGCTCAAGAGGTTCCCCGGTGAAAGTTGCCCAACTTCTCAGGATTCCCTAGCAGGATTTCACGAAGTCCACAAGCAATGTCCGGCATTTCCCTTCTACAACAGAGTTTATTTCTCTAATGATTGGAAACTCACTAATCAGTGCTTCAGAAGGGATTTATTTTCCTCGCTTCCAATAACACTACGGCACGAACAATCTTTAATTCCATACATTTGCATTCATACGTCATAGCATTGACAACACAAGTACATACAGTGCAATCTCATTTATTTTGAGAAACAACATTATACAATGCATTACATATATCATGACATCGCATGCAATTAACTCGTCACCTTTTCAGGAAAGAATCAATCGACGGGAAATTATCATCAACAAATCTCCGACAGGCAAATATTTTCAATAAGTCAAATACAGATCAATTCCCGAGAAAAGACTGGTTGACCATCTACATAGCATATATTTCCTTCAAACTTCTGCTGGTTCAGATAAATTTCTCAATGATTTATTTTGATTCATCTCCAGATTCTTACTGGTTCAGATAAAACTCTCAACGGTTTACTCTGATTCGTTTCCATATTCTTACTGGTTCAGATAAATCTCTCAACGGTTTATTCTGATTCGTTTCTAGATTCTTACTGGTTTAGATAAATCTCAAAGGTTTATTCTGATTCGTTTCCAGATTCTTACTGGTTCAGATAAATCTCTCAACAGTTTATTCTCATCCATTTCCAGATTCTTACTGGTTCAGAAAAATCTCTCAACGGTTTATTCTGATTCGTTTCCAGATTCTTACTGGTTCAGATAAATCTCTCAACGGTTTACTCTAATTCGTTTCCAGATTCTTTCTGGTTCAGATAAATCTCTCAACGGTTTATTCTGATTCATCTCCAGATTCTTACTGGTTCAGATAAATCTCTCAACGGTTTACTCTGATTCGTTTCCAGATTCTTACTGGTTCAGATAAATCTCTCAATGGTTTATTCTGATTCATCTCCAGATTCTTACTGGTTTAGATAAATCTCTCAATGGTTTATTCTGATTCGTTTCCAGATTCTTACTGGTTCAGATAAACCTCTCAACGGTTTATTCTGATTCATCTCCAGATTCTTACTGGTTCAGATAAATCTCAACGATTTATTCCGATTCTTCTCCAGATTCTTACTGGTTCAAATAAATCTCTCAACGGTTTACTCTGATTCGTTTCCTGATTCTTACTGGTTTAGATAAATCTCTCAACGGTTTATTCTGATTCGTTTCCAGATTCTTACTGGTTCAGATAAATCTCTCAACGGTTTATCCTGATTCTTATCCAGACTTCTGCTGGTTCAGATAAATCTCCCAACGATTTATTCTGATTCATTTCTAGATTCTTACTGTTTCAGATAAATCTTTCGATGATTTGTTCTGATTCTTCTCCGAACTTTTGCTGTTTCAGTTTAAACCTCTCAACGGTTTATTCTGATTCATCCCCACCGACAATTTTCTCTGGTTCAGATAAATTGCACCAAGATTTATTCGGATGCTTCCCAGTCAAGATTAATCCAAGATATATTTTGGTTCAGTTTAAATCGCTCCAAAAATATATTCTGATTCTTTCCAACGACATTCAAGACTTCTGCTAGCTCCAGTTTAAATCGACCAAAGGTTTATTCTGAGTTCTTTTATGTTAAAGTCGGGTTCAGACTTTCTGTCAACAATCACCTTTGGATGGCATCTATAAGCCCATCTCCGACAACTCTCCATCCTTTATCCAAATGGTATCTTTAAGCCCATTCCCTACATAATCAACCAGCGCATTATTAAGTGCAAATTTCTGGGAACTCTAGTGTTCAATCATCTTCTACTTTCAAGCCACGAACGACAAACACGTCAATCTCAATTTTCAAGTTTAAGAAGATTGAACAGGGGCAGTTGTTGTACCCCAAAATTTTCCCTCCCATTTTTCATTCAAGATACTATCCTAGGGTTTCTCGAATACTCAATTTGGCTCAGAATTTGATCAGACAGATTCTCTTCATAGGTAGTAAATCAACAATTAGGGTTTGGTATCCCTCAGAGAAAATTGAGTTTTCAAGGTTTCAAATGGTCTTCATAGGTCTTCATGTCTCCTCAAGGATGTTCTTGCCGAGTTTCAAACCTTGCAAGTTTTCTCAGTCAAGGGTTCAAATAACTGAAAACGACTACATTGACCCAAAAATTGACCCTTTTGCGAGAACAAGTTCAAAAGATCGTAACTTCTTCATTATTCAATATTTTTGAGTGGTTCTTATTGCGTATGATTCTCCTTGATGCCATCTCTAATTTCTCTTCACAAACCAAGAGCTGATTATGTATAGAAGATCACCAAAATTCGAGTACGTTAGAAGTCGCATCATGGACTTTGACCTAATTTTAAATAACAGTCGTTTGATTTCTAAGATTGGTGATTTCTTCAAATTACAAGACCTTGAGACGATTATTTCGGTATGTGGTCATAAGTGATTTTGCTCACGGTTTTATCTTCAAAGAATCGAAAGAAAAGTGTGTTTAAAATACTTTAAAAATTATCGAATCGTCGCAAGTCATTAGTTAATTTTTAAGTGTTCTTGACCATAATTAATGGAAAGATTGATGAATTTTCTCAGAACATGTTTGTTTGGAAATGAAGTTCCATCTTTAATCGAGTGTGGCGTGCGAGTCCATTTTGAATGCAAGTTTGAATTGGATACAATTTACAGATTAAGACTTTCATTTAAAACAACCATGATTTTGGATTCAAGTTAGCCAAGTGGAATTGAATTCTTAAGCATTTGTTTTCTTTGAGAATTTGATTGGAGTACAAGGCATATGGTTTATCTAATCATGTTGTGACTGCTTGAAGTACAAGTTACCAAACCAAGATGATTTATTCAAAGCATTCAATCAAGAATTGCAAAGTTTAAAATAGAACTCAAAGTTTGGTACAACAAATTCATCATTCATACATTTCATTCAAATGTTATGTTATGATTACATTCTTTGAAAATTTGTAAGAAAGGGTTTACAATGCAAAATACAAATTGCAAATTATTTGTCTTGTTTACAAAAAAATCTCAAGTTTGTTTGTTTACAAAGGGAAGTTTTACTTCTTCTTCAAGTCTTCCTTGCTTCATCTTCAAGTAATCAATCTAATCTTCGTTTGCATCCAAGCCTCGCTTGTCGTTCATGAAACAAGAAAAGGAAAAGTTAGCAAAAATTCAAGCAAAGTAATATGTGAAGAGGATAAATTCATCATTAGGGTTTGCGTCTTGGAATCAGAACTTTGTTTGTTTTAATCACCATCCATTTCTCCCTATTTTGCAAATCTCAAAACCTAGATTTTGGTTCACAAAAAAAAAAGAGAAAAAGAAAATATACAAACTGGACAGGCAAGGTAGCAAATGCAAATAGCAAAACAGCAGGCAGCAAGTGGACAACAGCAGGCAACAAGCAACAAATATATAGCAAAGATGCCAAACAGTAGCGCAGGCAAAACCAAGACAACAAGTAACAGCAAGCAAAATAGCAGCACAAGATACAAGGCAGCAGCATCAAATAAAACAAAACAGGCAGCAACAAATGGGAAGCCTAAAATAAAACAACTAGCAACAGGACAAAGGGTCAAAATGCATCAAATGTTGCAATACAAGTTAACTTTCTCAGCTTGTTCACATGTCATCATTTTCCTATAATCACACAAACCCTTCAGAAGTTTAGAATTAACCAAAAGGGTTTTATCATTGAAAGATAAAAAGAGGAATGAGGTAGGGTAAGGAGGATATCACCTAGGCCACATAACCAGTCCCAAAACTGTGCAAGATTTCTATGCACATACAAACAAACTGACAGCCCTGCAAAGCAACCCAAAACAACCACCAAACAAGCCTGCATTACAGTCTAAAAACCTGCCCAAACTTGCACCAAAATGGACATAGTTTAATCTGCACTCTAAAGCCCAAAGCTAGAAAAACAAAAATTGTTCAAATTCACAAGTTTCCCTCCTATTTTCACCCAGACCTGGTTATAAGAATAACCATTGTTTTAAAAAAAAGAGGGAAGAGAGTTTTGAGAAGAAAACAGAACCATCAAATCACAAAAACTCAGCTAAAAAATTTCAACAAACCCTTTGTCTCAAACCAACTGAAAACAGAACCAGCAAATCACAAAAACTCAGAGCCAAAAATTTTCAACAAACCCTTTGTCTCAAACCAACTGAAAACCAGAAAAAAAAAACAAAAAAATTGTTACAATTTCCTCCATACACTGCAACACTTCGATAAACTCACTAAAAAAAACTCTGTCCAAACTCTCTCAAATACCACTGAACCTTTGAAGAAGAGTTGAGTAAATTCGCGAGTGAATTCAAACAGAGTAAGGCCACACCATACTTGCGCTTGAAGAACCCATCAGAGGAGCTCTGATTTGGTACTTTTTCTGAATTTCTATTCATACTCAATTTCATCTTCAATCTGTTTGCATCATTTTCTATGTCTTGAGTTGTTATTCTTACTGCACAATTTATTTGATTGGTATTGTTATTCTAAAAAAAACCTTAAAAAAACAATGGGAAGTATGCTTGATATTACTTACTCGTGAGAAGAGAAGTAGTAGTTAGATAGACTGCGAGACAAATCTAGAGAGGCCGAGTGAGGGAAAGTACCGATTCTAAACCGTGAAAACAAACTGAAACAGTAACGAGAGTAGATCAAAAAGAGAAAAACTGTGTGAGATGAGCGACTGAGAGCAGATCGATTGAGAGAAGATGGGCATACCTGAGAACCATAGTGGAATCAAGAGGGAGACTCGAGATCGAAGGGTTGTTGTTTCGGATTGAGAAGCGGGAGTTATGTTGTTGTTGCCTTCGACAGAAGAAAAACAGAGGGAGTATCGCGAATCTGAGAGAGTAGAGGCGTTATCCCCATTTTTGTTAGGGTTCATCAACCTGTTTTCATTAGTGGCTAGGCTCGGACCCCTTCAACCCGACCTGATCCGTGCAGACCCAGTTTTATTTTATTTATTTTATCCTAATTGTTTTTTTGTTGTTTTTAACTACATGAGCCAGTTTCTTACAATCTTAAAAGTCCAGCGCCTCACAAAAAAATAAAAATAAATGGGCCTTAAGCCACATAACCCGGCCCAACAGTGTTTTATTTATCTATTTTTGTTTGTTTTATTTTACAATCTTAGGTCTAATGTTTTTTGTTGTTGTTCATTTTCTACGGTCCAATCCGAGTTTATTATTCCACCACCATTTTTTTTATACTCCATGCTATTTAGTTTAGTTTTATTAGTTTTCTTAATTCTATTTAATTAATTTAGGTTAGTTAATTTCTTAGAAATGAATATGTAGTTTTAGTTAGATAATTTTATTAATTAGTTTAAATTTAGAATTAATTTAGTGGATTTAGAATGTTATTTTAGTTTAGAATCTTTTTTAGTAGTATTAAGTTAGTGTAGACTTTTTCTTAGTAACTTTGGAAATTTTTAGTTACTTTAAATTTTTTTTAGTTAGTTTAGAAATATTTTAACAACTTTAAAACTTTAATTTAGTTTAGATTTAATTTAATAATTTTTAGAATTTTAATTTAGTAACTTTAGAATTTTAATTTAGTCTAGATAACTTTGGTTTTAGTTACATCTCTATTCTACATCTTTACTTTCTTTTCTATCAAAACACACTGAAAAAACAATTTTCTTTCTCTTTTCATTTGCTCGTAGTTTACTATTTTTTCGCATTCTTTCGATTATTGTAATTGCTTATGGATTGTAATAGTTTAACTAGGCTTTTACTTCATTCCCATTTGTAAATTTGTACTCCCCATTCTCGAAGCTCTGCAATAGCGTAGAATTTCAATTTCCACAATTTACTGTTTTCCTTATACTGTATAGTAATTAGGCATGCATGGAAAGATTCAAAAATCAATCGCTAGATAACCTAATTTCAAAGACAAAATAATTTGAATCAAACACACTTTCTCACACACGCACCTCTACGGTAACCTTGCTTGTTGCCTCGGAAACACAATCATGTTCCTCGAATATGGGACGCTTTAGCAATGACCCTTCAATAAAAAAGATCGTAGTCCATCGATGACCCTCGATGTTGCCTTCGATAAAACGATCTAGTCCCTTACGAAAATTGATAAAACGTCTCATAAGTTGCTTTCGATGACTGTAAAATTGACCCGCGCCTGTCCCTTTACATCCAACGATGGAGCTTTTTACCAAATCAATGGTAAGATAGCAACATTAAAAGGAGGGAGAAAAGAACCTTGAGACCTTTCGAGTAGGTAGATTCGCTCCTAGTTGCTCGCTTGCTCGCGACAAAAACATTTTTATACCAACACTTTCGTCTCAAAACATTTTCAAAAGACAAGACCTTTTGTATACGTTCTTATAGAGACGAGAACCATTGAAAAATATCTTTTCAAAAACCACTTTCCAAAACACAATCCACAAACACATCTTTGAACTATCTTTCGAAACAAAACTTTGTACGCATTCTTATAGAAACGAGAACCATTACAAAGAGATTTTTCAAAACACTTTCAAAGCCCACACCACAAGCACACTATCAAAACAAAAGCAAGTGATCTAAGCGAGTAACTAAGAGCCCATGGAAAACCATGGATGAAAATGGTGCTAATACCTTCCCTTTTCATAATCTACCCCCCGAACCCGAGAAATAATCTCGAAAGGTCTTTCCTGTGCTTTTTTACCTTTCCTTTTGGATAAAAGAAAAGTCGGTGGCGACTCTTGCTATCCTTACAAATGCGATCAAAACGCAAAACCTCAAGTCAGTTCTCCCACCGTATCATAGAACTGGCGACTCTACTGAGGAATGTACTTAAAAGTGGGGTTACCTTAGGGTTAGATCACCTTTACTTGCTTTCATTGTTTGATTTGTGTGCTTTACATTGTGTTCTTTGTTTGGGCTTGCTTTGACCCCCCACTCGGATCTGGGACACCTTTTTTAGGTAAATAGCAATAGATTGTGGAAACTGTACGGTGTAGACCGATACGGTTGAAACAATGGCTATGTTAGTGTGATGCATTTGTGGGTACCAGTATCCCTCGTGGTGAATCGAGGAGAATACGGGGCCGCTGAGTGGCGTCATGAAGCACTAACTGACTTTAGAACCCTAATTGAACAAACATGGCCATTAGGACGTAGTGAGATAGCCGGTTTTGGTGTAGAGCTGAAAATTGGTTGATACTCGATACTACACTCATTGAGGCTAGACTTTTGGGATTTCTCGGCCGCAAGAAAAGATTATTGTGCTGAGACAATGCCTAAGAGAAAGGTCGGTGATATTGAGATTCTTTAGAACCCGATCACTATTACTAGGACAGGTTGAGCCAAATAAACTTCAAGAGGATACTTACCTATAAAACCCATGCAAGCCTAAAACATAGGGATTTGTTTGTTGTGTGTATATATTTACTTGTACATGACATTATAAACATCATAAGCATCATACGCATGCTCACTAACTATTTCAAAGATTTAGAAATTTATCTTTGTTTTAGTTTTGTAGGTCATGAATTCCACCCGAAGAAACACCATTCGAATCAGCTTTGTAAAAGCACACCCTCAAATTCAAGAGTTAGCCTCAAGAGTGCCCGGGGATTCTCCTTTTACCAAGAAATATGGTCGACTCCTCAGTTTGGCTACATCCAACTTCCAAGAAGAGATGATGTGTGTACTATTCCAATTCTTTGATCCCGTACATCATTGTTTCACTTTCCCGGACTATCAGTTGGTACCTACACTGGAAGAGTTCTCTCTACTCTTAGGGGTGCCCGTGCTTGATCAGATACCGTTCACCGGTCTAGAAGGGATTCCAAAACCTGAAGTCATCGCCGAAGCTTTGCATATGAAGAAGGCCGACATCATAGCCAATTGGGAGACAAGAAACGAGGTTAAAGGCTTTCTATCCAAGTTTCTATTGGAAAAGGCTCGTTCATTCTGGGACGACATGGATTTCCAAGCTTTCGAATACGTCCTGGCTCTTCTCATTTATGGTTTGGTTCTGTTCCCCAATTCGGACCAATTCATAGACGTTAATTTTATGTAATATTCTGATTTTTATATGTTTTGATTTTAATTGTAAAAAAGAAATAAATTAGTGGAAATGGAGTTTCAAAGAGAGAATCTGATCATGCCCTAGCCATGGTAACTCATCATCCTTGTGTTAAAGCTTGCATTTTCTTATTCAAACATATTCTAAACACCATGATGAACTAATATGTGCACACGAAATTAGTTAAATATGCATAGGTTAAAAGATTCGAATTCAAGAAAATTACCAAAAATCGGTGGGCTTGTGTAAGCTATTCCAGACATGAATAGATTTGTTTCTAGACTTAGTGAGATTCCTGAGAGCTTCAGGAACACGATTTGAGGCTTGGTCTTGATTGAGAGTGGCTGAAAATTTTGATACGAGTTTGCACTTTTCTTTGAAAATTTGTGATTTTGAAACCTTGCTTCTATGGTAGCCACTTTGTGTTCTATTGTAGTGTGAAGGCTGGTGTATTTATAGAGAACATTTCAGGCCAACAAAAATGGACATGAATCAATTGAAATCAAACATAATTCATTCTTTTCAAAATTGTTTTAAAAACATTCCAAACTTGAAGATTCTTGTTCCTAACATGTTTTCACGATATTGGCAAGCTCTTATGAGGTCTTGGGCCTTCTAGAAGATATCCAAATGAAGTCCACACGCCCTTTGGTCCATCAACTCATATTTTATTTGATTTATTTTGAATTAATTTGAATCAAACGAATGTTTGAGCTGAAAGTTACAATGAGTCAAAGTTGGGAAAAAGAAGTTGACTTTCCATACTTAGAAATATTTCAAGTTTTTCTTCAAAAGTGACCTATAATGTTTTTCATCCAAACATGACCTTCCTCATGGAATTTGTTATTGACCAAAAAAGATGGTATGAAATATACCTCTTGAATGACATTTTGAGACTTGAAACATTCAAAATATCAAAAAATTGAGAGAGTTATGAATTGTTGAAGTTGGCAAAAAATCATGAAATGACCTATAATGTTTTGTATTCTTAGGGAATCTTCCATCCATTTTCTCACTTTGCATATAAAATAAGGAACAAAGTTCATATCCTCAAGATCATTATGGAAAAAGAGTGGGCTCAAGGTGACAAAAATTGACCAAGTTATGATCATTTGAAGTCACAGATGGGAAATTGGGGGTTCATCTGGAGGACTTGTAATCTTTCTTTATCATCAAGTTTCTTCCACATGAAAACTCCTTGAAACCTTTGAAGTGATTTGTTAATAACCCTTTTAAGAGAAGGATTTTTTTGGAATCACTCAAAAATACCAAAAGATGAGCAAGATATACTTCTTTGAAGTTCAAAACCCTATCTCCTAGATTAAGAAAATGCTTTGAGGAACTTTGACAATTTTGAACAACCTTCTTGTACCAACACTTTTGCTTTGCAGATAGAAGTTGTTGAGGATGATAATGAGAACTCATAGAAATCAAAACCACTTCCATATATTGAGAATTGAGAGAAATATGCACCTGTGACCAATGAGAACAAGACCTTGTCCAATCATGACAACTTCTTCAATCAACCCCTTGTACTTTTGAATCAATCTTGATAACTTTGAAACGTGGTGAACCAAAATAAACTTTTCCGTGCCATTTCTTCCAAAACAACTTCAATGGTGAGGTCTGAATTTCTCAAGCTTTATTGACTAGGGCATGGAAATAAACTCATGAACCCATGGATCAACTTGCCAAGCCACATTGCCTTTACCTACATTATTAACAAGTAAGACAAACCAGCATTTCATTTTATTAATTAAAAGGAAAGTCAAAACAAAACATGCATGATCACAAAAGAAAAAAACAAGTCAAGGTGCTTGGTGATTCCTCAAAGAGAAAAGCAAAAGATAGGGAGCAGAACCAAAAGCCCTAATGTGATCTTGTTGTGATTGAATCAATATGGTATGATAAAGGGATCTTAGGGGGAAAATTGGGGTACAAAAGCTACTCTTATTTAAATTTCTTCTATCCGAAGATACGAAGGTTAAAAATCTTCGTGTCGACGTGATCGAAGATACTTAAATATAAAATAAACCCTATTTTTGACCCTAAGATGCCATACAATGCTTATGAGTATGAATGCATATGAATAACTTCAAAGGTACGCAAAACACCACTAGGGATGTAGCAAAGGAAATAAGGATCAAAAGAGAACCCGACCAAGATAATAAATCACTGGTGAATCAAAAAGACCCGGCTCATAGAGGATGGTAAAAGATCAGAGAATACACCAACTTTTACTGAAGGCGAAACTACCAACGTTCACTGAAGGTAGAAAGAGAAAAGAATAACAACACCGACGTTCACTGACAGTGAGCTACCAACATTCACTGAAGGTAGTAAGAGAAAATATCATCGACGTTCACTGACGGTGAACTACCAACTTTCACTGAAGGTAGAGAGAAAATAAATATCATAACACCGACGTTCACTGACGGTGAAATACCAACGTTCACTGAGGGTAGAAAAAAGATAACAATCACCAACTTTCACGGATGGTGACCTACCAACTTTCACTGAAGGTAGAGAGAAAATATCATAGCCCCGACATTCACTAACGATGAACTACCAACGTTTACTGAGGGTTGCAAAAAGATAACAATCACCAACTTTCACTGATGGTGACCTACCAACTGTCACTGAAGGTAGTAAGAGAAGAAATATCATAGCACCGATGTTCACTGACGGTGAACTACCAACATTCACTGAAGGCAGCAAAAAGATAACAAGTTTCCCCAAATTTCCGGCGTTTCACCTAGAACGGGTCTCAACCTCTTCTTTAACCAAGGAATTTCGCCTGGAGAGGGTAATATATAAGTTGTCTCAAATAAAGAGACTACCACTTGTAAATATTTCACAATGATTTATCTCTTCCATATTGAAAGACTTTCCATCCACTGGAGTGATTTGACAACGAACTGCAAACTATCCACTCATAAAGAAGATAACAAAAAGGTAACGTCGACTTTTAACGGGGAAGTATAAGTTGCTCAAATAAAGAGACCTGCTACTTGCTGTTATAGGAAATATTGTAAAAAAACTGACTTTCTGGGGAAAGCAATATGACCTCCCGGGGAATGCATCATAACTTCCTGGGGAAAGCAATATGGCTTCCTGGGGAATGAAATATGACTTCCTGGGAAAAAAAATCAAGGCTTCCTAGGGAAATGCCAATATATTTCTGCTGAGGAGATAAAGTCTTCTCGTACAAAATAAATGCACATTCTCAAACCAAGGCTCGAAGCTTGTAGAGATCATAAGTAATAATATTGCTGGGAAACAAAGATTCAAACCAGAAATAAACTGGAGTGAAACAGACAACCAAAATACATCCTTTGAGAAATAAACTCAAGAGGGAAACCCAATCTATCCAGACAAAGAGCTGTACAGGAAGGCTAAAGAAAAAAATATTCCACGAGGGGTAACTCAGTGGGGAAATTGAAAGAATATACACTTTCTGCTTAAGGCCGACACTCTATTGGAGACAGGACAACACAACTCTGCAAAACAAGGTCATATGTCAACAAAATATTAACGAATGTGAATGAGCAATGATTTACTAAATTCAACTAAGTATGATGTATGTATGAATGTATAAGTGTTATCATGTATATGCTGACAAAACAGACATATAACACTGAGGATAAGCAAACAAAACCAACTCGGGCACAATCAACATTCGGCTAAATCACATCCAAGATGAACATTCCATAAGAAAATAAGCACCAAACAAGGAAACATAAACATATTTCGCGGCTCAACTTCACTGGGAAGGAACATGATCCAGAAATAAACAAATCATAGCGATAAATCACCGGGGAATAGCACTCAGACTTCAATGGGGAAACAAAAGTTTTCACGGTCCGCACTTCTACTGGGGGATTGCAATACTGATTTCAAATAAGGCAAATGAAAATCATATCGGCAAAACAACAACTGAGGATTTCGAGCTGACATCATTGGGGAAATATCATACAAACTTCACTAGAGGAGATAACGCCTCATCATCGAGACATCAACTAGGGACTTCGTGCTGACTTCATTGGGGAGGCCAACACCACATCGAAGGGGGTAAACCAAGATACGTTCTTCAATATTGAGGGTAAGCATTGCACCAACTTCTCTGGGGAGAAATTATGAAACCTCATGGGAATAACAAATTGGAGAGTTAAGAAGTCAAACATAACAGCAAGAAATCAATCTTATGGGGATTTTAAATAAAACCCAGAACTTGGTGGGTGAAAACTCAAAAAAATAACAAATGCGTCAACACTTCTTAAACGAAACATTGCCCTTTCCTGATTATCGGGAAATCAAACAAAATGCAAGTAGTGCTGAATGGAGATGCTTCGTAAGTGAGTCAAATCTCAGCATGCACGGGGAGAAAAGACTTCTATGAAATAGTGAAGCCTTCACTGGGGAATCTCGGATTGAGTCTTCATATCATGCAAACCTATTCCAACAAAAGATGCCATGGGATAGCCTTCCCGGGGAAACAAGAAGTCAACATTAAAGAAGAAGGTCAAACTCATGGGGATTTTAAATCAAACCCAGCACTTGGCGGGTGAAAACCCAAAGGATTGACAATTGTCTCAACACTTCTTAGAAAATATACTGCCCTGGTCTTGTTTCCTGGGAAATAAATACAAACAATAATATCAATACTACAGAGAGAGCAACATTTTGCAAACAGTTCCATCTCAGTACATAAAGGGAACAAGACCTTTCGTCATATGGGGGAGGACTTCGCTTGGGAGTCTGGGATAGAGACTTCAGACCAAGCAAATTGATCAGTGCATTTTGATGCACATTTTTCCATGATTGTACTTATGCATTTTTATGGTTTGTTTATCTTATTTTTGTATTTTATAGTGTTTTTCTATTTTAGTTTAGGCAAAATACTCATTTTGGTCCCCTTAACTATACCCTTGGGTTCATATTGGTCCCTTAACTTTTTTTTGTGTCATTTTGGTCCCTTAACTTTCAAAAAGTTTCATTTTAGTCCTTTTTGTCTAAATTCGTAGCTAATTAGACGGAAAAACTTTGAAATCAGCCGCTAAATTCGTAGCTAATTAGACAAAAAGGACTAAAATGAAACATTTTGAAAGTTAAGGGACCAAAATGACACGAAAAAAAGTTAAGGGACCAATGTGAACCCAAGGGTATAGTTAAGGGACCAAAATGAGTATTTTGCCTTTAGTTTATTTCTACTCTTATTTGATTTTCGCACTTTATTTTCAGCATTAGCAGTCTGCACGAATAAATTCATAACTTGAGTTACCGAACTCGGAATGAGGCGTGCTACCATTCGTTGGAAAGCTAAGAGAAAGAGCTACGCTTTTCATTCAGAAGTCGAGAGCTGAATCAGAATGTAGCAGGGCCATAAAATTAGTTGAAGTTGTAGCATTTTATATTTAAGTTTTGGGTCATTTGTTTTGGGCCTGGGTTATGTTTTCAACCCAGTTGGGTTATTAACTGAATCCTTGTCTTTGCTATACCTAGAAGCCGCTATAGTAATTTATTTTTTAACATTTTCATTATTGAGAAAAAATACATTTTGCTTTTACGCTTGAATGAAGAACTAATCATCCAGAGTTGATCTACCGTAACCGTGTTCCGATGCTTTGAGGTTTTTAACTTCTCAATTCAATTTCGTTTCTCTTTCATTTCTATTTTATGAAATTGCATTTTCTTAATTTGTTATTTCATGGAATGTCTTGATTAAATTCGTATGATTGTATTCCTAATCTTTAATCGTTGTTTATGTCGCTTAATCGTTAAATCGCGTTTTATATCGTGTTTGCTTAATTCACGATTGTATTAATCTGTTTGCTTAATTCGGAATGGAAATTCAATCTATTTTATATTTGTTGCGCTTGTCAATTGGTATTGAAATCGAATAGAGGTCGAAGCCGCTTAGGGAATTGGTAAGGTAAAAACCAATGATTAGCAGGAACCTGAAAACAGTAGATCGACTTATTTTTATAATCACTTATTTTAATCACTTATTTCGTGTTATGAATCTATCCTAAAAACAACCCCCCATTCGATTTCTATTAGTTAATAATAAAATCAAGAATCCTTGCGATACGACTCGAGCCATTGTCGCTATACTGCATTTTACAAAATACTTGTTTTTGATCCGCCCGCGACAGCGGATCAAAATTGGCGTCGTTGCCGGGGATTCTTGTTTTTATTAACTGATATTATAGTCATAGGTTTAGAGTTCTTGTTATTTTTTTCTTAGTTTTTTTGTTGTTGTTTTGTTGTGTTTGTTGATTTTCAGGATTGCAATTCCGGTTGCAGTACAGGTTTTCAACCTGTCAGGTAAGTTTAGAAGTTACTGTTTTGATTTGCTCTGAATTTTTTCCACAACGTCAGAAAAAAATCGACGAACATTATTCTTTTAGAATGGTATTCTAAAAGAATTTGACCCTCAAAATCGAAAATTCATCTTTTTTCTATTTTAAAATAATTTTTTACTGTTTTCATAGTGTCGAAAAAATCCAAAAAAATCTCAAATTCTTATTTTGATTCATTAGATGAAATTTTGTATTTTTGTATTTTTTTTTGAATTTATTTTAATCGTTTTCTTTCTTTCTTTTTGTTTCTACCTGTTTGGGACATAGTTAGTATTTTTGTGTTTATTGATAACATGGCTGAACAAAGAACTTTGAGGCAGTTGGTTGGCCTTGATGTGAGCTATAATGGTTTATGTATTAACTATTCTACCGTTGATGTACCTTCTGAATTGAAATCTGATTTAATACACTTGTTGTCAAAGCTTAATAGTCTTACAGGTGAGGATCCGCATAAGCATCTGAAGGAATTCCAAGTTGTGTGCTCAGAACCTTCTGAACCTTCGCTAGAGGACATTGTCAAACAAATGACTGCAAATAATCTCCAGTATGAATAACAAATAGATTCTACTCTCCATATTTTGCAAACACAGATTGAACAACTTGCCTCTTTGATGAATATCATGCAACAAGCTCAAGGATCTAACCAACAACCCTTGGAAGAGAATTTTGTTTTTCCAATAGAGTTGCTTTCTGAGACTGTTGATGATACTTGTGCTGATTTATTTGCAGCTGATTTTCCATCATTATCTGATTTTGATGATGTTTACTCTTGTGATGTTTGTACTGATATTAAAATTTGCTCTGTTTGTGCTGAAATTGAGGCCGCCTTGCAAGTTGATATTCTTACTGCAGATGAGGTTGCAAATGAAGTTGTTCATGTGGATGAAGCTCTCGACACTTCGGCTGCCCGAAACAAACCATCCATCGAACAACCACCTTCCCGAGAGCTGAAATCAATTCCTAAAAATCTTAAATATGCTTATTTAGAGATGAATGAAAAACTTTTGGTTATAATTTCTTCTAAACGTTATTTTGATTAAGAAAGTAAATTTTTGCAGGTTTTGAAGAAGCATAAGAAAGGAATTGGATGGACCTTGGATGATATTTATGATATTAGTCCGTCCATGTGTATGCATAGGATCTCACTTGAAGATGTAGCAAAAGCAGTGAGGCAGCCCCGTAACCTTTTGATCCTTGATGTTGTGAAAGATGAGATCACGTTCACGTGCCTATTTGACACTTTTACTTTTAGAAGAACATTCTTTGATCCAAGAATAAAAAGTGAAGGTACTGATAAAAATTGTAAAGTCAAAGGACACCGCCTCAAGCTATTCCATGAGAGTCCCACGTTGGAAGAGGAAACTATAAAAGTACTCTCGTTGGGAAAGGCTATTTATGCGATCATCTATCCACCTTAACTTCTCGGGTGTGTTCTTTCCTCTCTTTCCTCTCTCTTGTTTTATGCTTGTTTCTTTCAATGAGGACAATGTGTGTTTTAAGTGTGGGGGAGAGAATTATTTATTTGTTTTGTTTTCTTTGCTTTTGTTAGTTGTTGTATTTTCAGTTATAAAAAAATAAAAAAAATATGCATCTTTTTGAAAGTTTTGGGTTATAGATTAATATGAGGTTAGTTGTGGAGACTTGGGAAAAGTTCACAAGATCGGTATCGTCTTAACACTGTAAGTCTCATGCATATGGAAGTTAATTTGAATTTTTATTATGACGTAGCCTTGAATTTTCATCTTTTAATAGCTCTTGAGTAGTTTATTTCAGCAGTCAGCACCATCTCACACGCACTCTACACAGGGAAGCCGATGAAAATAAGTGAGTGATTCAAGTTTTATTTGGAAAAAAAGGAAAGAAAAAGGAATGCGCCTTCTAAGTTTGGTGACCCTCACCCGGTCACTTAACCCAGCGGTCGTAGAACCTACAAAAAAAGTTGATAATAAGACTCGTTGTTAGTTGGTCCAGCGGTTTCTGGTGCTGAATTTGGTAGGGCGGATTACGGTCCGATCCCCCGCAACTACAACCGAGTAAGCAAAGGGTTATGCCACATAAGTATCAGAACCCATTGCAAAAAGGATCAGAGTCACTAACCAGTCACCTTGCTATGAGTGTGTGGAGATAACGGGCTTAATGTGATTGCGCCTGAATGAAAAAGAGCAAAAAGAAGGATGAGTAAGTTAGACTTTGGCATAATAATATGATTCAAATTGGTTTGTATATTCAAGAGACAATATTACTGTTCCTACGATATCCTTAGTGTGCAAGATTAGTACCTATTGATGCAATCTTAACCGAAGAAGAGTTTGTAGCCTAGAATGAGTAGCTGATGATGCTGTTGTGTTTCTTTTGATTTTATTTTGCTCGGAGTGCAAAAGTTCAAGTGTGGGGGAATTTGATCAGTGCATTTTGATGCACATTTTTCCATGATTGTACTTATGCATTTTCATTGTTTGTTTAACTTATTTTTGTATTTTATAGTGCTTTTCTATTTTAGTTTATTTCTACTCTTATTTGATTTTCGCACTTTATTTTCAGCATTAGCAATCTGCACGAATAAATTCATAACTTGAGATACGGAAGTCAGAATGAGGCGTACTACCAGTCATTGGAAATCTAAGAGAAAGAGCTACGATTTTCATTCAGAAGTCGAGAGCTGAATCAGATTGTAGCAGGGCCATAAAATTCGTTGAAGTTGCAGCATTTTATATTTAAGTTTTGGGTCATTTGTTTTGGGCCTGGGTTATGTTTTCGACCCAGTTGGGTTATGAACCGAATCCTTGTCTTTGCTATACCTAGCAGCCGCTATAGTAATTTAGTTTTTAACCTTTTCATTATTGAGAAAAAAATACATTTTTCTTTTACGCTTGAATGAAGAACTAATCATCCAAAGTTGATCTACTATAATCGTGTTCCGATGCTTTGAGGTTTTTAACTTATCAATTCAATTTCGTTTCTCTTTCAATTCTATTTTATGAAATTTCATTTTCTTAATTTGTTATTTCATGGAATGTCTTGATTAAATTCATATGATTGTATTCCTAATCTTTAATCGTTGTTTACGTTGCTTAGTCGTTAAATCGCGTTTTATATCGTGTTTGCTTAATTCACGATTGTATTAATCCATTTGCTTAATTCGGAATGGGAATTCAATATATTTTATATCTATTGCGCTTGTCAATTGGTATTGAAATAAAATAGAGGTCGAAGCCGCTTAGGGAATTGGTAAGGTAAAAACCAATTATTAGCAGGAACCTGAAAACATTAGACCGACTTATTTTTATAATCACTTATTTTAATCACTTATTTCGTGTTATGAATCGATCCTAAAACCAACCCCCCATTCGATTTCTATTAGTTAATAATAAAATCAAGAATCCTTGCGATACGACTCGAGCCATTGTCGCTATACTGCATTTTACAAAATACTCGTTTTTGATCCGCCCGCGACAGCGGATCATAAACCCAAAAATTAAAAATGAACCAAGACTTGACTGGGGACAATGGGATCACAAACCCAATACCACACCTTACGCCAATTGATATCGTCTTCAATATACAAAAATCACACGCATACCAGCGAAAACAACCTGAGAAAACCTTCCCAGGGGAAATAAAACTTCCCAAAATTACTGGAGTTCGTCCCTTCCTGGGATCACAACTTTTGTTTTTCTCTTGAATCACAAAATCTAAAGTAAAAGTAAGTTGTAAATTCTTTTGAAAAACAATTTTTTTATTTAATCTTTTTGCTTTGAAAATTATTATCAATAATAAATGGAGTCTTTGTAAGGTGAATAAAATAAGAATTACAAAGAATTGGGTAAAAGCTCAAATTTTATTGATAGAATGGTAGTCTGCGAATGGAGAGACTCCACAGATGATTACAAAGTTCAGAAAATGGTAATATATAATGGAAAATATACATTGAGATACACTGACCACTATTCCCTCTAATAACTTTGAAATTCTGAGCAGCAGCTTCTGTTGAAGTATGGTGAGGATCCAAGAAGATTGTTGCTTCAATGATCAAGTCTTGTCTGATGTAGTTACTTGCCAAAAAAGTCGCTAACTTTTTCCTAAGCTGCCCTTGCGGGTTTTCAACTTAGCGGGAAATTTTATTCTGTTTAGGTCTCTAATTTTTGCCTAGACCGCCCTTTCGGGTTTTCGGCCTACCGAGACTCTCCTTTTTGCCTAAGCCGCCCTTTCAGATTTTCAACTTAGTGAGTTGTTCTTTTATTTCTTTAGGCGAAGTATTTCTTGACTGCATCAGCATTCATAGGACGTGGAAACTCCTCGCCATCCATACTTTCAAGAATTAATGCACCGCCAGAGAAGGCTTTCTTGACAACATATGGGCCTTCAAAATTGGGAGTCCACTTGCCCCTAGAATCAGCGTTAAAAGACATGATCTTCCTGAGCACAAGGTCTCCTTCTCTGAATTCACGAGGTTTGAACTTCTTATCAAAAGCTTTCTTCATTCTCTTCTGATATAACTGCCCATGACACAAAGCCGTCATTCTCTTCTCTTCGATCAAATTCAATTGGTCAAACCTGTTCTAGACCCATTCAACCTCTGACAACTTGGTTTCCGTTATCACACACAAAGAGGGAATCTCAACCTCGATTGGGAGCACCACTTCCATTCCATACATAAGGGAGAACGGGGTTGCTCCTGTTGAAGTGCGGACAGATGTCTGATATCCATGTAAAGAAAAAGGGAGCATTTCATGCCAATCTTTATAAGTAACAACCATCTTCTGGATGATCTTCTTGATATTCTTATTAGCAGCTTCAACAACCCCATTCATCTTCGGCCTGTACGAAGATGAATTGTGGTGGACAATCTTGAAATCTTCACAAAGTTCTTTCATCATCTTGTTGTTCAGATTCGAGCCATTGTCGGTGATGATTCTGCTCGGCACACCATACCGACATATGAGATTATTCTTAATGAAGTGCACTACCACCTGCTTAGTAACATTAGCATATGAAGCATCTTCCACCCATTTGGTGAAGTAATCAATTGCTACCAAGATAAAATGGTGTCCATTCGAAGCTTTTGATTCTATCATTCCAATCATGTCAATATCCCACGTAGAGAAGGGCCACGGGGAAGAAATAACATTGAGAAGTGTCGGAGGCACATGAATTTTGTCTCCATAAATCTGGCATTTATGGCACTTCTTTGCAAATCTATAACAGTCAGATTCCATTGTCAACCAATAGTAACCTGCCCTTAGTATCTTTTTAGCCATCGAATGTCCATTGGCATGAGTGCCAAAGGAACCTTCATGAATCTCATGCATCAACATGTCTGCTTCGTGTCTATCCATGCATCTGAGCAAGAACATGTCATAATTTCTCTTGTACAACACATTTTCACTGAGGAAGAAACTGCCATCCAATCTTCTCAATGTCTTTCTATCTTTATTCGATGCACCAATCGGGTATTCCCGAGTCTAGAGAAAATGCTTGATATCATAATACCAAGGTTTCTAATCTTCTACCTCTTCTGTTGTAAACACATGAGCGGGCCTATCCAGTCGCCGAACCATAATTCGAGGTACATCATTCCAAGTATTCACTTGATACATAAAAGCCAGAGTTGCCAGAGCATCCGCCATTTTATTTTCATCTCTGGGGATGTGATGGAATTCAACTTTATTAAAGAAGGGTAACAATCTTCTAGCATAATATTTGTAAGGGATCAAGCCGGGGTGGCGAGTATCCCACCCTCCTTTAATCTGATTTATTACCAAAGCTGAATCGCCATACACATCTAGAATTTTAATTCTGAGATCAATAGCTTCCTCGAGACCCATGATTCAAGCCTCATATTCTGCCATATTATTAGTACAATCAAATGTCAACCTTGCAGTAAAAGGAATGTGTGATCCATGTGGAGTGACAATCACAACACCAATTCCTTTACCATAAGCATTCACAACTCCATCAAATATCATACTCCAACAAGATTCAGGATCAGGACCTTCATCAGGCAATGGCTCATCACAATCTTTCACTTTCAGAAACATCACATCCTCATCGGGGAAATCATACATCACAGACTGATAATCATCAACTGGTTGGTGAGCAAGATAATCTGCCAACACGCTGCTTTTAATAGCTTTTTGAGTGCGGTATTCAATGTCATATTCAGATAACAGCATCTGCCAGCGGGAAATTCTCCCAGTAAGAGCAGGCTTTTCAAAAATGTACTTGATTGGATCCATTTTGGAGATCAACCAAGTAGTGTGATTCAACATATATTTCCGCACATGAGAACTTTTGGACTAGCTTTATTTAGATATCTGTAATCTACGCACATGAGAACTTTTCCGTCTTTCTTCGGTACTGGGACAATATTGGCAATCCACTGAGGGTACACTGATGTCACAAGAAAACCGGCATTGATCTGCTCTATAACTTCTTCTTTGATCTTCACTACCATATCCGGGTGAGTTCTTCGTAACTTCTGTTTGATTGGCGGGCACTCTGGCTTTAGCGAAAAACTGTGCTCTATAATATATGTATCTAGACCAGGCATATATTGGTAAGACCAAGCAAAAATATCTACATACTCTTTCAACATCTCAATCAACCTGCTCTTCACATCAGGATGCAGTAATGCTCCAATCTTGACTTCCTTCGGATCTTCTTCTGAACCCAAATTGATTACTTCCAATGGCTCTTTATATGGCTGAATGGCATTCACCTCGGGCTCAAGAAACCGTGAGACCTCTTCTGGAATCTCATCATAGTCTTCTTCTTTGGCCCCATACACAGGACATTCAAAGTTGGGAGCTGGTGCAGGGTTATTGTATTCAACGGGTTTTTTAATTAATCTACACATATGATTTATGATTGCTTTTAGAAACTGACACATATAACAAGCGGTCATGCAGGTTGAATTTCAATTTTTATTTATTTTGAAAGGTTTTTTATGATTACCATTTGATGTACCCCAAAATTTTCCCTCCCATTTTACTCAACATATGTTCATGGAGATCCTTAACTTGCTCAAGGATACCCAAGAGTTGACCAGACAAACCCTCTCCTAAAGCAAGGAACCTCCAACTAGGGTTTCCCTTTTCATCAATATGGGTGATCTCCAAAGGCCTCAAATCTTTTCCATGGTCCTAGTATGTTCTCAATATCATCCATGTCAAGTTGCATGCCTTACACAAGAAGTTTGCTCAGTCAACTGCTCAGATGCTTGAAAATCAATTGTATTAGGTCAAAAATCAACTGTGACCCACATACAGTCAAACTTCAAGATTTTTGGTCAAAATCAACATTTTGAAGTGATATCCATCATTTGATCAAGGTTTGATCATGATTCCTCAAGGAATGCTCCTAATTCATCAAAACTCAAAAGTTGCTAAATTAGGGTTTCTCAGGAAAAGTCAACCAAACTTTGATTGGGCATAACTTTCTCATACTTTATCAGAAATTTCTCATCCAAGGCTCATTTTTAAAGGAATCCAATTTCCTACAACTCATCTCCATCCCTCAAGTTCAAAAAATGCACTCATAAAAAGATATGAATTTCTACATTATAGGTCCTTTTGAAAAGTCAACAAAACACCTTTTGGGTCAAAGCTTCTTACATGAATATGGAAGACCCAATTGAGATGAAACCAAAAGGGTTGTTTTGGGGACATTATAATATTTCTAAAAAGTCCAAGAACACCTTCCTAGGGTCAAAATTGGAGGAGATATGCATTTTCAAAGGTTGCCATTTTTGGAAAATTGTCAAAAGTCAAATGTGCTCAAAATTGCATTTTTGTCAAATTGGCCAAGCTTTTCATGATTGTATATCGTTGAAGACATGGTCCACGACCCAAATCAGCATCCATATATTATTTTCTCTATTTATTTATTTTATTTTGATTTTTATTGTTTAAAAGTCAAATTAAATCAAATAAATGGCAAAAAATATAAAAGATTGATTTTTTAATCTGATTTTTGTTAGAATCAAATCTAATCAATCTGGCATATCAGGATCAAATCGTATCAAGGATGATTGGAGAAAGAATGGTATGATTTGGCTTATTTTAGAAACAAATAATGCATTTAACAATCATGATCTTTTCTCCTTAAATTTCAAGATCCAAGTTGTTTTTTGTTGACTTAATACACTCTATTACATATACACAATGCAGCTAAGGCAAAAGAACAAGGGTTGAAGTCGTGCAAGCTAGCCAAGAAAACTCAAAAATGGGACAAAAAGTATGGATCTAATTTCTAACCTAGGGGACAATTCAAGGCCATTCAAAGCTTCTAATCGCTTCCTGGATATCTCCTGAAGCTAACATGATCAATTGCCAGTGTTCCCAAGTTCTGAATCGCCCCATAGCCTTCACACGGTTTTCCCTTTGTTTCAAAATTGATTACAACAATTCTTGCATCATAAACATATTTTGATGATGTATTTGTGATTATTGACATATTTGCAACATGCTTGAATGATTTAATTGATGTTTTGATGCATATATTGATGATTGTCATGGCTAAGGTTTAAGAAGCCGTTTTAGGGCTTCTCTGTACAGGTAAAATTAGGCCAAGAAAAGGATACCATGATGCTCGTGGGATCAAGACGAATTGATCCATGTACTCACCTTTAATTTATCATGCAATTTGTGGATTTTTGAAGCTTGCAGGGCTATGGCTATGGAGTTTTGTCCGTAGGTAAAAGGTATTGGCCTAAGACAACGGACAGGGAAGAAAACAATGACTTGTCACCATCCCAGTGGAGAATTTAAATTCACGCGCGTTTTTTATTCTTACTGACCATTCTTTCAATATAATATATGTTGTTCATTTATATAAACAAAAGACAACATGGCCAGGTGGTAAAGAGAAGCGTTTGCAAAGTGGAAGACCTGGGTTCGATACCCAGGTCTGGAGTTTTGCATTTTCTCGTTCATTCATTGCAGCTTCCATACACCTCTTTGCCTAGCGTCCACCATGCACTCCCATCAATAGTCCGTCAGATCCCCTCAAGCCTGGATCAAACGCCCCAGATTTGATGACCACGCTGGAGATTCCAAGGGTCAGCATCACAGGATCCAAGCGCAGGCTCCGGGCCACCAACCTTGGGACCATCATATTCAGAAACACACCCCCTAATTGCTCATCAAACAGGCCCAATTCTTTTTTTTTTAATTCCTTTTTATTATTTATTAATTATTCCTTTTTTTCAAATAACACCAAAAATCATGCTTTTTTTATTTAATCAAAAAAATCATAAAAACATCAAAAATCATTTTTTTAAAAATATTTTATTAATTAATTAGTTTAATTAAATTAGGGTAATTTAATTATTTTTTGTATAATTTAAAATAATTAGAATTAGGGTTTAATGTTGTACATAATCTAATTTTTCTCAAAAAATAACCTAAATATTTTCTCAATTAGATTTTTAGGTTTTCCAATTATTTCTCGCATTTAATTCACCGCGCGCGCCTTTAACTTTCCTTTTTCTATTATTGTAACTGCTCTGAGTTTGTAATAGTAATTAGGGTTTTAAATTTCCGCATCTTTATTTACGGTCAAAATAATTATGTATTTGCGAAAGCCTTGTAATAGCTAGGACTTTAATTTCTCGCATTTTAATATCTGCAAACTATAAGTTGTTAGATGTATGTTAATAGGATTGCATGGAAAGATAAATTGCAATTAACACAGTAGAAAACCCTAAATGTGCAAAGATAAATAAACTGGAAAAAAAACACACTTGCACATGCTCACTCCTAGGGTTTACCCCACTCCGGTTGCCTTCGGTAAACGGTCATGAAGTATAGGGAATGTTAGTGGTAGTCCTCTAGTCCTAAAAGATCTAAAATGATCCATTCGGATGTTGCCTCGGAAAAAGATCTTTAAGGCTTTAGGGTGATTACTAAAATTTCCTAACATTGCTTTTGTGATCGTACTTGTCCCTTCGAACGTCCCTTAAAACTCAAACGACGGTGCTACCTATTCCTTAATAATAGTATAGCGTTGTCTAAAGAAATACGAACAGACTTTTTTCGAGTAGGTAGATTAGTTCCTAGGTACTTGCTCAAACCAACAAATTTTACAAACACTTTTCAAAACAGTTTTAAAAACAACTTCGTCATACTCTTGAGGACCGATACAAGGGTTATCACGAAGTTAAACAAAAACTTTTCAAAAACACACATAAGAAATTTTAAAAATGAGCAAAGTACCTAAGAGCCCATGGAAAACCATGGATAGAAAGGGTGCTAACACCTTCCCTTTCTATAATCTACCTTCTGTACTCAGAAACATCTCGAAAAAGGTTTTTTCTGTTCTTTTTCCTTTTCCTTTGTTGGATGAAATAAAAGTCGGTGGCGACTCTTGCTTACCGCGACATTTGCGAATACAAAACGCAAACTAGTATTAACAGTCAGTTCTGCCACCGTATCACAGAACTGGCGACTCAGCTGGGGAATTAATAAGTGGGGTATACCTTAGGATTTTAGGTCACTTCTAAAATTGCTTGCTTGTCTTTTGCTTTTCCTGCTTTATATTCAAGGGATTTGTTGGGGTTATATAGATCCTACACCCGGATCTGGGAACACCTTTTAGGTAAGTAGCAATAAACTGTGAGGGAACTGTGTGGGGTATATCGACACAGTTGAAGCAGTAGCTATGTTGATGTGGCACTTTGGTTGGTACCGATAACCCTTGAGTCAATCAGGGAGAGTACGGGGCCGCCGTATGGTGTCGTGAAGCATCAACTGACCTTAGAACCTTTAATTGCACAACTTGGCTAGTAGGACGTAGCGAGATAACCAGCTTTGGTGTATTCCTAAAGTCGACAGATACTCGATGCTACGCTCATTGAGGTTTGACTCTTGAGTTTTATTTGGTTGCGAGTCAATCGTCTATTGAACGAAGCTGGGGGAAAGATCGGTGATATTGAGATCCCTTAGAACCCGATTACTATTTATAGGACAGGTTGAACCAATCCAACTTCAAGAGGGTATGACCTTAAAACTCATGTAGGCCTTAAACCTAAGGACTTGGTGTGACTTGCTTGTTGTTTACTATACATGTGATTTTCTAGCATAATCATGACATCGTAAGCATGGCATATTATAACTAACCATTCCAAGGATTTCCTAGGGCTCATTTTTGCTTTGTTTTGTAGGACATGGCATCCGCCCGTAGGAACACTATCCAGATTAACCTTGTGAAAGTGCCTCTCCAACTAAAGGACCTGGCATTAAGGGTCCCTGAAAGTTCTCCATTTATTAAAAAGCATGGTCGGTTGCTCAACTTGGTCACTGCAAAACCTGATGAAGAATTATTAAAAGTGTTGTTTCAGTTCTTTGATCTGGTGCACCATTGTTTCACCTTCCTGGATTACCAGCTAGTACCTACTATGGATGAATTTTCTCAGTTGTTGGGGGTATATATTCTTGATCAATTACCTTTCAACGGTACGGAAGAACATCCAAAGCCTGAAGAGATTGCTAGAGCTCTGTCCTTACAACAGTCTGACGTATTGACAATTTGGGAGACTAGAGAAAGTGTCTAAGGAATCCCGGTTAAGTTTCTATTCGAGAAGGCTTACCATTTTTGGGATACCCTGGATTTACAAGCTTTCAAAGAGGTGCTGGCACTTCTCGTTTACGGGATGGTACTTTTCCCTAATGCTGATCAACTCGTAGATGTGAACACTACTAAGGTTTTTCTGTCTCATAATCCGGTGCCTACGTTACTCGGGTATATTCTACACTCTCTGCATGCTCAAACTCTAAAGAGAAGGGGGACCCTCCTGTGTTGCACTCCTCTATTGGCTAGGTGGTTTATTTCGCACCTACCCATGTCTGTTTTGAAGAATGAACATGGTTTTAAATGGTCTCGTAGGCTGATGTCTCTTACACACTCAGACATTCATTGGTGTTCACGGTTCTCGGAAGATGTTATCATCATCGATTACTGTGGTGAATTCCCCAATGTCCCTCTCTTAGGCATTAGGGGAGGAATCACTTACAACCCTTGTTTGGCACTATGTCAGTTTGGTTATGCGAGAAGAGATGGTCCCCATGATACGCTTATCCAAGGAATCACCTTCAACTATGAGAATGATGCTCAGAATACCGCAAAAGGTTCAGAAAAGCTTGGGGCATGGTGCATAAAATTGATAGCAAGACGCTAGGGCACAAGAATTCCATTCCTCTTGAGCCTTATCTCCGATGGGTAATAGCTCGCACCCAAAGTCTTATGATTCTATACCCTATTGTCCTATCAATAACTGTGGAACTAGTTATTGAAGGAGATACTACTTTCTTTGGTCATCATACTGACATGCCCACTGATCATGAAGAGTTACAGAAGTTCTGGATTCAACTCAAAGAGGAGCGGGACACGTTTGAAGCTCAGTTCTATGCCAGCGAGAAGAAGGTCCTGGAGCTCACTAGGCTACTTCATGAAGAAAGGAACATAAACGCCTACATCGCACCAAAGAGGATGCGCTCTTGGGAGACCTAGTTTCTTTTTTGTTGCTTTAAGTTTTGTTTTGTTTAATTGTAAGCCTAAAGGGAATTCTTTGTAATAATTCTAACTTATTAATGCAATTAACGTGTGTTCCTTTTGGTTAAAAAAATTTGAGCCTTTAAGAATCCTTGAAATCATTGCATACACATCCCATCCATAGCATTGCATAAAAAGGTACCATTACAGGCTTCTCATCTTCTTCGCTGTTTATTTCAGTAGAAATGTCTTCTGAACAAAGCATCAAAGATCTTCAGGCACAAAATGCCCAATTCCAACAGATGTTCATAAATCTGGCGAAAGGGAAGGAGGATCTGAAAGCCCTCATCCTGAAGGAGAAAAAGAAAAAGAATAAGGTCTTTGGTATTCTGAATATGGGCAGAAGGTTCAGGGGGCCGTTAAAGCAACCAGTCGATCTGACCTCTTCATCTAAGGAAGGGGAGAATCAAGAAATAGAGACAAGGGAAAAGGACCCCAGTCCTAAAGTTTATGACAATGATATATAATACAATGATTAGCAGTATCCTCTTACTGAGGATAGATAAAAGCAGTTGGAGGATCGTCTGAGTGTTACAAAAATCCAGTGGATACCGGGTTTGGACTTCTAAGAATTGGGATTGGTGACGGGAGTGGTCATTCGCAGAAGTTCAAGGCTCAAATTTTTTCAAAGTACGATGGGGTGTCTTTCCCAAAGCTCCATCTCTGTTCCTACGTTAGAAAGATCCAGCCCCACACCACTGATAGAAACATGTGGGTCCACTTCTTTCAAGACAGTCTATCAGGGACTCAGCTTGAATGGTTCTACCAACTGGAAATAGCCAATGTCCAAAACTGGGAAGATCTGGCTGCTGCTTTTTATAACCAGTATCAATATAACGCTGACCTTGCTCCTACTCGTACTCAACTCCAGAGTATGTCCATGGGTGCAAGTGAAGGATTTAAGGACTATGCACAGAAGTGGAGAGACTTGGCTGGAAGAGTCCAACCCCCTTAGTCTGATAGGGAGTTGGTCGACATGTTTCTTGGGACACTGTCTGGTCCATTCTTCAATCATTTGATCGGCAGCTCCTCAGCTGGTTTCACCGAGCTGATTCTAACTGGAGAGAGGGTAGAAGCTTGGATCCGGAGTGGTAAGATACATAAAGATGCCTCTTCAATTTTGGTAAAGAAGCCTTTCACTAGTAAAAAGGAAGCTAGTGCTATCTATAGACCAAGAGGTCAAAATAGAGCTGAACATCGTCAGACAGTAAGTGCCATAATGATACCTAGGCATGCGGTTGCTCCACAACGCAACAATCAACAAAGAGTGGAAAGACCACAACGACAGTTTACCTGGATTAACATGACGTTGGCTGAAGTTCTACCCCATCTGCTGAGGTCCAACTTGGCAACCTTGAAAGAGGCTCCCAAGAATCTGAATACCACATCTCCTCGGTACAATCCAAATGCTCGGTGTGCCTACCATTCCGAGAGTCCCGACCACGATACCAATAACCGCTGGACTCTGAGAAATAAGGTACAAGATCTGATTGAGGCCAAGGAAATTGAGTTCGATGCTCTGGAAAAGCCCAATGTCATAACTGCTCCCATGCCTAAACACAATCGGGGAGTTAATGCCGTTGATACCGATCTGTTTGTGACCTTAGTTGATGAAGTTTCTACTCCTCTTATGACGGTTAAGAAGAATTTGTTGTCGGCCGGTTTATTTCCGGGTTGTGGTGAAGGTTGCCACATGTGTTCATCTCTGCCTTCTGGTTGCCATTTGCTGAAGTCAGGTGTTCAGCACCTGATGGACAGCAAAGAAATTTTGTTCGAGAAAACTCTGATTCCCATTGTCTCATTTGAAGATGTTGCTATTATAACCAATTCCACCAATCCTTCTAAGGTCTCCCCGAGAAGACCTGTTAGGATTACATCTGCTCCAAGAGTCGCTCCGTTAATAATCACCCTTCCTGGTCCTGTCCCGTACGCCTCGGACAAAGCTGTCCCTTGGAATTATGGTGCCGATGTGTACTATCATGGCATCAAACAAGATCTGAAGAATGAGGAGGCTGATCCTGATGTCAGTAACATTGTCCGAACTAACAAGGTTACCAGAAGTGGAAGGGTTTTCTCTCCCGAGATTTCCCCAAAGACTGTCAATCGGCCTGTTGTTATTCCGTCTGCTATTCCTATTGGTACTTCAACTACTACTCCTGTGCTTACTACAATTATCACTCCCGCCGTCGAGTCATTTGGGACTCAAGGCAAAGAAGTTATAGGTAAGCCTGCCCGGACGGAGGCACCTAGAAAAATTGTCGTAGAAGCCTCTAAGCAAGAGATATAGGAAATATTGAAAATAATCAAAAAGAGCGACTACAATGTGGTCGAGCAGCTGAGGCAGACCCCCTCAAAGATATCCATGTTGTCCGTGTTGTTGTGCTCCGAGGCCCATGCGAAGGATTTGATTGCATTCCTCAAGACTGCACATGTGCCGCAAGAAACCTCCGCCGATCAATTCAAAGACTGTATGGCCAGCCTGACTGCTGACAATGGGCTGGGTTTCTCAGATGCAGACTTGACACCGAAAGGGAGGAAGCATAATGATGCTCTTCATGTCTCGATTGAATACACGGGCACCACTATGGATCATGTGCTGGTAGATATTGGATCTTCACTGAATGTCCTGTTGAAGAAGGCTCTCGACCGACTAGATTGTGAGGGATTGACCTTAAAGCCTAGTAACATTGTGGTAAGGGCTTTTGATGGGTCGAAGAGAATGGTGCATGGGGAGGTGGACATCCCTGTCAAGATAGGATCTCAAACCTTTGAGTCCATCTTCTATGTGATGGACATCCGGCCGTCATACTCTTGTTTGTTGGAACGTCCTTGGATCCATGAAGCTGGGGCTGTTACTTCTACACTGCACCAAATGCTGAAGTATCCAGTAAAAGGGAAGATTGTCACTGTGCGTGGTGAAGAGGAGTATATGGTGAGCCACCTCAACTCCTTCAGGTACATAGAGATGGACGGGGAATTCATAGAGACTCCTTTCCAGAACTTTGAAGAGGTTCCCCAGATCCTGGCATCGACTGAAACTACTACCAGCAATAAACCTCCTTTGAAGATGGCTTCTCTCAAAGACGCCAGAGAAGTGGTTGAAGAAGGTGGGTATACCAATTGGGGATAGCTCCCTGATTTTACTCACAAAACTGACAAGTTTGGTTTGGGCTTTACTTCAGGAGCTCAAAGGGTTGTTTGACACGCTCGGGCTGGAGGACCTCCCCTACGTATCAGCAATCGGGGAATTAATGCCATTGAAGAAAGTGAGGAAGACTCTGACATTGACAGCTGGATCTACCCAACTACCAACAGTGGACCGAGTAACTGGACGGCTAGGGACTTTATACCCGTTTCTTTTATTCTGCAATAATTGTCTTACTTGTTTTGATATTTGAAATAAATAATTTAAACTCTACAGCCTTGTGCCTTGCCCGAGGCACATTGGCTTTGTTTGTGAGGGATATTATTTGTCATTTCATATATCATCAATAAAACATTGGACGTTCCTTGCATACAAATTTTGCGCTCTATGTTTTTCTTTTCTGTTTTCACTTTATTAAAATAGCTATGCTTTTACACACACTCACGTATCATACTACAGATCCATAACCACTCTGGATCCCATTGATAACAGCTCTGCTACTGCCAGTTAGGACTTCAAAAATCTGATCAACCAAGTCAAATACGAAGGTGAAGATGATTGTAAGGTGCCTGGAGAACTTGCTAGACTATTACAGTAGGAAGAAAGGGCTATACAGCTTCATGAAGATCCAGTTGAGACGATAAACCTGGGCACAGAGATAGATAGAAAAGAGGTCAAGATCGGTGCAAATCTGGAAGTTAAGATCAAACAACGGTTGATACAAATGTTGCATGGCTACATTGAGATCTTCGATTGGTCATATGAAGACATGCCAGGTTTAGACACTGATATTGTGGTACATCATCTGCCGACTAAGGAAGACTGTCCTCCTGTTAACAGAAGGTCCGCCGTATGCGCCCTGAAATGTCAGAGAAGATCAAGGCAGGGTTCATGAAGCAGTTCGACGCAAGGTTCTTAGCTGTCACCTCCTATCCACAGTGGGTTTCTAACGTTGTTCTGGTACCTAAGAAGGACGATAAGGTACAGATGTGCGTGGATTACAGAGATCTGAACAGGGCAAGCCCCAAGGATGACTTCCCACTTCCTCACATTGACGTTCTTGTTGACAAAACTGCGCAGCATAAAATCTTCTCCTTCATGGATGGTTTCTCTGGCTAAAACCAGATCAAGATGGCTCCTGAAGACATGGAGAAGACAACCTTCGTCACACAGTGGGGCACCTTCTGTTACAAGGTGATGCCTTTTGGGTTGTAGAATACTGGGGCAACTTATCAGCGCGCCATTGTCACTTTGTTCCACGACATGGTCCGCCATGAGATTGAGGTTTATGTTGATGACATGATAGCCCAGTTTCAAACCGAGGAAGAGCACCTTAATCATTTACAAAAGTTGTTTGACAGGTTAAAAACATACAAGCTGAGGTTGAATCCGAACAAGTGCACCTTCGGGGTAAGGTATGGTAAGCTCCTGGGTTTCATTGTCAGCGATAAAGGCATCCAAGTAGACCCTACGAAGGTAAAAGCCATACAAGAAATGACAGCTCCCCGTACAGAGAAGGAAGTTAGAGGTTTCTTGGGACGCTTGAATTATATCGCCAGGTCCATTTCACATCTAATTGTTACTTGTGAGCCTATCTTCAAGTTCTGAAGAAAGATCAAGTGGTAAAATGGAATGATGAATGCCAGACAACTTTCGAAATAATCAAGGAATACCTTCAAGAACCTCTAAGTCTGATGCCTCCGGTTGAAGGAAGACCTTTGATATTGTACTTAACAGTGCTAGACAATTCAATGGGGTGTATGTTGGGGCAGCATGACGAGTCTGGTCGAAAAGAGCATGCAATATACTACCTTAGCAAAAAGTTTACCGACTGTGAGACATTGTTGTACCCCAAAATTTTCCCTCCCATATTCTTCAAGAATTGCAAAGAGCATGCTTCAAAATCTCCCCAAGGGTTGCACAGTTCAAAGGACTCCTAACAGTCAAAAACTAGGGTTTTGATTCTGACAAAGAAAATGAAGTTTCCAAGGGTCCAATCAAGTCCCACATGCCTACAAATATGGTCAAACATCCACATACCAAGTTTCAAGACTTACAGCACAAAATTGCACAGTCAAAAACCCTAATTGCCCTACAGTCAACTGCAGGGGCAAAATGGTCATTTGACAGTCAAAAGTTCAAATTTTTGGTCAACATCTCATTTTGAAGCCACAAACATCATTTGATCAATGCTTGATCATGATTCTCAAAGTATGGCTCAAAAAGTCTCAAGATGCAAAAGTTTCCATATTTGGACAGTTGAAAAAGTCAACTGTAACTTGACCAAGGCATAACTTCCACATGGATTATCAGAAAAATTCCATCCAAAGCTCATTTTGAAGAGAAAGACATTTCCTACAACTCCTATTCACACTTCAAATCCAAGAAATGCTCTCACAAAAAGTTATCAATTTAAACATTATAGGTCATTTTCAAAAGTCAACAAAAAGGGACTTTAAGTCAAAGGCCATAACTTGAGATTGGTAAATCAAAATGACATGGGACCAAAGACATTGGTTAAAGTACTTCAATAACTTTCCAAAATGTCCAAGAACATGATCAAAGCTTAAAAATTGAGCAAGATATGCCTTGTGGAAGTTGGGAAATTTTTGGGTATTTTGAAAAGTCAACTTTGCTTCAAATGCCTTAAAATTGCTAATGGGCCACATTTTCTTCCAAGATTCATCATCCAAAGCATGTGCACGACCATTTGGCCCAAAGGGAAGTTATTCATCATTTTTTATTTATTTATTTGAATTTTTAATTGCTAATAATTCATTTAATTAATTAAAATATGTGAAAAATACCAAAGCAAACTTTTTAAATCTTTTTATGCATGAAATACACTCAAGATTCGTGCATGATCTGATATGGGAAGAATCAATGTGATTTGGACATAATTGGCATCAAATAGGCATGAAAAAGATTGGAAAATATATGCCATGAAAATCAAAGATCTTTCCATCAATGCAAAAGGTTTTTGGACCTCTTTTTCAACCCTAATCCATCACTCATATATACTGATCAAAACCCTAGTGCTGAGGACCTCTAAGCTGCGCCTATTCTCAAGAAAAAAGTTTGAGTTTTTATCAAAAAAGTCCAAAACTGAAAGTGGTCTTAGAGCACGATTCAAAGGAAAAAAACCACACCATTAGCTTGCCAAGACATCCTTGAACCTGCCTGAACTCTTTTCCACGTCCAAAGCACCTAGAATTGGTATATAGCAGTCCAACTGTTTCACTTTTTTTGCAAAAACGTATTTCATCATTCATGCCATGATTTTGAATTCTAATGTTTGTTTTGTGTTAGTCTTGTTATTCTGAAGCTAACTATATTATTCAATTGAGTTTTCCTCATCCACACGCGATTTCACCATGGACGATCGTTAGGGTTACGAAACTGTGAAATTGGGCGTTTACGTATATGGTAAAATTAGAACATCACAGTACCATGGTTAAACTAAGGAAGCTTGGACGATCTTAACCATCCTATCGCGCCCAATTTCTGATCCAAGACGGCATAATCGCTATTTTAAAAAAAGGTTGCATTTTGGGGGGTTTAAAACCCCCGCTAATTCTTTTTATGTTTCAGGCACAAGGAATCAACGAAGAAGAAGAGCAGGTGGCAAGACATGAGTGGGCAATTCAAACTACAACGCGCGTTTTTTTGTTCTAGGCCACTAACGCTGATTTTTGTTTATATTATTTATTTGTTATTTCAGATACAACGTGCATGACTGGCTCAGTTGGTGGAGGATGACATTTACAAGCCTTAGGACCTGGGTTCGAATCCCAGGTCCCCCTCCTTTATTCTATATTTTTCTGCCTAACGCGTTTCCATGTAGTTTACCCCCTGATGACCACCATACACTCGTCAATTCAAGTGTGCCACACGCCTGCTGATCTCCATCCAATGGTCCAGAATCGAGGTCTATGGAATGTCCTGGTCAACGCACACGCATGCTTCCAGAAAGGTCAAACAAGGCTCTGAATATTGGGCCAGAATTGCTAGCCAAAGACCTCCAATTGGGGTCAACACCCCCAAGGGTTTGCAAATTCTATTCTTTTTATTATTTTCCATTTATTTGTGCCAGTTCAATTATTTCTTTTGTTAATTCATTAAATTAATATTTTCACAATATAAAAAATAACAAAAATCAGAAAAGTCATAAAAAAATAAAATATATTTTATTTTAATTTTTTTTTTTGTAAATAAATTGCATCAATTAACTTAGTTTTAAATTCTAGAATTAATTTTAATATTTTTCAATAAACTTAAAAATTGGTAGAATTAGGGTTTTAAGCATTTTTATCTCGTTTTTTCCTTTTTTCACCATATTAATTATTAATTACTAATTATTTATTTTTATAAATCAAATTGCATTAATTAATTAGGTTAATTTTAGGTTAATTTTCATATTTTCTTAATAAATTAAAAAATAGCTAGAATTAGGTTTTAATTTCATTTAATTCTCATAAAAATCATAAATACCAAAAACCCTCAAAAATAATTTCCTTTTATTTTAATTTAATTAATTTAATAATCATAATTTAATTTCATTAAAAAGGGTCCAACGCCCTCGCTTTCAATTTTAATTCCAATTCGCGCATTTATTTCTTTTCTTTTAAATATTAATGTAATTCTCCCAAAGCCATGTAATTCGGACATTTTATATTTCTCGCACTTTATTTCTTTATTTTAATGTCAAATCGGGTCCGGGATTTAATTTGGCGATCTGGACCCGCGCCTTTGTAATAGTTTAGGAACTTTATATTTTCTCGCAACTTTTTAACTGCTAATAAATTGCATGCAAGAATGAATGTTAAAATAAAAACAAAAGCGTAGATCACCCATGACATGAATAAGACAAAATATCTGAAAACGACACACAAATCACACACCACCCCTAGGGTACGCCTCACTGTTGCCTTGCCTCTCGAAAGGTGATCGTCGAGTAGAGGATGTCTTAGTAAGTCCTCATGATCCGGGAACCTGGCATGAGGGTAGCTTCTAAGGTATCTTCCTATTGCTCCGGTGATCACCATGTCCCGAACCTCGAATTGACCCGAACACCTCCAACGGTGGTGCTACCTACCTCTCAATGGTGGGATGGCACTACTTTAAAGGACATCTACACAGACGAATTCCTTAGGGTTGGTAGACGACTCTAGATACTTGCTCTAATTTCAAAACAAATTCAAAAAATACTTTTCACACCGACACCTTTTCAAAAAGCTTTCGAAAGCAACTTTTCAAACACTCTTGAGGACCGATACAAGAGTCGAACTAGAATTTTCAAAGAAACTTTTTTAAAACCCACAGTTGAAAAGCAAACAAACCATTTTTCGAAAACACAAGTGAGCAAGTATCTAAGAGCCCATGGATAACCATGGATAGAAAGGGTGCTAACACCTTCCCTTTCTATAATCTACCTCCCGAACCGAGAGCAATCTCTATAAGGAATTTTTCCTGTGCTTTTGTCCTTTCCATTTGGAGAAAATAAAAGACGGTGGCGACTCTTGCTTCCGCGAAATTTCGCGATCCAGCTTTAAACAGTCAGTTCCAGATCCACCGATCACAGAACTGGCGACTCTGCTAGGGATATCTTTACAAAGTGAGGTGTACCTTAGGGTTAGTTCATAACTGTGTTTTCAATTGCTTTCCTTGTTTACTTTAAATTGTGGGACTGTCTTGGGAGTTCTATAGATCCTAACCGGATCTGGGGATACCTTCTTAGAAAGTAGCAACAAGGCTGTGAGGGAACTGTGCGGGGTATACCGACATGGTTGAAGCAGTCTGCTACGTTGATGTGGCACTTTGGTGTGTACTGGTAACCCTTGAGTCAATCAAGGAGAGTACAAGGCCTCTGCATGGTGTCGTGAAGCATCAACAGACCTTAGGAACCTTAATTGAACCATCTTGGCCTCTTTAGGGTAGTGAGATAACTACTTTGGTGTAGTCCGAAGTTGGTTGATACTCGATACTACACTCAGTTGAGGGTTGTTTTCTTAGGATATTTTGATCGCCAGTCAGTGGCTAAATCGAAACGATGAACAATGAAAACAATCCAATGATATTGAGATCCTTAGAACCCGGTTACTTCTGATAGGACAGGTTGAGCCCACCAACTTCAAGAGGGTAGTACCCCTGACCCCATGCTAGCCTAAACTCTAAGGGTTTCTCTTGTGTGACTTGTGTGCCTTCCAACTTGACTACTTGCATGCTTGTTATCTGACACTTGAGTTTCTTGCAGGTTCTGTTTATAGTCCTTAATTGGGACTCATAACAGGGTTACTAAGTTTCTTGCAGGTTTTGTTTATAGTCCTTAATTGGGACTCATAACAGGGTTTACTAAGTTTCTTACAGGTTTTGTTTATGTCCTTAATTGGGACTCATAACAGGGTTTACCTACAGTACCCCATGCATAGCATAACATCATACCATTGCATACATCCTAACCCATTTCAAGGATCTCAAGGGCTTGTGATGCAGGTCATGATAAATCAACTGTCCAGCAAGGGGCAAAAGGGGATTTATTTTCCTCTAGCCAAGGTTGTCAGGGGCTATGACCCACTGGATATGGTGAGCCTTTGACCCTTTGAAGAAGGACTCTCAATAATATGCAGTCCCTTCAATCAAGCTACCAGACCCAAATTCTAACAAATTTTCTTGTTTATCCCACGAGGTCCTTGAAAACATTACATGCATGTCATACACATCATTGCATAACAGGTATCCTCGTTGCAGGTCACTTACCCTCTCTGCTGTTTATTTCAGCATCATCATGTCTTCTGCACCATCCAATGAACAATCCATCAAGGCCCTCCAGGCTCAGAACGCCCAGTTCCAAGAGCTGATCATGAATTTGGCCCAGGGGCAACAAGATCTGAAAACCCTGCTCTTAAAAAAGAAGAAGAAGAAGACTGTTTTGTTCAACCCTAGGCGCAGATCTGGGAATACACTGCAGAATGAAGCTGAGAGGACTACTCCATCTGTTGGGGAAGGCAGTCATCAAGAGGAAAGGGTTCCTAGTCTCGTGGTCTCCGACAACGAGACAGATTTCAACGACGAACAGTACCCTCCAGCTGAGGACAGGTACAAACAGTTGGAAGACCGGCTAAGTGCTATGGAGATACAAAAAGTGCCCGGCCTGGACTTCGAGGATCTAGGTCTGTCTTCTGGGGTAGTGATCCCGCACAAATTCAAGGCACCTGCCTTTGCAAAGTACGACGGGGCATCCTGTCCAAAGTTGCATCTCAGGTCATACATAAGGAGGATCCAGCCCTACACGGCCGACAAGAACTTATGGATCCACTTTTTCCAGGAGAGTCTTTCAGGGACTCAGCTCGACTGGTTCTATCAACTGAATGGAGCCAACATCCGCAGTTGGGAGGACTTGGCCACTGCTTTCTACAAGCAGTACCAGTACAATGCCGACCTTGCTCCCACGCGCACTCAACTTCAGGGAATGTCTATGGGTGCAGGCGAAGGTTTCAAAGAATATGCTCAAAAATGGAGGGACCTTGCTGGAAGGGTACAGCCACCTCTAACCGACCGCGAGCTCGTCGACATGTTCTTGGGGACCCTGTCTGGTCCATTCTTCAACCACCTGATTGGGAATTCCGCTGCTGGGTTTACAGATCTGATCTTGACCGGGGAAAGAATAGAAGCTGGCATCAAGTCAGGGAAAATACAGAATGGTGACTCCTCGAACACTGAGAAGAAACCATCCAAGAGAGAATCTAGTGCTGTCAACGCAGTAGCTATTGCAAAGCCGGCCGGTGCTCCTCAGCGTCACCATCAACAAAGGGAAGAAAGACCTAAGAGGCAATTTACTCCCCTCGGCATGACCTTGTCACAGATATTGCCACAGCTGCTGGAAACCAAGTTGGTAACTCTCATGGATCCCCCGAAGAATCCTAACAGGACACCTTCAAGGTACAACCCCAATGCTCGCTGCGCCTATCATTCTGATAGCCCGGGGCATGCTACGGATGACTGTTGGACTTTGAGAAACAGTCAAGATCTGATTGACGCAAAGAAAGTCCAGCTCGACTCTCCAGAGGCTCCCAATATGATCACTGCTCCCTTGCCAAGACATGGCTAGGATTAGTTTTTTTTTGTTCATTTGAATGTTCAATTTGTAATTTTCTTTCAATTGTTCAAACATTTTGTTTCATGTCAAACTTGGTTATTTCATTAATGCATTACACTTGTCTGTTTTGAAGTAATTATGTTTACTATGCTTAAAACTGTTTTCATATTTTGTGATGTTCAACACTCGGTTAATAATTCTAAGCCTCTTGAGGGAGGATGACGAAAACGATACCACGATCGTTACAGTATGCTTTTGAACAAGACCCCGCTGATGAGGTACATGCATTGTTTCAATTCCTAAACACTGGAGTAATAAGGAAGATAATCCCTCGCTAACCCCTTTGAGCCAAAGAAGTAGGAGTTTTCTTTTCGAAATAAAAACCCTTAATCATAACCTGGGGCAGGGTAGTTCTCTCAGTTGGTCCAAGTGCGCAACGAACAGCACCAAAGGAGTCTTTCCAAATCAAGAGATGGTGATGGTTCCAAATAATCATAAGGGCAGGCAGTCATTATCTATCAAAATAAAAGCCCAAAAAGTCAAAACCTATGAAGGAGACTTACAAACTGGGGCATCCCGCTGACTGTAAATACAAAAAGAAACAGTTCAGGCAAAAAACAGGGATAATGAAATAAAAAAGAAAGAGGTCCTACAAACCCTCAGCAAAAAAGAAATGACTGCTTATTCAAAATAAACTTTCAACATCCGAACCATCACCATAATATCAAAGCAAAGACTCAAAACAAGGTCTAACGCACGATTAGCTGAGTTTAGGATCGAAGAACATCACGAAGAGCGGGTGGGTACAAATATAATTTGAGCCTTTATCCTTTGTTTCTTAAACCGTGAACCAGGCCACTCTACAACCCTTAAAAGTCCTAGTTGAAGCATGGGTTAGTTCGAAAGCATACTGTTATAAAGGTATCCTGACTCCTTAAGGCTTACGGTAAATACGGAGTTGACATCACAGTTTACAAAAAATTCACTTGTTTTATGAAAAAATGCATTTTCAAAACTTCGAGACAGACATAAGTTTTTTCATTCTTAAAATAACATTGCTTGCACATATGACTATTTGCTTGAACAGCAAAGAAATTCGCACGAAGAATATCTTATGGGCAAAAGCACTCCCAACCAAGGGGCAGGCATGATCATTGTCCATCATCTGGGGCAGTTAAATCAAGATTCGGAGAATCTCTCAAAAGGCCAACCAGCTTGGGGCAAATCTCCATCTGGATCACCTAGGGCATTCCGACAACGAATCTTGCCTGATCAGACATCTTCTAGTGGTACGGCAACGCAATATCAATAACAGGGGCATCTCCCTACATCCTGAGAGCATGGACATAGTCGAAAAAATACTGCGCATAATCAAAGACCCGCTAGGTTGACATACCTAGGCAAAAATAAGGGCTTCCCGATGAACCAAAAGGGTTCGGGCAAAAATAAGGGATGAAAATAAAAAAATCCGTACACCCGGCAAGTCGAAAACCTGAAAAGGCGGCTTGGGCAAAAATGGGTATCCCGGTGGACTGAAAACCCGAAAGGGCGGTCCAGGCAAAAATTAGGGATTTAAGCGTACGACTATGTCCTGGCATCTCGTCACCTGCCTACCAGAAGACTTGTCAAGTACCCCCACATGTGCCTTCTCCCATTGAAACTGGGGCAATAATGAGTTGTCCAAACGATCTAACTGTTCTATCCACCGAGGTACTAAGATAGGTTCGGCTGAAGAACAATTAAGATGCCTCACTCCCCCAGGGGAGTCCAGTATAGTTCAAGATTTCCCCAGGAAAGTTTGAATCCATCTCCCCAACAGTAAGCTTATCCCCAATAGATTCTGGAAGCTTACCCCCTACAGAGCACAAACGCGTCCCCCGGCTTTATTCAAAGGTTATTTCCCTACCAGGATATAACTGGGTTATCCTCAGCCAAAAGCCACGGAAAGACCGTCCTCAGTAAAGTCTTCTTATCCCCAGCGGAGTCTATCAAAACTTCCAACATAACAACGGTATCCTCAGCGAAGTTACCATCAACATCTCAACAGCATACCTCTCTCCCCAGAGTATGGTTCCCCAGCAAGGTCGCTAGAGTCATTCCTCCCCGCAGAGTAATCCATTCGCCAAGTTCATTCCCCAACGGAGTCATCTTCTCCTACCGGTATTCTCGCAACATCAGCCCAGGATTCAACAAACTCCCGGCATCCGTCAAGGATTTATTTTCCTAGACAAACATACATCACATTTTCATACATCATGATACATGCATGTACGCATCATGTCATACAATCTCATTTATGCCGTTGCTTGATTCATATCATGCACTGCATATGACTGACCTTTACCTTTCAGGAAGAATACAGTTAAATGGTCAGCTATGTCATAATAGACAAATACAGTCAGAAAAGACAAATCCAGTCAGAAAAGACAAATCCAGTCAGAAAAGACAAACCCAGTCAAAAAGACAAGTGCAGTTAAATCCCAAAGGTTTTTCTGATGCTCATCCAGTCAAAGAATACAAACCCAGTTAAATCAATGCCTAAAGATTTCTCTGATACAACCCGTCGTTATAGACACTCGTCGTTATAGACACTCGTCGTTATAGACACTCGTCGTTATAGACACTCGTCGTTATAGACACTCGTCGTCATAGACACTCGTCGTCATAGACACTCGTCGTTATAGACACTCGTCGTTATAGACACTCGTCGTTATAGACACCCGTCGTTATAGACACTCGTCGTTATAGACACTCGTCGTTATAGACACTCGTCGTTATAGACACTCGTCGTTATAGACACTCGTCGTTAGAGACACTCGTCGTCATAGACACTCGTCGTTATAGACACTCGTCGTTATAGACACTCGTCGTCATAGACACTCGTCGTTATAGACACTCGTCGTTATAGACACTCGTCGTTATAGACACCCATCGTTATAGACACTCGTCGTTATAGACACTCGTCGTTATAGACACTCGTCGTTATAGACACTCGTCGTTATAGACACTCGTCGTTATAGACACTCCTCGTTATAGACACTCGTCGTTATAGACACTCGTCGTTATAGACACTCGTCGTTATAGACACTCGTCATTATAGACACCCGTCGTTATAGACACTCGTCGTTATAGATACTCGTCGTTATAGACACCCGTCGTTATAGACACTCGTCGTTATAGACACTCGTCGTTATAGACACTCGTCGTTATAGACACTCGTCGTTATAGACACACGTCATCATAGACACTCGTCGTTATAGACACTCGTCGTTATAGACACTCGTCGTCATAGACACTCGTCGTTATAGACACTCGTCGTCATAGACACTCGTCGTTTTAGACACTCGTCGGTATAGACACTCGTCGTTATAGACACTCGTCGTTATAGACACTCGTCGTCATAGACACTCGTCGTCATAGACACTCGTCGTCATAGACACTCGTCGTTATAGACACTCGTCGTTAAAGACCACCCGTCCTTGGAAATAACCTGTCAGTAGAGACAACTCACCAACCTTTCTGAATTCCAGACTCGACTCCTGTATCTCGCCGGGGCACGTCTGAAGAGGTTTAAAGATTCAATTCCTGTAACCAGTCAGGGCACATTTACACAAAGAGTTTGAGAGTCAACTCATGTAACAGACCAGGTAATTTCTTTCTTTCTCAGGTACGCAAGTTCTCGCTAAGGAATCTCTTACGCGATCGACACCTCCAGATGGCATCTATAAGCCCATCCTCCTATCCACCACCTCTCCAAATGGCATCTGTAAGCCCATTCCCGCTATCACACTGCTGATACTCTACTATGTGAGTGCAAATTTCTGGGCACTCTAGTGTTCAATCATCTTCCACCCTCGGATCACGAAAGGCACGCCAGCCAATCTATATCCTCAGGCCTAAGAAGATTGAATAGGGGCAAATGTTGTACCCCAAAATTTGCCCTCCCATATTCTTCAAGAATTGCAAAGAGCATGCTTCAAAATCTCCCCAAGGGTTGCACAGTTCAAAGGACTCCTAACAGTCAAAAACTAGGGTTTTGATTCTGACAAAGAAAATGAAGTTTCCAAGGGTCCAATCAAGTCCCACATGCCTACAAATATGGTCAAACATCCACATACCAAGTTTCAAGACTTACAGCACAAAATTGCACAGTCAAAAACCCTAATTGCCCTACAGTCAACTACAGGGGCAAAATGGTCATTTGACAGTCAAAAGTTCAAATTTTTGGTCAACATCTCATTTTGAAGCCACAAACATCATTTGATCAATGCTTGATCATGATTCTCAAAGTATGGCTCAAAAATTCTCAAGATGCAAAAGTTTCCATATTTGGACAGTTGAAAAAGTCAACTGTAACTTGACCAAGGCATAACTTCCACATGGATTATCAGAAAAATTCCATCCAAAGCTCATTTTGAAGAGAAAGACATTTCCTACAACTCCTCTTCACACTTCAAATCCAAGAAATGCTCTCACAAAAAGTTATCAATTTCAACATTATAGGTCATTTTCAAAAGTCAACAAAAAGGGACTTTAAGTCAAAGGCCATAACTTGAGATTGGTAAATCAAAATGACATGGGACCAAAGACATTGGTTAAAGGACTTCAAGACCTTTCCAAAATGTCCAGGAACATGATCAAAGCTTAAAAATTGAGCAAGATATGCCTTGTGGAAGTTGGGAAATTTTTGGGTATTTTGAAAAGTCAACTTTGCTTCAAATGCCTTAAAATTGCTAATGGGCCACATTTTCTTCCAAGATTCATCATCCAAAGCATGTGCACGACCATTTGGCCCAAAGGGAAGTTATTCATCATTTTTTATTTATTTATTTGAATTTTTAATTGCTAATAATTCATTTAATTAATTAAAATATGTGAAAAATACCAAAGCAAACTTTTTAAATCTTTTTATGCATGAAATACACTCAAGATTCGTGCATGATCTGATATGGGAAGAATCAATGTGATTTGGACATAATTGGCATCAAATAGGCATGAAAAAGATTGGAAAATATATGCCATGAAAATCAAAGATCTTTCCATCAATGCAAAAGGTTTTTGGACCTCTTTTTCAACCCTAATCCATCACTCATATATACTGATCAAAACCCTAGTGCTGAGGACCTCTAAGTTGCGCCTATTCTCAAGAAAAAAGTTTGAGTTTTTATCAAAAAAGTCCAAAACTGAAATTGGTCTTAGAGCACGATTCAAAGGAAAAAAACCACACCATTAGCTTGCCAAGACATCCTTGAACCTGCCTGAACTCTTTTCCACGTCCAAAGCACCCAGAATTGGTATATAGCAGTCCAACTGTTTCACTTTTTTTGCAAAAACGTATTTCATCATTCATGCCATGATTTTGAATTCTAATGTTTGTTTTGTGTTAGTCTTGTTATTCTGAAGCTAACTATATTATTCAATTGAGTTTTCCTCATCCACACGCGATTTCACCATGGGCGATCGTTAGGGTTACGAAACTGTGAAATTGGGCGTTTACGTATATGGTAAAATTAGAACATCACAGTACCATGGTTAAACTAAGGAAGCTTGGACGATCTTAACCATCCTATCGCGCCCAATTTCTGATCCAAGACGGCCTAATCGCTATTTTTAAAAAAGTTTGCATTTTGGGGGGTTTAAAACCCCCGCTAATTCTTTTTATGTTTCAGGCACAAGGAATCAACGAAGAAGAAGAGCAGGTGGCAAGACATGAGTGGGCAATTCAAACTACAGCGCGCGTTTTTTTGTTCTAGGCCACTAACGCTGATTTTTATTTATATTATTTATTTGTTATTTCAGATACAACGTGCATGACTGGCTCAGTTGGTGGAGGATGACATTTACAAGCCTTAGGACCTGGGTTCGAATCCCAGGTCCCCCTCCTTTATTCTATATTTTTCTGCCTAACGCGTTTCCATGTAGTTTACCTCCTGATGACCACCATACACTCGTCAATTCAAGTGTGCCACACGCCTGCTGATCTCCATCCAATGGTCCAGAATCGAGGTCTATGGAATGTCCTGGTCAACGCACACGCATGCTTCCAGAAAGGTCAAACAAGGCTCTGAATATTGGGCCAGAATTGCTAGCCAAAGACCTCCAATTGGGGTCAACACCCCCAAGGGTTTGCAAATTCTATTCTTTTTATTATTTTCTATTTATTTGTGCCAGTTCAATTATTTCTTTTGTTAATTCATTAAATTAATATTTTCACAATATAAAAAATAACAAAAATCAGAAAAGTCATAAAAAAATAAAATATATTTTATTTTAATTTTTTTTTTGTAAATAAATTGCATCAATTAACTTAGTTTTAAATTCTAGAATTAATTTTAATATTTTTCAATAAACTTAAAAATTGGTAGAATTAGGGTTTTAAGCATTTTTATCTCTTTTTTTCCTTTTTTCACCATATTAATTATTAATTACTAATTATTTATTTTTATAAATCAAATTGCATTAATTAATTAGGTTAATTTTAGGTTAATTTTCATATTTTCTTAATAAATTAAAAAATAGCTAGAATTAGGTTTTAATTTCATTTAATTCTCATAAAAATCATAAATACCAAAAACCCTCAAAAATAATTTCCTTTTATTTTAATTTAATTAATTTAATAATCATAATTTAATTTCATTAAAAAGGGTCCAACGCCCTCGCTTTCAATTTTAATTCCAATTCGCGCATTTATTTCTTTTCTTTTAAATATTAATGTAATTCTCCCAAAGCCATGTAATTCGGACATTTTATATTTCTCGCACTTTATTTCTTTATTTTAATGTCAAATCGGGTCCGGGATTTAATTTGGCGATCTGGACCCGCGCCTTTGTAATAGTTTAGGAACTTTATATTTTCTCGCAACTTTTTAACTGCTAATAAATTGCATGCAAGAATGAATGTTAAAATAAAAACAAAAGCGTAGATCACCCATGACATGAATAAGACAAAATATCTGAAAACGACACACAAATCACACACCACCCCTAGGGTACGCCTCACTGTTGCCTTGCCTCTTGAAAGGTGATCGTCGAGTAGAGGATGTCTTAGTAAGTCCTCATGATCCGGGAACCTGGCATGAGGGTAGCTTCTAAGGTATCTTCCTATTGCTCTGGTGATCACCATGTCCCGAACCTCGAATTGACCCGAACACCTCCAACGGTGGTGCTACCTACCTCTCAATGGTGGGATGGCACTACTTTAAAGGACATCTACACAGACGAATTCCTTAGGGTAGTTAGACGACTCTAGATACTTGCTCTAATTTCAAAACAAATTCAAAAAATACTTTTCACACCGACACCTTTTCAAAAAGCTTTCGAAAGCAACTTTTCAAACACTCTTGAGGACCGATACAAGAGTCGAACTGGAATTTTCAAAGAAACTTTTTTAAAACCCACAATTGAAAAGCAAACAAACCATTTTTCGAAAACACAAGTGAGCAAGTATCTAAGAGCCCATGGATAACCATGGATAGAAAGGGTGCTAACACCTTCCCTTTCTATAATCTACCTCCCGAACCGAGAGCAATCTCTATAAGGAATTTTTCTGTGCTTTTGTCCTTTCCATTTGGAGAAAATAAAAGACGGTGGCGACTCTTGCTTCCGCGACATTTCGCGATCCAGCTTTAAACAGTCAGTTCCAGATCCACCAATCACAGACATGATACTCACTGCTCGAGAAAACTTGTTGCGCTTTGGCATGGGCTGCTCGGCGACTAAGACAGTATATGCTGACCCACACTACTTTATTGATATCTAAGATGGATCCAATCAAATACATCTTTGAGAAACCTGCTCTCTCTGGAAGAATAGCAAGATGGCAGATGATCTTAACTGAATACGATATACAATATACAACTCAGAAACCAATCAAGGGGAGTTTATTGGCTGGTCATTTGGCTCATCAGGCCGTGGATGACTATCAGTCCATGAATTTTGAGTTCCCGGATGAGAATATTATGCTGGTGACTGACTATGAAGAACCTGGACCGGATGAAGGACCCGGAGAGGGATCCCGATTGACTATGGTTTTTGAAGGAGCTTCGAACGCACTTGGTAATGGAATCGGCGTTGTAATCATATCTCCTGAGGGCTGTCATACTCCTTTCACCGACCGATTATGTTTCAACTGCACTAACAACATGGCGGAGTATGAAGCTTGTATCATGGGTCTCAAGGCCGCTATTGACCTCAGGATCAAGTTCTTGGGTGTTTTCGGGGATTCAACCTTGGTAATAAGTCAGATCAAAGGCGAATGGGATACGAAGCATCTGAATCTCATCCCATACAAAGAGTATGTGATGACATTTCTCCCACACTTTGAGGAGGTAACTTTTGAACATTTCTAGCGAGAGGAGAATCAGTTAGCGGACGCGCTAGCTACCATGTCTTTTATGTTCAAAGTCAGGTGGGACAATGAAGCTCCCCGAATCACCATTGAGAGGTTGGGTGAACCAGCGCACTATTGTGAGATTGATACGGAAGAGGTGGCAGACAAACCTTGGTTTCGCGAAGTCAAGAGGTATCTCGAGACTCAAGAGTATCCTGAAGGGGCATCTGTCAATGATAAGAAGTTTCTGAGAAGGTTCGCTGTGAAATTCTTCCTCAGTAACAGAATCCTCTACAAGCGCAATCATGAATCTACCTTACTACGGTGTGTAGACAAGAGCGAAGAAGAGAGGATTATGATAGATATACATGAAGGTATCTTCGGAACCCATTCCAGTGGACATACCATGGCTAAGATTATCCTACGGGAAGGATATTATTGGTCCACTATGGAAGCAGTCTGTTATCATCACTCCCGAACTTGTCATAAGTGCCAAATCTACGCTGATAAGGTGCATGAGCCTCCGGTTCCCTTGAACGTCTTGATAGCTCCGTGGACCTTTGCAATGTGGGGAATTGACATGATCGGAGAAATCAGGCCCACTGCTTCCAATGGACATCGCTTCATTCTAGTGGCCATTGATTACTTCACGAAGTGGGTTGAGGCGGCCTCTTTTGCTACTGTGACCAAGAACGTTGGGGCGCGGTTTATCCGACATAATATAATCTGTCGGTATGGTGTGCCAGAGAGAATTATTACTGACAATGGTACGAATCTCAATAACACAATGATCACCGAGCTCTGTAAACAGTTCAAGATATAACATCATAACTCTTCTCCCTACCGGCCGAAGATGAATGGCGATGTTGAAGCGGCTAACAAGAACATCAAGAAAATTGTACAGAAGGTGACGGTGACATATAAATACTGGCATGAGATGTTACCATTTGATCTTCATGGTTACTGTGATACGGTTGCAGAACCGACTGTTATACTGGTTTGCATTTTTTGTTCGCAAATGTCGCGGTAAGCAAGAGTCCCCATCGAATTTTATTTTATCCAATCAGGAAAAGGAAAAGGAACAGAAAAAACCTTTTTCGAGATGTTTCTAAGTACGGGGGTAGATTATAGAAAGGGAAGGTGTTAGCACCCTTTCTATCCATGGTTTTCCATGGGCTCTTAGGTACTTGTTCATTTTGAAATTGCTTGTGTGTGCTTTGCTTTGAAAAGTTTTGTTTTACTTCATTTTAACCCTTGTTTCTGTCCTCAAGAGTGTGACGAAGTGTTTTGAAAACTTTAGTTTGAAAAGTTTGTGTGAAAAAGTTTTTGTTTGTTTGAGTAAGTACCTAGGAACTAATCTACCTACTCGTAAAAGATTATTCATTTTCTCGTTTCCTTTAGACCGTGTTATCCTACTATTAGTGAGTAGGTAACCCTAGTCGTTGGATGTTTGAGGAACTATCAAAAGGGACGTAATGGTCATTGAAGGCAACATGTAAGGATATCTTAGCATTTGAAGGGACTGTCATCATATATTCGTAGGCAACATCGAGGGACAAGATCATTTCTCGTAGGCAACTCGAGGGATGTTAAGGGACTATGATCTTTATGATGACTTTTAGATTGAGGGTCTTTTGCTAAGATATCCCTACGTTCGAGGGACATGACCATTGTTTTCCGAGGCAACCAAGTGGGGAGTACCCTAGGGGTGCAAGTGTGCAACTGTGTGTTTTTTCAGTTATATTTATCTTGCAATTAGGGTTTTCTATCGTTCAATTTTATCTTTCCATACAATCCTATTAATCTAAGCATTGCATAAAATATAGTAGCAGGAGATAAAGGCAGAAATGTAAACCTAATCTATTACAGAGCTTTGGGGCAGTTACATAATAGTGAAGAGGGCGGAAAAGAAATCCTAAAACTATTACATCCCAGAAGCAATTACATGATAATGATAAATTAAAAACGGGAAAAATAAAGCTACGCTATTACAATTGAACACGCCCTATACACTTTATCTAGGAAAATAAATATAAGATGAAAATAGCAAAGAAAATGTTTTGGTGATTTTTTATGAAAAAAATTATTTATGATAATTAATTAAATAAACCTAAAAAAACCTAATTAATTTTAATTAATAAAAAAAATCAATTTTGAAAGAAAAAAAGGTTAATAAAAAAATCTAAAACCTAATTAATTTTAATTAATAAAAGGTTAGTTTTAAAAAGAAAGAAAAAAAAAGGTTAATTAAAAACCTAAAACCTAATTAATTTTAATTAATAAAAAAATGTCAATTTTGAAAGAAAAAAAGGGTTAATAAAAAAACCTAAAACCTAATTAATTTTAATTAATAAAAGGTTAGTTTTGAAAAGAAAGAAAAAAAAGGTTAATTAAAAACTTAAAACCTAATTAATTTTAATTAAAAAAAAGGTGAATTTTGAAAAAAGTTAAAAAAATATAAAATTAATTAACCTAAAAATTGAATTAGGTTTTTTAAAAAAAAAGGTTTGTGAAAAAAAGTTTTGTGGTTAAGTGAATTTAAGATTGAAAAAGACAAATTGGTTAGAACCCAAAAACAAACAATGAAATTAAAAACCTAAAGTTAAATTAAAATCTAAAATTAAATTAAAACCTAAAATTAAATTAAAAAACCTAAAATTAGTTATTCGAGTTTAGGAGGAAAAATCAAAGGTTTGTGAAAAATATTAGGATTTATGAAAAAGGTTTTAAACAGAAAGAAGGAAAATAGGTAAAATAGATAAAAGAAATGGAAGAAAACCAAAACCAATAGGGGTGGGTGTTGAACCCACACCCTTAACCTTCTCAGGATATCTGCCTCGTCATGCATTGGTGGTTGTTCTGTTTTGGCCTCAGTATTTTGTAATAACCCTGCATGAGATCCTGTCTAAGTCTGCAGTGTTGAATCTCATGAACACATTAAATAAATTACTATATCATGAAATACAAATAAAGTAAATATATGGAATTTTGTAATGTTAAAACCGATATGGCAACACCCTTTTGATCTTGGTAATCAAATCGGCCTTACCCTTACTAGAGAAGTAGTGAGATGTGAGTTTGTAACAAGGATGACTTGTTTGTAGTGAGATGAAGGTTTGTAACAAGGATTTCAAGGTTTTTAGGGTTCTTGAAAGAATTTGATATTTTGACAGGGTTGTGGCAAATATTTTTTCTCTCTCTTTGTTTGTGTGAAAAGAATGAGATAATATAATGGAAATTATAGAAAAAAATGGGATTTGAATGTGCAATTGGGCCTCCAATAACCACAAGCAATAGTGCAGATTTTTATTTACTTGAGTCCGTCATGTTCTAGGCTGAATATCAGGGACTCAAGTGCAATTTTTGAAGTTGAAATATGAAAACAAAATGTATCCGACATCGAGAACTAAGTCCTGTCCGAAAATGGGCTCAATCGGATAAACGGTGAATTAGTTATGAATTTTTGAAGTTTTGGCTCAGGCAAACTTATTTTGGGCTCCATTGTCAACTCTAACACGTTCTTCAATAAATAACTGGTATTGATCGGAGCATAACCCGGTCTCAACTTTGGAATAAAAGTTGTAGATCTTTGAGTCAGTGTCCTTATGTAAAAATATGGGCCCGATCCGATAAAAATTGACCGAGTTATGAATTTTTGAAGTTTCGACCCAGATGAAATAATATTCAGCATTCAGGATTTTCGGCGTGTCACGCGCACTCTGGGCAAAAACCGAAGGCCATTTGGATACCTTTCAAACTCGATATCTCCTGTGAAAACGTAGCCAACTCAATTTTTGAAATTTTGGCGCCGGAACCAGCTCAATACGATGAAAATCGACCAAGTTATGATTTTCTGAACATGACGCAAATAAACTTCTGTCACAAAGTTTCTGTATAAAAATACTTGATAAATCCGCATTTTTGAAGATCTTCTGATCGAAATTGGCTTTCATCCGGGAGAGATGAAAATGTAGATGACGTCAAGACAAAATTTTGGCCACCGGAACGGGTTCAAAACAAGCCACGATCTTCAAGTTATGAATTTTTTAGTGCGTAAAAATTGCACTTTCAACACACTTTTTCACCATGTTTCTTCGGGAAAACTCACACATTCGGAGACCTTCTTTAAAGAATTGACTCTTGAGCCGAACCTGAATTTGAGAATACATTATTAGAGATATCTTGGCGAAAGAACACCTGAATATGACGCGTCGGGTTGGACTTGTGAATCTTTGAACCCCGAATCATTGCAAAACAGCGAACTGATCTTTAGCACGGAAAATACTCTGAGAACATCTATTGGCGAAATAAACGTCACTTGTAACCTGAAGAAGCTTTCTAAATATACCTTGATTCCATAACCATAAAACCAATAATATGCGTGTATGAAAAGAGGGTAAATTTTGGGGTACAACAGCTGCCCCTGTTCAATCTTCTTAAACCTGAAGATTTAGATTGACTTGTCTGCCTTTCGTGATCTGAAGGTGGAAGATGATTGAACACTAGAGTGCCCAGAAATTTGCACTCGTCTGTAATGATGCTTGACTATGTAGGTAGTATCGGGAATGGGCTTATAGATTCCATTTGGAGAAGATGACTGAAAGTCGTCGGAGATGGGCTTAAAGATGCCATCCGGAAGATATGTCGGAGAATCGTCGGATATGGGCTTAAAGATGCCATATAGAGAATGTTGATTTCCCGAGATATTCCTTCGATGAGAATTCCTGTTCCTGTTGTTGAGGAGGAATCTGCTGAGGAATGTTGGTCTTTGTCTTGGGAGAAATAGAATTTTAGGAGCTTCAGTTGTCCGTTACTCTACTGAGGAATCATCTCTTAGTCGAGGAGATGAAAATGAACTGCTATCTGGTCGTGCTCCAGGCCTTACAGTGATTTGCTGAGAATAATAAGATTGACTGCTATCTGGTTGTGCTCTAGGTTTTACAGTGACTTACTGGGGAGATGAGATTAAACTTGCTATCTGGTCGTGCTCCAGGCTTTGCAATCTCAAAAATTGTTATCTTGTCGTGCTCCAGGCTTTAGAAGGAATTAAGTGGTTATCTGTGAAATTCTGGCAACAGATACTCAATGTCATAGTGAATGTTATGACACCGTATCTGACTTTCTATAAGACAGTAAAACAAAAACACTAAAGAACACAGTCAATTGTTTACCCAGTTCAGTGTGAAACAACACCTACTCTGGGGGCTACCAAGCGAGGGAGGAAATCCACTATAAGAGATGTTAATTCAGGAATAAACCAACCAGTTTATCTCTTTCACTTAAGACCTACCCAATGCAACTTCAATCTAAGTTCAACTTAAACCTGAGTTCCTACTCACTCCCCCTCAATCACAACAGTGATACTAAACAATTGACTAATGAAATTATGAAGACACTCTTCAAAACATACACTTGATTATGCTTCACAACTTTTAATCAAGTAACACAAACACTCGTGCTTCAAAGCTTTGAGTGATACATAGACCTAACTTGACCTTGCTTCAAAGCTTTAATCAAGTGACACAAACACTCGTGCTTCAAAGCTTTAAGTGATACACAAACATTACAATCAAAACCTACTCCAAGTCACTTATCACAATGATACTTGCTTGGATTACAGAAGTTAAAACTATACAGCTCCTTGTTGATCTTCTGTCAAAAAGTTATCTTCACCAACAGCCTTCCTGTTGAATATATAGGCAGCTGTTCTGCAGTTAGGGCTTCCATGAAAAACTAGGGTTAATTAGGGTTAACCTCAAGACTTGGTCACAAGACTTTATCAACCAGATTAGGGTTAAGTCAAGTTAACTTAAATTCCACGTGAGCTTCTGTTCTGGAAGTATGAACCATATTCCTGAAAAATCTCAGAATTAACAAAACTGCCTAACTGTTATATCAGTACAGGATGTCTTAACATTGGTTATGACAACAAGAATCATGTTTATTGATTTTGGTAGAGGTAATAAATGTGATCATTGCATAATGATCAGATGCATACTCATAATGAGCAGCTACTGTATGCTATTCTTTTTCTGTAGAAAGTACCTAGTAACAGAATGTTATGACATCAGTCATGACATTCACACACCTAGTTTTACCAAAAATACATGCCAATAACTAAACACTTACAAACTCCCCCTTTGGCAAATTTTTGGCTAAAACCCCTAAACAATCAGAGAATAGAGAGCAGCAGAAATAATATGTTTGCAGAAAACTTAATGTCTACCAAGTATAATTAACACATAATCTTCTCCCCCTCTTTAGCCATAAATAGGCCAAAGATACAAGTACTTGTTAGGTAATACAGTCATCCAAAATGAATAATAAAAACAACAAAAAAATTCTGAAATCTCTTGCAGTAACAGGTACAAGCAGCAAGCTTGTCAACTCCACTGATAATCAAGCACTGTCATCTTCAGAGGTGGCACTATCTTCATCATTAAGCTGACCTTCAGCTGCATCCTCTTCCCTTCTTTGTCCTTCAGTCTCCTCCTGTTCTAGTCTAGCAATTAGACTCTCAAGAGTCCATTTCCTTGTCTCCAGCTCTTTGCAGGTTTCCTTCAGCACAGCTATAACATCAGATTTCTTGGACTGAGTTCTGACAGTTGATGTCTTAGCTGATGTCATGACAATGTCAGGGACATGAGTTCCCTGAAATAGCTTATAGTGTAACCCAAGAGCAGGGGCTCTTTTGCATACAGTATCTCTTTCCACTAGAATGTCAGGATACTGAGCAAGGACAATACCACATAGGAGGAAGGGAAAGGCAATAGGGCCTTTAACAACATAGCTTCCAGCATGTTTTAAAGTTTGATCAAAGATATACCTGCCATAGTCAAATTTTGTCTTGGTTCCAACAACATAAATGAATCTTCCCAATCCCGTGGAGATGGTTGATTTATGGTTGGTGGGAACCCAGTTGGCTGCACCAATCTTATGCAGGATGGCAAATTTCATGCTTAGCTTGCTTGCATTCAGCTTGCCTTTTAAGGGCCAACTCTTGACTTGATTTGCATTGATGGTTTGGCATACTTGGTTGTCAGTAACCTCTAGTTCAGGGCAAGCCTCATCTTGTCTTCCTAAGAATTTGTTTATTTCAGAGGGAGAGAAATTTACTTTTCTTCCTCTCACATAGACACACTTAAAGTCAGCTGACCTTCCATCAACACATCCATCAGATAAATTCACTATGAATTCTTTGACAAGATTTTCATAGCAATTGGTAAACTTTACCACAGTATTCATTAGACCAGCAGCTTGGATGAGGTCCATGATCTCCTTACATTCCATGGCACCTTTGTTCAGTTCTCTTTCCAAGGCTATTCTTTTCAAGCAAACATACTTCCATCTGTTAGCATTTTCAGGGTGGTGAAAAGAAATGTTATCAGTGGGGACTTCAGGAACTTTAGCCATTTTGCTTGATGGGAGTTTCCTTCTGAGAGGAATGTCTTCAGCATCAACTTCAAAATCTGATTCCTCATCAGACTCATACGGTTCAGGCTCTTTCCTTTTCTTTGCTATTGGTTGTCTCACAGGCTTTGAGAGACTACCAGCAGGTACTCGGGTTTTCACCTTCCCTTTGGACAGCCCAGTCTTCACAGTTTCTACACCAGTCTTGTCTTCAGTCCTAGTTTTCTTGTGAACAACATCAGCAGTCTTCTCTTTTGCAGCATCCTGCTTTCCTTTCCTGTTCATCATCCTTCTAGCTATGCTAGGGTTGATATTTGCAATTAGGTCATTGTCAGAGTATTCTTCATCCACATCAATCACCGGGGGTTCAACATCCTTTTCTAAAGGGTTCTGGAGATCATCAAGATTTTCAGATGATTTCCTAATGTTGTCATCCGGTGTCTCAACATTCTTAGTGACATTTGGATTCATTTCAGCATTTGGACCAACAGATTCTTGATTTAAAGGAACATAAATGCCAGGTACCGAGTGGTTCTCATTCAGAATCCTTGTAACAAGTCTAGCTATTGCTTGATGAACATAAGCTGAGCCTTCCGTATTTGCTATTTCAGAGGGAACAAAAGATGATGGATGAGAGGGATTACCAGATGAAGTGGCTTGAGACCTTCCTGCATGCCTTGTTCTAAGCTTTTTAACCTTAGAGGGGTTAGCTGCCAGTTCTCTAAGAGGAGTAATCTCCAAGACTTCAGAATCCATGCAAGATGTGATTGCCCTAGGTTCTCGATCATAGGATGCGGATGAAACAGTCGTCTTGGAAGAGGAAGATGTCTTGGATAGTTGAGACATTTTGAGAGTCTTAGAAAACCAATAACACCGAGAGAGAAATCTTTGATTGAGAAAATGGGGAATGTTGCAGAGCCGAGAGAGGAAGGAGGTAAATGAGTGTCTATTCAACTTCTTGACAATTTTGAAAGAAATAGAAAAACATATGATTAACCCAATCAAAATAGACTTAGCACAAAAATCTCCTTCATCCCTTGTTTTAAGCAAAATTAATTGCTACATTTCATCATGTTGGCAAATACCCAACTTGCCCCTCAAATTTTCAAATTGATTTGCATCAAGTGCTTTGGTAAAAATGTCATCCGGCTGTAGTTCAGTGGCAACATGTTCCAGTCTAATCGTCTTCTCCTCTACAAGATCTCTGATAAAATGATGTCTAATGTCAATATGTTTGGTCCTGCTATGCTGAATAGGATTCTGGGAAATGTTGATTGTACTCAGATTGTCACAGTACAATGTCATAACATCTTGTGTGACATTATACTCAGTAAGCATCTGTTTCATCCATACCATTTGAGCACAGCTACTACCAGCTGCTATGTATTCAGCTTCAGCAGTAGAGAGAGACACACAGTTCTGTTTCTTGCTGAACCAGGTGACCAGATTATTTCCTAAGAAGAAACATCCTCTAGAGGTGCTCTTTCTATCATCAGCACTTCCAGCCCAATCAGCATCACAGTAACCAGTCAGAGTTGGTTCACAACCATGAGAGTACAACAAGCCATAGTTGTAAGTTCCACTTACATACTTCAAAATTCTCTTCACTTGGTTGATATGACTGACTTTGGGATCAGCTTGGTATCTTGCACAAACTCCAACTGCAAAAGCAATGTCAGGTATGCTGGCTGTTAAATACAGCAGACTTCCTATCATGCTTCTGTACAGACTTTGGTCCACCTTAACCCCACTTGAATCTTTGGATAGCTTTAGATGAGTAGGTGCAGGAGTCCTTTTGTGGCTGGCATTCTCCATTCCAAACTTTTTGACAATGTTCTTAGCATACTTGCTTTGAGACAGAAAAATTGACTCTTCCATTTGTGTGACTTGCAGTCCAAGAAAGTAGGTCAATTCTCCCATGAGACTCATTTCAAATTCAGCCTGCATCTGGTCAGCAAAATGTTTAACCATTTTCTCTGACATTCCCCCAAATACTATGTCATCAACATAGATTTGATCTACCATTATCTTTCCTCCTTCATTTTTGACAAAGAGGGTTTTATCCAAGCCTCCTTTTCTGTATCCTTTGTCAGAGAGAAATTTTGTCAACCTGTCATACCATGCTCTAGGAGCTTGTTTCAGCCCATATAAAGCTTTCCTCAATTCGTAGACATGATCAGGATAGTTTGGATCCACAAAACCTTTAGGCTGTTCCACATAAACTTCCTCATTTAAGTACCCATTTAGGAAGGCACTTTTTACATCCATCTGAAATAGCTTGAACTTTAGGAGACAAGCAATTCCCAATAGGAGTCTGATTGATTCCAGTCTGGCTACAGGGGCAAAGGTCTCATCAAAATCAACCCCTTCAACTTGAGTGTATCCTTGAGCAACAAGTCTTGCCTTATTCCTGGTGACAACTCCTTCAGAATCTGATTTGTTCTTGTAGATCCATTTTGTGCCAATGATGTTTGTTCCTTTTGGTCTAGGAACTAGCTCCCATACTTCATGTTGCTTGAATTGGTTTAATTCATCTTGCATTGCTCCAATCCAGTATTCATCAGTTAAAGCCTCCTTAATATTTCTTGGTTCAATTTTAGATACAAAGCAAGAGTTTGAGATGATTTCTCTAGATCTTGTAATGACTCCACTGTTAGGATCTCCTATGATGAGTTCTTTAGGATGATCTTTCTGAATTCTGATGGAAGGGTTTTTGCTAGCTTCCTTTGATTCAGAGTCTGCTGCAGTGGTGTTAGGTAGATCATTCTGTTGAGTTGAAGTCTCAAAGAATGTCTCAACATTACAAGGGACATCTGTTTCCTCATGATAATCATCAACTATGACATTTATTGATTCCATCATGACTTTGGTCCTGGAATTGAATACCCTATAAGCTCTGCTGTTGGTGGAGTATCCTAGAAATATTCCTTCATCACTTTTAGGGTCCAGCTTCCTCCTTTGTTCACGATCTGCCAGAATATAGAATTTGCTACCAAATACATGGAAGTACTTCATTGTTGGCTTTCTTCCTTTCCAGAGTTCATAAATGGTGGATGAGGTTCCTTTTCTCAAGGTGACCCTGTTATGGACATAACAGGCTGTATTCATAGCTTCAGCCCAAAAATGAATAGGAAGTCTCTTGGCATGAATCATTGCTCTGGCAGATTCCTGTATGGTCCTGTTTTTCCTTTCTAAAACTCCATTTTGTTGAGGAGTTATAGGAGAAGAGAATTCATGATTAATTCCCTCTGAGGAACAAATCTCATTAAACTTGTTGTTTTCAAATTCCTTCCCATGATCGCTTCTGATTCTGACAATGCACCCTTCTTTTTATCTTTGGATTCTTTTGCACAGTTCTTTAAAAACTTCAAATACATCAGATTTTTCCCTAATGAAGTTAATCCAGGTGAATCTGGAAAAATCATCCACAACAACATAGGTATATCTTTTTCCACCAAGACTTTCCACCTGCATTGGTCCCATCAGGTCCATATGAAGAAGTTCTAGAACCTTAGAGGTGGTCAGATGTCTTGACTTTGGATGTGACATCCTAGTCTACTTACCAACCTGACATTCTCCACATACTCTCCCTTCATCAATTTGCAGTTTTGGAATCCCTCTGACTGCCTCCATGGATATAATCCTTTTCATTCCTCTTAGATGTAGATGACCAAGTTTTTGGTGCCACAGTTTCACTTCTTTTTCTTCTTTGGCAATAGAACACACAGTAGAGTAATTAGTGTTCTCAGGCTCCCACAAGTAGCAGTTGTCTTTAGATCTGACTCCTTTCATTACAACTTCTTGTTTCTCATTAGTTACAAGACATTCATATTTTGAGAAGTTGACCTTGAATCCTAGATCACATAATTGGCTGATACTTATGAGATTAGCAGTCAAGCCTTTTACCAGCAATACTTCATTTAGATTTGGAACTCCAGGGCAGTCCAAGTTTCCAACTCCTTTGATTTCTCCTTTAGCACCATCTCCAAAGGTCACATAACTAGTGGTGTGAGGTTTAACATTATTGAGAAGGTTCTTGATTCCAGTCATGTGCTTAGAGCATCCACTGTCAAAGTACCAGTCTTCCTTTGTAGAGACTCTAAGAGAAGTGTGAGCTATCAGGGCAGTAGCTTTTTTCTTCCACTGTGGAGTATATGGTACCTTGTTAGACTTAGGTTTGACACCTGAGTTCTGATTAGGATATCCATATAATCTGAAGCAGAATGGATTTATGTGACCAAACCTCCCACAATGATGACATCTCCATCTTTGATACTTTTTCTTCATATTTCTCTGTTCACGATGTTAAGTGCTATGTTGTGACATCTGTTTTGACATTTGTTTATCAGGCCTGGTCTTCTTGTCTATACCAGATTTCTTTGCTGCCACAAATCCTAGACCAGACTTGTTTCCCACATTTTGTCCAACCTGAAGGATTTCTTCCAATTTGTTAGTTCCATTTGTCAGCATCTTGACAGATTTGGTCATCTGGTCCAGCTTTGAGTTTAGCATTTGAACCTCCCCTTCTAGATGACTTATAGTATCAGTGTCTGCCCTTTTCTCAGCCTCCAACTTTATTATAAGTTTTGATTGTCTCTCATTTTGCTGACAGACTTCAGCACTTCTGATACATAATTTCTTGTAGGAATCAGCCAGTTCTTCAAATGTCACTTCCTCATCACTAGAGTCACTATCAGAGTTACAAATACCAATTAGTGCAGTAACTAGTTTGGCAGATTCTTCTTCAGAATTACTTTCTGAATCACAGTCAGACCAAGTAACAGACATTCCTTCCTTTTGTTTCTTAAGAAAGGTAGGACATTCAGCTCGAATGTGCCCATATCCTTCACATCCATGGCATTGAATTCCTCTGCTTTGATTTCCCTTCTCTTCAGACTTTGGTCTTCTGCTGGAGTCATAAGATCTGTTAATGTCAGAAGGAATGTTCTTGACATTTGACCTTGACTTTGGATCCATTCTCTTGATGAGTTTGTTGAATTGTCTTCCAAGCATGGCAATAGCTTCTGAAATATTTTCTTCTTCATCCTCCTTGTTTTCATCTTCAGTGTTAGATACAAGTGCTATGCTCTTGTTTTTCTTGTCGACATTGTCACTAATCCCCATTTCAAAGGTCTGAAGAGACCCAATGAGTTCATCCACCTTCGAATTGCTGATATCCTGGGCTTCCTCTATAGCAGTTACCTTCATTGCAAATATTTTAGGCAAGGATATGAGAATCTTTCTCACCAGTTTTTCTTCTGACATCTTTTCTCCCAATGCTCCTGAGGTGTTGGCAATCTCCAAGATGTTCATGTGAAACTCATGAATGGTTTCATCTTCCATCATCCTTAGGTTCTCAAATTTGGTAGTCAGCATCTGAAGCCTTGACATTTTTACTTTGGATGTGCCCTCATGTGTAGTTTTGAGAGTGTCCCAAACTTCCTTGGCCAGTTCACATTGATGTACTAGTCTGAATATGTTTTTATCAATTCCATTGAACAAGGCATTTAATGCTTTGGAATTGCCCAGAGCTAACTCATCTTCTTCTTTGCTCCATTCTTCCTCAGGTTTCAAACCTATTGTCCCATCTTTCTCAGTTATGGTGGGATGGTTCCATCCTTTGTCAGCAGCTCTCCAAGCCTTTTTGTCCAGTCATTTTAAGAAGGCAACCATACGAGGTTTCCAGTAGTCATAATTTGATCCATCCAGAATGGGTGGTCTGTTTCCAAAAACTCCTTCTTTGTCCATAGCGCCAGAAAGTGATATCCCTAGATCTCACCCAGTAAGACAGGCAGGGTGCCTGCTCTAATGCCAATTGAAATTCTGGCAACAAATACTCAATGTCACAGTGAATGTTATGACACCGTATCTGACTTTCTATAAGACAGTAAAACAAAAATAGTAAAGAACACAGTCAATTGTTTACCCAGTTCAGTGTGAAACAACACCTACTCTGGGGGCTACCAAGCCAGGGAGGAAATCCACTATAAGAGATGTTAATTCAGGAATAAACCAACCAGTTTATCTCCTTCACTTAAGACCTACCCAATGCAACTTCAATCTAAGTTCAACTTAAACCTGAGTTCCTACTCACTCCCCCTCAATCACAGCAGTGATACTAAACAATTTACTAATGAAATTATGAAGACACTCTTCAGAACATACACTTGATTATGCTTCACAGCTTTTAATCAAGTAACACAAACACTCGTGCTTCAAAGCTTTGAGTGATACATAGACCTAACTTGACCTTGCTTCAAAGCTTTAATCAAGTGACACAAACACTCGTGCTTCAAAGCTTTGAGTGATACACAACCCTTACAATCAAAACCTACTCCAAGTCACTTATCACAATGATACTTGCTTGGATTACAGTAGTTAAAACTATACATCTCCTTGTTGATCTTCTGTCAAAAAGTTATCTTCACCAACAGCCTTCCTGTTGAATATATAGGCAGCTGTTCTGCAGTTAGGGCTTCCATGAAAAACTAGGGTTAATTAGGGTTAACCGCAAGACTTGGTCACAAAACTTTATCAACCAGATTAGGGTTAAGTCAAGTTAACCTAAATTCCACGTGAGCTTCTGTTCTGGAAGTATGAACCATATTCCTGAAAAATCACAAAATTAACAAAACTGCCTAACTGTTATATCAGTACAGGATGTCTTAACATTGGTTATGATAACAAGAATCCTGTTTACTGATTTTGGTAGAGGTAATAAATGTGATCATTGCATAATGATCAGATGCATACTCATAATGAGCAGCTACTGTATGCTATTCTTTTTCTGCAGAAAGTACCTAGTAACAGAATGTTATGACATCAGTCATGACATTCACACACCTAGTTTTACCAAAAATACATGCCAATAACTAAACACTTACAATCTGGTCGCATCCGGGTTTCAACTTGAATTTAAGGCATACTAACATGCGGTCGTTTCCAGGCTTCAATAGTAATTGGCCGAGTAAAGTGTTATCTGGTCGAATTCTAAGCTTCGCAGTACCTCATACTGTTATCTGGTCGTGCTCCAGGTTTCACAGTGTCTCTTGCCGCTATATGGTCGTGCTCCAGTCTTCATAGCGTCTTATACCATTATCTGGTCGTGCGTCAGGCTTCACGGTGTCTTATACCACTATCTGGTCGATTCCAGGCTTCGTAGTATTTGTACTATTATTCGGTCGATTTCTGGGCTTCATAGCTTGAATTTGAGATATACCACTATCTGGTCGATTCCAGGCTTCATAGTATCTTGTACTGTTATCCGATTGATTTCCAGGCTTCACAGTAACTTGCTGGGGATTAAGCTGTTTTCCGGTCGATTTCCGGGCTTCATAGCTTGAATTTAAGATATATTACTATCTGGTCGATTACAGGCTTCATAGTATTTTGGAGAAATCAAGATATTATCCGGTCGATTTCCGGGCTTCATAGCTTGAACTGGAATAGAAATCTTAGTATCGATTTGACTAAACCAGGGAAAACTTGTGAGAACTTCAACTAGGAGGGAAATCTTAGTATCAATATGACTGATCCCGGGAGAGGTCTCGGATTAACTTTGACTGGCATAGAAATCAGGGGAATCTTAGCGGCGATTCGGCTGACCCAGACGAAAGTCTTAGAACATCTTCAACTAGAATAGAGACCTTAGTGTCGGTTTGACTGAACCAGAGAGAACTTGTGAGAACTTGATTGCATCTTTCCCTGAAAGGTAAAGAGTTAGTCGTATGTAATGTCATGATGTATGAAATACATTGAATGATGATGTTCTCAAAATAAATGAGATTGTGTTGTATAATATGTATGCGCATGCCATGATGTATGGATATGCAATGCTATTGTGACATTCTCTAGCCGGGGAAAATAAATCATGAACTGCTGCTGGAGAGTATAAGGAGTTGAGTTATTCGTTTCTGCTGGGGATAGTGACCGAAGCTGATTAGCTGGAGATTTATATTCGTTCTGCTTGAGAATATTCTGCCGGGAGAGATTCTGGTTGAGAATAATCCTGCGGGGGAATGACTCCGTGGGGTAGAGAGATACTTTGTTGGAAAATCTACTGATTTGGAGAAATAAACTCAGCTGAGGATGAACTTCCATTGCTGGAGAGAAGAGCTCTATTGGAGACCGAGCTTCCGCTGTCAGAGAAATAAACTCTGCTCGGGAGAAAACATTATAAATTATTTATGATTAGAAAGCTCGGTTGGGGAATACAGACATCGGCTTTCTGAAGGAACCTGCTGGGGAAGGAATTCCTGCTTGGGGATACGTCGGTCGGACCTTGGTTGTCTCGGCTCTGTGTGGAATATAGGTATCACTGGCTTGTATGTGATAGTGACTTTGCTTCCAATTGTCTCTGCCCCTTGTACCATGCTGGGAAAAGTACATGCAGAGATTTTGTGGATGGATCTATGTCGTGATTGTACTTGAACATGTATTTAATGAGTGTCAGGATGACATTCGCCTCTGAATCGTATCTGAACTATACTTGAAACATGTTTTGAATGAGTGTTATAATGACATCTGTCTCTGGATCGTATCTGAAATGTACTTTGAAACATGTGTCGAATGAGTGTCAGAATGACATCCGTCTCTGGATCGTATCTGAACTGTTTATAGAATGAGTATCAGAATGGAATCCGTATATGAAGCGTATCTGAACTGTATCTGAAAGTTGAATCTGAATGAGTATCAGAATGGCATCCGTATCTGGAGCGTATCTGAACTGTATCTGAAAGCTGGATCTGAATGAGTATCAGAATGACATCCGTATCTGGTGCGTATCTGAACTGTATCTGAAAGATGAATTCGAATGAGTATCAGAATGGCATCCGTATATGGAGCGTATCTGAACTGTATCTGAAAGCTAAATCTTAATGAGTATCAGAATGGCATCCGTATCTAGAGTGTATCTGAACTGTATCTGAAAGTTGAGTCTGAATGAGTATCAGAATGGCATCCGTATTTGGAGCGTATCTAAACTATATCTGAAAGCTGGGTCTGAATGAGTATCAGAATGGCATCCGTATCTGGAGCGTATCTGAACTATATCTGAAAGCTGAGTCTGAATGAGTATTAGAATGGCATCCGTATCTGGAGCGTATTTAAATTGTATCTGAAAGCTGAGTCTGAATGAGTATCAGAATGGCATCCGTATCTGGAGCGTATCTGAACTGTATCTTAAAGCTGAATCTAAATGAATATCAGAGTGGCATTCGTATCTGGAGCGTATATGAACTATATCTGAAAGATGAATTTGAATTAGTATCAGAATGACATCCGTACCTGGAGCATATCTGAACTGTATCTGAATTCTGGTGCTCTTATTGAATGTTGATCAAGGTATAAGTCTTCAAATGATAGACAGATGATGGGACATAGTCGTACGTTTTAAATCCCTAACTTTTTCCTGGACCACCCTTTCGGGTTTTCAGTCCACTAGGATACCCTTTTTTGCCCAAGCCGCCCTTTTGGGTTTTCGACTTGCCGGGTGTACATATTTTTTCATTTTTTATCCCTAATTTTTGCCCGAACCCTTTTGGTTCGCCGGGATGCCCTTATTTTTGCCTAGGTATGTCAACCTAGCAGGTCTTTGTTATGCGTAGTATTTTCCGACTATGTCCATGCTTTCAGGATGTAGAGAGTTGTCATTGTCCATAGTGTCGTGTTGTAGTACTGTCAAAAATGTTTTCTTGATGGCACATGATTCGTTGCTAGAATGCGTGTGTAATTCCCCAAGCAATTCAGATGGAGATCTGCCCCTGGTTATTTGGAACTTTTGGAGAGACTGCCCCAGGTGTGTTTAGACATCATGTCATGCCCCTTGCTTATGGAAGACCTGTTATTGGAAGTGTCTTTCCCGCTGAGGTGATTCTGTCCATTGAGAGGATGTCTATTCATTGAATATCCATTGTGCAGATTTCTCTGTTGTCAAACAATTAGTCATATGCAAACAATGTAATTTAAAGAATGCAAAACTCATGTATGTCTTGAAATTTTTTTGAAAATGTGTTTTGTGTAGTAACGAAATTTGCAAGAATGTGATATCAACTCAGGATTCATAACAAAGCCTACATAAGTCAGGATACCTTTGTAACAGTATGCTCTCAAACTATCTCATACTTCAGCTAGGACTTTTAAGGGTTATAATGTGGCCTGGTTCATGGTTCAAAAAACAAAGGATAAAGGCTCAAATTTTATTTATACCCAACCCGCTCTTCGTGATGTTCTTCAGTCCTATGCTCAGTTAATTGCGCGTTTAGATCCCGATTGAGTCTGGAATCTTTGCTCTGATACTTGGTGATGATTCAGAAATTGAACATTTGTTTTGAAAAGACAGTCATTTTTGTAATCTTCTTTTTGTCGAGGATTTGTAGTAACCTCTTTTTTTTTTGGTTTTTGTTATCCCTTCTTTTGCCTGAACTGTTTCTTTTGTGATTACAGTCAGCGGGATACCCTAAATTTTCTCTTAAGTCTCCTTCATAGGTTTTGACTTAATGGGCTTTTATTTCGAGAGATAATGACTGCATGTCTTGACGATTATACGGAACCATCACCGTCTTTTGTTTTGGAAGGACGTCTTCAACACCGTTCATTGTGTATGAAGTAGAATATTGTGAATGAATGCGCATCTGAATTAATTGAGAAAACTACCCAGTCCCAGGTTATGATTAAGGGTTTTAATTTGTGTGAAAAGAAAAACTCCTACTTCTTTGGCTCGAAGGGGTTGACTAGGGATTATCTTCCTTATAACTCCACTGTTTAGGATTTGAAACAACGCATGCACATCGTCAGCGGGGTCTGTTCGAAAGCGTACTGTAGAGATTGTGGTATCATTTTCGTCATCCTACCTCTAAGGCTTAGAGTTTTTAATCGAGAGTTGAATATCACAAAAGGAAATAAGAATGCATTTTTGAAATAGTGAATACGAATGAATTGATTCAAGACAAACATGTGCAATGCATTGATGAAATAACGAGGTTTGATATGAATAAATGTTCAAACAAATCAAAAGAAAATTACACATTGAAAATTCTAATGAACGAAAAGTCTTCTTGTGAGAACTTGTCACTTCAGATGGTATGCCTTGGAGGGATGGCAGAAGAACTCAACCTGACTGTCTTTTGTGAATTCTAGTGCTCCTTCATCAATCAGGTCTTGAATTTTATTTCTCAACGCCCAACAGTTGTTGGTGTCATGTCCAGGACTGTTGGAGTGGTACGCACATCTTGCATTTGGATTATACCTTGGGGAGGCTATGTTGGGATTCTTAGGAGGGTCCCTTAACATAACCAACTTGGCCTTCAACATGCGTTGCAATGCTTGAGCCAATGACATGTTGATTTCGGTGAAGCGTCTTTCAAATGTATTCTTCTTATGCTGATTGCCCCATTGTCGTTGGTGAGGTTGTGGTTGGGCTTGTGATGTAGTAGCAATCTGGAAAGGTCTGTTCCTGACCACACCAACCTCTTCTCTCACTGGGGGCTGATTAATGCCTTGATCCACAATTTTAACTCTTTGTTTCATGGATCTGCATCCATCTTGGTGAAGCTTGTTGAGGAAGGCTCTTAGCCCTTCTTGTCCTCGAGCTAAGTTTTGGATAAGAACCATCTGCCCCAGCATCTGGATTCTCATTTCTTCTACCCCAGCTTGCAGTTGTTTCAATTGTTCATCCTTGTTGTTGTCAGGACGTTTCTTGGTCAGATTCCCGGCGAAGAGTGTTTTCAGGTCTTCTTGCCCCTTGGATAGATTCAGGAGAAATTCCTTGAACTGGGCATCTTGAGCTTGGAGATCTCTATTTTCTTGTTGGAGAGCCATTGCTGAAATAAACAGCAAGAACATGAGAGACCTTCTTTGAAACCAGCTTATTCAATGATATGTATTATATATGTATGCAATGTTTTCAAGGATCTCGCGGGGTAAACAATAAAATGCCAAAAGTTGAATTTTGCAACTTTGATTGAAGAACTTTGTATCGTTGAGAGTCCTTCTACGAGAGTCAAGCTCACCATATCAAGTGGGTCATATCCCCTGACTCAAGTTGTTGAGTTTTGATCTTCTGACGACATTGGCTAGAGGAAAATAAATCCCCTTGCCCCTTCTAAACGTCTGATTTATCATAACCTGCATTACAGGCCCTCGAGATCCTTGAAATGGTTAGTCATGATATGCTATGGTATGATGTTTATAATCTCATGATAAATCATAGGTATAGAAAGAGTCACTCCGTTAATAATCACCCTTCCTGGTCCTGTCCCGTACGCCTCGGACAAAGTTGTCCCTTGGCATTATGGTGTCGATGTGTACTATCATGGCATCAAACAAGATCTGAAGAATGAGGAGGCTGATCCTGATGTCAGTAACATTGTCCGAACCAACAAGGTTACCAGAATTGGAAGGGTTTTTTCTCCCGAGATTTCCCCAAAGACTGCCAATAGGCCTGTTGTTATTCCGTCTGCTATTCCTATTGGTACTTCAACTACTACTCCTGTGCTTACTCCAATTATCACTCCCGCCGTCGAGTCATCTGGGACTCAAGGCAAAGAAGTTATAGGTGAGTCTTCCCGGACGGAGGCACCTATAAAAATTATCGTAGAAGCATCTAAGCAAGAGATATAGGAAATATTGAAAATAATTAAAGAGAGTGACTACAATATGGTCGAGCAGCTGGGGCAAACCTCCTCAAAGATATCCATGTTGTCCATGTTGTTGTGCTCCGAGGCCCATGCGAAGTCTTTAATTGCATTCCTCAAGACTGCGCATGTGCCACAAGAAACCTCTGTCGATCAATTCAAAGACTGTATGGCCAGCCTGACTGCTGACAATGGGTTGGGTTTCTCAGATGCAGACTTGACACCGAAAGGGAGGAAGCATAATGATGCTTTGCATGTCTCGATTGAATACAAGGGCACCACTATGGATCATGTGCTGGTAGATACTGGATCCTCACTGAATGTCCTGCTGAAGAAGGCTCTCGACTGACTAGATTGTGAGGGATTGACCTTAAAGCGTAGTAACATTATGGTAAGGGCTTTTGATGGGTCGAAGAGAATGGTGCATGGGGAGGTGGGCATCCCTGTCAAGATAGGATCTCAAACCTTTGATTCCACCTTCTATGTGATGGACATTCAGCCGTCATACTCTTGTTTGTTGGGACGTCCTTGGATCCATGAAGCTGGGGCTGTTACTTCTACACTGCACCAAATGCTGAAGTATCCAGTAAAAGGGAAGATTGTCACTGTGCATAGTGAAGAGGAGTATATGGTGAGCCACCTCAACTCCTTCAGGTACATAGAGATAGACGGGGAATTCATGGAGACTCCTTGCCATAACTTTGAAGAGGTTCCCCAGATCCTGGCATCGACTAAAACTACTACCAGCAACAAACCTCCTCTGAAGATGGCTTCTCTCAAAGACGCCAGAGCAGTGGTTGAAGAAGGTGGGTATACCAATTGGGGACAGCTCCCTGATTTTACTCACAAAACTGACAAGTTTGGTTTGGGCTTTACTTCAGGAGCTCAAAGGGTTGTTTGACACGCTCGGGCCGGAGGACCTCCCCTACGTATCAACAATCGGGGAATTAATGCCATTGAAGAAAGTGAGGAAGACTCTGACATTGACAGCTGGATCTACCCAACTACTAACGATGGACCGAGTAACTGGACGACTAGGGGCTTTATACCAGTTTCTTTTATTCCGCAGTAATTGTCTTACTTGTTTTGAGATTTGAAATAAACAATTTAAACTCTACAGCCTTGTGCCTTGCCCGAGGCACATTGGCTTTATTTGTGAGGGATATTATTTGTCATTTCATATATCATCAATAAAACATTGGACGTTCCTTGCATACAAATTTTGCGCTCTATGTTTTTCTTTTTTGTTTTCACTTTATTAAAACAGCTATGCTTTTACACACACTCATGTATCATACTGCAGATCCATATCCACTATGGATCCCATTGATAACAACTCTGCTACTGCCAGTTATGACTTCGAAAATCCAATCAACCAAGTCGAAGACGAAGGTGAGGGTGATTGTGAGGTGCCTGGAGAACTTGCTAGACTATTACAGTAGGAAGAAAGGGCTATACAGCTTCATGAAGAGCCAGTTGAGACGATAAACCTGGGCACGGAGATAGACAGAAAAGAGGTCAAGATCGGCACAAATCTGGAAGTTAAGATCAAACAATGGTTGATACAAGTGTTGCATGACTACGTTGAGATCTTCGCTTGGTCATATGAAGACATGCCAGGTTTAGACACTGATATTGTGGTACATCGTCTGCCAACTAAGGAAGACTGTCCTTTGGTTAACAGAAGGTCTGCCGTATGCGCCCTGAAATGTCAGAGAAGATCAAGGCAGAGGTCATGAAGCAGTTCAACACAGGGTTCTTAGTTGTCACCTCCTATCCACAATGGGTTTCTAACGTTGTTCCAGTACCTAAGAAGGACGATAAGGTACGGATGTGCGTGGATTACAGAGATCTAAACAGGGCAAGCCCCAAGGATGACTTCCCACTTCCTCACATTGATGTTCTGGTTGACAACACTGCGCAACACAAAATCTTCTCCTTCATGGATGGTTTCTCTGGCTAAAACCAGATCAAGATGGCTCCTGAAGACATGGAGAAGACAACCTTCGTCACACAGTGGGGCACCTTCTGTTACAAGGTGATGCCTTTTGGGTTGAAGAATGCTGGGGCAACTTATCAGCGCGCCATGGTCACTTTGTTCCACGATATGGTCCACCATGAGATCGAGGTTTATGTTGATGACATGATAGCCAGGTCTCAAACCGAGGAAGAGCACCTTGATCATTTACAAGTGTTATTTGAAAGGTTAAAAACATACAAGCTGAGGTTGAATCCGAACAAGTGCACCTTCGGGGTAAGGTATGGTAAGCTCCTGGGTTTCATTGTCAGCGACAAAGGCATCCAAGTAGACCCTACGAAGGTAAAATCCATACAAGAAATGCCAGCTCCCCGTACAGAGAAGGAAGTTAGAGGTTTGTTGGGACGCTTGAATTATATTGCCAGGTTCATTTCACATCTAACTGCTACTTGTGAGCCCATCTTCAAGCTTCTGAAGAAAGATCAAGTGGTAAAGTGGAATGATGAATGCCAAACAGCTTTAGAAATAATCAAGGAATACCTTCAAGAACCCCAAGTCTGATGCCTCCGTTTGAAGGTAGACCTTTGATATTGTACTTAACAGTGCTAGACAATTCAATGGGGTGTGTGCTGGGGCAGCATGACGAGTCTGGTCGAAAAGAGCATGCAATATACTACCTTAGCAAAAAGTTTACCGACTGTGAGACACGATACTCACTACTCGAGAAAACTTGCTGCGCTTTGGCATGAGCTTCTTTCTGACTAAGACAGTATATGCTGACCCACACTACTTTGTTGATATCTAAGATGGATCCAATCAAATACATCTTCTAGAAACCCGCTCTCTCCGGAAGAATAGTAAGATGGCAGATGATCTTAACTGAATATGATATACAATATACAACTCAGAAACCAATCAAGGGGAGTTTATTGGCTGATCATTTGGCTCATCAGGCCGTGGATGACTATCAGTCCATGAATTTTGAGTTCCCGGATGAGAATATTATGCTGGTGACTGACTACGAAGAACCTGGGCCAGATGAAGGATCCGGAGAGGGATCCTGATGGACTATGGTTTTTGATGGAGCTTCGAACGCACTTGGTAATGGAATCGGCATTGTAATCATATCTCCTGAGGGATGTCATACTCCTTTCACCGACCGACTATGTTTCAATTGCACTAATAACATGGCGGAGTATGAAGCTTGTATCATGGGTCTCAAGGATGCTATTGACCTCAGGATCAAGTTCTTGGACATTTTCGGGGATTCAGCCTTGGTAATAAGTCAGATCAAAGGCGAATGGGATACGAAGCATCTTAATCTAATCCCATATAAAGAGCACGTGATGACATTGCTCCCACACTTTGAGGAGGTAACTTTTAAACATTTCCCACGAGATGAGAATCAGTTAGCGAACGCGCTAGCTACCATGTCTTTTATGTTCAAAGTCAGGTGGGACAATGAAGCTCCCCGAATCACCATTGAGAGGTTGGATAAACCAGCGCACTGTTGTGAGATTGATACGGAAGAGGTCGCATACAAACCCTGTTTTCACGAAGTCAAGAGGTATCTCGAGACTCAAGAGTATCTCGAAGGGGCATCTGTCAATGGTAAGAAGTTTATGAGAAGGTTCGCTGTGAAATTCTTCCTCAGTAACAGAATCCTCTACAAGTGCAATCATGACTCTACCTTACTACGCTGTGTAGACAAGAGCGAAACAGAGAGGATTATGACAGATATACATGAAGGTATCTTCGGAACCCATTCCAGTGGACATACCATGGCTAAGAAGATCCTACGGGAAGGATATTATTGGTCTACTATGGAAGCAGACTGTTATCAGCACTCCCGAACTTGTCATAAGTGCCAAATCTACGCTGATAAGGTGCATGTGCCTCCGGTTCCCTTGAGCGTCTTGACAACTCCGTGGCCCTTTGCAATGTGGGGAATTGACATGATCGGAGAAATCAGGCCCACTGCTTCCAATGGACATCGCTTCATTCTAGTGGCCATTGATTACTTCACGAAGTGGGTTGAGGCGGCCTTTTTTGCTACTGTGATCAAGAACATTGTGGTGTAGTTTATCCGACATAATCTAATTTGTCGGTATAGTGTGCCAGAGAGAATTATTACTGACAATGGTACGAATCTCAACAACACAATGATCACCGAGCTCTGTAAACAGTTCAAGATACAACATCATAACTCTTCTCCCTACCGGCCAAAGATGAATGGCGCTGTTGAAGCGGCTAACAAGAACATCAAGAAAATTCTACAGAAGATGACGGTGACATACAAAGACTGGCATGAGATGTTACCATTTGATCTTCATGGATACTATGACACGGTGGCAGAATCGACTGTTATACTGGTTTTTGATTTTTGTTCGCAAATGTTGCGGTAAGTAAGAGTCGCAACCGACTTTGATTTTATCCAATCAGGAAAAGGAAAAGGAACAGAAAAAACCTTTTTCGAGATGTTTCTGAGTACGGGGGTAGATTATAGAAAGGGAAGGTGTTAGCACCCTTTCTATCCATGGTTTTCCATGGGCTCTTAGGTACTTGCTCATTTTGAAATTGCTTGTGTGTGCTTTGCTTTGAAATGTTTTGTTTTACTTTATTTTAACCCTTGTTTCTATCCTCAAGAGTGTGACGAAGTGTTTTGAAAACTTTAGTTTGAAAAGTTTGTGTGAAAAAGTTTTTGTTTGTTTGAGTAAATACCTAGGAACTAATCTACCTACTCGAAAAAGATTATTCATTTTCTCGTTTCCTTTAGACCGTGTTATCCTACTATTAGTGAGTAGGTAACCCTAGTCGTTGGATGTTTGAGGGACTATCGAAAGGGACGTAATGGTCATTGAAGGCAATATGTAAGGATACCTTAGCATTTGAATGGACTGTCATCATATATTCGTAGGCAACATCGAGGGACAAGATCATTTCTCGTAGGCAACTCGAGGGACGTTAAGGGACTATAATCTTTATGATGACTTTTAAATTGAGGGTCTTTTGCTAAGATATCCCTACGTTCGAGGAACATGACCATTGTTTTCCGAGGCAACCAAGTGGGGAGTACCCTAGGGGTGCAAGTGTGCAACAGTTTGTTTTTTCAGTTATATTTATCTTGCAATTAGGGTTTTCTATCGTTCATTTTTATCTTTCCATACAATCCTATTAATCTAAGCATTGCATAAAATATAGTAGCAGCAGATAAAGGCGGAAATGTAAGCCTAAGCTATTACAGAGCTTTGGGGCAGTTACATAATAGTGAAGAGGGCGGAAAAGAAATCCTAAAACTATTACATCCCGGAAGCAATTACATGATAATGATAAATAAAAAAAACGGGAAAAATAAAGCTACACTATTACAATTGAACGCGCCTTATACACTTTATCTAGGAAAATAAAAATAAGATGAAAATAGCAAAGAAAATGTTTTGGTGATTTTTTATGAAAAAAAAATGATTTATGAATATTAATTAAATAAACCTAAAAAAACCTAATTAATTTTAATTAATAAAAAAAAGTCAATTTTGAAAGAAAAAAAAAGATTAATAAAAAAACCTAATTAACTTTAATTAATAAAAGGTTAGTTTTGAAAAGAAAGAAAAAAAGTTTAATTAAAAACCTAAAACCTAATTAATTTTAATTAATAAAAAAATGTCAATTTTGAAAGAAAAAAAGGGTTAATAAAAAAACCTAAAACCTAATTAATTTTAATTAATAAAAGGTTAGTTTTGAAAAGAAAGAAAAAAAGGTTAATTAAAAACTTAAACCTAATTAATTTTAATTAAAAAAAAGGTTAATTTTGAAAAAAAGTTAAAAAAATATAAAATTAATTAACCTAAAAATTAAATTAGGTTTTTTTTTTAAAAAAAAGTTTGTGAAAAAAAGTTTTGTGATTAAGTGAATTTAAGATTGAAAAAGACAAATTGGTTAGAACCCAAAAACAAACAATGAAATTAAAAACCTAAAATTAAATTAAAATCTAAAATTAAATTAAAACCTAAAATTAAATTAAAAAAAACCTAAAATTAGTTATTCGAGTTTAGGAGGAAAAATCAAAGGTTTGTGAAAAATATTAGGTTTTATGAAAAAGGTTTTAAACAGAAAGAAGAAAAATAGGTAAAATAGATAAAAGGAATGAAAGAAAACCAAAACTAATAGGGGTGGGTGTTGAACCCACGCCCTTAACCTTCTCAGGATGTCTGCCTCGTCATGCATTGGTAGTTGTTCTGTTTTGGCCTCAGTATTTTGTAATAACCCTGCATGGGACCCTGTCTAAATCTGCAGTGTTGAATCTCATGAACACATTAAATAAATTACTATATCATGAAATACAAATAAAGCAAATATATGAAATTTTGTAATGTTAAAACAGATATGGAAACACCCTTTTGATCTTGGAGATCAAACCAGCCTTACCTTTACTGGAGAAGTAGTGAGATGTGAGTTTGTAACAAGGATGACTTGTTTGTAGTGAGATGGAGGTTTGTAACAAGGATTTCAAGGTTTTTTGGGTTCTTGAAAGAATTTGATATTTTGACAGGGTTGTGGCAAATATTTTTTTTCTCCCTTTGTTTGTGTGAAAAGAATGAGATTATATAATGGAAATTAGAGAAAAAAATGGGCTTTGAATGTGCAATTGGACCTCCAATAACCACAAGCAATAGTGCAGATTTTTATTCAATTGAATCCGTCATGTTCTAGGCTAAATCTCAGGGACTTAAGTGCAATTTTTGAAGTTGAAATGTGTAAAAAAAATGTATCCGATATCGAGAACAAAGTCCTGTCCGAAAATGAGCTCAATCGGATAAACGGTGAATTAGTTATGAATTTTTGAAGTTTTGGCTCAGGCAAACTTATTTTGGGCTCCAATGTCAACTCTGACACGTTCTTCAATAAAAATGGTATTGATCGGAGCATAACCCGGTCTCAACTTTGGAAGAAAATTTGTAGATCTCTGAGCCAGTGTCCTTGTGTAAAAATATGGGCTCGATCCTATAAAAATTGACAGAGTTATGAATTTTCGAAGTTTCGACCCAAATGAAATAATATTCAACATTCAGGATTTTCGGCGCGTCACGCGCACTTTGGGAAAAAAATGAAGGCCTTTTGGATACCTTTCAAACTCGATATCTCTTGTAAAAATGTAGCCAACTCAATTTTTGAAATTTTGGCGCCGAAACCAGCTCAATATGATGAAAATCGACCAAGTTATGATTTTCTGAACATGACGCAAATAAACTTTTGTCACAAAGTTTCTGTATAAAATTACTTGATAAATCCGCATTTTTGAAGATCTTCTGATCGAAATTGGCTTTCATCCGTGAGAGATGAAAACATAGATGACGTCAAGATCGAATTTTGGCCACAGGAACGGGTTCAAAACAAGCCACGATCTTCAAGTTATGAATTTTTTAGTGCGTAAAAACTGCACTTTCAGCACACTTTTTCACCACGTTTCTTGGAGAAAACTCACACATTTAGAGACCTTCTTTAAAGAATTGATTCATGAGTCGAACCTGAATTTGAGAATACATTATCAGAGATATCTTGGCGAAAGAACACCTAAATATGACGCGCCGAGTTGGACTTGTGAATCTTTGAACCCCGAATCGTTACAAAACAGCGAACCGATCTTTAGCACGGAAAATACTCCGAGAACATCCATTGGCGAAATAAACGTCACTTGTAACCTGAAGAAGCTTGCTAAATATACCTTGATTCCATAACCATAAAACCAATAATATGCGTGTATGAAAAGAGGGTAAATTTTGGGGTACAACAGCTGCCCCTGTTCAATCTTCTTAAACCTGAAGATTTAGATTGGCTTGTCTGCCTTTCGTGATCTGAAGGTGGAAGATGATTGAACACTAGAGTGCCCAGAAATTTGCACTCGTCTGTAACGATGCTTGACTATATAGGTAGTATCGGGGATGGTCTTATAGATTCCATTTGGAGAAGATGACTGAAAGTCGTCGGAGATGGGCTTAAAGATGCCATCCGGAAGATATGACGGAGAATCGTCGGAGATGGGCTTAAAGATGCCATCTAGAGAATGTTGAGTTCCCGAGATATTCCTTCGATGAGAATTCTTGTTCCTGTTGTTGAGGAGGAATCTGCTGAGGAATGTTGGTCTCTGTCTTGGGAGAAATAGAATTTTAGGAGCTTCAGTTGTCTGTTACTCTACTGAGGAATCATCTCTTAGTCGAGGAGATGAAAATGAACTGCTATCTGGTCGCGCTCCAGGCCTTATAGTGATTTGCTGAGAATAATAAGACTGACTGCTATCTGGTTGTGCTCCAGGTTTTACAGTGACTTACTGGGGAGATGAGATTAAACTTGCTATCTGGTCGTGCTCCAGGCTTTGCAATCTCAAAAACTGTTATCCAGTCGTGCTCCAGGCTTCAGAAGGAATTAAATGGTTATCTGGTCGCATCCGAGTTTCAACTTGAATTTAAGGCATACTAAAATCCGGTCATTTCCAGGCTTCAATAGTAATTGGCCGAGTAAAGTGCTATCTGGTCGAATTCCAAGCTTCGCAGTACCTCATACTGTTATCTGGTCATGCTCCAAGTTTCACAGTGTCTCTTGCCGCTATCTGGTCGTGCTCCAGTCTTCACAACGTCTTATACCATTATCTGGTCGTGCGCAAGGCTTCACGGTGTCTTATACCACTATCTGGTCGATTCTAGGCTTCGTAGTATTTGTATTATTATTCGTTCGATTTCCGGACTTCATAGCTTGAATTTGAGATATACCACTATCTAGTCGATTCCAGGCTTCATAGTATCTTGTACTGTTATCCGGTTGATTTCCAGGCTTCACAGTAACTTGTTGGGGATTAAGCTGTTTTCTGATCGATATTCGGGCTTCATAGCTTGAATTTAAGATATACCACTATTTGGTCGATTCCAGGCTTCGTAGTATTTTGGAGAAATCAAGATATTATCCGGTCGATATCCGGGCTTCATAGCTTGAACTTGAATAGAAATCTTAGTATCGATTTGACTAAACCAGGGAAAACTTGTGAGAACTTCAACTAGGAGAGAAATCTTAGTATCGATTTGACTGATCCCGGGAGAGGTCTCGGATTAACTTTGACTGGCATAGAAATCAGGGGAATCTTACCCGCGATTCGGTTGACCCAGACGAAAGTCTTAGAAAATCTTCAACTAGAATAGAGACCTTATTGTCGGTTTGACTGAACCAGAGAGAACTTGTGAGAACTTGATTGCATCTTTCCCTGAAAGGTAAAGAGTTAGTCGTATGTAATGTCATGATGTATGAAATACATTGAATGATGATGTTCTCAAAATAAATGAGATTGTGCTGTATAATATGTATGCGCATGCCATGATGTATGGATATGTAATTCTATTGTGACATTCTCTAGTGGGGGAAAATAAATCTTGGACTGCTGCTGGAGAGTATAAGGAGTTGAGTTATTCGTTTCAGATGGGGATAGTGACCAAAGCTGATTAGCTGGAGATTTATATTCGTTCTGCTTGAGAATATTCTGCCGGGAGAGATTCTGTTTGAGAATAATCCTGCGGGGGAATGACTCCGTGGGATAGAGAGATAATTTGTTGGAAAATTTACTGATTTGGAGAAATAAACTCAGCTGGGGATGAACTTCCATTGTTGGAGAGAAGAGCTCTGTTGGAGATCGAGTTTCCGCTGTCAGAGAAATAAACTCTGCTCGGGAGAAAACTTTTTAAACTGTTTATGATTATAAAGCTTGGCTGGGGAATACAGACATCAGCTTTCTGAAGGAACCTGCTGGGGAAGGAATTCCTGCTTGGGGATACGGAGGTCGGACCTTGGTTGTCTCGGCTCTATGGGGAATATAGGTATCACTGGCTTGTATGTGATAGTGACTTTGCTTCCAACTGTCTCTTCCCCTTGTACCATGATGGGAAAAGTACATGCAAAGATTTTGTGGATGGATCTATGTCGTGATTGTACTTGAACATGTATTTAATGAGTGTCAGGATGACATTCGCCTCTGGATCGTATCTGAACTGTACTTGAAACATGTGTTGAATGAGTGTCATAATGACATCCGTCTCTGGATCGTATCTGAACTATACTTTGAAACATGTGTCGAATGAGTGTCAGAATGACATCCGTCTCTAGATCGTATCTGAACTGTATCTGAACTGATTCTAGAATGAGTATCAAAATGGCATCCGTATCTGAAGCGTATCTGAACTGTATCTGAAAGATGAATCTGAATAAGTATCAAAATGCCATCCGTATCTGGAGCGTATCTGAACTTTATCTGAAAGCAGAATGTGATTGAGTATCAGAATGGCATCCGTATCTGGAGCGTATCTGAACTGTATCTGAAAGATGAATCTGAATGAGTATCAGAATGGCATCCGTATATGGAGCATATATGAATTGTATCTGAAAGATGATTCTGAATGAGTATCAGAATGGCATACGTATCTGGAGCGTATATGAATTGTATCTGAAAGCTGAATCTGAATGAGTATCAGAATGGCATCCGTATCTGGAGCGTATCTGAACTGTATCTGAAAGCTGAGTCTAAATGAGTATCAGAATGGCATCCGTATCTGGAGCATATCTGAACTGTATCTGAAAGCTGAGTCTGAATGAGTATCAGAATGGCATCCGTATCTGGAGCGTATCTGAACTGTATCTGAAAGCTGAGTCTGAATGAGTATCAGAATGGCATCCGTATCTGGAGCGTATCTGAACTGTATCTGAAAGCTGAATCTGAATGAGTATCAGATTGGCATCCGTATCTGGAGCGTATCTGAACTGTATCTGAAAGATGAATCTGAATTAGTATCAAAATGACATCTGTATCTGGAGCATATCTGAACTGTATCTGAATTCTGGTGCTCTTGATGAATGTTGATCAAGGTATAAGTCTTCCGCTGATAGACAGGTGATGGGACATAGTCGTACGTTTTAAATCCCTGACTTTTTCCTGGACCACCATTTCGGGTTTTCAGTCCACTAGGATACCCTTTTTTGTCCAAGCCGCCCTTTTGGGTTTTCGACTTGTCGAGTGTACATATTTTTTCATTTTTTATCCCTAATTTTTGCCCGAACCCTTTTGGTTCGCTAGGATGCCCTTATTTTTGCCTAGGTATGTCAACCTAGCAGGTCTTTGTTATGCGTAGTATTTTCCGACTATGTCCATGCTTTCAGGATGTAGAGAGTTGTCATTGTCCATAGTGTCGTGTTGTAGTACTGTCAAAAATGTTTTCTTGATGGCACATGATTCGTTGTTAGAATGCGTGCGTAATTCCCCAAGCAATTCAGATGGAGATCTGCCCCTGGTTATTTGGCACTTTTTGAGATACTGCCCCAGGTGTGTTTAGACATCATGTCATGCCCCTTGCTTATGGAAGACCTGTTATTGAAAGTGTCTTTCCTGCTGAGGTGATTCTGTCCATTGAGAGGATGTCTATTCATTGAATATCCATTGTGCAAATTTCTCTGCTGTCAAACAATTAGTCATATGCAAACAATGTCATTTAAAGAATTCAAAACTCGTGTCTGTCTTGAAATTTTTTTGAAAATGTGTTTTGTGTAGTAAAATGAAATTTTCAAGAATGTGATATCAACTCAGGATTCATAACAAACCCTACAGGAGTCAGGACACCTTTGTAACAGTATGCTCTCAAACTATCTCATACTTCAGCTAGGACTTTTAAGGGTTATAATGTGGCCTGGTTCATGGTTCAAGAAACAAAGGATAAAGGCTCAAATTTTATTTGTACCCAACCCGCTCTTCGTGATGTTCTTCAGTCCTATGCTCAGTTAATTGCGCGTTTAGATCCCGATTGAGTCTGGAATCTTTGCTCTGATACTTGGTGATGATTCAGAAATTAAACATTTGTTTTGAAAAGACAGTCATTTTTGTAATCTTCTTTTTGTCGATGATTTGTAGTAACCTCTTTTTTTTTTGGTTTTTGTTATCCCTTCTTTTGCCTGAACTGTTTCTTTTGTGATTATAGTCAGCGGGATACCCTAATTTTTCTCTTAAGTCTCCTTCATAGGTTTTGACTTAATGGGCTTTTATTTCGAGATATAATGACTGCCTGTCTTGACGATTATACGGAACCATCACCGTCTTTTGTTTTAGAAGGACGTCTTCGACGCCGTTCATTGTGTATGAAGTAGAATATTGTGAATGAATGTGCATCTGAATTAAATAAGAAAACTACCCAGTCTCAGGTTATGATTAAGGGTTTTAATTTGTGTGAAAAGAAAAACTCCTACTTCTTTGGCTCGAAGGGGTTGACTAGGGATTATCTTCCTTATAACCCCACTATTTAGGATTTGAAACAACGACTGCACATCGTCAGCGGGGTCTGTTCGAAAGCGTACTGTAGAGATTATGGTATCATTTTCGTCATCCTCCCTCTAAGGCTTAGAGTTTTTAATCGAGAGTTGAATATCACAAAAGGAAATAAGAATGCATTTTTGAAATAGTGAATACAAATGAATTGATTCAAGACAAACATGTGAAATACATTGATGAAATAACGAGGTTTGATATGAATAAATGTTCAAACAAATCAAAAGAAAATTACACATTGAAAATTCTAATGAACGAAAAGTCTTCTTGTGAGAACCTGTCACTTCAGATGGTATGCCTTTGAGGGATGGCATAAGAACTCAACCTGACTGTCTTGTGCGAATTCTAGCGATCCTTCATCAATCAGGTCTTGAATTTTATTTCTCAACGCCCAACAGCTGTTGGTGTCATGTCCAAGACTGTTGGAGTGGTACGCACATCTTGCATTTGGATTGTACCTTTGGGAGGCTATGTTGGGATTATGAGGAGGGTCCCTTAACATAACCAACTTGGCCTTCAACATGCGTTGCAATGCTTGAGCCAGTGACATGTTGATTTCGGTGAAGTGTCTTTCGGATGTATTCTTCTTATGCTGATTGCCTCGTTGTCGTTGGCGAGGTTGTGGTTGGGCTTGTGATGTAGTAGCAATCTGGAAAGGTCTGTTCCTGACCACACCAACCTCTTCTCTCACTGGGGGCTGATTAATACCTTGATCCACAATTTTAACTATTTGTTTCATGGATCTGCATCCATCTTGGTGAAGCTTGTTGAGGAAGGCTCTTAGCCCTTCTTGTCCTCGAGTTAAGTTTTGGATAAGAACCATCTTCCCCAGCATCTGGATTCTCATTGCTTCTACCTCAGCTTGCAGTTTTTTCAATTGTTCATCCTTGTTGTTGTCAGGACGTTCCTTGGTCAGATTCCCGGCGAAGAGTGTTTTCAGGTCTTCTTGCCCCTTGGAGATCTCTATTGTCTTGTTGGAGAGCCATTGCTGAAATAAACAGCGAGAACATGAGAGACCTGCTTTGAAACCTGCTTATTCAATGATATGTATTATATATGTATGCAATGTTTTCAAGGATCTCGCGGGGTAAACAAGAAAATGTCAGAAGTTGAATTTTGCAACTTTGATTGAAGAACTTTGTATCGTTGAGAGTCCTTCTATGAGAGTCAAGCTCACCATATCAAGTGGGTCATAGCCCCTAACTGAAGTTGTTGAGTTTTGATCTTCTGACGACATTGGCTAGAGGAAAATAAATCCCCTTGCCCCTTCTAGACGTCTGATTTATCATAACCTGCATCACAGGCCCTCGAGATCCTTGAAATGGTTAGTCATGATATGATATGGTATGATGTTTATGATCTCATGATAAATCACATGTATAGAAAAACAGACAAATCACACCAAGTCCTTAGGTTTAAGGCTTGCTTGAGTTTTAAGGTCATACCCTCTTGAAGCTTAGTTGGTTTCAAACCTGTCTTAGAGAAGTAACCGGGTTCTAAAGATTCTCAATATCACTGATCATCCTTTATCGGGCATTGTTTCAGCTCAAGCAATCTTTTCTTGCGGCCGAAATATCCTGAAAGTCTGATCTCAATGAGTGTAGAATCGAGTATCAACCAATCCTCAGCTTTATACCGAGGTCGACTATCTCACTACTTTCTAATGGCCAAGTTGGTTCAACTAAGGTTCTAAGGCCCGTTAGTGCTTCACGACACAACGCAGCGGCCCTGTATTCTTCTCGTTTCCCCATGAAGGATATCGGTACCAACCAAAGTGTCACACCAACACAGCCATCACTTACACCATATCGGTATACACCGTACAGTCTCCACGATCTATTGCTGTTTACCTAAAAAGTGTCCCCAGATCCGGGTGTAGGATCTTTAGTAATACCCAAACAAAACCCTTGAATTTAAAGCAGGCAAGACAAAACAAGGAAGCAATTTTAAAATGACCTAGATCCTAAGGTAAACCCCACTTTATGTCCCCAGTAGAGTCTCCAGTTCTGTGATACGGTGGCAGAACCGACTGTTATACTGGTTTGCATTTTTTGTTCGCAAATGTCGCGGTAAGCAAGAGTCGCCACCAACTTTTATTTTCTCCAATCAAGAAAAGGAAAAAGAACAGAAAAAACCTTTTTCGAGATGTTTCTGAGTACGGGGGGTAGATTATAGAAAGGGAAGGTGTTAGCACCCTTTCTATCCATGGTTTTCCATGGGCTCTTAGGTACTTGCTCATTTTGAAATTTCTTGTGTGTGCTTTGCTTTGAAAAGTTTTGTTTTACTTTGTTTTAACCCTTGTTTTTGTCCTCAAGAGTGTGACGAAGTGTTTTGAAAATTTTAGTTTGAAAAGTTTGTTTGAAAAAGTTTTTGTTTGTTTGAGCAAGTACCTAAGAACTAATCTACCTACTCGAAAAATATTGTTCATTTTCTCGTTTCCTTTATACCGTGTTATCCTACTATTAGTGAGTAGGTAACCCTAGTCGTTGGATGTTTGAGGGACTATCGAAAGGGACGTAATGGTCATTGAAGGCAACATGTAAGGATACCTTAGCATTTCGAAGGGACTGTCATCATATATTCGTAGGCAACATCGAGGGACAAGATCATTTCTTGTAGGCAACTCGAGGGACATTAAGGGACTATGATCTTTATGATGACTTTTAGATTGAGGATCTTTTGCTAAGATATCCCTACGTTCGAGGGACATGACCATTGTTTTCCGAGGCAACCAAGTGGGGAGTACCCTAGGGGTGCAAATGTGCAACAATGTTTTTTTCCAGTTATATTTATCTTGCAATTAGGGTTTTCTATCGTTCATTTTTATCTTTCCATACAATCCTATTAATCTAAGCATTGCATAAAATATAGTAGCAGGAGATAAAGGCGAAAATGTAAACCTAAGCTATTACAGAGCTTTGGGGCAGTTACATAATAGTGAAGAGTGCGGAAAAGAAATCCTAAAACTATTACATCCCGGAAGCAATTACACGATAATGATAAATAAAATAGCGGGAAAAATAAAGCTACATTATTACAATTGAACGCGCCCTATACACTTTATCTAGGAAAATAAAAATAAGATGAAAATAGCAAAGTGTTTTGGTGATTTTTTATGAAAAAAAATGATTTATGATAATTAATTAAATAAACCTAAAAAAACCTAATTAATTTTAATTAATAAAAAAAGTCAATTTTTAAAGAAAAAAAGGTTAATAAAAAAACCTAAAACCTAATTAATTTTAATTAATAAAAGGTTAGTTTTGAAAAGAAAGAAAAAAAAAGGTTAATTAAAAACCTAAAACCTAATTAATTTTAATTAATAAAAAAATGTCAATTTTGAAAGAAAAAAAGGGTTAATAAAAAAACCTAAAACCTAATTAATTTTAATTAATAAAAAGTTAGTTTTGAAAAGAAAGTAAAAAAAGGTTAATTAAAAACTTAAAACCTAATTAATTTTAATTAAAAAAAGGTTAATTTTGAAAAAAAAGTTAAAAAATATAAAATTAATTAACCTAAAAATTAAATTAGTTTTTTTTTAAAAAAAAGGTTTGTGAAAAAAAGTTTTGTGGTTAAGTGAATTTAAGATTGAAAAAGACAAATTGGTTAGAACCCAAAAACAAACAATGAAATTAAAAACCTAAAATTAAATTAAAACCTAAAATTAAATTAAAAAAACCTAAAATTAGTTATTCGAGTTTAGGAGGAAAAATTAAATGTTTGTGAAAAATATTAGGTTTTATGAAAAAGGTTTTAAACAGAAAGAAGAAAAATAGGTAAAATGGATAAAAGGAATGGAAGAAAACCAAAACCAATAGGGGTGGGTGTTGAACCCACACCCTTAACCTTCTCAGGATGTCTGCCTCGTCATGCATTGGTGGTTGTTCTATTTTGGCCTCAGTATTTTGTAATAACCCTACATGGGACCCTGTCTAAATCTGCAGTGTTGAATCTCATTAACACATTAAATAAATTACTATATCATAAAATACAAATAAAACAAATATATAAAATTTTGTAATGTTAACCGATATGGAAATACCCTTTTGATCTTGGAGATCAAATCAGCCTTACCCTTACTGGAGAAGTAGTGAGATGTGGGTTTGTAACAAGGATGACTTGTTTGTAGTGAGATGGAGGTTTGTAACAAGGATTTCAAGGTTTTTAGGATTCTTGAAAGAATTTGATATTTTGACAGGGTTGTGGCAAATATTTTTTTCTTCCTTTGTTTTTGTGAAAAGAATGAGATTATATAATGGAAATTAGAGAAAAAATGGGCTTTGAATGTGCAATTGGGCCTCCAATAACCACAAGCAATAGTGCAGATTTTTATTCACTTGAGTCCGTCATGTTCTAGGCTAATTCTCAGGGGCTTAAGTGCAATTTTTAAAGTTGAAATGTTAAAACAAAATGTATCCGACATCGAGAACTAAGTCCTGTCCGAAAATGGGCTCAATCGGATAAACGGTGAATTAGTTATGAATTTTTGAAGTTTTGGCTCATGCAAACTTATTTTGGGCTCCAGTGTCAACTCTGACACGTTCTTCAATAAAAAACTGGTATTGATCGGAGCATAACCCGGTCTCAACTTTGGAAGAAAAGTTGTAGACCTCTGAGCCAGTGTCCTTGTGTAAAAATATGGGCCCGATCCGATAAAAAATGACCGAGTTATGAATTTTCGATGTTTCGACCCAGATGAAATAATATTCAGCATTCAGGATTTTCGGCGCGTCACGCGCACTCTGGGCAAAAAACGAAGGCCTTTTGTATACCGTTAAAACTCGATATCTCATGTGAAAATGTAGCCAACTCAATTTGTGAAATTTTGGCGCCGAAACCAGCTCAATACAATGAAAATCGACCAAGTTATGATTTTCTGAACATGACTCAAATAAACTTCTGTCATAAATTTTCTGTATAAATAATACTTGATAAATCCGCATTTTTGAAGATCTTCTGATTGAAATTGGCTTCTAGCCGTGAGAGATGAAAACATAGACGACGTCAAGACGGAATTTTGGCCACCAGAACGGGTTCAAAACAAGCCACGATCTTCAAGTTATGAATTTTTTAGTGCGTAAAAACTGTACTTTCAGCACACTTTTTCACCACGTTTCTTCGGGAAAACTCACACATTGGGAGACCTTCTTTAAAGAATTGACTCTTGAGCCGAACCTGAATTTCAGAATACATTATCAGAGATATCTTGGCGAAAGAACACCTGAATATAACGCACCGGGTTGGACTTGTGAATCTTTGAACCCCGAATCGTTGCAAAACAGCGAACCAGTCTTCAGCACGGAAAATACTCTAAGAACATCCATTGGCGAAATAAACGTCACTTGTAACCTGAAGAAGCTTGCTAAATATACCTTAATTCCATAACCATAAAACCAATAATATGCGTGTATGAAAAGAGCGTAAATTTTGGGGTACAACAGATACCATACCTCAGCACGGACATCGACAGGGGAAACACCCCACTCTCTGGTATATGGCATGGAGGCAGTCCTACCCATCGAAGTCCAAATACCTTCTCTCAGGATTATGAAGGATGCGGGTTTGAACGAAGACGATTGGATCTAAAATCGACTTGATCAGCTAAATCTAATCGACGAGAAGAGACTTACTACTATCTGTCATGGTCAGACGTATCAAAAGAGAATGATCGAGGCTTTTAACAAGAAAGTCAGACGTCAAGAATATCAAGTCGGGGATCTAGTGATCAAGCGCATCATACTGCCGCAAGGTGATCCCAAGGGAAAATGGACCCCCACGTACGAAGGGCCATTTGTGGTTAAAAACATTTTCTCGGGTGGAGCTATGATTCTGACCACCATGGACGGTGACGACCTTCGTCACCCTGTCAATGTAGACATAGTGAAAAGATACTACGCCTGATTAAAATACCCGCTAGGTTGACTGACCTAGGCAAAAATAAGGGCTTCCCGGGGAACCAAAAGGGTTCGGGCAAAAATAAGGGATGAATATGGAAAAAAATTGTACACCCGACAAGCCGAAAACCTGAAAGGGCGGCTTGGGCAAAAAGGGTATCCCGGTGGACTGAAAACCCGAAAGGGCAGTCCAGGCAAAAGTTAGGGATGTAAAGCGTATCACTGTGTCCCAATGGATCATCTTGCGACAAGACTTCGGTATCAACTATCAAGCTCAGACGGCACCAATCAATCTAATCAACTTTCGGCCAAGTAGCAAAGTGATGAGACGCCCGAAGATATAAGGGCAATAGCAGAGTTTGAACTCAATGGGATTGTTGCACATAGCTGTTTTCTTTTACACAAAATTGTATAGCTTCTATTTTTACAGCGGCGTTATCTTACAAGAGCGTCGGCCTCCTTGTACAAAAATGCCTATTACAGGACAACTTAAAAAATCAATACAAAATCATTTTCACAAGAAACTTTGAGTTTTTTTCTTTTTCTATTTTGTTTTGCAAGAACGTCCAATGATTTATTCTTGACATATGCATTTGAATATGATTGTTGCTCATAAATATTTACATAAGAAACAAAAAGACAATTACTCGTAATTCCATAAACAAGGGCAAAATCAAGAAGTGTCGAACCCGACAGTTACTCTGCCCAGCAGGTACCGGGACAGAGACAGCTTTGGAGCATAATCATCAGTACATACACTCCTCACAGAGTAAAAGTATTCCAAATCATTGATGTCGGCTTTCCCAAAACAGAAAGTAATCTCCCCAGCCAGTGTCATTCAGAAACCTGACAGCTATATCCCCCAGCTGAATTTCATAATCGCGAGCGGGTCAGTAAATTTTATCTCCCGAGCAGAGTTTATTTCTCTGGATACAGAAGCTCAATCCCCGACAGAGCTTATTACTTCAGCTACGGAAATTCACTTTCCAAGTTGTTCCCCGCAGAGTTATTCTCAAACAGAATCTCTCCCTGACAGAATATTCATAAATAACAAAGAGTAAATCTCCAGCATAGTCATTTCCATTCACCATCCCCGACGAAAGTAGAAGAACCACAATTCTCTACAACAGTCAGGAATGCTATATTCTCCAGTAGCAGTCAGGGATTTATTTTCCCAGGCTCGGACATACCCCAATCGCATTTCATGTATATACATCATGACATGCGCATACATATCATATACAACAGGATCTCATATATTTTGAGAACATCATCTCACAAGGAATTTCATGCATTGCATATAATTAACCCTGGTTTCTTTTCAGGAAAGACAATTATCTTCAACAAATCCAGCAGTTATACAGGTCACGTCTGCAGACGACTAATGGAAACTCAGTTCTCGAAACCAAACGGGTCAACTAATCTACACTATCACTTCTAAGTAACCCTACTATCCAGGTTCCTTCTCATAGCCCTACTATCCAGGCTTTCATCCCGAAGTAACCCTACTATCCAGGTTCCTTCTCATAGCCCTACTATCCAGGCTTTCATCCCGAAATAACCCTACTATCCAGGTTCCTTCTCATAGCCCCACTATCCAGGCTTTCATCCCGAAGTAAACCTACTATCCAGGTTCCTTATCATAGCCCTACTATCCAGGCTTTCATCCCGAAGTAACCCTACTATCCAGGTTCCTTCTCATAGCCCTACTATCCAGGCTTTCATCCCGAAGTATCCCTACTATCCAAGTTCCTTCTCATAGCCCTACTATCCAGGCTTTCATCCCGAAGTAACCCTACTATCCAGGTTCCTTCTCATAGCCCAACTATCCAGGCTTTCATCCTGAAGTAACCCTACTAACCAGGTTCCTTCTCATAGCCCTACTATCTAGGCTTTCATCCCGAAGTAACCATACTATCCAGGTTCCTTCTCATAGCCCTACTATCCAGGCTTTCATCTCGAAGTAACCATACTATCCAGGTTCATTCTCATATCCCTACTATCCAGGCTTTCACCTCGAAGCAACCCTACTATTCAGGTTCCTTCTCTCCTATCTCCAGATAACAGTTTACAGCACTGTAATACCTGGACCCGACCAGTTACAGTCGAGTTCACCTTTCCCCAGTAAGTCACTGTGCAGCCTGAACCCTGACCAGATAGGTAGTTTACTTCCACCTCCTCAATCAGGAGTTAATTCCCCAGTAGAGTAATGGAAAATCGAAGCTCCTATACTATATATCCCAAGACACAAATCAACTTTCCTCGGTGAAGTTCTCCTCAGCGACAGGTACACAGTGTCTCGCAAAGGAATCTCTTATGCGATCGATATCTTTTTGGATGGCATCTTTAAGCCCATCTCCAATGATTCTCTATCAAATTCCAAATGGAATCTGTAAGACCATTCTCGATATCACCAATCAGTATTACTCCATGCGAGTGCAAATTTCTGGGCACTCTAGTGTTCAATCATCTTCCACCTTCGGATCACGAAAGGCAGACCAACCAATCTACATCCTCAGGTTTAAGAAGATTGAACAGGGGCAGCTGTTGTACCCCAAAATTTTCCCTCCCATTTTACTCAACATACGTTCATGGAGATCCTCAACTTGCTCAAGGATATCCAAGAGTTGACCAGACAAACCCTCTCCTAAAGCAAGGAACCTCCAACTAGGGTTTCCCTTTTCATCAAGATGGGTGAGCTCCAAAGGCCTCAAATCTTTTCCATGGTCCTAGTATGTTCTTAAGATCATCCATGTCAAGTTTCATGCCTTACACAAGAAGTTTGCTCAGTCAACTGCTCAGATGCTTGAAAATCAACTATATTAGGTCAAAAGTCAACTGTGACCCACATACAGTCAAACTTCAATATTTTTGGTCAACATCAACATTTTGAAGTGATATCCATCATTTGATCAAGGGTTGATCACGATTCCTCAAGGAATGCTCCTAATTCATCAAAACTCAAAAGTTGCTAAATTAGGGTTTCTTAGGAAAAGTCAACCAAACTTTCAACGGGCATAACTTTCTCATACTTTATCAGAAATTTCTCATCCAAGGCTCATTTTGAAGGGAATCCAATTTCCTAAAACTCATCTTCATACCCCAAGTTCAAAAAATGCACTCATAAAAAGATATGAATTTCTACATTATAGGTCCTATTAAAAAGTTAATAAAAACACCTTTTGGGTCAAAGCTTCTTACATGAATATGTCCACCTGAAAATCAGAAAAGGTATATGTACCTTGAAGTCCTCTAAAACCCCAGCGTAGAAGTAGAAGATTTCCTCATCGGCACCTTTTGGGCGAAGTATACACACCCGTTCTCTAGAGACACGAGACTCGATGAAGACATCATCTTCATCGCTAATCGACAAGACGTTTATCAGAGACCGAAGTTTGGCGATCTCTTCATATTGCAACGAGTTATTCTTGTAGCCCACAACTTTGAGGTCGAACAGGGTATACATTTCAATCAGAATTTCTACAGAACCCGAGGAGGAAGAATCAGAGTCAGAATCACTCAAAGAGGTGAAGGTACAATCGTAAACTTCTATTGTGATTCGATTAAACTCCTCATGACTTAGAGTACCCTTAACCTCCCGCATGCATTGATTCCACAAATCCGTTCTCTCTTCAGCATTTGCGGCTCTTGCAATATTTCCCTCATCATCATATTCTCTTATGGTAATAATTCTCTAAAAGATAAAAACAAAGAAAAAAGCAAAAATAAAGCGAAGGAAGAAAAGGGAAAATACCTGGAACTGATGAACACATGGGTAATGTGTAATCTTTCTATGGAGACGTAACATTTCTAAATGTTGATATGAAAAAGGAAAGATGGAAAAATGGTTTTAATAGGGCCCCAATGAATAATGCATTTGGGAAGGAAACATCACCCAATAAGCAAAGACCTACATAAAGTCATCATTGCATTATGAGAGAGAAAGATGTGTGACCTTTCAGTCTATAACATGTGCATAAAGATAAGGTTAGGTTATAACCTGGTCCAGACCTTAATACTTCTCGTGCTTTCTGTGACCGAGCAATTCATTCTTGCAGAAGAACTTTTACTCGGGGGGGCTTATGTACATCCCAGAAATATTAGCCTCGACCGAGTCATGAAGTTGTTTGGGAAGAAAACAAGGCAAGTGTGTGGCCCATAAAAATGAGGAGTACCCGGGAGGGGGTATAACCCGACTAAAGGTATATAACGACCATCATTGTATCCAGACAACAACCCATCTTCACTACTAACCCGAATAACGTTTGTAACCAGAGTTCATCTGCTCATAACCGATTAACAACCCGACTCATTAATGAATATAACGGTTGTCGGTACATTAAGCCAATTGTTACATAGATTTGAATTTCTTCATTCATGGGGACAGCAAAAATTATACAGTTATTAAGCCCAAGAGTCACCCCTTGATTAGGGCTCTTAATGGTGCAAAAAGAAGATTACATAAGGGGCTCCCAACAGAGGGATAAGGTAGACATTCATCTTGGGACAATACGCATCACTATTGTAGCTCCCAAATCCCCAAATAATATATATAAATCTACCCCTTGAGACTCTCCCTATACCTATAGGGAAGCTACGCGTTTATTGTTTTTACGCAAGAACATGGTTAGTTTGGTGATTGTTGTTGTTTGGGATGTGAACAGTGGAACCATTGGGACAAGGTAGATGTAACACCCCGATTTTCTTTATTAATTATTTTATTATTTATTTTTTATGTTAATTATTATTTGGTTTGATAATTATCTAACTATTTGATTTTGGTGAATATGTGTTTGGTTGATTAAATTGGGTGATTATGTGAATAATTGATTTAATTGGAATATGTGTGTATTATATGTTATTGGGTTATTAAGTGTGAGAATAGCAAAATACATATTTGGGCCTTATGTTACATTAGAGTGTGTGAGTGAAGTTAATCCCATTTAGAATTAGTAATAGTTGAACAAAATAAGGAAAATATAGAGTTAGAGAGAGATAGTGAAGAAAACAAGAGAAGAGAAGAAAGAGGAGAAAAGAGAGAAAAGAGGAAGAAAGAAGAAGAACCCTAGAAAGAGTCTAAATTCAAGGTAAGGGTGGGTATTCTTTGACTTATGGGTGTATGTAATGGTATGTAATGGGTAGTAAGCATGATTTAGGAATTTTGTTCTTCCATTTCTAGATTTTGACATGATAGGGTTTGAATGTGAAATCATGAAATTGATGTTGAAAAACATGTTTTGATGTTTAACATTGAATATATATGTTAGATATAGGTTGTAATGTTTAAATTGGTTAAATATATGTGTTTGGATTAGATTTGGATGGATAAATTTGTAGGAAGACAAAAGCTATCTGTAACAGATTTTTCTGGTTTTTCGCGAGGGCGCTTAGTGCCATGGGTCGCGCTTAGCACAGCCTAGGAAAAAAAGTTTTATATTTTAAATTTTTTTAAGGTCTTGTATTCTTATCATTTATCATTGATTATCATGAATTTTAATAATTTAATTGATGTGTTTTGGATTGTTTTGGATGGTTTTTGATGAGAAACATAATACTTGAATTGTGTATATGCATGTTGTAAATTAAGGTTGATTGAGGATACCATGGTTTGACTATTCATTGTATGTGAATATTGACATGATGCATGTATGTTGTGCAATTTTATGAGATAATTCAAATAAGTTGAATTATGTGAAATATGCTTGTATGATTAAGATATGGAGATGGTCTTAATTGCATATATATGTTGAGATTTTCACATGCATCATGAGTTGTCAAGAGGCAATGTTTGCTAGATTTTGTGAGAGTTAGTGACTTGTCCCAAACCTGGAGATGGGGGCTTGAAAGCTTAGAGATTGGGCTTTTTTGATGGTTATCTGTCTTGGAGATATGGACCGGGTTTACACGTAGAAACCTTGTAAGAATAACAATTGGTACCACATGCATCTTGTATAGTATTGAGTTGAATTTGAGTCACATGTGTCAATTGGTACCACATGCTTCTCATGAGGATTAGTCAGAGGAGATAGTTCTTTGGCTATCTTTATTTAGGTAGTGAGTCATGCTCTGATTATGTAACACAGGGGATGTTTGAACTCATGTTTGTTTTGAGATATGTTTGTTATACTCTCTTTATCTATGATGTATTGAGATTATGTGATGAGTGGCCTTTAGTGCCTAATATTTTATTATAAAATTATCATTATGGGATTTCAATTATTGATATCGTTTTTGAAAAGAGAATTCTTCCGCTGCGAGATGCATATGTGCATGGAACATGAATTTAAATGCGTGTTATGAGCATGACCAGCATATTTTGTGTTAGTTTTGAATTACATGTGACTCCCTCTTTTGATATTCATGCTAATTTACTCTGATTATGCCATATATTTGTGCGGGATTTTAGAGGGTGTTATAGTAGAAAACTTGCACTGGGCATACTTTTAGAACTAGCCTCAGTAGGAAAAATAGTAGGAAAGGAAAACTTGTGTTTATCAAAAGTAACATCCTTGGAAATATAGATTTTACCCTCTCTACTAAGGAACTTAAAACCTTTATTTTTAGATGAGACTCCTAGATAAATGCACTATTGACTTCTAAACTAAAGTTTGTGTTTATTATAAGCTCTTAGTAGAGGTAAGCATGAACATCCAAATACCTTTAAGGACTTGTAATATGGATGTTTTCCATAGAGAGCATGAAAGGGCGACTGATATTTAGACAAAGTGGGAGTGGACAGCCTATTGATTAAGTATGTTGAATTAGAAAAACTATGATCCCAATAAGTGAGAGGTAAATATGAATAGCTAATAGGGTAAGACGTGTTTCAACTATATGTCTAAGTTTTTGTTCCATAGTCCCATTTTGATGAGAGGTGTGGGGACACGCGAGTCTATGGGTATTTACCTCTATATTTGGTAAACAATACTAGTCTCTTTAAAACAAGTTTATTAGCAAGATCGACCAGGGAATATCAGTACAGTGCTTCAGTTTGTGTGCGTAGTTAAAGTGTTTTCAAAAAGGTGCATTCGACTGAGAGCCAAACGTTTTAAATTGTAAAAGGTAATGATAAAAAGACAAAGTAAAAAAGACAAAAAGCATTTTAAATTGTAAAAGGTAATGACATAACATTAAAGAAAGGTTGAGAATAGGTTGGTTCAAATATACATTGCCTTTGCCTGACTCATTTTGCTAGTTCGCTTGGTTACTCTGAGTGACTAACGTGCAGGAATGTGAAAGTTTGACCCTTTACAAAGTGCATTAAGTGCTTTATTTATAATACACATAAATAACTACTCTTTAAGTGGGCCTCGTTTCCTTGCATGCCACGTGTTCTTCATAACTTCCCTCCATGATCCCATGTTCACCACTCTTGATATCAAACCCATGTTTTCCCTCCATAATGCTTCACCTTTGCAGTTTAGACGCTTATGGGCCTTTTAACCCTTTTGGGCTTCTTACCTCTTTTGGGCCCAATCCATCCACCATGAACCCTTCTTTGATCGACTGCGCTTACGAAACCTTGGTCGACTACCTGTGAAATCATCCATGGTTGACATGCTTATGTAGTCTACTCCTCATAATTTAATGATCTTAAAAGAACCTTTTTGACTTTTGGTTTGGATTTCTCTCTTTATGAAAATCCTAGCCAACGAATTGCCCCCCAAAATTTCCTTTTCGAATGAAAGAGCATAAACAGACATTTTAATCCTTTTCTCTTAGTGTGAAGTGATGTCATTGTAATCATGACCTTGTTCTTCAAACGTTACATCGACGATCACACATCCATTTCCCTAATTTCTAGCTTCAACTTCCTAAGATAATCGTGGCCTCCAACTTACCAACTTCCTCACCTCAGTTGCCATCTATTTGACACGCACCGGTCGTGTAGCCACAGATTTTTCCCACTTTCTTCCCAAACGTTTGGTTTCTTTGGTGGTATAAACACCCTTTTCGTTCCTTCATTTTCTCTTTACGCTTTATTTGCATCCTTAATCTTCTAGCTTCCAAACTCAGCAAATAAACCCACCTTCATTTTTATTCAAAGCTTCCATTCATCTTCCATGGCGTCTCCAAGCTAAGTTGTTAAACACATTAATGCTTCTCACGCAGTTCAGCTAGTTTCAACCATTTTTGATTTCCTTGTTGTTGATGGACAAACCTTTTGTTGGAGCCAAACCCAACATGCAACATTGCTACTTTCGGTTCTAACCTGTTGCTTCCATTTATCTGCAACAAAACTATGTATGCTCTCTTGGGACCTACCCCTGATGAGATTAGGGCACCAAAAAATCTGAAAAAGTGCTTCCCTATTCATAGAAGGACAAGGCCCCCCATCGCCCAAAAGTTTCGTTAGATTTATCCCACATCTATAGGACCTCAAAAGTTTTTCGCTCCGCTCCTACTATCAACAAAGATGACATTGCATGGTTAAATAAGGTAGAGAAAGTTAAAGGTGATGTTTGGAAATCCCAAGGCATTTTTGACTTGATTCAACTTTATAGGATTGGCCCTAGTTACTGCAACTATATGATGATTTATTCCCTCTACTTCTGGGAGAGTTCCATGAACACTTTCCATTTCATGATTGGTATGCTAACTCCCACTCTGTTCGACGTTGCGGCTAATACCGACCTTTACCCTATAGGTGAAACTTTCATCCCTATTAAAGTTGATGAAGATGTTATTCATTTTGATAAGGACGTTGATGGTTTCACCAAGTACATGGAGCATTTTCATGCTAAGGATGTCGACACGGTGTCTGATGAAGAGCACATCGCCTTTCTGGCCTTGTGGCTCTCTAAGTATATTTTCTGTAGTAGGTCTTTGAAGATGGCCAAACGTTTTATTGTGTTGGCGCATCACCTTCACATGGGTCGAAACACTTGCTTGAGCGAACTCATCCTTGGGTATCTTTATGAATCGCTCAGTGTGGAGGTCGACCACATGACGTCTCTTGCACCGACTTCCAGCTATCTACTTGCTAGGCTGTTTTGGCTGCTGCAATTGTTGATAAATGCCACCTTTTGGAATCAACTTAAATTGAAGCTTTCAGAAGCACATGAGGCATTCTTTTCCAGTCGAGCCATTGAAGGTCCTTGTCTTGCTGCAATAACATCGTCCAACAACGACTTGAATCGAGAGGAGGCACTTGAAACTTACTTGAAGTTTTTCTTCAGGTGTACCTCTTTTTACCCCAGCTGAAGAGCCTCCTCAAACAAATGCCCCCTTTGGCGCTGTTTCAACTCCTCTCAACGTGGCACCCACTACTACTACCATGTCGCCTCAAGCAATTTCTTCTTCAAAGCAAAGTAGCCCCTTTGAATACTTGAAGTTTTTGGTGGCTGCTAGAAAACGCTCGACTGATGGGGGCTCTAGCACTTCGACTGTCTTTGGGGCGTTTCTTCTCTTGGAACCCAATGCGAAATTCTCAGTGGCCTGAAAATGCAACTCTTTCATGTCGATTTGATCACCCATTTGGAGGCGTTTCTTGCTGATGGCACTAAGGTCAGAGAGGTGTTGGAAAAGGTTAACGTTCATACAGCTTCTCCTCATGTCATCACGTTTGTGGCTGAAGTAGTTGCTTTTCTTGAGCAATTTTTGGTCGATTTGGCCAAACGAAGAGAGATCCTGGGGAAACGTCTTCCTAAAGAGAAGGAATGTAATCTTGAATTGGACTTCATGGAGTCCTCTATAAGATCTAGTGGAGCCCTAAAGAAAGCTTTTGACAAAGCCAAAGAAGACTTCAAAAAGAGGGCTGATAATATCTCTCCGTGGCAACGACATATTATTTTTTTAAAACAACAAATTGAAGAGCTAGAGAAGAAGATCAATGAAGCTGAAACCTCGCAAGCTGCTGAATTTGAGACAGCTGAAAAGGAACTGATTGACGAAGCTTCTACTGTGGTTCTTCACTGGGAGAGTGTTGAGGTGTTGGATATCGAGCTGGTTAAACTGGATACCTATCTTTCATTAACCTATGCTCGACTATCTCTCGCTCGAGACCGCTATCTGAATCTCAATGAAAACATGCCCTTTTAGCCATCTTTGTAATGCCTAAAGTGTCTTTCAGGCCCTTTAGTGGCCTTTTACTATGTAATGAATGGTTTTTTACTCTTTGCCTATTACAATTTCTTGCAACATAGGTCTATATTTCTTTAAATATTTACCATTTACTCTTAACATTCAACCTTCTGACGTGAGCTCTTTGATCTCATAAGCATTGTTGGAAACAACTTGAACCACTCGAAACAGTCCTTCCCAATTTGGTGACCATTTTCCTAGAACCCCATCTCTTTGATCCATGGGTAAGATCACTTTCCAAACCAAATCTCCAATGACGAAAGATTTTGCATTCACCCTTCTATTATAGGCCTTTGCTACTTGTTCTTTCTGCCTGAACAAAGTGTCTAAAGCTGCTAGCCTATGTTCTTCAACATCTATCAGCGTATCTTGCATCATTCCCCAATAATACTCAGTAGGAATATATGATTGCCTCTGTATTCTCACTGATTGCAAATGAATTTATAAGGGCAATAATACTTTGTGTCCATAGACCAAATTAAAAGGTGTTGTGTTAGTCGACTCCTTTGGTGAGTTTCGACATGCTCACAATGCTTGGCCCAAAGTTGTATGCCAAATTCTAGGCTTTTGGCCAACATATTTCTTGATTAAACTTATAATGGTCTTATTCGCTGCTTCGACTTTCCCATTCTCCTGGGCATAATATGGTGTGGATGTTAACAATTTGAACCCCATTTATGCAGCCAACTCATTTACCTTTCGCCCTATGAACATCGTTCTTTGGTCAGTTGTTATGGTCTCTGGTGTCCCAAACCTATATATGATTTAATTTTGAATGAAGGTCATGACTTCCTCTTGGTCTACTTTAACCAGAGCGGCCTCTTATACCCATTTTGAAAAATAATCAATACCTATCAAGATGTACTTGTGGCCTTTTGATGATGCAGGTTTAATTTCTTCAATAATATCCAAAACTCATTCTCTAAAAGGCCAATGTTTGATAAAATAATGCAACTCACTAGCTGGTAAATGATACCATGTTTGATATGATTATTGTAGTTCATCTTCATCTGATGGAAGTGAAGCTCAAGAGTAAATGAAAGAAAGTATATTAAGCTTAGAGAGTGATAACACTTGTGCAAGTTTTATACTTACCTGAACACAAAGCCGAAAATACATGTTAATTTCTACTTGTGATACGGTGGGAGAACTGACTTGGTTGTTTTGCGTTTGATCATAATGTTGCGGATAGCAAGAGTCACCACCGACTTTTATTTTATCCAATAAGGAAAGGGTGAAAAGAACAGGAAAAACCTTTGAGATATATTCTTGAGTTCGGGGGGTAAGTTATGAAAAGGGAAGGTGTTAGCACCCTTTTCATCCATAGTTATCTATGGGCTCTTAGTTTCTTACTATATCACATTTGAAATTGCTTTGTTTGAAATGTGTTTGTGGTGGGTTTTGAAAGTATTTTTGAAAAGCGCCTTCGTTTAGGAAAACTTTGTAATGATTCTTGTCTCTATAAGAATGCATACAAAGTGTTGGACTTTTTTTTGAAAATATTTCATGTTTTAAAAGTATTTGGTTTGTTTGAAAAGATGTTTGTTTTTAAAGATGGATTGTGAGCAAGCAACTAAGAACGTTCTACCTACTCAAAAGTCTTTTGTTCATTTCTTCCTTCCTATAATATTGCTATCTTACCATTGATTGGTAAGAAGCCTTATCTTTGGATGTAAAGGGACGGGTGTGGGTCATCGTATAGTCATGAATAACAATGTTGTGAGATATCTTAGCATTACTCTTAATGGACTAAGATCATTTGTAAGGCAACATTCCTAGCGTCATCGAGGGACTACGGTCTTGTATTTTGATTGTTTTTGCTAAGATGTCTCACATGCATATCACAACCATTTTCTCAAGGCAACAAGTGGAATTAACCCTAGAGGTGTAAGTGTGCAAGTGTTAGTATTTCATGCTTGATTTTGTCTTGGATTATGGTTTTCTAAGCATTGATTTTATCTTTCCATACAAACCCTAATTACTAGCATTTATATGAAAAACAATAAATTGCGGAAAATAAATATACTACGCTATTACATCATTTTGGGGATGGGGTGTACAAATTTAAAAATAAACTAAATAATTTAAATATATTTTTGGTGTTTTTTGATTAATAAAAATAATTATAATAAAAAAAATAATAAAGTAAAGCAAATGAGATAAAGATATAACATTAACATCAGGGGGGTTCAGAAAAATAAAAAAAAAATGTCAAGGCCCAGCCAATGGAGGCCCATGCATGCTTCCTGCAAACAAAGAAAAGGTGAGAAATTTTGGAAAAATGAAAAAAGGTCTCGCTGGGGCTTGAACCTATGATCTTATACATAAATGTCTTACGCGCGTTGTTTGTACCATTGGGATGGTCTGTTTCATCCGTTAGTTATCCAACTTGAACTAAATATAAAATGAACTCATTTCTGAAAATTTGAACATGGCTTCATCTTCTTCCTTCGCACGCACAGGGATGTATATCACCATTGTTAAGCTTCTAAAAGCTTCATTTCTCAGCCAAATCAAAAAATGTAAACATCAAACCTGCCTAAAATTTGAATACGAATCTAACCACATAATTTTCAATAGTTGTGGATCAAAGGTTAGCATGAATTTTTTTCAGTACCAAAACTAAAACCTAACTGATCAGATATGAAATTCTCAATGTATAAGCAATGATAATCAAAACTATGGACATGGTCAGCTTCCTAGACATGATATCTACATCTTTTCTTCACAATGTATATACAAATGATGCTTGAATGAAAAGTTCCAAGTTTGTAAAACTTACCTTTTGGAGTGAAATTCGAATGACACCAACACAACTTCCAGCAATGATTTGATGATGGATTAAGCTTTCCTGGACCTCCCTAGAGCTATTCCAATTGTTAGAATGTCTTGTAGCTTTCCCAACTTCTCTGGACAAGTCAAGCTGCAACGGTGGATTTTGAAAATGGTGGATGAGGAAGGAGGAGTTACAAAAGTGGTTTAAGCGTTGGTATAGTTTCTATGTGGTATATGGAAGCTTGGTGAATCGAAAGACCAAAATACACACGAAGAGATTTGAGATTTTTTGTGTAAAGTCAGGATGTGCCAAGTTTTGTGCTTGTGTGCAGGTTCTGAGTTTTTGAGAGTTTTGGGAGTGTTCTAAGGCATGTAATCTCTCCCTTTTTGTTGCAAATAATGTCTCTATTTATAGGGAAGAGGTTTGACATCTTGTAGTAACCAGAATCTTGAGATAACATGTTATGGATTAGTTGAAAAAATCAAGTTGAATGGATTTTCATGGTTCCAAAGTTCAAGTACAAGCATGGCCTGATGTTTGTTGGGTGCAGAAGACTCGATTCATGCTTTTGATGTTGCTTGCAATCAGAGATAAATGTCACAAGGCTCAATGCATTAACAATTTGCATAAAGCTTTCTTTTCTAAAATGGCAATGGTAACTTTGTGCCATTAAGGGAAAATTGGCTTGGATAATACTTTAAATATTTGGGTAAGAGCTTAATTCATTGTGTAAACAATTAATTATGGAGTGAAACACAAGCTTGAGGTCTGCAAAGAAAGATCATGTAGCATGGCCTATGGATTTGATCAATGTTTTTCAAAATTCTGTCTTAAACTTGATTTCTTTAATCGAATACTCCGTCCTTTTGTTTTGATCACATAGATCCACAACTTTTGACCAAACTCATCAACATACAAAACAATATTTGTTTCCACCAATTGTATGTTCTTCGAGTGGACCATATTCATCTGAATGTACCACTTTGAGTATGCAAGATGATCTCATTGGCATTGTCGAAACGAAATAATTTCTGGATTGCTTTCCTACTAAACAAACCTCACAAAGTTTTCTCAGGAATCTCAAGACTTGGAATACCAGTAAACATATCTTGAGTAATCAGTTGATTAAGTGGTCGAAAGTTCAATTATCTAAACTTCAAATGCAACACTCAAATATCCTTGTGGTTGAACAGTTTTTAAACATTGAACTTCTGTCGAATTGATCACTGTCTTAAATGTCCTGTTTTTCGATAATGGAGATTTTAATACCAAATTGTTCTTGGTGTCGAACAATCTCAAAACTCCATCTTTCATGACAACTGAGAAACTTCTTTCGACTAGTTGTCCAACACTTAGCAAGTTGCACTTTATTCCAAGTACATAGAGCACATCTTTAATCATAACTTTTCCTTCATTACTCATTTGAAAGACTATGTTGCCAGTACCTTCTTCTTGCAATGAACTATTATCAGCAAGTTTTTTTTGTTAAATTGTAATTCATAGTGTCGAAACTATGTGTTTCGAAGGGTTTAGAGGTGGATCGAAGCAGGTTGCTCGAAGGAAGCCATTGCCCAGTCGAAGCTTCTGGATCGAAGCAAACATGAAGATAAACTTGTAATTCATAGTGTTAAAACTATGTGTGTCAAAGGGTTTAGAGGTGGATCGAAGCAGGTTGCTTGAAGGAAGCCATTGCCTAGTCGAAGCTTGTGGATCGAAGCCAGCTTAAAGATATACTTGTAATTCATAGTTTCAAAACTATGTGTGTCGAAGGGTTTAGAGGTGGATCGAAGCAGGTTGCTCGAAGGAAGCCATTACCCACTCGAAGCTTGTGGATCGAAGCCAGCTTAAAGATATACTTGTAATTCATAGTTTCAAAACTATGTGTGTCGAAGGGTTTAGAGGTGGATCGAAGCAGGTTGCTCGAAGGAAGCCATTACCCAGTCGAAGCTTGGGGATCGAAGCAAGCTTGCTCTTCTTCGATTTTTCAAAATCTGCCAACCACTCCTTTCGATCAGTCATGTGGTTCGAACAGCCTGAACCAGATTTTGAATTTGACCTTGTCATCTGTAACTGCACACCTTTTTTTATCTGCTTTACCCTTTCGACAATTTCCTCTTCCTCCTTTCGAGGATTCAGAGGTTCCATCTTCAACCTGATGCTTGAGAGCCCAATATGATCCATGAAAACTATATGGGGCATTAAAAGTCCAATTGTACTTATGCAAACTCAAACCCAAGTTTTGAGTCATCAGTGTTTGAGGAGGTATCTTGAGCTGATCAATCTTGGTGCAGTCTTGAATCAATGGAGATCTTGTGAGAGAATTTTTGAGAAATTAAGAGGGCAAATTTTGGGGTACAACAGTTGCCCCTATTCAATTTTCTTAAACCTGAAAAGCAAGAATGGCACGTCGTCGTTCGTAGCTTAAAGGTAGAAGATGATTGAATACTAGAGTGCCCAAAAATTTGCACTCGACTATGTGTTAGTTGATTGCATAGGGAATGAGCTTTAGAGATTCCATCTGGAGAGATGATGGAGAGTTGTCAGAGATGGGGTTATAGATGCCATCCAGAGTGACTGTTGGTAGAAATTGGAAGAAGTATCAGAATAAATCTTTGGTCGATTTATACTGAAATAGTAGATGTCTTGAAGGAAGTGTTTATCATGTAGATAGTCACCCGTCTTGTTTTGGGAATTTATCTATAATCAATTTGTTGGTAAACCCAATCTGTTTCGGGAGTTAATACCATTGGTGATAAAGATAGTCGCCCCGTCCTGTTTCGGGAATTGATCTTTACCTAACCAAAAAGAAAGAAAGATAGTTTCCCTGTCTGGTTTCGGGAGTTAATCTTTAATCTGCTCATGTAGATAGTTGTCCTGTCTTGTTTCAGGTATTAATCTACAATCATTTGTTCACAGATAGTTGTCCTGTCTTGTTTCAGGTATTAATCTGGAACTTGTTTTTTTGTTGGTCGTAGAGATAGTTGCCCTGGCTTGTTTCAGGAATTAATCTCTAACCTTAGAGAAAGAAAGATAGTTTCCATGTCCTGTTTCGGGAGTTAATCTTCAATCTGCTTAGGTAGATAGTTGTCCTGTCTTGTTTCAGGTATTAATCTGGAACTTGTTTTTTGTTGGTCGTAGAGATAGTTTCCTTGGCTTGTTTCAGGAATTAATCTATAACCTTAGAGAAAGAAAGATAGTTTCCCCGTCCTGTTTCGGGAGTTAATCTTCAATCTGCTCATGTAGATAGTTATCCTGTCTTGTTTCAGGTATTAATCCATAATCAGTTGTTCACAGATAGTTGTCCTACCTTGTTTCAGGTATTAATCTGGAACTTGTTGAAAATTGACGATGATATTTGTTTGTTGATCTTTCCTGAAAAGGTAAAGAATTAGCTATATGCAATGTCATGATGCATGGCATACATTATGTAATGATGTTCTCAAAATAAAAGAGATTGTGCTATATGTATTTTGTATGCATATGCTATGATGTTTGTAAATTAATGTATGAATGTAATATATGAAATGGTTAGTTGTTTTTTGTAGCATCGTTGAATTGAGGTAAAATAAATCCCTGACTGCTACTGGGGATGAAAAAATGTGATTCTTCATTATTTGTTAAAGTTGAATTGCTGGGAGATGGACTTCCGTGGCTAGAGAAATAAACTCTACTGGGGAAAGAAAAATCTATAAGCTTCTTGAGGATTTTAATGAAACCCTGTTGGGGGAACCCAGGAAGTTTATGAACCATGTTGTGGAATTCTTCAAGATGTTGGGGAGATGATTGGAGACTCTTTCTCTGCAGGGGATGTCGGAACCTCTGACATCAATAGGCTGTATGCTAAGGAGATGGCAGTGACTTCGCAGGAGGATCTCTCTGTCTCTGTATCTATTGTGGGATGTATCTGCGGGGATTTGCAGATGGCTTTTTAGACATTGTCTCGTTTCTTAAAGCCATTAGTAACTATCTTTCTGTTTTTATGCGTGTATTTGTAAATGGTGATTATATTCAAATGCATATGTTAAAAATAAACACTGGACGTTTCTAGCAAAACAAAACAGAAAAATAAAACAAATAGTTTATGCACTTTCAAAGAGGTAGTTTTTGTATTAATCTGAAGAAGTCTGCCTATAACATGCGTTTTTTATACAAGGAGACAGACATCCTAGTAAGAGAATGTCGTTGTAAGAATGAAAACTATACAAAGCAGTATACAAAGAAAAAAAAACAGCTATGTGAAATGATCCCATTGGATTCCCATTTTGTTATTGCCTTTATATCTTTGAGCGTCTCATCACTTTGCTGCTTGACCGAAGCTAGTACCATTTGAATTTGACACTTGATACTGAAGTCTGTCTGCGAGGTGATCCAACGGGACATAGTTGTACTCTTTTAATCCCTAAATTTTTCCTGGACCGCCCTTTCGGATTTTCAGTCCACCGGGATACCCTTTTTTGCCCAAGCCTCCTTTTCAGGTTTTCGACTTGCCGGGTGTACATATTTTTTCTTATATGTATCCCTAACTTTTGCCCAAACCCTTTTGGTTCGCCGGGATGCCCTTATTTTTTCCTAGGTCAGTCAACCTAGCGGGTCTCTGTTTACGCATAGTATCTTTTAACTATATCTGCGTTTACAGGATATGGAAGTTCGCCGCCGTCCATAGTGGTTAATATCATGGCTCCGCCAGAAAATATGTTCTTGATCACAAATGGTACTTCGTATGTGGGAGGCCATTTACCCCTGGGATCATTTTGTGGCAGGATAATGTGCTTGATTACTAGGTCGCCAACTTGATATTCTTGACGTCTGACGTTCTTGTTAAAAGCTTTGATCATACATTTCTGGTACATATGACCATGACAGACAGCCGAAAGCCTTTTCTCGTCAATCAAGTTCAATTGGTCAAGTCGAGTTTGAATCCAATCATCTTTATTCAAAATCGCATTCTTCATGATTCTTAAGGAAGGGATCTGGACTTTGATGTGTAGGACAACTTCCATACCGTATACCAGAGAGAAAGGAGTTTCCCCTATTGACATGCGCACTGAGGTACGGTAACCATGAAGAGAGAATGGTAACATCTCGTACCAGTATTTATATGTCACTGTCATCTTTTGTATGATCTTCTTGATGTTTTTATTAGCGTCCTCTACAGCACCATTCATCTTTGGTCGGTAAGGAGAAAAATTATGATGTTGAATCTTGAATTGTGTACAGAGCTCGGTGATCATAGTATTATTGAGATTGGTACCATTATATGTGATAATTCTTTCTGCAGTACCATACAAACAGATAAGGTTATGTCTGATGAACCGGGCCACGACGCTCTTGGTAACAGAAGCAAATGAGGCTGCCTCGACCCACTTTGTGAAGTCATCAATGGCAACCAGGATGAAGCGGTGCCCATTAGAAGCGGTAGGTCTAATATCTCCGATCATATCAATGCCCCACATTGCTAAAGGCCAGGAAGCAGTCAAGACGTTCAAGGGAACCAAAGGCACATGTACTCTATCAGCATAGATCTGGCACTTGTTACAAGTTCAGGAATGCTGATAACAGTCTGCTTCCATAGTGGACCAGTAGTACCCTTCCCTCAGAATCTTCTTAGACATTGTGTGCCCACTAGAATGGGTTCCAAAGGTGCCTTCGTGCATATCTGCTATAATCTTCTCTGCTTCACTCCTGTCTACACACTGAAGCAAAGTAGAATCATGGTTGTGCTTGTAGAGGATTCTGTTACAGAGGAAAAACTTGGCATAGAACCTTCTTAGGAACTTCTTATCATTAACGGAATCTCCCTCAGGATACTCTTGGGCCTCGAGGTATCTTTTCACTTCGTGGAACCAAGGTTTGTCCACTACTTCTTCAGTATCCACCTCATAACAATATGCTGATTCGTCCAATCTCTCAATAGTGATTTGAGGAGCTTCTTTATCCCATCTAACTTTAAACATGGATGACACAGTAGCTAGCGCGTTTGCTAATTGATTTTCTTCTCGTGGAAAATACTCAAAGGTAACTTCTTCAAAGTGTGGAATCATCGTCAATACATGCTCTTGGTAAGGGATGAGATTAGGATGCTTCGTGTCCCATTCTCCTTTGATTTGACTGATTACCAGGGCCGAGTCTCCAAATACATTCAAGAATTTTGTTCTCAAGTCGATAGCAGCTTTGAGACCCATAATGCATGTTTCATATTCAGCCATATTGTTGGTACAGTTGAAACATAGCCTGATAGTGAAAGGAGTATGACAGCCTTCGGTAGATATGATCACAACACCGATTCCATTGCCAAGTGTGTTGGAAGCTCTGTCAAAAACCATAGTCCATTGGGAACCTTTTTCAGGTCCTTCATCCGGTCCAAATTCTTCACAATCAGTCACTAACATGATGTCCTCGTCTGGGAACTAAAAAAATTCATGGATTGATAGTCGTCCATAGCTTGATGAGCCAAATGATAAGCTAGTACACTCCCTTTTATCGCATTTTGGGTAGTGTAATGAATGTCATGTTCGGTCAGGACCATTTTCCATCTTGCTATTCTTCCAGAGAGAGCGGGCTTCTCGAATATGTATTTGATAGGATCCATTTTTGATATCAATAAAATGGTGTGGGTCAACATATACTGTCTTAGTCGGCGAGCAGTCCATGCCAAAGCGCAACAAGTTTTCTCGAGAAATGAGTTTCTTGTTTCACAGTCGGTAAACTTTTTGCTAAGGTAGTATATTGCATGCTCTTTTCGACCAGACTCGTCATGCTGCCCCAGCACACACCCCATTGAGTTTTCTAATACTGTTAAGTACATGATTAGAGATCTTCCTTCAACCAGTGACATCAAAATTGGAGGTTCTTGAAGATACTCCTTGATTTTGTCAAAGGCAGTCTGGCAGTCGTCATTCCACTTTACTACTTGATCTTTCTTTAGTAATCTGAAGATTGGCTCACAAGTAGCGGTTAGGTGGGAAATGAATCTAGAAATGTAATTTAGACGTCCCAAGAATCCCCTAACCTCCTTCTCGGTGTAGGGAGTTGGCATTTCTTGAATATCTTTAACCTTCGCAGGATCTAATTTAATACCTTTGCCGCGGAAAATGAAACCTAAGAGCTTACTAGATCTTACTCCAAAGGTTCACTTGTTCGGATTTAGTCTTAACTTGTACTTCCTCAGTCTTTCGAACAGTTTCCGCAAGTGATCCAAATGCTCCTCTTCAGTCTGAGACCTGGCTATCATATCGTCGACGTAGACCTCTATCTCGTGATGGATCATATCGTGAAATAAGGCTACCATAGCAGGATGATAGGTTTCCCCAGCGTTTTTCAATCCAAATGGCATAACTTTGTAGCAGAAGGTGCCCTACTGCGTGACGAAATTTATTTTCTCCATATCTTCAGGCGCCATTTTAATCTGGTTATACCCGGAGAAATCATCCATGAAGGAGAACACCTTATGTTGCACGGTGTTGTCAACCAGAACATTAATATGGGGAAGCAGAAAGTCATCCTTGGGGCTCTCCCTATTCAAATCTCTGTAATCCACACACATGCGCACCTTGTCATCCTTTTTGGGTACCGGTACCACGTTTACAACCCATTGTGGATAAGAAGTAACAACTAAGAACCCAGCGTTAAACTGTTTCATAACTTCAGCCTTGATCTTTTTTGACATCTCAGGGCGCATACGACAAACCTTTTACTTCACTGGAGGACATTCTTCTTTCGTTGGTAGACGATGAAATACAATATCAATGTCCAACCCCGACATGTCTTCATACGACCAGGCGAAGATCTCAATGTAGTCATGTAACATCTGGATTAATCGCTCCTTGACGCTATGCTCCAAGTTGGCACCTATCTTGACTTCCTTTTTATCCTCTTCAGTACCCAAGTTTACCGTCTCGACTGGCTCTTCATGAGGTTGTATTTCTCTTTCCTCATGTTGTAACAGTCTAGCAAATTCTCCTGGTACTTCACAATCTTCCTCACCTTGGTAGATCGGATTTTCAAAGCCATAACTGGCAACAGCATAACCATTATCAACGGGATCCAGAGTGGATGTGGATCTGCAATTTGATATGTGGGTGTGTGTAAGAGAGAATAGCTATTTTGATAAAGTAAAAGCAGAAAACGAAGACAAAGAGCGCAAAAATTTGTATGCAAAACTTCCAATGATTTATTTATGACATATGAAAGTGAAATGATAACCCTTACAAATAAACCATTGTGCCTCGGGTAAGACACAAGGCTTTTAGAGTTTAAATTGTACAAATATTACATGTCGCAAAAAAAAAAGACAATTACTCCTGGATGAAAGTAATGGGAACAAAGTCTCTAGCCGTCCAATTGTCGATTTCACTGTTGCTAGTAGGGAAGATCCAATTGTCCAGGTCGCAGTCACTATCGGTGTCTTCTACAACGTTGACTCCATGCTTGCTGATGCGTTATGATGGTCCTCCGGCGCAAGCATGACGAATGGCTTTTTGAGCTCCTGAGGTGAAACCCAAACCAAATTTGTTAGACTTATAAGGGATGTCAGGTAGTTGGCCATAAATAATGCTCCCACCTTCTTCAATTACAACGTTGACATCTTTTAGAGAAACCATCTTCAGTGGAGGTCTGGTAATCTATGGAACAGCAGTAACAGCTTTGGTAACAGCAATTGTTTGAGGAACCTCTTCAAAATTCTGGCAGGGGGTCTCGATGAACTCGCCGTCCATCTCGACATATCATAAAGAGTTCAAATGGCTCACCATATACTCTGCTTCACCATGGATTGTAACAATCTTTCCATTAACCGAATATTTTAACATCTGATGCAAGGTGGAAGTGATGGCATCGACCTCATGAATCCAAGGGCGTACCAACAAACAAGAGTAAGACGGGCGAATGTCCATCACATAGAAAGTGGAGCCAAAAGTTGGGGAACCGACTCTAATAGGAATGTCCACCTCCCCGTGTACCGTTCTCTTAGATCCATCAAAAGCCCTTACCACAATATTACTGGGCTTCAAAGTCAGTCCTTTACAGTTCAATCTGTCTAAAGCACCCTTGGGTAAAACATTTAGCAACGAACCCGTATCCACTAGAACATGAGCCAGGGTAGTGCCCCTGCACTCAATAGATACATGCAGGGCATCATTAGGCTTTCTTCCTTTGGATGTTAAATCAGCATCAGAAAAACCAAGTTCATTGTAAGCTGTCAAACTAGAAACGTAGTTCTCGAATTGGTCGGCAGAAGTCTCTTGAGGCACATGAGCAAACTTTAGGAACTTTACCAAAGCCTTAGCATGGGCTTCATAGCATAGCAGTAAGGCCAACATTGAAATTTTTGATGGGGTAGCTGTTGTATCCCAAAATATTCCCTCTCATTTCTCAAGGGATCATCCTGGACCCTCAAGATTCCTTCTGTCAAGTTTCAAGTCTCGGATTACAATTTTCCAAGAAAGTCATTCACAAGGGCAAAATGGTCGAATGCACACTGAAAAGTCAAACTTTGACTCTTTGATAAAAATCATGTTTCAAAAATCACATTTCATCAAGACATGAAGTTGGTTCATCAAGAAATCAAAAGTCAAAAATTACTTTGAAAAGTCAAATTTTTAAGCACTTAGAAAAATTTCTAAGTGTTAAGAAAATATGATAATTACATAATTTTGTGCAAGATTTTCATCATGATGCAAGATGAATTAATCAGAACTTATGACATGAAATTTATAGATCTCAATGAGATCTAAAACATTGCTGAACAGAACTTCTCCTAGAAATGTTGGGATTTCAAGTTATAAATCCTTGAAGACACGTTCATGAAGCTAAAACACTTGGTAAATTCTGGGCATTTTTAAGTCAGAATTTAGACAGAACTTTTGGGCCAGTTTTCACATAAGTACAATCAGAATTTGCAAAAGTGATGGAAGAACATGTTACAAGCTGTTGTACCCCAAAATTTTCCCTCCCATATTTCTCAAAACATTTCAAGAAAGATCCCCAAGTTGCTCAAGGTAGTCCAAGGGTTGGCCAGACAAGCTCTCTCCTAAGGCAGTCTACCTCAAATTAGGGTTTCATGTTGCATCAAGATACTTGATTCCAAGTGATACCAAATGCTCACCAATGTCCTAATATGTTCTCAAGATCATCCATGTCAAGTTTCAAGCCTTGCAGAGGAAGTTTGCTCAGTCAATTGCTCAAAGGCCCAAAAATTGACTGTGTTAGGGCAAAAGTCAATTGTGGCCTACATACAGTCAAACTTCAATATTTTTGGTCAACATTATAATTTTGAAGGATATTTAATTATTTTATCAAGTGTTGATCATGATTCATCAAGGATTGCTCATAATTCATCAAGACTCAAAAGTTGCTAAATTAGGGTTTTGTAGGAAAGGTCAACTCAACTTTGACCAAGCATAACTTTCTCATACTTTATGATAAATGACCCATCCAAAGCTCATTTTGAATAGGATGCCATTCTATGCAATCCATCTTCAGCTCCCAAGTTCAAAATATGCATTCACAAGAAGTTATAAATTTGGACATTATAGGTCATTTTGAAAAGTCAACAAAAACACCTTTTTTGTTAAAGCTTCATACTTGAGCATGGAATATAAAATTGAAATGAGACTAAAAGTGTTGATTAGGGGACATCTCAAACTTTCTAAAAAGTCCAATAACACATCCAAAGAGTCAAAATTGAGGAAGTTATGCATGGTGAAGTTGACCCTTTTTGCAAAGTTGCCAAAAGTCAACTATCCCTAAAACTTCAATTTTTGCCAAATGGGCCCAATCTTTTTCCCTTGTTTTGAGTTGGAAACATAGTCCATGAGCTCTAGCCCTTGCCACTTGCCATTATCATGTATTTATTATTTATTTTGATTTTTATTTGAATTAATTCAATTTAAATCAAAACAAATCACATAAAATCCAAAATATTGAAAACAAAAGATTTTGTGCTTGTTTCAGGTTTTAAATTACAGCTAGCATCAAATCAAATTCGTATCAATGCATGGTGTGTACAAAAAGATTGAGTTAGGCCATTTTTGGAAATATTTTTAAGGTGTATCAAATCAAGATCCAATTCATTGATGGAGGAAGATTGAGATCAGTTATCAACCCTAATCTATTCCTTAATACATATAGAGTGGAGGCAGACCAAAAACTAGGTTGGAAAGAGGCGCAGCAAGGAGAACAGAATTTGAAAAAAATACCAAGAAAGTGAAAACTCTAATTCACACTTGGAAGCCAATTCAAGACCTTTGAACCATTCCAATCGTTTCCTGAGGTCATCAGCAATCCAAAGCAAGCATTTCCAAGTACTATAACGCACTGTAAGTCAACCACGGTATTGCAATATTCTTGAATTCGAATTGCATCATTCATGTACTTATAGCATGAAATAGTCATAGGTTCTTGATCCATGGAACATTTGCAAGCTTTCTGCATCGTTTAATTTCATTTATATGTCCTGTGCAAGATTTCACCATGGCTAGGGTTTGTAGCTTCGAATTAGGGTTTTTGTATGCAAGAAAAATTAGCCTTGATGAAGGGTACCATCATGTTCAGAATGATGAGACGAATCCAACCATGGCATTAGGTGTCATTTATATTGCCCATGGAAGATTTTGGAACGAGCTCTGTTTGTAGCGACGGACAAACGTCTGTAGGTAAAAGTGTTTCACTTTTATCAACGGTGCAAGGAGGGAGACGAAGACGTGGCAAGCCATCATTCACTCATTTGAAAATTCGCGCTAATATCTGGTTATTTCGCTTGTTTATTTTATATTATTTCTTGTTTATATTACATACAACAAAAACAATTGGCCCAGTGGTAGCCAGGCAAGCTTTAAGGCGTTAGGAGGCTTGAGGTCAGGGGTTCGACCCCTGCCTCCAACGTTTGTGTTTTTCTTAATTCCTTTCAGGTGATCTCATGCGTATACAAACCCAATGACCACCATACGTCCTCATAGTCCAACGTGCCAGGTGTCTTGAGACCCAGATCTGATGGCCAGCAAGGGAGGAGCATCATAAGCCAAGTCAAACGCAGAGCATGTGATCTGGGAAGTCAAACATGGACACTCTTCTTGGGCCCAGAAAATGCTTCTCACACCCCCATAAACTCAGGCCCAAACCTCTTTCTCTATATTTTTTTTTTATTTTTTTTATTTGTCTTGATTAATTTATTTATTTTACTAACCAATTAAACTATTTTCTTTTTATCAAAAAAATCGCAAAAATATTACTTTTCATAAATTAGGTTTAGATTTTATTTTTATTAAAAAAATTAATTAATTTAATTAGGTTTATTATTTTAGATAATTTTAATTTCTTTTTTGTATATAATTAAAATTAATTAGAATAAATAGGTTTTATTTCTAATTTAATTATATTTTCTTTTTCCTAAAAAATAAAAAAAACACAAAATAGGCCATGTCATTATTTTCATTAATTAATTTAATCACTAATTAATTTGTACATTTATTTTTTAAAACCTAATATTTTTCCTTAAAAAACATTAAAAAACAACAAAAAAACATTTTTCTTTTAATTAGGTTAGAAGGGTCAAAACCCTAATTTCTTCCCGATCTTAATTTTTCTCGCGCGCTTTATTTTTATTATTTATCATATTGATGTAACTGCCTACAATTTGTAATAGTTTAATTAGGACGTTTATTTCCATTTATCGCTTTACTTTCAAAGGGGTTTGTTTTTGGCTATGTAAATACCTGAAGCCTTGTAATAGCTTAGTTTAATTTCCGCATTTTAAATTTCGCAAAAGATTAAACTGTTAGATGTATGATATTAGGATGCATGACAAGAATGTATGTTTAATTTTAAAATAGTTAGCTAACCCTAAAATTTGCAAAGATAATAAATCTGAAACTGAATCACTCGCACATGCGCACTCCTAGGGTACACTCCCACTTGGTTGCCTTCGGTAAACAATCATTGAGTATAGGATGCTTTGGTGGTCGTCCTTTTGTCCAAAGATCAAAAGTTGCCTCGGAAAGGTTGCCTCGGATATTGTTGCCTCGGATAATTGATCTAAGACATTAGGGTTACTACTAAGACGTCCTAACATTGCTTTAGTGACCGTACGTCCCTTTTGAATTGACCCTCAAAACTCCAATGATGGTGCTACCTACTCACTAATAATGGGATAACACTGTCTAAAGGAAACGAACATAGAACGATTCTTTTTTCGAGTAGGTAGATTAGCTCTTAAGTACTTGCTCACTCAAAACAAATTTTTCACATTTACACTCCTTTACAAACAAAGTTTTCAAAAACACTTCATTACACTCTTGAAGACAGAAGCAAGAGTTAAATTGAAGTCAAAACAAAAAAAACTTTTCAAAGCACACGAACACAAAGAAAACAATTTTGAAAATGATGAGCAAATACCTAAGAGCCCGTAGATAACTACGGATAGAAAGGGTGCTAATACCTTCCCTTTCTATAATCTACCCCCCCGTACTCAGAAATATCTCGAAAAAGGAATTTTTCTGTGCTTTTTTCCTTTCCTTGTTGGATAAAACAAAAGACGGTGGCGACTCTTGCTTACCGCGACATTTTGCAAACACAAACGCAAAACGCAAACCAGCAATTCCTTAAAAAAGGGAAACACGTCCCGGTTCTGGCCACCGTATCACAGAACTGGCGACTCTGCTGGGGAGTTAATAAGTGGGGTGTACCTTAGGATTAGTTCATCATATTGTTTTCAATTGTTTGATTTGTTTGCTTTATCTTTGTGGGTTTTGTATCAGAGTTACTATAGATCCTAACCCAGATCTGGGGAACACCTTTTAGGTAAGTAGCAATAGAATGTGAGGGAACTGTACAGCGTAGACTGATACAGTTGAAGCATTAGCTACGTTGATGTGGCACATTAGTTGGTACCGATATCCCTTGTGGAGGAACAAGGAGAGTATGGGCTGCTATATGGGTCATTAAGCATCAACTGACCTTAGAACCTATAATTGACCAACTTGGCCATAGAAAGTAGCAGTATACTACACTCATTGAGACCATACTCTTGCGATGGTTTCGGCTGCAAGAAAAGATTGCTAAGCTGAAACTATGACCGATCGAGGATGGTCAGTGATATTGAGAATCTCTTGAACCCGGTTACTATTACTAGGACAGGTTAAATCAACTAAACTGTAAGAGGGTAGTACCTAAACTCCATGCCAACCTGAAATTTAAGGTCTATTGTGTGACTTGTTTGCCCTTACCATGTTTGCTATTTGTGATACATGCGGTGTATTTTTATCATGACATCATGCATCATGACATCACATGCATATTTCATTAGACTAACCATTTCAAAGACCGAGGGATTCATCTTTGTTCTGTTTTGCAGATCATGGCCTCTATGCGTAGAAATACCATTCGAATCAGCTTCGTGCAGATACCTGCTCAGCTTAGAGAGTTGGTTTCAAAGGTTCCTGATACTTCTTCCTTTGTTAGAAGACATGGTCATCTCCTTAGCCTGGTCACGTCCAAGTTGGATGAGCAAATGATGAGCGTGTTGTTCCAGTTCTTTGACCCGTTGCATCACTGTTTTACCTTCCCGGACTATCAGTTGGTCCCTACTTTGGAGGAGTTTTCTAATTTACTTGCCATATCTATTCTAGAGCAGACACCCTTTACAGGTTTGGAGATAGCTCCTAGGCCAGAGGATATTGCTTCAGCCCTACATCTAACAATTGCTGATGTAGTATCTAACTGGGAGATTCGGAGTGGGGTTAAAGGTTTCTTGGCTAAGTTTTTGATTTATCAAGCTCAACAGTTCTGGGATAGTTTGGACTTTCAAGCATTTGAAGACATCCTGGCTCTCCTCATCTATGGCCTGGTTCTGTTCCCAAATTCAAATTCTTTTGTCGATGTGAACGCAGTCAAGATCTTCATGTCCCGTAACCCAGTGCCTACTCTCTTGGGTGATATTCTGCATGCTCTTTATACCCGTACTGTTCGAAGAAGGGTAACTCTCATGTGTTGTACACCGCTGCTGGCGAGGTGGTTTATTTCTCACCTCCCAAAATCTGTATTGAAGAATGAGGAAGGTATGGGTTGGGCTTACAAAATCATGTCCCTTGCTCATACGGACATCCTTTGGAGTACTAAAGATATGGAAAGGGTAGCTGTCATTGATCGGTGTGGGGAATACCCCAATGTTCCATTGCTTGGAATTAGAGGAGGAATAACCTATAATCCTTGTTTGGCCTTACGACAGTTTGGACGAGCTCGAAGGGACGGTCCTCATGAGCTATTGCTTACAGGCATTGTCTTTGACTTCAAGGGGGATGTTAAGGGACATCGCCGCAGATTTATACGAGCCTGGGACAGGGTGAACAGGTCTGATCCACATGAGCTAGGAATGAAGACTTATCTCTCGATGCAACCATATCTCCAGTGGGTTCAAGCCCGTGCTCAAAAGCTGGGAATGCCCTATGAAGCTGTTTTGCCGGTGATTATAGAGCATACTGATGAAGAAGGTGTTCCTTATACAGTCCTCCTTCCCTATATGCCTACTGATCTGGGGGCATTGAAGAGGTCTTGGATCTAGTTAAGGGAAGAACGGGATACCTACAGAGAGAAGTATCATGAGCAGGAACGGAAGATCCTGAAGCTTACAAGGCAGCTAGAGAATGAGAGGACAATCAACGATTATGTCAACACAAATGGAAAACGACCATGGGAATTCTGATGTCTTTTATTGTTTCTAGTTTAGATTTGCTTTTTAGTATTTCTTTTGTAACGCCTTAAAGGCATTTGTTACATTGTTACAAGTTTTTATCTAATAAAGTGTGTTTTGTTTTGGTTTACAAATTTGAATCTCCCTAAGTCTTTGAAATCATATCATACGCATTCCATTCCCATGCACCTTATTACAGGTACTGTTACAGGTTTCTTATCTTTTGTGCTGTTTATTTCAACACATCATGTCTTCTGAAACACCTACTGATCAAGCTATTAAGGCTCTTCAAGCTCAGAATGCTCAGTTCCAGGAGATGTTCTTGAACTTGGCCAAGAGTCAGCAAGATTTGAAGACTCTCATCTTGAAGGACAAGAAGAAGAAGAAGAAGAGGGTGGTTCTGCTGAATATGGGTCATAGATTCGGGAACAATTTGCGACAGGAAGTTGATTTGTCTCATTCATCTGGGGGAGGAGAGAATCAAGAGGAAAGGAGGGATCCTAGCCCTATGGTTTCTGACAATGACACTGACTTTGATGAAGACCAGTATCCTCCTGCCGAGGATAGGTATAAGCAACCTTAAGACTGGTTAAGCGCAATGGAGATCCAGAAAGTCCCTGGTCTGGACTTCGGAGATTTGGGTTTGGCATCTGGGGTGGTGATCCCACACAAGTTTAAAGCTCCTGTCTTTGCTAAGTATGACGGGGTCTCCTGCCCAAAGCTACACCTCCGCTCGTATGTCAGAAAGATTCAACCATATATTGCTGATAGGAACCTCTGGGTTCATTTCTTTCAAGATAGTCTGTCAAGGACTCAACTTGAATGGTTCTATCAACTGGAAGGAGCTAATGTTCGCAACTGGGAGGACCTTGCTGCTGCTTTTTACAAGTAATACCAGTATAATACCGACCTTGCTCCCACACGTACTCAACTTCACGGTGTGTCTATGGGTGCGAGCGAAGGTTTTAAGGACTATGCTCAGAAGTGGAGAGATCTTGCTGGAAGAGTACAACCCCCTCTGGCTGATAGGGAGTTGGTGGATATGTTTCTTGGGACTTTGTCTGGTCCGTATTTCAATCATTTGATCGGAAGTTCATCGTCTGGGTTCACTGAATTGATCATGACCGGGGAGAGAATTGAAGTTGGTATTAAGAGCGGCAAGATACAGAAAGGTGCTTCATCAAGTACAGAGAAGAAGCCTTTCAAGAAGGAATCTAGTGCAGTTTACAGCTCGAGGAGCCAAAATCGACCTGAGCGCCACCAAGCGGTTAATGCGGTGGTAATATCAAGACCAACTGTTGCCCCACAATGCAACAATCAGCAAAGAGTGGAGAGACCGCAGCGACAGTATACTCGGCTCAGTATGACCTTATCTCAAATTCTGCCGCAACTGTTGAAAACCAACTTGGTGACTCTGAAGGAGCCTCCAAAGAATCCTAGTACTACATCACCACTGTACAATCTGAACGCCCGCTGTGCTTATCACTCCGATTGCCCAGGGCATGATACAAACAACTGCTGGGCTTTGAAGAATAAAGTGCAGGATCTGATTGATGCTAAGGATATTGAATTTGAAGCGCCAGAAAAACCTAATGTCATAACGGCTCCTATGCCAAAACATGACACATGAGTGAATGCTATTGGGGATGATGATGAAGAGTCAGATTTCGAAAGCTGGATTTACCCGACTACCGACGACGGATTAAGCAATTGGACGGCAAAGGACTTCGTGCCCATTTATTTTATTACACAGTAATAGACTTTTGTTTTGAAATGTGTAACAGGAAATTTAAAACTTTACGGCCCGGTGCCTTGCTCGAGACACTGTGGATTTGTTTGAGGGCTTATTATGTGTCATTTCCATATATCATCAATAAAAGCATTGGATGTTTTCTTGCATTACAAATTTTGCGCTCCTTGTTTTTCTTTTCTATTTTGCACTTTATCAAAACAGCTATTTGTCTTACACACACTCACATATACAAGTCTACATACACTCTAGATCCCACTGATAACGACTCTGCTATCGCCAGTTATGACTTTGAAAGTCCGATCAACCAAGTCGAGGACGAAGGTGAGGATAATTGCGAAGTGCCTGAGGAACTTGCTAGACTGTTACTTCAGGAAGAGAGGGCTATACAGCCGCATGAAGAGCCAGTGGAAACAGTAAATATGGGTACCGAGGAAGACAAGAAAGAGGTCAAGATCGGTGCAAATCTGGAATCTAGTGTTAAGCAACGGTTGATTCAGATGCTGCGTGACTATGTTGAGATCTTTGCCTGGTCTTATGAAGATATGCCTGGGTTGGATACCGATATCGTGGTTCACCGCTTGCCAACTAAGGAAGAATGTCCTCCAGTGAAACAGAAAGTTCGCTGAATGCACCCAGAAATGTCTAAGAAAATCAAGGCTGAGGTTATGAAACAGTTTGACGCCGGTTTTCTAGCAGTTACTTCTTATCCACAGTGGGTTGCCAACGTGGTTCGGTGCTGAAGAATGATGGTAAGGTTCAGATGTGTGTGGACTATAGGGATCTGAACAGGGAGAGCCCCAAGGATGATTTCCCTCTGCCTCATATCGACGTTCTGGTTGACAACACCGCACAACATAAGGTCTTCTCCTTTATGGATGGTTTTTCCGGTTAAAATCAGATTAAGATGGCTCCCGAGGATATGGAGAAGACAACGTTCGTTACACAGTGGGGTACCTTTTGCTACAAAGTCATGCCTTCCGGATTGAAGAATGTTGGGGCAACGTATCAGCGCGCCATGGTCGCTTTGTTCTACGACATGATTCATCATGAGATTGAGATATACGTTGAAGACATGATTGCAAGGTCCCAGACTGAGGAAGAACACCTCGACCATCTTCAGAAGCTATTTGACAGGTTGAAGTTGTACAAGCTGAGGTTAAACCCGAACAAGTACACCTTCGGGGTGAGGTCTGGTAAACTGCTGGGTTTCATCGTTAGTGATAAAGGTATTCAGGTGGATCCTGCAAAGGTGAAGGCTATACAGGAAATGCCAGCTCCTCGGACAGAAAAAGAAGTCAGAGGCTTTTTGGGATGTTTGAATTACATTGCCTGATTCATCTCACACCTAACTGCTACTTGTGAGCCAATCTTCAAGTTACTGAAGAAAGATCAAGTAGTAAGATGGAATGATGAGTGCCAGGCCGCTTTCGAAAGGATCAAGGAATATATCCAAGAACCACCTATTCTGATGCCTCCAGTTGAAGGAAGACCTTTGATCTTATACTTGACAGTACACGACAATTAATTGGGATGTGTGCTGGGGCAGCATGACGAGTCTGGCCGAAAAGAGCAAGCTATTTATTACCTTAGCAAAAAGTTTACCGACTGCGAGACCCGATACTCGTTGCTTGAGAAAACATGTTGTGCTTTGGCATGGGCTGATCGCCAGCTGAGACAGTATATGCTGACTCACACTACCCTATTGATATCAAAGATGGATCCAATCAAGTATATCTTCGAAAATCCTGCCTTGTCAGGAAGAATAGCAAGATGACAGATGATCTTGACTGAGTATGACATCCAATACATGATCCAAAAAGCAATCAAGGGAAGTGTGTTGGCGGTTCACTTGGCGCATCAGGCTGTAGACGACTACCAATCCATGAACTTCGAGTTCCCGGATGAGAATATCATGTTGGTGACTGACTGTGAAACACCTGGACCGGATGAAGGACCCGAGGAGGGATTTTGATGGTCTATATACTTTGATGGAGCTTCAAACACTTTGGGTAACGACATTGGCGTCGTGATCATATCTCCTAAAGGATGTCATACTCCGTTCACCGCTCGATTATGTTTTAACTGCACCAACAACATGGCGGAGTATGAAGCGTGCACCATGGGCCTTCGAGCAGCTATCGACCTAAGGATTAAGTTCTTGAGTGTGTTCGGAGATTCCGCTCTCGTGATCAGTCAGATCAAAGGCGAGTAGGATACGAAACACCCAAATCTTATTCCTTACAAAGAGTATGTATTGACTTTGCTTCCACACTTCGAAGAGATAACCTTTGAACACTTCCCAAGAGAGGAGAATCAGTTAGCGGACGCGCTAGCTACGATGTCTTCTATGTTCAAAGTCAGATGGGACAATGAGGCTCCCTAGATTACCATTGAGAGGTTGGACGAACCTGCACATTGTTGTGACATTGAGACTGAAGTGGTAGCAGATAAACCCTGGTTTCCTGAGGTAAAGAGGTATCTTAAGGCTCAGAAGTACCCCGAGGGTGCATCTGTTAATGATAATAAGTTTCTAAGGAGGTTCACGGCGAAGTTCTTTATCAGTAATGACATCCTTTACAAGCGTAATCACGATTCAAGCTTACTGCGACGTGTGGACAAGAACGAGGCAGAAAGGATTATGGTAGAGTTGCATGAAGGTACTTTCGGGACACATTCCAGTGGACATACCATGGCAAAGAAAATCCTACGGGCGAGATATTATTGGTCTACTATGGAAGCCGACTGTTATCAGCATTCTCGGACCTGTCATAAATGCCAAGTCTATGCTGATAAGGTGCACATAACTCCAGTACCTCTGAACGTCTTGACAGCTCCTTGGCCTTTCACAATGTGGGGCATCGACATGATCAGCGAGATCAGACCTACTGCGTCCAACGGACATCGTTTCATCCTGGTAGCTATTGATTACTTTACAAAGTGGGTTGAAGCAACTTTCTTTGCTACAGTAACCAAGAACGTCGTGGCACGGTTTATTCGGCAAAATATGATCTGTCGATATGGTGTACCGGAGTGGATCATTACAGACAATGGTACAAATCTCAATAATACAATGATTACCGAGCTCTGCAAGCAACTCAAGATATAGCATCATAACTCTTCTCCTTACCGGTCGAAGATGAATGGGGCTGTCGAAGCGGCTAATAAGAACATCAAGAAGATTATGCAGAAGATGACGGTAACATATAAAGACTGGCACGAGATGTTACCATTCGCTCTTCATGGGTACCGTACCTCAACGCGGACGTCAACAGGGGCAACACCCTATTCCTTGGTATATGGCATGTAAGCCGTCTTGCCCATTGAAGTTCAGATACCCTCTCTTCGGATTATGAAGGATGCAGGTTTGAGCGAAGATGACTGGATTCAGACCCGGCTTGATCAGCTGAACTTAATCGATGAAAAGAGACTTACTGCTATTTGTCATGGTCAAACGTATCAAAAGCGGATGATCAATGCATTTAACAAGAAAGTTAGACGACAAGAGTATCAAGTTGGGGATCTGGTGATCAAACGCATCATACTACCTCAAGGTGATCCCAGGGGCAAATGGACCCCTACTTACGAAGGGCCATTTGTGGTTAAGAACATTTTCTCAGGAGGAGCTATGATTCTAACCACCATGGATGGTGATGACCTTCCTCACCCCGTCAATGCAGACATAGTGAAAAAATACTACGCATAATCAAAGACCCGCTAGGTTGACTGGTCTAGGAAAAAATAAGGGCTTCTCGACGAACCAAAAGGGTTCAGGCAAAAATAAGGGATGAAAATGAAAAAATCTGTACACCCGGCAAGTCGAAAACCTGAAAAGGCGGCTTGGGAAAAAAAGGGTATCCTGGTGGACTGAAAACCCGAAAGGGCGGTCCAGGAAAAAATTAGGGATCAAAGCATAACACTATGTCTCATTGGATCACCTTGCAACCAGACTTCGGTATCGACTATCAGGCTCGAACGACGCCAAACAATCTGATCTACCTTCAACCAAGTAGCGAAGTGATGAGATGCTCGAGGACATAAAGGCAATAGCAGAGTTGGAACCCAGTGGGATTGTTCACATAGCTAATTTTATTTTCTTTTTCACAAATTATATAAATTCTATTTGTTCGACGGCGTTCTCTTACTAGGACGTCAACCTCTTGTACAAAAATGCCTATTTACCGGCTAATTTCAAGATCAATACAATTCATTTTCACAAATAAATTTCAAATTGTTTTCTTTTTCTGTTTTGTTTTGCAAGAACGTCCAATGTTCATTTTTTATATATGCATTTGACATTAATTGCTGCTCATGAATATTTACATGCGAAACAAAAGACGATTACTCGTAATATCAAAAACAGGGGCAAACAAGAAATGACCAAACCTTACAGTTGCTTTATTCACCAAGTATAGGGATAGACCTAGCTGGAGAAAACCATTAAAGGTATATTCACTCCCCGTGGAGTAAGAGAAGGACAGTGGTGTTAACTCTCCCCAGCTGAGACTCGCAACCGCAAATAAATCGACAATATTCTCCCCAAGCAGAGTTTATCTATCACCAGCACTGGAAGATTATCCCCAGTGAAGCTTGGAGAATTATCCCCAGTAGAGTCTAAAAGATTATCCCCAGTGAAGTTGCAGCTAGAAAATCATCCCCAGCGGAGTTCATTCCTTTCACAAACAGAAACTCAATCCCCAACAGGGTTCATTATCACCAGCAATGGTAGTTCATCCCCAGCTAGGGTTATTTCTCCAAATCAACAGGTTCTCTAGCAGAGCTTGTCCTCCCCACAGAATCATTTCCTCATCATTTTATTCCCCAGTGGAGTTATTCTCTCCTACAGGATCATTCTCACAATCATCTTCATTCACTATCCCTAGCGGAAACGGAGAATTCAACTCTTTTCTCCAGCAGCAATCCGGGATTTATTTTCCCCAGCTAAAAACATCACATTTCCATACATCATGACAGATGCATATACGCATCATACAACACAGTCTCATTTATTTTGAGAACATCATTGCTTGACACATATCATGCATTACATACAGCTAACCCTTACCTTTCAGGAAAGATACAATCAAATTCTCACAAAATTCAAGCTGTGAAGCCCGGGTACGACTGGATAATAGTTTAATCCCCAGTAAGTCGCTGTAAAGCCTGGACCACGACCAGATAGTAGTTAATTCTCAACTTTCCTCTTCAATAGAGATGTTTCCTCAGTCGAATACGGACGACCGGAGTTCCTAAAATTCAACAGAGATGATTCCTCAGTCGAATACGGACGACCGAAGTTCCTAAAGTTCAACAGAGATGTTTCCCCAGTCGAATACGGATGATCGAAGTTCCTAAAATTCAACAGAGATGATTCCTCAGTCGAATAAGGACGACCGAAGTTCCTAAAATTCAACAGAGATGATTCCTCAGTCGAATACGGACGCCGAAGTTCCTAAAATTCAGCGGAGATGATTCCTTAGTAGAATACGGACAACCGAAGTTCCTAAAATTCAACAGAGATGATTCCTCAGTTGAATACGGACGACCGAAGTTCCTAAAATTCAACAAAGATGTTTCCTCAGTTGAATACGGACGATAGAAGTTCCTAAAATTCAACAGAGATGTTTCTTCAGTAGAATACGGACGACCGAAGTTCCTAAAATTCAAATAGAGATGACTCACCGGCAGAATAACGGACGACCGAAGCTCCTAAAATTCTACTTCTCTCAATAAAGATCAGCCTTCCCCAGCGGATACTTCTTCAATGACAGGTATACAAGCTCTCGCTAAGGAATCTCTTATGCGATCGACACTCCTTCAGATGGCATCTTTAAGCCCATCCCCTCGTCAAAAATTTCCAAATGGCATATGTAAGCCTATTCCCGATATCACAAGACAATCACCACTTCATGCGAGTGCAAATTTCTGGGCACTCTAGTGTTCAATCCTCTTCCACCTTCTGATCACGAAAGGCACGCAAGCCAATCTACATCCTCAGGTTTAAGAAAATTGAAAAGGGGCAGCTGTTGTACCCCAAAATTTTCCCTCCCATATTTCTCAAAACATTTCAAGAAAGATCTCCAAGTTGCTCAAGGTAGTCCAAGGGTTGGCCAGACAAGCTCTCTCCTAAGGCAGTCTACATCAAATTAGGGTTTCATGTTGCATCAAGATACTTGAGTCCAAGTGATCCCAAATGATCACCAATGTCCTAATATGTTCTCAAGATCATCCATGTCAAGTTTCAAGCCTTGCAGAGGAAGTTTGCTCAGTCAATTGCTCAAAGGCCCAAAAATCGACAATGCTAGGGCAAAAGTCAACTGTGGCCTACATACAGTCAAACTTCAAGATTTTTTGTCAACATTCTCATTTTGAAGGATATTTCATCATTTGATCAAGGGTTGATCATGATTCATCAAGGATTGCTCATAATTCATCAAGACTTAAAAGTTGCTAAATTAGGGTTTTACAGGAAAAGTCAACTCAACTTTGACCAAGCATAACTTTCTCATACTTTATGAGAAATGACCCATCCAAAGCTCATTTTGAATAGGATGCCATTATCTACAATCCATATTCATCTCACAAGTTAAAAATATTCACTCACAAGAAGTTATGAATTTGGACATTATAGGTCATTTTGAAAAGTCAACAAAAACACCTTTTTTGTCAAAGCTTCATACTTGAGCATGGAATATAAAATTGAAATGATACCAAAAGGGTTGATTAGGGGACATCTCAAGATTTCTAAAAAGTCAAAGAACACCTCTAAAGAGTCAAAATTGAGGAAGTTGTGCATTGGTGAAGTTGACCCTTTTTGCAAAATTGCCAAAAGTCAACTATCCCTAAAACTTCAATTTTTGCCAAATGGGCCCAATCTTTTTCACTTGTTTTGAGTTGGAAACATAGTCCACGAGCTATATCCCTTGCCACTTGTCATTATCATGTCTTTATTATTTATTTCGATTTTTATTTGAATTAATTCAATTTAAATCAAAACAAATCATATAAAATCCAAAATATTGAAAACAAAAGATTTTGTGCTTGTTTCAGGTTTTAAATTACAGCTAGCATCAAATCAAATTCGTATCAAGGCATGGTGTGTAAAAAAAGATTGAGTTAGGCCATTGTTGGAAAGATTTTTAAGGTGTATCAAATCAAGATCCAATTCATTGGTGGAGGAAGATTGAGATCAGTTATCAACCCTAATCTATTCCTCAATACATATAGAGTGGAGGCAGACCAAAAACTAGGTTGGAAAGAGGCGCAGCAAGGAGAACAAAATTTGAAAAAAATATCAAGAAAGTGCAAACACTAATTCACGCTTAGAGGCCAATTCAAGACCTTTGAACTATTCCAATCGTTTCCCGAGGTCATCAGCAAGCCAAAGCAATCCAAAGCAAGTGTTTCCAAGCACTATAACGCACTGTAAGTCAGTCACGGTATTGCAATATTCTTGAATTCGAATTGCATCATTCCTGTACTTATAACATGAAATAGTTATAGGTTCTTGATCCATGGAACATTTGCAAGCTTTCTGCATCATTTAATTTCATTTATATGTCTTGTGCAAGATTTCACCATGGCTAGGGTTTGTAGCTTCGAATTAGGGTTTTTGTATGAAGGAAAAATTAGCCTTGATGAAGGGTACCATCATGTTCAGAATGATGAGACGAATCCAACCATGGAATTAGGTGTCATTTATATTGCCCATGGAAGATTTTGGAACGAGCTCTGTTTGTAGCGACGGACAAACGTCCGTAGGTAAAAGTGTTTCACTTTTACCAACGGTGCAAGGAGGGAGACGAAGACGTGGCAAGCCATCAGTCGCTCATTTGAAAATTCGCGCTAATATCTGGTTATTTCGCTTGTTTATTTTATATTATTTCTTGTTTATATTACATACAACAAAAACAATTGGCCCAGTGGTAGCCAGGCAAGCTTTAAGGCGTTAGGAGGCTTGGGGTCAGGCGTTCGACCCTTGCCTCCAACGTTTGTGTTTTTCTTAATTCCTTTCAGGTGATCTCATGCGTATATAAACCCAATGACCACCATACGTCCTCATAATCCAGCGCGCCAAGTGTCTTGAGACCCAGATCTGATGGCCAGCAAGGGAGGAGCATCATAAGCCAAGTCAAACGCAGAGCATGTGATATGGGAAGTCAAACGTGGACACTCTTCTTGGGCCCAGATAATGCTTCTCACACCCCCCATAAACTCAGGCCCAAACCTCTTTCTCTATATTTTATTTTATTTTATTTATTTGTCTTTATTTATTTATTTTACTAACCAATTAAACTATTTTCTTTTTATCAAAAAAATTGCAAAAATATTACTTTTCATAAATTAGGTCTAGATTTTATTTTTATTAAAAAAATTAACTAATTTAATTAGGTTTGTTATTTTAGATAATTTTAATTTCTTTTTTGTACATAATTAAAGTTAATTAGAATAAATAGGTTTTATTTCTAATTTAATTATATTTTCTTTTTCCTAAAAAATAACAAAAACACAAAATAGGCCATGTCATTATTTTCATTAATTAATTTAATCACTAATTATGTTGTACATTTATTTTTTAAAACCTAATCTTTTTCCTTAAAAAACATTAAAAAACAACAAAAAAACATTTTTCTTTTAATTAGGTTAGAAGGGTCAAAACCCTAATTTCTTCCCGATCTTAATTTTTCTCGCGCACTTTATTTTTATTATTTATCATATTGATGTAACTGCCTACAGTTTGTAATAGTTTAATTAGGACGTTTATTTCCATTTATCGCTTTATTTTCAAAGGGGTTTGTTTTTGGCTATGTAAATACCCGAAGCCTTGTAATAGCTTAGTTTAATTTCCGCATTTTAAATTTCGCAAAAGATTAAACTGTTATATGTATGATATTAGGATGCATGACAAGAATGTATGTTTAATTTTAAAACGTTTAGCTAACCCTAAAATGTGCAAAGATAATAAATCTGAAACTGAATCACTCGCACATGCGCACTTCTAGGGTACACTCCCACTTGGTTGCCTTCGGTAAACGGTCATTGAGTATAGGATGCTTTAGTGGTCGTCCTTTTGTCCAAAGATCAAAAGTTGACTCGGAAAGGTTGCCTCGGATATTGTTGCCTCAGATAATTGATCTAAGACATTAGGGTTACTACTAAGACGTCCTAACATTGCTTTAGTGACCGTACATCCCTTTCGAATTGACCCTCAAAACTCCAATGATGGTGCTACCTACTCACTAATAGTGGGATAGCACTGTCTAAAGGAAACGAACATAGAACGATTATTTTTTCGAGTAGGTAGATTAGCTCTTAAGTACTTGCTCAATCAAAACAAAATTTTCACACTTACACTCCTTTACAAACAAAGTTTTCAAAAACACTTCACTACACTCTTGAAGATAGAAGCAAGAGTTAAATCAAAGTCAAAACAAAACAAAAAACTTTTCAAAGCACACGAACACAAAGAAAACAATTTTGAAAATGATGAGCAAGTACCTAAGACCCTGTAGATAACTACGGATAAAAAGGGTGCTAATACCTTCCCTTTCTATAATCTACCCCCCGTACTCAGAAATATCTCGAAAAAGGAATTTTTCTGTGCTTTTTTCCTTTCCTTGTTGGATAAAACAAAAGACGGTGGCGAATCTTACTTACCGCGATATTTTGCAAACACAAACGCAAAAAGCAAACCAGCAATTCCTTAAAAAAGGGAAACACGTCCCGGTTCTGGCCACCGTATCTCACAAGCTTTCTAGAGAATTCCTTCAGATCATGCTGGAGCAGGGAGAATCGAAGGTCAGAAGTTTACTTCGTTCAGAACATGACCCTTCGAATATCACTCTTCAACATACAAAAGCTCTACTCTTCGATCAGAACATGACCCTTCGAATCTCACTCTTCAACATACAGAAGCTCTATGCTTCATTTAGAACATGACCCTTAGAATCTCACTCTTCAAAATACAGAAGCTCTACTCTTCAATCAAAACATGACCTTCGAATCCTCCTCCATGCTTGCCTCAATTTTCCAAGCTTTGACTGAAGTCTTGGACTGTTGCTTTCCTGCTGTACACAAGCTTCGACTGGGCATCTTTTCCCTTTAAAATAGCTTCCTTAGATCCAAAGGGAAAGGGCTTCTTGTCAGTGCTCCTTCGATTGCACCACTATCTTTGCATGCTAGCTTAACTCATAAATGCAATAGCTGCCCACATACAAGCTGGATCCTTACTTCGATTGAGCATTTATTTTCCTTGGAGCAAGCTTATTTCCTACTTCTATTAGGCAAACTATCCCTCTGGGCGTGCCTTCAGTGCACAAAAGCAATAACTTCTCCAAATTGGCCTTCGATTCACAAAAAAAACTCCCACTGGGCAAAAGACCCCTCAGCGTGTCACCAGCGCACGTATCCCTTTTCAGTTTGTCTTCAGCACAAGGCCTAGACTCCTTCAAAGTTGCCTTCGACCATAAGGAATTTGCCACCTTTGTGCTAACTTCGCCTAGGAAATGGCCTCCTTTATGCCTGCCCTGACTTGTTTCATGCTAGCATCCACAAGGCACAGGCTGCATTTGTGCCAGTTTCGACTGGGCGCAAACTCCCCTTTGAAACATTTGTATACACTTCAGCATGCAGAAGACCCAGTCGAAGGCCACACAAGAGGCCCATTCGAAGGAAGTAATACTAGACCCAGTCAAAGGTCATACAAGAGGCCCATTCGAAGGAAGCAATACTAGACCCAGTCGAAGGCCACACAAGAGACCCATTCAAAGAATACATGTTGGGTCCATACGAAGGACACATAACTGTTAGGAATAAATTTTGTTTTAGTCTGGTCGAAAGATATGGAAGGATGGAGGATTCGATTCAAAAGATCAAGTATAACATTTAGGCCCATAGGCTAGGCTACGTGTTTCCCCTTTTCAGGCCTCAAACCTATGACTCACTCTATATTTAATTGTTTATACAAGTTAAAATAGGCTTTTACCCATTTGTTTTCTAAGACCGCTTGCCCTTAATAGTATAATACTACTTTTAGAAAGGTTTTTCTTGGGATCATGACACAAGTGGACATTTACTTTCCAGTTGAGCCTTATTTTATTATTTTTACTCCCAAACTTCCCAAAACCTTTCTCTAAAATAGAGAGATCCTTTGCAAAAGGAGAGAAGAAGAAGAGGGGAGGAATGTATCTTCAAAATTCTCAAACACCATAAAATTCTCAAACACTTAAACACTTATGAAAACCCAAACCCGGAATCCAAATACTTGTCTCTTTCAAATCTGAAACATCCTTACATCTTGCTATCCTTCGAATCCAACAAGAAGGACATTCCACTTGTTTTTCTCTTTCGAATCCACCAGTAGAAATGCTACCCTCACTCCTTCTCTTTGATTCCAGGGACACTCAAGGCAACCACCTAAAAGTCCAGCACAAGCTCCAGCCCCCAACAAGGTAATTTGTTCTAAACCTTAAACTTTTTGTTTCCAGTATAGCATATAAATACACTTCCTTTTCATTTTAAACATGTACATACTATTGTTCTTCTTTTCGTTTCCACCCTTTTAATATGTTTCATGGTTAACAACCTTCTTGGTTTTGGCTCTTTGTACATTTAAACATGCTTTAAGAACTAACCTGGCCCTAAGGTAATGTTGGAATGTCCTTAAGCCATGTTTCCATTCAAACTCAAACGAAAGAAACAGGAAACAAGAAGTAGGAAATGAATCTTCTGGCTTCCACACCAACCTCCAGGCCAAACAAAAGAGGCAGCCAGAAGGCACACCATGCTGACTTCCAGACCCAGAAGAAAGGCACATCTACACTGATTCCAGGCACATTCGAAAGGCTTAACATGCGGGCCTCCAGACCCCAATCGAAAGTCATGCCTTCACCATTTTCAGGTCAAATCGAAGAAAGCCAGAAAGTGTAGAATCAAAGGGTTTTCTGCCCAAATCGAAAAGACCCTTTTTCTTGCTTTTATTTTTATTCTTGCCTTTATATTTTCATGCAATTCAATATGGTTGTAATAGTGTAGGATTTTATCTTTCTGCATTTTATTACTTTTATATGATTGCTAGTAAGTTAGGGTGTATGGCAAGATAAAATCAACAAGTAGACCACCCTGATCAAAAGACAAAAATGGATGCAATCAGACACACTTTGCACACATGCACCTCTAGGGTTAACTCCACTTGTTGCCTTGAGAAAATGGTCATAATACGCATGTAAGACATCTTAGAAAAAACAATCAAAAGATCATAGTCCCTCGATGATGCTTTGAATGTTTCCTTACAAATGATATTAGTCCCTCAAGAGAAATGCTAAGATGTCTCACAATATTGCTATTCATGACTATGCGATGACCCATGCCTGTCCCTTTTACATCCAAAGATAAGGCTTCTTACCAATCAATGGTAAGATAGCAATAGCGAAGGAAGAGATAAATGAACAAAAGGCTTTTGAGTAAGGTAGAATGTTCCTAGTTGCTTTCTCATCTTGAAACACAAACACCTTTTCAAATGCACCAACACTTTCCATGAAATATTTTCAAAATTCCAACACTTTATATACATTCTTATAGAGACAAGAATCATTACAAAGTTTTCCTAAGCGAAGGCGCTTTTCACAAATAATTTCAAGACCCACCACAAAGCACACTTTCAAACAAAAGCAATGATCTAGCAAGCAACTAAGAGCCCATAGATAACTATGGATGAAAAGGGTGCTAACACCTTCCCTTTTCATAATCTACCCCCCGAACTCAAGAAAATAATCTCAAAGGTCTTTCCTATTCTTTTCACCCTTTCCTTTATTTGGATAAAAGAAAAGTCGGTGGCGACTCTTTCTATCTGCAACAATTGCAATAAAACGCAAAACACCCAAGTCAGTTCTCCCACCGTGTTACAGAACTGGTGACTATGCTGGGGACAACTTAAAAGTAGGGTTACCTTAGGGCTATATCACCTTTACTTGCTTTTCTTTGTTTGACTTGTTTGCTTTATATTATGGTTCTTTTTTTGGGCTTGTTTTGATCCTCTACCCGGATCTAGGACACCTTTTAGGTAAGTAGCAATAAGTTGTGGAAACTGTGAGGGGTATACCGACATGGTCTAAGCAATAGCTATGTTAGTGTGACACATTTGTTGGTACCGGTAGCCCTTGAGTAGTCAAGGAGAATACGGGGCCGCTGTGTGGTGTCATGAAGCACTAACTGACTTTAGAACCTTTACTTGAACAACTTGGCCTTTAGGAAGTAGTGATGTAGCAGACTTTTGTGTAGTCCGAAGTTTGTTGATACTCGATACTACGCTGATTAAGATCGGACTTTCGGGATATTTAGGTCGCCATTAAAGAGGCTTGCGCTAAAACAATTCCCGTTGAAGAAAGATCAGTGATATTGAGGTCCTCTAGAACCCGATTACTATTACTAGGACAGGTTGAGCCAACTAAACTTCAAGAGGGTACTTACCTATAAACTCCATGCAAGCCTAAACCTAAGGACTTGTTTGCTTTGTATGTATATGCTTACTTGTACATAACATAATAACATCATACCATTGCATTTTGAACTAACCATTTCAAGGATTTTTTGGGATTTATCTTTGTTCTGTTTTGTAGGATATGGCTTCCACCCGCAAAAATACTATCCAAGTCAATCTTGTAAGAATTCCTTATCAACTCAAAGAGTTAGCATCGAGGGTTCCTGAGAGTTCTTCATTCACCAAAAGACATGGTCGACTCCTAAACTTGGTTACCCCGAGCATCGATGAAGACATGATGAAGGTGCTTTTCCAGTTTTTCGACCCTTTGCACCATTGCTTTACCTTCCCCGATTACTAGCTTGTGCCTACTATGGAAGAATTTTCTCAACTCTTGGGGATTCCTATTCTTAATCAACTACCTTTCAACGGTATTGAAAGAGACCCAAACCCTAAAGAAATTGCTCGAGCTTTACACCTGCAAAGATCCGACGTCACGACTAATTGGGAAACAAGAAGTGGTGTCAAAGGGTTCCTAGCCAAGTTCTTGTTTGAGAAAGCTCAAGATTGTTGGAACACTCTGGATTTACAAGCTTTTGAAGAAATCTTGGCCCTTCTCATCTATGGGATAGTACTATTTCCAAATCCTGGCCAACTTATAGATGTGAATGCTGTCAAAATCTTCATATCTCGCAATCCGGTGCCTACTTTGTTGGGAGATATCCTACATTCTCTCCACTCTCGTACTATGAAGAGAAGAGGAGCCCTCATGTGTTGCACTCCTCTATTGGCTAGGTGGTTTGTTTCTCACCTCCCATGATCTGTGGTGAAGAACGAGCAAGGTTTAAGGTGGTCCAATAGGTTGATGTCACTCAGACATTCAGATATTCACCGGTGTTCTCGATACTTGGAGAATATTACTATCCTCGACCATTGTGGGGAATTCCCTAATGTCCCTTTTCTTGGAATTAGAGGAGGTATCACTTACAACCCTTTCTCAGATTTGCAACAGTTTGGGTATACCCGAAGATATGGTCCTCATGATATGCTCATCCAAGGAGTGGTGTTCGACTACAACACCGGCGATCAAGGCTACCATAAGAGGTTTGTACGAGCTTGGAGGATGGTAAATAGAGTGGATAGTAAGACACTGGGACACAAGAATTCTATTCCCCTTGAGCCTTACCTTAGGTGGGTACGAGCTCGTGCTCAAAAGCTCGTAATGCCTTACCCCTCCATCCTACCTATTATTGTGGAACCTGTTGCTGAAGGAGATGTCCCATATACTGTCCTCTATCCCAACATGCCTACTTCTCTTGAAGACTTGTAAAAGAGTTGGATTCATCAAAAGGAAGAGCGGGACACCTTCGAAGCTCAGTTTTACGCAAGCGAGAAAAGGGTTTTGGAGCTTACAAGGAAACTTCATGAAGAACAAAGCTTGAACGCCTACCTTGCACCAAAGAGGATGCGTTCAACCTTTCTGTCTTAGGAATTTATTTTGTAAGCCCAAGAGGCATGCTGTAACCATTTTGAACTTATTAATGCAATTTTACGTTTGTTCATTATTTGTCTAGACAAATTTAAATCTTATAAATCCTTGAAATCATTTGCATGCGCATTTTTCATGCATCATAACATAACAGGTTTTCCATAACAAGTCTCCCTATCTTTCTGCAGTTTATTTCAGCAAGATGGATATCGAGAAAATAGTGTAGGACCTACAAGCACAAAATTCCCAGTTTCAAGAGACTCTACTGACCCTGGCCAAGGGGCAACAAGAGTTGATGACGTTGCTAGCATCCAAAAAGAAACCAAAAAGGAAATCCCTAGTCTACATGGGTAAAATATTCAGAGAGCCAATCCCCCAAATGCCGGTAGTGGAAGATTCATATGAGGAAGACGAAAATCAAGCTGAAGAAGCAAGGAGCACTTGGGCTGGGTGTGTTAATGATCGAGTGTCTGATGATGAAGATTATTTTGACGAACAGTATCCTCCTGTCGATGACAAGTGCAAACATCTAGAGGATAGATTGAAGGTTGTTGAGATTCAAGCCATTCCTGGTTTGGATTTAAGTGATTTGGGTTTAATGTCGGGGGTTGTGATTCCCCATAAATTCAAGATACCAGTATTTGTTAAATATGACGGGGTTTCCTGCCCAAAGCTTCATCTGAAATCTTATGTGTGCAAAATACAGCCGCACACCACCGACAAGAAACTTTGGGTCCATTTCTTTCAAGAAAGCTTGGTTGGGACTCAACTAGAGTGGTTTTACCAATTGGAGGATTCCCGTATCCACACCTAGGAAGACTTGGACACTTCTTTCTATCACCAATACCAATACAATGCCGACCTGACGTCGACTAGAGTTCAACTGCAAGACATGACGATGGGTAAAAATGAGGGGTTCAAAGAGTACGCCCAAAAGTGGAGGGATCTTTCCAGTAGGGTCCAACTACCATTAACTGACAGGGAACATATTGATATGTTTATGGGTACGTTATCTGGTCCATTTTTCAACTTTTTGGTTAGGTGTTCTTCGTCCGGTTTCACCGAGCTGATCCTAACCGGTGAAAGGGTCGAAAGTGGTATCAAGAGCAGGAAAATCCCCATGGAATCTGCTTCCACCTCTAACCCCAAAAAGAAACCCTTCACTAGGAATAAAGAAACTAATGCTATGTATGGGGCAAGGGCCCATACCAAGAAGGATAATCGTTCGTCCGTTAATGTTGTTCTGATTTCAAACCTGACTCATGTTCAAAGACAATCTTCCAATTATCAATGATTTGAGGCTCCACGAAGACAGTTCACAAGGATAGGCATGTCGCTATCCCAAGCCTTACAACACCTGTTAAAGGACAACTTGGTGACACTGCATGATCCTCCGTCCAATCCAAACACTTCCTCACCTAAATACAATCTGAATACCAAGTGTGCATATCATTCAAATAGTCCTGGGCATGAGACCGATCAATGCTGGGCGCTGAAGAGCAAAATTCAAGATCTAATAGACAACAAGACAATCGAATTTGATCCACCTATAATTCCCAATATGATAACAGCACCAATGCCAAACCATGGAAAATGTGTTAATGCAGTTGAAGACACTACTTTTGTTCCCTCCGTCAAAGACCTAACTACGCTGTTAACTATTGTCAAAAAGAATTTGCTGAGAGCAAGGGTTTTCCCTAGCTGTTTGAAAGATTGTGATTGCTGCACCAAACAAATTAATGGATGCAAATGGCTGAAAGAAGGTGTTCAACGCCTGATGAATAGTCATGAGGTCCTATTTGAGAAAATTTCGTCCGTCAAAATTTTGACTGATAAGATTGAAGACCTCTCCATCATAACAATTTCAAACACGCCTCTTAGGATATCCTCAAAGGGTCCTATCAGGATTTTGAATGAACCAACTATTACTTCTATGATAATTACTGCCCCTGGGCCAATTCCGTACTCGTCCAACAAAGCAGTATTGTGGAACTACGTTGCTGAAGTGTATTACCATGGAATAAAGAAAGATGCTTGGATTGAAGAAAGCAAGGCTGATGGAATTGGTAATATTACTAGTTCTACTAATGTGACCAGAATTGGGAGAATCTTTTCGCCCAATATTTCACCCCCAATTGCTACAATGGCACATGTCCGCATCACCGCTGACAAACCTATTGCTGACATTAGGGGTAAAATGAAAGTGGTTGAGCCTGGTGAGATAGAGGTGCCTGTAAAGGACGTTACTACTGAGGAGCCTTCCACTCAAGAAATGGATGAAATCTTAAAGATTATAAAGAGGGGTGATTTCAAGATAGTGGAACAACTGGGGAAAACCCCTTCCAAGATCTCCATGTTATCTTTGCTACTTTGTTCTGATGCTCATGCCCGAGCATTAATAAAATTCTCGAAGAAAGCTCATGTCCCTCATGAGACCACAACTGACTAATTCGAAAATTGTGTGGCAAGCTTGACGGCCGATAATGGATTAGGGTTCTCGGATGCTGATCTGACACCACTTGGAAGGAACCATAACAAAGCTTTTCATGTTTTTATTGAATGTAAGGGGTGTTAGAGCATAGTTTGATTCTACAACCCTCGTAAGAGTTTTGATGATAAAAAACACAAAGAACAAATATGCACTCTAAAATTGTGTTCTATTTTGTACAGAAGTTCTGAACGGGAGTGGATCAGAAGTTAAGCTACAAAGGTGTTCATGATGTGTACGTAGACTGATCTCATAATGTTCTGATGAATGAAGATCAGAATTTGCGCTAAAGAGAAAGGCATCTTAACTCTGAACGGAAGTCTAACGCTGCAAACAGGACCTTATGATTCTGACCTTCCAAGTTCTGAAGCAAAGCAGCAAGAAGATTTCTTATGTTCTGAAGCGTTACTATTCAATCAAAGTTGTATCAACGGCTACAAACAGACAAGGATCTTCATATTATGGAAAGTGCATTAACTGCCAATTATCAAGTTTCCATTTGCATAGATTGATGCTCCTATTTAAACAAGCAACAAGGCTAAATCATTCACGATTTATATCACTGCTATCATACAATCTCAAAACGTTGCAACTGCATATTCATACTATTCTCTAAAATTGTGTAATACATCACAAGTTTGTGATACCATTTTTGTAACGAAAAACATCATGTACACAAATTAATTCTTATTTTTGTTAGTGAATTTCCTTGAGATAAATCGGGTTGTGGTTGTACTCAAGAAGACTTTGGCAGTTGTCAAAGTAGAATTGTAATCAGTTTGATTAGTGAATTAAGACCTCGTTGGAGAGAGGCAAAATCACCTTGGCGGGTGGACTGGAGTAGTTTGAGATCAAGTGAACCAGGATAAAAATCATCGTGTCATTTGCATTTGATTTTAAAGTTTCATTTCAACCCCCCCCCCCCCCCCCCCCCACCCCCACCCCTTCTTGTGTTTTTCACTTCTTCAATTGGTATCAGAGCGCATGGTTCTGAGTTCAAACACTTAATCGTGTCAGTACAAGATCTAAGCTTAGAAAAACACTATGGTGGGACCAAGTCAGAACATCAGCAATGAATATCATGATGATAAAGACAGAATCATCGGCAAACCTCCAGTCTTTGATGGAGAACACTTTGACTACTGGAAAGACAGAATTGAAAGCCTCTTTCTGGATCATGATGCTGGTTTATGGGATATGGTAATTGATGGATACATGCATCCTGTGGATGAAAGTGGTCAGAAGATTGATAGAAAAAGAATGTTTGACCATCAAAAGAGTGACTTCAGAAATCATCACAAGGCCAGAATGATTCTCTTGAGTGCCATCTCATATTCAGAGTATGAGAAGATCTCAAATAGAGAGACAGCTAAAAACATGTTTGATTCTCTGAGAATGACGCATGAAGGCAACATACAAGTTAAAGAAACCAAGGCCCTTGTGCTCATTCAGAAATACGAAGCCTTCAAGATGGAAGAAAGTGAATCCATTGAAGTAATGTTCTCAAGATTCCAGATTCTAGTTGCTGGGCTAAGAGTTCTTGACAAAGGGTATTCAACTGCTGATCATGTAAAGAAGATCATCAGAAGTTTACCGAAGCAATGGAGGCCCATGGTTACTGCGCTCAAGCTGGAAAAAGATCTTAACAAGATATCTCTGGACGAACTTGTCAGCTCACTCAGAAGCCATGAGATAGAGCTAGAAGATGACGAGCCTCAGAAGAAAGCTAAGCCTTTAGCGCTAAAATCTAACAAAAAATATGATTCTAAAGTTTTGCAGGCTATGGAAGAAACTTATGATGGATCCTCATCAAAATAAGATGAATTGTCTCTTCTCTCCAGAAGAGTTAATCAGTTGTGGAAGCAGAGGAAAAGAAAATTCAGAAACTCCAGAAGAACAGGGAATCATAATGAATCAACCTCTGGATACAGAAAGTCTGAATCCTCCTCTGGACACAGAAAGTCTGAATCTTCTTTTGGTCACAAAAAGTCATGCAACAGGGACATCGTCTGCTATGAGTGCAATGAACAAGGGCACTACAAAAGTGATTGTCCAAGGCTTCAGAAGGAGAAACCCAACAAGAAGTTCTTCAAGGAGAAGAAGAAAAGTCTCATGGAAACATGGGATGACTCAGATACTTCTGACGCAGACACAGAGTCAGAAGATGAAAGAGCCAACATTGCTTTTATGGCCAATGTGACAAAAGATAGTGAATCATCTGGGTCAGAATTAGAATCAAACACAGAAGAGGTATTTCCTAACTTTACTGTTAACTTTACTAAAGCTAAATTAGGAGAAAGTCTGAGTGAAATTTTGGAAAGATATCAGCAGCTTCGAGTCAAATTCAAGAACCTGAAAAAGGATCTTGTTTCTGACTCTGAAGAAACTGAGAGTCTGAGATTAGAAAATTCTGAGTTAAAAGAAAATATTTCAAAACTTGAAAATGATTTACAAAACTCTCAGAAGGAAACAATCTTAGAGGTTCCCAGTAATGCTGATAAGATCATAAAGGAATATGATAATAGCTTTCAGAAGTTTCTGGCTAAAAACATATATAGAAGCAAGATGGCTTCAATGATCTATGGAGTTAGAAGAAATGGCAGAAAAGGTATAGGATACCAAGGTAAAGTATCCCAACCTAAGAAAGTCATGGACTTAGTTATTAAACGCAAACCACTAAAATCTCACTTCACCTATGGACACACACATGACCTGAAATACACCAGTAATAATTATTCTGCTAAACCAAAATTCAAACAGAATTTTGGTAACACTAACAAACAAGGACCCAAAAAGATATGGGTACCTAAGGAAAAATTATATATGTAGCAGATATCTTTAACAGCAAGAATAAAACACCAGTCATGGTACCTGGACTCTGGATGCTCTCGACACATGCCGGGAATAAAGCATATGTTCCAAAGTCTGGAACTTAAACCTGGAGGCTACGTGGGTTTTGAAGGAAATCAAAGAGGGAAGATTATTAGCTCTAGAGCAGTAGGTAACAGTAACCTCCCTTCTATTAATAATGTTCTTTTAGTAGATGGATTAATGCATAACCTATTATGCATAAGTCAATTAAGTGATAACCGTTATGATATAATCTTTAATCAAAATTCATGCAAAGCTGTTAGTCAGAAAGATGGATCTATCCTATTTAATGGAAAGAGGAAAAACAACATTTACAAGATAAAACTTTCTGAACCAAAGAGTCAGAACGTAAAATTCCTTTTGTCTGTTAACAACGAGCAATGGGTATGGCACAGAAGATTGGGGCACTTTAGTATGAGAAGAATATATCAGATTAACAAACTCAATCTGATCAGAGGACTTCCTAATCTGAAGTTCAGCTCAGATGCTCTGTATGAAGTATGTCAGAAAGGAAAATTTGAAAAACCTCCTTTTAAAGCAAAAAATGTTGTTTCTACCTCTAGACCATTAGAAATTCTTCACAAAGATCTATTTGGACCAGTGAAAACTGCATCCGTTAGTGGCAAGAAGTATGGGTTAGTGATCATAGATGACTATAGCAGATGGACATGGGTAAAGTTCTTAAGACACAAGGACGAGTCACATTCTGTGTTCGTTGCTTTCTGTAACCAAGTTCAGAATGAGAAAGATCATAGAATTGTCAAAGTCAGAAGTGATCATGGTGGAGAATTTGAAAACAAAAAATTTGAAATATTTTTTAATGAAAATGGCATTTCTCATGATTTCTCTTGTCCTAGAACTCCCCAATAAAATGGAGTTGTAGAACGATAGAATGGAACTTTACAAGAAATATCCAGAACCATGATCAATGAGAATAACATTGCTAAGATCTTCTGGGCAGAAGAAATTAACACAACATGTTACATTAAGAATAGAATCTCCATAAGACCTATTCTGGATAAGACTCCATATGAATTGTGGAAGAACAGAAAGCCCAACATTTCTTATTTTCATCCTTTTGGATGTACTTATTTTATACTTAACACTAAAGAACATCTGAAAAAGTTTGACTCTAAAGCACAAAAGTGTATTATGTTAGGATACTCTGAACGCTCAAGAGGCTACAGAGTATACAATACATAAACGTTGATTGTTGAAGAGTCAATCAGTGTTAGATTTGATGACAAGCTTGGCCCTCAAAAGTCAGAGCAGAATGAATCTCTTGCAGATATAGAAGTTGAACTCACAGGTGCTGAAGGCAATTCATCAGAAGTTCCCAACAAAGACGCTCCAACAACATCAGAAGGAAATGTCACAAGAACTTCAGAAACTTCTGTACAACATCTCTAGAAAAGACTATCCAGAAGCAGCCTAGCTCACCCTGAAGAAAAAATTCTGGGAAAGAAGGAAGATCCAATCAGAACAAGATCAACGTTCAGAAATACTGAAGAATCCCTCATGAGATTGGTATCTATGATTGAGCTAACAACAATTTATGAAGCTCTTCTGGACAACGACTGGATTCTGGCAATGCAGGAGGAATGAAATCAATTTACCAGAAATGACGTATGGGATCTGGTTCTTAAACAAAAAGGATTCAACGTCATTGGAACAAAGTGGGTGTTTAAAAACAAACTGAATGAACAAGGAGAAGTCATCAGAAACAAGGCACGACTGGTTGCACAAGGTTATAGTCAGCAAGAGGGGATAGACTATACAGAAACCTTTTCTCTAGTCGCCAGGTTAGAATCTATCAGACTCTTGATCTCTTTTCCTGTAAATAATGGCACCACTCTGTATCAGTTGGATGTCAAAAGTGCATTCTTAAATGGTTACATTGACGAAGAGGTTTATGTGCACCAACCCCCTGGGTTTGAAAATTCCAAACACCCAGAATGTGTTTTCAAACTAAAGAAATCACTTTATGGTCTGAAACAAGCTCCCAGAGCTTGGTATGAAAGATTAAGAAACTTTATGTTAAAAAAGGAATTTACCAGAGGGAAAGTGGACACAACCTTGTTCTGTAAGACATTTAAGAATGAAATCTTAGTTTGTCAACTTTATGTAGATGATATAATATTTGGATCTACTAAACCTTCTCTGGGAAGAGAATTTGCTAAGTCTATGCAGGAAGAGTTTGAAATAACCTTGATGGGAGAACTCAAATTCTTTCTGGGCATTCAGATCAATGAAACTCCAGAAGGAACATACATTCACCAGAGCAAATACGTCAGAGAACTTCTGAAGAAATTTGACATATCAGAGTGTAAGCCATCAAAGACTCCAATGCATCCCACATGCATTCTGGAAAAGGAAGAGGTAAGTAAAAAGGTAGAACATAAGATCTATAGAGGTATGATTGGTTCTCTCTTATATCTTACAGCTTCAAGGTCTGACATTTTATATAGTGTTTGCTTATGTGCTAGATTCCAATCAGATCCTAGAGAATCTCACTTAACAGCAGTTAAGCGAATTTTCAAGTATCTGAAAGGTACTACTAACCTGGTTTTGTTTTATAGAAAAATCAGTGAATACAGTTTAATAGGGTACTATGATGCTGACTTCGCTGGAGACAAAGTAGAACGAAAAAGTACTTCTGGAAGCTGCCAATATTTGGGAGATAATTTGATCTCATGGACCAGCAAGAGGCAGTCCACAATTGCGTTGTCAACAGCTGAAGCTGAATACATAGCAGCTGCTGGATGCAGCACATAGATGCTCTAGATGAAAAGTCAACTTGAAGACTTCAACATATTTGAGAGTAACATTCCCATGTTCTCTGATAATACTTCTGCAATATGTTTATCTAGAAATCCAATTTTGCATTCTAGGGCTAAGCATATAGAAATAAAATATCATTTTATTAGGGACTTGTGATACGGTGGCAGAACCGACTGTTTAATACTGGTTTTCGTTTTACGATTTGTGTTTCCAAAATGTCGCGGTAAGCAAGAGTCGCCACCGACTTTTATTTTACCCAATCAGGAAAAAGAAAAAGAACAGAAAAACCTTTTTTAGAGATATTCTGAGTACGGGGGGTAGATTATAGAAAGGGAAGGTGTAGCGCCCTTTCTATCCGTAGTTATCTACAGGCTCTTAGGTACTTGCTCATTTTTCAAATTGCTTGTGGGTGTTTGTCTTGAAAATGTTTTTACTTCGTGATAACCCTTGTATCAGTCCTCAAGGATGTGACGAAGTTTATTTTGAAAATTTGTTTTGAAAGGTGTTTGTGTGAAAAGTTTTCATTGAGCAAGTACCTACTAGCATCTACCTACTCGAAAGAAGATCGTTTCTGTTCTATTTCCTTTAGACAGCGCTATCCCACTATTAAGGAGTAGGTAGCACCGTCGTTGGAGTTTGTAAGGGACATTTGAAAGGGACAAGTACAATCACTAAAGCAATAGTTAGAAAACTTTAGTACTAACCCTAGAGTCTTAAGATCTTTCTGAGGCAACATTTTCGAGCCAACATTCGAATGGGACAATTTGATCTCTTTAGACTGGAGGGAAACCACTAAAATCTCTTATGCTTAATGATTGTTTACCGAAGGCAACCGAAGTGAGGTAAACCCTAGGAGTGAACATGTGCGGGTGATTTGTTTCAGTTATTTTAATCTTTGCACATTAGGGTTTTCTAACTGCTTTAATTTTTCATGCATTCTTGCCATACAATCCTATTAGTCATGCATCTAACAGTTAAAGATTGCGGAAATTAAAAGTGCGAGGAAGTAAAACCTAGCTATTACAAGGCTTCGGGGAAGGGGATTAATTACATAACCAAAAATCGGGGATTTAAAGAAAGAAAGAAAACCCTAATTTAACTATTACAAACCCTGAACAGTTACAAAATAATGGAAAAAATAATTAACAAGCACGCGGCAAATTAAATACGAGGACGGTAATTAATAACTTAAAACCCTAATTGAGAGAAAGAAATTTTTATGGATTTTTATTTGAGAAAACAATTAAATCATAAATTAATTAAACCTAATTTCTAATTGTTTTTAATTATGAAAGAAATTAAAGTTTCCCTAAATTAATTAAACTAATTAATTAAAAATAAAATTTATTAAGAAAATAAGTCTTTTTGTGATTTTTTTTTATTTGTTAATTTAATAAAATAATATTTGTATTGATTAAAAAAACAAAATAATTAAAGAAAAGAAATTAAATAAAAATAGTAGAAATAACCAAATGGGCCTGCTGTTAGCAAATCTGGGGGGTGTATGCTGAACTTCTGACACCCAGAAGGATGGCCCAGAGTCTGGCGCCTAATCCAATGAGACCATCTTCTGGGGACTCATGGTGGACCTGCGTATGCTGGCGTTGGATCTGGCTGGAGATGGATCCAGAGGATGAGATCAGAGGGCGCGTGATGATCCTCAGAAGGTGAGGTGTGCTAGATCTGGATGGAGGTGGATCTAGAGGATGATGATCCTTAGAAGGTGAGGTGTGCTGGATCTGGCTGGAGGTGGATCCAGCGGATGATGATTGTGATCGATGGGAATGAGAATTGACTGTTTTAGAATGCTGGTTCGCGTTTTGCGTTTGTTTTTGCAAAATGTCGCGGTAAGCAAGAGTCGCATCCGTCTTTTATTTTATCCAACAAGGAAAGTGTAGTTGTTTATTTATTGGCATGCATTTTTGCTAAAACCAGGTGTGTGTGTGTGTGTGAATGTCATGACTGATGTCATAACATTCTAGTTTAGTATGTACTGATTCATTAGGTACCTTTGCAGAAAAATATTGTCATACAGGTGCTGCTATTTATAAGTGTGTATCTGAGCATTTTGCAAAAAGATCACATTTACCTAAATCAGTAGACATGTTTTCAGATGTCATAACAGATGTTAAGACATCCTGTTCTGAACTAACAGTTATGCAGTTTGGGTAATTCTGAGTTTTTTCAGGATTATGACTCAGTCTTTCCAGAACAGAAAATGTCGTGGACCTGGGGTTAATTTAGCTCAACCCTAACCTGGTTGATAAAGTCCTGTGACCTAGTCTTAAGGTCAAACGGAATTAACCCTAGCTTTTTGTGGAAACCCTAACTGAAGATGCAGCTGCTATATATTCAACAGAGCTGCTGTTTTGGAAGACATCCCTTTTTGACTGAAGTTCATTTTAAGCTGTATAGTTTTATCTATTGTAATCCAAGCAAGTATCATTGTGATAAGTGTCTTGGAATAGGTTTTATTTGTAAGGGTTGTGTATCACTCTAAAGCTTTGAAGCAAGAGTGGTTGTGTGTCTCTTGACTAAAGCTTTGAAGCAAAGTCAAGTTAGGTTTGTGTATCACTCAAAGATGTGAAGCAAGAGTGTTTGTTGCTTGATTAAAAAGCTGTGAAGCATAATCAAGTGTATGTTTTGAAGAGTGTCTTCATCAATTATTTAGTCAATTGTTTTAAGTATCACTGCTGTGATTGAGGGGGAGTGAGTAGGAACTCAGGTTTAAGTTGTACTTAGATTGAAGTTGCATTGGGTAGGTCTTAAGTGAAGGAGATAAACTGGTTGGTTTATTCCTGAATTGATACCTCTTATAGTGGATTTCCTCCCTGGCTTGGTAGCCCCCAGAGTAGGTGTTGTTGCACACTGAACTGGGTAAACAATTGATTGTGTTCTTTACTGTTTTTATATTTACTGCCTTATAGAAAGTCAGATACGGTGTCATAACATTGAACGTGACATTGAGTATCTGTAGCCAGAATTTCAATTGGCATCAGAGCAGGCACCCTGCCTGTATTACTGGGTGAGATCTAGGGATATCACTTTCTGGCACTATGGACAAAGAAGGAGTTTTTGGAAACAGACCACCCATTCTGGATGGAACTAATTATGACTACTGGAAACCTCGTATGATTGCCTTCTTAAAATCTCTGGACAAAAAGGCTTGGAGAGCTGCTGACAAAGGATGGATCCAGCCCACCATAACTGAGAAAGATGGGACAATCAATCTGAAGCCTGAGGAAGAATGGAGTAAAGAAGAAGATGAGTTAGCCCTGGGAAATTCCAAAGCTTTAAATGCCTTGTTCAATGGAATTGATAGAAACATTTTCAGACTAGTACATCAATATGAACTAGCCAAGGAAGTTTGGGACACTCTCAAAACTACCCATGAGGGCACTTCCAAAGTAAAAATGTCAAGGCTTCAGATGCTGACTACCAAGTTTGAGAATCTAAAAATGATGGAAGATGAAACCATTCATGAGTTTCACATGAACATCTTGGAGATTGCCAACACCTCAGGAGCACTGGGAGAAAAGATGTCAGAAGAAAAATTGGTGAGAAAGATTCTCAGATCCTTGCCTAAAAGATTTGCAATGAAGGTAACTGCCATAGAGGAAGCCCAGGACATCAGCAAGTTGAAAGTGGGTGAACTTATTGGGTCTCTTCAGACTTTTGAGATGGGGATCACTGAAAATGGTGACAAGAAGAACAAGAGCATAGCACGTGTATCCAACACTGATGTTGAAAACAAGGAGGATGAAGAAGAAAATATTTCAGAAGCTATAGCCATGCTTGGAAGACAGTTCAACAAACTCATCAAAAGAATAGATCCAAAGTCAAGGTCTAATGTTCATAACATTCCCTCTGACATTGACAGTTCCAGCAGAAGACCAAGGTCAGAAGAGAAGGGAAATCAAGGCAGAGGAATTCAATGCCATGGTTGTGAAGGATATGGGCATATTCGAGCTGAATGCCCTACCTTTATTAAGAAACAAAAGAAAGGAATGACTGTTACTTGGTTTGACTGTGATTCAGAAAGTAATTCTGAAGAAGAATGTGCCAAACTAGTTACTGCTCTAACTGGTGTCTGTACCTCTGAAAGTGACACTAGTGATGAAGAAGTGACATTTGAAGAACTGGCTGATACTTACAAAAAATTATGTATCAGAAGTGCTGAAGTCTGTGTGCAGAATGAGAAACAATCAAAACTCATCATAAAGCTGGAGGCTGAAAAAAGGGCAGATCTTGAAACTATAAGTCATCTAGAAGGAGAAGTTCAATTGTTGAACTCACAACTGAATCAAATGACCAAATCTGTCAAGATGCTGACTAATGGAACAGACAAATTGGAAGAGATACTTCAGGTTGGACAAAATGGAGGAAACAAATCTGGACTAGGATTTGTGGGAGCAAAGGAATCTGGTACAAACAAGAAGATCAGGCCTGTTAAGCAAATGTCAAAGCAGATGTCTCAACACAACTCTCAACATCAGGAACAGAGACATATGAAGAAAAGGTACCAAAGATGGAGATGTCATCATTGTGGGAGGTATGGCCACATAAAACCTTTCTGCTTCAGATTGCATGGATACCCTAATCAGAACTCAGGTGTCAAACCTAAGTCTAAAAAGGTACCACATGCTCCTAAATGGAAGAAAAAGGCTGTTGCCCTGATAGCCCACACTTCTCTGAGGGTCTCTGCAAAGGAAGACTGGTACTTTGACAGTGGGTGTTCCAGACACATGACTGGAATCAAGAACCTCCTCAATAATGTTAAACCTCACACCACCAATTTTGTGACCTTTGGAGATGGTGCTAAAGGTGAAATCAAAGGAGTTGGTAAGTTGGACTGCCCTGGAGTTCCAAGTCTGAGTGAAGTTCTGCTGGTAAAAGGACTGACTGCTAATCTCATTAGTATCAGTCAATTGTGTGATCTAGGATTCAAGGTCAATTTCTCAAAATCTGAATGTCTTGTAATTAATGAAAAACAAGAAATTATAATGAAAGGAGTCAGATCTAAAGACAACTGTTACTTGTGGGAGCCTGAGAACACTAATTTCTCCTCTGTGTGTTCCATTGCAAAAGAAGAAAAAGAGGTAAAACTGTGGCACCAAAAACTTGGCCATCTTCATCTAAGAGGTATGAAAAGGATCATCTCCTTAGAGGCAGTCAGAGGGATTCCAAGACTGCAAATTGATGAAGGAAGAGTTTGTGGTGAATGTCAGGTTGGTAAGCAGACTAGGATGTCACATCCAAAGTCAAGACATCTGACCACCTCTAAGGTTCTAGAACTTCTTCATATGGATCTGATGGGACCAATGCAAGTGGAGAGTCTTGGTGGAAAAAGATATGCCTATGTGGTTGTGGATGATTTTTTCAGATTCACCTGGATTAACTTCATTAGGGAAAAATCTGATGTATTTGAAGTTTTTAGAGAATTGTGCAAAAGAATTCAAAGAGAAAAGGAAGGGTGTATTGTCAGAATCAGAAGTGATCATGGCAAGGAATTTGAAAACAGCAAGTTTGATGATTTCTGCTCCTCAGAAGGAATTAGTCATGAATTTTCTTCTCCTATAACTCCTCAGCAAAATGGAGTTGTGGAAAGAAAAAACAGGACCATACAGGAATCTGCCAGAGCAATGTTACATGCCAAAAGACTTCCTATGTATTTTTGGGCTGAAGCTATGAATACAGCCTTCTATGTCCATAACAGGGTCACCTTGAGAAAGGGAACCTCATCCACCATATATGAACTCTGGAAAGGAAGAAAACCAACTGTGAAGTACTTCCATGTGTTTGGCAGCAAATGCTATATTCTGGCAGATCGTGAACAAAGAAGAAAACTGGACCCTAAAAGTGATGAAGGCATATTTCTAGGATACTCCTCAAACAGCAGAGCTTATAGAGTATTCAATTCCAGGACCAAAGCCATGATGGAATCAATAAATGTCATAATTGATGATTATCATGAGGAAACAGATGTCCCTTGTAATGTTGAGACATCCTTTGAGACTTCAACCCAACAGAATGATCTACCCAACACCACCACAACAGAATCTGAATCAAAGGAAGCTAGCAAGATCCCTTCCATCAGAATTCAGAAGGATCATCCAAAAGAGCTCATCATAGGAGATCCCAACAGTGGAGTCATTACAAGATCTAGAGAAATCATCTCAAACTCTTGTTTTGTGTCCAAAATGGAACCAAGAAATGTCAAGGAAGCTTTAACTGATGAATACTGGATTGGTGCAATGCAAGATGAACTGAACCAATTCAAGCAACATGAAGTTTGGGAACTAGTTCCTAGACCTGAAGGAACTAACATCATTGGCACAAAATGGATTTTCAAGAACAAATCAGATGCTGAAGGAGTTGTCACCAGGAATAAGGCAAGACTTGTTGCTCAAGGATACACTCAGGTTGAAGGGGTTGATTTTGATGAAACATTTGCACCTGTAGCCAGGCTGGAATCAATCAGACTTCTATTGTCAATTGCTTGTCTTCTGAAGTTCAAGTTATTCCAGATGGATGTGAAAAGTGCCTTTCTAAATGGGTACTTGAATGAGGAAGCTTATGTGGAACAGCCTAAAGGCTTTGTGGATCCAAACCACCCTGATCATGTCTACAAATTGAGAAAAGCTCTATATGGCCTGAAACAAGCCCCTAGAGCATGGTATGACAGGTTAACAAAGTTCCTCTCAGACAAAGGATACAGAAAAGGAGGCTTGGACAAAACTCTCTTTGTCAAAACTGAAGGAGGGAAGTTGATGGTTGCCCAAATATATGTTGATGACATAGTGTTTGGAGGAATGTCAGAACCTATGGTTAAACATTTTGCTGACCAGATGCAGGCTGAATTTGAAATGAGTCTCATGGGAGAACTAACTTATTTTCTTGGACTACAAGTCTCATAGATGGAGGACTCAATCTTCCTATCTCAAAGAAAGTATGCTAAGAACATTGTAAAGAAGTTTGGTATGGAAAATGCCAGTCACAAAAGGACTCCTGCTCCTACTCATTTAAAGCTTTCCAAAGATTCAAGTGGGGTTAAGGTGGATCAAAGTCTGTACAGAAGCATGATAGGAAGCTTGTTGTACTTAACAGCTAGCAGACCTGATATTGCTTTTGCAGTTGGAGTCTGTGCAAGATACCAAGCTGATCCTAAAGTCAGTCATATCAATCAAGTGAAGAGAATTCTGAAGTATGTGAGTGGAACTTACAACTATGGGTTGCTATATTCTCATGGCTGTGAACCAACTCTGACTGGTTACTGTGATGCTGATTGGGCTGGTAGTGCTGATGATAGAAAAAGCACCTCTGGAGGATGTTTCTTCTTGGGAAATAATCTGGTTTCCTGGTTCAGCAAGAAACAAAATTGTGTGTCTCTCTTTACTGCTGAAGCTGAATACATTGCAGCTGGTAGTAGCTGTTCTCAAATGATCTGGATGAAACAGATGCTTACTGAGTATAATGTCACACAAGATGTTATGACGTTGTACTGTGACAATCTGAGTACAATCAACATTTCCAAGAATCCCATTCAGCATAGTAGGACCAAACATATTGACATAAGACATCACTTTATCAGAGACCTTGTAGAAGAGAAGACAATCAAATTGGAACATGTTGCCACTGAGCTACAGCTGGCTGACATTTTTACCAAGGCACTTGATGCAAATCAATTTGAAAATTTGAGGGGTAAGTTGGGTATTTGCCAACATGAGGAATTGTAGCAATTAATTTTGCTTAAAACAAGGATTAAAGGAGTTATGCTTGTTAAGTCTGTTCTGATTGGGTTAAACTTATATTTTCCCATTTCCTTCATTTCTTTTAAGAAGTTGAATAGACACTCCTTTTCTTCCTTCCTCTCTCGCCTTCGCATCAAAACCAAATCTCTCAATCAGAATTTTCTCTCCAGTTGCTATTGGTTTTCTAAGACTATCATAATGTCTCAAACACCATCATCATCCAATACGACCATTTCGTCCTCTTCCTCTGATCAAGATTCTAAGGCAATCTCATCTTTCCTGGATTCTGAAGTCCTGGAGATTGCTCCTCTTAGAGAAGTGGAAACTAACCCCACCAAGGTCAAAGAGCTGAGAACAAGGCATGCAGGAAGGTCCCAAGCTACTGCCTCTGGTAATCCTTCTCATTCTTCTTCTTCTGTTCCCTCTGAAATTGCAAATAGGGAAGGGTCAGCCTATGTTCGTCAAGCAATAGCAAAAATTGTTACAAGAATTCTGAACGAGAACCACTTAGTTCCTGGTATTTCTGTTCCTTTAAATCAAGAAAGTTCAAATGCTGAAACAAATCCAGATGTCTCTAAAGATGTTGAGACATCAGACAAAGAGAAGAATGCTGACACTGCTCACAAGAAAAGGAAGAAGCCCGAATCTTCTGAGTCTGATGACAGTGCTTAAATGGTGGAGTTGCTGTTTCCTGGTGGAGTTTGCAAGTGTTTTTGTTCAGTCTTTAGTTGTTGTTTTATTACTTTTGGGATGACTGTATAAATTTTAAACATGTATCTTTGGCCCATTTGTGGCTAAAGAGGGGGAGATATTATTCTGTGATAGAAATTCTATTTTTCTGCAGTCATATTTCTTTCTGCTGCTATCTATCTCTGATTGCTTAGGGTCTTTAGCCAAAAATCTGCCAAAGGGGGAGTTTGTAGTTGTTTAGTTATTGACATGCATTTTTGCTAAAACCAGGTGTGTGTGTGTGTGAATGTCATGACTGATGTCATAACATTCTAGTTTAGTATGTACTGATTCATTAGGTACCTTTGCAGAAAAATATTGTCATACAGGTGCTGCTATTTATAAGTGTGTATCTGAGCATTTTGCAAAAAGATCACACTTACCTAAATCAGTAGACAGGTTTTCAGATGTCATAACAGATGTTAAGACATCCTGTTCTGAACTAACAGTTATGCAGTTTGGGTAATTCTGAGTTTTTTCAGGATTATGACTCAGTCTTTCCAGAACAGAAAATGTCGTGGACCTGGGGTTAATTTAGCTCAACCCTAACCTGGTTGATAAAGTCCTGTGACCTAGTCTTAAGGTCAAACGGAATTAACCCTAGCTTTTTGTGGAAACCCTAACTGAAGATGCAACTGCTATATATTCAACAGAGCTGCTGTTTTGGAAGACATCCCTTTTTGACTGAAGTTCATTTTAAGCTGTATAGTTTTATCTATTGTAATCCAAGCAAGTATCATTGTGATAAGTGTCTTGGAATAGGTTTTATTTGTAAGGGTTGTGTATCACTCTAAAGCTTTGAAGCAAGAGTGGTTGTGTGTCTCTTGACTAAAGCTTTGAAGAAAAGTCAAGTTAGGTTTGTGTATCACTCAAAGATGTGAAGCAAGAGTGTTTGTTGCTTGATTAAAAAGCTGTGAAGCATAATCAAGTGTATGTTTTGAAGAGTGTCTTCATCAATTATTTAGTCAATTGTTTTAAGTATCACTGCTGTGATTGAGGGGGAGTGAGTAGGAACTCAGGTTTAAGTTGTACTTAGATTGAAGTTGCATTGGGTAGGTCTTAAGTGAAGGAGATAAACTGGTTGGTTTATTCCTGAATTGATACCTCTTATAGTGGATTTCCTCCCTGGCTTGGTAGCCCCCAGAGTAGGTGTTGTTGCACACTGAACTGGGTAAACAATTGACTGTGTTCTTTACTGTTTTTATATTTACTGCCTTATAGAAAGTCAGATACGGTGTCATAACATTGAACGTGACATTGAGTATCTGTAGCCAGAATTTCAGAAAGGACAAAAGCACAGAAAAATTCCTTTTCGAGATGTTTCTCGGGTTCGGGAGGTAGATTATAGAAAGGGAAGGTGTTAGCACCCTTTCTATCCGTAGTTATCCATGGGCTCTTAGGTACTTGCTCATTGTGTTTTCAAAAGTTTTCTTTTTCTTTGTGTTTGTGGGTTTGAAAAGAGTTTTTATTTTGAAGAGAGTGTAAGTGCGAAAAGTTTTGTTTTGTTTTTAAAAGGAGTAAGTACTTAAGAACCATCTACCTACTCGAAAAGGAATTAAACTGTACAAATGTCCTTTAGACAGTGCTAGCCCACTATTGATGAGTAGGTAGCATCGTCGTTGTAGTTTTCGGGTCAATTCGATTAAGGGACGTGTGGTCACTAAAGCAATGTTAGGACGCCTTAGCGGTAACCCTAATGTCTTAGATCATTTTATCTGAGGCAACCGTTTCGAGGCAACTTATGATCTTTGGACAAGAGGGCGACCTCTAAAACTTCCTATACTCAATGACCACGTTCGAGGCAACCAAGTGAGGTGTACCCTAAGAGTGGCATGTGCGAGTGTGTTAGTTCGGTTAATTTTATTTGTACATGTTATGGGTGAGCTATGTTGATTTTAAGTTCATACATTGGATCTTGTCATGCATTCCCTATTATCAAACATCTAGCAGTTAATAGTTGCAGAAATTAAAGTTGCGGAAAATAAATCTAAACTATTACAAGGCGTCGGGTATTTACATCGCCAAAGACAAACCCTTTAATTTAAATTGCGGAAAATAAATAAAAGCGATAAATAAATAAAGTCCTAATTAAAAAACTATTACATTCCCGAAGCAATTACATTATGGGATAAAAATAATACGCGTGCGAGAAAATTAAATCGGAGTGCTTTTAGGGTTTTGACCCTTTTTATTAAAGAAAGCATATTTTTTGTTATTTTTGAATTAAAATGGAATTAAACATAAACTAATTATCAATTAATTAAAAAGATATTTTTAGATTTTGTTATATTTAAAGAAATAAAATAACATTGATTAAAGTTATTAAAAAACTAATATTCTAAATTGATTTTAATTTATTGCAAAATATTAAAATTATACCTAATTAGAAACTAAATTAATTAAATTATTTATTTACAAAAATAATGAAATAATTAAATTAAATATTATTTTTTAGGTTTTCTGATTTTATGAGAAAAATTATTGGGTGAGTAATTAATTAAGAATAATAGAGTAAAATAAATAAATAAATAAATAAAATGTTAAAAGAAAAGAAATAACCAAAGGGGGGTTTGGGCCTGAATCTGGGTGTATGTTTGGCAATTTCCAGGCCCAAAAGTGTTCAGCCTGCTTGACTTTTTTGGATTGTCCACATGTCTGTTGACTTGGGACCATGGTAGTCCTCCATTCTAGGCCATTGGATTTGCTTTGTAGCCACCTGGCGTTTGAGATCTGGGCAGAACATGATGGTCCACGCCTTGAATGCTACATGGGATAATCTGAAACAAAATTATAACAAATATTGGGGGACCTGGGATTCGAACCCAGGTCCCAATGCTCAAATGCCAGCGCTCCAACCACTCCACCACTGCTTAATAGTTGTTAGTATAATGAGTAAACAAAAACATCGGAAATAAACAACTATGCCTAAAAATAAAAAAAGGCGGCGCGCTGATTTGAATGGGCCGGTTAGGAGAGGACGCGTGGTCGTCTTCTTCACAAACCCCTGGTTTTTTACCTGCGGATTTTTATCCGCAGGGAGATCCGTAGCTCGCTTCCAAAACTCATTCCAGGCCATGAAAATACCATCCAAGAACATGGATGTGATCGTCTCTGCCTCCTGAGTATCCCTATAACCATTATTTGATCCAATTTTCCATGTAACTCAAACTCCTAAAAACAATACATGAAAACCCTAGATTCGGGCATCGTAATACAGGCTATGAAAATCAAATTGAAGAATGCAGAATTGTTAGAATTTGAATGTTAAGCATGATGGTACAAATAAATTGGCAAAAAGATGCAAGAAAAACGATTCACGATGCCATGTCCATAGTCGTATTCAAGAATGCTTACAGTGCGTTCTAGGCTGTCTCAAGGTTGGATTTTGATCCCCTTAGCTTCACTGGATGTCAGGGAAGAGAGCTATGTCAATCTTTTGGACGGAATCGTGCTCCAATGTTGATTTCAGATTCCAAGTTTCCAAGCTTTTTCTCAAACTTCTTCTGGCCGTTTCTGCAATGCTTTCAGCATGTCCTTGATTTGCTTAGCTTGTGTGTACATAAGGCAATGAGTTTAGGTTAAAACTTGGGCCTTAATCCATGAATATTGAATATTGGAGATTTGATTTTGATCACCATTATCAAGTTTCCAAAAATGGCTCAAATCAAATATTTTGTGCACCATAAGGCATGATTCGGATTTGGTTTGGTGTATCTTGACAATAAAGACATATAATGACCACAAGAATCTCATTACATCAATTTTTAGATTTTATTTGATTTAATATTGATTTAAAATGAATTAAATCAATAAAAATTAAATAAAATAGAAAAGTAAATGAATGGCCATGAAATTAAAGATGGGACACGTGTGTGGCATGACAAGACCATATCAAGTGGAAAAAAGTGGGCCCTTTTGTCAAAAATTGGAGTTTTGAGGATAGTTGACTTTTGGTCATTTTGGAAAAATGCCCAACTTCAACAATGCATAACTTCTTCAATTTTGAAGTTTTGGAGGTGTTATTTGACTTTTTAGAAACCTTGAGATGTCCTCTAACCAACCGTTTTGGTCTCATCTCATTTTTATCTTCCATGCTCAAGTTATAAGCTTTGGCAAAAAAGGTGTTTTTGTTGACTTTCAAAAATGACCTATAATGTCCAAATTTGTAACTTTTTGTGAGTGCATTTCTTGATCTTGGGGTGTGAAGATGGATTGTAGGAAATTGCATCCTATTCAAAATGAGCTTTGTATGGGTCATTTCTCATAAAGTATGAGAAAGTTGTGCTTGGTCAAAGTTGAGTTGACTTTTCCTACAAAAACCTTAATTTAGCAACTTTGAATCTTGATGAATTTTGAGCAATCCTTGATGAACCATGATCAACCCTTGATCAAATGATGAAATATCCTTCAAAATGAGAATGTTGACAAAAAATCTTGAGGTTTGACTGTATTTGGGTCACAGTTGACTTTTGCCCTAGCACAGTCGATTTTTGGACTTCTTGAGCAATTGACTGACCAAACTTCCTCTGCAAGGCTTGAAATTTAACATGGATGAACTTGAGAACATGTTAGGACATTGGGGAGAATTTGAGGTCATTTGTATGTAAGGACCTTGATGCAACACAAAACCCTAATTTTGAATTGACTGCCTTAGGAGATGATTTGACTGTCCAACTCTTGAGCCATCTTGAACAACTTGGGGGTAATTCTTGACATGTCTTGAGAAATATGGGAGGGAAAATTTTGGGGTACAACAATGATCCTTAGAAGGTGAGGTGTGCTGGATCTGGCTGGAGGTGGATCCCAAGGATGAGATCAGAGGGCGCGTGATGATCCTCAGAAGGTGAGGTGTGCTGGATCTGGCTGGAGGTGGATCCAGAGGATGATGATCCTCAGAAGGTGAGGTGTGCTGGATCTGGTGAAAATAATGGAGAAAATTCCAAAAGCTCACGCCTGGGATCGAACCCAGGACATGAGCTTCATACTTCCTTCCTCTGACCAATTGCGCTGCACTAGTTAATTGTTAACATAATAAAAACAATAAATCAAAAGCCAAATCAATTTCCAGGCTCAGAACATGCGCGAATTTTCAAATGTCCCAATGGTTGCTTGACATGCCAGTGTCTTCTTCCTTGGTCCGTTGCTTTAGGCCTGTAACTTTTACCTACGGACGTTTGTTTGTAGGTATAACCCTGTTACATTCAAAAATCTCACACACGTAATATAAATTCCAATGGAAACCATGGATCAACTGGGTGTGAAGCCCTGATCACCATGGTATCCATCATTAGGCCTAATTTTGCTTAAATCACAAAACCCCAAATTGGAGCACGAAACCCTAGCAATGGCAAAAGCTTATTCCTGCATTGTAACTTAAATCAAACTATCCAGAAACATTGCAAACATGATGACGAACACACACATATGGGCAAAATACATTTATAATGCGTAAATCATAGAAATTTAATTTGAGTTCTTAGTGCAAATCGTGGTGCTCTTGGGGACGATTTCTGGATGCTTTGAGGCTTGCAAATGATGTTGTTAGCTTCCTGGGATGTCCAGGAATCAGTTTCTAGGGTTGAAACTCCTTGAGGATGGCTCTAAGATGGATTTTGATCTCCCACTTTTGTCCAAATTTTTGAGTTTCTTTCTTGCCGTTTCACGCCTCCAATCCTCTTCTTTTTGATCTGGAATTATTATGCACTTATAGTAGACTGAATTAGGTTAACAAATTTGTATCAAATCTTTGAGAATTATGAAAATTGGATTTGATTTGCTTCATGTATGATTTCTTTCCAAAACTTGCTTCAATCCAATCTTTTTCAACCCTAATGAAACTTGCACGACTTGGCTGGCATACTAGTTGTACATGGACTCAGAATGTGCATAAAAATCTCAAGATTTGATTTGTTTTCATTATTTTACCATTTAATTTGATTTATTTTGATTTAAATGAATAAAAAATCAAAATAAATGATAAAAATAATAAAAGAAGAGGTGAATGAGCTCAGGGGTCGTGGGTCTTATTAGAAACATGTTTCAAGCAAGAAAACATGGGCCCCTTTAGAAAAAATGCAAATTTGATCAATGTTGACTTTTGACAATTTTCCAAAAATTGCCAACTTTGACAATGCACAACTCTCTCAATTTTGACCCTAGGAGGGTGTTCTTGGACTTTTTGGAAAGATTAGGATGTCCCCTAGGCAACCATTTTTGTCTCATATCAATTGAGTCTTCCATGTTCATGTATGAAGCTTTTACCCAAAAGGTGTTTTTGTTAACTTTTCAAAAGGACCTATAATGTCAAAATTCATATCTTTTTATGAGTGCATATTTTGAACTTGTGAACTGAAGATGAGTTGTAGGGAATTGTATCCTCTTCAAAATGAGCTTTGGATGGAAAATTTCTGATAAAGCATGTGAAAGTTATGCCTGGTCAAAGTTGGGTTGACTTTTACTAAGAAACCCTAATTTAGCAACTTTTGGGTTTTGATGAATTTGGAGCATTCCTTGAGGAATCATGATCAACCCTTGATCAAATGCTGGATATAACTTCAAAATGTTGATGTTGACCAAAAATCTTGAGGTTTGACTGTATGTGGGCCACAGTTGACTTTTGACCTAGTATAGTCGATTCTTAAGCATCTGGGCAGTTGGCTGGGCAAACTTCTTGTGCAAGGCATGAAACTTGACATGTAGGGTCTTGAGAACATATTAAGACCATGGAGAGCATAGGAGACCTTTGTGGTCCTCTCATCTTGATGAAAATAGAAAACCTAACTTGGGGTATACTGCCTTAGGAGAGAGTTTGTATGGTCAACTCTTGGGCTTCCTTGAGCAACTTGGGGACCTCAATTGACATGTATTGAGTAAAATGAGAGGGAAAATTTTGGGGTACAACAGCTGCCCCTGTTCAATCTTATTAAACCTGAGGATGTAGATTGGCTGCTCTGCCTTTCGTGATCTGAAATTTGCACTCGCATGAAGTGGCACTTGATTTGTGATATCGGGAATGGGCTTACGGATGCCATTTGGAGGTCGAGGATTAAAGATTGTCGGAGATGGGCTTAAAGATGCCATCCTGGATGCGACGGAGATTTGCAGGAGATGGGCTTAAATATGCCATCCAGGGGATGTTGATTTCCTGTCTTGGGAGAACTAGATTTTTAGGAGCTTCAATTGTCCGTTACTCTACTGGGGAATAACTTCGGCTTGAGGAAGCGGAAGTGTACTGCGTATCCGGTCGGGGTACAAGCTTCACCGCAATTTACTGGGGAAATGCAAAACCAATCGTGTCTGATCAGGTTCTAGTCTTACAGTGTTATGGACCGCTATTTGGGGATAAGAGAGGAGGAACCTGGATAGTAAGGTTATGAGAAGGAACCTGGATAGTAGGGTTAATTTGATATAAAAGCCTGGATAGTAGGGTTGTGAGAAGGAACCTGGATAGTAGGGTTTCTTCGGTTTGAAAGCCTGGATAGTAGGGTTGTGAGAAGGAACCTGGATAGTAGGGTTACTTCGATATGAAAGCTTGGATAGTAGGGTTACTTCGATATGAAAGCCTAAATAGTAGGGCTATGAGAAGGAACCTGGATAGTAGGGTTACTTCGATATGAAAGCCTGGATAGTAGGGCTATGAGAAGGAACCTGGATAGTAGGGTTACTTCGATATGAAGGCCTGGATAGTAGGGCTACTTCGATATGAAAGCCTGGATAGTAGGGCTATGAGAAGGAACCTGGATAGTAGGGTTACTTCGATATGAAATCCTGGATGGTAGGGCTATGAGAAGGAACCTGGATAGTAGGGTTACTTCGATATGAAAGCCTGGATAGTAGGGCTATGAGAAGGATTCTGGATAGTAGGGTTACTTCGATATGAAAGCCTGGATAGTAGGGCTATGAGAAGGAACCTGGATAGTAGGGTTACTTCGATATGAAAGCCTGGATGGTAGGGCTACAAGAAGGAACCTGGATAGTAGGGTTACTTCGATATGAAAGCCTGGATAGTAGGGCTATGAGAAGGAACCTGGATAGTAGGGTTACTTCGATATGAAAGCCTGGATAGTAGGACTACTTCAATATGAAAGCCTGGATAGTAGGGCTATGAGAAGGAACCTGGATAGTAGGGTTACTTCGATATGAAAGCCTGGATGGTAGGGCTGTGAGAAGGAACCTGGATAGTAGGGTTACTTCGATATTAAAGCCTGCATAGTAGGGCTATGAGAAGGAACCTGGGTAATAGGGTTACTTCGAAGCGATAAGGTAGATTAGTTGACCCGTTTGATTTTGGGAACTGAGTGTCCATTAGTTGTCTGTGGATATAATTTGTATAACTGCTGAATTTGTTGAAGCTAATCCTCTTTTCTTGAAAAGATATCATGGTTAGTTATATGCGATGCATGAGATGCATGGTGAGATGATGTTCTCAAAATAAATGAGATTATGTTGTATATGTCATGTATGTGTATGTCATGATGTATGTTCATGGGATGCTATCGGGGTATGCTCGCGTCTGGGAAAATAAATCCCTGATTATTGCTGGAGAGTTGTGAATATTCTGTCGAGAAGAAGATGCTGGAGAATAAACTCTGTGGGGACCAAACTTTGAGGGACGAGATACTCTGTTGGTAGACCTGCTGACTTGGAGGAATAAATTTAGCTGGGGATGAAATTCCGTTGCTGGAAGTGATGAGCTCTGTTAGAGATGGAGCTTCTGTATATGTGGAAATACACTCCGCTTGGGGGATGAAATTTATGGACTCGCCTACGATTACGAACTTCGGCTGGGGATAGTTACGTCCTGTTTCGAGGAAACTGACATCAATGCCCTTGGATACTTTTAACCTGTGGGGAGTGTATGTATAAATAGTCATGTCTTAACGCTGACTCTATCCCGATACCTGCTGGGCAAAGGAACCGTCGGGTTTGGTACTTCTTATTTTTTCCTTGTTTCTGGAATTACGAGTAATTTTCTTTGTTTCTCATGTAAATATTTATGAGCAGCAATCATTTTCAAATGCATATATCAAAAATAAATCATTGTACGTTCTTGCAAAACAAAACAGAAAAAGAAAAAACAAATTGAAGTTTCTTGTGAAAATGACTTGTATTGATTTTTGAAGTTGGACTGTAATAGGCGTTTTGTACAAGGAGGCTGACGTCCTATTAAGAGAACACCGCCGAAAGATAGAAACTACAATTTGTGTAAAAGAACGAAAAACAACTATGTGGAACGACCCCATCGGGTTCCAACTCTGCTATTGCCTTTATATCTTCAAGCGTCTCATCACTTTGTTGCTTGGTCGAAGGTGGATCAGATTGATTGGCGCCGTCTGAGCTTGATAGTCGATACCGAAGTCTGGTTGCAAGATGATCCAATGAGACATAGTGTTACGCTTTAATCCCTAACTTTTTCCTGGACCTCCCTTTCGGGTTTTCAGTCCACCGGGATACCCTTTTTTGCCCAAGTCGCCCTTTCGGGTTTTCGACTTGTCGGGTATACAGATTTTTTCATTTTCATCCCTTACTTTTACCCGAACCCTTTTGGTTCGCCGGGAAGCCCTTATTTTTGCCTAGGCCAGTCGACCTAGCGGGTCTTTGATTATGCGTAGTATCTTTTTACTATGTCTGCATTGACGGGGTGAGGAAGGTCGTCACCATCCATGGTGGTTAGAATCATAGCTCCGCCCGAGAAAATGTTCTTAACCACAAATGGCCCTTCGTACGTGGGAGTCCATTTTCCCATGGGATCACCTTGCGGCAGTATGATGCGTTTGATCACCAGATCCCCGACTTGATATTCTTGACGCCTGACTTTCTTGTTAAAAGCCTTGATCATTCGCTTTTGGTACGTCTGACCATGGAAGATAGCAATAAGTCTCTTTTTGTCGATTAGATTTAAATGATCAAGTCGGGTTTGGATCCAGTCGTCTTCGTTTAAACCTGCATCCTTCATGGTTTTGAGAGAAGGTATCTGGACTTCTATGGGTAGGACTGCCTCCATACCATATACCAGAGAGTAGGGTGTTGCCCCTGTCGACGTCCGTGCTGAAGTACGGTACCCATGAAGAGCGAACGGTAACATCTCGTGCCAGTCTTTATATGTCACCGTCATCTTCTGTACAATCTTCTTGATGTTCTTGTTAGCAGCTTCAACAGCCCCATTCATCTTCGGCCGGTAGGGAGAAGAGTTATGATGCTGAATCTTGAACTGTTTGCAGAGCTCGGTGATCATTGTGTTATTGAGATTTGTACCATTGTCAGTAATAATCCTCTCTGGTACACCATATCGACAGATCAGGTTATGTCGGATAAACCGCGCCACGACATTCTTGGTTACTGTAGCAAAAGAGGATGCCCCAACCCATTTTGTGAAGTAATCAATGGCTACTAAGATGAAACGATGCTCGTTAGACGCAGTAGGTCTGATCTCGCCGATCATGTTAATGCCCCATATTGCAAAGGGCCACAGAGCTGTCAGGACGTTCAACGGAACTGGAGGCACATGCACCTTATCAGCATAGATTCACCATTTATGACAGGTTCGAGAGTGCTGATAACAATCGGCTTCCATAGTTGACCAGTAGTATCCTGCCCGTAGGATCTTCTTAGCCATGGTGTGTCCACTAGAATGGGTTCCGAAAGTTCCTTCATGTAGATCCGTCATGATCCTTTCCGCTTCGCTCTTGTCTACACACCGTAGTAGTGTGGAGTCATGGTTGCGTTTATAGAGGATCCCATTGCTAAGAAAGAACTTTGCAGCGAACCTTCTTAGAAACTTCTTATCATTGACAGATGCCCCTTCGGGATACTCCTGAACCTCGAGATACCTTTTGACTTCATGAAACCAGGGTTTGTCTGCCACTTCTTCGGTATCGATCTCGCAGCAGTGTGCTGGTTCATCCAACCTCTAAATGGTAATCTGGGGAGCTCCATTGTCCCACCTAACTTTGAACATAGAATACATGGTAGCTAGCACATCCGCCAATTGGTTCTCTTCTCGTGGAAAGTGTTCAAAGGTTATCTCCCCAAAGTGCGGGAGAAATGTCAGTACATACTCTCTGTAAGGAATGAGATTCAAGTGTTTTGTATCCCACTCGCCTTTGATCTGACTTATCACCAGAGCGGAATCCCCGAATACACTAAAGAACTTAATCCTTGGGTCAATAGCAGCTCGAAGACCCATGATACACGCTTCATACTCCGCCATGTTGTTGGTGCAGTTGAAACATAATCGGGCGGTGAACAGAGTATGACAGCCCTTGGGAGATATAATTACAGCGCCAATGCCTTTACCCAGTGCATTTAAGGCTCCATCAAAATACATAGACCATCGTGATCCCTCTTCAGGTCCTTCATCCGGTCCAGGTTCTTCGTAGTCAGTTACCAACATGATATTCTCATCCGGGAACTCAAAATTCATGGACTGGTAGTCATCCACAGCCTGATGAGCCAAATGATCATCCAATGCACTCCCTTTTATTTATTTTTGGGTCGTATATTGAATGTCGTATTCGGTCAAGATCATTTGCCACCTTGTTATCCTTCTAGAGAGAATGGGCTTCTTGAAAATATACTTGATCGAATCCATCTTTGATATCAACAAGGTTGTGTGAGTCAGCATATACTGTCTCAGCCGGCGAGCAGCCCATGCCAAAGCGCAGCAAGTTTTCTTGAGCAATGAGTATCGGGTCTCACAGTCGGTAAACTTTTTGCTAAGGTAGTAAATGGCGTCCTCTTTTCGGCCAGACTCGTCATACTGCCCCAGCACACACCCCATTGAATTGTCTAGCACTGTCAAGTATAATATCAAAGGCCTTCCTTCAACTGGAGACATCATAATGGGTGGTTCTTGAAGGTATTCTTTGATTCTTTCGAAATAAGTCTGACATTCATCATTCCACTTTACCACTTGATCTTTCTTCAGCAGCTTGAAGATTGGCTCACAAGTAGCAGTCAGATGTGAAATGAACCTGGCGATGTAATTCAGACGTCCCAAGAAACCTCTAACCTCCTTCTCTGTACGGGGAACAAGAATCTCTTGTATGGCCTTTACCTTCGCAGGGTCTACCTGAATACCCTTGTCACTGACGATAAAACCCAGAAGCTTTCCAGACCTTACCCCGAAGGTACACTTGTTCGGATTCAACCTCAACTTATATGTCTTCAATCTGTCAAACAATTTTTGGAGATGGTCAAGGTGCTCTTCCTCAGTCTGAGACATGGCTATCATGTCATCGACATAAACTTCGATCTCGTGGTGAATCATGTCATGGAACAAAGCGACCATGGCGCGCTGATAAGTTTCCCCAGCATTCTTCAACCCGAAAGGCATCACCTTGTAGCAGAAGGTGCCCCACTGTGTAATGAAGGTTGTCTTCTCCATGTATTCAGGAGCCATCTTGATCTGATTGTAGCCATAGAAACCATCCATGAAGGAGAAGATTTTATGTTGCGCGATATTGTCAACCAGAACATCAATGTGAGGAAGTAGGAAGTCGTCCTTGGGGCTTGCCCTATTTAGATCTTTGTAATCAACACACATCCGTACCTTACCATCCTTCTTAAGTACCAGAACAACTTTAGCAACCCACTATGGATATGAAGTGACAGCTAAGAATCCTGCATCAAACTGTTTCATAACCTCTGCCTTGATTTTCTCTGACATTTCAGGGCACATACAACAGACCTTCTGCTTAACCGGAGGACAGTCTTCTTTAGTCGGCAGGCGATGTACCACAATATCAGTGTCTAAACCAGACATGTCTTCATAGGACCAGGCGAAGATTTCAATATAGTCGTGCAACATCTGTATCAACCTCTGTTTGACGCTAAGCTCCAGATTTGCACCTATTTTAACCTCTTTTCTGTCTTCCTCAGTACCCAAGTTCACTGACTCGACTGGCTCTTCATGCGGCTATATGGCCCTTTCCTCCTGCTGTATTAGTCTAGCAAGCTCTCCAGGCACCTCATAATCATCCACACCTTCATCCTCGACTTGGTTGATCAGATTTTTGAAGTCAAAACTGGCAATATCAGAGTTGTTATCCATGGGATCCAGAGTGGATATGGATCTGCATTGTGATACGTGAGTATGTGTAAGAGAAGAGCTATTTTGATAGAGTGGAAAATAGAAAATAAAAACAGAGAGCACGAAATTTGTATGCAAGAAACGTCCAATGCTTTATTAATGATTATGAAATGACAAATAATAGCCCTCACAAGTAAAGCCAAGGTGCCTCGGGCAAGGCACCAGGCCGTAAAGTTTCAAATTGTTTATTACAAATCTTAAAACAAAAGTCAATTACTGCGGAATTAAAGAAACAGGTATGAAGTCCCTAGTCGTCCAGTTACTCAGTCCACCGTTGGTAGTTGGGTAGATCTAGCTGTCAAAGTCTGATTCCTCTTCACTGTCTTCAATGGCGTTAATCCCATGATTGTTGATGCATAGGGGAGGTCCTCCAGCCCGAGCGCTTCTAACAGCCCTTTGAGCCCCTGTAGTAAAGCCCAAACCAAATTTATCAGTTTTATGAGTGAAATCGCGTAGCTGACCCCAATTGGAACACCCACCTTCTTCAAACACAACCCTGACGTCCTTGAGATAAGCCATCTTCAAAGGAGGTTTGTTGCTGGTAGTTTCAGTTGTTGCCAAGATTTGAGGGACCTCTTCAAAATTCTGACAAGGAGTTTCGATGAATTCCCTGTCCATCTCTACGTAGCGGAAGGAGTTGAGGTGACTCACCATATATTCTTCTTCACCCCGCACTGTGACGATTTTTCCTTTTACCGGATACTTCAACATTTGGTGGAGTGTGGAGGTTACTGCCCCAGCCTCGTGGATCCAAGGACGACCCATCAAACAAGAATACGACGGCCTGATATCCATCACATAGAAAGTGGACCCAAAAGTATGAGAACCCACTTTGACAGGGATGTCCACCTCCCCGTGCACCGTTCTCTTCAATCCGTCAAAATCCCTTACCACAATGTTACTAGGCTTTAGAGTTAGACCCTCGCAATCCAAACGGTCCAACGCCTTCTTCGGCAGAACATTCAGTGAAGACCCAGTATCTACCAGCACATGAGCCATAGTGGTGCCCCTGCATTCAATCGAGACATGCACTGCATCATTATGCTTCCTTCCCTTTGGTTTCAAATCCGCATCTGAAAAACCCAACCCATTATCAGCAGTCAGGTTGGCCACACAATCTTTGAATTGATCAGCTGAAGTCTCTTGCGGCACATGCACAGTCTTGAGAAATGCAATCAAAGCCTTCGCATGGGCTTCAGAACACAACAATAGAGACAACATGGATATCTTTGATGGGGTATGTCCTAGGTGCTCGACCATGTTGTAGTCGCTCTTCTTAATGATTTTCAATATCTCCTCTATTTCTTGCTTAGAGGCCTCCACAACAATTTTCTTAGGCGCCTCCGTCCGGGAAGGCTCACCTACAACCTCTTTGTCGTGGGTATCAGATGATTTGCCGACTGGAGTAAGAACAGGAACAGTAGTTGATGTACTAGCAGGAACAACAGATGTAATGACAATAGGCTTGTTAACAGTCTTAGGGGAAATCTCGGGAGAGAAGACCCTTCCACTTAGGGTGATTTTACTGGTTCCAACAATGTTATCAATATCAGGATCAGCTTCTTCATCTTTCAGATCTTGTTTGATGCCATGATAGTACACATCAGCACCATAATGCCAGGGGACAGCTTTATCAGAGACATACGGGACATGACCAGGAACAGTGATTATCAACAGAGCAATTCTTGGAGTAGGTGTAATCCTAACAGGTCTTCTCGAGGAAACCTTGGAAGGATTGGCAGAAATGGTTATAATGGTAACGTCTTCAACTGGAACAACAGGAACTATAGTTTTCTCAAACATAATTTCTTTGCTATCTATCAGGCGTTGGACACCTAATTTCAGCAAACGGCAACCAGAAGGTAGAAGCGAATACATGTGGCAACCTTCACCACAACTCGGAAATAAACCGGCCAACAACAAATTCTTCTTGACAGTCATGAGAGGAGTAGAAAATTCATCAACAGAGGTAACAAACAAATTAGTATCGATAGCATTAACCCCACGGTCGTGTTTAGGCATGGGAGCAGTTATAACATTTGGCTTCTCTGGAGCATCAAAATCTATCTCCTTGGCTTCAATCAAGTCTTGTATTTTGTTTCTTAGAGCCCAAAAATCATTTGTATCGTGACCAGGACTCTCAGAATGATAGGCACACCGGGCATTTGGATTATATCAGGGAGATGTAGTATTTGGATTGTTGTGAGCCTATCTCAAGATTGCCAAGTTGGATCTCAGCAGGTGAGGTAGAACTTCATCCAATGTCATGTTGATGCGGGTAAACTTCCATTATGGTCTTTCCACCCTTTGTTGATTATTTCATTGTGGAGCAGCTGCAGGTCTAGGTATCATCACGACACTTACTGTCTGACGTTGTTCAGCCCTGTTCTGGCCCCTCGGGCTATAGACGGCACGGGCTTCCTTCTTACCAGCAAAAGGCTTCTTTACTGAACTTGACGAGGCATCCTTCTGTATTTTTCCGCTTAGAATCCCAGCTTCTACTCTTTCCCCAGTTAGGATAAGCTCAGTGAAACCAGCTGATGAGCTGCCGATCAGATGATTGAAAAATGGACCAGATAGCGTCCCCAGAAACATATCAACCAACTCCCTATCAGACAACGGGGGTTGAACTCTCCCAGCCAAGTCTCTCCATTTTTATGCATAATCTTTAAAACCTTCACCTGCACCCATGGACATACTCTGGAGTTGAGTACGAGTGGGAACAAGGTCGGCATTGTACTGATACTGCTTGTAGAAAGCAGCAGCCAGATCTTCCCAGTTGCGGACATTAGTTCCCTCCAGTTGGTAGAACCATTCAAGTTGAGTCCCTGACAGACTATCTTGAAAGAAGTGAACCCACAAATTTATATCAGTTGTGTGGGGCTGGATCTTTCTGACATAAGAGCGAAGATGGAGCTTTCGGTAGGACACCCCATCATACTTGGCAAAAAATGGAGCTTTGAACTTTTGCGGGATGACCACTTCCGACACTGTTGTACCCCAAAATTTTCCCTCTCATTCTATCAACTTTTCTCATCACAAGGCTCTTGGAACTCAAGATCAAGCTAGGGTTTGCTCTGCTCAAGACACCTCCTTGCACTGATGACCTAAATTAGGGTTTGAGTTTGCACAGGGATGTTTTGACCCACAATGCCCAAAATGACTTTCATACTTCATGTTGGACTCACAAGTTTGTCCATACCAAGTTTCAAGCCTTGATTCAAAAGTTTGCCCAGTCAATTTGACAGTTGACCTAGAAATCAGTTGTATTGGGGAAAAAGTCAACTATGGCCAATTGACAGTCAAACCTCATGAATTTTGACCCACATCAACATAATGAACTCATATGAACCATTTGATCAAGTTTGGATCATAATTCCACAAGAAATTTGATCAGATCACCAAAAGGGCAAAATGGTCATTTTTAGGGTTTTGACTGTACAAAGGCAATTTTTGACTGTTTAACCTAACCAATGGCAAATCAAGCACAACCATGGACACAAGGACTCAATGACATTGTCTTGACCCATTCAACAAGTTCAAAAGATCTCAAATGCATAGGATTGACAAATGAATTTTTCAATCAACTGATCAAAATTTGACTGTATACTGAAAAGTCAAACTTTGACTTTTTGGTCAAAATCAAGTGCCAAGGGTCATTTTTCATCAAGACATGTCAAATTATGAAACTTGTTCATCAAGAAACCCAAATTTGCAAATTAGGGTTTAAAATGGAAAATTTTCATAACTTAGAAATTTTCTAAGTTATGAAATTTTCTTATTTTTTCCCAACTTTACCCCACATTTTCACCAAGATGCAAATGGATTCAAGAAAAACTTATAACATGAAAATTGTAGTCCATCACAAAGTATTCAAATTTTATTCACAAAGTTTTCTCAAAAGAAGCTTGGATCTCAATTTATGATTTTTGGAACAAGGGTACCTAAAACTTTTAACTTAGAGAAATTTTTCCCTAGTTTAGGCAGGATTTTGACCCATCTTCTTGGCCATTTTTCACATAGTTCCACTTGGAGTTTCAAGTTGCATTACAAAGATGGATTATAGTACATGTTGCAAGCTTTCCAAATTGTCCAAGAACTCCTCAAACACCTTTGTGGTTAGGGAGAATCGAATGCTTGAAGTTGGCAAAAACTCACTTTGTAACCATGGCCAATACATGTTCATACCAAGTTGCAAATCTGACCAAGCTAGCATAGTTCACAATTACAGGCCTCGAAAACAATTCACACTCCATAATTGAATGCAAATCCACTGAGCTAATGCTTTATCTTGGCCATTTGGACATTACACACAAAACTAATCCTTAATTAGAAAAAGGTACATTGCCATTTTTGAAAAGATATGCTTTATGTCAAACCATGATCTTTGAAGCATGGGGCCATATCTCTGAAGCAAAATCAAATCCACAAATTGCAAGTATCAAGGAGATTGTATGCAGCATAATACATGACTGGTGCAGGCCTGTGAGAACAAGTTACACTTTCTTGCTTCACAAAGAAGAAATTGGTCCAAATCCTCCCAACTAAAAAAAACAGCCATAGTCAGCTTACACAAACATTGTAAACAAGTTTCTCATACCCTAGCAAGCAAGAAGCACGAGCCCTTGACCCCTCAAACCTCCTTGTACACAAAATCTCCATTTTTCTGCAAAACTAGGCAAGCCCTGCAGAATCACTTCCATCTCCACTTTGCCTCGTGCGTTTTGCCTCAAACTTGTACCAATACCTTCCATTCAACTCAGCTAAACTATTCCAGACCTCCATTGCCAACTGTAACTCCATTAACACACATTGCCATTTTTGTTTGGAAGCTTTGCAGGTTGAGTTCTGTAGCACGATTCAGGCTACTTCAAAACAAACCAAGCATTGGGAAAGCTTCAGTGGACATCAGGCAAGCTCAAAAGAACCTCAAGCACCATTGAAAGTTGCTACATTGTCCAGCTCGAACTCAACTGAAACAGGTATTTCATGAACTTCTATCTCTCTATTTAGGAATAGTTAGACTTAGGTTTGTGAATGAAAGATGTTGTATTCATAGCCCTGAAACCATACATGTCCTTAGTTTTCATTTATATTAATCGTGCTAGGAGAATTTCATCCATGAACTTTCTGAAAAAACTAGGTTAGAAATTAGGGCCAGAGAAATTCTCTCTGGTCTTTGAGAGTTAGCTTGAGTTTTTTATATGGTTAGATTCGTTGTTTGATGCTCTACAAGTTTCATGTTATGAATTTTATCAAAAAAGCAAGGAATCAGGAGATAGCAGTTTGTACATAGAAGGCGCGTTTTTGGTGTTTGAACAGAGGAAGAAGATGAAGTTCTTGGGCTGGGCCTTGGTTATTTTTGCTTCTAACACTTGCATTTTCAGTTCACACCCCCCTGGCCCATTTTCTTGTATTTAATTATTTTTGCATTTTTATTTTCTTTTCTGACTTTGATATTTTATTTTCAAATATAAAAAATGATCCAAAAATATTTTTATAATTTTTTACATTTATTTGGTATTTATTTTTATTTTCACTAGTATAAAAATGTTTATATGCTTTTATATCATTTTGTTTAAATTAAAAAATAATACAAATAATACTTTTATTTTCATTTTATTATTTTTATACACGTTTGAAAATATTTTCTTGAAATATATACATTTTTGTAAATAATTTATTTTATTTTTATACACACTTAATATATTTAATACATATATATACGTATATACTATATTTTATTAAATAATTAGAACAAAAAACACAAAAATAATACATTTTTATTTTTATTAATATTTTATACTAAAAATCCCTTTTTTTATATATACTTTTATTTTTTGTACAAATTGATGCATTATTGTATATAAATAATACTATTTATTTAAGAAATTAGGGTTTTTGCCTAAAAACAAAAATAATTAAAATTGACTTTTTTTATTTATTTCTTTACATTTCACATTAAAAATACTTTCTACATACATAAAAACTTTTTTTTGCATAATACATTTTATTTAATATTTATTTATGGTATTTATATAAATATTGTACATTTGATTGTTATGCCTTACACATTCAATTTGGTTGTAATAATTTAGGGTTTAATTTCTTGTCTATATAATCCCCAATTCAAATTTGTACCCCCCCTCCCTATATCATGTTGTAATAGTGTAGAATTTAAATTCTCGCACCTTTAAATGCTTTCAATTATGCCATGATTAGACTTAGGGTTTGTATGCAAAATCAAATCAACAAATAGCTTGACCTAATCAAAGACAAAAATTGCATGAAAAACAAACACAATGCACACTTGCACCCCTAGGGTTACAATTCACTTGTTGCCTTCAAAAATGGGCCATGGTATGCATGTCAAGTACATTGGCAAAACAAAAGAAAAAACAAAAGATCATAGTCCCTCGATGACGCTATCTGAGTTGCCTAAACAAAATGATCAAGTCCCTCAAGAAATTGCCAAAAATACTTGACACTATTGCTATCATGGTCTATACAATGACCCGCGTCTGTCCCGTTTAACATCCTAACACAAGGTTGTTCACCAAATACAATGGTGAAGCAACACTGTTAAAAGGGTTAAAAACATAAGAAAGATCTTTGGGTAATATAGGGTAGATAACTCTTAGTTACTTGATCAAAGCTTGCAAAAACATCCTTGCTATCTTCAAAACACACTTCACAACACAATTTAAAAACCCTACTTTCAAACATTTAAAACTTTTCAAAAAGACAAAAACACCTTTGTATACATTCAAACAAGAATCATTACAAAGGTTGCCACAACGATGGCCTCTTTTCAAAACATCTTTCAAAATCACACACAAAGCACCATTTCAAACAATTGAAGAGCACCATTTCAAACAATTGAAAAGCAAAGCAAGTGATCTAAGCAAGTAACTAAGAGCCCATGGATAACCATGGATAGAAAGGGTGCTAATACCTTCCCTTTCTATAATCTACTCCCCGAACCCAAGAAATAATCTCAAAGGTCTTTCTTGTGCTTTTTGACCTTTCCTTAGGATAAAATAAAAAGTCGGTGGCGACTCTTGCTAAACCGAAACATTTGCGAACACAAACACAAAATCCCAAGTCAGTTCTCCCACCGTATCACAGAACTGGCGACTCTGCTGGGGACTCCTTTAAAAGTGGAGTAACCTTAGGGCTTAGATCACCCTTTGCATGATTATATTGTTTGCTTTGATTGCTTTACATTTGGTTCTCTTGTTTGGGCTTGAAATCCTCTACCCGGATTTGGGAAACATTCATAGGTAAATAGCAATACGTTGTGGAAACTGTGCGGGGTATACCGACATGGTTGAAGCAATAGCTATATTAGTGCGACATATTTGTGAGTACCGGTAGTCTTTGAGTCAATCAAAGAGAATACGGGGCTGCTGAGTGATGTCATAAAGCACTAATGAACTCTTAGAACCTTACTTGACCATCTTGGCCTTTTATTAGGGGTACTGAGATGATCGGCTTTGGTGCAGCCCGAAGTTGGTAGATACTCGATACTACACTCATTGAGGGTTGTTTTCTTGGAATATTTTGGTCGCTAGTTAAGTGGATAAACCAAAACAATGAACATGGAAAACAATCCAGTGATATTGAGCTCCTTAGAACCCGGTTACTATTTATAGGACAGGTTTGAGCCAACTAAACTCAAGAGGGTATTTACCTATGAAACCTCATGCAAGCCTGAAACTAGGGTTTTGTGTGACTTGTTTGTACATTTTCTTGTGCATACATCAGGAACATCATGAAGCATCATATGCATCCACTAACCATTTCAAGGGTTTGGATCTTCATCTTTGTTCTTGTTTTGTAGGTCATGGAATCTCTTCGCAGGAAAACAATTCAAGTCAACCTTGTGAGAATTCCTCCTCAACTCAAGGAACTCACTTCCAGGATTCCAGAGAATTCTCTCTTCAGTGAAAGACATGGTAGACTTCTCAACTTGGTCAACTCCAACATTGAAGAAGACATGGTGAAAGTTCTCTTCCAGTTCTTTGACCCCCTACACCACTGTTTCACATTCCCTGATTACCAATTAGTACCCACTTTGGAGGAATTTTCTCAACTCCTGAGAATTCCTATTCTTCATCAACTACCCTACAACGGTACGGAAAAAGAACCAAAGCCTGAAGATGTTGCTCAAGCATTACACTTGCAACCATCTGACATCAAAGGACATTGGGAAAACAGAAGTGGTGTCAAGGGTTTCTTGGCAAAATTTCTGTTTGAGAAGGCACAAGACTGCTGGAATTCTCCAGATCTACAAGCCTTTTAAGAGATTGTGGCACTCCTTATCTATGGGTTGGTCTTGTTTCCAAACCCCGATCAACTTATAGATGTGAATGCTGTCAAGATTTTCATATCCCGGAATCCTGTACCTACATTTCTTGGGGACATCCTACACTCATTTCACACACGAACAATGAGGAAAAGAGGTGTTCTCATATGTCGTACTCCTCTCCTAGCAAGGTGGTTTATTTCTCACCTTCCACAGTCAGTTTTGATGAACGAGCAGGGTTTAAGGTGGTCACAACGATTGATGACCCTCACACATTCTGATGTACATTGGTGTTCTCGGTCCAGAGAAAATGTCATCATCATTGATCATTATGGGGAATTCCCTAATGTCCCACTACTTGGCATTAGGGGAGGCATTACCTACAACCCCTGTTTAGCTCTAAGACGGTTTGGATATGCTCGGAGGGATGGCCCTCATGACATGCTGATTCCTGACCTAGTTTTTGACTTCGACGACGATGCGCAAGGACTTTGACAAAGGTTCATCAGAGCTTGGAGGATGCCCAACAAAGTGGATAGTAAGACACTGGGGCACAAGAATTCCATCCCCCTTGAGCCTTATCTCAAGTGGGTACGAACCCGCGCCCAGAATATTATGATGCCATATCCTCACATTCTCCCCTTGATCAAAGAGCCTGTTATGGAAGGAGAGGTTCCATACACCATCCTACATCCTGACATGCAAACATCATGGGAAGAAATGCAAAAACGTTGGATCCAACTCAAAGAAGAACGGAATACTTTTGAAGCCAGCTTCTATGCCAGTGAGAAGAAGGTTTTGGAGCTTACCCGCCGACTTCATGAGGAGGAAACTCTCAACACTTACATCGCACCAAAGAGGATGTGCAATGTCTTTTTACATTAAGAATTTTGTAATATTTTGCCCATGGGGAACTTATGTACTAACAATTTCTCCTTAATATGACGTGTGTTCCTTTTTGTTTGCAACAAATTTGAATTTCTGAATCCTTGAATGCATTACATGAATAACATATCATTCATCATATGCATAAACAGGTCTTCACACCAGGTTTCCTTATCTTTCTGCTGTTTATTTCAGCAAGATGGATTTGGAGCAGACGGTTAAGGATCTGCAAGCACATAATTCTCAATTCCAACAACTCCTCATGACCTTAGCAAAGGGTCAAGAGGACCTCAAAGCACTGTTGGAGAAAAATAAAGAGAAAAAGAAGAAAAGACCCGGAGTAGCCACTTTTAGAAGAAGGTTTGAAAGCAATGCTAGGAAAGTTCTTGAGTTCCCCTCAACATCTGATGAAGGGGCTGGTAAAGGAAAAGGGGCTGCGGTACCGTCTGAATCTGAAGTTGAAAAGGAGGAAGAGGAAGAAGATGAAGATTACTCCGAACTGCAATATCCCCCGGCGGATGATAAATATAAGAATCTTGAGGATAGATTGGCAGCCATGGAGTTGCAGAGGGTGCCTGGTTTAGATTTTGAAGAACTAGGGTTGGTCACTGGGATCGTTATCCCTCCCAAGTTCAAAGTACCAACATTTGCTAAGTATGACGGTCTGTCCTGCCCAAAGATGCATCTGAGATCGTATGTCAGAAAGATCCAACCCCACTCATCTGATAAAGACCTCTGGGTACACTTTTTCCAAGACAATTTGTCAGGCACACAATTGGACTGGTTCTATCAACTCGAGAGATCAGAGGTTTACAATTGGGAAGACTTAGTTGCTGCATTTTACCGTCAATACCAATACAATGCTGATTTGGCGCCCTCTCGTACTCATTTACAAAGTATGGGGATGGCTTCCAATGAAGGATTTAAAGAGCATGCCCAAAAGTGGCGTGATCTGGCTGGAAGGGTGCAGCCACCATTATCAGACAGAGAGTTAGTTGACATGTTTTTGGGGACCCTGTCTGGCCCTTTCTTCAATCATTTAATCGGGAGTTCTTCCGCGGGATTCACCGAACTAATTTTGACCGGCGAAAGGGTCGAGGCCGGTATTAAAAGTGGTAAGATTCAGAAAGATACCTCCGTGTCCACTGCTGTTAAGAAAGCCTTCCCGGCTAAGAAGGAAGCCTATGTTGTTTACTCTCAGAAAAGTCAGGGAAGAACCGAGCGCCGGCCAACTGTAGGGGTTGTGATGATTCAAAACTCTTCAAATGATCAACCTTGCGGCAATCAGTCAAGACCTAATCAACAACGGGTAGAAAGGCCACAACGGCAGTTCACCCGAATCAACATGACGCCCGCTCAAGTACTCCCTCATTTGTTAAAGCTGAATCTGACCAGTTTGAAGGAAGCACCAAAGAACCCTAATACCTCCTCTCCATACTACCACTCCAATGCCAAGTGTGCTTACCACTCTGACAGTGTTGGGCATAATACAAATAATTGTTGGGCGCTTAAGAACAAAATCCAAGATTTGATTGACGTCAAGGAAGTAGAATTTGATGCTCCTGAGAAGCCCAATGTGATTTCTGCTCCGATGCCCAAGCACGGCCATAATGTTCATGTCGTTATGGAAGACCTTCATGTTACTGATGTTGCTGACCTTTTGACTCCTTTACTAGTGATTAAATAGAATTTGATGAGAGCCGGGATATTCCCAGGCTGTGGGAAGGACTGTTACTTTTGTTTGAACATACGAGCTGACTGCCCAATGTTGAAATCAGGTGTCCAACGCCTGATGGATACCCAAGAGATACTCTTCCAAAAAAACCCTGTTGATACCTTCGCTCCTAATACACCTGCTACTTTTGCTACTTCAACCAACGATATTGCAATTATAACCATTTCCGACAATCCTCCCAAGGCTTGCAAAAGGCCTGTCAGGATTACGCCCGACCCTAAATCTGTACCATTAAAAATCACCATGTCGGGGCCTGTCCCGTATCAATCTAGCAAAACGATACCATGGAACTATGGAGGAGAAATCTTCTATCATGGCATCAAACAGATTGAAGCAGTCCAAGAGAATTCTGAAGAGGAAAGCCCTGATATAGGGAACATCGTGGGAACAAGCAAGATAACCCGCAGCAGCCGGATCTTTTCTCCGGAGATTGCTCCCCCTCGAGCAGTTTTCGGACCCTCGAAAGCTTCTGCACCTGTTAGGTCATCTGTGCAAGACCCGGTAATTGAAGAATTGGATACTCCTGAAGTAAGACCATCTGTTGATACTACCAATAAGGGTAAGGGGATACTGGAAGAGTCTATCAGGACGAACGCTCATGTTGTGGTTATCCCCGAAACCACCCACAAAGAAATGGATGAAATCTTGAAAATAATCAGAAAGAGTGACTACGACGTCGTGGAACAGCTAGGGAAGACCCCTTCTAAAATTTCAATGTTGGCTCTTCTACTCTGTTCTGAGGCCCATGTTAAGGCCCTGATCAAATTTTTGAAGGCGGCACATATACCCCAAGAGACTTCGGCTGACCAGTTTCAGGAGTGTGTGGCCAGTCTTACTGCTGATAATGGCCTTGGCTTTTCCGATGCTGACTTAACTCCCAAAGGAAGGAAACACAACGACGCGCTACACGTCTCAGTTGAATGCAGGGGAACCACCCTCGCCCATGTCTTAGTTGATACTGGTTCTTCCTTGAATGTGCTGCCGAAGAAAGCGTTGGACAGTTTAGACTGCGAAGGATTGACCCTCAAACCTAGTAACATCGTTGTTAGGGCTTTTGATGGGTCCAAAAGAATGGTTCATGGAGAGGTTGATATTCCTATCAAAGTAGGCACAGAATTTTTCAACTCCACCTTTTACGTGATGGATATCCGTCCGTTGTATTCGTGTTTGTTAGGAAGACCGTGGATCTATTATGCCGGGGCAGTTACCTCCTCTTTGCACCAAATGCTGAAATATCCTGTTAAGGGTAAGATTATAACAGTGCACGGCGAGGAAGAGTACATGATAATTCATCTCAATTCCTTTCGCTATGTGGAATTGGATGGCGAGTTCATCGAAACGCCTTTCCAACATTTTGAGGAAGTTTCTCCTGAGGTAGCAGTTGCGAAGACAATGGTTGAGGTGCCTATCGTTCCCAAGCATGTGCCTAGGATGGCATCTCTCAAGGACGCAGAGGCGGTGATCAAAGAAGGGAAGAGCAAAATATGGGGGCAATTGCCTGATTTTCCCCATAAGACGGACAAATTTGGACTAGGGTTTACAGCTGCAGGACAGAAGGCTATGCGTCGTTCCAAGACTAGAGGGTCACCTGTAAGGATCACTCACCACATAATTAATGTTGTTGAAGATGAAGATGAAGAGAGCAGCTTCGAAGATTGGATCTTTCCAACAGTCAAAGGGGGTCTAAGCAACTGGGAAGCAAAGGATTTTATTCCCATCACCTTTATTAACCAGTAATTTTATCTTTGAACAATTTCTTATTTCGTTCTATAATAACTAAAACAATTTGTACACTATTTTCACCTCATGCCTTGTCCGGGGCATGTAGGTCCATTTGTAAGGGCTTGATTTTCTTCATTATCATATGCCATGTTTTAATGAATCATTGGACGCTTTCATCTACAAACTGTTGTGTTCATTTTCTTTCCTTTTGCATTTTTGTTTTGTTTAAGGATGGCTATCCCTTACACACACCCACACTCACAAATGCAGGTACCCATCCACTCCGGATCCCATGGGTGACTATTCTGCTTTAGCCTTCGATAACTCTGAAGATTTGGTCAATCATGTTGAGTACGAAGTTGACGAAGACTGTGAAGTGCCGAGAGAGTTAGCCAGACTTCTACAACAAGAAGAGAGGGCTATTCTGCCTCATGAAGAGTTGCTAGAAACTATCAACTTGGGGACAGAGGAAGACAGGAAAGAAGTAAAAGTGGGTGCCAACCTGGAAACAAGTGTCAAAGAGCGCTTAGTGCAGTTGTTGAACGAGTATGTTGAAATCTTCGCCTGGTCTTATGAAGACATGCCAGGATTGGACACAGATATCGTGGTTCACCATCTCCCTACAAGAGAAGACTATCCACCGATCAAGCAGAAGGTCCTCCGAATGAGGCCCGACATGTCTGAGAAGATCAAGGCTGAGGTAATGAAGTAATTCAATGCTGGCTTTCTGGCTGTTACTTCTTATCCATAATGGGTTGCTAACATTGTGCCCGTGCCTAAAAAGGACGGAAAAGTCAGAATGTGTGTGGACTATCGGGACTTAAACAGGGCTAGCCTTAAAGACGATTTTCCACTGCCATACATCGACATCTTGGTTGACAACACAGTTCAACACAATGTTTTTTCTTTCATGGACGGATTCTCGGGCTATAACCAGATCAAAATGGCACCCGAGGACATGGAGAAAACTACTTTTGTCACGCAATGGGGTACCTTCTGCTACAAAGTGATGCCATTCGGACTGAAGAATGCAGGGGCAACCTATCAACGCGCCATGGTAGCTTTGTTTCATGATATGATACATCATGAGATCGAAGTTTACGTAGACGATATGATAGCTCGATCACAGACGGAAGAAGAACACCTTGAGCATTTGCAGAAGCTGTTCGCCAGGTTGAAGGAGTATAAGCTCAGATTAAACCCAAGCAAGTGCACTTTTGGAGTTAGGTCTGGTGAACTCCTGGGATTTATTGTCAGCAACAAAGGCATTGAGGTTGATCCAGCTAAAGTAAAGGCAATACAAGAAATGCCTGCCCCCCGCACTGAAAAGGAGGTTAGAGGATTCTTAGGACGCTTAAACTATATCGCGAGGTTCATCTCTCATCTGACATCTACCTGTGAGCCAATTTTCAAACTGTTGAAGAAAGATCAGGTAGTTGAATGGAACAATGATTGTCAAGTTGCTTTTGATAAAATCAAGGAGTATTTACTAGAACCTCTTATCTTGATGCCACCCGTCGAAGGAAGGCCGTTAATCATGTATCTGACTGTTTTGGATAACTCAATGGGGTGCGTGCTGGGCCAACATGATGAGTCTGGCCGAAAAGAGCATGCCATTTATTACCTTAGCAAAAAGTTTACCGACTGTGAGACTTGCTACTCACTGCTCGAGAAAACTTGATGCGCTTTGGTATGGGCTTCTCGCCGGTTGAGGCAGTATATGTTGACTCATATCACTCTGCTGATTTCCAAAATGGATCCTATCAAGTATATCTTCGAGAAGCCTGCTTTATCTGGAAGAATCGCTAGATGGCAAATGATCCTGACTGAGTATGATATCCAGTATACTACCCAAAAAGCTATAAAGGGGAGTGTACTAGCTGAACATCTAGCTCATCAAGCCGTCGAAGATTACCAATCTATGAGATTCGACTTCCCTGACGAGGACATCATGACATTGGACAACATTGAAGGTAACGGACCGTATGACGGACCTGAACAAGGATCCCGATGGACCCTGTACTTTGATGGTGCTTCAAATGCACTTGGCAACGGTATCGGTGCGGTACTCATTTCTCCGAAAGGCTGCCATACACACTTCAGTGCCCGACTTTGCTTCAGCTGTACCAATAACATGGCTGAATATGAAGCTTGCATCTTTGGTCTCAAGGCTGCTATAGACTTGGGAATCAAATCTTTGGTCGTATTTGGGGACTCGGCTTTGGTTATCAGTCAAGTCAAAGGAGAGTGGGACACCAAACATCCTAATCTTATCCCATACAAAGAACATGTCTTAACATTGTTGCCTCATTTCGAGCAGATTACCTTCGAACACTTCCCGCGAGAAGAAAATCAGTTAGCCGATGCTCTGGCTACAATGTCTTCCATGTTTAAACTCAACTGGGATAACGAGGCTCCCCAAATCACCATCGAGCGAATGGACGAACTTGCACACTGTCATGAGATTAATACCGAAGAAGTAGTGGAACCACCTTGGTTTCATGAAATCAAAAGGTATCTCCAGACTAGAGAATATTCTGAAGGAGCTTTAGTCAATGATAAAAAGTTCTTAAGGAGATTTGCTGCCAAGTTCTTCATAAGCAATGGCATTCTTTATAAGCGCAACCATGATTGTGTTCTACTTCGTTGTGTGGACAAGGTTGAAGCAGAGTTAATCATGACCGAAATACATAGCGGCACATTTGGCACCCACTTGAGCGGACATACGATGGCTAAGAAGATTCTAAGGGCAGGTTACTACTGGTCTACCATGGAAGCTGATTGTCATCAACATTCCCGTACCTGCCACAAATGCCAAGTCTACACCGACAAGGTACATATTCCTCTTGTTCCTCTCAATGTTCTGACAGCTCCTTGGCCATTCGCGATGTGGGGCATTGACATGATTGGAGAGATCAAGCCCACGACATCCAATGGACATCGCTTCATCCTGGTGGCTATTGATTACTTCACCAAATGGGTCGAGGCAGCTTCCTATGCCTCAGTTACAAAGAATGTGGTTGCCCGCTTCATCAAGCAGAACCTCATATGCCGGTATGGTGTCCCCGACAGGATCATCACAGATAACGGTACAAATTTGAACAACAATATGATCACCACTCTGTGCGAGCAGTTCAAGATTTATCATCACAATTTATCTCCCTACCGGCCGAAGATGAACGGTGTTGTTGAAGCCGCGAACAAAAATATCAAGAAGATCATTCAAAAGATGACAGACACCTACAAGGACTGGCATGAGATGTTACCATTTGCTCTGCATGGATATCGTACCACGGCACGTACTTCAACTGGGGCAACTCCCTTTTCTTTGGTATATGGCATGGAAGCTGTTCTACCTATGGAAGTTCAGATTCCTTCCTTGAGGATTATGAAGGATGCCGGTTTGAGTGAAGACGATTGGATTCAGACCCGACTTGATCAACTTAACTTGATCGACGAGAAGCCACTTACTGCTGTTTGTCATGGTCAGACGTATAAAAAACAGATGATCAAGGCTTTCAACAAGAAAGTCAGACGTCAGGTATATCAAGTCAGAGATCTTGTAATCAAGCGGATCATCTTACCGCAAAGTGATCCCAGGGGCAAGTGGACTCCTACTTACGAAGGAACATTTGTAATCAAGAGCATCTTTTCTGGTGGGGCAATGATTCTGACCACCATGGACGACGACGACTTGCCGCACCCTGCGAACGCAGACATAGTCAAAAGATACTACGCATAAAACGACCGGACAAGTTGAAAACCCGAAAGGGAGACTTGGGCAAAAATGGGCATCCCGGTGAATCGAAAACCCGAAAGGGCGGTTCACGCAGAAATTAGGGATAAAACAAAAAAAATCTGTACACCCGGCAAGTTGAAAACCCGAAAGGGCGACTTGGACGAAAAAGGGTTTCCTGGTGGATCGAAAACCCGAAAGGGCGGTTCAGGCAAAAGTTAGGGAATTAAAGTGTATGGCTATGTCTCGTCGGATCACTTTAAGAACAATCTCTTCACCAACAAGCTCCAAGCCTCTGATCAATCCAATCATCTGCGGACGAAGCAACGAATGGACAGATACTCAGAGTTGTGAAGGCTATAGCAGAATGGGAACCCCATGGAATTATTACACATAGCCATCTTCCTTTTGTATAAAACTTTTCTCAATTTTTATGGCAACATTCTCTTACTAGGATGTCTGTCTCCTTTGTACAAAGATACTTACAAAAATTAATACAAAGATACTTCAAAGTGCAGAAATTTGTTTACCTTTCTTTTCCCTTTTACACTTATGTTTTATTTGAAAACGTCTAATGTTTTGTTAAATAGGCATATGCATTTGAATATAATCACTGCTTACAAATAAAACGAAATTGAGAAAGGATAATTACTAATAGGTTGAAGGTGTAAGAAGACATCTTTGTGCTGTTCCAGGAGAAATCCCTTACAATACATCATTCAGATCCACAACAAAGCTAAAACCTCGGAGTACATGTCCCCAGCGGAGTTAAGCTTCAAGATCCCCAACGGAGCCAGTGCACTCTAAACTTGATTCCCCAGCTGAGTTAAGTTTCAAAGTTCCCACCAGAGTTCAAATTCCCGATCCCCAGCGGAGCCTGAAAACCCTGAAAAACCTATCCCCCAGCGGAGCCGGAGTATTCTAAACCTTCTTCCCCGGCGAAGTAAAATATCCAACTGTTCAACTTCCCTCAATTTCCCCAGCAGCTAGGATGATTCCCCAGTAGATTGGCTTATAACCCAAGCTCTTGATTTCACCGGCCGAGTATACATTCTCCCCACAGAGTTATCTCCCAGCAGATCAAAGATTATTGGTCTCATTTCTCCAAACATAAGCCTCTTACGTTCCAACTCCCCAGTAGAAATTTTCAGAATTTTCAGAAGTTCCCAGGAAAGTCATGAAGGATCCTCATTCTCCGCAGAAGTTGTCAGAACCCTTGTGAACCCCCACAAGTCACTAAGGATTTTCAATCCCCAACATTGGTCCCAAGATTTCTCATTTCTCAAACGATCAGAGATTCTTTAACCCCCAAGCAGTCAGCAAGAGTTCCTCATCTTCAACAAAGATTTTTGAGTCCTCAGCATCGGTCGGGATTTACTTTCCCCAGCAGCAGCCAAAGGATTTTCAATCCCCAGCAGCAGTCAAGAATTTAGTCTCCTCAGCAAGACAGCTACTCAGCTTACATGCATAACCATTACATTCATATATCATAAACATGGATGACAGTTCATTGCATCATACATATCATGCAACCTAACCTTGTGTTTTAGCTAACATTTTACCCTTTTCAAGATAAGATTAAAAGGCTATCGTTAACAATTATTCAGATACAGTATGGATACACCCCAGACACGGTGGTCATCCTATTATTCATTCAGAACTCCAAGTCAAAATACAGTACGGATACACCCCAGACACGACGGTCATTCTACTACTCATTCAGACTTCAGCAATCCGATACAGACTAGATACGCTCCAGACACGGCAGCCATTCTATCTCTCATTCAGATTCAACTACAAGTTCAGATACGCTCCAAACACGGATTCCATTCTGGCCCTTTACACCAGCAGTTTGATTCTCCCCAGTGCAGTCGCTACGGAAATCATTCTGTCACTTATTCAGATCCCAGTTACAGTTCCAGATACACTCCAGACACGGAAGTCATTCTGCTACTCATACAGTTCTCAACTTCAGATACAGTTCAGATACGCTCCAGACACGGTTGCCATTTTGTCACTCATTCAGAATTTATCCTCAGCACACAGTTACTCCATATACAGATGTTTCTCTGTTACCCATTCAGAATACATATACACTCCAGACACGGCAGTCATTCTGATATTCATTCAAAATTCAAATACAGTTACAACTCAGATACGCTCCAGACACGGACGCCATTCTTTTGCTCATACAGACTCAGTCTCCAGATACAGTTCAAATGCATTCCACACACGGATACCATTTTGACGCTCATTCTTCTGACCTACAAAATTGCAATTCAACAAACATTCTTAGATGGCATCTTTAAGCCCGTCTCCATCAAGATTCTACCATCTCCAAATGGCATCTTTAAGCCCATTCCCTCAACAATATTTTGACGAGTGCAAATTTACGGGCACTCTAGTGTCCAATCCTCTTTTACCTTCGAGTCGTGAAAGGCAAACTTGCCAATCTAACTCTTCAGGTTCAAGAAGATTGAACAGGGGCAACTGTTGTACCCCAAAATTTTCCCTCTCATTATATCAACTTTTCTCATCACAAGGCTCTTGGAACTCAAGATCAAGCTAGGGTTTGCTTTGCTCAAGACACCTCCTTGCACTGATGACCTAAATTAGGGTTTGAGTTTGCACAGGGATGTTTTGACCCACAATGCCCAAAATGACTTTCATACTTCATGTTGGACTCACAAGTTTGTCCATACCAAGTTTCAAGCCTTGATTCAAATTTTTGCCCAGTAAATTGGACAGTTGACCTAGAAATCAGCTGTATTGGGGAAAAAGTCAACTGTGGCCAATTGACAGTCAAACCTCATGAATTTTGACCCACATCAACATAATGAACTCATATGAACCATTTGATCAAGTTTGGATCACAATTCCACAAGAAATTTGATCAGATCACCAAAAGGGCAAAATGGTCATTTTTAGGGTTTTGACTGTACAAAGGCAATTTTTGACTGTTTAACCTAACCAATGGCAAATCAAGCTCAACTATGGACACAAGGACTCAATGACATTGCCTTGACCCATTCAACAAGTTCAAAAGATCTCAAATGCATAGGATTGACAGATGAATTTTTCAGTCAACTGATCAAAATTTGACTGTATACTGAAAAGTCAAACTTTGACTTTTTGGTCAAAATCAAGTGCCAAGGGTCATTTTTCATCAAGACATGTCAAATTATGAAACTTGTTCATCAAGAAACCCAAATTTGCAAATTAGGGTTTAAAATGGAAAAATTGCATAACTTAGAAATTTTCTAAGTTATGAAATTTTCTTATTTTTTCCTAACTTTTACCCCACATTTTCACCAAGATGCTAATGAATTCAAGCAAAACTTATAACATAAAAGTTGTAGTCCATCACAAAGTCTACAACTTTGATTCACAAAGTTTTCTCAAAATAAGCTTGGATCTCAAGTTATGATTTTTGTAACAAGGGTACCTAAAACTTTTAACTTAGAGAAATTTTGCCCTAGTTTAGGCAGGATTTTGACCCATCTTCTTGGCCATTTTTCACATAGTTCCACTTGGAGTTTCAAGTTGCATTTCAAATATGGATTATATTACATGTTTCAAGCTTTCCAAATTGTCCAAGAACTCCTCAAACACCTTTGTGGTTAGGGAGAATCGAATGCTTGAAGTTGGCAAAAACTCACTTTGTAACCATGGCCAATACATGTTCATACCAAGTTGAAAATCTGACCAAGCTAGCATAGTTCACAATTACAGGCCTCTAAACCAATTCACACTCCATAATTGAATGCAAATCCACTGAGCTAATGCTTTATCTTGGCCATTTGGACATTACACACAAAACTAATCCTTAATTAGAAAAAGGTACATTGCCATTTTTGAAAAGATATGCTTTATGTCAAACCATGATCTTTGAAGCATGGGGCCATATCTCTGAAGCAAAATCAAATCCACAAATTTCAAGTATCAAGGATATTGTATGCAGCATAATACATAACTGGTGCAGGCATGTGAGAACAAGTTACACTTTCTTGCTTCACAAAGAAGAAATTGGTCCAAATCCTCCCAACTCAAAAAAACAGCCATAGTCAGCTTACACAAACATTGCAAACAAGTTTCTCATACCCTAGCAAGAAAGAAGCACGAGCCCTTGACCCCTCAAACCTCCTTGTACACAAAATCTCTATTTTTCTGCAAAACTGGGCAAGCCCTGCAGAATCACTTCCATCTCCACTTTGCCTCGTGCGTTTTGCCTCAAACTTGTTCCAATACCTTCCATTCAACTCACCTAAACTATTTCAGACCTCCATTGCCAACTGTAACTCCATTAACACACATTGCCATTTTTGTTTGGAAGCTTTGCAGGTTGAGTTCTGTAGCACGATTCAGGCTACTTCAAAACAAACCAAGCATTGGGAAAGCTTCAGTGGACATCAGGCAAGCTCAAAAGAACCTCAAGCACCATTGAAAGTTGCTACATTGTCCAGCTCGAACTCAATTGAAACAGGTATTTCATGAACTTCTATCTCTCTATTTAGGAATAGTTAGACTTAGGTTTGTGAATGAAAGATGTTGTATTCATAGCCCTGAAACCATACATGTGCTTAGTTTTCATTTATATTAATCGTGCTAGGAGAATTTCATCCATGAACTTTCTGAAAAAACTAGGTTAGAAATTAGGGCCAGAGAAATTCTCTCTGGTCTTTGAGAGTTAGATTAAGTTTTTTATATGGTTAGATTCATTGTTTGATGCTCTACAAGTTTCATGTTATGAGTTTTGTCAAAAAAGCAAGGAATCAGGAGATAGCAGTTTGTACACAGAGAGCGCGTTTTTGGTGTTTGAACAGAGGAAGAAGATGAAGTTCTTGGGCTGGGCCTTGGTTATTTTTGCTTCTAACACTTGCATTTTCAGTTCACACCCCCTGGCCCATTTTCTTGTATTTAATTATTTTTGCATTTTTATTTTCTTTTCTGACTTTGATATTTTATTTTCAAATATAAAAAATTATCCAAAAATATTTTTATAATTTTTTACATTTATTTGGTTTTTTTTTTATTTTCACTAGTATAAAAATGTTTATATGCTTTTATATCATTTTGTTTAAATTAAAAAATAATACAAATAATACTTTTATTTTCATTTTATAATTTTTATACACGTTTGAAAATATTTTCTTGAAATATATACATTTTGTAACTAATTTATTTTATTTTTATACACACTTAATATATTTAATACATATATATACATATATACTATATTTTATTAAATAATTAGAACAAAAAACACAAAAATAATACATTTTTATTTTTATTAATATTTTATACTAAAAATCCCTTTTTTTATATACTTTTATTTTTTGTACAAATTGATGCATTATTGTATATAAATAATAAATAATACTATTTATTTAAGAAATTAGGGTTTTTGCCCTAAAAACAAAAATAATTAAAATTGACTTTTTTTATTTATTTCTTTACATTTCACATTAAAAATACTTTCTACATACATAAAAACTTTTTTTTGCATAATACATTTTATTTAATATTTATTTATGGTATTTATTTAAATATTGTACATTTCATTGTTATGCCTTACACATTCAATTTGGTTGTAATAATTTAGGGTTTAATTTCTTGTTTATATAATTCCCAATTCAAATTTGTACCCCCCTCCCTATATCATGTTGTAATAGTGTAGAATTTAAACTCTCGCACCTTTAAATGCTTTCAATTATGCCATGATTAGACTTATGGTTTGTATGCAAAATCAAATCAACAAATCAACAAATAGCTTGACCTAATCAAAGACAAAAATTGCATGAAAAACAAACACAATGCACACTTGCAGCCCTAGGGTTACAATCCACTTGTTGCCTTCAAAAATGGGCCATGGTATGCATGTCAAGTACTTTGGCAAAACAAAAGCAAAAACAAAAGATCATAGTCCCTCGACGATGCTATCTGAGTTGCCTAAACAAAATGATCAAGTCCCTCAAGAAATTGCCAAAAATACTTGACACAATTGCTATCATGGACTATACGATGACCCGTGCCTGTCCCGTTTAACATCCTAACACAAGGTTGTTCACCAAATACAATGGTGAAGCAACACTGTTAATAGGGTTAAAAACATAAGAAAGATCTTTGGGTAATATAGGGTAGATAACTCTTAGTTACTTGATCAAAGCTTGCAAAAACATCCTTGCTATCTTCAAAACACACTTCACAACACAATTTCAAAACCCTACTTTCAAACATTTAAAACTTTTCAAAGAGACAAAAACACCTTTGTATACATTCAAACAAGAATCATTACAAAGGTTGCCACAACGATGGCCTCTTTTCAAAACATCTTTCAAAATCACACACAAAGCACCATTTCAAACAATTGAAGAGCACCATTTCAAACAATTGAAAAGCAAAGAAAGTGATCTAAGAAAGTAACTAAGAGCCCATGGATAACCATGGATAGAAAGGGTGCTAATACCTTCCCTTTCTATAATCTACTCCCCGAACCCAAGAAATAATCTCAAAGGTCTTTCCTGTGCTTTTTGATCTTTCCTTAGGATAAAATAAAAAGTCGGTGGCGACTCTTGCTAAACTGAAACATTTGCAAACACAAACGAAAATCCCAAGTCAGTTCTCCCACCGTATCATAGACACCAACCCCAATTCTTCGAAATCCAGTCTAGGTATCCTCTAAACTTCCATGGAACTCAGACGATCTTCCAACTGTTTGTATCTATCCTCAGCAGGAGGATATTGTTCATCATTGTAATCAGTATCATTGTCAGACACTGCAGGACTGGGGTCCTTCTCTCCTTCTTGGTTCTCCCCTTCCTTAGATGAAGAGGTCAGGTCGACTTGTCGCTTCAACCGCTCTCCAAACCTTCGGCCCATGTTCAGAATACCAGCAACCTTCTTCTTTTTCTTCCTCTCTTTCAGAATGAAGGCTTTCAGATCCTCCTGCCCCTTTGCCAGACTGATGAACATTTGTTGGAATTGGGAGTTTTGGGCCTGCAGGTCCTTAATGCTTTGTTCGGAAGACATTTCTGCTGAAATAAACAGTGAAGAAGATGAGAAACCTGTAATGGTACCTGTAATGATGTGTATGATAATGGGATGCACATGCAATGATTTCAAAGACCTCGGAAAATTTAAATTTGCGAACCAAAAATAAACAAAACTTTATTAGCTGAAATTGAAGTTCAAAGGCCTTTAAGGCGTTATAATTAAGAATAAATCTAAAACTAGAAAGAAAAATCAAAAGTCCCATGGATGCTTCCTCTTTGCGCCGAGATAATCATTCAGTCCTTTTTCCTCATGCAACTGCTTTGTGAGCTCTAAGACTTTCCTCTCCTGAGCATGGAACTGATCCCTGTAAGTATCCCGCTCTTTCATCAACTGAATCCAAGAATTTTGTAATTCCCCAAGATCAGTGGGCATGTAAGTATAAAGAACCGTGTAGGTAATGCCTTCTTCAGTAGTGGGTTCCACAATCACTGGCAAAACAGCCACGTAGGGCATCATAAGCTGCTGAGCACGAGCTCGTACCCATTGTAGATAAGGTTCCATTGGAATGGAAGTATTTGGCCCAAAAGCCTTGACGCTCGATCTGTTTACCATGCCCTAAGCTCTTATGAACCTCTGGCGATACTCTTGAATGTCATCCTCATAGCTGAATACAATGCCTTTGATAAGTAACTCATGGGGACCATCCCTTCGAGCGTAACCAAATTGTCGCAGAGCTAAACAAGGATTGTAGGTTATACCCCCTCTGATACCAAGTAATGGGACATTAGGGTACTCCCCGCAGCGGTCAATGATAGCAATGTTTTCCATAGATCAAGAACACCAAAGAATATCCTTATGAGCGAGTGACATTATCCTTTGTGACCAAACCAGACCTTCCTCATTCTTCAGTATGGACTTAGGGAGGTGAGAAATAAACCACCTCGACAACAATGGCATGCAGCACACAAGAATCCCTCTTCTCCTCATGGTTCGAGTACGGAGAGTGTGCAAAATATCTCCGAGCAAAGTAGGCACCGGGTTGCAAGAGAGAAAGATCTTGATAGCATTCACATCTATGAATGAGTCCGGATTAGGAAAGAGAACTAAACCATAGATAAGAAGGTCCAAGACCTCCTCAAAAGCCTGAAAATCCATATTATCCTAAAACAGCTGGGCTTTGTCTATCAGAAACTTAGCTAGAAAACCCTTGACTCCGCTTCTAGTTTCCCAATTTGATACCACGTCGGCCCGTTTCAGATGTAAAGCTGAGGCAATGACTTCTGGCTTAGGAACTTCTTCTAGACCTGTGAAGGGTACCTGTTCAAGAATGGGTATATCCAATAGCTGAGAGAATTCTTCCAAGGTAGGCACCAACTGATAGTCTAGAAAGGTGAAGCAGTGGTGCTTGGGATCAAAGAACTGAAAGAGTACACTCATCATCTTTTCATCAAAGTTTGAAGTAACCAGAACAAAGATAAATTCCCTTGGTCTTTGAAATGGTTATTACAATAAGCATGGATGACATGTTATGATGCATGATGTCATGATAAACCACAGGTATAGCAAACACAGGTATAATAAGCAGAGTTAAATCACACAAAGTCCTTAGGTTTAAGGCTTGCATGAGGTTAAAGGTAGTACCCTCTTGAAGTTTAGTTGGTTCAAACCTGTCCTAAAAAGTAGTCGGGTTCTAGAGATTCTCAATATCACTAACCATACTTTATCGGGCATTGTTTCAACTCTCAATCTTTTCTTGCAGCCAAAATATACCGAAAGTCTGATCTCAATGAATGTAGCATCGAGTATCAACCAGTTCTCAGCTCTACACCGACGCCGGCTATCTCACTACTTTCTAATGGCCAAGTTGTTCAACTAAGGTTCTAAGGTCCGTTAGTGCTTCACGAAACCACGCGGCGGCCCCGTATTCTCCTCGTTTCCCCATGAAGGATACCAGTACAAACCAAAGTGCCACACTAACACAGCCATCGCTTAAACCATATCGGTCTATGTCGTACAGTCTCCATGATCTATTTTTGTTTACCTAATGAGTGCCCCCAGATCCGGGTGTAGGATCTATAGTAACCCTCAAACAAACCCTCAAAAAATAAAGCAATCAAGACAATCAAGAGAAGCAATTTAACGACTTAGATCCTAAGGTATACCCCACTTATTATAGTCCCCAGCAGAGTCGCCAGTTCTGTGATACGGTGGCAGAACCGACTATTTAATATTGGTTTGCGTTTTGCGTTTTGTGTTTGCAAAATGTCGCGGTAAGCAAGAGTCGCCACCGACTTTTATTTTACCCAATTAGGAAAAGGAAAAAGAACAGAAAAACCTTTTTTCGAGATATTCTGAGCACGGGGGGTAGATTATAGAAAGGGAAGGTGTTAGCACCCTTTCTATCCGTAGTTATCTACGGGCTCTTAGGTACTTGCTCATTTTTCAAATTGCTTGTGTGTGTTTTACTTGAAAATGTTTTTACTTCGTGATAACCCTTGTATCAGTCCTCAAGGATGTGACGAAGTTTGTTTTGAAAATTTGTTTTGAAAGCTGTTTGTGTGAAAAGTTTTCATTGAGCAAGTACCTACTAGCATCTACCTACTCGAAAGAAGATCGTTTCTGTTCTATTTCCTTTAGACAATGTTATCCCACTATTAAGGAGTAGGTAGCACCGTCGTTGGAGTTTGTAAGGGACATTCGAAAGGGACAAGTAAAATCACTAAAGCAATAGTTAGAAAACTTTAGTACTAACCCTAGAGTCTTAAGATCTTTCCGAGGCAACGTTTCCGAGGCAACATTTCTGAGGCAACATTCGAATGGGACAATTTGATCTCTTTAGACTGGAGGGCAACCACTAAAATCTCATATGCTTAATGATTGTTTACCGAAGGCAACCGAAGTGAGATAAACCCTAGGAGTGAACATGTGCAAGTGATTTATTTCAGTTATTTTAATCTTTGCACATTAGGGTTTTCTAATTGTTTTAATTTTTCATGCATTCTTGCCATACAATCTTATTAGCCATGCATCTAACAGATAAAGATTGCGGAAATTAAAAGTGCGAGGAAGTAAAACCTAGTTATTACAAGGCTTCGGGGAGGGGGATTAATTACATAACCAAAAATCGGGGATTTAAAGCAAGAAATAAAACCCTAATTTAACTATTACAAACCCTGAACAGTTACAAAATAATGGAAAAAATAATTAACAAGCGCGCGGCAAATTAAATAAGAGGACAGTAATTAATAACTTAAAACCCTAATTGAGAGAAAGAAATTTTTGTGGATTTTTATTTGAGAAAACAATTAAATCATAAATTAATTAAACCTAATTTCTAATTGTTTTTAATTATGAAAGAAATTAAAGTTGCCCTAAATTAATTAAACTAAATAATTAAAAATAAAATTTATTAAGAAAATAAGTCTTTTTGTGATTTTTTTTATTTGTTAATTTAAGAAAATAATATTTGTATTGATTAAAAAAACAAAATAATTAAAGAAAAATAGTAGAAATAACCAAATGGGCCTGCTGTTAGCAAATATGGGGGGTGTATGCTGAACTTCTGACACCCAGAAGGATGGCCCAGAGTCTGGTGCCTGATCCAATGAGACCATCTTTTGGGGACTCATGGCGGACCTGTGTATGCTGGCGTTGGATCTGGATGGAGATGGATCCAGAGGATGAGATCAGAGGGCGCAAGATGATCCTCATAAAGTGAGGTGTGCTGGATCTGGCTGGAGGTGGATCCAGAGGATGATGATCCTTAGAAGGTGAGGTGTGCTGGATATGGCTGGAGGTGGATCCAGAGGATGAGATCAGAGGGCGTGTGATGATCCTCAGAAGGTGAGGTGTGCTGGATCTGGATGGAGGTGGATCCATAGGATGATGATCCTCAGAAGGTGAGGTGTGCTGGATCTGGTGAAAATAATGGAGAAAATTCCAAAAGCTCACGCCTGGGATCAAACCCAGGACATGAGCTTCATACTTCCTTCCTCTGACCAATTGTGTTGCACTAGTTAATTGTTAACATAATAAAAACAATAAATCAAAAGCCAAATCAATTTCCAGGCTCATAACAAGCGCGGATTTTCAATTTTCCCAATGGTTTCTTGACACGCCAGCGTCTTCTTCCTTGGTTTGTTGCTTTAGGCCTGTAACTTTTACCTACGGATGTTTGTTTGTAGGTATAACCCTGTTACATTCAAAAATATCACACGCGTAATATAAATTCTAATGGAAACCATGGATCAACTGGGTGTGAAGCCCTGATCACCATGGTATCCATCATTAGGCCTAATTTTTCTTAAATCACAAAACCCCAAATTGGAGCATGAAACCCTATTAATGGCAAAAGCTTATTCCTGCACTGCAACTTAAATCAAACTATCCAGAAACATTGCAAACATGATGATGAACACACATATATGGGCAAAATACATTTATAATGCGTAAATCATAGAAATCGAATTTGAGTTCTTAGTGCAAACCGTGGTGCTCTTGGGGACGATTTCTGGATGCTTTGAGGCTTGCAAATGATGCTGTTAGCTTCCTGGTATGTCCAGGAATCGGTTGCTAGGCTTGAAACTCCTTGAGGATGGATCTAAGATGGATTTTGATCTCCCACTTTTGTCCAAATTTTTGAGTTTCTTTCTTGCCATTTCACGCCTCCAATCCTCTTCTTTTTGATCTGGAATTATTATGCATTTATAGTAGACTAAATTAGGTCAACAAATTTGTATCAAATCTTTTAGAATTATGAAAATTGGATTTGATTTGCTTCATGTATGATTTCTTTCCAAAACTTGCTTAAATCCAATCTTTTTATACCCTAATGAAACTTGCACGACTTGGCTGGTATACTAGCTGTACATGGACTCAGAATATGCATAAAAATCTCAAGATTTGATTTGTTTTCATTATTTTACCATTTAATTTGATTTATTTTGATTTAAATGAATGAAAAATCAAAATAAATGATAAAAATAATAAAAGAAGAGGTGAATGAGCTCAGGGGTCGTGCGTCCTATTAGAAACATGTTTCAAGCAAGAAAACATGGTCCCCTTTGGAACAAAAATGCAAATTTGATCAATATTGACTTTTGACAATTTTCCAAAAATTGCCAACTTTGACAATGCACAACTCTCTCAATTTTGACCCTGGGAGGGTGTTATTGGAATTTTTAGAAAGCTTAGGATGTCCCCTAAGCAACCCTTTTGGTATCATCTCAATTGAGTCTTCCATGTTCATGTATGAAGCTTTGACCCAAAAGGTGTTTTTGTTGACTTTTCAAAAGGACCTATAATGTCAAAATTCATAACTTTTTATGAGTGCGTATTTTGAACTTGTGAACTGAAGATGAGTTGTATGGAATTGTATCCTCTTCAAAATGGGCTTTGGATGGAAAATTTATGATAAAGCATATGGAAGTTATACCTGGTCAAAGTTGGGTTGACTTTTACTAAGAAACCCTAATTTAGCAACTTTTGGGTTTTGATGAATTTGGAGCATTCCTTGAGGAATCATGATCAACCCTTGATCAAATGTTGGATATAACTTCAAAATGTTGATGTTGACCAAAAATATTTAGGTTTGACTTTATGTGGGCCACAGTTGACTTTTGACCTAGTATAGTCGATTCTCAAGCATCTGCGTAGTTGGCTGGGCAAACTTCTTGTGCAAGGCATGAAACTTGACATATAGGGTCTTGAGAACATATTAAGACCATGGAGATCATAGGAGACCTTTGTGGTCCTCTCATCTTGATGAAAATAGAAAACCTAACTTGGGGTATACTGCCTTAGGAGAGAGTTTGTATGGTCAACTCTTGGGCTTCCTTGAGCAACTTGGGGACCTCAATTGACATGTATTGAGTAAAATGAGAGGGCAAATTTTGGGGTACAACAGGACTATATTCAGAAAGGAATCCTTACTTTAAAATTTATTGACACAAACCATCAATGGGCTGATGTTTTTACAAAATCACTTTCTGAAGATAGGCTTAATTTCATTCTAAAACATCCCACCATGAAATTATGTCCAGAATAAGAATTTTTATTTACATATTATGTAACCCTCAGAACTTTATATTTTCTTTGTGAACATCAGATCAACGTGTCTTCAGAAGTTAGGAGTACAATTGCATCAGAATCTATCTAAGAAGATCTGAACCTTTCATTTCAAAGATAAAGGCGTGCAGTTCACACTATCAACATTTGTCATCCTCTCACAAGCTACCTTCTAAGGCTGAACACGCGTTCAAATTTTGAAGGGTCTAAGATGAAGGGGTGAAAAACACAAGAAGGGGGGGTTGAATTGTAAAACTGAAATCTTAAAGCAATGAACACGATATTTTTATCCTGGTTCGTTTGATCTCAAACTACTCCAGTCCACCCGTCAAGGTGATTTCGCCTCTCTCCAACGAGGTCTTAATTCACTATATTCAACTGAATATTACAGACTGCTTTAACAACTGCTAAAGCCTTCTTGATTCAAACCACAACCCGGTTTGTCAAGGCAACACTTTCTTACAAAGAGATAAACTGTGTGTGTGGATGTTTTCTACAAAACTTTATCACAACTGTGATGTTTACACAAATGAAGCTTAGAAACTAGATTGCTAAATAGTAATGGAGTTATCAGAGTTTGTGGTTTAGCAGAACTGTTAGAATGAAAATAATGGTTCAGCTTTGTGCGTGTAGAGAGTTGGAGAGCATTTGCCATTATAATCTTCGAAGCCTTGTTTATATAGCACTTGAGAAGATGAACGTTGAATGCAAATATTCTTGATTCAATGCTAATAACAAGCTTTCCTTTTTGAGCAGATCTTGTCGAGAATGAAGCCGTTGGAATTAATTAGCGTTCAATGCACAGTACCGTTGCTTCTTCAATGCACGTTCTGGCTTGGCTCATTCTGATTCTGCTTCGCTGCTGATGAACTATTGTGTTTCTGTATCAGAGTGTTTACGCGCAGTTCTGTTCATCAATCTTCAGCATGTACGAGTTGATCATCTGATCTTGACGTTCTGATTCAGCAACTTCTGATGCTGGTGTATGAAATCAAATTCTGATGCTGAATAAACATGTTCTTGCTTATTTTAATCAGCGTATCTGCAAGTCAGAGCATAGTAATTTTAGGCAGCATATTGTTCATTCATGAATCTTATAAATACTATATCTTTTCACTTTGTTATCATCAAAACTTAATTATAGGGTAGTAGATTCAAACATTGTTCTAACAATCTCCCCCTTTTTGATGATGACAAAAACTAGATATTGTAAATGAAAAATAACGTGAAAAGGTATCAGAGAAATGTATCAGAGTTAAGAAGTAAGGAAAAATCAGAGTTAAGAGATACTCCCCCTGAGTTGATTACTTCCCTTTGATGATACGTGTACTTCAGGATCAGATCTTTCTCTTTCTTTGAACATCAGATTATCAGAGTCTTGACTTGTCAGAGCTTAGCTTTGGATCAGAGTGTTAGGACGATCAGAACTTCATGTTGATCAGAGTAACATTGATCAGGGCTTCTACGTTTTAATCATAGCTTCTAGTCTTCAGAGTGTCCAGGAGCTTCCTTGTGCCTGTAGACTTTAAACAAAACAGAAAAACATTTCAAAGTAATAGAGTTAGAATGTTTGAGAGTTTCTGTCTAGTTAGCCGTTATTGATTTAAATATCATTCTTGTTCTCCCCCTTTTTGTCAGCAATCAAAAAGTGTTGGTGATGTGCTAAAACAATTAAGATCAGAAAAACAAATGATATTAAGATAGTTCAGAACAGAGCACAAAAATATTACAAAACATAGTCAAAACAGTACATCAGAAAATGAAGAAAACATGAAAAAGGTCATGCATGAAAAAGATTTAAGGTTGAGGAGGCATGTGTGTGAATAGGCTCTCCAGCATCGCTTGAATCTTTTCAGAAGTTTCATTTTGCTTCTGTACCATGCTGACAACAGAGTCAATCTTGCTGTCCTGCACATCCATTCTTGCTTTCATCTTCTGATCATTCTCTTCCATCCGCTGCTGTAGACGCATGTCATTCAGCCTTAATTCTTCCAGAGTCTGCCTATCCAAGACAGCTTGAGAAGCATCAGAAGGAGGAGGCTTCTCAGAACTTTCAGCAGCATCTTCTCCTTGACTTTCAGCCTGAATGGTCTTGTCTTCTTCTGATGGTTGCACCTGTACAGCTTGCTGTTTCTCAGACCAAGATTCACTGTCCAGAGGGAGCACAACTTCTTGAGGCAGCTGACTTTCAACTTCCTTCAGCAGCTTGCTGAAGTTCTGTTGTGCCTGCTCATAGTTGATATCCTGCAACTTGAGGGCTTCAGCACGAACCCATAGTCTGAACTGTGACCAGAGCTGATCAGAAGCAGCCGGGTCAATCATCCCAGGACAGACTTGCTTCAAAGAAGCAATCCATTGCAGCACACCTGTTTCAAAATTCAAAATACCAGAGCCAACATCTGGTTGCTTTGGTTTTGGGATGGCAATTTTGTGTCTTAGATCAGCAAGACGTTCAAGACTTGTGAAGTCAATGAAAGTTCTGCTGGGGTTTTCAGCGGTTTTCTGAGAGGCTGTTTGTTTTGGAGGAGGGGTATCAGAATCAGATATTTCGATTGGAGTGGATGGTGGTTTGGGAGTATTTGGAGGTGTTGATTCTTCTGAAGAAGGTAACTGGGGCCTGACAATAGTGGTTCCCCATGGAAACTGTATTGCCAGAGGTTAAGGTTGAGGTGAGTGATGGTCAGATTTATGAGGAGAAGGGGTTTCAGATTGGTGAAACTCTGTTTGTGGTGAAGGTGGATTTGTTTCTGGTTGGGGAGGTGGAATCTCTGATTGCTCAGGGATCAGAGGTTCTTCTGTAAGAGGTTGTTGTTGTTGTATTTCTGGTTCAGGTTGTTGTTCGGGTTGTGGAGGAGGAACTTTTTGTGGTTCAGAGTGTGGTTGAGCAGAGGAATGTTCACGCTCAATATCAGCTAGCACTTGGTCAAGTGCTGTTGTTGTTGAAATTGTTGGTTGTTTGGGGAGTTTGGTTCTGGTTCTTCTGAGTAGTAAGGCTTCAGAAGGGTCTTCTGGTATGGTTTCATCAATGGTAGGGATTGGGATTGATATTCTATGAGAGGTTTGAGAAGGGGCAGCAGATGTTGGAATAGTAGTTGAAATTAAAACAGGGGCAGCAGATGAAATACCTCTTTTCTTTGGAGTCTGATGAGATGATCCTTCTGCTGGAGCTTTCCTCTTCTTTGTCTTCTTCTGAGTCACTTCTGGTTGGGGTTGACTCAGACCTTTGATCTTCAACTTTAAACCTGTATCTTCTGCCTTGTACGCATCTGGGTACCTGAGAAACATCTCTGGTTTGGATTCCATTTCAGAAAATATTGAAAATCACTCAGAGGCACTCTTCTGCTGGAGATCTCAGCAGTGGAAGTAGCTCTGGGTTCCTTCTGAATATTTTCTATCAACTTCATCTTTTTCAGATTCTTAGCGTTCAGAGGTTTCCCAATAGTTGGTTCAACAGTGCTCAGCTCCTGAGCTTCAATCAGATGTTCAATCAGTCTATTCTCTGTCAGAATATCTGATATTAGCCTTCCAAACGGTATCCAGTCCCTCTTGGTCCTTTCTTCTTCCCTTGTCTCTTTCACACTGGTTTTGAGATGGTTGAACAGGAAGTGTGCCAGATTGATCTTTACCCTCTGATCAATAAAGTAGATCAGAAACTGCTGATCCACGTTTATATAATCAGGAGAACTTGTTGGTTTCCTGTGGTTGAAGCATCCCAGAACAATCTTAGCCCATACTCTGCAGTGGTCCTTCAGATCCTTAATCTTGCTGCTGGGCATTCCAAGAGTGAAAATCCTGTTGGCTACCACACCTATATCAGGGCATCTTTCAGCCATGTCCACACAACGGACTCCACCACCACTTTGACCGATTAGCTTTCCAATGAGATCTTCAGAAATCACAATCTTCTTTCCCATGACAGAAGAGATGACTAGCTGTTTAGAAACCTTGGCGTGAATCCAAAATTCCTTGACTAGCGCTGGGAATGTTGGTCCAACCAACCTGTCGAAATACCTCTCCCACTTTTGAGCCCTAATTTCTTCAGTTAGGTCAAATCCATTTGCCTTCAAACTTTCAAAGTTGATGATTAACTCAGAGAGTACTTCAAGGTTCTTTACCGGTGTGAGGAGAGTTCTGAGTGGCACCTGATATTTCTCAGAAGTTTCTTTCTTCTGATTGCCTGCAGAAATGCTGGAGGATGCCATTGTTCACACTAAAAAAGGTTTTTGAGAATGAGTTGAAAGAAAAAGTTTACAAGAGATGAACTCAGTAATATGCAGAAAATGCTTGAGTGATAGAAAGCGTAAAGAATAAGAATGAAAGATTAATGTTCTTAAATAGAGATTTTCAAAATTGTTTTGAAAAGTTAAACGTTTTTAAGAGAGAGAAAGAAAATAATGATTGCATTTTAAAAGCATGATTACTTTTCATTAAATGCTTGCTGATTTTGAGGGATTTGAGAAAGATACTTAAAAACGGTTACCAGACATGTGTCTCAATGCACCCAATCAGCGCTTTGCCTTCTCAGAAGCATGCACGCGTTCTGCTTCAGAGATTTGCTGATGATTGGATGACACTTGTTTGATATAGTGATCAGCACGTCTGTCTTTGAGATTAGACTCTCAGATCTTTAGACTTGCATCTGATACAATCTGCATATTCTATCTTTCTGAAAGGAGATTGATCAGAAGTTCACAGTAAAAATAATTACATTCTGAAGATAAATACATGGAATTAAAACGTTTTCATTCTGGGCATACTTTCATGCTGAGATGATTCAGAATGAAATTAAACCTATCTTCTGAAAGGGGTTTAGTAAAGATATCAGCCCATTGATGGTCTGTATCTATAAATTTTAAATTCAAAATACCTTTCTGAATATAGTCCCTAATGAAATGATGCTTTATTTCTATATGCTTAGCTCTAGAATGTAAAATAGGATTCTTACTTAAGCAAATAGCAGAAGTATTATCACAAAGTATAGGAATGTTACTCTCAAAAATCTGGAAGTCTTCAAGCTGAATTTTCATCCAGAGCATTTGTGTGCTACATCCTGCTGCTGCTATGTACTCAGCTTCTGCTGTTGACAGAGCAATTGTTGATTGCCTTTTGCTGGACCACGAGATCAGATTTTCTCCCAGAAACTGGCAGCTTCCAGAAGTACTTTTACGTTCCACTCTGTCTCCAGCAAAATCAGCATCACAGTAGCCTACTAAGCTGTAATCACTAGATTTTCTATAAAACAAACCCAGATTAGTAGTACCTTTCAGATACTTGAAAATTCGCTTAACAGCTGTTAAGTGAGATTCTCTAGGATCTGATTGGAATCTAGCACAGATACAAACGCTGAATAATATGTCAGGTCTTGAAGCAGTCAGATAAAGGAGAGAACCGATCATACCTCTATAGACCTTCTGTTCTACGCTTTTGCTTACCTCTTCTCTTTCCAGAATGCACGTGGGATGCATTGGAATCTTTGATGGCTTACATTCTGAGAGGTCAAATTTCTTCAGAAGATCTCTGATGTATTTGCTCTGATGAATGTAAGTTCCTTCTGGGGTTTGATTAATCTGAATTCCTAGAAAGAACTTCAGTTCCCCCATGAGGCTCATCTCAAATTCTGCCTGCATACACTTAGCAAATTTTCTTCCAAGAGAAGGATTAGTAGAACCAAAAATTATATCATCAACATAAATTTGACAGACTAAGATGTCACTCTTAACTGTTTTACAGAAGAGAGTAGTGTCCACTTTCCCTCTGGTGAATTCCTTTTCAAGCAGAAAGTTACTTAGCCTTTCATACCAAGCTCTGGGAGCTTGTTTCAGACCGTACAGTGACTTCTTTAGTTTGAAAACATATTCTGGATGTTTTGTATTTTCAAAACCTGGGGGTTGGTGAACATAAACTTCTTCTTCTATATAACCATTTAAGAATGCACTTTTGACATCCATCTGATACAGAGTGATGCCTCTATTAACAGCAAATGAAATTAAAAGTCTGATAGATTCTAACCTGGCGACTGGGGCAAAGGTTTCTGTATAGTCTATCCCCTCTTGCTGACTATAACCTTGTGCAACCAGTCGTGCCTTGTTTCTGATGACTTCACCTTGTTCATTTAGCTTGTTTCTGAACACCCATCTTGTTCCTATGACGTTGAATCCTTTTGGTCTGGGAACGAGATCCCATACGTCGTTTCTGGTGAATTGATTCAGCTCTTCTTGCATTGCCAGAATCCATTCATTGTCCAGAAGTGCTTCATCAATAGAAGAAGGTTCAATCAGAGACACAAGTCCCATAAGGGTTTCTTCAGAGTTTCTGAAGCTTGCTCTTGTTCTGATTGGATCTTCCTTTCTTCCTAGGATAGTCTCTTCTGGGTGATCCAAGCTGCTTCTGGGTAATCTCTTCTGAGGTTGATCAGCAGCTGTTGTAGGATTTCCAGCAGTGCTTCTTTCAGACGTTGAAGGTGTAACACGCCGTTTTTATCTAAATGTTATTTCATTAATTATTTTCCAAAATTATTAAATTATATCTATTTTGAGAAATATATTCAATTGGTATCGATTAAAATATTAATTGGGTAATATGAAATAAAAATATTTATTGTGTCGGAATATTATTTTGAATAATATTAATTTGGTGTGTAGTAATATTTGACTTTGTTTGATTAATTGGCCTGATTAGGTTTATATAGAATGAATATTATTTAGTGTAATATTGTTTAATAGGGTTATATATTATAATTAGAGTTAAATAATTGTTGGGGTCAAATTATAATTTTAGAAAGATAGAGGGAGGAAAGTTAGTAGTAGAATGAGGGTTTTATAAAATAGAAAGAAGAGTTAGTAAGAGTAGTGAAAAGAAGAGAAAGAAGAAGAAAGAAAAGAGAAGAAGAGAAGAAAGGGGCTAGGGTGAAGTTGCAACATCTTCATCTTCTTGTTTCAAGATAACCCACACCAAGGTAAGGGTTTGAATTGCTTTGCTCATATACTTGTGGTTTTGGGTTTTGATTTTGATAGATGAAGAAATTAGGATTTTAGAGAGTTGTATAGATTGAGAAAGAGATGATGAAATTGATGATTTTGTTGGTTTAGATTGGTGTTATGGGTGTTACAGTATCAGTTAAGTTAAGTATTGATAGTTAATAAATAAAGCTATGTCTCTTCTTACTTTAGTCCATTCATATATTTGGACTGCTGTTTTTTTTATTACCTCTTAAACTATAGTTTATGAATATTGTACCGTTGTTGGGTTTAGTACTTGGATATTTTTAATAAAAAAAAAACTTACCAAGTCACCTATATTGTATCCTCTTCAATTTGGGACGTTTCCATCCTTAATACATGCTATTTCATTCACATGCCATCAACTGTTGTCTAAAACCAAACACCCTAGTCTATATTGTTCCTTCAAAACGACCTCTCTTCCACACTGTTATCTGTTTCTTGTTTTTATTACAACATACACAGTACACTAGCATAACCTATCATTCAAATACTACCATTGCAATTGTGTACTAACATTTACCAAGCGGCATTATATTATTATTCTTTTTTTTTTATTGCGATTTGCACATGGTTGAGAGCGTGTTTATCTTTGCACACAAAGGTCAAAAATCAAGAATTTTGATTGGCGTGTTGAAACTTCAATTTTAATATTTGGAATTTAAATATAAGATTTGGAAGTAGGGTATCACACCTCAAATCAAATAATTAATATTAGAAACATTTAGCCGACTTAATTCCGAACCCGTTGTTGTGCAGATTACCCAATTTCGGTAATTTCGGCGACGGAGCTACTTTCTCCGATTCGCACGAAAATTGACGTACTAGCATAATTCTATGTGTAGATTAACGTAGTGAAGTTCGTTTTGCGAAATTTCGACTTTTTAAGAATCGACCCGATTTTAGTACGAAATGAAATAAATTGAGTTTAATCCCGAATTTAATCGTTCGAGTTACATTCCGGTTACTCGATCGCGATGAGTAACATTGAGAGTAATGCCGGTTCATTGATGATGACTTTATGTTGAAATATACTTTCCGATTTGGAATTGTTCGATGGTTGATGGTTTATGTTTTGGTTGAGTAAGTAACTTGTTTGTATACATTTTACTTGACGTTGTGATTGTTAAATTATATGTATGCATGCATGTACAATAGTTGATGTTCCATTGGTTGGATTTGATGGTATGTGTATGTTAAGATTATTGTGGATCTTAATTGCATACATTGGTTATATTGTACATTGCATGGCATGGTTGGTCTTGAAACAGAGACGGTGAAACTATGGGTTCACATGATTTTATAGACGGTGACCCTAGTGTGGGAATAGACGTAGTGACCTTGATCCGGAAGGGAAACATAGGTGGTGGAACATTGGGTCCACAATATCTAGACGGTGACCCTATAAAGGTAAAAGACGTAGTGACCTTGATCCGGAAGGGAAACATAGGTGGTGGAACCTTGGGTCCACGAGTCGGTACTGCATTCGCATACGTTGAGTCGTGTTGTGAGCCACATGCATAATTGTGCATGTTATGTATGTGTGTTGATGTGTTTGATTATGTGCCAATGTTGTTGTTGTTTGAATTATGGTTATGTGCCAAGGATGTGAGTATTCGGATAATCGGTTTACATGGGTAATGCGTTGGAAATGGATTCCTTGAGTAAGGATACTATATGTGATAAAATGAATATGATCATGATGTGTTGCTTTATTTATTGCCATTGCTTTACCTTAATTACATGTTATATGATTATTGGAATTCTTACCCTTCTGTTTGAAAATGCTTTTGATGGCATTGTCCAGGTACCGAGGATGGTAGCGCGAGGCGCTAGTTAGCGGATGCATTGGATTGCAATCTGTTTTATTTTGATTAAAGTCGAGTCGATGCTCTGGTAGTAACACCTGGGGGGGTATATTTAGTGTCGAACTCGTCTATTTTGTATTCGGATTATGATGTATATAATCCTTACTTTGGGTATATTATTTTGTGTATGTGAGACTTGATAACATGTGCTTTATGTGAATTATCATGGCTTGATGCCTTGAATTATGTTTTGATTCCTCCATGAATGGAGATGAAGTTAAATATTGAAACTCCGTTGCGTTTGCACGAGAGAAAGAAGTTAAATATTTATGTATGTTTGTTATGTGTTGATATGCTAAAATTTACAAACGTACCCTGTCCGTTTTTCTTTAAAATTTTGGAATGTGAAGTATGTTGTGACATCCCTTCCGTGCAAATTTATTTCCTCTGATTTTAATTCTTGCCTATTATTTGGGGTAATTAGAAGGGGTGTTACATTAGTGGTATCAGAGCATAGTCGGTCGGTTGTCAGGTCTTATTTTGTTAAGCCCTTGTATTTGATTGTGTGGCTAACGCGATCAATACTTTGTGTTGTAGAGAGAAGATGGCTGGTAGAAGGAATGATGATGCTTTAGCTGAGGCATTGAGGTTGCTTGCGGGGTCAATAAATCAGATGCCGCAAACGACTCAAGCGCCACATGATGGTACTGAAGATGCTTTCCGTGCTCTTGGGAAGTTCCAAAAGAACAACCCGCCTACTTTCAAGGGAGAGCATGCTCCGGTGGAAGCTCAAGAATGGTTAAAAGCAATTGAGAAAATCTTCCGTGTGATGAATTGCACCGACGCTCAGAAAGTGCAATTTGGAACCCACATGCTGATTAAAGAGGCCGAAGACTGGTGGATCAACGCTAGTCAGAGGTATGAGGAGGAGCAGGTTGTGGTGACTTGGGAAATTTTCCGAGATGCATTCTTGGAGAATTATTTTCCGGAGGATGTTCGTGGTAAAAAGGAAGTTGAATTCCTGGAATTGAAACAAGGTAGTGGTTCAGTAGCTGACTATGCGGCTAAATTTCAAGATTTGATCAAATATTGTCCTCACTACAACACTGTTAATGCTGAGAGGTCGAAGTGCCTTAAGTTTGTTAATGGTTTGAAGCCAGACATAAAGAAGGCGATTGGGTATCAGCAAATTACAAGATTCTCTGAGTTGGTTAATAAGAGTCGTATCTACGACGAAGACAGTCGGGATAGCACTGCCTATTACAAGAGCTTGAGTGAGAAAAGAGGTAAGGGACAGATGCGTCCTAAGCCTTATGATGGAAGAGGAAAGAGACCAATAAGTAGTGGAAAGAGTCCGAGTGGGGGAGTGACTACTCCAATCAAATGTTTTAAATGTGGTAAAGAGGGACATCGTGCTATGGAATGTCGCCAGGGGATAGTTAAGTGTTTCAAGTGTGACAGGGTGGGTCACAAAGCGGTGGATTGTAGAGTTGGTGTGAGTGTAACTTGCTTTAGTTGTGGTGAGCGAGGCCACATAAGTACCAAATGTCCAAAGCCAAAGAAAGAAGTTGGAAAAGTATTCGCTTTATCTGGAGCAGAGACTTCTGCTGAGGAACGTCTAATCAGAGGTACATGCTTTATCTCTAATGTGTCTTTGGTTGCTATTATTGATACGGGTGCAACACATTCGTTTATTGCTTTAGATTGTGCCAAGAGATTGGGCCTTGTCTTGTCTACTTTGGATCGAAGTATGGAGGTAGATACACCTGCGATGGGTTCAGTTTCTACTTCAGTTGTTTGTTTGAAGTGTCCTTTGCGCATGTGCGGAAGAGATTTCGAAGTTGATCTCGTGTGTCTTCCTTTGCATCAGATAGATGTGATTCTGGGTATGGACTGGTTGAAAGCCAACCATGTCTATATCAACTGTTTTGCTAAGGCTGTTCTTTTTCTCGAGTTCGAGAAAGACGGTGTGGTTTTCTTGTCTACACAGCAGGTTGAGAAGAGTGTGAAGAATGGAGATGGGTTGTTTATGCTTATGGCGAGTATGGTTTTGGAAGATGGTAGAGTAAGAAAGGATTATCCTGTGGTATGCGAATTTCCTGAAGTGTTTCCTGAAGAGATTACGGATTTACCTCCTGAGCGTGAGGTAGAGTTTTCCATCGACTTAATTCCTGGTACTAGTCCTGTTTCGATGGCTCCTTATAGGATGTCACCGTCGGAACTAGTGGAACTGAAGAGTCAGCTGGAAGAGTTGCTTGACAAAAGGTTTATTCGTCCTAGTGTGAGCCCGTGGGGTGCTCCAGTTTTACTTGTGAAGAAGAAAGAAGGAACAATGAGACTTTGTGTGGATTATAGGCAGCTAAACAAAGTGACCATTAAGAACAAGTATCCTTTGCCAAGGATTGATGATTTAATGGATCAGCTGGTGGGTGCGTGTGTGTTTAGCAAGATTGACTTGAGGTCAGGCTATCATCAGATTCGCGTGAAAGCAGGTGATATTCAGAAAACTGCGTTCAGAACTCGTTATGGACACTATGAGTATTCGGTGATGCCTTTTGGTGTTACGAATGCACCTGGTGTGTTCATGGAGTATATGAACAGAATCTTTCATGAGTTTCTGGATAAGTTTGTGGTGGTGTTCATCAATGACATTTTGATTTATTCCAAGAGTGAAGCAGAGCATGCCGAACACTTGAGAATTGTTTTGTCAATTCTGAAGGAAAATCATTTGTTTGCTAAACTTTCGAAGTGTGAATTCTGGTTAGAACAAGTGAGTTTCCTTGGTCACGTGATATCTCGTGGAGGTATCGCTGTGGATCCTTCGAAGATAGAAGCCGTGTCAGAATGGGAATCTCCAAAGTCAGTTTTTGAGATTCGAAGCTTTCTTGGTTTAGCGGGTTATTACCGTAAGTTCATTGAAGGCTTTTCCAAGCTAGCTTTACCGTTGACACAATTGACTAGGAAGAGTCAAGCGTTCGTGTGGACTCCGCAGTGTGAAGATAGTTTCCAAGAGTTGAAGAGAAGGTTGACAACTGCACCAGTTTTGATTTTGCCTAAACCATCTGAACCGTTTACGGTCTATTGTGATGCTTCTTTGATGGGTTTAGGAGGTGTGTTAATGCAAAATGGGCAGGTTGTGGCGTATGCTTCGAGGCAACTCAAGGTGCATGAGAGGAATTATCCAACTCATGACTTGGAGTTGGCAGCGGTGGTTTTTGTGTTAAAGATTTGGAGGCATTATTTGTTTGGGTCGAGATTCGACGTCTTTAGCGATCATAAGAGTTTGAAATATCTGTTTGATCAAAAAGAGTTGAATATGAGGCAAAGAAGGTGGCTAGAGTTTCTTAAAGATTATGACTTCAGTTTGAATTACCATCCTGGTAAGGCAAACGTGGTTGCAGATGCTTTGAGCAGAAAGTCTTTACACATGTCTATGTTGATGGTTAAAGAATGGGAATTATTGGAGCAATTTCGAGATTTGAGTTTGGTGTGTGAAGAGACTTATTTTGGCGTGAAGCTTGGTATGATGAAGCTTACTAGTGGTGTCTTGGAAGAGATTAGAGATGGACAAAATTCAGATTTGGTTTTGGTTGACAAGTTTACTTTGGTGAATCAAGGTCAAGGTGGAGAGTTCAGAATTGATGAGAATGGAATTTTGAGATGTCATGATAGAGTTTGCGTTCCCGATGTGGGGGATGTGAAAAAGAGGATTCTAGAGGAAGGACACCGAAGCGGATTGAGTATTCATCCGGGTGCTACGAAAATGTACCAAGACTTAAGAAAGTTGTTTTGGTGGCCAAGCATGAAAAAGGAAATTGCTGAGTTTGTATATTCCTGTTTGGTTTGCCAAAAGTCTAAGATTGAGCACCAGAAGCCTTCGGGTTTGTTGCAACCGTTGTCTATTCCCGAGTGGAAGTGGGATAGTATCTCGATGGATTTTGTTTCTGGTCTGCCGAGGACTCCGAGTAACCATGAGGCTATTTGGGTCATAGTGGATAGATTGACTAAATCTGCACACTTTATTCCGGTTAGGATGGATTACACTATGGAGAAGCTTGCTAAGTTGTATATAGAGCGGATTGTTTGTTTACATGGTATTCCTACATGTATTGTTTCAGATAGAGATCCGCGTTTCACTTCGAGATTTTGGGAAGGTTTGCAAAGAGCCTTGGGTACTAAGCTGAGATTGAGTTCTGCTTATCATCCTCAGACGGATGGTCAAACAGAGAGAACAATTCAGTCACTTGAGGATTTGTTGCGTGCTTGTGTCTTGGATCAAGGAGGTTCATGGGAGAGTCATTTGCCTTTGATTGAGTTTACTTATAATAATAGTTTTCATTCTAGCATTGGCATGGCTCCTTTCGAGGCATTGTATGGAAGACGGTGTAGGACACCTTTGTGTTGGTACGAGACGGGAGAAAGTGCTATAGTTGGTCCGGAATTGGTTCAAGAGACCACAGATAAGATCAGATTGATAAGAGAGAAGATGAAAGTGTCTCAGAATCGCCAAAAGAGTTACTTTGACAAGAGGAGGAAACCTCTTGAGTTCAAGAAGGATGAACATGTGTTTTTGAAGGTGAATCCAACTACGGGTGTTGGAAGGGCGCTTAAATCGCGGAAGTTAACACCTCGGTTTATTGGTCCTTATCAGATTTCAGAGCGGATTGGAAGTATGGCTTATCGGATTGCATTGCCGCCATCACTTTCAAATTTGCATGATGTGTTTCACGTTTCGCAATTATGAAAGTATATTGCAGATCCGTCTCATGTTATTCAAGCGGATGATTTGGAAGTAAGAGACAATTTGACGATTGAGGTTTTACCGGTGAGGATTGAAGATAGGAAGGTGAAACAACTAAGAGGAAGAGAGATTGCTTTGGTTAAAGTTGCATGGGGTGGTTCGGCGTATGGTAATGTGACATGGGAGCTTGAAAGTCGGATGCGGGATTCCTATCCCGAATTGTTCGTTTAGAGGTAATTTTCGAGGCCGAAAATCTTTTAAGTGGGGGAGAGTTGTAACACGCCGTTTTTATCTAAATGTTATTTCATTAATTATTTTCCAAAATTATTAAATTATATCTATTTTGAGAAATATATTCAATTGGTATCGATTAAAATATTAATTGGGTAATATGAAATAAAAATATTTATTGTGTCGGAATATTATTTTGAATAATATTAATTTGGTGTGTAGTAATATTTGACTTTGTTTGATTAATTGGCCTGATTAGGTTTATATAGAATGAATATTATTTAGTGTAATATTGTTTAATAGGGTTATATATTATAATTAGAGTTAAATAATTGTTGGGGCCAAATTATAATTTTAGAAAGATAGAGGGAGGAAAGTTAGTAGTAGAATGAGGGTTTTATAAAATAGAAAGAAGAGTTAGTAAGAGTAGTGAAAAGAAGAGAAAGAAGAAGAAAGAAAAGAGGAGAAGAGAAGAAAGGGGCTAGGGTGAAGTTGCAACATCTTCATCTTCTTGTTTCAAGATAACCCACACCAAGGTAAGGGTTTGAATTGCTTTGCTCATATACTTGTGGTTTTGGGTTTTGATTTTGATAGATGAAGAAATTAGGATTTTAGAGAGTTGTATAGATTGAGAAAGAGATGATGAAATTGATGATTTTGTTGGTTTAGATTGGTGTTATGGGTGTTACAGTATCAGTTAAGTTAAGTATTGATAGTTAATAAATAAAGCTATGTCTCTTCTTACTTTAGTCCATTCATATATTTGGACTGCTGTTTTTTTTATTACCTCTTAAACTATAGTTTATGAATATTGTACCGTTGTTGGGTTTAGTACTTGGATATTTTTAATAAAAAAAAAACTTACCAAGTCACCTATATTGTATCCTCTTCAATTTGGGACGTTTCCATCCTTAATACATGCTATTTCATTCACATGCCATCAACTGTTGTCTAAAACCAAACACCCTAGTCTATATTGTTCCTTCAAAACGACCTCTCTTCCACACTGTTATCTGTTTCTTGTTTTTATTACAACATACACAGTACACTAGCATAACCTATCATTCAAATACTACCATTGCAATTGTGTACTAACATTTACCAAGCGGCATTATATTATTATTCTTTTTTTTTATTGCGATTTGCACATGGTTGAGAGCGTGTTTATCTTTGCACACAAAGGACAAAAATCAAGAATTTTGATTGGCGTGTTGAAACTTCAATTTTAATATTTGGAATTTAAATATAAGATTTGGAAGTAGGGTATCACACCTCAAATCAAATAATTAATATTAGAAACATTTAGCCGACTTAATTCCGAACCCGTTGATGTGCAGATTACCCAATTTCGGTAATTTCGGCGACAGAGCTACTTTCTCCGATTCGCACGAAAATTGACGTACTAGCATAATTCTATGTGTAGATTAACGTAGTGAAGTTCGTTTTGCGAAATTTCGACTTTTTAAGAATCGACCCGATTTTAGTACGAAATGAAATAAATTGAGTTTAATCCCGAATTTAATCGTTCGAGTTACATTCCGGTTACTCGATCGCGATGAGTAACATTGAGAGTAATGCCGGTTCATTGATGATGACTTTATGTTGAAATATACTTTCCGATTTGGAATTGTTCGATGGTTGATGGTTTATGTTTTGGTTGAGTAAGTAACTTGTTTGTATACATTTTACTTGACGTTGTGATTGTTAAATTATATGTATGCATGCATGTACAATAGTTGATGTTCCATTGGTTGGATTTGATGGTATGTGTATGTTAAGATTATTGTGGATCTTAATTGCATACATTGGTTATATTGTACATTGCATGGCATGGTTGGTCTTGAAACAGAGACGGTGAAACTATGGGTTCACATGATTTTATAGACGGTGACCCTAGTGTGGGAATAGACGTAGTGACCTTGATCCGGAAGGGAAACATAGGTGGTGGAACATTGGGTCCACAATATCTAGACGGTGACCCTATTGTGGGAAAAGACGTAGTGACCTTGATCCGGAAGGGAAACATAGGTGGTGGAACCTTGGGTCCACGAGTCGGTACCGCATTCGCATACGTTGAGTCGTGTTGTGAGCCACATGCATAATTGTGCATGTTATGTATGTGTGTTGATGTGTTTGATTATGTGCCAATGTTGTTGTTGTTTGAATTATGGTTATGTGCCAAGGATGTGAGTATTCGGATAATCGGTTTACATGGGTAATGCGTTGGAAATGGATTCCTTGAGTAAGGATACTATATGTGATAAAATGAATATGATCATGATGTGTTGCTTTATTTATTGCCATTGCTTTACCTTAATTACATGTTATATGATTATTGGAATTCTTACCCTTCTGTTTGAAAATGCTTTTGATGGCATTGTCCAGGTACCGAGGATGGTAGCGTGAGGCGCTAGTTAGCGGATGCATTGGATTGCAATCTGTTTTATTTTGATTAAAGTCGAGTCGATGCTCTGGTAGTAACACCTGGGGGGGTATATTTAGTGTCGAACTCGTCTATTTTGTATTCGGATTATGATGTATATAATCCTTACTTTGGGTATATTATTTTGTGTATGTGAGACTTGATAACATGTGCTTTATGTGAATTATCATGGCTTGATGCCTTGAATTATGTTTTGATTCCTCCATGAATGGAGATGAAGTTAAATATTGAAACTTCGTTGCGTTTGCACGAGAGAAAGAAGTTAAATATTTATGTATGTTTGTTCTGTGTTGATATGCTAAAATTTACAAACGTACCCTATCCGTTTTTCTTTAAAATTTTGGAATGTGAAGTATGTTGTGACATCCCTTCCGTGCAAATTTATTTCCTCTGATTTTAATTCTTGCCTATTATTTGGGGTAATTAGAAGGGGTGTTACAGAAGGAATGTCTGTGTTGAGAGCTTCTGATGACTTGTCTTCAGAACCTGCAAATTCAATTTCTATACCTGCAAAAGTTTCATTCTGCTTTGACTTTTCAGAGTCAAGCTTATCATCAAAACGAACACTGATTGATTCTTCCACAATCTGTGTTTCTGTATTGTATACTCTGTACCCTTTTGAGCGTTCAGAGTATCCTAACATAATACACTTCTGTGCCTTAGAATCAAACTTGTTCAAATAATTCTTTGTATTCAATATAAAGCAAGTACATCCAAATGGATGAAAATACGAAATGTTGGGCTTTCTGTTCTTCCACAATTCATATGGAGTCTTTTCCAGAATAGGTCTTATTGAGATTCTATTCTGAATGTAACACGCTGTGTTTATTGCCTCTGCCTAGAAAGTCTTAGCAACGTTTGTCTCATTGATCATGGTTCTGGCCATTTCTTGCAATGTTCTGTTCTTTCGTTCTACAACTCCATTTTGTTGGGGAGTTCTAGGACAAGAGAAATCATGCAGAATGCCTTTGTCATTAAAGAATGACTCAAAATCTTTATTTTCAAATTCTCCACCATGATCACTTCTGACTTTAACGATTCTAAGATCTTTTTCATTCTGAACTTGGTTACAGAAGGTAACAAACACAGAATGTGACTCGTCCTTGTGTCTTAAGAACTTTACCCATGTCCATCTGCTATAGTCATCTACGATTACTAACCCATACTTCTTACCACTGACTGAAGCAGTTTTAACTGGTCCAAATAAGTCAATGTGCAGAAGTTCTAATGGCTTAGAGGTGGAAACAACATTTTTGGATTTAAAAGAAGGTTTTGCAAATTTGCCTTTCTGACATGCTTCACACAGAGCATCTGAATTGAACTTCAAATTAGGAAGTCCTCTGACCAGATTGAGTTTGTTAATCTGAGATATTCTTCTCATACTAACATGCCCCAATCTTCTGTGCCAGATCCACTGCTCGTTGTTAACAGACAGAAGACATTTTACGTTCTGACTCTTTAGTTCAGAAAGTTTGATTTTGTAAATGTTGTTTTTCCTCTTACCATTAAACAGGATAGTCCCATCTTTCTGACTAACAGCTTTACATGATTTTTGATTAAAGATTATATCATAACCGTTATCACTTAATTGACTTATGGATAACAGATTATGCATCAATCCATCTACTAGCAGAACATTATTAATAGAGGGAAGATTTCCATTACCTACAGTTCCAGAGCCAATGATCTTTCCCCTCTGATTGCCTCCAAAGCCAACGTGGCCTCCAGGCTTAAGTTCCAGGCTTTGGAACATATGCCTTCTTCCCGTCATGTGTCGTGAGCAGCCAGAGTCCAGGTACCATGACTGGTGTTTCTGGCTTGCTGCTAAAGATATCTGCAACATGTATTATTTTGTCCTTAGGTACCCAGATTTTCTTGGGTCCTGACTTGTTAGTTTTACCAAAACTCTGGTTGAATTTTGGTTTTACAGAGTGCTTACTGCTAGTATATTTGATGTCATGTGTGTGACCATACACAAAGTGTGAATTTAGAGGAGTGCGTTTAATGGTTAAATCCATGACATTCTTAGGTGTAGGAACCTTACCTTGGTATCCTATTCCTTTCCTGCCGTTTCTGCTAACTCCACAGATCATTGAAGCCATTCTGCTTCTATCTATGCTTTTAGCAAGGAACTTCTGGAAACTGTGATCATACTCCTTGATGATCTCATCAGCGTTGCTGGGAGTTTTAGAAATTGGGTCCTTCTGAGAGTTTTGTAAAGAGTTTTCTAATTTTGAAATTTTGTCTCTCAGCTCAGAGTTTTCCAATTTGAGACTCTCAGACTTATTAGAATCAGATTCAAGATTCCTTTTCAGGTCTCTGAATTTGGCTCTAATCTGCTGATAACGTTCCAGAATTTCATTGAGGCTTTCAGCAAGTTCAGCCTTTGTAAAATTAACAGCGAAGTTAGGAAATACCTCTTCTGTGTCTGATTCTGAGTCTGATTCAGAAGCTTCACTATCATCTGGAATGTTAGCCATGAGCGCTATGTTTGCCCTTTCATCATCTGATTCTGGGTCAGCTTCAGACGAGTCAGAGTCATCCCATGTGGCCATGAGACTTTTCTTCTTCTCTCTTCCAAACTTCCTTTTGGGCTTTTCCCTCTGAAGCTTTGGGCAATCACTCTTGTAGTGTCCTTGCTCATTGCACTCGTAGCAGATGATGTCTTTGGTGTTTGGCTTCTTGCTACCGGAGGAGCCTTCAGATCTTCTGTATCCAGAGGAAGAATCTGTCCTTCTGTATCTGGAAGAAGACTCGTTCTGATCAGATCTTCTGGGATTCCTGAACTTCCTTTGTCTTTGCTTCCACAGTTGATTTACTCTTCTGGAGAGAAGGGAAAGTTCGTCTTCTTCTGATGAGGATCCATCAGATGTTTCTTCAACTGCCTGCAAAACCTTAGATTCAAATTTTTTGTTAGATTTTAATGCTAAAGGCTTACCTTGCTTCTGAGGCTCGTCAGCTTCTAGCTCTATCTCATGACTTCTGAGGGAGCTTATAAGTTCCTCCAGAGTGATTTTGTTGAGATCTTTCGCTAGCTTCAGAGCAGTAACCATAGGCCTCCACTGCTTGGGTAAACTTCTGATTATTTTCTTGACATGGTCAGCAGTAGAGTATCCTTTGTCCAGAACTTTGAGACCAGCTACCAGAATCTGGAATCTAGAGAACATAGTTTCAATGGATTCAGATTCTTCCATTTTGAACGCCTCATACTTCTGAATGAGCGCCAGAGCCTTTGTTTCTTTGACCTGAACGTTGCCCTCATGCGTCATTCTGAGAGAATCAAAGATGTTCTTCGCTGTGTCTCTGTTGGAGATCTTTTCATACTCAGTATAGGAGATGGCACTGAGGAGGATGGTTCTGGCCTTATGGTGATTCTTGAAGTCACGCTTTTGTTGATCAGTCATTGATTTTCTATCAATCTTCTGACCAGTTGCATTCACAGGGTGCATGTATCCATCTGTCACCATATCCCACAGATCAGCATCATGTGCTAGAAAGAAGCTTTCAATTCTGTCTTTCCAGTAATCAAAGTTTTCTCCATCAAAGACTGGAGGTTTGCCGCTGAATCTGTCTCTGTCCTCATTGTTGTCATTGCTGAAGTGAGAATTGTTTCCTGCCATTGTGTTTTTCTGACGCTGGATCTTGTACTGACACGGTTAAGTGTTTTAGCTCAGAACCAGGCGCTCTGATGCCAATTGAAGGGGTGAAAAACACAAGAAGGGGGGGGGGGGGGTTGAATTGTAAAACTGAAATCTTAAAGCAATGAACACGATATTTTTATCCTGGTTCGTTTGATCTCAAACTACTCCAGTCCACCCGTCAAGGTGATTTCGCCTCTCTCCAACGAGGTCTTAATTCACTATATTCAACTGAATATTACAGACTGCTTTAACAACTGCTAAAGCCTTCTTGATTCAAACCACAACCCGGTTTGTCAAGGCAACACTTTCTTACAAAGAGATAAACTGTGTGTGTGGATGTTTTCTACAAAACTTTATCACAACTGTGATGTTTACACAAATGAAGCTTAGAAACTAGATTGCTAAATAGTAATGGAGTTATCAGAGTTTGTGGTTTAGCAGAACTGTTAGAATGAAAATAATGGTTCAGCTTTGTGCGTGTAGAGAGTTGGAGAGCATTTGCCATTATAATCTTCGAAGCCTTGTTTATATAGCACTTGAGAAGATGAACGTTGAATGCAAATATTCTTGATTCAATGCTAATAACAAGCTTTCCTTTTTGAGCAGATCTTGTCGAGAATGAAGCCGTTGGAATTAATTAGCGTTCAATGCACAGTACCGTTGCTTCTTCAATGCACGTTCTGGCTTGGCTCATTCTGATTCTGCTTCGCTGCTGATGAACTATTGTGTTTCTGTATCAGAGTGTTTACGCGCAGTTCTGTTCATCAATCTTCAGCATGTACGAGTTGATCATCTGATCTTGACGTTCTGATTCAGCAACTTCTGATGCTGGTGTATGAAATCAAATTCTGATGCTGAATAAACATGTTCTTGCTTATTTTAATCAGCGTATCTGCAAGTCAGAGCATAGTAATTTTAGGCAGCATATTGTTCATTCATGAATCTTATAAATACTATATCTTTTCACTTTGTTATCATCAAAACTTAATTATAGGGTAGTAGATTCAAACATTGTTCTAACATAAGACTCTGATTGGATGCATTGAGACACGTGTCATTCGTAACTGTTTTTTATCTCCACGCAAACCCTTATTTTCAGGTTTCATAATTGCAGTGTAATCATTAATTTGTTTTCTCTTTCTTACTGATTAAGTTTTCAAATTGTTTATAAATACACAATCACTATTACATTCACTTTCTCACTTATATTACTCTCTCTAGTTTTCATTTTGCAAAAACCCTTTTTCTCATAATTATCAAAACAAACTTTCTGAACAATGGCATCTTCCTCAAGCGTCAAAAATCTTCAAAGTGCTCCTGGTTCTTCATCAACAGCAGAACAGTACGAAGAACCAATAAGAACTTTGCTCACTCCAGTCGATTCTCTTAAAGTTTTATGTGATATTATCATCGATTTTGAAAGCTTGAAGGAGAATGGGTTTGATCTTTCTGAAGATGTAACTGCTCAAGGTTGGAATAGGTATTTTGATCGTCTTTTAGGTCCAGTATTCCCCATTCTGGTAAAGGAATTCTGGATTCATGCAACTTCATCTAATCATCAAGTTACATATTACATAATGGGGAAGAAGATTGTTATTACTAAAGACTTGATTGGAAAGATGATTGGGTACAATGGTGCGGAATTAGGTGCAGTGACATGGCTGAGAAATGTTATGACCTAAAAGCCATATCAAGAGTTATCTTCACTTCTAGACAGTCATCCAGCAAGATTTGGGATTTGAAGGATTACTATAGAATCTGGGCTAGGTTCATTCTGGGATGTATAAACAACAGGAAGCCAACAAGCTCTCCTGACTACATCAATATTGATCAACAATTTCTGCTGTATTTAATTTCAAAGAAGACAAGAATAAATCTTCCTCACTTACTTTTCAATCATCTGAGAACAAGTGTGAAAGAAACAAGGGAAGAAGAAAGGACAAAGAGGGATTCGATTCCTCTGGGCAGGTTTATTTCTGATATTCTGACTGAGAATAGATTGATAGAGCATTTGGCAGAAGCTCAGTAGATTAGCACACTGGAGGCATGTGCTGGAAAACCCCTTAATGCCAAGAATCTGAAAAAGATGAAGATTATTGATATCATTAAGAATGAGCCAACAATTGTTATTCATGAATTCATCATATCAAGGAGAATCCCTCTGAAAGATTTTCCTTTATTTTCTGAGATTGATGCTTCACCAAAAATTCTGGTCAGATACTTAGAAGCTTGCAAGGAGGATGGAACTGCTCCAGAACTTAATATTCGTGATCTACACAAGCAAGCTCTAGATGTTGTGTTAAAGAAGTCCAGAAAGAGAAAAGCAGCAGGAGAAGGATCTTCTCAGAGGACTCCCAAAGTTGCTAAAAATAAAGGTAACACTTTCTTTGTTTCTATTGTAGAATCAATAGTTTTTCCAACATCTAAAACACTCCCCTCTCAACCAACAGAAGATCCCTCACCTCAAACTTTTGAATATTTTGATATAGAGTTTGATCCTTCTGTAACCCTTGGAAACTTCCTAAACGAACCTCACTCTCCAAATCCAAATCTAGAATAAAATAAGCCAGAACTTGAAAGAGTTCTTTCTGAAATTGATCTATTTGATCAAGACTTTCAAACTCCTATCCCAGAAAATCCAAACCTTCATACTCCTCAACCAAATAATAAAAACCCTCATACTCCCCAAACAGAAAATCCAAATTTTGAAACCCCTCAACCAGAAAATCCAAACGCTACCGCAAACCAACCAGAAGATTCTTTCACAGACTCTGATACTACTACCCCTATTCCTGGAATAATAGAACCTCTTATGGTTCGTCAACCTCTCTCCATTCTAGACATTCCAGAAATATCATCACCTTATCATTCCACTCCACCAAACACACCTCGTTTACCAATTATCATTTATGATTCACCCACTCCCTCTCCTACTAACCATCCAGATGATCACCTCAGAATAATCATTGACTTAGAAGTACTGGACCGCCTAGCTTCAACCTCTCATAAAATTGCCATTCTCAAACCTAAACCAACAATAACCAAAACGGATGTTGGTAAGAACTTATTGATTTTTGAAACAAAATTAATGGAATGGGTTAATTCTTTGAACTAAGCAAGTCTAGAAAATTCAAATCCTGCTACTTCTGATTCTCATTGGGATCGGTTCAGAAGATGGTTCAACTCAGAATCCCAGAGGATGAAAGAATTAAGTTATGAAATGGATCAATAGAACTTCAGTGATCAGCTGAAAGCTTTCAAAGATCAAGTTATGAGTCACTGGGAAAAGAAATCAATTCTTCTGCTGGACAATGATCCCTAGAAAGAGAACCAACCTTCAGAAGTTATTGAACCATGTTCTGATAGTCGTCCTCTGGCTATTATTCAAGAAAAGGAAAAATCAACTGAAGAAGCAACTGAATCAGAAAATGCTGCAGAGTGTTCTGAAAGACTAGCATCCTTTGAGGATACACCAGCTCCATCTTTGGTCATGCAAACTCTGGAAGAGTTAAAGAAGGAGAATGTTGTAATCAAAGAATGATTGGATAAGCAAGAAGACACAAGAAAAGAAATCAAGGAAATGCTGGGAAAGCAAGAGGAATCAAGCACTCAGATTAAGAGCTTGTTGGAAGCGTTGTTCACACGACTTCCCCCTCCATCTTAGATTTTTTTACTTGTTTTCTGCATTCATTATCTTGTTTCATTTGGCTCTGCAAATGTTACTGAAATCCGTTTTAATATAAATCATCCTTTTCTACTCTGAATATTAGTGATTATATTGCTTTTTGATTCCTGACAAAAAGGGGGAGAACGTATGATATTTTCAATAACAGTATATCAAGACAAGGTGTCAAACATTCTGAATATCTTAACTTCTTATTTTTCTTTGAAAGCACAAACAGGAACAAAACTCTGATAAAGATAGAAGCAGATGGATAAAAAGCTCTGATCAGAATGAACTTCAGGGAAGTAATTCATCTCTATCTGAGTACTCAACTCAGGGGGAGACTCTCTAAAGATTTTTGTTCTGTCTATTTTTATTGAAAAATCCTAGTTTTTATCATCATCAAAAAGGGGGAGATTATTAGAACATAGTTTGATTCTACAACCCTCGTAAGAGTTTTGATGATAACAAAAACAAAAAACAAATATGCACTCTAAAATTGTGTTTTATTTTGTACATAAGTTTTAAACGGAAGTGGATTAGAAGTTAAGCTACAAAGGTGTTCATGATGTGTATGTAGACTGATCTTAGAATGTTCTGATGAATGAAGATCAGAATTTGCGCTAAAGAGAAAGACATCTTAACTCTGAACGAAAGTCTAATGCTGCAAACAGGACCTTATGATTTTGACCTTCCAAGTTCTGAAGCAAAGCAGCAAGCAAATTTCTTATGTTCTGAAGCATTACTATTCCATCAAAGTTATATCAATTGCAACGGCTACAAACAGACAAGGATCTTCAATTATGGAAAGTGCATTAACTGCCAATTATCAAGTTTCCATTTGCACAGATTGTTGCGCCTATTTAAACAAGCAACAAGGTAAATCGTTCATGATTTACATCACTGATATCATACAATCTCAAAATGCTGCAACCGCATATTCATACTATTCTCTAAAATTGTGTAATACATCACAAGTTTGTGATACCATTTTTGTAACGAAAAACATCCTGTACACAGATTAATTCTTATTTTTGTTAGTGAGTTTCCTTGAGATAAACCGGGTTGTGGTTGTACTCAAGAAGACTTTGGCAGTTTTCAAAGTAGAATTGTAATCAGTTTGATTAGTGAATTAAGACATGTTGGAGAGAGGAGAAATCACCTTGGTGGGTGGACTGGAGTAGTTTGAGATCACGCCAACCAGGATAAAAATCGTCGTGTCATTTTCATTTGATTTTAAAGTTTCGATTCAACCCCCCTTCTTCTGTTTTTCACTTCTTCAAGGGGACTACCCTAGCACATGTTCTGGTTGACACTGGCTCTTCTTTAAACGTGCTACCCAAGGGCGCATTGGACTGATTATACTATGAAGGACTGGTATTAAAGCCAAGTGATATTATCGTGAGGGATTTTGATGGGTCCAAAAGGATGGTTCATGGAGAGGTGGATCTCCCAATTAAATTGGGCTCACAGATTTTCAACTCTACCTTCTACATCATGGACATCCGTCCTGCTTACTCATGTTTGCTGGGTCGCCCTTGGATCCATGGAGCAGGGGAAGTAACATCTACCCTTCACCAAAAGCTAAAATACCCAATCAAGGGGAGGATCGTCACTGTTTGTGGCAAGGAAGAATTCATGGTAAGCCATCTCAATTCTTTCAAATATGTGGAGATGGATGGCGAATTTATAGAAAACCCGTGCCAGGCTTTTGAAGTTGTTCCACCTTTGGTTGCTACTGCCAATATTTCTTCCGACACTCCCAAAGCTGATAAGGTCGTGCCAAGGATGGTTTCATTTAAGGATGCTCGTGCCGCAGTCGAAGATGGAAATTGTGCTACATGGGGGAAACTCCCTGAGATCCCATTCAAAGAAGATAAATGTAGGTTGGGTTTCACTGCCAAGGCTCAGAAGGAGGTTAGGCGTGTTCCTGCGGGAAAGCCCTCTCTCCGTATTGGAAATCATGAAGTAAATATTATGGAGGATTATGATAATGAATGTGCTTTCGAAGAATGGATATACCCTACTACAATAGAGCTCAACAATTGTCACGCAAAGGAATTCGTCCCTATTTCCTTCATTGAGGAGTAATTACTTGTTTTTTTTGCTTTCTATGAATTCAGGAGCCTTTTATCTGTAATATCAAACAATGACTTTTAAGCCGTATGCCTGGCCCGGGGCACTATGGTCAGTTTGTTAAGGGTTTTGTTTATGTTCATTTTATCATATAATCATTCAATACAAACCATTGGACTTTTTGCATTCGAATTTTTATGCTCATTGTCTTTCTTTTTCTTTAATACCTTTTTAAAATAGCCATGTATCTTACATGCACACACACACACACACTCTTGCAGGTCCTCTTCCACTACGGATCTCATTGCCAACGACTCTAATATTTCCAGCTATGATTTCGAACATCCAATTAACCAAGCCAAAGACGAAAGCGAGGAAGATTGTGAAACACCGAGAGAACTACCCATACTTCTAATGCAAGAGGAAAATCTATTCAGCCGCATGAAGATTCAGTTGAATTCATCAACCTAGGTACCGAGATAGACGAGAAAGAGGTCAAGATTGGCGCCAACCTAGGAAGCAGTGTCAAAAGCAGATTGGTTCAGATGTTACATGACTATGTGGAAGTGTTTGCTTGGTCGTATGAAGATATTCCAGGGTTGGATATCGATATTGTCGTTCATCGTCTGCCAACAAAGGAAGATTGTCCTCCTGTCAAGAAAAGAGTCTGTTGCATGCAGCCTGATATGTCTGAGAAAATAAAAGCTGAAGTGATGAAACAATTTGATGCAGGATTCCTACCCGTGACATCTTATCCTCAATGGGTTGCAAATGTGGTGCCGATTCTGAAGAAAGATGGAAAAGTTTGTATGTGTGTAGATTATATGGATATGAATATGGAAAGACCCAAGGATGACTTCCCTCTACCTCATATTGATGTCTTGGTCGATAACACTGCTCAATTAAAGTCTTCTATTTCATGGATGGCTTCTCCGGCTATAATCAAATTAAGATGGCTCCCGAAGACATGGAGAAGACCACCTTTATTAAGAAATAGGTCACCTCTTATTACAAGGTCATGCCAATCAGATTGAAGAATGCAGGGGCAACATATCAAAGGGCTATGGTAGCTTTGTTTCATGATATGATCCATTATGAAATAGAGGTATATGTGGATGATATGATTGCAAGATCACAAACTAAGGAAGAACATCTCAACCACTTATACAAACTATTTGAGAGGCTGAAAAAGTACAAGTTGAGGTTGAACCCTAATAAGTGCACATTCAGAGTAAGATCTGGAAAACTTCTAGGTTTTGTTGTCAGTGGTAAAGGCATCGAAGTTGATCCTGTAAAGGTAAAATCCATCCAAGCAATGCCAGTTCCCCATTCCGAAAAGGAGGTTAGGATTCTTGGGTCGTCTTAACTACATCTCCCGCTTCATATCTCACTTAACTTCTACTTGTGATCCAATCTTCAAACTTTTGAAGAAAGATCAAGTAGTCAGATGGAATGATGAATGCCAAGCTGCCTTCGATAAAATCAAGGAATATCTGCAAGAACCTCCTACCCTCATGCCTCCCATTGAAGGAAGACCCTTGCTCATGTACTTGACTGTGCTAGAGAATTCTATGGGGTGTGTGTTGGGCCAACATGACGAGTCTGGCCGAAAAGAGCATGAAATATACTACCTGAGCAAAAAGTTTATCGACTGTTAAACCAGATATTCACTGCTCGATAAAACTTGTTGCGCTCTGGCATGGGCTTCTCGCTGGCTAAGACAGTATATGTTGAATCATACCACTCTATTGATTTCTAAGATGGACCCTTTTGTACCCCAAAATTTTCCCTCCCATATTTCTCAATACATTTCAAGTAAGGTCTTCAAATTGCCCAAGGAAGTCCAAGAGTTAACCAGACAAACTCTCTCCTAAAGGCAGTCTACCTCAATTTAGGGTATCATTTTGCATCAAGATGTTTGAGTCCAAAGGGTCCCAAATTCTCACTATTGTCCTAATATGTTCTCAAGATCATCCATGTCAACTTTCAAGCCTTGTAGAGGAAGTTTGCTCAGTCAATTGCTCAAAGGCTTGAAAGTCGATTGTGCTAGGGCAAAAGTCAACTGTGGCCCACATACAGTCAAACTTCAAGATTTTTGGTCAACATCCTTATTTTGAATTATTATTAATCTTTTGATCAAGGTTTTATCATGATTCCTCAAGGATTGCTCACAATTCATCAAAACCCAAAAGTTGTTAAATTAGGGTTTTGCAGGAAAAGTCAACTCAACTTTGACCAAGCATAACTTTCTCATACTTTATCAGAAATGACCCATTTAAAGCTCATTTTGAAGAGGATGCAATTACTTACAATTCATATTCATCTCCCAAGTTCAAAATATGCACTCACAAGAAGATATAAATTTGGACATTATAGGTCATTTTGAAAAGTCAACAAAAACACCTTTTGGGTCAAAGCTTCTTACATGAACATGGAAGATCCAATTGAGATGAAACTAAATAGGTTGCTTAGGGGACATCCTAATATTTCTAAAAAGTCCAAGAACACCCTCATAAGGTTAAAATTGAGAGAGATATGCATTGTCAAAGTTGGATAATTTTTGAAAAAAATGCATGAAGCAAATATTGACCAAACTGGGATTTTTTCCAAACGGGCCTATCTTTTCCAGTTTGAATCTCATTCCTAACATGGTCCACGACCTCTAATCCCACCCATACATTTTTCTACTATTTATTCTATTTATTTTGATATTTTATTCATTAAATTTCATAATTAAATAAATAATAGAAATAATGCAAATTTTGATGTGAATCCATTTTGGGCAAGTTTTATGCTGGTTTATGTCAATTGATTTCGTCCAATAACCCTTCAAATATGTCCAGGTTCATCCACATGTGAAAATGGCATAAAATCATCAAATATGGCATTTTTTTCAAATCTTGATCGTGGTCTTAAAACACAACATTATGAGGGAGATTCTTTCCATGCTTTCTTGTCTCTTCATTCTCCTCTATAAATATAGAGCCATACAAGCTTGAAGGACACGAAATTCCTCTCTAAAAATCTCTCAAAAAGCTCTTCAAAAAGCTCTCTAAAAGCTCTTCAAAAAGCTCTTTAAAAGCTCTTCAAAAAGCTCTCTAAAAGCTCTTCAAAAAGCTCTCCAGAAATCAAAGAATTGGTGCAAGTCATATCTCGAGGTTCCGGTATCTCTCAATTGACATCAAGCCTCAAACCATCCTTTTGAAGTCCTCAGGAGTCTTACAAGGCCCAAGAGCAATCCATCACACGCCTAGCACGCCCCTATTTGACAACACCGGTTTGGTAAAATTTTAAACTTTGAATCTCTTATTTTAATCACATTTTATGGTATTCTAACATTTGTTTGAGTTTATATAGAACAGTTATGGATGGTTAAATCATAGGTTCCATGCAAGAATCAAAAAATCACCATAGTTAGAGCATGAAGCTTTCGAAGATTCGGGCCTAAGGATTTCTGATGATTGCACCCCCTGTTTACTTTTGCTACTAGACCCATCTTTGTTTTCTTGTTTTATTCATTTCATTTATTTCTTTTAATCCCTTTTTTTATTTTTATCAATAAACAAATATAAAAATCACATAAAAAATAGATTTAGGATTTTTTCTTAATTAAACTTTAATTTTGGTAAATTAATTAACTAAACACTTTAACTTTTTTTTTAAAATTAAAATTAATAGAACTTAGGTTTAATTTCATTTTAATTCATTTTCCTTTTCGTAACAAAAATACCAAAAAAAAACATAGAATTAATTTCTTTTATTTAAATTTCATGTTTCTTTAATAATTATCTTTTTTAAATATAGATCTAGATCAATTATTTTTTAACTTAAACCATTTTTATAAATTAAAAAAAAAACAACAAAAAGATTTTTTTATATCTTAGGATTTTTAGACGTCTTTTCAAATTTGCGCGTTATTATTCTTTCGCACTTCATTTTATTATTGTAACTGTATATTGAGATGTAATAGATGATTAGTAGGACCTTTACCGCTTTTATTTATTTTTCCCCCAGTTTTGGATATGTACATAATCCTCCTCCCCGAAGCCTTGTAATAGCTATGTTTTATATTTCTGCACTTTTAAATTACTGCAATTATTAACTTCTAGATGTATGACTAATAGGATTGTATGGCAAGAATAATCAAACATTAGCAAACTTAACACAAGACTAAAATAACTGAACATAACACACCTTGCACATATGCACCCTTAGGGTATACCTCACTTGGTTGCCTCGGAAAATAATGGTCATGTCCCTCGAACGTAGGGATACCCTTAGCAAAGGCCCTCGGTTAAAATCATTATAAAGATCATGGTCCCTCGATGTCCCTCGAAGTTGCCTACGGTATATGATCTTGTCCCTCGATGTTGTCAACGAATATATGATGACAGACCCTTTGAAATGCTAAGGTATCCCTACATGTTTCCTTCAATGACCATTACGTCCCTTTCGAATTGACCCTTATAAATTCCAACGACGGTGCTACCTACTCCTTAATAGTAGGATAGCGCTGTCTAAAGGAAACGAGAATAGAAACAATCCTTTTTCGAGTAGGTAGATGCTAGTAGGTACTTGCTCAAAATCAAACTTTCACACTTACACTTTTTTTTAAACAAAGTTTTCAAAACGACTTCGTAACACTCTTGAGGACTGATACAAGGGTTAAAACGAAGTAAAACAAAAAAATTTCAAAACACACAAACACGGAAGCAATTTTTAAAATGATGAGCAAGTACCTAAGAGCCCGTAGAAAACTACGGATAGAAAGGGTGCTAATACCTTCCCTTTCTATAATCTACCCCCCGTACTCAAAATCTCGAAAAAGGAATTTTTCTGTGCTTTTTCCCTTTCCAGTTGGATAAAATAAAAGTCGGTGGTGACTCTTGCTTACCGCAACATTTTGCAAACAAAAAACGCAAAACGCAAACCAGTATTAAACAGTCGGTTCTGCCACCGTATCACAGAATTGGCGACTCTGCTGGGGAAGATATAAGTGGGGTATACCTTAGGATTAGTTCATCATAAATTTCTTCCCTTGTTTGTTTTGGTTGCTTTACTGTTAAAGGGTTTTGTATCGGAGTTACTATAGATCCTAACCCGGATCTGGGGAACACCTTTTAGGTAAGTAGCAATACAATGTGAGGGAACTGTACGGCGTAGACCGATACGGTTAAAGCAGTAGCTACATTGATGTGGCACATTGGTTGGTACCGGTATCCCTTGTGGAGAAACAAGGAGAATACGGGGCTGCTATATGCATCGTTAAGCATCAACTGACCTTAGAACCCTTAATAGACCAACTTGGCGATTAGGAAGTAGTGAGATAGCCGGTCTCGGTGTAAAGTTGGGAACTGGTTGATACTCGATGCTACACACATTGAGACCATACTCTCGAGATAGTTCCGGCCGCAAGAAAAGATTGCGTGAGCTGAAACCATGACCGATGGAGGATGGTCAGTGATATTGAGAACCTCTAGAACCTGGTTACTATTGCTAGGACAGGTTGAAACCAACTGAACTTCAAGAGGGTAATACCTTTGACCCCATGCAAGCCTTAAACTTAAGGGCTTTTGTGTGACTTGTTTGTCTTTGCCATGTCTGTTATCTGCTATACTTGTGTTGTTTTTACCATGACATCATGCATCATAACATAGCATGCATACTTCATTATACTAACCATTTCAAAGACCGAGGGGATTTATCTTTGTTCTGTTTTGCAGATTATGGCTTCCATGCGCAGAAACACCATCTGAGTTAACTTTGTGCAAATACCAGCTCAACTCAAAGAGTTGGTCTCAAGAGTTTCTGAGACTTCTTCCTTCATTAAGAGACATGGTCAGCTTCTTAGTTTGGTTACCTTAAAGTTTGATGAGCAGATGATGAGTGTGCTTTTCCAGTTCTTCGATCCTGTGCATCATTGTTTCACCTTCCCGGATTATCAGCTAGTTCCCACTTTGGAAGAGTTTTCTCACTTATTGGGCATATCCATCCTTGAGCAGATGCCCTTCACAGATTTGGAAGAGACTCCTAGACCAGAAGACATTGCTTCAGCTCTGCATCTGACACGGGCTGATGTAATATCTAATTGGGAGACGCGAAGCAGGGTTAAAGGTTTCTTAGCTAAGTTTCTGATAGATCAAGCTCAGCTATTCTGGGATAGTTTGGACTTTCAGGCTTTTGAAGATATCTTGCCTCTCCTTATCTACGGTTTGGTTCTTTTCTCGAATCCAAATTCCTTCATAGATGTGAATGCGGTTAAGATCTTCCTGTCTCGCAATCCTGTGCCTACTCTTCTGGGTGATATTTTGCATGCCCTCTATACTCGTACTGTGCGAAGAAGAGGGACTCTCATGTGTTGCATGCCGCTGCTGGCGAGGTGGTTTATTTCGCACCTCCCCAAGTCTGTGTTGAAGAATGAGGAAGGTTTAGGATGGTCTTACAGGATAATGTCCCTTGCCCATATAGACATTCTTTGGAGTTCTAAGGCTATGGAAAACATTGTTGTCATTGATCGATGTGGGGGATACCCTAATGTCCCATTGCTCGGAATCAGAGGAGGGATAACCTACAGTCCTTGTTTAGCTTTGCGATAATTCGGTCGGGCTCGGAGAGACGGTCCTCATGAGCTACTTCTTACAGATATTGCATTTAACTACAAGTAGGACGTTAACGAGCATCGCCGGAGGTTTATACGAGCTTGGGGCATGGTGAACAGATCTGACCCCCAAGAGCTAGGACCAAAGACTTCTCTCCCTATGCAGCCTTATCTCCAATGGGTCCGAGCTCGAGCCCAGAAGCTTGGGATGCCTTACAAAGCTGTATTGCCAGTGATTGTGAAGCCTACCAATGAAGAGGGCATTCCTTATACAGTCCTTTATCCCTACATGCCCACTGATCTTGGGGCATTGAAGAGATCCTGGATTCAGCTGAAAGAGGAGAGGGATACCTACCGGGAAAAGTACCATGAGCAAGAAAGGAAGATCTTGAAGCTCACCAGGTAACTTGAGAATGAAAGAACGATCAATGACTACGTCAGCACCAAGGGGAAGCGTCCATGGGATTTCTGATTTTTCTTTTTCTAGTTTAGATTTGTTTTTCATTTGCTTCTTTGTAAACGCCTTAAAGGCATTGTTGAACCTTTTTACAAGTTTAATCTAATAAAGTTTGTTTATTTCTTGGTTTGCAATTTTAAATCTCCCAAAGTCTTTGAAATCATTACATACGCATACCATTATCATGCACACCATTACAGGTACCATAACAGGTTTCTCATCTTCTTCGCTGTTTATTTCAGCAGAAATATCTTCCGATCAAGCTATCAAAGATCTTCAGGCACAAAATGCCCAATTCCAAGAGATGTTCTTGAGCTTGGCTAAAGGGCAAGAGGACTTGAAATCTCTCATTCTGAAGGAGAAAGAGAAGAAGAAGAAGAAGAAGAAGAAGAAGGTTGTTCTGCTGAGTATGGGCAAAAGGTTTGGGGATAGGTTGAAACAACAAGCTGATCTGTCCTTTTCATCCAAGGGAGGGGAGGACCAAGAAGAAGAAAAGGGCCCCAGTCCTGTAGTTTCTGATAATGATACAGATTATGATGAGGAACAGTATCCTCCTGCTGAGGATAGGTACAAACAACTTGAAGACCTTCTAAGTGCTATAGAGATTCAGAAGATCCCTGGTTTGGATTTCGGAGATTTGGGACTGGTATCTGGAGTGGTGATCCCTCATAAGTTCAAAGCTCCAGTTTTTGCTAAGTATGATGAGGTGTCCTGCCCAAAACTCCATCTCCGTTCTTATGTCAGGAAGATCCAGCCCCACACAGCTGATAGAAATCTATGGGTTCACTTATTTCAAGATAGTCTGGCAGGGACTCAACTTGAATGGTTCGACCAGCTAGAGGGAACAAATATCCGAAACTGGGAAGATCTGGCTGTTGCTTTCTACAAGCAGTATCAGTATAATTCCGATCTTTCTCCTACTCGTACTCAACTTTAGAATATGTCCATGGGTGCAAGTGAAGGATTTAAAGACTATGCCCAAAAGTGGAGAGACTTGGCTGGAAGAGTCCAACCCCCGTTGTCTGATAGGGAGTTGGTTGATATGTTTCTGGGGACGCTATCTGGTCCATTCTTTAATCATTTGATCGGCAGCTCGTCAGCGGGTTTCACCGAGCTGATTCTGACTGGAGAAAGAGTAGAAGTTGGGATCCTGAGTGGTAAGATCCAGAAAAATACCTCTTCGAGTACAGAGAAGAAGTCATTTGGTGGCAAGAGGGAAGCCAGTGTTGTGCACGGCCAAAAGAGGCGTAGCAAGGAAGACTACCACCAATCTGTGGGGGCAGTGTTGATCTCTAATTCGGCACGCACACAACGACCACAACAACGAAACAATCAGCCAAGGGTGGAAAGACCTCAAAGGCAGTTCACCCAAATCAACATGCCATTGTCACAAGCATTGCAACACATGTTGGAGATGAATCTAATTACGGTGATAAACCCTCATCCGAACCCTAAGACTTCTTCTCCTAACTACAACCCGGATGCAAGGTGTGCTTATCATTCTGGTAGCCTGGGGCACGATACTAACGATTGTTGGGCGCTGAAATACAAGATTCAGAATATGATTGACGCCAAGGAGATCGAATTCGACCCTCTTGAGACTCCCAATGTGATCACTGCTCCCTTGCGAAAACATGGCTAGGATTGAAAGCATTTTTGTTCATTTGAATTCTGGAGTTGTATTTTCTTTGCTAATTCAAACGATTATTGTCATGTCAAACTTTTTTATTTCATTAATGCATTACACGTGTCTGTCTTGAATTAATTTTTTTTCATTATGCTTAAATTGCTTTATATTTCCTTTTCGTGATGATAAACTCTCGACTAAAAACTGTAAGCCTTTAGAGGGAGGATGACGAAAACGATACCACAATCTCTATAGTATGCTTTTGAACAGACCTTGTTGACGATGTACAGGCGTTGTTTCAAATCCTAAACAGTGGAGTTATAAGGAAGATAATCCCTAGTCAACCCCTTCGAGCCAAAAAGTAGGAGTTTTTCTTTTCACACATATTAAAACCCTTAATCATAACCTGGGGCAGGGCAGTTTTCTCAGTTAATTCAGAGGTGCATTCAGTCACAATCTGTCGCTTCGTACACAATGAATGGCATCAAAGACGTCCTTGCGAAACAAAAGATGGTGATGGTTCCCTATAATCATCAAGACAGGCATTCATTATCTCTCGAAATAAAAGCCCATTAAGTCAAAACCTATGAAGGAGACTTAAGAAAAAACACTAGGGCATCCCGCTGACTGTAATCACAAAAAGAAACAGTTCAGGCAAAATACAGGGATAATAAAATCAAAAGGAAAGAGGTCCTACAAACCCTTAACAAAAAATAAATGACTGCCTATTCAAAATAAACTGTCAGTATCCGAACCATCACTGGAATATCAGAGCAAAGACTCAAACGTGATCTAAATGCACAATTAGCTGAGTTTAGGATCGAAGAACATCACGAAGAACGGGTGGGTACAAATAAAATTTGAGCTTTTATCCTTTGTTTCTTAAACCGTGAACTAGGCCACGTTATAACCCTTAAAATTCCTAGCTGAAGCATGGGTTAGTTCAAAAACATATTGTTACAAAAGGTATCCTGACTCCTGAAGGTCCGTTACAAATCCTGAGTTGATATCACATCTTTGCAAAATTCTATTTTTTCTATAAAAAAAACTGCATTTTCAAAACATCAAGACAGACATAAGCTTTGCATTCTTAAAATAACATTATTTGCATATGACTATTTGTTCAACAGTAGAGAAATTCGCATGACGAATATCTAGTGAACAAAAACCTTCTCAATAAAAAGGATCACCTCAAGTGGAAAAACACTTCCAACCAAGGGGCACGGCATGATCATTGTCCATCATATGGGGCAGTCAAGTCAAGATTCAAGGAATCTCTCAAAGATGCCAAATAACCAGGGGTAGATCTCCATCTGAATCACTTGGGGCATTGGGCATGAATTCCAGCAACGAATCATGTACAATCAAACAAACATCTTCTGATAGTGTGGGAACACAACACTACCAACAGTGACAACTCCCTACACCCTGAGAGCGTGGACATAGTCAGAAAATACTGCGCATGAATAAAGACCCGCTAGGTTGACTGGCCTAGGCAAAAATAAGGGCATCCCGGCGAACCAAAAGGGTTCGGGCAAAAATTAGGGATAAAAACAAAAAAAAGATATGTACACCCGGCAAGCCGAAAACCTGAAAAGGCGACTTGGGCAAAAAGGGTATCTCGGTGGGCTGAAAATCTGAAAAGACAGTCCAGGAAAAAGTTAGGGATTAAAGCGTACGACTATGTCTGGTTATCTTGTCACTTGCCTATTAGTAGAAGACTTATCATTTCGATCAGCAGTTACCAAGCACCTCATAAGTTGGGATAACACTCAAGCCACAAGGCCTCCGCAGACACTTTCTCCAACAGGTACAGGGGCAGAAAAGTCTTGATACAAAGTCATTGTCGTATCCTCAGCATACGTCCTAGTAACATCTACACTCCCCACATAGTAGAGGCAACCAAAGTTTTGATCTCTGCCTCCCCAAACAGGAGTTACTTTCCCCAGCTAAGCTCTTTCGAAGAGCCGACGTTATATTCCTCAGCCGAATTTTGTAATCGCAAGCGGTTCATAAAGTTTTCTCTCGAACAGAGTTTATTTCTCTGAATACATAAGCTCAATCCCCGACAGAGTTTATCCCTTCAGCTATGGAAGCTTCTCTCTCCAACGGAATTATTCCCCCGCAGAGTTGTTCTCAAGCAGAGTCTCTCCTCGGCAGAATATCCATAAACAAGGGGCAAATCCCCAGCATAGTCATCTCTGGTTCACCATCTCCAACGGAAGTAGAAGAACCACTTTTTCTACGACAGTCAGGAACTCAATTTCCATTACTCTCCAACAACAGTCAGGGATTTATTTTCCCAAACTCGGACGTACCATAATAGCATTTCATGTTCATATATCATGACGTGCACATACATATTGCATACGGAATAATCTCATTTATTTTGAGAGCATCATCATACAATGCATGTCATGCATCATATACGATTAATGATGTACCTTTTCAGGAAAGATGGTTATCATCAACAACTTCCAGCAAGTTCAAGATTAGCTCCGGAAACTAAACATAGTAATTATCTGCACGATCAAATGCAGCTTTACACGGGTTCATCACGAAGCAATCTTACACGGGTTTCTCCTAAATGCAGCTTCACACGGGTTTATCCTGAAAAATCTTACACGGGTCTTTTCTCATACATTTCCAAATAAAGTTTTACACGAACTTATCACAAAGTAACCTTACCCAGGTTCCTTCTGAATTTTTACACGAACATATCACAAAGTAACTTTACCCAGGTTCCTTCTGAATTTTTACACAAAGTAACCTTACCCAGGTTCCTCCTGAAGTTTTACACGAACTTATCACAAAGTAACCTTACCCAGGTTCCTCTTGAAGTTTTACACGAACTTATCCCAAAATGACCTTACCCGGGTTCCTCCTGAAGTTTTACACAAACTTATCACGAAATAACCTTACCCAGGTTCCTCCTAAAGTTTTACACAAACTTTTCACAAAGTTACCTTACCCAGGTTCCTCCTGAAGTTTTACACGAACTTATCACAAAGTAACCTTACCCAGGTTCCTCCTGAAGTTTTACACAAACTTATCTCAAAGTAACCTTACCCCGGTTCATTTTGAAGTTTTACACGAACTTATCACAAAGTAACCTTACCCAGGTTCCTCTTGAAGTTTTACATAGACTTATCCCAAAGTAACCTTACCCAGGTTCCTGCCGAAGTTTTACACGGACTTATCTCGAAGTAACCCTACCCAGGTTCCTTCTAAATCCCTACACAGACTCCTCACAAAACAACCGTACCTAGGTTCCTTCTCAGTTCAGATGCAGTTTTACCTAAACTCCTTACAAGGCAACCTTACCCAGGTTCCTTCTCGATTCAGATGCAGTTTTACCCAAACTCCTCACAAAGCAACCTTACCCAGGTTCCTTCTCGGTTCAGATTTAGTTTTACCCAAACTCCTCACAAAGCAACCTTACCCAGGTTCCTTCTCGGTTCAGATGTAGTTTTATCCAAACTCCTCACGAAGCAACCTTACCCAGGTTCCTTCCCATAAGCCCTACTATCCAGGTTCCTTCTCATAAACTTACCATCCAGGTTTCTTTTCTCTTATCTCCAGACAACAATCCACAACACTATAAGACCTAGACCTGATCAAACACGATCGGTTTCACCTTTCCCTAGTAGGTCGCGATGTAGCCTATACACGACCAGATAGCAGTTCATTTTCACCTCCCCGACTAAGAGATGATTCCCCAGTAGAATAATTGACGACTAAAGCTCCTAAAATTCTATTTCTCTCAAGACAGAGACCGACATTCCCCAGCGAAATCCTCCTCATCAACAGGTATACGGGCTCTCGCAAAGGAATCTCTTATGCGATCAACACTTCTTATGATGGCATCTTTAAGCCCATTTTCCGTCATTAACTTCCAAATGGCATCTATAAGCCCATTCCCGAAATCACATGGCCAGTACCACTTCATGCGAGTGCAAATTTTTGGGCAATCTAGTGTTCAGTCATCTTCCACCTTCGGATCACGAAAGGCAAGCAAGCCAATCTACATCCTCAAGTTTAAGAAGATTGAACAGGGGCAGCTGTTGTACTCCAAAATTTTCCCTCCCATATTTCTCAATACATTTCAAGTAAGGTCTTCAAATTGCCCAAGGAAGTCCAAGAGTTGACTAGACAAACTCTCTCCTAAAGGCAGTCTACCTCAAATTAGGGTTTCATTTTGCATCAGGATGTTTGAGTCCAAAGGGTCCCAAATGCTCACTATTATCCTAATATTCTCTCAAGATCATCCATGTCAAGTTTCAAGCCTTGCAGAGGAAGTTTGCTCAGTCAATTGCTCAAAGGTTTGAAAGTCGACTATGTTAGGGCAAAAGTCAACTGTGGCCAACATACAGTCAAACTTTAAGATTTTTGGTCAACATCCTCATTTTGAAGTATTATTCATAATTTGATCAAGTTTTGATCATGATTCCTCAATGATTGCTCACAATTCATCAAAACCCAAAAGTTGTTAAATTAGGGTTTTGCAGGAAAAGTCAACTCAACTTTGACCAAGCATAACTTTCTCATACTTTATCAGAAATGACCCATCCAAAGCTCATTTTGAAGATGATTTAATTCCATACAATTCATATTCAGCTCCCAAGTTCAAAATATGCACTCACAAGAAGATATAAATTTGGACATTATAGGTCATTTTGAAAAGTCAACAAAAACACCTTTTGGGTCAAAGCTTCTTACATGAACATGGAAGATCCAATTGAGATGAAACAAAAGAGGTTTCTTAGGGAACATCCTAAGATTTCTAAAAAGTCCAAGAACACCCTCATAAGGTTAAAATTGAGAGAGATATGCATTGTCAAAGTTGGACAATTTTTGAAAAAAAATGCATGAAGCAAATATTAACAAAACTTGATTTTTTTCCAAATGGGCCTATCTTTTCCAGTTTGAATCTCATTCCTAACATGGTCCACGACCTCTAAGCCCACCCATACATTTTTCTACTATTTATGCTATTTATTTTGATATTTTATTCATTAAAATTCAGAATTAAATAAATAAATAATAGAAATAATGTAAATTTTGATGTGAATCCATTTTTGGCAAGTTTTATGCTGGTTTATGTCAATTGATTTCATGCAATAACCCTTCAAATATGTCCAGGTTCATCCACATGTGAAAATGGCATAAAATCATCAAATATGGCATTTTTTTCAAATCTTGATCATGGTCTTAAAACACAACATCATGAGGGAGATTCTTTCCATGCTTTCTTGTCTCCCCATTCTACTCTATAAATATAGAGCCATACAAGCTTGAAGGACACGAAATTCCTCTCTAAAAAGCTCTCAAAAAGCTCTTCAAAAAGCTCTCTAAAAGCTCTTCAAAAAGTTCTCCAGAAATCAAAGAATTGGTGCAAGTCATATCTCGAGGTTCCGGTCTCTCTCAATTGACATCAAGCCTCAAACCATCACACCCCTAGCACGCCCCCATTTGACAACACCGGTTTGGTAAAATTTTAAACTTCGAATCTCTAATTTTAATCACATTTTATGGTATGTTAACGTTTGTTTGAGTTTATATAGAACAGTTATGGATGGTTGAATCATAGGTTTCACACAAGAATTAAAAAAAACACCATAGTTAGAGCATGAAGCTTTCGAAGATTCGGGCCTAAGGATTTCTGATGATTGCACCCCCTGTTTACTTTTGCTACTAGGCCCATCTTTATTTTCTTGTTTTATTCATTTCATTTATTTCTTTTAATCCCTTTTTTTTTATTTTTATCAATAAACAAATATAAAAAACACATAAAAAATAGATTTAGGATTTTTTCTTAATTAAATTTTAATTTTGGTAAATTAATTAACTTAACACTTTAACTTTTTTTTTAAAAATTAAAATTAATAGAACTTAGGTTTAATTTCATTTTAATTCATTTTTCTTTTCGTAACAAAAATACCAAAAAAAACATAGAATTAATTTCTTTTATTTAAATTTCATGTTTCTTTAATAATTATCTTTTTTAAATATAGATCTAGATCAATTATTTTTTAACTTAAACCATTTTTATAAATTAAAACAAAAAACAACAAAAAGAATTTTTTATATCTTAGGATTTTTAGACGTCTTTTCAAATTTGCGCGTTATTATTCTTTCGCACTTCATTTTATTATTGTAACTGTATATTGGGATGTAATAGATGATTAGTAGGACCTTTACCGCTTTTATTTATTTTTTCCCCCAGTTTTGGATATGTACATAATCCCCCTCCCCGAAGCCTTGTAATAGCTAGGTTTTATATTTCGGCACTTTTAAATTACTGCAATTATTAACTGCTAGATGTATGACTAATAGGATTGTATGGCAAGAATAATCAAACATTAGAAAACTTAACACAAGACTAAAATAACTGAACATAACACACCTTGCACATATGCACCCTTGGGGTATACCTCACTTGGTTGCCTCGGAAAATAATGGTCATGTCCCTCGAACGTAGGGATACCCTTAGCAAAGGCCCTAAGTTAAAATCATCATAAAGATCATGGTCCCTCGATGTCCCTCGAAGTTGCCTACGGTATATGATCTTGTCCCTCGATGTTGCCTACGAATATATGATGACAGTCCCTTCGAAATGCTAAGGTATCCCTACATGTTGCCTTCAATGACCATTACGTCCCTTTCGAATTGACCCTTACAAATTCCAACGACGGTGATACCTACTCCTTAATAGTAGGATAGCGCTGTCTAAAGGAAACGAGAATAGAAACAATCCTTTTTCGAGTAGGTAGATGCTAGTAGGTACTTGCTCAAAATCAAACTTTCACACTTACATTTTTTTTAAACAAAGTTTTCAAAACGACTTCTTAACACTCTTGAGGACTGATACAAGGGTTAAAACGAAGTAAAACAAAAACTTTTCAAAACACACAAACACTGAAGCAATTTTTAAAATGATGAGCAAGTACCTAAGAGCCCGTAGAAAACTACAGATAGAAAGGGTGCTAATACCTTCCCTTTTTATAATCTACCCCCCGTACTCAAAATCTCAAAAAAGGAATTTTTTTGTGCTTTTGTCCTTTCCAGTTGGATAAAATAAAAGTCGGTGGCGACTCTTGCTTACCGCGACATTTTGCGAACAAAAAACGCAAAACGCAAACCAGTATTAAACAGTCGGTTCTGCCACCGTATCACAGACCCTATCAAGTACATCTTCGAGAAACCCGTTCTGTCCAAACGGATAGCTAGATGGAAAATGATCTTGACTGAGTACGATATTCAGTATACAGCACAAAAGGCCATCAAAGGAAGTGTATTGGCAGATCATTTGGCCCATCAAGCTGTTGATGATTACCAATCTATGAACTTTGACTTCCCGGACGAGAATATCATGTTACTGACCGACTATGCAAAACCTGGACCATATGATGGACCTGAACAAGGATCCTGATGGACTATGGTTCTCAATGGGGCTTCCAACGCTATGGGTAACGGAATTGGCGTTGTGATAGTTTCTCCTAAGGGTTGCCACATCCCTTTCACTTCTAAATTGTGCTTCGATTATACAAATAACATGGCTGAATATGAGGCATGCATTTTGGGTCTGAAGGCTGCCATTGATTTAAGGATCAAGCATTTGAATGTGTTTGGAGATTCCGCTCTAGTTATTAGCCAAGTAAAGGGAGATTGGGACACTAAGCATCCTAATATTATTCCTTACAAGGAGCTTATGCTATCTCTAATTCCATACTTCGAAGAAATCACCTTTGAACACTTCCCTAGAGAAGAAAATCAGTTAGCCAATGCTTTGGCCACAATTTCTTCTATGTTCAAGGTCAAATGGGACAACAAAGCTCCTATGATTACAATTGAGAGATTTGACGAACCTGAACACTACTATGAGCTTGACACTGACACAGAGGAGCCATGGTACCATGAGGTGAAGAGATACCTTGAAGCACAAGAGTATCCTGAAGGAGCTTCCATCAATGATAAAAAATTCTTACGAAGATTCTCAGCCAAATTCTTCCTAAGTAATGGAACCCTATACAAATGCAACCATGATTCTACTCTACTCCGATGTGTGGACAAAAAGGAGGTAAAGAAAGTTATGGAAGACATGCATAATGGTCTATTTGGAACTCACTCTAGCGGGCATACTATGGCCAAGAAAATCTTGAGAGCTGGTTACTATTGGTCAATAATGGAAACTGATTGCCATCATCACTCAAGGACTTTCCACAAGGGCCAAATCTATGCTTACAAGGTCAATGTTCCTCCTATTCCTCTAAATGTCATGACTGCTCTGTGGCCGTTTGCAATATGGGGCATTAATATGATTGGAGAGATTAAACCTACTTCTTCCAATGGACATCGCTTCATTCTGGTAGCTATCGATTATTTCACCAAATGGATCAAAGCCGCCTCATTTACCCTAGTCATAAAGAACGTTGTATCTAGATTCATCAAGCATAACCTCATCTGCCGCTATGGTATCCCCGAAAGGATCATCACTGACAATGGAACCAATCTCAACAATGCTATGATTACGGAACTTTGCACTTAGTTCAAAATCAAGCATCACAATTCTTCTCCTTATAGACCTAAAAATAATGGCGCAGTGGAAGCAGCCAACAAAAACATTAAGAAGATTGTACAAAAGATGGTAGTAACCTACAAAGACTGGCATGAGATGTTACTATTTGATCTTCATGGCTACTATACTTCATCTTGTACATCGACTGGGGAAACTCCCTTTTCTTTAGTCTATGGCATGGAGGTTATCCTGCCAGTAGAAGTTCAGATTCCCTCACTAAGGATTATGAATGAAGCAGGCTTAGGCGAAGACGAATGAATTCAGACAAGATTGGATCAGTTGAACTTGATCGATGAAAAGCGATTGGCTGCTGTTTGTTATGGTCAGATGTACCAAAAACGTATGATCAAGGCTTTCAACAAAAGATCAGGCCTCAGGTATATCAAGTCGGCGACTTGGTAATAAAGCGTATCATTCTTCCACAAGGCAACCCCAGGGGCAAATGGACTCCCACTTACGAAGGGCCATTTGTTGTTAAAAAAGTTTTCTCTGGTGGAGCTATGATGCTGACTACTATGCACGATGAAGATTTCCCACACCCTGTGAACACGAATATAGTTAAAAAATACTATGCATAAGAGACCCGCTAGGTTGACACACTTAGGCAAGATAGGGGCATCCCGGCAAACCAAAGGTTTGGGCAAAAATTAAGGATATATGCAAAAGATTGTACACCCGGCAAGTCGAAAACCCGAAAGGGCGGCTTGGGCAAAAATGTGTATCCTAATGGGCTGAAAACCCGAAAGGGCGGTCCAGGCAAAAGTTAAGGATTGAAAGCATATGACTATGTCCCGTGGAATCACCACAATCGACTTTATTACCGAGATCCAGATTGAAACGGTCCAAGATCAATCCAATCAACTTCTGTCAATGGCAAGGGACGTTCGAAGACATTGGGGCAATAGTAGAGTTGGAACACAATGAGATCATTTCCACATGGTTTTTGTTTTTGTTTTCAATTTTGTTATCCTTTCGACGATTTCCTCTTACTAGGATCTCCATCTCTTTGTACAAAAACGCATATTCATGGGCAAAACATCAATACAAATATACTTTGAAGTGTAAACTTTTTGTTTTTTATTTTGAGTGCAAAAACGTCCAATGACTAAAATTGAATGAACATATGCATATGAACATAATCAAACTGTTTAGCAAGTATGTGCCACCAAGCAGCAACGAGCATCTCTTTAATGCAACAGAGATATCCCCACATAATTATCTCATTAGCATTATCCCCAGAGTCTGCTACAATAAACCTTTGCCCCAGCAGAGTTGCCCACAAAGTTGGATCTATGCAAACCTCGGTCAAAGTTTCAATCTCTCGACAACCCTCTCCCCAGCTGAGTTAATCTTAAAAGAAGAAGCCTTGTGGATTTATTCATAAAAGAATTCATCTTTCCAGCAAGTCATTAAATATTCTTTTCAACAGGGTTTATTCCCCAACAAAACAATACCCCCTCCAATGGAAACATTTCTATTCAAACAATTTTAGGTTACTATGAAGCCTAGACCCGACCAGATAATAGTCTAACCTCTCAACATATTATAAAGCCTTAACCCAACCAGACAATGGCTTAACTTCTTTCCCCAGTAGAGTTTGCCTCTACCCCTAGCAAGTTACTGTGAAGCCTGGACCCGATCGGATATCAGTTCAACTTCATCCATTTAGGCAAGTTACTGTGAAGCCTAGACCCGACCAGATATTAGTTCAACTTCATCCGTTCAAGCAAGTTACTGTGAAGCCTGGACCCGACCAGATATCAGTTCAACTTCATCCGTTCAAGAAAGTTACTATGAAGCCTGGACCAGACCAGATATCAGTTTAACTTCATCCTTTTAAGTAAGTTATTGCGAAACATGGAACTCGACCAGATAACAATTAACTTCATCCACCTCAGAAATTTGCTTTGAAACCGGGAATCTGACAGATAGCAGTTTAATGTTAGTAAGTTGTGGCGAAGTCTGGAATCCGACCAGATAACAACCTAACTTCACTCTCCCAAGTAATTTTCTGCGAAGCCTGGAATCCGACCAGATAACGGTTAATTTAATCTTCCCTAGTAAGTCGCTGCGAAGCCTGGAATAAGACCAGATAACAGTCAACTTCATTATCCTCAACAATTTACTGCCAAGGCTGGATTTCGACCAGATAACAGCTAACTTTTGATTCCCTCCAGTCAGGAATAACTCCCTAGTAGAGCAACGAGTAGCTAAGACTCCTAAACTCTTTTCCCCAAGCAGAGATCAACACTCTCCATAGAGTCTTCTTAAACAAGCCAATATTCCCCAGCGAATTTTCTCCTCAAACAACAGAACAGCAATTCCCAGCGGAAATATTCTAAACAAAGTTGAAGATACATCTGTTCTCCAACAACAGTTAGGGATTCAGCCTCCCAATATTCCCCAGCATGTTGTCAGGGATTTATTTTCCTAGACAAAGACACACTTCAATAAACGCATCACATTCATAAACCATGACGCATACATAACAAATGCATACATCATCATCTCATTTATTTTGAGAACATCATTATGCCATGCATACATCTGCATGCAACTAATCCTCTTCCTTGCAGGAAAAAAATCAATCATCAAATGGAGACCTCTTCTGGTTAGATTTATCTCTTCTAGTTTAAAAATAGGCAAAAGACATCTATTGTTTCATTATAAATCAACCAAAAGATTTATCCTGATACCTCCCACCAGTCACTCTAGATGGCATCTTTAAGCCCATCTCTGAAAACTCTCTGTCATATCCTCCAAATGGCATTTGTAAGCCCATTCCCTACATCATCAACTATCAGTGTTATTTCATGCGAGTGCAAATTTCTGGGCACTTTAGTGTTCAATCATCTTCCACCTTTAAGCCACGAACGGCGGACTCGCCAATCTAACTCTTCAGGTTTAAGAAGATTGAACAGGGGCAGTTGTTGTACCCCAAAATTTTCCCTCTCATTTCTCAAGGGATCATCCTGGACCCTCAGGATTGCTTCTGTCAAGTTTCAAGACTCGAATTACAATTTTCCAAGAAAGTCATTCACAAGGACAAAATGGTCGAATGCACACTGAAAAGTCAAACTTTGACTTTTTGATGAAAATCAAGTTTCAAAAATCATATTTCATCAAGACATGAAGTTGGTTCATCAAGAAATCAAAAGTCAAAAATTACTTTGAAAAGTCAAATTTTTAAGCACTTAGAAAATTTTCTAAGTATTAAGAAAATATGATAATTACATAATTTTGGGCCAGATTTTCATCATGATGCAAGATGATTCAATCAGAACTTCTGACATGAAAGTTATAGATCTCAATGAGATCTAAAATATTGTTGAACATAACTTCTCCTAGAGATGTTGGGATTTCAAGTTATAAATCCTTGAAGACACGTTCATGAAGCTAAAACACTTAGTAAATTCTGGGCATTTTTAAGTCAGAATTTAGACAGAACTTCTGGGCCAGTTTTCACACAAGTACAATCAAAATTTGCAAAAGTGATGGCAGAGCATGTTACAAGCTTTCTATAAAATTCCTTCAGATCATGCTGGAGCAAGGAGAATCGAAGGTCAGAAGTTTACTTCGTCTAGAACAAGACCCTTCGAATCTCACTCTTCAACATACAGAAGCTCTACTCTTTGATCAGAACATGACCCTTCGAATCTCACTCTTCAACATACAGAAGCTCTACGCTTCATTCAGAACATGACCCTTCGAATCTCACTCTTCAACATACAAAAGCTCTACTCTTCGATCAGAACATGACCTTCGAATCCTCCTCCAAGCTTGCCTCAATTTTCCAAGCTTCGACTGAAGTCTTGGACTGTTGCTTGCTTGCTGTACACAAGCTTCTACTGGGCATATTTTCCCTTTAAAATAGCCTCCTTCAATCCAAAGGGAAAGGGCTTCTTGTCAGTGCTCCTTTGATTGCACCACTGTCTTTGCATGCTGGCTTGACTCACAAATGCAATTGTTGTCCATATACAAGCTGGATCCTTACTTCAATTGAGCATTTATTTTCCTTGGAGCAAGCTTATTTCCTACTTCTACTAGGCAAACTATCCCTCTGGGCGTGCCTGCAGCGAACAAAAGCAAGAACTTCTCCAAACTGGCCTTCGATTCACAAAAAAAACTCCCACTGGGCAAAAGACCCCTCAGAGTGTCACCAGCGCACGTATCCCTTTTCAGTTTGTCTTTAGCACAAGGCCAAGACTCCTACAAAGTTTCCTTAGACCACAAGGCACTGGCCACCTTTGTTCCAGCTTCGCCTAGGCATGGCCTCCTTTATGCCTTCCCTAACTTGTTTCATGCTAGCATCCACAAGGCATAGGCTGCCTTTGTGCCAGTTTCGGCTGGACGCAGACTCCCCTTTGAAACATTTGTATACACTTCAGCATGCAGAAGACCCAGTCGAAGGCCACACAAGAGGCCCATTCGAAGGAAGTAATACTAGACCCAATCGAAGGCCACATAAGAGGCCCATTCGAAGGAAGTAATACTAGACCCAGTCGAAGGCCACACAAAAGACCCATTCGAAGAATACATGTTGGGTCCATTCGAAGGACACATAACTGTTGGGAATGAATTTTGTTTTAGTCTATTCGAAAGATGTGGAAGGATAGAAGATTCGATTCAAAAGATCAAGTTGAACATTTAGACCCATAGGCTAGGCTACGTGTTTCCCCTTTTCAGGCCTCAAACCTATGACTCACTCTATATTTAATTGTTTATACAAGTTAAAATAGGCTTTTACCCATTTTTTGTCGAAGACCACTTGCCTTTAATAGTATAATACTACTTTTAGAAAGATTTTTCTTGAGCCTTGCGCCTGTTTTCCTTCTGCAGGAAGCAACCCATCTAAACCATTCATCTTGCTATCTCATCTTGGGATCATGACACAAGTGGACATTTACTTTCCAACTGAGCCTTATTTTATTATTTTTACTCCCAAAACCTTTCTCTATAAATAGAGATATCCTTTGTAAAAGGAGAGAAGAAGAAGAGGGGAGGAACGTATCTTCAAAATTCTCAAACACCATAAAATTCTAAAACACTTAAACACTTGTGAAAACCCAAACCCAGAATCCAAATACTTGTCTCTTTCAAATCTTAAACATCCTTACATCTTGCTATCCTTCGATTCCAGCAAGAAGGACATTCCACTTGTTATTCTCTTTTGAATCCAACAATAGAAACGCTACCCTCGCTCCTTCTCTTCGATTCTAGGGACACTCAAGGCAACCACCTAAAAGTTCAGCACACGCTCCAGCCCCCAGCAAGGTAAGTTGTTATAAACCTTGAACTTTTCGTTTCCAGTATAGCATATAAATACACTTCCTTTTCGTTTCAAACATGTACATACTATTGTTCTTCTTTTCGTTTCCACCCTTTTAATATGTTTTATGGTTAACAACCTTCTTGGTTTTTTCTATTTGTACATTTAAACATGCTTTAAGAACTAACCTAGCCCTAAGGTAATGTTGGCATGGCCTTAAGCCATGTTGCCATTCAAACTCAAACGAAAGAAACAAGAAACATGAAGTAGGAAACGAAGCTTCTGGCTTCCACACCAACCTCTAGGCCAAACGAAAGAGGCAGCCAGAAGGCACACCATGTTGACTTCTGGACCCAGACGAAAGGCACATCTACACTGATTCAAGGCACATTCGAAAGGCTCAACATGCTGGCCTCCAGGCCCCAATCGAAAGTCATGCCTTCACCATTTTTGGCCAAATCGAAGAAAGTCAGAAAGTGCAGAATCAAAGGGTTTTCTGCCCAAATCGAAAAGACCCTTTTTCTTGCTTTTATTTTTATTCTTGCCTTTATATTTTCATGCAATTTAATATGGTTGTAATAGTGTAGGATTTTATCTTTCTGCATTTTATTACTTTTATATGATTGCTAGTAAGTTAGGGTGTATGACAAGATAAAATTAACAAGTAGACCACCCTGATCAAAAGACAAAAATGCATGCAATCAGACACACTTTGCACACATGCACCTCTAGGGTTAACTCCACTTGTTGCCTTGAGAAAATGGTCATAATATGCATGTAATACATCTTAGCAAAAACAATCAAAAGATCATAGTCCCTCGGTGACGCTTCAAATGTTGCCTTACAAATGATCTTAGTCCCTCAAGAGAAATGTTAAGATGTCTCACAACATTGTTATTCATGACTATCCGATGACTCATGCCCGTCCCTTTTACATCCAAAGATAAGGCTTCTTACCAATCAATGGTAAGATAGCAATATCAAAGGAATTGAGAAATGAACAAAAGGCTTTTGATTAAAGTAGAACGTTTCTAGTTTCTTGCTCATCTTTAAACAAAAACACCTATTCAAATGCACCAACACTTTCCATGAAATATTTTCAAAAGTCCAACACTTTGTATAAATTCTTATAGAGACGAGAATCATTACAAAGTTTTCCTAAACGAAGGCGCTTTTCACAAATACTTTCAAGACCCACCATAAAGCACACTTTCAAACAAAAGCAATGATCTAGAAAGCAACTAAGAGCCCATAGATAACTGTTGTAAACCAAAATTTTCCCTCCCATATTTCTCAACACATGGCAAGTGAGGTCCCCAAATTGCTCAAGGAAGTTCAAGAATTGACCAGACAAACTCTCTCCTAAGGCAGTATACCTCAAATTAGGGTTTCCATCTTCATCAAGATGTGAAAACCACAAAGGACTCAAATGCTCACCATTGTCCTAATATGTTCTCAAGATCATCCGTGTCAAGTTTCAAGCCTTGCAAAAGAAGTTTGCTCAGTCAATTGCTCAAATGCCTGAAAATCAACTGTACTAGGTCAAAAGTCAATTGTGGCCCACATACAGTCAAACTTTAATATTTTTGGTCAACATCCTCATTTTGAATTATTATCCATCATTTGATCAAGGTTTGATCATGATTCCTCAAGGATTTCTCACAATTCATCAAAACCTAAAAGTTGCTAAATTAGGGTTTTACAAGAAAAGTCAACTCAACTTTGACCAAGCATAACTTTCTCATACTTTATTAGAAATGACCCATACAAATCTCATTTTGAATATGATGCAATTACCCACAATTCATCTTCATCTCCCAAGTCCAGAATATGCACTTACAAAAAGATATGAATTTTTACATTATAGGTCCTTTTGAAAAGTCAACAAAAACACCTTTTGGGTCAAAGCTTCATACATGAACATGGAAGACTCAATTGAGATGAGACAAAAATGGTTATTTAGAGGACATCCTAAGATTTCTAAAAAGTCCAAGAACACCTCTCTAGGGTCAAAATTGAGAGATTTATGCATTGGCCAAGTTGACCATTTTTGCAAAATTGCCAAAAGTCAAATGTGCTCAAATTTGCATTTTTTGCTAAATGGGACCAACTGTTTATGCTTGCACCTCAATTATAATGTGGTCCACGACTCAAATGTTCACTCACCCATTATGTGCTTCATTTTTCAATTTATTTTGATTTTTCATTAATTAAAAAGTGAATTAAATCAAATAAATGATGAAAATTAACAAAGATATGATATGATTTGTTTTTTTGACAGATTGGCAATCAAGATATGCTGAGTTAACAAGATCAAATCGAATCAAGGTCAATTGGTACAAGAAAGGCATGATTTGGCTCAAAATAGCAACATATCATATAGCTTGCAAATCAAATCAAATCTTGGATAAATGCAAAGATTTAGTCCAAGTTTGTTAACCTAATTCACTCTAGGTTATATAGTGAACAATTCCAGATCAAAGACAGGGGTTGAGCAGTCGTGAAAACACCAAACCAAATTCCAAAAAAGTGACAAAAAGTGTTGGATCGTTTTTGCATCTAGAGATCAATTCATACCATTCCAACGCTGCTAATCGATTCTTGGACCTTCCCAGAAGCCAATTTGATCAGTTGCAAGGCTTAAAGCACCCAGAAACACCAACTGTAACTCACACAATTTGCATTTTTTTTCCAGAATCGATTATCCCAATTCTTGCATCATTAGCAATTTTAATTGTCATATTTGTGATTATCATCATGTTTGCAAGCTAACTGTATTATTTAATTTCGTTTTTGAAGCCTGTATACGACGTTGCCATTGCTAGGGTTTTTGTGTTATTTTTAGGGTCTTTTGTACAGGAACAATTGGGCCTTGAATCAGGTACCATGATGCTCCTGAGGATGAGACGAGTTGATTGGTACCATTACCTTTCATTTATCTTGCGTGTACAACATTTTTGAAATATGCAGGGTTATACCTACAGTGGATGTCTATAGGTAAAAGTCCTTTTTTTTTCTAAAACGACGGTTGCAGCGAAGAAGAACATGGTAGCGCAGCTGGCAAAGCATCACTGGAGGCGAGCATAAGGACCTGGGTTCGACCCCAGGTCCCAACATTTGCTTTCTATTATTTTTTTCTCATATGATCAAGTGCACCACATTCCCAACCATCCACCATATAACTCAAGATCTGACCATCAGATCCATCTCCAGCCAAGATCCAACGCCTGCAAGAAAGGAGTAGGATGCACCACAAAGTCAACACTACACCGGATCCAGCGCTGACTGGGCTTGGGAGCTTAATGGGCCAAAGATATTCACATTGACACCCCCAGCATTGCTATTCAACATAGGCCCAATTCTCAACTTCTTTTTATTTTTTATTTTATCTTTTATTTTGTTTAATTATTTTATTTTTAAAATCAGTTTTAATTAAATCATAAAAATCAAAAAAAGTAAAAAAAATTAGATTTAGTTGTTTTCTTATTAAATTTAATTTTGTTAAGTAATTAGATTAATATTTAAATTAGGGTAACTTTAATTTGTTTTTTTTACAATTAAAATTAAATTAGAAAACTAGGTTAACTCTTGATTTAATTTTTCTCTTTTTTTCTCAAATAAAACAAAAATACAAAAATAGGTTGTTTAAGATTAATTAATTTATTTTCAAAAATTAATATAAATTAGGACTGAGGATTTTCTTTTAATTTAATTCTCCATTATTTTCTCTAATAACAAAACATGACAAAAAAACATTTTTTCTTTAATCAATCGCAAGTAGGGTTAGTCAAAGGGTCAAAACCCTAATCGCCTCGCATTTAACTTACCGCGCGCATTTAATTCTTTTATTATTTTTGTAACTGTTTTGAGGATGTAATAGTTTTAATTAGGGTTTTTAAATTTCCGCAACTTTATTTACTGTCAACGACAATTATGTAACTGTCAAAGCCATGTAATAAGCGAAGGTTATTTTTTTCGCTTTTACTTTCCGCAAAACTCTTAACTGTTAGATGTATGTTTAGGATTGTATGGCAAGAATGCATGACAAAATTAAAATGGTTAGAAAACCCTAATGTGCAAAGATAATAAACTGAAAATAAATCACTCGCACATATTCACTATTAGGGTATACTCTCACTTCGGTTGCCTTCGGTAAATGATCATTAAGCATAGGGTGTCTTAGTGGTTGCCCTCCCGTCTAAAAAGATCAAATGTCCCATTCGAATGTTGCCTCGGAAATGTTGCCTCGAAAAAGATCTTAAGACTCTAAGGTTACTACTAGGGTGTCCTAATATTGCTTTAGTAACCGTACGTCCATTTCAAATTGACCCTTATAAATTCCAACGATGGTGCTACCTATTTCTCAACAGTAGGATAGCGCTGTCTAAAGGAAACAAGAATAGAAATGATCTTTTTTTCGAGTGGGTAGATGCTAGTAGGTACTTTCTCAAATCAAAACTTTTCACACTTACACTTTTCAAACAAATGTTCAAAACAACTTCATCAAACCCTTGAGGACTGATACAAGGGTTATCACAAAGTAAAACCTTTTTCAAAAACAAAGCACACAAACACAAGCAATTTAAAAATGAGAAAGTACCTAAGAGCCCATGGAAAACCATAGATAGAAAGGGTGCTAATACCTTCTCTTTCTATAATCTACCCCCCGTACTCAAAATTTGGAAAAAAGATTTTTTTTGTACTTTTTTCCTTTCCGGTTGGATGAAATAAAAGTCAGTGGCGACTCTTGCTTACCGCGACATTTTGCGAACGCAAAAACGCAAAACGTAAACCAGTAAAAACAGTCGGTTCTGCCACCATATCACAGAACTGGCGACTCTGCTGAGGACTTATAAGTGGGGTATACCTTAGGATCTAGGTCATTAAAATTGCTTCTCTTGATTTCTTTGTTTGCTTTATTTTTGATGGTTTTGTTTGGGGTTACTATAGATCCTATACCCGGATCTTGGGGCACTCATTAGGTAACTAGCAATAGACTGTGAGGGAACTGTACGACATAGACTGATACAGTTGAAGCAGTAGCTACGTTGGTGTGGCACTTTGGTTGGTAGCGGTATCCCTTGTGGTGAAACGAGGAGAATACGGGGCCGTTGTGTGGTTTCGTGAAGCACTAATGAACCTTAGAACCTTAGTTGAACAACTTGGCCATTAGAAAGTAGTGAGATAGCCGGCCTCGGTGTAGAGCTGAGGATTGGTTGATACTCGATGCTACACTCATTGAGATCAAACTTTCGGAATATTTCAGCCGCAAGAAAAGATTGCGTGAGCTGAAACCATGACCGATAAAGGATGGTCAGTGATATTGAGATCCTCTAGAACCCGATTACTTTTCTAGGACAGGTTTGAAACTAACTTAACTTCAAGAGGGTATTACCTTTGACCTCATGCAAGCCTTAAACCTAAGGACTTTGTGTGATTTGACTGTGTTTGTAATACCTGTGTTTGCTATACTTGTGGTTTATCATGACATCATGCATCATAACATGGCATTCATGCTTCATTACATTAACCATTTCAAAGACCGAGGGAATTTATCTTTGTTCTGTTTTGCAGATCATGGCTTCCGTGCGTAGAAATACTATCTGAATCAGCTTTGTGAAGATACCTTCCCAACTCAAAGAGCCAGTATCAAGAGTTTATGAAACTTCTACTTTCATTAAGAGACACGGTCAACTTCTCAGCATGGTTACTTCAAACTTTGATGAACAGATGATGAGCGTACTTTTTCAGTTCTTTAATCCCAAGCATCACTGCTTCACCTTTCCAGATTATCAGTTGGTACCCAACTTGGAAGAATTCTCTCAGCTATTGGGCATACCCATTCTTGAACAGGTACCCTTCATATGTATAGAAGAAGTTCCTAAGCCAGAAGTCATTGCCTCAGCCTTGCATTTGAAACGGGCTGACGTGGTATCCAATTGGGAAACTCGAAGCGGCGTTGAGGGTTTTCTAGCCAAATTTCTGATAGACAAGGCTCAACTATTTTGGGATGATATGGATTTTCAGGCTTTTGAGGAGGTCCTGGATCTTCTTATATATGGTTTAGTTCTCTTCCCTAATCCGAACTCCTTCGTAGATGTGAATGCTATCAAGATTTTCCTTTCTCGCAACCCTGTGCCTACCTTGCTTGGAGATATTTTGCACACTCTCCATACTCGTACTATGAAGAGAAGAGGGACTCTTATGTGCTACATGTCGTTACTGTCGAGGTGGTTTATTTCTCACCTCCCTAAGTCTGTACCGAAGAACGAAGAGGTTTGGGTTGGTCGCAAAGGATAATGTCACTCGCACATACAGATATTCTTTGGTGTTCCCGAGCTATGGAAGACATTTCTATTATTGACCGCTGTGGGGAGTACCCTAATGTCCCATTACTTGGTATCAGAGGGGGTATAACTTACAATCCTTGTCTAGCTTTGCGACAATTTGGTCATGCTCGAAGGGATGGTCCCCATGAGTTACTTATTGAGGATATTGTATTCAACTATGAGGATGATGTTAATGAGTATCGCTGGAGGTTCATACGAGCTTGGGGCATGGTAAACAGATCTGACACCAAAGATTTGGGACCAAAGACTTTCATTCCAATGGAGCCTTACCTCCAATGGGTACGAGCTCGTGCCCAGAAGCTTATGATGCCTTATGTGGCCATAATACCAGTGATTGTGGATCCCACTACTGAAGAAGGAATTCCTTACACGGTTCTCTCTCCTTACATGCCCACTGATCTTGGGGAGTTACAGAGATCTTGGATTCAGCTGAAGAATGAGCGGGATACTTATAGGGAACAGTTCCATGATCAAGAGAGGATGGTTTTAAAGCTCACCAGGCAGCTCCAGAAAGAAAGAGTGCTCAATGATTATATCAGCACAAAGAGAAAGTATCCATGGGACTTTTTATTTTTCTTTTCTAGTTTTAGATTTGTTTTATTTACTTTTTTGTAACGCCTTAAAGGCATTTTGAACCTTCAAATTTAAGCTAATAAAGTTTTTGTTTATTTTGGTTTGAAAATTTAAATTTCCTGAAGTCTTTGAAATCATTACATGTGCACCCCATTATCATACACATCATTACAGATACCACTACAGGTTTCTCATCTTCTTCGCTGTTTATTTCAGCAGAAATGTCTTCCGATCAAGCCATCAAAGATCTTCAGGCACAGAACGCCCAGTTCCAACAAATGTTCATCAGTCTAGCTAAAGGGCAAGAGGACCTGAAAGCCCTCATTCTGAAAGAGAAGAAGAAAAAGAAGAAGGTTGTCAGTATTCTGAATATGGGAAGAAGTTTTGGAGAGCAGTTGAAGCGACAAACTGATCTGACCTCTTCATCCAAGGAAGGGGAGAATCAGGAAGAAGAGAAGGACCATAGTCCTGCAATCTCTGACAATGATACTAATTATAATGATGAGCAATATCCTCCTGCTGAGGATAGATACAAGCATTTAGAAGACCGTCTGAGTGCCATGGAAGTTCAGAGGATACCTGGTTTGGATTTCGGAGAATTGGGACTAGTATCGGGAGTGGTCATCCCTCAGAAGTTCAAAGCTCCGGTTTTTGCCAAGTATGATGGAGTGTCCTGCCCAAAGCTCCATCTCCTCTCTTATGTCAGAAAAATCCAACCTCACGCCGCTGATAGAAATTTGTGGGTGCACTTCTTTCAAGATAGTCTGTCAAGGACTCAACTTGAATGGTTCTACTAGTTGGAGGAAGCCAATGTCCAAAACTGGGAAGATCTTGCTGCTGCTTTCTACAAGCAGTATCAGTACAAGGCCGACCTTGCTCCCACTCGTACTCAACTCCAGAGTATGTCCATGGGTGCAGGTGAAGGTTTTAAAGATTATGCTCAAAAATGGAGAGACTTGGCTGGGAGAGTTCAACCCCCATTATCAAATAGGGAGTTGGTTGATATGTTTCTAGGAACGCTATCAGGTCCATTTTTCAATCACTTAATCGGTAGCTCGTCATCTGGTTTCATCGAGCTGATTTTAACTAGAGAAAGAGTAGAAGCTGGAATTCGGAGTGGTAAAATACAGAAGGATGCCTCCTCAAGTTCAGCAAAGAAGCCTTTCGCTGGTAATAAGGAAGCTAGTGCGGTCTATAGCCCGAGGGGCCAAAGCAGATCTGAACACCGTCAAACGATAAATGTTGTAGTGATACCAAGACCCGCAGTTGCTCCACAATGCAACAATCAACAAAGGGTGGAAAGACCACAACGGCAGTTTACCCGCATCAATATGACTTTGGTTGAAGTTCTACCTCATTTATTAAAATCCTACTTGGCAACCTTGAAAGAGGCTCCCAAGAATCCAAACACTACCTCTCCCAGATACAATCCCAACGCGCGGTGCGCCTACCATTCTGAGAGTCCTGGCCACGATACAAATGATTGCTAGGCTCTGAGAAACAAAGTACAAGATTTGCTTGAAGCCAAGGAGATAGAGTTCGATTCTCCAGAAAAGCTGAATGTTATAACTGCTCCCATGCCCAAACATGGTCGTGGAGTTAATGTTGTTGACACTGATTTGTTTGTGACCTCTGTTGAAGAAATTTCTACTCCTCTTATGACTGTTAAGAAGAATTTGTTGTTGGCCGGTTTATTTCCGGGTTGTGGTGAAGGTTGCCACATGTGTTCGATTCTACCTTCTGGTTGCCGTTTGTTGAAGTCATGTGTTCAGCGCCTGATGGATAATAAAGAGATTTTGTTCGAGAACACTGTGATCCATGTTGTTCCCATTGAACACGTCGCTATTATAACCATTTCCGCCAATCCTTCCAAGGTTTCCTCGAGAAGACCTGTTAGGATTACACCTGTTCAAAGAATTGCTCCGCTGATAATCATTGTTCCTGGTCCCATCTCGTACACCTCAGACAAGGCTGTCCCATGGCATTATGGTGCTGATGTGTACTATCATGACATTAAGCAAGATCTGAAGAATGAAGAAGCTGATATTGATGTCAGTAATATTGTCGGGACTAGTAAGGTTACCCGAAGTGGAAGGGTTTTCTCTCCTGAGATTGCTCCGAAGATCATCAAGCCTACTGTTATTCCAACTACTGCTCCAACCAGCACTCCTGACATTTTTCCTGTTCCTACTCCAGTTATTACCCCTGCTACTGAGCCATTTGGGACTCAGGGCAAGGAAATTATAGGTGAGCCTGCCCGGACGGAGGAACCTAAGAAAATCGTTGTGGAAGCCTCTAAACTAGAAATAGAGGAAATATTGAAAATCATTAAGAAGAGGGACTACAATGTGGTCGAGCATCTGGGGCAGACCCCATCAAAGATATCCATGTTGTCTCTACTGTTGTGTTTTGAAGCCCATGCGAAGGCTTTGATTGCATTTCTCAAGATTGCGCATGTGCCGCAGGAAACTTCAGCAGATCAGTTCAAAGATTGTGTGGCCAGCCTGACTGTTGATAATGGGCTGGGTTTTTCAGATGCGGATCTGACAATGAAAGGAAGGAAGCATAATGATGCTCTGCATGTCTCGATTGAGTGCATGGGAACCACTATGGCTCATGTGCTGGTAGATACCGGGTCTTCATTGAATGTTCTGCCGAAGAAAGCGTTGGACCGTTTGGATTGTGAGGGTTTGACTCTAAAGCCTAGTAACATTGTGGTAAGGGCTTTTGACGGATCAAAGAGAATGGTGCACGGGGAGGTGGACATCCCTGTCAAAGTGGGTTCTCAGACTTTTGGGTCCACCTTCTACGTAATGGATATCAGGCCGTCATATTCTTGCTTGCTGGGTTGTCCTTGGATCCATGAGGCTGGGGCAGTTACTTCCACACTCCATCAAATGCTGAAGTATCTGGTGAAGGGAAAGATTGTCACAGTGCGAGGTGAAGAAGAATATATGGTGAGTCACCTCAATTCCTTCCGCTATGTAGAGATGGACGGGGAATTCATAGAAACTCCTTGTCAGAATTTCGAAGAGGTCCCTCAGATCTTGTCATCAACTGAAGTTACTACCAACAAACCTCCGTTGAAGATGGTTTCTCTCAAGGACGCCAGGGATGTGGTTGAAGAAGATGGGTGTACCAATTGGGGTCAGCTCCCTGATTTCACTCACAAAACTGACAAATTTGGTTTGGGCTTTACTACAGGGGCTCAAAGGGCTGTTAGGCGTGCTCGGGCTGGAAGACCTCCTCTACACATCAGTAATCGGGGAATTAATGCAATTGAAGACAGTGAAGAGGATTCAGACATCGACAGTTGGATCTACCCAACAACCAACGGTGGACCGAATAACTGGACGGATAGGGACTTCATACCTGTTTCTTTTATTCCGCAGTAATTGACTCATTTGTTTTAAGATTTGTAATAAACAATTTGAAACTTTATGGCTCGGTGCCTTGCCCGAGGCACCTTGGCTTTGCTTGTGAGGGCTATTATTTGTCATTTCGTATATCATTAATAAAGCATTGGACGTTTCTTGCATACAAATTTTGCGCTCCTTGTTTTTCTTTTCTGTCTCTCACTTTATCAAAACAGCTATTCTCTTACACACACTTACGTATCATACTGCAGATCCATATCAACTCTTGATCCCATTGATAACAGCTCTGCTACTGCCAGTTGTGACTTCAAAAATCCGATCAACCAAGCCGAGGTCGAAGGTGAAGATGATTGTGAGGTTCCTGGAGAACTTGCTAGACTATTACAGCAGGAAGAAAGAGCCATACGGCCTCATGAAGAGCCAGTTGAGACAGTGAATTTGGGTACATAGGAAGACAGGAAAGAGGTTAAAATAGGTGCGAATCTGGAGCCTAGTGTCAAACAACGGTTAATATAGATGATACACGACTATGTTGAGATCTTCGCCTAGTCCTATGAAGACATGCATGGTTTGGACACTGATATTGTGGTACATCGCTTGCCGACTAAAGAAGACTGTCCTCCGGTAAAGCAGAAGGTCCGCCGTATGCGCCCTGAAATGTCAGAGAAAATCAAGGCAGAGGTTATGAAACAGTTCGACGCAGGATTCTTAGCTGTCACTTATTATCCGCAGTGAGTTGCCAACGTCATTCCGGTATCTAAGAAGGACGGTAAGGTACGGATGTGTGTGGACTACAGAGATCTGAACAGGGCAAGCCTCAAAAATGACTTCCCACTTCCTCACATTGATGTTCTAGTCGACAACACCGCGTAGCACAAGATATTCTGCTTCATGGATGGTTTTTATGGCTACAACCAGATTAAGATGGCTCTTGAGGACATGGAGAAGACAACCTTCGTTACACAGTGGGGCACCTTCTGTTACAAGGTAATGCCTTTTGGGTTGAAGAATGTTTGGGCAACTTATCAACGCGCCATGGTCGCTTTGTTCCACGATATGATTCACCATGAGATCGAGGTTTATGTTGATGACATGATAGCCAGGTCCCATACTGAGGAAGAACACCTTGATCATCTCCAGGAACTGTTTGACAGGTTGAAGACGTACAAGCTGAGGTTGAATATGAACAAGTGTACCTTCGGGGTAAGGTCTGGTAAGCTTTTGGGTTTTGTTGTCAGTGGCAAAGGTATTCAGGTAGACCCTAAAAAGTTAAAAGCCATACAAGAGATTTCGACTCCCCGCACAGAAAAAGAAGTTAGAGGTTTCTTGGGACGCCTGAATTACATCACCGGGTTCATTTCACATCTGACTGCTACTTGTGAGCCAATCTTCAAGCTGTTGAAGAAAGATCAAGTGTTAAAATGGAATGATGAATGCCAGAATGCTTTTGAAAGAATCAAAGAATACCTTCAAGAACCACCAATTCTGATGCCTCCAGTTGAAGGAAGACCTTTGATATTATACCTGACAGTGCTAGACAATTCAATGGGGTGTGTGCTGGGGAAGCATGACGAGTCTGGTCAAAAAGAGCATGCAATTTACTACCTTAGCAAAAAGTTTACCGACTGTGAGACCCGATACTCATTGCTCGAGAAAACTTGTTACGCTTTGGCATGGGATGCTCGCCGACTGAGACAGTATATGCTGACTCACACTACCTTGTTGATATCAAAGATGGGTCCGATCAAATATATTTTCGAGAAGCCCGCCTTATCCGAAAGAATAGCAAGATGGAAGATGATCTTAACCAAGTACGACATCCAATACACAACCCAAAAATCAATCAAGGGGAGTGTATTGGCAGATCATTTGGCGCATCACACCGTGGATGACTACCAGTCCATGAATTTCGAGTTCCCGGATGAGAATATCATGTTGGTAACCGACTGCGAAGAACCTGGACCGGATGAGGGACCCGGGGAGGGATCCCGATGGTCTATGTATTTTTATGGAGCCTCGAACGCATTAGGTAATGGCATCAGCGCTGTAATTATATCTCCTGAGGGCTGTCATACTCCGTTCACCGCCCGATTATGTTTTAACTGCACCAACAATATGGCGGAGTATGAAGCGTGTATCATGGGTCTTCGAGCTTCTATTGACCTGAGGATTAAGTTCTTGAGTGTATTCAGAGATTTCGCTTTGGTAATAAGTCAGATCAAAGGCGAGTGGGATACGAAGCACCCGAATCTTATTCCTTACAAAGAGTATGTACTAACATTGCTCCCACACTTTGAGGAGGTAACCTTTAAACATTTCCCAAGAGAGGAGAATCAGTTAACGGACGCGCTAGCTACTATGTCTTCTATGTTCAAAGATAGGTGGGACAATGAAGTTCCCCAGATTACCATTGAGAGGTTGGATGAACCTGCACACTGCTGTGAGATCGACACCGAAGAAGTGGCAGACAAACCCTGGTTTCACGAAGTCAAAAGGTATCTTGAGGTTCAGGAGTATCCCGAAGGGGCATCTGTCAATGATAAGAAGTTTATGAGAAGGTTCGCTGCAAAGTTCTTTCTTAGCAATGGGATCCTCTATAAGCATAACCATGATTCAACCTTACTGTGGTGTGTAGACAAGAGCGAGGCATAAAGGATCATGGAAGAGTTACATGAAGGTACCTTCGGAACTCATTCCAGTGGACATACCATGGTGAAGAAAATCCTACAGGCAGGATATTACTGGTCCACTATGGAAGCCGATTGTTATCAACACTCTCGAACCTGTCATAAATGCCAAGTCTATGCTGATAAGGTGCATGTACCTCCAGTTCCCCTGAATGTTTTGACAGCTCCTTGGCCCTTTGCAATGTAGGGCATTGACATGATCGGGGAGATCAGACCTACTGCGTCTAACGGGCATCGCTTCATTCTGGTAGACATTGATTACTTTGCGAAGTGGGTTGAGGCAGCTTCCTTTGCTACAATAACCAAGAACATCGTGGCGCGGTTCATCCGACACAATCTGATATGTCGATATGGTGTCCCAGAGAGAATTATTACTGACAATGGTACAAATATCAATAACACAATGATCACCGAGCTCTACAAATAATTCAAGATTCAGCATCATAACTCTTCTCCCTACCGGCCGAAAATGAATGGGGTTGTTGAAGCAGCTAACAAGAACATCAAAAAAATAGTGCAGAAGATGACGGTGACATACAAAGACTGGTACGAGATGTTACCATTCGCTCTTCATTGGTATCGTACCTCAGCACAAACATCGACATTGGAAACACCCTACTCTTTGGTGTATGGCATAGAGGCAGTCCTACCCATCGAAGTCCAGATACCCTCTCTCAGGATTATGAAGGATGCGAGTTTGAACGAAGACGACTGGACCCAAACCCGACTTGATCAGCTGAATCTAATCAATGAAAAAAGACTTACTGTTATCTATCATGGTCAGACGTGTCAAAAGCGAATGATCAAGGCTTTTAACAAGAAAGTCAGACGTCAAGAATATCAAGTCGAGGATGTAGTGATCAAACACATCATACTACCGCAAGGTGATCCCAGAGGAAAATGGACCCCCACATACGAAGGGCCATTTGTGGTTAAGAACATTTTCTCGGGAGGAGCTATGATTTTAACCACCATGGATGGTGACGACCTTCCTCACCCCGTCAATGCAGACATAGTTAAAAGATACTACGCATAATCAAAGACCCTCTAGGTTGAATGGCCTAGAAAAAAATAAGGGCTTCCCGGCGAACCAAAAAGGTTTAGGCAAAAGTAAAGGATGAAAATGAAAAAACTGTACACCCGGCAAGTCGAAAACCTGAAAAGGCGACTTAGGCAAAAAAGGGTATCTCGGTGGACTGAAAACCCGAAAGGGCGGTCCAGGCAAAAATGGCGGTCTCATTGGATCATCTCGCAACCAGACTTCGGTATCAACTATCAAACTCGGACAGCGCCAATCAATCTGATCAACCTTCGGCCAAGTAGCAAGGTGATGAGACGCTTGAAGATAAATGAAATAGCAGAGTTGGAACCTGATGGGATTGTTTCACATAATTGTTTTCTTTTTTTTACAAATTGTAATTTCTTTCGGCGGCATTCTCTTACTAGGACGTCAGCCTCTTTGTACAAAAATGCCTATTATGGGCCAATGGCAAAAATCAATACAATTCATTTTCACAAGAAATTTCAATTTGTTTTTCTTTTTCTGTTTTGTTTTACAAGAACATCCAATGATTCATTTTTTATATATGCATTTGAAAATAATGGCTGCTCATAAATATTTACACAAGAAACAAAAGACGAATACTCATAATGCCAAAAACAGGGAAAACAAGAAGTGCCCGAACATTACAGTTACTCTGCCCATCAGGTACCAGGATAGAGCCAGTTTGAGAACATGAGTAGTGGTACATACACTTCCCACAGAGTAAAAAGTATCCAAAGACAGTGATGTTAGCTTTCCCGAACAGGACATAACTCTCCCCAGCTGAGGTTCACAATCGCGAGTGAGTCAGTAAATTTTTCCCCAAGCAGAGTTTATTTCTCTCACAAGCAGAAATTCAATATCCAACAGAATTCATTATCACCAGCAACGGAAATTCATCCCCAGCTGAGTTTATTTCTCCAAATCAGCAGATATATCAACAAAGTATCTCCTCTCCAACAGAGTTATTCCCCGCAGAGTTATCCTCAAACAAGGTCTCTTCCGGCAGAATATTCACCAGCCGAATGGATGTGAATCCCTAGCTAGTCATCTTTGTTCACCATCCCCAACAGAAGTAGAGGAACTATGGTTTTTTTACAACAGACAAGAATACCATTTTTCATACTCTCCAAACAGCAGTCAGGGATTTATTTTCCCGGACTCAGATTATTACGTCAGCATTTCATGTTCATACATCATGACATGTGCATACATTACATATAACATAATCTCAGTTATTTTGAGAACCTCATCACAATGCATCTCATGCATCGCACATAACTAACCATGTATTTCTTTCAGGAAAGACAGTTATTATCAACAATTTCCAGCAGGTCCATGATCAACACTCGAAGCTAAACAGAGTAATCATCGGTGCGAAAAATGCAACCTTACGCGGGTTCCTCACAGAAGTCCTACACAAACCTAGCACAACGCAAGCCCTACTATCCAGGCTTTTCATCTCGAAGTAACCCTACTATCCAGGTTCCTTCTCACAGCCCTACTATCCAGGCTTTCATCTCAAGGTAACCCTACAATCCAGGTTCCTTCTCACAGCCTTACTATCCAGGCTTTTCATCTCAAGGTAACCCTACGACCCAGGCTCCTTCTCAAGCCCTACTATCCAGGCTTTCATGTCGAAGTAACCATACGATCCAGGTTCCTTCTCACAGCCTTACTATCCAGGCTTTTCATCTCAAGGTAACCCTATAACCCAGGTTCCTTCTCAAGCCCTACTATACAGGATTTCATATCGAAGTAACCCTATTATCCAGGTTCCTTCTCAAGCCCTACTATCCAGGCTTTCATCTCAAAGCAACCCTGTTATCCAGGTTCCTTCTCAAGCCCTACTATCCAGTCTTTCATATCAAATTAACCCTACTATCCAGGTTCTTTCTCACAGCCCTACCATCCAGGCTTTCATATCGAAGTAACCCTACTATCCAGGTTCCTTCTTACAGCCCTACCATCCAGGCTTTAATATCGAATTAACCCTACTATCCAGGTTCCTTCTCACAGCCCTACCATCCAGGCTTTCATATCGAAGTAACCCTACTATCCAGGTTCCTTCTCACAGCCCTACCATCCAGGATTTCATATCGAAGTAACCCTACTATCCAGGTTCCTTCTCAAGCCCTACTATCCAGGCTTTCATCTCGAAGTAACCCTATTATCCAGGTTCCTTATCAAGCCCTACTATCCAGGCTTTCATCTCGAAGTAACCCTACTATCCAGGTTCCTTCTCATAACCTTACTATCCGGGTTCTTCCTCTCTTATCCCCAGACAGCAGTCCACAACACTGTAAGACCGGGACACGATCAAACACGATTGGTTTCGCATTTCCCCAGTAAATCGCGGTTCAGATTGTACTCCGACCAGATACGCAGCACACTGCCGCTTCCTCAAGCCGGAGTTATTCCCCAGTAGAGTAACGGACAAATGATGCTCCTAAAACTCTAGTTCTCCTAAGACAGGAAATCAACATCCCATAGATGGCATCTTTAAGCCCATCTCCTGCAATTCTCCGTCGCATCCAGGATGGCATCTTTAATCCCATCTCTGACAATCTTCAATCCTCGACCTCTAAATGGCATCTATAAGCCCATTCCCGATATCATAAATCAAGTACTACTTCATGCGAGTGCAAGTTTCTGGGCACTCTAGTGTTCAATCATCTTCCACCTTCAGATCACGAAAGGAAGACGAGCCAATCTACATCTTCGGGTTTAAGAAGATTGAACAGGGGCAGTTGTTGTACCCCCAAAATTTTCCCTCCCATATTTCTCAACACATGGCAAGTGATGTCCCCAAATTGCTCAAGGAAGTTCAAGAGTTGACCAGACAAACTCTCTCCTAAGGCAGTATACCTCAAATTAGGGTTTCCATCTTCATCAATATGTGCAAACCACAAAGGACTCAAATGCTCACCATTGTCCTAATATGTTCTCAAGATCATCCATGTAAAGTTTCAAGCCTTGCAGAAAAAGTTTGCTCAGTCAATTGCTCAAATGCCTGAAAATCAATTGTACTAGATCAAAAGTCAACTGTGGCCCACATACAGTCAAACTTCAAGGTTTTTGGTCAACATCCTCATTTTGAAGTATTATCCATCATTTGATCAAGGGTTGATCATGATTCCTCAAGGATTGCTCCCAATTCATCAAAACCTAAAAGTTGCTAAATTAGGGTTTTATAGGAAAAGCCAACAACTTTGACCAAGCATAACTTTCTCATACTTTATCGGAAATGACCCATCCAAATCTAATTTTGAAGAGGATGCAATTCCCTACAAGTCATCATCATCTCCCAAGTACAGAATATGCACTCACAAAAAGATATGAATTTTGACATTATAGGTCCTTTTGAAAAGTCAACAAAAACACCTTTTGGGTCAAAGCATCATACATGAACATGGAAGACTCAATTGAGATAATACCAAAGGTTTATTTATAGGACATCCTAAGCTTTCTAAAAAGTCCAAGAACACCTCTCTAGGGTAAAAACTGAGAGAGTTATGCATTGGCCAAGTTGACCATTTTTGCAAAATTGCCAAAAGTCAAATGTGCTCAAATTTGCATTTTTTGCTAAATGGGCCCAACTTTTTATGCTTGCACCTCAATTATAATGTGATCCACGACTCAAATTTTCACTCACCCATTATGTGCTGCATTTTTCAATTTATTTTGATTTTTCATTAATTAAAAAGTGAATTAAATAAAATAAATGATGAAAATTAACAAAGATATGATTTGATTTGTTTTTTTGACAGATTGGCAATCAAGATATGCTGAGTTAACAAGATCAAATCGAATCAAGGTCAATTGGTACAAGAAAGGCATGATTTGGCTCAAAATAACAACATATCATATAGCTTGCAAATCAAATCAAATCTTGGATAAATGCAAAGATTTAGTCCAAGTTTGTTAACCTAATTCACTCTAGGTTATATAGTGAACAATTCCAGATCAAAGACAGGGGTTGAGCAGTCGTGAAAACACCAAACCAAATTCCAAAAAAGTGACAAAAAGTGTTGGATCGTTTTTGCATCTAGAGATCAATTCAGACCATTCCAACGCTGCTAATCGATTCTTGGACCTTCCTAGAAGCCAATTGGATCAGTTTCAAGGCATGAAGCACCCAGAAACACCAACTGTAACTCACACGGTTTGCGTTTTTTTTCCAGAATCGATTATCCCAATTCTTGCATCATTAGCAATTTTAATTGTCATATTTGTGATTATCATCATGTTTGCAAGCTAACTGTATTATTTAATTTCTTTTTTGAAGCATGTACACGATGTTGCCATTGCTAGGGTTTTTGTGTTATTTTTAGGGTCTTTTTGTACATGAACAATTGGGCCTTGAATCAGGTACCATGATACTCGTGAGGATAAGACGAGTTAATTGGTGCCATTACCTTTCATTTATCTTGCGTGTATAGCATTTTTGAAATATGCAGGGTTATACCTACAGTGGATGTCTGTCGGTAAAAGTCCTTTTTTCTAAAACGACGGTTGCAGCGAAGAAGAACATGGTAGCGCAGCTGGCAAAGCATCACAGGAGGCAAGCATAAGGACCTGGGTTCGATCCCAGGTCCCAACATTTGCTTTCTATTATTTTTTCTCATATGATCGGGTGCACCACATTCCCAACCATCCACCATATAACTCAAGATCTGGTCATCAGATCCATCTCCAGCCAAGATCCAACGCCTGCAAGGAAGGAGTAGGATGAACCACAAAGTCAACACTACACCGGATCCAGCGCTGACTGGGCTTGGGAGCTTAATGGGCCAAAGATATTCAGATTAACACCCCCAGCATTGTTATTCAACACAGGCCCAATTCTCAACTTCTTTTTATTTTTTTATTTTATCTTTTATTTTGTTTAATTATTTTATTTTTAAAATTAGTTTTAATTAAATCATAAAAATAAAAAAAGTCAAAAAAAATTAGATTTAGTTGTTTTCTTATTAAATTTATTTATTTTAAGTAATTAGATTAATATTTAAATTAGGGTAACTTTAATTTGTTTTTTTACAATTAAAATTAAATTAGAAAATTAGGTTAACTCTTGATTTAATTTTTCTCTTTTTTTCTCAAATAAAAAAAAATACAAAAATAGGTTGTTTAGGATTAATTAATTTATTTTCAAAAATTAATATAAATTAGGACTGAGGATTTTCTTTTAATTTAATTCTCCATTATTTTCTCAAATAACAAAACATGACAAAAAATATTTTTTCTTTAATCAATCGCAAGTAGGGTTAGTCAAAGGGTCAAAACCCTAATCGCCTCGCATTTAACTTATCGCGTGCATTTAATTCTTTTATTATTTTTGTAACTTTTTTGAGGATGTAATAGTTTTAGTTAGGGTTTTTAAATTTCTGCAACTTTATTTACTGTCAACGACAATTATGTAACTGTCAAAGCCATGTAATAAGCGTAGGTTATTTTTTCCGCTTTTACTTTTCGCAAAACTCTTAACTGTTAGATGTATGTTTAGGATTGTATGGCAAGAATGCATGACAAAATTAAAATGGTTAGAAAACCCTAATGTGCAAAGATAATAAACTGAAAACAAATCACTCGCACATATTCACTCTTAGGATATACTCTCACTTCGGTTGCCTTCGGTAAACAATCATTAAGCATAGGGTGTCTTAGTGGTTGCCCTCCCGTCAAAAAAGATCAAATGTCCCATTCGAATGTTGCCTCGAAAAAGATCTTAAGACTCTAGGGTTACTACTAGGGTGTCCTAATATTGCTTTAGTGACCGTACGTCCCTTTCGAATTGACCCTTACAAATTCCAACGACTGTGCTACCTATTTCTCAATAGTAGGATAGCGCTGTCTAAAGGAAACAAGAATAGAAACGATCTTTTTTTCGAGTGGGTAGATGCTAGTAGGTACTTGCTCAAATCAAAACTTTTCACACTTACACTTTTCAAACAAATGTTCAAAACAACTTCATCACACCCTTGAGGACTGATACAAGGGTTATCACAAAGTAAAACATTTTTCAAAAACAAAGCACACAAACACAAGCAATTTAAAAATGAGTAAGTACCTAAGAGCACATGGAAAACCATGGATAGAAAGGGTGTTAATACCTTCCCTTTCTATAATCTACCCCCCGTACTCAAAATCTCGAAAAAGTATTTGTTTATGTACTTTTTTCCTTTCCGGTTGGATGAAATAAAAGTCGGTGGCGACTCTTGCTTACCGCGACATTTTGCGAACACAAAAACGCAAAACGCAGACCAGTAAAAGTAGTCGTTTCTGCCACCGTATCACAATAACTATGGATGAAAAGGGTGCTAACACCTTCCCTTTTCATAATCTACCCCCCGAACTCAAGAAAATAATCTCAATGGTCTTTCCTCTTCTTTTCACCCTTTCCTTTATTTGGATAAAAGAAAAGTAGGTTGCGACTCTTGCTATCTGCAACAATTGCAATAAAACGCAAAACACCTAAGTCAGTTCTCCCACCGTGTTACAGTCTGCCCCAATTATTCCACAATATTGTAGTCACTTTTCCGTATGATTTTCAGTATCTCTTCCATTTCTTTTTTAGAAGCTTCAGGAATGGCTTCTTTATGTACCTCCGTTCGGGCAGGCTCAACCAGTACCTCTTAGCCCCAAGTCTCAGTTGACTCAGTAGCAGGGATAACAACAAGAATGACAGTAGGGGTAGCAACAGGAGTAGCAAGAGTAGTAACAGGAACATTAGCAGGAAGAACCAAAGGAGTAGCAATAGTCTTTGGGGAGATCTCAGGAGAGAATATCCTTATGCTTCTGGTAATTTTACTGGTACCAACAATGTTGTCGATGTTAGGATCAGTATCTTCAGCGACTTCATCTTTGATAGCCAATAGGCCTTTCTTGACACCATGGTAGTAGACATCATCTCCATAGTTCCAAGGAATAGCCTTATCCGAGGAATATGGTATCGGCCCAGGAAAAGTGATAATTAAAGGAGCAACCTTTGGAGTGGATGTAATCCTAACGGGTCTTTTAGAGGAGACCCTAGGAGGATTGTCGGAAATGGTAATTATTAAAATATCTTCACACGGACTTCTTGTAGAGGAAGTCTTCTCAAACAGAATTTCTTTGTTGTTCATCAGGCGCTGGACACCTAAACAATAAGCAACCATTGGGTAGATACGCACACAGGTGGCAACCTTCACTACAGCCCGGAAATAAACCGGCTCGCAAAAGATTCTTCTTAACAATCGGAAGAGGAGTAACTAGTTCATCAATAGAAGAAACAAGTAGGTCATCATCAATAGCATTAGCACCCTGGCCATACTTGGGCATTGGAGTCGTTATCACATTGGGGGTTTTCGGAGTGTCAAAAATAAATCTCCTTTGCCTCAATGAGATCTTTCACTTTGTTTTTCAGAGCCCAACAATCGTTCGTATCATGCCCCGGACTATCTGAATCGTAGGTACATCGAGCATTTGGATCATATCGGGAAGATGTAATGTTTGGATTTTGAGGAGGCTCCTTCAGAGTAACCAGAATAGACTTCAGCAAGTGTGGCAAAACCTGAGATAAAGACATGTTAAGCCGGGTGAATTATCTTCTAGGCGTGTCCTGCCTGCGCTGATTGTTTTTTCGTTGAGTTGATACAAGGTTGGAGATCATTACAACTCCTACCATTGGACGGAGTTCAGTTTTGCTTTGATTCCTATGATAGTAGGTAACACTTACTTCTTTCTTCCTATAGAATGGTTTCTTTACTGTACTTGAAGACACATCTCCCTGAATCTTACCGCTCTTGATACCAGCCTCTACTCTTTCACCTGTCAATATCAGCTCGGTGAACCCAACTGAAGATCTCCCGATCAGATGTTTGAAGAATGGGCCTGACAAAGTACCCAAGAACATATCTACCAGCTCTCTATCAGACAGAGGAGGCTGGACTCTTCCCGCAAGATCTCTCCATTTCTTGGCATAATCTTTGAAGCCCTCACTGGAACCCATAGACATGCTTTGAAGTTGTGTACGGGTTGGAGCAAGGTCAGCATTGTATTGATATTTCCTGTTGTTGTACCCCAAAATTTTCCCTCTCACTTATCAAGAATTAGCTCACAAGATCTCCTTGGGCTCAAGACTGCACTAGGGTTTGATCAGCTCAAGACACCTCCTTAGGCACTGATGACCAAAATTAGGGTTTGAGTTTGCATAAGGATTTTTCAACTATCAATACTTCATATTACTTTCATGTACCATTATGGACCCCCAAGATTACTCATGTCAAGTTTCAAGCCTTGGATCACATTTTTGCTCAGTTAATTGAGCGGTTGACCTAAAAATAAGTTGTATTGGAGAAAAGTCAACCATGGCCAATTTACAGTCAAACTTCATAATTTTTTATCCATATCAACATTTTAAACCCATATGTACCATTTGATCAAGTTTGGACCATAATTCCTCAAGAAATTTGATCAAATCTCCAAAAGGGCCAAATGGTCAAAATTAGGGTTTTGACTGGGAAAGGGCAATTTCTGATTTTTGACCTAACAAATGGTCAATTGGTTCAAGGCATGATCTCAAGAGTCCAATTGCATAATTTTAACCTAATGACATGATTCAAAATATTGCAAACCCATTGGATTGACAGATGAATTTTGCAGTCAATTGATCAAAAGTCAACTGTATACTGAAAAGTCAAACTTTGACTTTTTGGTCAAATTTAAGCACCAAAGATCACAATTCATCAAAACATGTCAAAATAGGAAACTTATTCATCAATAAATCAAGAAATCAAGATTTCATTTTGAAAAGTCAAAATTTGTAAACTTAGAAATTTTTTTGTGTCAAAAATTTCTTATTTTTTCATAACTTTGAGCAATTTTTTCATTATGATGCAAGATGATTCAAAGGAAACTTCCAACATGAAAGTTTTAGATCTCCATGAAATCTACAACTTTTATTCATACAACTTCTCCTAAAAGTGCTTGGATCTCAAGTTATAATTTTATGAATACATGCTCATGAACTAAAAAAGACTTAGTGAAATTTTGCCCTAGTTAGGGAGATTTTTTACCTAACTTCATGGCAATTTTTCACATAGTTCCAAGGGGAATATCCAAAAGCAATTCAAAGATGAGTTGTAGAGAACATTTAAATCTTTCCAAAATGTCCAAGAACTCCTTGATATCATTCTTGAGTAGGGAGAATCGAAGAGATGAAGTTGGTGTTTTGTCACTTGAATTATAGGTCATTTTCATGATGAACACAAATGCAAATCAATGTTAGGCTGCATAATCTTTTCTTTTCAGGCCTCAAAATTGTTTGTCACTCCATAATTAATGGATTACACAAACTTTTGAGCTATAATCCAAGTGATTTAAGCTTTATCCAATTCACATTGCCATTTTGGGAAGAAAGTTAACAATACCATTCTTGAAAAGCAAGCTTTATGAATAAAGTCCACTCTTGAGCCTCTAACTCGTTCCCTCTAATCACACTTCATCTACCAAGTCAGAAGCAAGTGTGTTTAAAGCTTAACCATTCTATCTCAGCAATTACACAAGGCGTTGAAACTTGTTTTCTCAAAAATCATATGTTTAGCTTAAGGATGCAAATTCAGATTCTGATCAACAACAGGTCTCCAAACTTGTTGCTTATAAATAGAAGCACTATTCGTGAGCTAGGATATAAGCTTAAGCACCCTGAAATACACCAAAGCTCTCTCAAATCAGAAATTTCCCAAAAACTCCATTGTTGCACAATTTCTGACCTTGAACCTCAAACTCACCTTTCCCTCGTGCATTTATTGGCCTTTTAGTTTCTAAAGATTCTTTGCATCAAGGGTAACTCATCCCTGTACCTGTTTCACTTCTGTAATACCATTTTCCTTGTCTTCCATAATAAAAAACAGAGCATCACAATTGGACTTCTCCAGACCATTCCAGCCATCCTCAGCTCAAGCCAACCATTGCATTAACTTCCTAGAGGTCCAAGGAAGCTAACTTGATCGTCGACACTGCCTAAAACAAGCTCAAATCCATTTCACGATTTCCAGTTTTGAGGTATTTTTCTTGAACTTCTATCTCATTATTTAGGCATTGTTAGGCTTGCATTTGTGAAGATAAAATGTAGACCTCATTGCCACGAAGCTGTACATATCCTTAGTTTGCATTTACATGGCCTGAGCTTAGAGAATTTTAGAGTTGAAGTTTCTGAAATTTTTAGGGTTCAAATTAGGGCCAGAGAAATTCTCATTTATCTTTGACATTTAGCTTTAGTTATTTACATAGTTAGATTCGTGAGAAAGAATGCAACAAATTTCATTTTTTCATCTTCCATTTTTATTGAGAAATAAAGAAGTTACAGGTACACCGGCTGGAGGTTGAAGATGAAGTCATCAGGACTTGATTTTCCTTAAATATTTATTGTTTTGTTTATATAAACGGATGTATAGCCACCCCAGTGGTAAAGCACGCGCCTGTTCACCCCATGGTCCTGGGTTCAAGCCCCAGCGTGACCATTTTTACATTTTTACATATTTTTTGACATTTTCTGATTTGTTTGCAGGCGCTGGGCCCTTTGGGCCTGGCTTCCTTTTTTTTGTTTTTGCTGACTAACTCCCTGCCTACTTTTGGCACCCCCTAGCCCATTTATTTTTATTTATTTATTTATTTCATTTTTCCTTTTAAATATATTTTCTAAAATACTAAAAAAATCATAAGAAAATACAAAAAATAATAGATTTATGTTTTGACATTATTTAAATACTTTTCTCACACAAAAAATTATTTTTATTCATCATACTTTATTTATCTTTACTAATTATCTTGTAAATTTAATTTAAAACTAGGTTATTATTTATTTTCTTTTACACTAATTAAAATATATTTATTTTAATATAAAAAAGGCCAAAAATATTTTACAACACCATATATTATTTTCTAGACAAAAATACAAAAATACTTTTTCTCTAAACTTATTTTCTTTTAATCAACTAAATATAATTAGGGTTTTATTCAAAAAATATTTTCTTAATTAATTTATTTTCTTAATTAGTTTAAGTTAATTTAATTTTGATTTAATTATTTTTCTCTAATTAGGTTTAGGTTAAAACCTCTTTCATATAAAAATCCAAACAAAAATCATTTCTTTCCATTTGCATTTGTACTTTATATTTATTCATTTCCTTGTACATTTATTCAATTTGGTTGTAATAGATTAATTAGGTTTATATTATTGCAATCCCCATTCACAAATTTTATACCCCCTTCCCAGAAATATTGTAATAGTGTAGTAACTTTAAATTTTGCAATTTATCGCTTTCATATATACAATGCTAGTAATTAGGGTTTGTATGGAAAGACTAAAACCAATACTTAGAAAACCCTAATTCAAGACTAAATCAAGCATGAAAACAATACACTTGCACACAAGCACCCCTAGGGTTACTCCACTTGGTTGCCTTATACAAAATGGCCATATTACGCATGTGAGGTATCTTAGCAAAAACAAGCAAATACAAGATCATAGTCCCTCGATGACGCTATCTAAGTTGCCTTACAAATGATCTTAGTCCCTAAAAAATAATGCTAAGATACATTGCAATATTTCTAATCATGGTTATACGATGACCCACGCCCGTCCCGTTTACATCCAAAGATAGGGTTACTTACCAAATCAATGGTAAGACAACAATGTCACAGGAAAAGAAAATGAACAAGAAAGACATTTGAGTAGGTAGATTCCTCCCGATTACTTGATCAATTTCAAACAAAACATCCTTGCTATTTTCAAAACAATCACATACACTTTCAAACATCTTACAAAATTGAAAACATTTTCAAAAGATCAACATCTTTGCATACATTCTTACGAACGAGAATCATTACAAAGATTACCTAAACAATGGTCTGTTTACAAAATACTTTTAAAAAAACCACACAAAGCATAATTTCAAACAAAAAGCAAGTGATGTAGCAAGTAACTAAGAGACCATGGAAAACCATGGATGAAAAGAGTGCTAATACCTTCCCTTTTCATAATATACCCCCCGAACTCAAGAAATAATCTCAAAGGTCTTTCCTGTGCTTTTTCACCTTTCCTTTTGGATAAAAGAAAAGTCGGTGGCGACTCTTGCTAACCGCAACATTTGCGATCAAATGCAAAACCCTCAAGTCAGTTCTCCCACCGTATCACAGAACTGGCAAATCTGCTGGGGAAATTTTTAAAAATGGGGTTACCTTAGGGATAGATCACATCTACTTGCTTTCATTGTTTGACTTGTTTGCTTTACATTATGGTTCTTTGTTGGGTTTGAATCCTCTACTCGGATTTGGGATACATTATAGGTAAGTAGCAATACGGTGTGGAAACTGTGCGGGGTATACCGACGTGGTCTAAGCAATAGCTACGTTAGTGCGACATATTTGTGGGTACCGGTAGAATTTGAGTTAATCAAAGAGAATACGGGGCCGATGAGTGATGTCATGAAGCACTAATGAACTTTTAGAACCTTTACTTGACCAACTTGGCCTTTAGGATGTAGTGAGATGACCGACTTTGGTGCAGTCCGAAGTTGGTAGATACTCGATACTACACTCATTGAGGTTTGGTTTCTTGGGATATTTCGGTCGCCATTAAAGAGGCTTGTGCTGAAATAATGACCAAGGAAACAAACCAGTGATATTGAGCTCCTTAGAACCCGGTTACTATTACTAGGATAGGATTAAGCCAATTAAACTTCAAGAGGGTACTTACCTATAAAACTCCATGCAAGCCTAAACCTAAGGATTTGTTTGTTTTGTTTGTATATGCATACTTGTACATAACATCATGAACATCATATACATCCACTAACCATTTCAAGGATTTTGGGATTCATCTTTGTTCTTGTTTTGTAGGATATGGATTCACTTTGCAGGAAAACTATTCAAGTCAACCTTGTAAGGATACCTCCACAACTTAAGGAGCTTGCTTCAAGGATTCCTGAAAACTATCCATTTACCAAGATACATGATCGCCTACTCAACTTGGTCACCTCCAACACAGATGAGGATATGATGAAGGTGCTTTTTCAGTTCTTTGATCCTTTACACCATTGCTTCACATTTCCCGACTATCAACTTGTGCCTACTTTGGAAGAATTCTCCCAACTCTTGAGGATTCCCATTCTCAACCAACTACCTTTCAACGGTATGGAAAGAGACCCAAAGCCATAAGAGATTGCTCAAGCTCTACACTTGCACTCATCTGATGTCACAACTCATTGGGAAACAAGGAGTGGTGTCAAAGGTTTCCTAGTAAAGTTCCTGTTTGAGAAAGCCCAAAGTTGTTGGAATTCCTTGAACTTGCAAGCCTTTAAGGAAATTGTGGCTCTCCTCACTTATGGGATGGTTTTGTTTCCAAATCCTGACCAACTCATAGATGTCAACACCGTCAAAATCTTCATATCCCGCAACCCGGTGCCTACATTGCTAGGAGATATCCTACACTCTTTTCACACTCGCACAATAAGGAAAAGAGGTGTCCTTATGTGTTGCACTCCTCTCTTGGCAAGATGGTTTATTTCGCATCTTCCCCAATCTGTATTAAAGAATGAGCAAGGTTCAAGGTGGTCAGAAAGGTTGATGACGCTCAAACATTCTGACATTCATTGGTGCTCCCGATCCAAAGAGAATGTTATCATTGTCGACCGTTGTGGAGAATTCCCTAATGTCCCTTTACTTGGCATTAGGGGAGGTATCACCTACAACCCATGTTTATCCTTAAGACAGTTTGGTTACGCCCGAAGGGATGGCCCGCACGAGATGCTAATTCAAGGTTTGGTATTTGACTACGACAAGGACGACCAAGGTCTTCGCCAGATATTTATCCGAGCTTGGAGGATGTTGAATAAGGTGGATAGCAAGACTTTAGGGCATAAAAATTCCATCCCTCTTGAGCCTTACCTCAAATGGGTACAAACTCGTGCTCAAAGTCTTATGATACCTTACCCCTCCATTCTCCCGGTAATCATTGAGCCTGTCATGGAGGGAGATGTTCCATACTGTTTACCGTGGTTTTTGGTAAACAATAGTTGATCCTCCAAAAAGGAAAGTCCTTTTGGTTACTCGCGGGATTGATCATATTGATCCCAGAACATATGCTAACTTTTATGCTGGTTTGATATGAAGGTTAATATCTAGGAAGAACGCACGTTCGACCAAGGATATGGGTTTTATGGTTTTGGAAAGTAAGAAAGCAACTAGAAGTGCAGGTAAAGATGTAGGAAATGTAAACTATGCAAAAGAATATCAAAGCAATGTAAAAAGACTTTATTAATAAAAAATGGTGTTTCCAACGTACATTCTCAGTTATTCTTTCACACACAGCGGGTATTTGAATAATGTTGAGTAACTAGCACAATAAGTTGAACACACCGAAAATTTACACAAACTTCCTATTTTTATACTAAAATTATGTAACTGTCGAGGGGTGGCTTTGCTCTAGGATGAAGACAAGTGTCTTCTGCATGTCCCTCAACCTCTATCTTCCTGCCACATCGCTTTCCCTTAACTGCTGGCGAACTGCATTTCCCTCCAATCTTCAAATTCAAATACCTTTCGTCCTTGGTGCTGACACGAAGGTTTGTTCTTCTAGTCAAAGGTCACAGGACCTTTCCCGTCGAAGGCTTGATGATGATGTCTGGTCGAAGACCAATTTGTAACTCAGATATTTTCTCTAAGTTTTTTCCATCCGTCGAAGCATTTTCCAGCTTGGCTTTATCTGCTCTATTTTTGGTCTATGGGGCCAATATATAGTAGGTGTCGAATTCAAGAGCCAACAAATTTCCCCCCAAGAATGCATGTTTCAACGTCGAGAGAAATAGTCATTCTTTAAAATTCCTATTCGACACCTGTCTCTTTTGTCCAAAAGGCTTAACGTGCGCTTTTCGCCTTCCAACAGTTGCCACACTCAGAACCATCATTACTCTTTTCCCAAGACGTCTTTTCAATCAGCCGTTACCATGCTGACATTATGACCATTACTTCTAGAACCTAGGCAAGCATGTCAAACATTCCCCATCACCTGCACGATAACTGCTTTGCTGCTTGCCACGTGCCCCACTACGTCCATAGCATTAAATGGCCTTGATGAGACACACTTCCCCCTGGACACTATAAATAGCCTTGAGCCCTCTCTTTTGGAACTTTCACAAGACTTAGCATTTTTAATCTCCTCTGCAGAAAAACACCTTACACCGTCATCTTCGTTCCTTACTATCTCATAACAATGGCTTTCCTCTCTAACGCTCCCAACAACCCCAAACCTAAGAATGTTGCTGACGTACAGCGTAAACCAGAGATCTTCCCCACAAGCTCTTCTCCTGCTTCGACTGAGGGGCCAAGGTTCGTCTCTGAACCCATGACTAAAGAAAGGCGTGAGGCGCACAATTCCCAGCTCCTCATTCCTGTTAGATATTCTGAGAATCTAAATTCCATGTCTGGCCCTTTATCTGCATGCGTCGAGGATCCCACAAAAAATCGTGCTTTCTTCCCCACTCACCCTAGGCTCAAGCCCATAGGTTGTGTGAAGAAACCCAGGAACGATCCTGAGGATGCGACTCCAGCTAACCAGCAACATGCTCAGACAAAGGAGGACATTAACCTTTAGTTCATGAACAAATGAATAGGATCTTTCGATCGTGCCCTAGTCTATCTTCAGAATATTCAGACTGGCTGAATAAGATGGAGAAGGTACAAACCCCATTTTGGAAGGAAATGGGGATTTATGACTTGGTGATGCTGTTGAAGACAGGGTTGTCTTACTGCCCTCTTATGTTAGTGTCCTCGCTATACTTCTGGGACAGCGCCCACTTCACGTTTCACCTTCCTTGTGGAATGGTGACCCCAACTTTCTTCGACATAGCAGCAATCATCGGCCTTCGACCAACTGGTGACTACTTCGACCCAGAGGATTTATCTGAGGATGCCATTGGGTTTTCAGCTACGAAGCCCATATATACCACATTCATCAACCATTTTCATGATAAATCCTGCAGCACTATGTCGGAGGTGGAACATATAGCTTTCTTAGCTATGTGGCTGTCTCGATTCGTCTTCTGTACCAAGTCACTTCAAGTGACTAAGAAGATGTTTACGCTTGTAACACAGCTTCATCATGGCTATCCTCTCTGCTTGGCTGAGTTAATTTTGGCCAATCTGTATGAGTCCATCAGCAATGGTGTGACTCAACTCAAAGTCATCGGAGATAGGGCAAGCTTGCTCCTTTCTGGCCCTTTTTGGCTTCTTCAACTCTGGCTCAATGCCAATTTCGAATCTTTTCTTCCTCAAAAGAATAAGATAAACGAAGAGGCCCCAAAAATTCTAAACAGGAGGGTCGAAGGCACCAGGCTAGTTTTGTTGACTCCGACTGACGAGGGTCAACAATTCCAAAAGGCCTTCACCAGATTTGTGATTATGTTTGCAGAGCGCCAAAATTTTGTTTGGACCATGGCTCCCTTCGCTAGTCGAAAAGTCGGCCCATAATGGTTCACTCGACCATTTCCTTCGGCTGATGAGGAGGACTTGGAGGACGAATATGTGGCTATTTGGGAGTCGTTTCTTCGACCCAGAATCATGCCTCTGAGATTCAAGAGTTCAAAGAATCAATTAAGTTTGATTGCTTACCAACCGAATCTTGTCTCTCAACAATTCGGTATTGTCCAGTCACTCCCATCTCCCATCTACTCTCGAGAGAAACTGCTATGATTTTATAACGCAGATTACTCAGAGGATGCTGCTACCAAGCACATTGGTAGGTACGTTGGTCGGACCGTACTAACTTTGTTCGACTTCAATCTCAATTTTATGTGTTCGCCCAATTTTGAGGGGTGGTGGAGGTAATATTATAATGAGGAATTCTTCGACGAGAAGGATTTCGCCCACCACCTTCGTGAGGCGTACAAACTGGTCCTTGACAAGATCAAGAAAGGTAATAGTTTCTTTCTTTTTGTTTCTTTTTCTTAGATTCAATCATTCGACTCAACTTATATTTGTTTCTTGTATAGTTGTCAAGAGGACCAGCACAAAAAAGGCTGCTGAAAGCACCAAAGGGGGAGACCCTTCTGTGAACCCTTCACCAAAGGTATTCACTTTCTGCTATACCTTTCTCCTTTACTATTTTCTAGTATAGATGCTGATGTCTTTGACTCTTATCTTTCTGGGTGTTCAGAAAACCACTCCCAAGAAACAGAAGGTTCAGGAGATTGAAATCTCTAGTGATGAAGAAGAGGAGTCTCCTCCTATTCCTCTGAAGAGACAAAAATTAAAGAAACTAGCTCCCGCACCTGAGCCTCGTCCCAAGACAAAAATTAAGATTACAGCTACCAAATTGAGGCCTCCTCCTGTAGTCATCAGAGAGCCCACTGAGCAAGAGGTAGCCGCTAGGCTGAATAATCCTAGTGAGAGTGATAATTCCAGTCCCGTTGCTGAAGTTCCTCTTCAGGTATTTACTTCGACAGACATCTGCTTACTTCCTGAACTAACCCCTTTTTCCATAAGAATTTTGAGAATAAAACTTCTTAATCTTCAGGATACTGCCGACACTTCTAAACAGGCTCCCACTCATGTCGAAGGATCTTCCACTCTGTTAAATAGTGAGGGAGATCCTACTTATAGGCCTTCTTCAGCAAAAGGCTCTTTTGTGAGCTCAGCTGGTGAGGTGAACCAAACTTCTGAGCCTCAACATGAGACCATAGAGGAAGAAAATGAAGAAGGCCCTATAGGAGAACAGGAAGAAATTAGGGCTCCACTGGATGATGTGCAGGAAGGTGACGAAAAGAAGGCTACCGATGTTGTAGTTGGAATAGAGAGGGAAGGTATGCTGGAGGGGGAGAATCAGGATGAAAGAATTCCGGAGGCTGGTGGAAGAGAAGACTTTACTGAAGGGGCCCAAAATCTTACGAACACTGAAGCTGCCCATATTCCAGCACAGGTAGAAAATGTGGCTACTGCTACTAATGAGGGTGCCCCTTCGACAGGGTCTCGAACCAAAGAAGCTTTTGCCTTGTTGAAATAGCAAAATCCTCTGGGTTATTTGATTACCATTCTCGAAGGGCGAGAAAGTTCTTCTGATCACAACGTTTCGACTTCGTCCGGAAAGTATACCTCAACATCCCCTCTTGATGAGGCACTTCAGAAGGTTAAGGCGAAAATTTTCAAAATATATTTAATGCTAACCTTGGAGGGAGAACCTACTGCTCCTTCCTTCCTGAAGACCACTTTGAGGGTTGTTTATCTCCTCGTTGCTTCTCCAGACGTAGCCAGTGTTATTTTGGATTTAACTTCCATTATTGACCAAGTGTCAGCAGACTACAATCGTCGAGGGACTCTCACTCGCGAGATCGAAGAGGCCAACGGCCATGTAGCTGCTGCTTGGCACGCTGCTACTGAATAAGCCTCCAAATTAAAAGAGCTATTGAAGGCTCAAGAGGCTAGACAGAAAGAAGCTGAGGAAATTGATCAAGACACAGCTAAAATGAGGGCGCGAATCATAGAACTGGAGGCTAAAATTGCTGCCAATGATAAAAGGAAAGAAGAACTTCTCTCTATTAATACTGAGTCTGAAAGCCAAGAGGAACTTGCTGAAGGGTTAAAGCATGCTGATCGGGCCCAAACGCTTGATGCTAAACTTGAAACCCTCCATCAGTCGAAGTCTCTTTGCAAACGGCGTTTGAAATTATAGAGGATCAAATACCTCCAGATCAAGGCCAATCTCCCCTTTTAAATTTTGTCTCTATATTTGTATAATCACTCATTGTAATGACTCAAGGCCATTTTGGCAATTTTTAATGAAATTTAAATTTCCATTTTGGCTCTTTTTTCTTATTTCGACTGTGACTATACATTGGCTATTTTAACCTCTTGAAGCATAGGTCTATACTTTTTCAAGTATTTACCGTTTACTCTCAGAAGCCTTTGATCTTCGTTTAACTCCTCGATCGCATAGGCTCCACCAGAGAAAGTTTGGATAATTTTGAAAGGTCCTTCCCACTTAGGGGACCATTTTCCCATATTTCTATCTTTTCGATCCATTGGAAGAATTACCGTCCATACTAGCTCCTCAGGCAGAAATGTCTTAGGTTTTACTTTTTGATTATAGGATTTCTCGACCCGTTTCTTCTGTAATCTTAAGAGGTCTAAAGCTTTCAATCTTTCTTCGTCCAAATCAACTAATTCGTCCAACATCATATTCCAATAAACTTCAGAAGGGATATCCTGATGTCTCTGAACCCTCGTTGACTGTAGACAAATTTCCACTGGCAATACCGCATCATGACCATAAGTTAGGCGAAATGGTGTTGTTCCTGTAGCCTCTTTAGGAGAGGTTCGACAAGCCCATAAAACTTGATCTAACGTCTTGTGCCAGTTTCTTGGTTTCTTTCCCACGTGTTTCTTTGTTAAACTGATTACTACTTTATTTACAGCTTCGACTTGGCCATTAGCTTGTGCATAGTATGGTGTAGATGATACCAGTTTGAATCCCATTTCTGTAGCAAATTCTTGCATTTTTCGACCAGTAAAGACTGACCCTTGATCTGTTGTTATTGTCTCAGGGGTTCCAAATCTATATATAATGTACTTTTGAATAAATTCAATGACATTCTCTTGGTCTACATTAACTAAAGGGACTGCTTCAATCCATTTAGTAAAATAATCAATGCCTACCAATATGTATTTCTGGCTTTTAGAGGACGCTGGTCGAATTTCTCCAATAAGATCTAAAGCTCATCCTCTAAAAGGCCAAGGTTTCACAATCGAATGAAGTTCTCTTGCCGGTACATGCTGGATGCCTGTGTGCACTTGACATTCTTGACATCCTTTTGCAAGCTCAACACAATCTTTTAGAATAGTGGGCCAATATAATCCTTGTCGAAACAACAGCCATTTCATCTTATGGCATACTTGATGTGCTCCACATGCCCCGGCGTGTGTGGTAGAAAGAGCTATGTATGCTTATTTCACTTAGGCATTTCAGTAGCACACCTTCAGGTGTTTTCTTGAATAATTCATTTCCCATTAGTATATAGCTTAGTGCCATATACTTTATCTTTCGCTCTGTTGAAGCCACTGGATTCTGTAAATAATCTACTATAGGCTTTCTCCAATCTTGTTCAGTTAGATTGTCTATGAACGAAATTTCGAAGTTCTCGTGGTCAGTGTATCCCAACGTTGTTGTTTCCAAATCTATTGGGGACAACTTAGTGGGTGCTACTCTTCCTCTAACTTCGATTGCTTGTTGTAGTTTTTCTTTCGAAAATTTATACCCGGAAGCGGTCTGTGCCAAATCATTAGCCATTTTATTTTCCAATCTGGGTATATGTCGAATGTTAACCACATCGAAGTTCTTCAACAATCGCCTGGCTATCACAAAATACATGATAAGATTTTCTCTTATGCATTTGTATTCTTTCGTAACCTGTTTTAGGACTAACTCTGAGTCTCCCATTATTTCAACTCGAGTTACACCCAATTCGAACAAGATTTCAAGGCCTACGATCAAAGCTTCGTATTCAGCCTCATTATTGGAACAATCTCCCTCGATCTTGTACTTAAATGTTGTTGTAATTTTGTTTGGAGAAATAATGAGAACCCCTACTCCAGTTCCGTCTTTATGACTAGAACTGTCAAAGTATAACTTCCAAGGTTCAATCTCCAAATAGTTTATTGATTCTTCTGTTATTGAGTGGTCAACTATAAAGTCTACTACCACCTGACCTTTCACAGCCTTGAGAGGCATAAAGGTTAATGAATACTCAGTTAACGTAAGTGCCTATTTTCCAATTCTACTGTGCAAAATGGGTTTCGACAACATATATTTGAAAACATCAAATTGAGACGAAACGTAAACATTAACTGGTTTAATATATTGCTTGAGTTTTGTACATGAGAAGTAAAGACATAAACATAGTTTTTCAACTTCGTTATATCTAGTTTCAGCATCATTTAAAACTCTACTGAGGTAGTAGATGGGTCTTTCGAAACCATTCTCATCCTCTTGAGCTAACATTCTCCCTAAGGTTTTATCAGACGCAGCTATGTACAATCTCATACTTCTATTTCTACAAGGAGGTACCAGAATAGGTGGCTTGATGAGGTACTCTTTGATTTTGTCGAAGGCCTCTTATTGTTCTTGCCCCCATTCAAATCCTCCTTTGCTGAGTCGAAGTAGTGGTGAGAAGGCTTTCGTTTTCCCACTAAGGTTGGATATAAATCTCCTTAGGAAATTTATCTTCCCAAGTAGAGACTGCAATTCCTTCTTGTTGGCTGGTGCTTTGGCTTCCAAAATAGCTTTGGTCTTGTTTTTGTTTATCTCGATTCCCTTTTTATGGACCACAAAGCCTAAGAAGTCCCCTGCCTTGACACCAAAAGCGCACTTCAGAGGATTCATTTTCAGACCATAGCGTCTCATCCTCTCAAAGGATTTTCGAAGATGGTCCATGTGAGCCTTCCCTGAAACAGATTTGACAACAATATCATCAATATAAATCTGCATAAAAGTCTCAATAAAATCATGGAAGATAGAATTCATTGCTCTTTGATATATTGCCCCTGCGTTTTTTAGGCCAAAAGGCATCACTACCCATTCGTAAGTGCCTAAGGCCTCAGGGCAACAGAATGCTGTTTTCGGCACATCCTCTTCAGCAATGAAAGTTTGATTATATCCAGAGTATCCGTCAAGCATACTCATGTACTCAAAACTAGCGGCAGAATCGACAAGCATTTCTGCCACAAGCGTTGGATATTCATTTTTGGGTGTTGCAGCATTCAGATCTCTGAAATCGATGCACACCCTTAAGGTACCATTTTTCTTTATAACAGGTACAATATTTGCAATCCATTCGACATACCTGGTCGTTCGGATGAACTTGCATTTCGGAAGTCTTTCGACTTCCATTTTGATTTTCGACAGAATCTCCGGTGCAAAGCACCTTGGAGTTTGCTTGACGGGCTTCTTTCCAGGTTTTGTTGGCAATTGTAGTTCCACCAAACTTCTGTCGAGACCAAGCATTTCGTTATAATCCCACGCAAAGCAATCTTTGAACTCTTTTAACAATTGGATCATTTCGACCCTGAGTCCTGGATCTATATTTGCGCTGATATATTTTGTTTTTTACATGACCTTCACCTAGGTTTACTTCTTCTAAGGGGTCTTGTGCTAGCATCCTAACATTGTTCGCCAACGGATCTTTTTCGAAACCTAGAGGTTCATCATCGTAGATGGCGTCTAACCTCTAATTTTGCACTTCTTTTTCTTCCAAGTCATGAGGTTCTGGGTCGAAATCTTTCTCAGGGCCTTCTTGGGAAGATACATGTTCATTGGCTTCAAGAGCCATGTACTTGACTTCAGCCTCTAAGGCCGCTATCATTCTATTTTCGGCTACATATGCCGAAATCTTTTGTAGAGCCTGTGATTCAGTCATCATCACCAAACTCACTTCCCCAGCCTGTTGGCTGTATATCATCAACCCCTCTATAGTCGATTTTTGATAAATCCTCTCTATCCCACTGAAAACCATGATCAAAGTGTAGATAAAGATAGCAGAAAGCATTGGGTGCTGGAGTCAGATCGAATTCACGGGGGCTGCATGGCCCTATATGAGCCAAATTCTTGTCGAAGCTTTTCTTTCCAATGTTGTTAACCTCGCCCAGGTAGTAACTTTGATCAGCCTCGATGTTCTCCATGATACCATCAGGGGCGCCATATCGTAACCCTCTGATGCATCGAAGATGGCACTGCACCTATGCCATGTATCCACTCTCGACCCAAAAGCAGATTATAATTTGGTTTCGCTGAAATCACCATAAACATGGTAGGTCGAAGAATTGAGCCCACCTTGAGATCCAGTTGTATAACTCCCATGGTGGTCCCAATACCCCCTTCATAATTTGAGAGGACCATGTTGTGGGGCTTAATATCAGCATCTTCTTTTCCTATTTTTCTTAGCATAGATTGTTGAATTATATTTATGGTTACCCCACAATCAACCAAGATTTTATTTATGGTCACTTCCCCTATCTTTGCTCTGATAAATAGGGGCTTGAGGTGATTTTTCATCGCCTCAGTTGGTGGCTCAAAGAAAGCGTTATGATCCTCAATGCAGCCATTATTCATCACATAGTAACACATTGGCCTATGTCTGGCAACTTGTTGTTCGACCGTGAAGTAGGTTTCTTCAACTTCGACCTGACGGTTGTACTCCCTAGGCAGCACTGATATGGCGTTTACCATAATGTCTAAAGTATCGTTGGAGTCAGAATTACCTTCATCATTCGACCCACATTGTTCTGGCCATACCAGTCTTCCAGCAATTGGTTCCCTCTCCAGAGGTTTCCTTTGCTTTCCTTTTCCTTTTCTTGGCACGTTGATGCTAGATTCTGGGTGAGGCTCCACTGCAGCCTCTTTCTCGGCTTTTCGCCGTCTCTGGAATCTTCGCCATTGAGAACGAGACATGGGGTTCTTCCCCTTGTAGTTGCTTGATATGTGATCCATTTTATATGTTATCGTGGTATGGTAATCTTTCCTGTAATCCAAAGAAGAGCCCCTTGTTACGTCAAACGTTCGCCATTTTTCTTCATTGGGCCTTTTTCTGCCCACTGTGTTGAGCCAAGTACCTACAGGTACATTAGTTGGAGGCCAATAAGTTGGTGTCCTCCTTACCTGGTTCATGGATCCTGTTTGATGTCCCCTCCTGGGATCATATCTAACTTATGGATCCATTTTTGGTTGAGCATTGGTTCCCCATTTTGCCTTCACAACTCTCATACCTTGTATGTGCTCCGCAGCTTTCTTGTCAAAAATAGAACTGCATCTGGGACACAGCATCACTTCAGACTTTTTCTTCTGGCATCGGTGTAAAAATTCTGCCAGATCCTCGTTTTCCTTTGGAAATGTTGTCTTGTTCACTTCCTCCTGTCGAATGGCCTCTTCCGAAGCCTTGGCTTCAGATACCTCGACCATGTTTACCTCCATGTTGCTCTTAGCAACGGGATTCAGTTTCTGCATCTTGGCCTTCAAGTTTTCTGTCGAACCTTTAACGGCAGCCAAGTAAGAACCTGTAGTGGTTCTCTTGTTGGAGCTTTCAGCAACTCATTTGTTTGTGTTTGAGCCTTCAGTAACTCTTTTGCTTGAGCCTTCAGCAACTCATTTGTTCAGTTTCAGGCCTTCAGTGGCCTTCCTCACCCCTTCGATGGTTTTCCTAGATATGTTTCCAGTAAAACTGCCAAATACAGGTTTGTTGATGAAGTCTTCAGAAACTTCCACCATATGGATGCCAACTGGTTCAGCATAATGTGCATCCATTTGTAGCAGGTTCACATCAATTTCCATTGCTGGCTTATCAGCGAACTTAAGCCTTCCTTCTTTGAGTGCCTCTTGAACAAGATCCCTGAAAAGAAAACATTGTGAGGTTTTATGGCCCAGAAAATTGTGATATTTACAAAAACCTCTTTTCTTTCTTTGTTCTAAAGGAGGCATTTTTGCCCCTGGGGGCACTATCATTTGGCCATCTTTGACTAATAAATCAAATATTTCATCGCATTTAGTGATGTCAAAACTATATGTTTTATTTGGGAATTTGTCACTATTCCTTTCAGACTCCGTGGGATTTTTTCCATTTGAGGGCACTAGCAATTTACAAGAGTATGGCGGCCCTTGTTTTAATTCTGTTAAATCTATCTCGCCTTCTTCTACATCTATAGGATCACTAGATGTCTCTGGATCGTCATCATCCATTTCGACATAGGCTACTCTTTCTCTTCGATGAGTTTTGGTCGCTTTAGCCTTTTCGGCTTTAAGGCGTTCTACTTGTCGAACTCTATCGGCCAACTAGGCCATGTCTCTCAAGTATTGGGTATCTAACTTTTTCCTAATGGAATAATCCAGGCCCCCTGCTGCCATTTCGACCAATTCATGTTCAGGCACTTGGGTAAAGCACTTGGCTTTAAGAAGTCGAAACCTATTTAGATACTCATCTATTGGCTCAGTGAATCTCCTCTTCACACTAGCCAGTTCTTTTAGACTTATTTTAGTCTGTCCCATGTAAAATTGTTCATGGAACAACCTTTCCAATTGATTCCAATTATGGATCGAATTGGCTAGGAGGGTAGTGAACCAAGTAAAAAGTGTTTTTTGTTAGAGAACTTGGGAAGTATTTAATCCTAAGGTTTTCGTTGTTTGCTATTTCCCCGGCTTCTATCAAATATCTCGCCACATGTTCGAGAGTAGATTTTGTCGTATCCCCTGAAAATTTGGTAAACTTGGGGACTTTTCCCCTAGGGGGTAAGTCTGTTTGCAGGATATATTCTGACAGTGGGGATGTGAAGTTTGGTCTGTGAAAAGCAACATTCATCCCATTCTGTATCATAATCCTTTCGATCATGGCAGTCAGATTATTATTTGTTCCATAATTTTGGTGTCGAACTTGCTGTATCAATTCATCAGCATTTTGGTTCCTATTCACCATAATCACTCCTTGATCGACTTCTCTAGGGATCAGTGGGGTATTTCGAGGTATTTCGACCCTGGGTTGTTCTATTTCTACTCTAGGGATCTGTGGATTTTGATTAACGGTTAAATCTTCTTCCAAGATTACCCCTTGGTTTACTCTTATTGGTATTCTTTGGGGTTGTCGAATAGTTTGGGGTACCCCAAAGAATTCATCCATGCGCGTCATTTGCGCTGCCATTTATTGTTTTGACTGGGTAGTATTTTGTATTAGGGGGTTCAGAACTGTATTTAGGGTTTGTGCCAACATTTACACCATATCATGGTTGCTTTCGTCCATCTGTTGCCTCAAAATTGTTGTAGAAGCATTTGTGAGGCTTGGTATTGCATGTGATGGTCCTCCTAAAATTTGGTTTCCACCCAAATTTTCCATACTGGCTCCAAATCCCTGTAATGGTGATGACGCACTCGCCAAAGGTTCTGAAAAAGTAGACGCAGCGTTCATAAGGCTAGCCATTTTAGTGGTTGGCATGCCATATGGCTGTTCTCGACCCATCCAGGCTGTCAAAAATCCTGGGGGAACGTACGGTCGAGATCCTGAATTTTCCCTTGGTGGGGGTGTTCCTAATGGACCTCTAGGACCTACATACGAAAGCAATGGTCCTGTTTGATTCGTGGTTAACATTGGTACCGAACCAACAGAAGTTGAGATATTTTCTCCAACGGTAGTTATAACCGTTGTTCCAGTAGTATTTGGTGGAGGTATTTCTCCATGATTTGGCTCATTAGCCATTCTACTTTCGCTATTTCTCTTCCTAACAGTACACTCGTTGGTTAATCTACCACTTCTTAATAACATGCAACGTTGTATACGTATAAAAGGAAAGCAATAACATGAACAAACAGATGATGAAAATTAGCAACGTCCCACTAGGTGTGCCAATTTGTTTACCGTGGTTTTTGGTAAACAACCGCTGATCCTCCAAAAAGGAAAGTCCTTTTGGTTACTCGCGGGATCGATCATATTGATCCCAGAACATATGCTAACTTTTATGTTGGTTTGATGTGAAGGTTAATATCTAGGAAGAACGCATGTTCGACCAAGGATATGGGTTTTATGGTTTTGGAAAGTAAGAAAGTAACTAGAACTGCAGGTAAAGATGTAGGAAATGTAAACTTTGCAAAAGAAGATCAAAGCAATGTAAAAAGACTTTATTAATAAAAAATGGTGTTTCCAACGTACATTCTCAGTTACTCTTTCACACACAGCGGGTACTTGAATAATGTTGAGTAACTAGCACAATAAGTTGAACACGTCAAAAATCTACACAGACTTCCTATTTTTATACTAAAATTTTGTAACTGTCGAGGGGTGGATTTGCTCTAGGATAAAGACAAGTGTCTTTTGCATGTCCCTCGATCTCTATCTTCCTGCCACGTCGCTTTCCCTTAACTGCTGGCGAACTGCATTTCCCTCCAATCTTCAAATTCAAATATCCTTCGTCCTTGGTGTTGACACGAAGGTTTGTTCTTCTAGTCGAAGGTCACATGACCTTTCCCGTCGAAGGCTTGATGATGATGTCTGGTCGAAGACAAATTTGTAACTCAGATATTTTATCTAAGTTTTTTCCATCCGTCGAAGCATTTTCCAGCTTGGCTTTATCTGCTCTATTTTTGGTCTATGGGGCCAATATATAGTAGGTGTCGAATTCAAGAGCCAACACATACACTATCCTACATCTTGATATGCCCACTTCTCTTGAAGACCTACAAAGAGAATGGATACAACTCAACAGGAAGCGAGATACTTTCGAAGCCCAATTCTACGCAAGCGAGAAGAAGGTTTTGGAACTCACTAGGTTACTTCATGAGGAGCAGACTCTCAATGCCTACATTGCACCAAAGAGGATGCGTACTACCTTTGTATCTTAGAGTTTCTTGTATTTGTCTTGCCCAAGAAGGCATTGACGTACTCGAGCTTTAATCTATTAATATAAAGTGTGTTTCCTTTTTGTCTAAAACAAATTTGAATCTTAAAATCCTTGAAAACATTTGCATATGCATTTATCATTCACCATAACATAAGCAGGTCTTTTGCAACAAGTCTCCTCATCTCTCTACTGTTTATTTCAGTAAGATGGATCTCGAGCAAACAGTGAAGGACCTCCAAGCTCAGAACACACAGTTTCAACAGTTGCTCTTGACCCTAGCCAAAGGACAAGAAGAGTTGAAGACTTTGCTAGCTGAGGAGAAGAAAAAGAAAACAAAGAAGGCAACCGGAGTCCTAAACTTGGGAAGAAGATTTAATGGGCAGACAAGAAGGACCTTAGACTTTGCAACGACATCCGGTGAAAGAGACAACCAAGATGGGAAAGGCAAGGAAACAGTTGTCCCGTCAGAATCAGAAGAGGAAGAGGAAGAAGAAGACTATTCTGAAGAACAATACCCTCCAGCTGATGACAAGTATAAACATCTCGAAGAACGGTTGAGTGCGATGGAAATCTAAAAAGTGCCTGGTTTGGACTTTGAGGAATTGGGGTTAGTATCGGGGATTGTCATTCCTACGAAATTCAAAGCACCTGTGTTCGCCAAGTATGACGGAGTCTCATGCCCTAAAATGCATCTCCGGTCATATGTAAGGAAAATCCAGCCCCATACCACTGACAAAGACTTATGGGTACACTTCTTCCAAGAAAGCCTGTCTGGAACTCAACTCGATTGGTTTTACCAGTTAGAAAGAGTCAACATTCACAATGGGAAAATCTTGTTGCAGCCTTCTACAAACAATACCAATACAATGTTGATCTTGCGCCTACCCGTACTCAACTCCAGAGTATGGCCATGGTTTCCAATGAAGGTTTCAAGGACTATGCGCAAAAATGGAGAGACTTGGATGGAAGAGTTCAACCCCATCTATCTTAGAGAGAATTGGTAGACATGTTCTTGGGCACCTTGTCCGGCCCCTTCTTCAATCATTTAATTGGAAGTTCGTCTGCAGGTTTTACTGAACTAATATTGACCGGAGAAAGGGTAGAAGCCGGTATAAAGAATGGAAAGATCCAAATAGATACATCCTCCTCTGCTTCCATAAGGAAGCCATTTATCAGAAAGAAAGAAGTGGTTTCCGTTTATCCTCAGAGAAATCAAGATAGGGCCGAACGCCGACCAATGGTGGGGGTTGTGATGATCCCTAAACCTGCGCCTGATCAGCAAAGAAATAATCAACCGAGGATGGAAAGGCCAGTCAGACCATTCACTAGAATTAAAATGATCCCATCTCAGGTATTACCTCATCTACTAAGATCCAATTTGGTGACCTTGAGAGAAGCTCCAAAGAACCCTAACACAACATCTCCTCAATATCATCCCAACGCCCGTTGTGCATACCACTCTGAAAGTCCCGGCCATGACACTAATAACTGTTGGGCTCTAAAGAACAAGATACAAGACTTCATTGAAGCAAAAGAGATTGAATTCGATGCGCCCGAAAAGCCAAATGTTATTTCTGCCCCTATGACCAGACATGGCCATAATACCAATGCCATTGAAGAAGAAATGTTTGTTACTTCAGTTGATGAACTTATGACTCCACTCCTGACTATTAAAGTGAACTTGTTGAATGCCAGTGTGTTCCCGGGATGTGATGAAGTTTGCCATTTCTGTTTGTCCTCACCAACCAGCTGTCCTTTGTTGAAAGCAGGCATTCAGTGCCTAATAGATAACAAAGAAATTTTATTCGAGAAGACTTTTGTTCCACCTGTTCCTTTTGAAGATGTTTCTATCATTACCATTTCCGCCAATTCTTCCAGAGTCTCCACCAAAAGACCCGTTAGAATTACATCAGTTCCAAAAGCAACTCCTTTAATAATTACAATGCCTGGACCAGTCCCATATTCGTCAAACAAAACCATACCATGGAATTATGGATGGGATGTCTACTACCAAGGTATCAAGCAGGACTGGCTAGCCGCCAAAGATTCAAGCTCCAAAAAAGTCAACTCTAACATCAGTAATATTGCAGGAACTAGCAAGATCACCTAAAGCGGAAGGATATTCTCTCCAGAAATTGCTTCCCCAAAAGCAGTTTCTGGACCCGTAATCATTCCTGTTATTGCTCCCCCAAAAGTTGTTCTTGGTCCTACAATTATCTCAGCCAATACTCCAACTAACAAAGCTGTTACAACCCCTTTTATCATTCCTACCAACACTCTTGTTGCCAAATTAAACGAGACTCGGGGAAAGGTGTTCTGGTTGAGTCTGTCAAGACGGAGACACAATCATTGGCTATCCCTGAGACCTCCCGGAAAGAGATGGAGAAAATTCTGAAGATCATAAGAAGAAGAGACTACGATGTAGTTGAACAACTGGGGAAAACCCCCTCTAAAATTTTCATGCTGGCATTACTACTATGTTCTGAGGCGCATGCAAAAGCCTTGGTAAATTTCCTGAAAACTGCCCATGTACCCCAAGAGAAATCTGCCGATCAGTTTCAAGACTGCATAGCCAGCCTAACTGCAGATAATGGTCTAGGTTTTTCAGATGATGATTTAACGCCAAGGGGAAGGAAGCATAATGAGGCATTGCATGTCTCGGTTGAATGTAGGGGCACAACCCTGGATCATGTTTTGGTAGACACTGGCACATCTCTGAATGTATTGCCTAAAAAATCTCTTGATAGGCTTGACTGTGAGGGATTGACATTGAAGCCAAGTAACATAGTAGTAAGGGCTTTTGACGGTTCGAAAAGGATGGTACATGGGGAGGTAGACATTCCCATAAAAGTTGGAACACAAACTTTTGATTCAACTTTTTATGTAATGGATATTTGTCCCTCGTATTCCTGCTTGCTAGGCCGACCATGGATTCACAATACTGGCGCTATCACTTCTACGTTGCACCAAATGCATAAGTACCCGACTCAAGGGAAGATTATCACCGTTCATGGAGAAGAAGAGTATATGATCAGCCATCTCAATTCCTTCAGATATGTAGAATTAGATGGTGAATTTATTGAAATTCCATTCCAACACTTTGAAGAGGTCCCGCAAGATGTGGCAGTAACCAAGGTTGTTCCCAAGATCACAAGGCCTCCGCTCCGGATGTCATCTCTGAAGGATGCCAAAGCAGTGGTAGAAGAAGGTGGGTGCACTATCTGGGGACAACTCCCAGATATCCCATATAAGTCTGACAAGTTTGGCCTGGATTTCACTTCAGGTGCCCAAAAGGTTGTGCGCCACCCTCGTGCTAGAGGACCACCCCTGAAGATCAGCAACTGCGAGGTCAACGCCGTAGAAGATGATGAAGATAGTTGTGACTTGGAGGGCTGGATATTCCCAACTGTCAGTGGAGGGCTCAGCAACTGGGAGGCTAGAGATTTTGTCCCGATCACTTTTATCCCACAATAATTTGTCTTTACATTTTGTTGGATCTGTAATATTGAAACAATTTGCACTCTTAAAATCTTGTGTCTTACCCGAGGCACAATGGTCCATTTGTAAGGGTTATTATCTCATTTTCATATGACATCAATGAATCATGGACGTTTTCGCATACAAACTTTTGTGCTCATTGTTTTTCTTTTTACATTTTCATTTCTTTCAAAGATAGCTATACCCTTACACACACTCACACTCACAATGCAGGTATACATCCATTCGGGATCCCATGGGTAACGATATTGCTATGGCCTTTTGTGACTCTGAAAATCTAATCTACCAAGCCGAAGACGAAGGTGAGGAAGATTGTGAAGTACCAGGGGAACTTGCCAGACTACTACAACAAGAAAAGAGAACCATTCAGCCTCACGAGGAACCCGTGGATACAATCAACCTAGGTATCGAAAAAGACAAAAAAGAGGTCAAGGTGGGTTCCAATCTGGAACCCGGTGTCAAGGAGCGTCTGATTCAGTTGTTACACGATTATGTTGAAGTCTTTGCCTGGTCATATGAAGAAATGTCGGGACTTGATACAAACTTTGTGGTACATCGTCTGCCTACAAGAGAGGATTGTCCACCAGTAAAACAAAAGGTTCGTCGCATGAGGCCTGATATGTCAGAAAAGGTTAAAGCATAAGTCATGAAGCAATTCAATGCTGGATTCTTGGCCGTCACCTCTTATCCGCAATGGGTTGCCAATGTTGTTCCCGTGCCCAAAAAAGACGGCAAAGTGCGAATGTGTGTGGACTACAGAGATTTGAATAGGGCAAGCCCTAAGGATGATTTTCCTCTCCCCCACATTGATATTCTAGTCGACAATACGGCACAACACAAAGTGTTTTCCTTCATGGACGGATTCTCGAGTTACAACCAAATCAAAATGGCACCTGAGGACATGGAGAAAACAATGTTTGTCACGCAGTGGGGCACTTTCTGCTATAAAGTGATGCCATTCGGACTGAAGAATGCTGGGGCAACCTATCAGTGTGCCATGGTAGCTCTATTTCATGACATGATACATCACGAAATAGAGGTCTATATGGACGACATGATAGCCAGATCTCAAACAGAAGAAGAGCATCTTGATCACTTACAAAAACTGTTTGAGATATTGAAGAAGTACAAGCTGAGGTTGAATCCAAACAAATGCACATTTGGCGTATGGTCCGGTAAACTCCAAGGCTTTGTCGTCAGCAACAAAGGTATCGAGGTCGATCCTGCCAAGGTTAAAGCAATACAAGAGATGCCTTCTCCTCGTACTAAGAAGGAAGTCAGAGGGTTCTTGGGACGTTTGAACTACATTTCCAGATTCATCTCTCATCTGACAGCTACTTGTGAACCAATCTTCAAACTGTTGAAGAAAGATCAAGTAGTCAAATGGAATGACGAGTACCAAGTTGCTTTTGACAAAATCAAAGAATACCTACAAGAGCCTCATGTGTTGACGCCACCATCCGAGGGAATACCATTGATTATGTATCTGACTGTTTTAGAAAACTCAATGGGGTGTGTATTGGGGAAGCATGACGAGTCTGGCCGAAAAGAGCATGCTATTTATTACCTGAGCAAAAAATTTACCAACTGTGAAACCAGATATTCACTGCTCAAGAAAACTTGTTGCACTCTGGCATGGGCTGCTCGCCGGCTAAGATAGTATATGCTGACTCATACCACTTTGTTGATATCTAAAATGGATCCGATAAAATACATCTTCGAGAAACCTGCTCTCTCCGGGAGAATAGCAAGATGGAAGATGATCTTGACAGAATATGACATACAGTATACTATCCAGAAGGCTATAAAGGGCAGTGTACTAGCTGATCACCTTGCTCACCAAGCTGTATAAGACTACCAATCCATGAAGTTCGAATTTCCAGAAGAAGACATCATGACGGTAAATAACTCTGAAGAATTCAGGCCATATGACAGACCTGAACAAGGATCCTGATGGACCCTGTTCTTTGATGGGGCATCCAATGCACTTGGCAATGGTATCGATGTTGTACTCATATCTCCGGAAGGGTGTCATACTCCCTTTACTTCCAGACTTTGCTTCAATTGTACAAACAACATGGCATAACACGAAGCGTGCATCTTTGGTCTCAAAGCTGCCATAGGCTTGGGGATTAAATCCTTGGATGTATTCGGAGATTTAACTTTGGTTATCAGTTAGATAAAAGGGGAATGGAACACCAAACACCCTAACCTTATCCCTTATAAAGAACATGTTTTGACATTGTTACCACATTTTGAGAAGATTACCTTCGAGCATTTCCCGCGAGAAGAAAATTAGCTAGCAGACACTCTAGCCACAATGTCATCTATGTTTAAACTTAATTGGGATAACGAGGCACCCCAGATCACCATCGAACGAATGGAGGAACATGCGCACTGTCAGGATATTAATACTGAAGAAGTAGTGGACCAACCTTGGTTTCACGAAGTCAAGAAGTATCTTGAGGCTCAAGAATATCCAGAAGGAGCTTCAATCAATGATAAGAAGTTCTTAAGGAGATTCTCTGCTAAATTCTTCCTTAGTAATGGCATTCTTTATAAACGCAACCACGACTCTGTGTTACTTCGGTGCGTAGATAAGGTTGAAGTTGAAAGGATCATGGCTGAATTGCATGAAGGCACTTTTGGCACCCATTCCATCGGGCATACGATGGCAAAGAAAATCCTACGGGCAGGCTATTACTGGTCTACCATGGAAGCAGATTGCTTCAACACTCTCGAAATTGCCATAAGTGTCAGATTTATGCTGAGAAGGTGCACGTACCTCCGGTTCCTCTGAATGTCTTGACAGCTCCTTGGCCCTTTGCTATGTTGTGAATTGATATGATTGGGGAAATCAAGCCTACAGCCTCTAATGGACACCGTTTCATCTTAGTGGCCATTGATTATTTTACAAAGTGGGTGGAGGCAGCTTCCTTCGCTTCCGTTACCAAGAATGTTATTGCCTGTTTCATCAAGTAAGATCTCATTTGCCGGTACGGTATCCCGGAAAAGATCATCACTGACAATGGCACAAATCTCAACAACACTATGTTCACCGCCTTGTGCGAGTAATTCAAGATCCAGCATCACAATTCTTCCCCTTACCGGCCAAAGATGAATGGTGATGTCGAAGCTGCAAATAAGAACATTAAAAAGATCATACAGAAAATGACAGTCACATACAAAGACTGGCATAAGATGCTACCATTCACTCTCCACGGGTATCGTACCACAGCTCGCACATCAACCGGGGCAACACCATATTATCTGGTTTACATGGAAGCCGTCTTGCCTATTGAGGTTCAGATCCCCTCTCTAAGAATTATGAAGGATGCAAGGCTGAACGAAGATGATTGGATCCAGACTCGACTTGATCAACTGAACTTGATTGATGAGAAGAGACTTACTGTTGTTTGCCATGGTCAAATGTATCAAAAACGGATGATCAAGGCTTTCAACAAGAAGGTCAGACGCCAAGTGTATCAAGTTGGGGATCTGGTAATCAAACGCATCATACTGCCACAAGGTGATCCCAGGGGCAAATGGACTCCTACCTACGAAGGATCATTTGTAATAAAAAATATATTCTCTGGTGGAGCAATGTCTTGACCACCATGGATGGCGACGACCTTCCGCGTCCTGTGAACGCGGACATAGTCAAAAGATGTTATGCATAAGAGACCCGCTAGGTTGACACACCTAGGCAAAACAAGGGCATCTCGGCGAACCAAAAAGGTTCGAGCAAAAATTAGGGACAAAAACAAAAAAATTTGTACACCCGGAAAGTTGAAAACTCGAAAGGGCGACTTGGGAAAAAAAGGGTATCCCGGTGGACTGAAAACCCGAAAGGGAGGTCCAGGAAAATGTTAGGGAATTAAAAGCGTATGACTATGTCCCGTTGGATCACCTTATGGACGACCTACAAACTTAGAGGTTCTGATCAATTCAATCATCTTCGGATGAGGCAACAAATAGACAAGATGCTCAGGGATACAAAGGCTATAGCAGAATGGGAACCCCGTGGGATTATTGCACATAGCTATTTTTCCTTTGAATTAAAATTTTCAATTTTTACTACGGCATTCTCTTACTTGAATGTTTGTCTCATTGGATAAAAATACTTACTCAAAGTCAATACAAAGATATTCCTTTGAAAGTGCAAAATTATCTGTTTTTTCTTTACTCTTGTGTTTTGTTTACAAAAACGTCCAATGATTCATTGTTGAACATATGCATTTGAACATAATTACTGTTTACAAATAAACAAAATAAAAGACAATTACTAATGGCTTTAAGAGGTAGGGAAATCTCTCTAAGCTATTTCCATAAATCCCCCACAATTTGCAGTTTAATTCCCAGCGGAACAAGCTTCCAATTATCAATCCCCGGTAGAAGTCGTTCATTTTCTCAGGATTTCACAACAGGATTTTACAAGCTGTACATTACATTTCCTTTACAACAGAGTTTATTTCTCTAAGCAGAAATTCGTCAACACTTAGACTTCACAACATGAAGGCTTATACTCCATATCCTCACCAGCAGTCATGGATTTGTTTTCCCCAATCCAACAGTAGTGCAGCAAACTAGCTCACATACGCATACATTGCATCCATATATCAAAAACATTGATAACGCGAAAGCATTATATCATACATTTCATACAACATGACTTTTTATTTTAGCCAACATTTTACCCTTTTCAGGATAAGATTGACAGCTATCATTAACAATGTTCAGAGTTTCTTTTGATACAGTTCAGATACGCTCCAGACACGGATGCCATTTTGATACTCATTCTTTCAGCTTACAAATTACAATACAAACAATCACTTTTGGATGGCATCTTTAAGCCCATCTCCTACAGCTTTTTATCACCTCTCCAAATTGCATCTTTAAGCCCATTCCCTCAACCATCACATGACCGAGTGCAAATTTCTGGGCACTCTAGTGTCCAATCATCTTCCACCTTCGAGTCACGAATGGCAAAACTTGCCAATCTAACTCCTCGGGATCAAGAAGATTGAACAGGGGCAGTTGCTGTACCCAAAAATTTTCCCTCTCACTTATCAAGAATTTGCTCACAAGATCTCCTTGGGCTCAAGACTGCACTAGGGTTTGATCAGCTCAAGACACCTCCTTAGGCACTGATGACCAAAATTAGGGTTTGAGTTTGCACAAGGATTTTTGAACTATCAATGCTTCATATGACTTTCATGGACCATTATGGACCCCCAAGATTACTCATGTCGAGTTTCAAGCCTTGGATCACATTTTTGCTCAGTCAATTGAGCAATTGACCTAAAAATCAGTTGTATTGGGGAAAAAGTCAACCATGGCCAATTTTCAGTCAAACTTCATAATTTTTTATCCACGTCAACATTTTAAACCCATATGTACCATTTGATCAAGTTTGGACCACAATTCCTCAAGAAATTTGATAAAATCTCCAAAAGGGCCAAATGGTCAAAATAGGGTTTTGATTGGGAAATGGCAATTTCTGATTTTTGACCTTGCAAATGGTCAATTGGTTCAAGGCATGATCTAAATAGTAAAATTGCATCATTTTTACCTAATGACATGATTCAAAATATTTCAAATCCATTGGATTGACAGATGAATTTTGCTGTAAACGGATCAAAAGTCAACTGTATACCGAAAAGTCAAACTTTGACTTTTTGGTCAAATTTAAGCACCAAAGATCACAATTCATCAAAACATGTAAAAATAGGAAAATTATTCATCAATAAATCAAGAAATCAAGATTTCATTTTGAAAAGTCAAAATTTCTAAACTTAGAAATTTTTCTAAGTGTCAAAATTTTCTTAATTTTTCATAACTTTGAGCAATTTTTTCATTATGATGCAAGATGATTCAAAGGAAACTTCCAACATGAAAGTTGTAGATCTCCATGAAATCTACAACTTTTCTTAACACAACTTCTCCTAAAAGTGCTTGGATCTCAAGTTATAATTTTATGAATTTATGCTCATGAACTAAAAAAGACTTAGTGAAATTTTGCCCTAGTTAGGCAGATTTTTGACCTAACTTCATGGCAATTTTTCATATAGTTCCAAGGGGAATATCCAAAGGCAATTCAAAGATGAGTTGTATAGCACATTGCAATCTTTCCAAAATGTCAAAGAACTCCTTGAGATCATTCTTGAGTAGGGAGAATCGAAGAGATGAAGTTGGTGTTTTGTCACTTGAATTATAGGCATTTTCATGATGAACACAAATGCAAATGAATGTTAGGCTGCATAATATTTGCTTTGCAGGCCTCAAACTTGTTTGTCACTCCATAATTAATGGATTACACAAACTTTTGAGCTATAATCCAAGTGATTTAAGCTTTATCCAATTCACATTGCCATTTTGGGAAGAAAGTTAACAATACCATTCTTGAAAAGCAAGCTTTATGCATAAAGTCCACTCTTGAGCCTCTAACTTGTTCCCTCTGATCACACTTCATCAATAAAGTCAGAAGCAAGTGCATTTAAAGCATAACCACTCTATCTTAGCAAGTACACAAGGCATTGAAACTTGTTTTCTCAAAAATCACATGTTTAGCTTAAGGATGCAAATTCAAATTTTGATCAACAACAGGTCTCCAAACTTGTTGCTTATAAATAGAAGCACTATTTGTGAGCTAGGACACGAGCTTAAGCACCCTAAAATACACCAAAGCTCTCTCAAATCAGAAATTGCCCAAAAACTCTATTGTTGCACAGTTTCTGACCTTGAACCTCAAACTCACCTTTCCCTTGTGCGTTTCTTGGCCTTTTAGTTTCTAAAGCTTCTTTGCATCAAGGGTAACTCATCCCTGTACATGTTTCACTTCTGTAACACCACTTTCCCTGTCTTTCATAACCAAAAACAGAGCATCACAGTTGGACTTCTCCAGACCATTCCAGCCATCCTCAGCTCAAGCCAACCATTGCATTAGCTTCCTAGAGGTCCAAGGAAGCTAACCTGATCATCAACACTGCCTGAAACAAGCTCAAATCCATTTCACGATTGCCAGTTTTGAGGTATTTTTCTTGAACTTCTATCTCATTACTTAGGCATTGTTAGGCTTGCATTTGTGAAGATAAAATGTAGACCTCATTGCCATGAAGCTGTACATATCCATAGTTTGCATTTACATGGCCTGAGCTTAGAGAACTTTAGAGTTGAAGTTTCTGAAATTTTTAGGGTTCAAATTAGGGCCAAAGAAATTCTCATTTATCTTTGACTTTTATCTTTAGTTATTTACATAGTTAGATTCGTGAGGAAGAATGCAACAACTTTCACTTTGTCATCTTCCATTTTTGTTGAGAAATGAAGAAGTTACAGGTACACCGGCTGGAGATTGAAGATGAAGTCATCAAGACTTGATTTGCCTTACATATTTATTGTTTTGTTTATATAAACGGATGTATAGCGACCCCAGTGGTAAAGTGCGCGCCTGTTCACCCCATGGTCCTGGGTTCAAGCCCCAGCGTGACCATTTTTACATTTTTACATATTTTTTGATATTTTCTGATTTGTTTGCAGGCCCTGGGCCCTTTGGGCCTGGCTTTCTTTTTTTATTATTTTTGCTGACTAACTCCCTGCCTACTTTTGGCACCCCCTGGCCCATTTATTTTTATTTATTTTATTTATTTCATTTTTCCTTTTAAATATATTTTCTAAAATACTAAAAAAATCATAAAAAATATAAAAAATAGTAGATTTATGTTTTAACATAATTTAAATATTTTTCTCACACAAAAAATTATTTTTATTCATCATACTTTATTTATCTTTACTAATTATCTTGTAAATTTAATTTAAAACTAGGTTATTATTTATTTTCTTTTACACTAATTAAAATATATTTATTTTAATATAGAAAAGGCCAAAAATATTTTACAACACCATATATTATTTTCAAGACAAAAATACAAAAATACTTTTTCTCTAAACTTATTTTCTTTTAATCAACTACATAGAATTAGGATTTTATTCAAAAAATATTTTCTTAATTAATTTCTTTTCTTAATTAGTTTAAGTTAATTTAATTTTTATTTAATTATTTTTCTCTAATTAGGTTTAGGTTAAAACCTCTTTCATATAAAAATCCAAACAAAAATCATTTATTTCCATTTGCATTTGTACTTTATATTTATTCATTTCCTTGTACATTTATTCAATTTGGTTGTAATAGATTAATTAGGTTTATATTATTGCAATCCCCATTCACAAATTGTATACCCCCCCTCCCCATAAATGTTGTAATAGCGTAGTAACTTTAAATTTCGCAATTTATCACTTTCATATATACAATGCTAGTAATTAGGGTTTGTATGGAAAGACTAAAACCAATACTTAGAAAACCTTAATTCAAGACTAAATCAAGCATGAAAACAATACACTTGCACACAATCACCCCTAGGGTTACCCCACTTGGTTGCCTTATACAAAATGGCCATATTAAGCATGTGAGGTATATTAGCAAAAACAAGCAAATACAAGATCATAGTCCCTCGATGACGCTATCTAAGTTGTCTTACAAATGATCTTAGTCCCTCAAAAAAATGCTAAGGTACCTTGCAATATTGTTAATCATGGTTATACAATGACCCACGTCCGTCCCATTTACATCCAAAGATAGGGTTACTTACCAAATCAATGGTAAGACAACAATGTCAAAGGAAAAGAAAATGAACAAGAAAGACATTTGAGTAGGTAGATTGCTCCCAATTACTTGCTCTATTTCAAACAAAACGTCCTTGCTATTTTCAAAACAATCACATACACTTTCAAACATATTACAAAATTGAAAACATTTTCAAAAGATCAACATCTTTGTATACATTCTTACGAACGAGAATCATTACAAAGATTGCCTAAACAATGGCCTCTTTACAAAATACTTTCAAAAAACCACACAAAGCACAATTTCAAACAAAAAGTAAGTGATCTAGAAAGTAACTAAGATACCATGGAAAACCATGGATGAAAAGGGTGCTAATACCTTCCATTTTCATAATCTACCCCCCGAACTCAAGAAATAATCTCAAAGGTCTTTCCTGTGCTTTTTCACCTTTCCTTTTGGATAAAAGAAAAGTCGGTGGCGACTCTTGCTAACCGCAACATTTGCGATCAAACGCAAAACCCTCAAGTCAGATCTCCCACCGTATCACACCTGTAGTAAGCAACAGCCAAATCCTCCCAGTTGTGGATGTTAGTTCCCTCCAGCTGATAGAACCATTCCAATTGAGTCCCTGATAAACTTTCCTGGAAGAAATGCACCCACAAATTCCTATCAGGGGTGTGAGGTTGGATCTTCCTGACATAAGACCTTAGATGCAGCTTAGGACATGAAGCTCTATCATATATAGAAAATGCGGGAACCTTGAACTTCGGGGGAGTGACCAATCCAGAAACCAACCCTAGTTCTTCAAAATACAGACCAGGTACTCTCTGAATTTCCATGGTGTTGAGACGATCCTCCAGTTGTTTATATTTGTCATGAGCAGGAGGATATTTTTTTTCAGCGTAGTTAACCTCTTCTTCATCAGACCCTGGACTGTGGCCCTCTTCTTTTGTCTTATCTTCCTGATTGTCCCCCTCATTTGATGGAGTTGCGAATTCTATAGCTTGCTTTCCTGGTTCTCTAAATCTCCTCTCCGTATTCAGGACACCCACTGGTTTTCTTGTCTTTTTCTCCTTGTCTTTGATCATGAGAGCCTTCAGGTTCTCTTGTCCTTTAGCCAAAGCCAGGAACATCTGTTGGAATTGAGCATTATGTACTTGAAGATGCTTCGTTGTTTGTTCGATATCCATTTTACTGAAATAAACAGTAGAAAGATAAGGAAACCTGTTTTGGAAAAACTGTTTATGTTATGATGCATGAACATGCGTATGCAAATGACTTCAATGACTTAGAAGATTTAAATTTTTTTAGACAAAAGGGAACAAACATTAATTGTATTAATAAGTTCAAATTTTTTACAACATGCCTCTTGGGCTTACATTGAAACAAAATGAACTACAATACAATAACAATGGCTCAAGTTTCCTATGGATGCTTCCTCTTTGGAGCGATATAGGCATTCGGGCTCCTCTCCTCACGAAGTTGTCTCGTGAGCTCCAATGTCTTCTTCTCGCTTGCATAAAACTAGACTTCAAAGGTGTCTCACTCCCCCTTTAGCTGAATCCAAGCTCTTTGAAAATCTTCAAGAGAAGTAGGCATATCAGGATAAAGAACAATATATGGAACATCTCCTTCGGCAACAGGCTCCATGATGATTGGTAAGATGGAGGGGTAAGGCATCCCGAGACTTTGAGCACGAGTTCGTACCCACTTAAGGTAAGGCTCAAGGGGGTGTAATTCTTATGTCCCAATGTCTTGCTATCTACTTTGTTTATCATTCTCCAAGCTCGTGTGAACCTTTGATGATAACCTTGGTCGTCTCCCTCGTAATCGAATACCAAACCCTAGATGAGTGCATCATGGGAATCATCTCTTCGTGCATATCCAAATTGTCGTAAAGCCAAACAAGGTTTGTAGGTAATACCTCCCCTAATGCCAAGCAGAGGGACATTAGGGAATTCCCCACAACGATCGATGATAGTAATGTCCTCCAAGGATCGAGAACACCAATGAATATCAGAATGGGTGAGTGACATCATCCTTTGAGACCATGTCAAGCCTTGCTCTTTCTTCAATGTTGATCGAGGTAGGTGCGAAATAAACAACCTAGAAAGTAAGGGAATGCAACACAAAAGAGTACCTCTTTTCTTCATGGTGCGAGTGTGGAAATAATGTAGAATGTCTCCAAGCAAAGTAGGTATAAGATTACGAGAGAGGAAAACCTTGATGGCATTCACATCTATGAGTTGGTCCTAATTAGGAAATAGAACCAAACCATAGATTAGAAGGGCCAAGAAATCCTCAAAATATTGAAAATCCATATCTTCCCAGAACAAACGAGCCTTCTCCAACAGAAACTTGGCTAAGAAACCCTTAACTCCACTTCTTGTCTCCCAATTTGTCACAATGTCAGATCTCCTCAAATGCAAGGCTTTGGAAATAACTTCAGGCTTTGGAGTCTCCTCTAAACCGGTGAATAGTATTTGATCAAGCACAGACACTCCTAACTGTTGAGAGAATTCTTCTAATGTAGGCACCAATTGGTAGTCAGGAAAGGTGAAGCAATGATGCATGGGATCAAAGAATTGGAAGAGCACACACATCATTTCTTCTTATAAGTTTGAGGTATCCAAGTTGAGAAGTCAACCGTATTTCTTGGTGAAGGAAGAATCTTCAGGCACCCTTGATGATAATTCTTGAAGTTGAGGATGCGCTTTCACGAAGCTGAGTCGGATGGTATTCCTACGAATGGGAATCACGGCCTACAAAACAGAACAAAGATGAATCCCTAAGTCCTTGAAATGGTTAATGAGAATGCTTATTATGTTATGATGTTTATGATGACATGAATAATAATCACAAACAAAGCACACAAAAAACCTTAGGTTTTGGGTTTGCATTGGTTTTATAAGTAAGTACCCTCTTGAAGTTTAGTTGGCTCAACCTATCCTATAAAGTAATCGGGTTCTAGGGAATCTCAATATCATTGATCTTTCTTCATTGGGCATTGTCTCAGCACAATCAATCTTTTCTTGCGGCTGAAATATCCCAAAAGTCCAATCTCAATGAGTGTAGTATCGAGTATTAACCAATCTTCAGCTTTACACCAAAGTCGACTATCTCACTACTTCCTAATGGCCAAGTTGTTCAATTAAATGTTCTAAGTTCAGTTAGTGCTTCATGACACTACTCAGCGGCCCCATATTCTCCTTGATTCAACACAAGGGATACCGGTACCAACAAATATGTCACACTAATGTACCCATTGTTTCAACCATATCGGACTATGCCATACAGTTTCCACAATCTATTGCTACTTACCTAATGGTGTTCCCAGATCCGGGTAGAGGATTAATACAAACCCAAACAAGGACCCATAAATGTAAAGCAAACAAATCAAATAATGAAAGCAAGTAAATGTAATCTATCTCTAAGGTAACCCCCCTTTTAAATGATCCCCAGTAGAGTCGCCGGTTCTGTGATACGGTGGGAGAACTGACTTGGTTGTTTTGCGTTTGATCGTAATGTTGCAGATAGCAAGAGTCGCCACCGACTTTTCTTTTATCCAATAAGGAAAGGGTGAAAATAACAGGAAAGACCTTTGAGATATTTTCTTGAGTTCGAGGGGTAGGTCATGAAAAGGGAAGGTGTTAGCACCCTTTTCATCCATAGTCATCTATGGGCTCTTAGTTGCTTGCTAGATCACTTTTGAAATTTCTTTGTTTGAAATGTGTTTGTGGTGGGTTTTGAAAGTATTTTTGAAAAGCGCCTTCGTTTAGGCAAACTTTGTAATGATTCTTGTCTCTATAAGAATGTGTGATACGGTGGGAAGAACTGACTGTTTTTTGGAATGCTGGTTTGTGTTTTGTGTTTTTTATTCGCAAAATGTCGCGGTAAGCAAAAGTCGCCATCGACTTTTATTTTATCCAACAAGGAAAGGAAAAAAGCACAGAAAAATTCCTTTTTCGAGATATTTCTCGGGTTCGGGGGGTAGATTATAGAAAGGGAAGGTGTTAGCACCCTTTCTATCTGTGGTTATCCACGGGCTCTTAGGTACTTGCTCATATTGTTTTCAAAATTGCTTTCTTTGTGCTTGTGGGTTTGAAAAAGTTTTTATTTGAAACTTCAATTTAACTCTTGCTTCTGTCCTCAAGAGTGTAATGAAGTTTTTTTGAAAACTTTGTTCAAAAAGTGTAAGTGTGAAGCGTTTTTGTTTTTGAAAGAGCAAGTACCTGAGAACCATCTACCTACTCGAAAAAGGAATCGTTCTATGCTATCTTCCTTTAGACAATGCTATCCCACTATTAATGAGTAGGTATCACTGTCGTTGGAGTTTGAGGGTCAATTCGAATGAGGGACGTGCGGTCACTAAAGCAATGTTAGGACGCCTTAGCGGTAACCCTAATGTCTTAGATCATTTGTTTGAGGCAATCATATCCGAGGCAACCGTTTCGAGGCGACTATGATCTTTAGACAAGAGGACGACCTCTAAAGTGAACTATACTCAATGATCGCGTACGAAGGCAACCAAGTGGGGTGTACCCTAAGAGTGTGCATGTGCGAGTGTGTCATTTTCGGTTAATTTTATCTTTGTACATGTTAATGGTGATCTATGTTGATTTTAGATTAAAACATTTAGTCTTGTCATGCAAACCTATTATCAAACATCTAACAGTTACAATTTGTACAATTTGCGGGAAATAAATTGTGGAATTTAAATTACAAGGCGTCGGGTATTTACATCACCAAAGACAAGCCCTTTAAAAATAAATAAAGCGATAAAAAAATAAGTAAAAGTCCTATTAAGCTATTACAAACCGGAGGCAAATACATTATTGGATAAAATAAATAAATCGCGTGCGGGAAATTAAATCGAGCGCAAAGTTCTAGGGTTTTGACCCTTTTTGTTAAAGAAAATATTTTTTTTTGTTGTTTTTTGAATTAAGAAAGAAAACTATCCTAAATTAATTACTAAATTAAATTAAATTAATTAATTAATTAATGAAAATAAATATTTTTTGGGTTTTTGGTATTTAAAGAAATAAAATAAAATTAATTAATGTTAGTAAAACCTAATTAAGTCTAATTGATTTTAATTATTTACAAAAAATATATTAAAGTTATTTCTAATTAATGGCCTAAATTAATTAATAGATTTGTTAATAAAAATATAAAATACTAAAATTTAATTTAATAAAGAAAATATTTTTTGGTTTTAATTTTATAAGGAAAAAGATTTGATTGGTTAGTTATTAGATAGAAATAATAAATAAATAATTAAAACAAAATAAAATAAAATATAGAGAGATGAGTATGGGCCTGTTTTGGGGGTCAGAATAGCAATTCTATGGCCCATTAAGCGCTGGCCTGGTTGACCTCTGAGATTCCCTGCGCGCATGCTGACTTGGTCTATGGTAGACCATTAGTTTCTGGCCACCAGATTTGGCCTGTGACCATCTGGCCATCAGATGCTTGAGGGTGTATGATGTGCTTCGCGCTTCGATTTACATGTGATAACCTGGAGAAATAAAACAAAGAGAAATTTGGAGGACTTGGGATTCGAACCCAGGTCCTGTTGGATGTTGTCAGCGCTCGCTTGCCACTAGGCTATTGTGCTTCATTTGTTAATAATATAAGAACAAAACATAATATGTGAAAATACGTTAATATGCCAGCAAATAAAAAAAACGCGCCATGGTTTGAATTGGCCAATGGGGAGGCGACACGCCATCGTCCCCTACCTCCAGCCACTGTAATATTTCCTGCGGATTTGGATCCGCAGCTAAATGCGTAGCTCGATCCAAAAATCACTTCCAGGCCATAAAAATGACCTTCAAAAACATGGTTAGGTTCGTCTCTCTCTCCTGAGTGCAACCATGCCTTTTATAAGAATCAATTTCACCTGAAACACAAAATCCCTAAAACACAAAACGTAACCCTAGCCATGACATTCTGAGGTTATAGTCCATATAAACCAAATTGAATATTGCCAAAAGTTCAGAAATGCTATAATGATTATGAATATGCCAAGAATTTGCTCAAATGATGTAAGAATGGTGATTTACGAATTCAAGAAAGAAGCGGATTTTTGTGACACTTACAATGCTTTGTGATGTGCGTGGAGGCTTGCTTTGGATTGGTTCTGCTTCAGTGATCGTCAAGGAATCAATTGAGATCGTTCTTGGCTTCTGAAAACACCTCTAGACACGATTTTGATTTCAAACTTTTTACCACTTTTTTCAAGTTTTGTTTTGATTGTTCTTGCAGCCTCTAGCCCATATTTCGTGTCCTTTGGTTTCTATATGTATCATGGAATGCATTAGGTCAAGAATCATGAATCCAATCTCTCTAAATCAATGCACCCATATTTGATTTGATTCACTTTTGAAAACTTGCCAAATTTGTCAAAAAACCATCTTTTTTGCACATGATCTTGTGTGATACGAATTTGATGATGATATTTATGAGAATCCAATCCTGAAAGTAGAAAAAAATATCATGTAATCAAAGTTTGGGATTTTATTTGATTTAATTTGATTTAAAATGAAATAATTCAATAAAAAATAAAATAAAATAATAAAATTGATAAATGGACACATGGCTGCAGCTAGGACACGTGGACAATGATTAAAGCTCAAATCAAGTGGAAAAGAATGGGCCCATTTGACAAAATTTGAAGTTTTGGGGATAGTTGACTTTTGGCAATTTTACAAAAATGCCCAACTTCAACAATGCATAACTTCTTCAATTTTGAACTTTTGGAAGTGTTCTTGGACTTTCTAGAAATCTTGAGATGTCCTATAACCAACAATTTTGTTCTCATATCATTTTGACATTCCATTCTCAAGTTATAAGTTTTGACAGAAAAGGTGTTTTTGTTGACTTTCAAAAATGACCTATAATGTCCAAATTTATAACTTCTTGTGAGTGCATTTTATGATCTTGGGGTATGAAGATGGATTGTAGGAAATTGAATCCTCTTTAAAATGAGCTTTGGATGGGTCATTTCTCATAAAGTATGAGAAAGTTATGCTTGGTCAAAGTTGAGTTGACTTTTCCTACAAAACCCTAATTTAGCAACTTTTGAGTCTTGATGAATTTTGAGCAATCCTTGATGAATCATGATCAACCCTTGATCAAATGATGAAATATCCTTCAAAATGAGAATGTTGACAAAAAATCTTGAAGTTTGACGGTTTATAGGTCACAGTTGACTTTTGCCCTAGCACAGTCGATTTTTGGACCCTTTGAGCAATTGACTGACCAAACTTCCTCTGCAAGGCTTGAAATTTGACATGGATGACCTTGAGAACATATTAGGATATTGGGGAGAACTTGAGGTCATTTGGACTCAAAGATCTTGATGCAACACAAAACTCTAATTTGGGGTTGACTGCCTTAGGAGATAGCTTGACTGTCCAACTCTTGAGCAATCTTGCCACTTGGAGATTTTTTTCTTGCAATGTTTTGAGAAATATGAGAGGGAAAATTTTGGGGTACAACAGCTGCCCCTGTTCAATCTTCTTAAACCTGAGGATGTAGATTGGCTTTCGTGCCTTTCGTGATCCGAAGGTGGAAGATGATTGAACACTAGAGTGCCCAGAAATTTGCACTCGCATGAAGTGGTATCAGCCTTGTGATGTCGGGAATGGGCTTTACAGATGCCATTTGGAGATTTCTGGCGGGAGGATGGGCTTAAAGATGCCATCTGCATGAGTGTCGATCGCATAAGAGATTCCTTAGCGAGAACTTGCATACCTGTTGTTGTGGAAGATTCCGCTGGGGAAGTCCAATTTTTGTTGAGATTTAGGAACTTGCCTGTACCTCAGCTGAGAGAACATATTTGCTGAGTTTTAAGAACTTGTCCGTAATTCAACTGGGGGAAGAATCTTCATCAAGATCTAGGAACTGTCTGGTCTTCAACGTAGTATACCGTTGAGATTGTAGAACTCGTCCACACTATGACGGAGGAAAACATCTTCATCAAGATCTAGGAACTGTCTGGTCTTCAACGTAGTATACCGTTGAGATTGTAGAACTCGTCCACACTATGACGGAGGAAAACATCTTCATCAAGATCTAGGAACTGTCTGGTCTTCAACGTAGTATACCGTTGAGATTGTAGAACTCGTCCACACTATGACATAGGAAAACATCTTCATCAAGATCTAGGAACTGTTTGGTCTTCAACGTAGTATACCGTTGAGATTGTAGAACTCGTCCACACTATGACGGAGGAAAACATCTTCATCAAGATCTAGGAACTGTCTGGTCTTCAACGTAGTATACCGTTGAGATTGTAGAACTCGTCCACACTATGACGGAGGAAAACATCTTCATCAAGATCTAGGAACTGTCTGGTCTTCAACGTAGTATACCGTTGAAAATGTAGAACTCGTCCACACTATGACGGAGGAAAACATCTTCATCAAGATCTAGGAACTGTCTGGTCTTCAACGTAGTATACCGTTGATATTGTAGAACTCGTCCACACTATGACGGAGGAAAACATCTTCATCAAGATCTAGGAACTGTCTGGTCTTCAACGTAGTATACCGTTGAGATTGTAGAACTCGTCCACACTATGACGGAGGAAAACATCTTCATCAAGATCTAAGAACTGTCTGGTCTTCAACGTAGTATACGGTTGAGATTGTAGAACTCATCCACACTATGACGGAGGAAAACATCTTCATCAAGATCTAGGAACTGTCTGGTCTTCAACGTAGTATACCGTTGAGATTGTAGAACTCGTCCACACTATGACGGAGGAAAACATCTTCATCAAGATCTAGGAACTGTCTGGTCTTCAACGTAGTATACCGTTGAGATTTTAGAACTCGTCCACACTATGACGAATGAAAAATGTCGAGATTGAGAACCTTATCTGAAATTCAACCGAGGATAATTCAGTTAGGATTTAAGAACCGGTCCAGGTCTTCGACATAGCTGAGAACTTAACTGCATCTTTCCTGAAAGATAAAGGTCAGTCATATGCAATGCATGATATGGATCAAGCAATGATGTTCTCAAAATAAATGAGATTGTGTTGTATGATGCGTATATGCAAGTATCATGATGTATGAGAATATGATGTTTGTAGCTGGGGGAAAATAAATCTCGGATAGCTGCTGGAGAAAAGATGTGAATTCTTCATTTCCGCTGGAGATGGAGAATGAAGATGATTGCGAGAATAAACCTGCAGGAGAGGATAACTCCGTTGGGGAATAAGCTGATGAGGAGATTACTATGTGGAGAAGAGATGCTCTGTTGAAGATTCCACTGATAAATTCCGTTGGGGATGAATTACCGTTGCTGGTGATACTGAATCCTGTTGGGGGTTGAATTCTTGTTTTGTGAAAGGAAAGAACTCCGTTGGGGATGATCTTTCAGTTGCGACTTCACTGGGGATAACCTGTTAGACTCTTGTGGGGATAATCCTTTGAGCTTTGCTGGGGACAATCTTCCTTTGAACTCGGCTGGGGATATTTATTTTTATACTCCGCCGGGGACGAACTTCCAAAGTCTACTGGGGATGATTCTTCAACTCCACTGGGGAAGCTTTTTCAGACTGCGCTGGAAAATTTTGACTCCACTAGGGATATCTTGTATTCTGCCGGGGGATATTCTTATACTCCGTTGGGGAATATTAAGACTGTCGGGGATATTAAACCTTTTCAGTGTTGATGGTAGATAAACTCTGCTTGGGGAAGAATATTATCGATTCATTCATTCACAGTTGCAAATCTCAGCTGGGGAGAGCTATCATTACTGTCTTACTCTGCGGGGAGTGAAAGTACCTTAGCCATATTCTTCAGCTGAATCCACCTTGTAGCTGGTGGACAAAGCAACTGTACAGTTTGGACAATTCTTATTTGCCCCTGTTTCTGATATTACGAGTAATTCGTCTTTTATTTCGCATGTAAATATTTATGAGCAGCAATCATTGTCAAGTGCATATATCAAAAATGAACATTGGACGTTCTTTTTGCAAAACAAAACAGATAAAGGAAAAATAGCTTGAATATTTCTTTGAAAATGAATTGTATTGATTTTGAAATTTGGCCTGTAAATAGGCGTTTTTGTACAAGAGGCTGGTGTCCTAGTAAGAGAACGCCGCCGAATAAATATAGAATTTACACAATTTGTGAAAAAGAAACAAAACAGCTATGTGAATAATCCCACTGGGTTCCAACTCTGCTATTGCCCTTATGTCCTCGAGCATCTCATCACTTTGCTACTTGGTTGAAGGTAGATCAGATTGATCAGTGCCATGCGAGCTTCGATACCGAAGTCCGGTTGAAAGGTGATCCAATGAGACATAGTGTTACGCTTTAATCCCTAATTTTTGCCTGGACCGCCCTTTCGGGTTTTCAGTCCACCGGGATACCCTTTTTTGCCCAAGCCGCCTTTTCAGGTTTTCGACTTGCCGGGTGTACAAATTTTTTCATTTTCATCCCTTATTTTTGCCCGAACCCTTTTGGTTCGCCGGGAAGCCCTTATTTTTGCCTAGGCCAGTCAACCTAGCGGGTCTTTGATTATGCGTAGTATCTTTTCACTATGTATGCATTGACGGGGTAAGGAAGGTCGTCACCATCCATGGTGGTTAGAATCATGGCTCCTCCTGAGAAAATGTTCTTAACCACAAATGGCCCTTCGTACGTAGGGGTCCATTTGCCCCTGGGATCACCTTGAGGTAGGATAATGCGCTTGATAACCAGGTCCCCAACTTGATACTCTTGTCGTCTAACTTTCTTGTTAAATGCCTTGATCATCCGTTTTTGATATGTTTGACCATGACAAATAGCAGTAAGTCTCTTTTCGTCTATTAAGTTCAGCTGATCAAGCCGGGTATGGATCTAGTCATCTTCGCTCAAACCTGCATCCTTCATAATCCGAAGAGAGGGTATCTGGACTTCAATGGGCAAGACTGCCTCCATGCCATAAACCAAGGAATAGGGTGTTGCCCCTGTTGACGTCCGTGCTGAGGTACGGTACCCATGAAGAGCAAACGGTAACATCTTGTGCCAATCTTTGTATGTCACTGTCATCTTTTGCACAATCTTCTTAATGTTCTTATTAGCCGCTTCAACAGCCCCATTCATCTTCGGCCGGTAGGGAGAAGAGTTGTGATGTTGTATCTTGAATTGCTTGTAGAGCTCAATGATAATTTTGTTGTTGAGATTGGTACCATTGTCCGTAATGATCCTCTCTGGTACACCGTATCGACAGATCAGATTGTGCCGAATGAACCATGCCACGACATTCTTGGTTACTGTAGCAAAGGAAGCTGCTTCAACCCACTTCGTAAAATAATCAATTGCTACCAGGATGAAACGATGCCCATTGGATGTCGTAGGTCTGATCTCGCCGATCATATCAATGCCCCACATTGCAAAAGGCCAAGGTGCCGTCAAGACATTTAGAGGAACTGGAGGTATGTGCACCTTATTAGCATAGACTTGGCACTTGTGACATGTCCGAGAATGCTGATAACAGTCGGCTTCCATTGTGGACCAATAATATCCTGCCCGTAGGATCTTCTTTACCATGGTGTGTCCACTGGAATGAGTTCCGAAAGTACCTTCATGTAACTCCGCCATGATCCTTTCTGCTTCATTCTTATCCACACAACGCAATAAGGTCGAATCATGGTTACGCTTGTAAAGAATTCCATTGATGATGAAGAACTTTGCTGCGAACCTCCTCAGAAACTTCTTGTCATTAACAGATGCACCCTCGGGGTATTCCTGAGCCTCAAGGTATCTTTTCACTTCATGAAACCAGGGTTTATCTTCTACCTCTTCAGTCTCAATATCACAGCAATGTGCAGGTTCGTCCAATCTTTCAATGATAATCCGGGGAGCCTCGTTATCCCAATTGACCTTGAACATAGAAGACGTCGTAGCCAGCGTGTCCTCCAACTAATTCTCCTCTCTTGGGAAGTGTTCAAATATTATCCCCTCGAAGTGCGGAAGCAATGTCAATACATACTCCTTGTAAGGAATAAGATTCGGGTGTTTCGTATCCCACTCGCCTTTGATCTGACTGATCACGAGATCGGAATCTCCGAAAACACTCAAGAACTTAATCCTTAGGTCAATTGCTGCTCGAAGACCCATGATGCACGCTTCATACTCCGCCATGTTATTGGTGCAGTTGAAACATAGTCGGGCGGTGAACGGAGTATGAGAACCTTTAGGAGATATGATCCCGGCGCCAATGCCATTACCCAAAGCGTTCGAAGCTCCATTAAAGTACATAGACCATCGGGATCCTTCCTCAGGTCCTTCATCCGGTCCAGGTTCTTCGCAGTCGGTTACTAACATGATATTCTCATATGGAAATTCAAAGTTCATAGACTGGTAATCATCCACTGCCTGATGTGCCAAATGGTCTGCCAACACACTTCCCTTGATTGCCTTTTGGGTCGTATACTGGATGTCATACTCAGTCAAGATCATCTGCCATCTTGCTATTCTTCCGGACAAGGTAGGCTTTTCGAAGATATACTTGATTGGATCCATCTTTGATATCAATAAAGTAGTGTGAGTCAGCATATACTGTCTCAGCCGGCGAGCAGCCCATGCCAAAGCGCAGCAAGTTTTCTCAAGCAACGAGTATCGGGTCTCGCAGTCGGTAAACTTTTTGCTAAGGTAATAAATAGCATGCTCTTTTCGGCCAGACTCGTCATGCTGCCCCAGCACACACCCCATTGAGTTGTCAAGTACTGTCAAGTAAAAGATCAAAGGTATCCCTTCAACTGGAGGCATCAGAATGGGTGGCTCTTGGAGATAATATTTGATCCTTTCGAAAGCAGCCTGACATTCATCATTCCATCGTACCACTTGATCTTTCTTCAGTAGCTTGAAGATTGGTTCACAAGTAGCAGTCAGGTGCGAGATGAATCGGGCAATGTAGTTCAGACGTCCCAGAAAGCCTCTGACTTCTTTCTCTGTTTGGGGAAGTGGAATTTCCTGTATAGCTTTCACCTTTGCAGGATCCACTTGAATACCTTTATCGCTTGCGACGAAACCCAGCAGCTTACCAGATCTCACCCCAAAGGTGCACTTGTTCGGGTTTAACCTCAGATTGTACAACTTCAACCTGTCAAATAACTTCTGAAGGTGGTCAAGATGCTCTTCCTCCGTCTGGGATCTTGCGATCATGTCGTCGACGTATACCTCAATCTCATGATGGATCATATCATGGAAACAAAGCAACCATGGCACGCTGATACGTTGGCCCAACATTTTTCAATCCAAAAGGCATGACTTTGTAGCAAAAGGTACCCCATTGAGTAATAAAAGTTGTCTTCTCCATGTCTTCGGGAGCCATTTTAATCTGATTATAGCCGGAGAAACCGTCCATAAAGGAGAAGACCTTATGCTGAGTGGTGTTGTCAACCAGAACGTCGATGTGAGGTAGAGGGAAATCATCTTTGGGGCTCGCCCTGTTCAGATCCCTATAGTCAACACACATTCGAACCTTTCCATCCTTCTTCGGCACAGGAACCACATTGTCCACCCACTGCGGGTAAGAAGTAACTTCTAGAAAACTGGCGTCAAACTATTTCATCACTTCAGCCTTAATTTTCTCAAACATATCTGGGCGCATTCGACGGACTTTCTGTTTCACTAGAGGACAGTCTTCCTTGGTAGGAAATCGGTGAACCACAATATCAGTATCCAACCCAGGCATATCTTCATAAGACCAGGCAAAGATCTCAACGTAGTCACGCAGCATCTGAATCAACCGTTGCTTCACACTAAGCTCCAGATTTTCCCCGATCTTGACCTCTTTCTTGGCTATCTCTGTACCCATATTTATTGTTTCCACTGGTTCTTCATGCGGCTGTATGGCCCTCTCTTCCTGAAGTAACAGTCTTGCAAGTTCACCAGGCACTTCGCAATCATCTTCACCTTCGTCTTCGGCTAAGTTGATCGGACTTTCGAAGTTATAACTGGCAGTAGCAAAGTCGTTACCAGTGAGATCCAGAGTGGATGTAGACCTGTATATGTGAGTGTGTGTAAAATAGTTGTTTTGCAATGTATAATAAAAGAAAAACAAGGAGCGCAAAATTTGAAATGCAAGAAACATCCAATGATTTTATTAATTATATATGTAGATGACACACATAAATCCCTCACAAATGAAGCCACAGTGCCCCGGGTAAGACACCAGGCCGTAAAGTTTAAAACATTGTCTGTTACAAATTCAAAACAAAAAGTCTCATTACTGGGTAACAAAAGAAATTGGGATGAAGTCCTTTGCTGTCCAGTTGCTTAGTCCACCGTCGGTCGTTGGGTAGATCCAACTGTCAAACTCAGACTCTTCAACATCGTCTTCGATGGAATTCACTCTTGAATTGCTGATGAACAGGGGAGGTCTTCCAATCCGTGCATTCCGAACAACCTTTTGAGCTTCTGCAGTGAAACCCAAACCAAACTTGTTAGCCTTCTGTGCAAAATCAGGGAGTTGGCCTCAATTCGCATACCCACCTTTCTCGACAACAGCCCGGGCATCCTTGAAGGAAGCCATCTTCATAGGAGGATCTTCAACTACAGTCTCAGTTGATGCCAGCGTCTGGGGAACCTCTTCAAAATGTTGGAATGGGGTCTCAATGAACTCCCCATCCATTTCTACATATCAGAAAGAGTTGAGGTGGCTCACCATGTACTCCTCCTCTCCTTGTATTGTCACAATCTTCCCTTTCACTGGGTACTTTAGCTTCTGGTGGAGCGTAGACGTCACTTCCCCAGCTTTGTGGATCCATGGACGACCCAGCAAACATGAATAAGATGGTCGAATGTTGTTGTACCCCAAAATTTGCCCTCCCATATTCTTCAAGATTGGTCAAGAATGATTCTCAAAATTGCTCAAGACCACTCAAAGGGTTGCACAGTTCAAACATCCTCCTAAGCCAATCAAAATTAGGGTTTTGGTTCTTTCAAGGAATTTGAGGTTTTCAATGGCTCAATCAAGTCTCATGGGCTTATATACATTGTCAAGCATCTACATGTCAAGTCTCAAGGCTCACAATATCAAATTGCACAGTCAAAAGCTTCATTTGCTTCACAATCAACTGCAGGGGTAAAATGGTCATTTGGCAGTCAAAAGTCAGAATTTTTGGTCAACATCTTATTTTGAAGCCACAATCATCATTTGATCAAGTCTTGATCATGATTCCACAAGCATGGCTCAAAAAGTCTCAAGATGCAAAAGTTTCTATTTTTGGACAGTTGAAAAGTCAACTGTAACTTGACCAAGGCATAACTTTTTCATGGTTCATCAGAAAAATCCCATCTAATGCTCATTTTGAAGGGGATGACATTTCCTACAACTCATATTCACATTCCAAGTCCAATAAATGCTCTCACAAAAAGTTATCAATTTCTACATTATAGGTCAATTTCAAAAGTCAACAAAAAGGCATTTTAAGTCAAAGACCATAACTTGAGATTGGTAAATCCAAATGACATGGGACCAAAGGAATTGGTTAGAGGACTTCAAGACCTTTCCAAAATGTCCAAGAACATGTTCATATGATCAAAATTGAGCAATATATGCATTGGAGAAGTTGGGAAATTTTTGTGAAAGGGCAAAAGTCAACTATTCTTAAAACTTCAATTTTTGACAAAAGGGCCCACTTTCTTCCACTTGATTCGGCCTTGTCATGCCACACACGTGTCCCATGATTAATTTCAAGATCAAACATTTATTTTTCCATTTTATTTAATTTTTATTGATTTAATTCATTTTAAATCCATAAAAATTCAAATAAAAATCTAAAAAATTAATGGAATAGCATATTTTGATTTGAATAGCTTTCATGTGTCATATGCCAGCTACCAAATTCGTGCCAAGCCTTTTTGTGCATAAAATCTTGAATTTGAACCAAAAATGGAAAGTTCTTCAATGGGGGTCAACAAGATCTCAAGGCTTCAATGCACAAGGATACAGGCTCAGCTGCTGACCTAATTTCGTTCACACATACATAAGCAAGCATTACAAACCTAATGGACGACCCAAGCCTTGCTGAAACGGCCAAAAACAAAACTGAAAATTGTTGAAAAAGTGTGAGATCTAGAACAAGGTTGCAGGCATTTTCAGATCAAAAGGAGCACGTGACCCTCTTCCTTGCCATCCCCTGAAGCTAAGGTGATCACAACCACGTCCTAAGACCACCTACCAAGCGCTGTAAGTTGTCTCGAACCTTACTCTGAACATGGCATCTCAACCCCTAATCCTTGCGCCTTTTCTGTAATATTTTGGCATATTTGTGTTCACCATTAAATTTCCAGGCATCCTGTATTATTTAATTGTATTGTTGTAGCCTAGATCTCCCTACCCGAACCTAGGGTTTTGGGGGTTGCAATTTGGGGTTTTGTTTTACAGGAATAATTGATACAAGCCATAGCCATGGATGGATTTAGGAGGATGAGATGAACAGGATGATGGCCCAAGTTGGCATTTTCGTGGCCTGGATCTCATTATGAGAGAAGGCAACGGATTTTTTTGCGAAACCGAATCTGCAGGAAAAATGTACAGGGGCTATTGGAGAAGATGAAGACGTGCTTGCGTTTGATTGGCCAGTTCAAATTAAAACGCGCGTTTTTTTTTATTTCCAGGATATTGCTTTTTATTATATATAATATTAACTTGTTATTATTATAACCAATTGAAGCAACTGGCTCAGTGGCTAAGGCGTGCAGGCATTGTCCCTTGGGACCTGGGTTCGAATCCCAGGTCCCCCAAATAATTTGTTTCCTTTTTTTTCTTGTATAATCTCATGCAGGCTTCAAAGCATAATCCATCATGCACCTCATATCCAAGGGCGCCAAGTGGCCATTCTCACAGATCTGATGGCCATGATGTGCAGGCTACCATGTTCCTGGTCAACCCACGCTCTAGGCAATCTCAAAAGTCCAAGCAAGGCCTGTGTGCGTTAATGGGCCAGATTTCCAAATTCACCTCCATTCTGGGCCCAGAACGCCCTTGGTTCATTTCCTTTTTCCTTTTTATTTTATATTTTCTAGTTTATTTTTTTTTTTGTTTCTTCTAATTATTATTATTATCACTAAAATTAACATAATTAATTTTTCACAATAAAAATTCAAAAAACTAAAAAATGTAAATATTTTATTTATTATTATTAATTCCACTTTAGTTTAATTATTTTGTAAATAAACACTAACTTAAATTAATTTAGTTTAATTAGTTTAATTTTAATTTTCTTTTACAATAAATAAAAATGAATTAGACTTAGGGTTTTTCTTTTGACACTTTTAATTTCTTTTTTTATTTTTATTTTATTAAAAACATAAAAACACAAAAAAATACTTTTTCTTTAATTAATTAATTAATTAATAATTAGGCTTAATTTCATTAATTGCAAAAAAGGGACAAAATTCAATTCTTTCTCAAAAAGGGTCAAAACCCTAAGGACATCTCGATTCAATCTTTCGCGCGCATATTACTTTTAATTCGTTATTTTGATTATTTATGTATCTGCTCAGAAATGTAATAGTTAATTCGAACTTTATCGCTTTCTTTTAATTTCTCGCATTTTTATTTTCCAAACGGGTTATGTTTTTGGCGATGTATAGACCCGCGCCTTGTAATAGCGTAGATTCAACTTTCCGCAATTTATTTTCCGCACTCTTAACTGTTAATATGCATGACAAGACTTGTATGACAAATAAAATCAATCTGTAGCTCACAAATGCATGTTCAAAGATAAACATAAACTGAAACAACGCACATGCACATGCCACTCTTAGGGTACGCCTCACTGGTTGCCTCGAGGTGGTCATCAAGTATAGGGTGTTTTAGAGGTCGCTCTCCTGTCTAAAGATCCAGTTGCCTCGAAACGGTTGCCTCGGATAAAAAGGATCTAGGACATTAGGGTTACCGCTAAGGCGTCCTACTATTGCTTTGGTGACCACATATCCCTATAATCGAATTGACCCGAATAACTCCAACGACGGTGCTACCTACTTCTCAATAGTGGGACAGTACTGTCTAAAGGACTCTTACACAGCTTAATTCCTTAGAGTAGGTAGATTTCTCCTGGGTACTTGCTCTTTCAAAACAAAAACAACTTTTCGCACCCACACTTTCAAACAAAAAGTTTTCAAACAAACACTTCATACACTCTTGAGGACTGATACAAGAGTTACCTAGAAGTTTTCAAAACGAAACTTTTTCAAAACCCACAAACACAAGAAAAGCAAACAATTTTTGAAAACATAGAGCAAGTACCTAAGATCCCGTGGATAACCACGGATAGAAAGGGTGTTAACACCTTCCCTTTCTATAAATCTACCTCCCGAACCGAGAAACATCTCGAAAAGGAATTTTTCTGTGCTTTTGTCCTTTCCTTGTGGGAGAACATAAAAGACGGTGGCGACTCTTGCTTACCGCGACATTTCGCGAAACCAGCATTAAAAAACAGTCAGTTCTATTTCCACCGATCACAGAACTGGCGACTCTGCTGGGGACATCTAATAAGTGAGGTGTACCTTAGGATTAGACCACTCTTATGTTTTCAATTGCTTGCTTTGATTGCTTTAATATTGTGGGTCTGTCTTGGAGTTTCATAGATCCTAACCCAGATCTGGGGAATACCTTTTAGAAAGTAGCAACAAACAGTGAGGGAACTGTGCGGGGTATACCGACACGGTTGAAGCAGTTTGCTACGTTGATGTGGCACTTTGGTGAGTACCGGTAACCCTTGAGTCAAGTCAAGGAGAGTACGGGGCCGCCGCGTGGTGTCGTGAAGCATCAACTGACCTTAGAACCTTTACTTGACCATCCTGGCCTCTTTAGGGGTAGTGAGATGACCGACTTTGGTGCAGTCCGAAGTTGGTAGATACTCGATACTACACTCATTGAGGGTTGTTTTCTTGGAATATTTTGGTCTCCAGTTAAGTGGCTAAATCAAAACAATGAACATGGAAAACAACCCAATGATATTGAGCTCCTTAGAACCCGGTTACTTTTGATAGGACAGGTTTTGAGCCCACCAACTTCAAGAGGGTAGTACCTAGACCTCATGCTGGCCTAAACTCTAAGGGTTGTCTTGTGTGACTTGTGTGCCTTCAAACTTGAACTACTTGCATACTTGTTATCTGACAACACGAGTTCTTGCAGGTCTTGTTTACAGTCCTTAATCTGGGCTTATAACAGGGTTTACTTACATCACTCCATGCATAGCATAGCATCATACCATTGCATACATCCTGCATAAGGACTAATCCATTTCAAGGATCTCAAGGGTTTGTGATGCAGGTCATGATGAACCAAATTGTCTAGCAAGGGGCAAAAGGGATTTATTTTCCTCTAGCCGAGGTTGTCAGGGGCTATGACCCACTCGAAATGGTGAGCCTTGACTCTTGAAGAAGGACTCTCAGCAACATGAAGTTCCTTCAATCAAGCTACCGATTCAAACTCTAACGGTTTCTTGTTTACCCCGCGAGATCCTTGAAAACATTGCATACATATACATACATGTCATTGCATTACAGGTACCCCTTTTACAGGTCACTTACCTTCTTCGCTGTTTATTTCAGCAATCATCATGTCTGCCGAACCTTCCGCTGAACAAGCTATCAAGGCCCTCCAGGCCCAGAATGCCCAGTTCCAAGAGTTGGTTGTGAGCCTAGCCCAGGGTCAACAGGATTTGAGGACTCTGATTCTGAAAGAGAGGAAGAAGAAGAAGAAGAGGACTGTGTTGTTCAACACTAGACGCAGATCTGGGAATGGACTACAAAATGAGGCTGAGCTGGCTACCTCATCTGCAAGCAAAGACAGTCCCCAAGAGAGAAGGGTTCCTAGTCCCGTGGTCTCCGATAACGAGACCGATTACAATGATGAACAGTACCCTCCTGCTGAGGACAGGTACAAACAGTTGGAGGACCGCTTAAGTGCAATGGAGATCCAGCATGTGCCCGGGTTGGACTTCGAAGATCTAGGTCTATCCTCTGGGGTGGTGATCCCACATAAATTCAAGGCACCTGCTTTTTCCAAGTACGACGGAGCCTCCTGCCCTAAGCTGCATCTGAGGTCTTATGCAAGGAAGATCCAACCGTATACAGTTGACAAGAATCTATGGATCCATTTCTTCCAGGAAAGTCTTTCAGGGACTCAACTCGAATGGTTCTATCAGCTGGATGGAGCCAGTATTCGTAACTGGGAGGACTTGGCTACTACGTTCTACAAGCAGTATCAGTACAATTCCGACCTCGCTCCTACGCGTACCCAACTCCAGGGTATGTCACTAGGGACGGGTGAAGGATTTAAGGAATATGCCCAAAAGTGGAGAGACCTTGCTGGAAGGGTACAACCACCCTTAACTGACCGTGAACTTGTGGATATGTTCTTGGGGACCCTGTCTGGTCCATTCTACAACCATCTGATTGGGAATTCTTCTGCTGGGTTTACAGATCTGATCTTGACTGGTGAGAGAATAGAAGCTGGTATCAAGTCTGGGAAGATACAAAAGGATGCATCCTCGAGTACTGAAAAGAAGCCGTTCAAGAAAGAATCCAGTGTTGAACACCGCCAAGCTGTCAACGCGGTGGTTATTTCAAAACCGGCCAGTGCTCCTCAACATCGCAACCAGCAAAGGGAAGAGAGACCTAAAAGGCAATTCACTCCCCTCGGCATGACCTTGTCCCAGATATTGCCACAGTTATTGGAGACCAAGTTGGTAACTCTAAGGGACCCTCCTAAGAATCCCAACAGGACACCTTCAAGGTATAACCCCAACGCCCGCTGCGCTTATCACTCTGACAGCCCGGGGCATGCTACAGATGATTGTTGGACTTTGAGGAACAAGGTTCAGGACCTGATCGACGCAAAGGAGGTCGAGTTCGAAGCGCCCGAGACTCCCAATGTGATCACTGCTCCCTTGCCAAAACATGGCTAGGATTGAAAAAACTTTTGTTCATTCGAATGTTCAAGTTGTATTTTTCTTTAATTGTTCAAACATTTTATTCATGTTAAACGTTGTTATTTCATTAATGCATTACACATGTCTGTTTTGAAGTAATTATGTTCACTATGCTCAAAATTGCTTTTATTTTTTTGATGTTCAAACTCTCGATTGAAAATTCTAAGCCTTTTGAGGGAGGATGACGAAAACGACACCACGATCTTTACAGTATGCTTTTGAACAAGACCCCGCTGATGAGGTACGTGCATTGTTTCAATTCCTAAACACTGGAGTTATAAGGAAGATAATCCCTCGTCAACCCCTTTGAGCCAAGGAAGTCGGAGTTTTTTCTTTTCAAAAAAATTAAAACCCTTAATCATAACCTGGGGCAGGGTAGTTCTCTCAGCTGATCTAGGTGCACAGCGAACGGCATCAAAGAAGTCTTTCTGAATCAAAAGACAGTGATGGTTCCCTATAGTCATAAGGACAGGCAGTCATTATCTATCAAAATAAAAGCCCAATAAGTCAAAACCTATGAAGGAGACTTACAAAACTGGGGCATCCCGCTGACTGTAAATACAAAAAAGAAACAGTTCAGGCAAAAAACAGGGATAAACAAAATCAAAAAAGAAAGAGGTCCTATAAACCCTCAACAAAAAAGAAATGATTGCCTATCCAAAATAAACTGTCAATATCCGAACAATCACCGGAATATCAGAGCAAAGACTCAAACAGGATCTAAATGCACGGTTAGCTGAGTTTAGGATCGAAGAACATCACGAAGAACGGGTGGGTACAAATAAAATTTGAGCCTTTATCCTTTGTTTCTTAAACCGTGAACCAGGCCATGTTATAACCCTCAAAAGTCCTAGCTGAAGCATGGGTTAGTTCGAAAGCATACTGTTACACGAGGTATCCTGACTCCTATAGGGCTCGCTGGTAAAATCCTGAGTTGACATCACAATTTCCAAAAATTGCTTGTTTTACAAAAAATGCATTTTCAAAAATTTCAAGACAGACATAAGCTTTTGCATTCTTAAAATAACATTGTTTGCATATGACTATTTGTTTGAACAACAGAGAAATTCGCACGAAGAATATCTGGTGAACAAAAGTCTTCTCAACAAGAAGAGTCACCTCAAGTGGAAGAAACATTTCCAATCAAGGGGCACGGAATGATGATTGTCCACCATCTGGGGGCAGTCCAGTCAAGATTCAAGAAATCTCTCAAAATGCCAGGGGCAAATCTCCGTCTGAATCACTTGGGGCATTGGACATGAATTCCAGCAACGAATCTTGCCTGATCAGACATCCTCTAGTGGTACGGCGACACAACACTACTAACAGTGACAACTCCCTGCTCTCTGAGAACGCGGACATAGTCGAAAAAATACTACGCCCAATCAAAGACCCGCTAGGTTGACACACCTAGGCAAAAATAAGGGCTTCCCGGCGAACCAAAAGGGTTCGGGAAAAAATAAGGGATGAAATGAAAAATCTGTACACCCGGCAAGTCGAAAACCTGAAAAGGCGGCTCGGGCAAAAAAGGGTATCCCGGTGGACTGAAAACCCGAAAGGGCGGTCCAGGCAAAAATTAAGGATCAAAGCGTACGACTATGTCCCGTCATCTCGTCACTTGCCTACCAAAAGAAGATTTGTCGATCGGCAGTTATCAAGCACCTCACAGGCCTTCTTCTCCCGCAGAAACTGGGGCAATAAGAATTGTCCGAACGATCAAGCTGTTCTGTCCACCAAGGTACCAAGGCAGGTTTGGCTGAAGAACATAACCAGGATACCTTCACTCCCCGCAGAGTAAGGTAAGTTTTAGCCATACTCTCCCCAAGCAGAGTTGGTCTCCCATCAGCCAAAAGGGCACAGTATCCCTAGCAAGTCAGCAACACTCTCCCCAAGCAGAGTTAGTCTACTGTCAGCCTTAAGGAAGTTGGGTATCCCCAGAAAATCTCAACATTCCCCAGCGGAGTATGCAGATGTTCCTAAGCAAGCATCCCCGGCAGTCTTAATATAAGATTGTTCCCCGGCGGAATACCAGACACCTCAGTGGAGCCATTTCCCTCGGTGCAGTCCAAGAGGTTTCCCCAGGAGAGTTGAATCATCCTCCCCAGTAGATTCTGGAAGCTTATCCCCAGTAGATTCTGGAAGCTTATCCCCAGTAGATTCTGGAAGCTTATCCCCCGCGGAATACGGATATCTCGCTCCGGCCATATTCAAAGGTTATTCCCCCACCAGAGCCTATAACTGGGTTATCCTCAGCTAATTACAACGGAAAGATCGTCCTCGGCGAAGTTCTTCCTATCCCCAGCGGAGTTCATCAAATTCCCTCAACAGAGCTTACCAACAGGAATCCCCAGCGGAGTTATCATCAAAATTTCAGCGAAGTATCTCTTCCCACAGAGTAATTCCCCGCAGAGTAATCTTCACCAGGTTTATTCCCCAACGGAGTCATCTTCTCCTACAGCTTTATTCTTGCAGTCATCTTCGTTCACCATCCTCAGCGGAAACGAAGAACTCTACTCTTCAATGTCAGCCCAGGATTTAACTCCCGGCATTCGTCAAGGATTTATTTTCCCAGACGAAGATACATTCATACACGTCATACATCATGATACATGCATATACGCATCATATCATACAATCTCATTTATGTCGAGAACATCATTGCTTGATCCATATCATGCATTGCATATGACCGACTTTTACCTTTCAGGAAGGATACAGTTAAATGATCAACTATGTCAAAGACAGTCAAAAGAGACCAATCCAGTCAAAGAAGAAAAATCCAGTCAGAAGAGACAAATCTAGTTAAATTAACTCTTAAAGTCGTTATAGACACCCGTCGTTATCGACACTCGTCGTTATAGACACCCGTCGTTATAGACACCCGTTGTTATATACACCCGTCGTTATAGACACCCGTCGTTATAGACACCCGTCGTTATAGACACACGTCGTTATAGACACCCGTCGTTATAGACACCCGTCGTTATAGACACTCGTCGTTATAGACACCCGTCGTTATAGACACCCGTCGTTATAGACACTCGTCGTTATAGACACCCGTCGTTATAGACACCCGTCGTTATAGACACCCGTCGTTATAGACACCCGTCGTTATAGACACCCGTTGTTATAGACACCCGTCGTTATAGACACCCGTCGTTATAGACACCCGTCGTTATAGACACTCGTCGTTATAGACACCCGTCGTTATAGACACCCGTCGTTATAGACACCCGTCGTTATAGACATCCGTCGTTATAAACACCCGTCGTTATAGACACCCGTCGTTATAGACACTCGTCGTTATATACACCCGTCGTTATAGACACCCGTCGTTATAGACACCCGTCGTTATAGACACTCGTCGTTATAGACAACCAGTCGTTATAGACAACCCGTCGTTATAGACAACCTGTTGTTATAGACAACTCGTCGTTATAGACAACCCTTCGTTATAGACAACCCATCGTTATAGACAACCCGTCGCAATAGACAATCCCGTCGCAATAGAAAATCCCGTCGCAAGAGACAATCCCGTCGTAATAGACAATCCCGTCGCAAGAGACAATCCAGTCGTAAGAGACCATCCCGTCATTGAAGACAATCCGTCATTGAAGACAACTCGTCATTAAAGACAACCTGTTAATGAATACAACTCGTCAAAGAAGACAAAATCTCCCCTGATTCAGTTAAATCAAGTCCTGAAGGCTTTATCTGAGGTACGCAAGTTCTCGCTAAGGAATCTCTTACGCGATCGACACCTCCAGATGGCATCTATAAGCCCATCCCCCAACAAGACTCTATCACATTTCCAGATGGCATCTACAATCCCATCCTCCTATCCATCATCTCTCCAAATGGCATCTGTAAGCCCATTCCCTCCATCACACTGCTGATACTCTACTATGCGAGTGCAAATTCCTGGGCACTCTAGTGTTCAATCATCTTCCACCTTCGGATCACGAAAGGCACGCAAGCCAATCTACATCCTCAGGTTTAAGAAGATTGAACAGGGGCAACTGTTGTACCCCAAAATTTTCCCTCCCATATTCTTCAAGATTGGTGAAGAATGATTCTCAAAATTGCTCAAGACCACTCAAAGGGTTGCACAGTTCAAACATCCTCCCAAGCCAGTCAAAATTAGGGTTTTGGTTCTTTCAAGGAATTTGAGGTTTTCAATGGCTCAATCAAGTCTCATGGGCTTATATACATTGTCAAGCATCTACATGTCAAGTCTCAAGGCTCACAACATCAAATTGCACAGTCAAAAGCTTCATTTGCTTCACAATCAACTGCAGGGGTAAAATGGTCATTTGGCAGTCAAAAGTCAGAATTTTTGGTCAACATCTTATTTTGAAGCCACAATCATCATTTGATCAAGTCTTGATCATGATTCCACAAGCATGGCTCAAAAAGTCTCAAGATGCAAAAGTTTCTATTTTTGGACAGTTGAAAAGTCAACTGTAACTTGACCAAGGCATAACTTTTTCATGGTTCATCATAAAAATCCCATCCAATGCTCATTTTGAATGGGATGACATTTCCTACAACTCATCTTCACATTCCAAGTCCAAGAAATGCTCTCACAAAAAGTTATCAATTTCTACATTATAGGTCAATTTCAAAAGTCAACAAAAAGGCATTTTAAGTCAAAGACCATAACTTGAGATTGGTAAATCCAAATGACATGGGACCAAAGGCATTGGTTAGAGGACTTCAATACCTTTCCAAAATGTCCAAGAACATGTTCATATGATCAAAATTGAGCAAGATGTGCATTGGAGAAGTTGGGAAATATTTGTGAAAGGGCAAAAGTCAACTATTCTTAAAACTTCAATTTTTGACAAAAGGGCCCACTTTCTTCCACTTGATTCGGCCTTGTCATGCCACACACGTGTCCCATGATTAATTTCAAGATCAAACATATAATTTTCCATTTAATTTAATTTTTATTGATTTAATTCATTTTAAATCCATAAAAATTCAAATAAAATCTAAAAAATTAATGGAATAGCATCTTTTGATTTGAATAGCTTTCATGTGTCATATGCCAGCTACCAAATTTGTGCCAAGCCTTTTTGTGCATAAAATCTTGAATTTGAACCAAAAATGGAAAGTTCTTCAATGGTGGTCGACAAGATCTCAAGGCTTCAATGCACAAGGATACAGGCTCAGCTGCTGACCTAATTTCGTTCACACATACATAAGCAAGCATTACAAACCTAATGGACGACCCAAGCCTTGCTGAAACGGCCAAAAACAAAACTGAAAATTGTTGAAAAAGTGTGAGATCTAGAACAAGGTTGCAGGCATTTTTCAAATCAAAAGGAGCACGTGACCCTCTTCCTTGCCATCCCCTGAAGCTAAGGCGATCACAACCACGTCCTAAGACCACCTACCAAGTGTTGTAAGTTGTCTCGAACCTTACTCTGAACATGGCATCTCAACCCCTAATCCTTGCGTCTTTTCTGTAATATTTTGGCATATTTGTGTTCACCATTAAATTTCCAGGCATCCTGTATTATTTAATTGTATTGTTGTAGCCTAGATCTCCCTACCCAAACCTAGGGTTTTAGGGGTTGCAATTTGGGGTTTTGTTTTACAGGAATAATTGATACAAGCCATAGCCATGGATGGATTTAGGAGGATGAGATGAACTGGATGATGGCCCAAGTTGGCATTTTCGTGGCCTGGATCTCATTATGAGAGAAGGCAACGGATTTTGTTGCGGAACCGAATCCGCAGGAAAAATGTACAGGGGCTATTGGAGAAGATGAAGACGTGCTTGCGTTTGATTGGCCAGTTCAAATTAAAACACGCGTTTTTTTTATTTCCAGGATATTGCTTTTTATTATATATAATATTAACTTGTTATTATTATTACGAATTGAAGCAACTGGCTCAGTGGCTAAGGCGTGCAAGCATTGTCCCTTGGGACCTGGGTTCGAATCCCAGGTCCCCCAAATAATTTGTTTCCTTTTTTTTCTTGTATAATCTCATGCAGGCTTCAAAGCATAATCCATCATGCACCTCATATCCAAGCGTGCCAAGTGGCCATTCTCACAGATCTGATGGCCATGATGTGCAGGCTACCATGTTCCTGGTCAACCCACGCTCTTGGAAATCTCAAAAGTCCAAGCAAGGCATGTGTGCGTTAATGGGCCAGATTTCCAAATTCACCTCCATTCTGGGCCCAGAACCCCCTTGGTTCATTTCCTTTTTCCTTTTTATTTTATATTTTCTAGTTTTTTTTTTGTTTTTTCTAATTATTATTATTATCACTAAAATTAACATAATTAATTTTTCACAATAAAAATTCAGAAAACTAAAAAATGTAAATATTTTATTTATTATTATTAATTCCACTTTAGTTTAATTATTTTGTAAATAAACACTAACTTAAATTAATTTAGTTTAATTAGTTTAATTTTAATTTTCTTTTACAATAAATAAAAATGAATTAGACTTAGGGTTTTTCTTTTGACACTTTTAATTTCTTTTTTTATTTTTATTTTATTAAAAACATAAAAACACAAAAAAAAACTTTTTCTTTAATTAATTAATTAATTAATAATTAGGCTTAATTTCATTAATTGCCAAAAAGGGACAAAATTCAATTCTTTCTCAAAAAGGGTCAAAACCCTAAGGACATCCCGATTCAATCTTTCGCGCGCATATTACTTTTAATTCGTTATTTTGATTATTTATGTATCTGCTCAGAAATGTAATAGTTAATTCGAACTTTATCGCTTTCTTTTAATTTCTCTCATTTTTATTTTCCAAACGGGTTATGTTTTTGGCGATGTATAGACCCGCGCCTTGTAATAGCGTAGATTCAACTTTCCGCAATTTATTTTCCGCACTCTTAACTGTTAATATGCATGACAAGACTTGTATGACAAATAAAATCAATCTGTAGCTCACAAATGCATGTTCAAAGATAAACATAAACTGAAACAACACACATGCACATGCCACTCTTAGGGTACGCCTCACTGGTTGCCTCGAGGTGGTCATCAAGTATAGGGTGTTTTAGAGGTCGCTCTCCTGTCTAAAGATCCAGTTGCCTCGAAACGGTTGCCTCGGATAAAAAGGATCTAGGACATTAGGGTTACCGCTAAGGCGTCCTACTATTGCTTTGGTGACAACATGTCCCTATAATCGAATTGACCTGAATAACTCCAACGACGGTGCTACCTACTTCTCAATAGTGGGACAGTACTGTCTAAAGGACTCTTACACAGCTTAATTCCTTAGAGTAGGTAGATTTCTCCTGGGTACTTGCTCTTTCAAAACAAAAACAACTTTTCGCACCCACACTTTCAAACAAAAAGTTTTCAAACAAACACTTCATACACTCTTGAGGACTGATACAAGAGTTACCTAGAAGTTTTCAAAACGAAACTTTTTCAAAACCCACAAACACAAGAAAAGCAAACAATTTTTGAAAACATAGAGCAAGTACCTAAGAGCCCGTGCATAACCACGGATAGAAAGGGTGCTAACACCTTCCCTTTCTATAAATCTACCTCCCGAACCGAGAAACATCTCGAAAAGGAATTTTGCTGTGCTTTTGTCCTTTCCTTGTTGGAGAACATAAAAGACGGTGGTGACTCTTGCTTACCGCGACATTTCGCGAAACCAGCATTAAAAAATAGTCAGTTCTATTTCCACCGATCACAAATGTCTATCACATAGAATGTAGAGGCGAAAACCTGAGAACCAACCTTAATAGGAATATCCACTTCTCCATGCACCATCCTCTTAGACCCATCAAAGGCCCTGACAACAATGTTGCTTTGTTTCAGCTCCAACCCTTCACAGTCCAACCGGTCTAGAGATTTCTTAGGCAAAACATTTAATGAGGAACCAGTATCCACCAATACATGAGCAAGAGTAGTGCCCCTGCATTCAATGGAGACATGGAGGGCATCGTTGTGATTCTTCCCTTTAGCAGTCAAGTCGGCGTCAGAGAAACCCAACCCATTATCAGCAGTCAGACTAGCCACGCAATCTTTAAACTAATCAGCTGATGTTTCTTGAGGTACGTGTGCAGTCTTCAGGAAAGCAATCAGAGCCTTGGCTTGGGCCTCTGAGCATAGAAACAATGATAACATGGAGATTTTGGATGGGGTTTGCCCCAGCTGCTCGACCACATTGTAGTCTCTCTTTTTGATAATCTTCAAAATTTCCTGCATCTCTTGTCTAGAGGCTTCAACAGTAATCTTCTTCGGCGCCTCCGTCTGGGCAGGCTCATCACTGATCCCTTTGCCCCGAGTGTTGGATGACTCGGCAACAGGAGTAAGAATGGGAACTTGAACAGGAATAGTAGCAGGTACACTGGAAGGTGTAATAACAACAGGTTTCCGGGCCGTTGGTGGAGAGATATCAGGGGAGAAAAGTCTTCCGCTACGGGTGACTTTGGCAGGTCCAACAATATTGCTGACATCAGTATCAGCATCCAAATCTTGTTTAACTCCGTGATAATAAACATCAGCCCCGTAGTGCCAAGGGACAGCTTTATCAGATGTATAGGGGATAGGCCCTGGAGCAGTGATGATCAATGGTGCGATTCTTGGAACAGATGTAATTCTAACAGGCTTTCTCGAGGGAGCCTTGGAAGAATTGTCGAAAATGGTGATGATAGCAACTTCTTCGGTAGGAACCAAAGGAACAACAGTCTTCTCAAACAGAATTTCTTTATTATCCATCAGGCGTTGGACACCTGACTTCAAAAGATGGCAACCGGTAGGTAGGACAGAACACATACGGCAAGCTTCGTCACAGCCCAGAAATAAACCGGCTAGCAAAAGGTTCTTCTTCACAGTCATCAAAGGGGTAACAATGTCGTTCACAGAAACCACAAACGAGTCTTCATCTATAGCATTCACTCCATGCTTGGGCATAGGAGCAGTCACAACATTAGGTCTTTCAGGCGCCTCAAACTCAATCTCCTTGGCATCAATCAAATCCTGTATTTTGTTCTTCAAAACCCAACAATCATCTGTATCATGCCCCGGGCTATCAGAATGAAAAGCACAGCGGGCATTAGGGTTGTACTTTGGTGACGTAGTGTTGGGATTCTGCGGGGCCTCCCTTGGAATCACTAGATTGGTTTTCAATAACTGCGGCAGAATCTGAGATAAAGTCATGTTGATCTGAGTGAATTGTCTTCGAGCTTTCTCGGCCCTTAGCTGATTGTTACGCTGAGGAGCACCAGCAGGTCTTAAAATAACAACCGCATTAACAGCTTGGCGGTGTTCAGGTCTATTCTGGATTTTCAAGCTGTAAACAGCACTGGACTCCTTCTTAAAAGGCTTCTTCTCGGTGCCTGATGAAGCACCCTTCTGTATCTTACCGGATTTGATACTAGCCTCAATCCTTTCCCCGGTCATAATCAGCTCGGTAAATCCGGACGATGAACTCCCAATCAGATGGTTGAAATACGGACCAAACAAGGTCCCCAGAAACATATCAACTAACTCCCTATCAGCCAAGGGTGGTTGCACTCTTCCAACGAGGTCCCTCCACTTCTGAGCATAATCTTTGAAACCTTCGCCCGCACCCATAGACATACCCTGAAGTTGGGTACGCGTGGTAGCGAGATCGACATTGTATTGGTACTGCTTGTAGAAAGCAGCAGCCAAGTCTTCCCAATTACGGATGCTAGTTCCTTCCAACTGGTAAAACCATTCAAGTTGAGTCCCTGAAAGACTGTCTTGAAAGAAGTGAATCCATAGGTTCTCATCAGCGGTGTACGGCTGAATCTTCCTAACATACGACCGGAGGTGCAGCTTTGGGAAAGAAACCCCGTCGTACTTAGCGAAGGCTGGTGCTTTAAACTTGTGGGGAATCACCACACCAGATGACAGACCCAAATCACCAAAGTCCAGACCAGGCACTTTCTGAACTTCCATCGCACTCAACCGGTCTTCCAGTTGCTTGTATCTATCCTCAGCTGGAGGATACTAGTCTTCGTCGAAGTTCGTCTCATTGTCTGAAACCACAGGGCTAGGAGCCCTCTTTTCTTCCTGACTATCTTTCCCTCCAGATGAGGTGGTCAAATCAACTTCATCTCGTAGCCTGTTTCCAAACCTGTGGCCCATGTTAAACATGATCGTCTTCTTCTTCTTCTTCTTCTTCTTCTCTTTCAAGATAAGGGCCTTCAGATCTTGCTGACCCTTAGCTAGATTCATGAATAATTCCTAGAACTGGGCGTTTTGAGCCTGCAGATCCTTGATTGCTTGTTCAGTTGATGGTTCAGAAGACATGATGCTGAAATAAACAGCGAAGAAGATAAGAGACCTGTAAGGGTACCTGTTATGAGGTTCATGGAATGAAATGCGTATGCTATGATTTCAAAGACATCGAGAGATTCAAATTCGTAAACCAAACATGAAACACACTTTTATTAGATAAACTTGAAATTCAATTGTTCCACAAATTGCCCTTAAGGCGTTACAAGAAAGGAAATACTGAAAAGTAAATAAGACTGGAAGTAATCAAAGGACATCAGCGCTCCCATGGTCGTTTGCCTTTAGTGCTGACATAGTCGTTGATGATCTGCTCCTTCTCCAGCTTCCTAGTCAACTTCTGAATCTTCTGCTCTTGCTCGTGATACTTTTCTCGGTAAGTATCTCGCTCTTCTCTCAGCTGCATCCAGGACCTCTTCAATGCCCCAATATCAGTAGGCATGTAAGGGTGTAAGATAGTAGGAGGAACCCCTTCCTCATCAGCAACTTCAACAATAATAGGCAAGACGAATTCATAGGGCATTCCCAGCTTTTGGGCACGTATGCGAACCCATCGGAGATATGGTTCCATTGGTAGAGAAGTCTTCGCACCCAGCTCGTGTGGATCAGATCTGTGTACTCTATCCCAAGCCCTTATGAATCTGCGGCGTTGCTCGTCACTATCCCCTTGAAAATCAAAGATTATACTAGGCATTAGCAGCTCATGAGGTCCTTCCCTTCTGGCTCGCCCAAACTGACGTAAGGCCAAGCGTGGATTATAAGTGATTCCTCCATTGGTTCCTATCAATGGAACATTGGGGTATTCCCCACATCGATCAATAATAGCCACCTCGTCCATACCCTTAATAGTCCAAATGATATCATTGTGAGAGAGATATATAACCCTATAAGCCCAGCCCATGCCTTCCTTGTACTTTAAAACTGATTTGGGGAGGTGAGAAATAAACCACCTCGCCAATAACGGAGCACAGCACATCAAGGTTCCCCGCCTCCGAGCAGTACGGGCATAAAGCTGATGAAGAATGTCACCCAAGAGAGTGGGTACAGGATTACCAAAGATGAAGATTTTTACCGCATTCACATCAATAAAGGAGTCAGAGTTAGGAAACAATACCAAGCCATATATCAAAAGAGCCAGAATATCTTTGAATGCCTGGAAGTCTAGACTATCCCAGAAATGATTAGCCTTACCAACCAAGAATTTAGTTAAGAAACCCTTTGCTCCACTTCTAGTTTCCCAATTGGACATCACTTCAGCCTTTGTCAGATGGAGGGCTGAAGCAATCTCTTCTGGCCTAAGGATCTTTTCCCAACCCGTGAACGGGGTCTTCTCCAGAATAGAGATACCAAGCAGATCGGAGAACTCTTCCAATGTGGGGACCAACTGGTAGTCCTGAAAAGTAAAGCAATGGTACAGTGGATCAAAGAATTGGACTAGGACACTCATCATCTATTCGTCCAGTTTGGAAGTTACCAAACTAAGAAGATGCCCATGTCTTCTGATGAAGGAGGTAGTATATGACATCTTTGCAACCAATTCTTTAAGCATAGTGGGAACCTGGACAAAGTTGATCCGGATGGTATTCCTACGCATAGGTGCCATGACCTACAAAACAGAACAAAGATGAATCCCTCTTGTCTCTGAAATAGGTTAGTCCAATGCAAGATGTATGCAATGTTATGATGTCATGATGTCATGATAGAAAGCACACCACAAGTATCCACAAATAGCAAACATGGTAAAGGCACACAAGTCATACAGAGAGCCCTTAGATTTCAGGCTGGCAAGGAGCTTAGGTACTACCCTCTTTCAGTTCAGTTGGTTTAAACCTGTCCTAAAAATAGTAAACGGGTTCTAGAGGATCTCAATATCACTGACTACCCTTGATCGGTCATAATTCCAGTTTAGCAACCTTTTCTTGCAGCCGGAATCATCGCGAGAGTTTAGTCTCAATGAGTGTAGCATACTGCTACTGTTCTATGGCCAAGTTGGTCAATTTAAAGGTTCTAAGGTCAGTTGGTGCTTAATGACCCCTTAGCAGACCCATATTCTCCTCGTTGCGCCACAAGGGATATCGGTACATACTAAAGTGCCACACCAACGTAGCTACTACTTCAACCGTATCGGTCTATGTCGTACAGTTCCCTCACAGTTTATTGCTACTTACCTAAAGGGTATCCCCCAGATCCGGGTTAGGATCTATAGTAACTCTGATTCAAGCCCACAAATATAAAGCATACAAGTCAAGCAATTGAAAACACTATGAACTATTCCTAAGGTACACCCCACTTATAAAGTGTCCTCAGCAGAGTCGCCAGTTCTGTGATACGGTGGGAAGAACTGACTGTTTTTTGGAATGCTAGTTTGCGTTTTGCGTTTTTTATTCGCAAAATGTCGCGGTAAGCAAGAGTCGCCACCAACTTTTATTTTATCCAACAAGGAAAGGAAAAAAGCACAGAAAAATTCCTTTTTCGAGATATTTCTCGGGTTCGGGGGGTAGATTATAGAAAGGGAAGGTGTTAGCACCCTTTCTATCAGTGGTTATCCACGGGCTCTTAGGTACTTGCTCATATTGTTTTCAAAATTGCTTTCTTTGTGCTTGTGGGTTTGAAAAAGTTTTTATTTGAAACTTCAATTTAACTCTTGCTTCTGTCCTCAAGAGTGTAATGAAGTGTTTTTGAAAACTTTGTTCGAAAAGTGTAAGTGTGAAGAGTTTTTGTTATTGAAAGAGCAAGTACCTGAGAACCATCTACCTACTCGAAAAAGGAATCGTTCTATGCTATATTCCTTTAGACAATGCTATCCCACTATTAATGAGTAGGTAGCACCGTCGTTGGAGTTTGAGGGTCAATTCGAATGAGGAACGTGCGGTCACTAAAGCAATGTTAGGACGCCTTAGCGGTAACCCTAATGTCTTAGATCATTTGTTTGAGGCAATCATATCCGAGGCAACCGTTTCGAGGCGACTATGATCTTTAGACAAGAGGACGACCTCTAAAGTGACCTATACTCAATGACCGCGTACGAAGGCAACTAAGTGGGGTGTACCCTAAGAGTGTGCATGTGCGAGTGTGTCGTTTTCGGTTAATTTTATCTTTGTACATGTTAATGGTGATCTATGTTGATTTTAGATTAAAACATTCAGTCTTGTCATGCAAACCTATTATCAAACATCTAACAGTTATAATTTGCGGGAAATAAATTGCGGAATTTAAATTACAAGGCGTCGGGTATTTACATCGCCAAAGACAAACCCTTTAAAAATAAATAAAGCGATAAAAAATAAGTAAAAGTCCCATTAAGCTATTACAAACCGGAGGCAAATACATTATTGGATAAAATAAATAAATCGCGTGCGGGAAATTAAATCGAGCGTAAAGTTCTAGGGTTTTGACCCTTTTTGTTAAAGAAAAGATTTTTTTTGTTGTTTTTTGAATTAAGAAAGAAAACTATCCTAAATTAATTACTAAATTAAATTAAATTAATTAATTAATTAATGAAAATAAATATTTTTTGGGTTTTTGGTATTTAAAGAAATAAAATAAAATTAATTAATGTTAGTAAAAACCTAATTAAGTCTAATTGATTTTAATTATTTACAAAAAATATATTAAAGTTATTTCTAATTAATGGCCTAAATTAATTAATAGATTTGTTAATAAAAATATAAAATACTAAAATTTAATTTAATAAAGAAAATATTTTTTGGTTTTAATTTTATAAGGAAAAAGATTTGATTGGTTAGTTATTAGATAGAAATAATCAATAAATAATTAAAACAAAATAAAATAAAATATAGAGAGATGAGTATGGGCCTGTTTTGGGGGTCAGAATAGCAATTCTATGGCCCATTAAGCGCTGGCCTGGTTGACCTCTGAGATTCCCTACGCGCATGCTGACTTGGTCTATGGTAGACCATCAGTTTCTGGCCACCAGATTTAGCCTGTGGCCATCTGGCCATCAGATGCTTGAGGGTGTATGATGTGCTTCGCGCTTGGATTTGCATGTGATAACCTGAAGAAATAAAACAAAGAGAAATTTGGAGGACCTGGGATTCGAACCCAGGTCCTGTTGGATGTTGCCAGCGCTCGCTTGCCACTAGGCTATTGTGCTTCATTTGTCAATAATATAAGAACAAAACATAATATGTGAAAATACGTTAATATGCCAGCAAATAAAAAAACGCGCCATGGTTTGAATTGGCCAATGGGGAGGCCACACACCATCATCCCTTACCTCCAGCCACTGTGATATTTCCTGCGGATTTGGATTTGCAGCTAAATGCGTAGCTCGATCCAAAAATCACTTCCAGGCCATAAAAATGACCTTCAAAAACATGGTTAGGTTCGTCTCTCTCTCTCTCTCTCTCCTGAGTGCAACCATGCCTTTTATAAGAATCAATTTCACCTGAAACACAAAATCCCTAAAACACAAAACGTAACCCTAGCCATGGCATTCTGAGGTTATAGTCCATATAAACCAAATTGAATATTGCCAAAAGTTCAGAAATGCTATAATGATTATGAATATGCCAAGAATTTGCTCAAATGATGTAAGAATGGTGATTTACGAATTCAAGAAAGAAGCGGATTTTTGTGACACTTACAGTGCTTTGTGATGTGCGTGGAGGCTTGCTTGGGATTGGTTCTGCTTCAGTGATCGTCAAGGAATCGATTGAGATCGTTCTTGGCTTCTGAAAACACCTCTAGACACGATTTTGATTTCAAACTTTTTACCACTTTTTTCAAGTTTTGTTTTGATTGTTCTTGTAGCCTCTATCCCATATTTCGTGTCCTTTGGCTTCTATATGTATCATGGAATGCATTAGGTCAAGAATCATGAATCCAATCTCTCTAAATCAATGCACCCATATTTGATTTGATTCACTTTTGAAAACTTACCAAATTTGTCAAAAAATCATCTTTTTTGCACATGATCTTGTGTGATACGAAATTGATGATGATATTGATGAGAATCCAATCCTGAAAATAGCAAAAAATCTCATGTAATCAAAGTTTGGGATTTAATTTGATTAATTTGATTTAAAATGAAATAATTCAATAAAAAATCAAATAAAATAATAAAATCGATAAATGGACACATGGATGCAGCTAGGACACGTGGAATTTGATGAAAGCTCAAAAAAAGTGGAAAAGAATGGGCCCATTTGACAAAATTTGAAGTTTTGGGGATAGTTGACTTTTGGCAATTTTGCAAAAATACCCAACTTCAACAATGCATAACTTCTTCAATTTTGAACTTTTGGAAGTGTTCTTGGACTTTCTAGAAAGCTTGAGATGTCCTCTAACCACACTTTTGGTCTCATATCATTTTTACATTCCATGCTCAAGTTATAAGTTTTGACAAAAAAGGTGTTTTTGTTGACTTTCAAAAATGACCTATAATGTCCAAATTTATAACTTCTTGTGAGTGAATTTTATGATCTTGGGGTATGAAGATGGATTGTAGGAAATTTCATCCTCTTCAAAATGAGCTTTGGATGGGTCATTTCTCATAAAGTATGAGAAAGTTATGCTTGGTCAAAATTGAGTTGACTTTTCCTCCAAAACCCTAATTTAGCAACTTTTGAGTCTTGATGAATTTTGAGCAATCCTTGATGAATTGTGATCAACCCTTGATCAAATGATGAAATATCCTTCAAAATGAGAATGTTGACAAAAAATCTTGAAGTTTGACTGTTTATAGGTCACAGTTGACTTTTGCCCTAGCACAGTCGATTTTTGGACCCTTTAAGCAATTGACAGACCAAACTTCCTCTGCAAGGATTGAAATTTGACATGGATGACCTTGAGAACATATTAGGATATTGGGGAGCACTTGAGGTCATTTGGACTCAAATATCTTGATGCAACACAAAACCCTAATTTGGGGTTGACTGCCTTAGAAGATAGCTTGACTGTCCAACTCTTGAGCAATCTGCCACTTGGAGATTTTTTTCTTGCAATGTTTTGAGAAATATGAGAGGGCAAATTTTGGGGTACAACAGAATGCATAAAAAGTGTTGGACTTTTTTTTGAAAATATTTCGTGTTTTGAAAGTATTTGGTGTGTTTGAAAAGATGTTTGTTTTTTAAAGATGGATTGTAAGCAAGTAACTAAGAACGTTCTACCTACTCAAAAATATTTTGTTCATTTCTTCCTTCCTATGATATTGCTATCTTACCATTGATTGGTAAGAAGCCTTTTCTTTGGATGTAAAGGGACGGGTGTGGGTCATCGTATAGTCATGAATAACAATGTTGTGAGATATCTTAGCATTTCTCTTAAGGGACTAAGATCATTCGTAAGGCAACATTTGTAGCGTCATCGAGGGATTGTGATCTTGTATTTTGATTGTTTTTCTAAGAAGTCTCACATGCATATCACAACCATTTTATCAAGGAAACAAGTGGAGTTAACCCTAGAGGTGTAAGTGTGCAAGTGTTAGTATTTCATGCTTGATTTTGTCTTAGATTAGGGTTTTCTAAGCATTGATTTTATATTTCCATACAAACCATAATTACTAGCACTTATATGAAAAGCAATAAATTGCGGAAAATAAATATCCTACGCTATTACATCATTTTGGGGATGGAGTGTACAAATTTACAAATAGGGATTGCAAGAGTTTAAACCTAATTATCTATTACAACCATATTGAAACTTGAATAATGTACAAGAATTGAAAGGAATATAATGTACAAGACATGAATGAAAAGAAAAGGAATTTGTTTTGATTTTGTTAAAGAAAGATTTTGGCCTATTTAACTAAAAGGAAATTTAATTAAAACTAAAGAAAAATTAAGATTAAGTTAAAGAAAAGAAAATAAATAGGAAAAAATATTTTTGGTCTTTTTCATTGTAAGAAGTTAAATAAAAATAAACTAAATAATTTAAATATATTTTTGTTGTTTTTTTATTAATAAAAATAATTATAATAAAAAAATAATAAAGTAAAGCAAATGAGATAAAGATATAACATTAACGTCAGGGGGGATTCACAAAAATAAAAAAGTGTCAAGGCCCAGCCAATGGAGGCCAAGGCGCGCTTCCTGCAATCAAAGAAAAGGTGAGAAAATTTGGGAAAATGACAAAAGGTCTCGTTGGGGCTTGAACCCAGGACCTTATACATAAATGCCTTACGCGCATGCTATTTGTACCACTGGGGTGGTCGTTTCATCCGTTAGTTATCCAACTTGCACTAAATATAAAATGAACTCATTTCTGAAAATTTGAACATGGCACCATCTTCTTCCTTCGCGTGCGCAAGGACGTATATCACCATTGTTAAGCTTCTAAAAGCTTCATTTCTCAGCCAAAGCAAAAAAATGTAAACATCAAACCTGCCTAAAATTTGAATACGAATCCAACCACATAATTTTCAATAGTTATGGATCAAAGGCTAGCATGAATTTTGTTCAGTACCAAAACTAAAACCTAACTGATCAGATATGAAATTCTCAATGTATAAGAAATGATAATCAAAACTATGGACATGGTCAGATTCCTAGACATGATATCTACATATTTTCTTCACAATGTGTTGTATCCCAAAATTTTCCCTCTCACTTATCAAGAATTTACTCACAAGATCTCCTTGACTTAAGACTGCATTAGGGTTTGATCAGCTCAAGACACCTCCTCATGCACTGATGACCAAAATTGGGGTTTGAGTTTGAACAAGGATTTTTGGACTATCAATGCTTCATATGACTTTCAAGGATCATTAGGGACCCCCAAGATTACTCATGTCAAGTTTCAAGCCTTGAATCACACTTTTTATCAGTCAATTGGACAGTTGACCTGAAAATCAGCTGTATTGGGGAAAAAGTCAATCATGGCCAATTTTCAGTCAAACTTCATAATTTTTTATCCACATCAATATCTTAGACTCATATGTATCATTTGATCAAGTTTGGACCACAATTCCCAAAGAAATTTGATCAAATCATCAAAAGGGCAAAATGGTCAAAATTAGGGTTTTGACTGAGAAGGGGCAATTTCTGATTTTTGACCTAGCAAATGATTAATTGGTTTGAATCATGATTTCAAGAGTTCAATTGCATCATCTTGACCTAATGATATGATTCAAAACATTACAAATTCATTGGATTGACAGAGGAATTTTTCAATCAACTGATCAAAAGTCAATTGTATACTGAAAAGTCAAACTTTGACTTTTTGGTCAAATTCAAATGCCAAGGATCACAATTCATAAAAACATGTCAAAATGTGAAACTTGTTCATAAAGAAATCAAGGATTGAAGATCCTGTTTTGAAATTTGAAATTTCTTAACTTAGAAATTTTTCTAAGTATAGAAAACTTCTTATTTTTTCTCAACTTTAGGCCAAATTTTCACCATGATACAAAATGATTCAAAGGAAGTTCCCAACATGAAAGTTGTAGATCTCCATGAAATCTACAACTTTGATTCACACAATTTCTCCTAAAGATGCATGGATCTCAAGATATAATTTTGTGAATACATGCTCATGAACTAAAATAACATAGTGAAATTTTGCCCTAGTTAGGCAGGTTTTTGACCTAACTTCATGGCAACTTTTCACCTAGTTCCAAGAGGAATTTTCAAAAGAATTTCAAAGATGGTTTGTAGAGAACATTACAAGCTTTCCAAAATGTCCAATAAATCCTTGAGATCATTCTTGAGTAGGGATAATCGAAGAGATGAAGTTAGGGTTTTATCACTTTGATTATAGGTCATTTTCATGAAGAACAAGTTTTCAAATTTGCAAATTGGCTGTACAATCTTCACTTTTCAGGCCTCAAACTCGTTTTTCACTCCACCATTAATGGATTGCACAAGGTTTCATGCCCTAAAGCCAAGCATTCAATGCATTGTACAAGAAAATAGCCATTTTTGGAAGAAAGGCAACATTGCCATTTTGGAAAAGCATGCTTTTTGCATTTTTTCCATTTCTTGGGCCTTGGACTTGTTCTTTTTGCACAAACCAAGCCTCTAAACCTGAACAAAACGTGTTTAAAGCTTCAAGCCACCCTACAAGATCAGAATCATGCCTTAAGAAGTCACTTCTTACACTTGCTTCAAAAATAAGAAATGTAGCAAGACATGTGATCTTGTACTTCTGAGCAAGCACAAGTCCTCCAACCTTTTGCTTTATATAAAGCCATCATTTTGCAACTAAAACCACGGATGCCCAAGCCTTGAAACACCCTAGAGTCAGAAGTTGCATACCAAGCCTCCAAACTTGCCATTCCTGACTTGTGAACTGAATCTTCCATTTCACTCGTGCCTTTTCAGGCCTTTTGCTTTCCCAAGCTTCCTTACTTACAAGTAAACCATCCCACACCCTGAAACATCACTGTAACTCCATATTCCCCATTGTTGAAGTTCAAAAACAGAGCAACACAAGTGGGCTTCTCCATACCATTCCAGCCACCCTCAAGACAAGCTAAGCATTGCATTAGCTTCCTAGAGGTTCAAGGAAGCTAACCTGATCATCACAGCATCCTAAAGCAAGCTCATTTTCAAAACACGATTTCCATTTTCAATGTGAGTTTTCTGTTTTTCTAACTCTTAATACAGGCATAGTTAGATTTCCATTTGTGAATATAAAATGTAGACATCATGTTAGAACAATGTTTGAATCTAGTACCCTATATTTAAGTTTTGATGATAACAAAGTGAAAAGATATAGTAGTTAAATATTTCATGATTGAATTATATGCTGCCTAAAATTACTATGCTCTGATTTGCAGATATGCTGATTAAAATAAGCAAGATCACGTTCTCAGCATCAGAATATGTGTTCATACACCAGCATCAGAAGTTGCTGAATCAGAACGTCAAGATCAGATGATCAACGCTTGCACATGCTGAAGTTTGATGAACAGAACTGCGCGTAAAACACTCTGATACAGAATCAAATAGTTCATCAGCAGCGAAGCAGAATCAGAATGAGCCAAGCCAGATCGTGCATTGAAGAAGCAACGGTACTGTGCATTGAACGCTAATCAATTCCAACGGCCTCATTCTAGACAAGATCTGCTCAAAAAGGAAAGCTTGTAAATAGCATTGAATCAAGAATATTTGCTTCAACGTTCATCTTCTCAAAGTGCTATATAAACCAAGCTTTGAAGATTATCACGGCTAATGCTTCCAAACTCTCTACACGCACAAAGCTGAACAATAATCTTCATCTACCAGTCTTGCTAAACCAACAAACTCTGATACTCCATTAGTGTTTAGCATTCTAGTATTCTAAGCTTCATTTGTGTAAACATCACAGTTGTGATATAGTTTTGTAGAAAACATTCACACACATTTGCTTAATACCTTTGTAAGAAAGTGTTGCCTTGACAAACCGGATTGTGGTTTGAATCAAGAAGGCTTTAGCAGTTGTTAAAGCAGATTTGTATTCAGTTGAATATAGTGAATTAAGACCTCGTTGGAGAGAGGCGAAATCACCTTGACGGGTGGACTGGAGTAGTTTGAGATCAAACGAACCAGGATAAACATACCTTGTCATTTGCTTTAAGTTTCCAGTTTTACAATTCAACCCCCCCTTCTTGTGTTTTTCACCCCTTCAATTGGTATCAGAGCGCCTGGTTCTGAGCTAAAACACTTAACCGTGTCAGTACAAGATCCAGCATCAGAAAAACACAATGGCAGGAAACAACTCTCATTTCAGCAATGACACCAATGAGGACAGAGACAGATTCAGCGGCAAACCTCCAGTCTTTGATGGAGAAAACTTTGATTACTGGAAAGACAGAATTGAAAGCTTCTTTCTAGCACATGATGCTGATCTGTGGGATATGGTGACAGATGGATACACGCACCCTGTGAATGCAACTGGTCAGAAGATTGAAAGAAAATCAATGACTGATCAACAAAAGCGTGATTTCAAGAATCACCATAAGGCCAGAACCATCCTCCTCAGTGCTATCTCCTATACTGAGTATGAGAAGATCTCCAACAGAGACACAGCTAAGAACATCTTTGATTCTCTCAGAATGACGCACGAGGGCAACGTTCAAGTCAAAGAAACAAAAGCTCTGGCGCTCATTCAGAAGTATGAGGCGTTTAAAATGGAAGAATCTGAATCCATTGAAACTATGTTCTCTAGATTCCAGATTCTGGTAGCTGGTCTCAAAGTTCTGGACAAGGGATACTCTACTGCTGACCATGTCAAGAAGATAATCAGAAGTTTACCCAAGCAGTGGAGGCCTATGGTTACTGCTCTGAAGCTGGCGAAAGATCTCAACAAAATCACTCTGGAGGAACTTATAAGCTCCCTCAGAAGTCATGAGATAGAGCTGGAAGCTGACGAGCCTCAGAAGCAAGGTAAGCCTATAGCTTTAAAATCTAACAGAAAATCTGAATCTAAAGTTTTGCAGGCAGTTGAAGAAACATCTGATGGATCCTCATCAGAAGAAGACGAGCTTTCCCTTCTCTCCAGAAGAGTAAATCAACTGTGGAAGCAAAGACAAAGGAAGTTCAGGAATCCCAGAAGATCTGATCAGAACGAGTCTTCTTCCAGATACAGAAGGACAGATTCTTCCTCTGGATACAGAAGATCTGAAGGCTCCTCCGGTAGCAAGAAGCCAAATACAAAGGACATCATCTGCTACGAGTGCAATGAGCAAGGACACTACAAGAGTGACTGTCCAAAGCTTCAGAGGGAAAAGCCCAAAAGGAAGTTTGGAAGAGAGAAGAAGAAAAGTCTCATGGCCACATGGGATGACTCTGACTCATCTGAAGCTGACTCAGAATCAGATGATGAAAGGGCGAACATAGCGCTCATGGCTAACATTCCAGATGACAGTGAAGCTTCTGACTCAGACTCAGAATTAGACACAGAAGAGGTATTCCCTAACTTCGCTGTTAATTTTACAAAGGCTGAACTTGCTGAAAGCCTAAATGAAATTCTGGAACGCTATCAGCAGATTAGAGCTAAATTCAAAGACCTGAAAAGGACTCTTGAATCTGACTCTAATAAGTCTGAGAGTCTCAAATTGGAAAACTCTGAGCTGAGAGATAAAATTTTAAAATTAGAAAACTCTTTACAAAACTCTCAGAAGGAACCAATTGCTGAAACTCCCAGCAACGCTGATGAGATCATCAAGGAGTATGATCATAGTTTCCAGAAGTTCCTTGCTAAAAGCATAGATAGAAGCAGAATGGCTTCAATGATCTATGGAGTTAGCAGAAACGGCAGGAAAGGAATAGGATACCTAGGTAAGGTTCCTACACCTAAGAATGTCATGGATTTAACTATTAAACACACTCCGTTAAATTCACACTTTGTGTATGGTCACACACATGACATCAAATATACTAGTAGTAATCACTTTGTGAAACCAAAATTCAACCAGAGTTTTGGTAAAACTAACAAATCAGGACCCAAGAAGATCTGGGTACCTAAGGATAAAATAATACATGTTGCAGATATCTTTAGCAGCAAGTCAGAAACACCAGTCATGGTACCTGGACTCTGGCTGCTCACGACACATGACGGGAAGAAGGCATATGTTCCAAAGCCTGGAACTTAAGCCTGGAGGCCACGTTGGCTTTGGAGGCAATCAGAGGGGAAAGATTATTGGCTCTGGAACTGTAGGTAACGGAAATCTTCCCTCTATTAATAATGTTCTGCTTGTTGATGGATTGATGCATAACCTGTTATCCATAAGTCAATTAAGTGATAACGGTTATGATATAATCTTTAATCAAAAATCATGTAAAGCTGTTAGTCAGAAAGATGGGACTATCCTATTTAATGGTAAGAGGAAAAACAACATTTACAAAATCAAACTTTCTGAACTAAAGAGTCAGAACGTAAAATGTCTTCTGTCTGTTAACAACGAGCAGTGGATCTGGCACAGAAGATTGGGGCATGTTAGTATGAGAAGAATATCTCAGATTAACAAACTCAATCTGGTCAGAGGACTTCCAAATTTGAAGTTCAATTCAGATGCTCTGTGTGAAGCATGTCAGAAAGGCAAATTTGCAAAACCCTCTTTTAAATCCAAAAATGTTGTTTCTACCTCTAAGCCATTAGAACTTCTGCACATTGACTTATTTGGACCAGTTAAGACTGCTTCTGTCAGTGGCAAGAAGTATGGGTTAGTAATCGTAGATGACTATAGCAGATGGACATGGGTAAAGTTCTTAAGACACAAGGACGAGTCACACTCTGTGTTTGTTACCTTCTGTAACCAAGTTCAGAATGAAAAAGATCTTAGAATCGTTAAAGTCAGAAGTGATCATGGTGGAGAATTTGAAAATAAAGATTTTGAGTCATTCTTTAATGACAAAGGCATTCTGCATGATTTCTCTTGTCCTAGAACTCCCCAACAAAATGGAGTTGTAGAACGAAAGAACAGAACATTGCAAGAAATGGCCAGAACCATGATCAACGAGACAAACGTGGCTAAGACTTTCTGGGCAGAGGCAATAAACACAGCGTGCTACATTCAGAATAGAATCTCAATAAGACCTATTTTGGAAAAGACTCCATATGAATTGTGGAAGAACAGAAAGCCCAACATTTCGTATTTTCATCCATTTGGATGTACTTGCTATATGTTAAATACTAAGAATTATTTGAACAAGTTTGATTCTAAGGCACAGAAGTGTATTATGTTAGGATACTCTGAACGCTCAAGAGGGTACAGAGTATACAATACAGAAACACAGATTGTGGAAGAATCAATCAGTGTTCGTTTTGATGACAAGCTTGACTCTGAAAAGTCAAAGCAGAATGAAAATCTTGCAGGTATAGAAATTGAATTTGCAGGTTCTGAAGACAAGTCATCAGAAGCTCTCAACACAGACATTCCTTCAACGTCTGAAAGAAGCAATGCTAGAAATCCTACAACTGCTGCTGATCAACCTCAGAAGAGATTACCCAGAAGCAGTTTGGATCACCCAGAAGAGACCATCCTAGGAAGAATGGAAGATCCAATCAGAACAAGAGCAAGCTTCAGAAACTCTGAAGAAACTCTGATGGGACTTGTGTCTCTGATTGAACCCTCGTCTATTGATGAAGCACTTCTGGACAACGACTGGATTCTGGCAATGCAAGAAGAGCTGAATCAATTCACCAGAAACGACGTATGGGATCTCGTTCCAAGACCAAAAGGATTCAACGTCATTGGAACAAGATGGGTGTTCAGAAACAAGCTTAATGAACAAGGTGAAGTCGTCAGAAACAAGGCACGAACTGGTTGCACAAGGTTATAGTCAGCAAGAGGGGATAGACTATACAGAAACCTTTGCCCCAGTCGCCAGGTTAGAATCTATCAGACTTTTAATCTCATTTGCTGTTAATAGAGGCATCACTCTGTATCAGATGGATGTCAAAAGTGCATTCTTAAATGGTTATATAGAAGAAGAAGTTTATGTTCACCAACCCCCAGGTTTTGAAAATACAAAACATCCAGAACATGTTTTCAAACTGAAAAAGTCACTGTATGGTCTGAAACAAGCTCCCAGAGCTTGGTATGAAAGGCTAAGTAACTTTCTGCTTGAAAATGAATTCACCAGAGGGAAAGTGGACACTACTCTATTCTGTAAAACAGTTAAGAGTGACATTTTAGTCTGTCAAATTTATGTTGATGATATAATCTTTGGTTCTACTAATCCTTCTCTTGGAAGAAAATTTGCTAAGTGTATGCAGGCAGAATTTGAGATGAGCCTCATGGGGGAACTGAAATTCTTTCTAGGAATTCAGATTAATCAAACTCCAGAGGGAACTTACATTCATCAGAGCAAATACATCAGAGATCTTCTGAAGAAATTTGACCTCTCAGAATGTAAGCCATCAAAGATTCCAATGCATCCCACGTGCATTCTGGAAAGAGAAGAGGTAAGCAAAAGCGTAGAACAGAAAGTCTACAGAGGTATGATTGGTTCTCTCCTTTATCTGACTGCTTCAAGACCTGATATTTTATTCAGCGTATGTATTTGTGCTAGATTCCAATCAGATCCTAGAGAATCTCACTTAACAGCTGTTAAGCGAATTTTCAAGTATCTGAAAGGTACTACTAATCTGGGTTTGTTTTATAGAAAATCTAGTGATTACAGCTTAGTAGGCTACTGTGATGCTGATTTTGCTGGAGACAGAGTGGAACGCAAAAGTACTTCTGGAAGCTGCCAGTTTCTGGGAGAAAATCTGATCTCGTGGTCCAGCAAAAGGCAATCAACTATTGCTCTGTCAACATCAGAAGCTGAGTACATAGCAGCAGCTGGATGTAGCACACAGATGCTCTGGACGAAAATTCAGCTTGAAGACTTCCAGATTTTTGAGAGTAACATTCCTATTCTTTGTGATAATACTTCTGCTATTTGCTTAAGTAAGAATCCTATTTTACATTCTAGAGCTAAGCATATAGAAATAAAACATCATTTTATTAGGGACTATATTCAGAAAGGAATTTTAAACTTGAAATTTATAGATACAGACCATCAATGGGCTGATATCTTTACTAAACCCCTTTCAGAAGATAGGTTTAATTTCATTCTGAAACATCTCAGCATGAAAGTATGCCCAGAATGAAAATGTTTTAATTCCATGTATCTATCTTCAGAATGTAAGTATATTACTGTGAACTTCTGATCAATCTTCTTTCAGAAAGTTAGAACATGCAGATTGTATCAGAGGCAAGTCTAAAGATCTGAGAGTCTAATCTCAAAGACAGACGTGCTGATCACTACATCAAACAAGTGTCATCCAATCATCAGCAAATCCCTGAAGCAGAACGCGTGCACGCTTCTGAGCAAGGAAAGCGCTGATTGGGTGCATTGAGACACATGTCTGGTAACCGTTTTTAAGTATCTTTCTCAAATCCCCCAAAATCAGCAAGCATTTAATGCAAAAGTAATCACGTTTGTTAATTGCAATCATTATTTTTTTCTCTCTCTTAAAAACGTTTAATTTTTCAAAATAATTTTTGAAATCTTTATTTAAGCACATTATTCTTCAATCTTATTCTTTACGCTTTCTCATAATCTCTTAAGTATTCTCTGCATATTTCTGAGTCATCCTCTTAAAACCTTTTTTTTTTCTCTCAAATCATTCTCAAGTCTTTTTGTGTGAGAACAATGGCATCCTCCAGCATTCCTGCAAGCAATGCTGGAAAGCCTGTTCTCACGCATGCCCCCACAACCTTGAAATCTTTTGCATGACATTCTCTATTTTCTCTTCATTTTCTGATGTACTTTTGACTATGTTTTGACTATGTTTGTGTAATGTTCTTTTGCTCTGAACTATTTTAATATAACTTGTTTTTCTGATCTAAATTGTTTTAGCACATCACTAACACTTTTTGATTGCTGACAAAAAGGGGGAGAACAAGAATGATATTTAAAATCAATAACGGCTAACTAGACAGAAATTCTCAAACATTCTAACTCTATTACTTGAAATGTTTGTCTGTTTTGTGTTAAGTCTACAGGCACAAGGAAGCTCCGAACACTATGAAGACTAAGATCTAGAAGCTCTGATCAAAATGTAAAAGCTCATGTTGCTCTGATCAAATATGAAGTTCTGATATATGAAGCTCTGATCGTCCTAACTATCTGATCCGAAGCAAAGCTCTGACAAGAAAAACTCTGAAGCTCTGCATTCTGATAAGTCAAAGACCTAATCCGATGCTCAAAGATAGAAAAAGATCTGACTCTGAAGAACACGCATATCAAAGGGAAGTAACAAACTCAGGGGGAGTATCTCTTAAACTCTGACTTCTCCGTACTTCTTATTCTGATACATAGCTCTGATAACTTTTCACGTTATTTTTTTCATTTAAAATATCTAGTTTTTGTCATCATCAAAAAGGGGGAGATTGTTAGAACAATGTTTGAATCTAGTACCCTATATTTAAGTTTTGATGATAACAAAGTGAAAAGATATAGTAGTTAAATATTTCATGATTGAATTATATGCTGCCTAAAATTACTATGCTCTGATTTGCAGATATGCTGATTAAAATAAGCAAGATCACGTTCTCAGCATCAGAATATGTGTTCATACACCAGCATCAGAAGTTGCTGAATCAGAACGTCAAGATCAGATGATCAACGCTTGCACATGCTGAAGTTTGATGAACAGAACTACGCGTAAAACACTCTGATACAGAATCAAATAGTTCATCAGCAGCGAAGCAGAATCAGAATGAGCCAAGCCAGATCGTGCATTGAAGAAGCAACGGTACTGTGCATTGAACGCTAATCAATTCCAACGGCCTCATTCTAGACAAGATCTGCTCAAAAAGGAAAGCTTGTAAATAGCATTGAATCAAGAATATTTGCTTCAACGTTCATCTTCTCAAAGTGCTATATAAACCAAGCTTTGAAGATTATCACGGCTAATGCTTCCAAACTCTCTACACGCACAAAGCTGAACAATAATCTTCATCTACCAGTCTTGCTAAACCAACAAACTCTGATACTCCATTAGTGTTTAGCATTCTAGTATTCTAAGCTTCATTTGTGTAAACATCACAGTTGTGATATAGTTTTGTAAAAAACATTCACACACATTTGCTTAATACCTTTGTAAGAAAGTGTTGCCTTGACAAACCGGATTGTGGTTTGAATCAAGAAGGCTTTAGCAGTTGTTAAAGCAGATTTGTATTCAGTTGAATATAGTGAATTAAGACCTCGTTGGAGAGAGGCGAAATCACCTTGACGGGTGGACTGGAGTAGTTTGAGATCAAACGAACCAGGATAAACATACCTTGTCATTTGCTTTAAGTTTCCAGTTTTACAATTCAACCCCCCCTTCTTGTGTTTTTCACCCCTTCACATCATTGCTACGAAGCTGTACGTATCCATAGCTTGCATTTATTTGGCTTGAGTTTAGAGAATTTTAAGTTTGAAGTTTCTGAAAAAATTAGGTTAAGAATTAGGGCCAACAAAATTCTCTCTGATCTTGGACTTATAGTTTTAGTTATCACATGGTTAGAATCGTGAGGTAAAATGCTATAATGTTCATGTTATTATTTTCCATTTTTGTTGAGAAATGAAAAAGTTACAGGGGGTCCGGCTGGCTAGAGGTTGAAGATGAAGTACATGGCAAGGAAATGTTTTGTGTTATGTATTTGTGTTTTCATTTAGACTAACGGATGTACAGCTACCCTAGTGGCAAGGCAGCGCGCTGGTAACCAAGAGGGCGTGAGTTTGAACCAACGCGCTACCTTTTATTTTCTGAACATTTTCTTTTTGCCAACTTCCAGCATGTTGGGCCTCCTGACTTGGGCTTGGTCATTTTTGCTCCAATACAACCCTTCATTATTATTGCACCACATCAGCCCATACATATTTGTTTGTTTTTGCTACAAAACTCTCAAAATTGTTTTTTCACCCCCCTGATTAATTTATTTTTATATTTCTATTTTCATTTTCATTTTATTTTTGTTTTTTATTCAAAATTAATATTATTTTATTTTTATCATTTAAAAACCAAGAATATTTATTATTATTATGTTAGGTAAAAATATAATTTATATTATATTCTCTTAAAATAAATAAAAAAAGACAAAAACAATTTTATTTGTTAAATTCCTTTCTTAAAAACATAATAGATAAACATAGGTTTTTATTTCTTTTTTCATAAGTTAAATTAATCTAGAATTTAGGTCTTTAATTTAACTACTTTTATTTTCTTAACAATAACTTAGAATTTAATTCTTTTTTCTAAAAAAAAACCTAAATAATTTCTAACTAGTTTAGGTTTAATTTATTTTGTTTATAATTAAAATTATTTTCTTAAATAAATTAGGACAAAAACAAATCAAAATTCCCTTTATATAAAAACCAAACAAAAATCATTTTCATTATCCTATGCATATTTATTTACATTATTATGGTTATTTATTTGTTTAAATTTTTGTACAAATTCGATATGGTTGTAACAGTTAATTAGCTTAATTTTCTCGCAATCCCCATTTTGTAAATTTGTATACTCCCCCTCCCCACCAATATTGTAATAGCATAGTAACTTTAAATTCCGCAATTTATCGCTTTTATATACAAATGCTAGTAATTAGAATTTGTATGGAAAGACTGAAACCAACACTTAGAAAACCCTAATTCAAGACAAATAAACAAGCATGAAAACAATACACTTGCACACAAGCATCCCTAGGGTTCTCTACTTGGTTGCCTTATAAAATGGTCATATTACGCATGTGAAGTATATTAGCAAAAACAATAAAGTATAAGATCATAGTCCCTCGATGACGCTATCTAAGTTGCCTTTCAAATGATATTAGTCCCTAAAGGAGAATGCTAAGATACTTTGCAACATTGCTAATCATGGTTATGCATGACCCATGCCCTTCCCGTTTACATCCAAAGATAGGGTTGCTTACCAAATCAATGGTAAGACAACAATGTCAAAGGAAAATAAAATGAACAAGAAAGAAATTTGAGTAGGTAGATTACTCCTAGTTACTTGCTCCATTTCAAAACAAATATCCTTGCTATTTTCAAAGCAAATACCTACACACTTTCAAACATCTTACAAACATTGAAAACATTTTCAAAAAGACAAACATCTTTGTATACATTCTTACGAACGAGAATCATTACAAAGATTTCCTAAACAATGGCCTCTTTTACAAAATACTTTCAAAAAACCACACAAAGCACAATTTCAAACAAAAGCAAGTGATCTAGCAAGTAACTAAGAGCCCATGGAAAACCATGGATGAAAAGGGTGCTAATACCTTCCCTTTTCATAATCTACCCCCCGAACTCAAGAAACAATCTCAAAGGTCTTTTCTGTGCTTTTTTACCTTTCCTTTTGGATAAAAGAAAAGTTGGTGGCGGCTCTTGCTAACCGCAACATTTGTGATAAAACTCAAAACAATCAAGTCAGTTCTCCCACCGTATCACAGAACTGGCGACTCTGCTGGAGAAAGTTCTAAAAGTGGGGTTACCTTAGGGATAGATCATTTTTACTTGCTTACATTGTTTGATTTGTATGCTTTACATTATGGTTCTTTGTTTGGGTTTGAATCCCCTACCCGGATTTGGGATACATTATAGGTAAGTAGCAATACATTGTGGAAACTGTGCGGGGTATACCGACATGGTCTAAGCAATAGCTACGTTAGTGCGACATATTTGTGGGTACCGGTAGCCTTTGGGTTAATCAAAGAGAATACGGGGTCGCTGAGTGATGTCATGAAGCATTAATGAACTTCTAGAACCTTTACTTGACCAACTTGGCCTTTAGGATGTAGTGAGATGACCGACTTTGGTGCAGTCCGAAGTTGGTAGATACTCGATACTACACTCATTGAGGTTTGGTTTCTTGGAATATTTAGGTCTCCATTAAAGAGGCTTGAGCTGAAATAATGACCAAGGAAACAATCCAGTGATATTGAGCTCCATAGAACCCGGTTACTATTACTAGGACAGGTTTAAGCCAACTAAACTTCAAGAGGATACTTACCTATAAAACTCCATGCAAGCCTAAACTAAGGACTTGTTTGCTCTGATTGTACATGCATACTTGTACATAACATCATGGATATCATGAAAATCATATACATCAACTAACCATTTCAAGGATTTTAGGGATTCATCTTTGTTCTTGTTTTATAGGATATGGATTCACTTCGCAGGAAAACTATTCAAGTCAACCTTGTAAGAATTCCTCCACAACTTAAGGAGCTAGCTTCAAAGATTCCTGAGAACTCTCCATTCACCGAAAGACATGGACGTCTACTCAACTTGGTCACCTCCAACACAGATGAGGATATGATGAAGGTGCTCTTTCAGTTCTTTGATCCTTTACACCATTGCTTCACATTTCCCGACTATCAATTTGTGCCTACTTTGGAAGAATTCTCCCAACTCTTGAGGATTCCCATTCTCAATCAACTAACTTTCAACGGTACGAAAAGAGATCCAAAGCCAGAAGAGATTGCTCAAGCTCTACACTTGCACTCATCTGATGTCATAACTCATTGGGAAACTAGGAGTGGTGTCAAAGGCTTCTTAGCAAAGTTCCTGTTTGAGAAAGCCCAAAGTTGTTGGAATTCCTTAGACTTGCAAGCCTTTGAGGAAATTGTGGCTCTTCTCATCTATGGGATGGTTTTGTTTCCAAATCCTGACCAACTCATAGATGTGAACGCCGTCAAAATCTTCATGTCACGCAACCCGGTGCCTACATTGCTAGGGGATATCCTACACTCTTTTCACACGCGCACAATGAGGAAAAGAGGTGTCCTTATGTGTTGCACCCCTCTCCTGGCAAGATGGTTTATTTCTCATCTTCCCCAATAAGTCTTAAAGAATGAGCAAGGTTCAAGGTGGTCACAAAAGTTAATGACGCTCAAACATTCAGACATTCATTGGTGCTCCCGATCCAAAGAGAATGTTATCATTGTTGACCGTTGTGGAGAATTCCCTAATGTCCATCTACTTGGCATTAGGGGAGGCATCACCTACAACCTATGTTTAGCCTTAAGACAGTTTGGTTATGCCCGAAGGGATGACCCGCACGAGATGTTGATTCAAGGTTTGGTATTCGACTACGACAACAACGATCAAGGTCTTCGCCCGAGATTTATCCGAGCTTGGAGGATGCTAAACAAGGTGGATAGCAAGACTCTGGGGCACAAGAATTCCATCCCTCTTGAGCCTTACCTAAAATGGGTACGAACTCGTGCTCAGAGTCTTATGATGCCTTACCCCTCCATTCTCCCGGTAATCATTGAGCCTGTCAAGAAGGGAGATGTTCCATACACTGTCCTACATCCTGATATGCCCACATCTCTTGAAGACCTACAAAGGGATTGGATACAAATCAAAGGAGAGCGAGATACTTTTGAAGCCCAATTCTATGCAAGCGAGAAGAAGGTTTTGGAACTCACTAGGCTACTTCATGAGGAGCAGACTCTAAATGCCTACATTGCACCAAAGAGGATATGCACTACTTTTTTATCTTAGAGGTTTATATTTTTTTTTGTCCAAGGGGCATTGATGTACTCAAACTTTATCTTATTAATATAACGTGTGTTTCTTTTTGTCTAAAACAAACTTGAATCTTTGAAATCCTTGAAAACATCGCATATACACATATCATTCATCATAGCATAAGCAGGTCTTTTGCAACAAGTCTCCTCATCTCTCTACTGTTTATTTTAGTAAGATGGATCTCGAGCAAACAGTGAAAGATCTCCAAGCCCAGAATACGCAGTTTCAACAATTGCTCATGACCCTAGCCAAGGGGCAAGAAGAATTGAAGACTCTGCTAGCTGAAGAGATGAAAAAGAAAACAAAGAAGGTAACCGGAGTCTTAAACATGCGGAGAAGATTTCAGGGGTAGACAAGAAGGACTTTGAATTTTGCAACAACATCCGGTGAAGGAGAAGGGAAAAGCAAGGAAACAGTTGTCCCGTCAGAATCGGAAGAAGAGGAGGAAGAAGAGGAAGACTAATTTGAGGAACAGTATCCTCCAGCTGATGACAAGTACAGACATCTCAAAAAGCGTTTGAGCGCGATGGAAATACAAAAGGTGTCGGGCCTAGACTTTGATGAATTAGGACTAGTGTCGGGGATTGTGATTCCTCCGAAATTCAAAGTGCCTATGTTTGCAAAATATGATGGAGTGTCATGCCCTAAAATGAATCTCCGGTCATATGTGAGAAAAATCCAACCCCACACCGCTGATAAAGACTTATGGGTGCACTTTTTCCAAGATAGACTGTCTGGAACACAACTCGACTGGTTTTACCAACTAGAAAGAGTCAACGTCCATAATTGGGAAGATCTTGCCGCAGCTTTCTACAAGCAATATCAATAAAATGCTGATTTAGTGCCAACTCGTACTCAACTCCAGAGTATGGCCATGGCTTCCAATGAAGGTTTCAAGGATTACGCACAAAAATGGAGAGATTTGGCTGGAAGAGTTCAACCCCTTCTGTCTGAAAGGGAATTGGTGGACATGTTCTTAGGCACCTTATCTGGCCCCTTCTTCAACCATTTAATCGGAATTTCATCTGCAGGCTTTACTGAACTAATATTAACTGGAGAGAGGGTGGAAGCTGGCATAAAAAGTGGAAAGACTCAGAAGGATTCATCTTCTTCTACAGCTGTAAGGAAGCCTTTCATCGGGAAGAAAGAGGTAACTGTTGTATATCCGCAAAGGAGCCAAGATAGGGCCGAATGCCGACCAATGGTGGGGGCTGTTATGATTCCCAAGCCTACATTTGATCAACAAAGAAGTAATCAACCAAGGGTGGAAAGGCCAGTCAGGAAATTCACCATAATTAACATGACTTTGTCTCAAGTATTACCGCATCTTCTGAGATCCAATTTGGTAACCTTGAAAGAAGCTCCGAAAAACCCCAATACAACATCCCCTCATTATCATCCCAATGCCCATTGCGCATATCACTCTGAAAGTCATGGTCATGATACTAATAACTGATGGGCCTTGAAGAACAAAATACAAGACCTCATTGAAGCAAAAGAAATTGAGTTTGATGCGCCTTAGAAGCCAGATGTCATTTCTGCTCCTATGCCCAGACATGGTCACAATACCAATGCTATTGAAGAAGATTTGTTTGTTACCACAGTTGATGAACTCATGACTCCACTTCCGACCATTAAGATAAACTTGTTGAAAGTTGGTGTGTTCCCGGGCTGTAATGAAGTTTGCCATCTATGCTTGTCCTCACCAACTGATTGCCCTTTGTTGAAGGCAGGCATTCAATGCCTGATAGATAACAAAGAGATTTTGTTTGAAAAAACTCCTGTTTCACCTATTCCTGTTGAAGATGTTTCAATCATTACCATTTCCGCCAATTCTTCCAAGGTCTCCACCAAAAGACCCGTTAGAATTACATCAGTTCCAAAAGCAACTCCTCTAATAATCACAATGCCTGGGCCAGTCCCATATGAATCAGACAAAACTGTGTTGTGGAATTACGGAGGGGACACTTACTACCATGGCATCAAACAAGACTGGCCGGTCACCGGAGAGATAAACTCCGAAGAAGAAGATTCTGACATCAGCAATATTTCCGGAACTAGTAAAATTACCTGAAGAGGTAGGATCTTTTCTCCAGAAATTGCTCCCCCAAAAGCAGTTTCTGGACCCGTGGCTGCTCCAAAGGTTACTTTCGTACCCATAATCATCTTTGCAAGTTCTCTTATTGACGAAGCCATCACAACTCCTGTTATCATTCCTACCAACACTCCTGCTACCGAGACTCAAGGAAAGGGTATTCAAGTGGAGCCTGTCCAGACGAAGGCTCAATCACTGACTACCCCTGAGGCTTCCAAGAAAGAAATGGAGGAGATCCTAAAAATTATAAAGAGGAGCAACTATGGTGTAGTTGAACAATTGGGGAAAACTCCCTCCAAAATCTCCATGTTGGCATTACTACTGTGTTCCAAGGCACATGCGAGAGCCTTGGTGAAGTTCCTAAAAACAACCCATGTGCCTCAAGAGACGTCTGCTGATCAATTCCAAGACTGCGTGGCCAGCTTGACAGCGGATAACGGCCTAGGCTTCTCGGATGCTGATTTAACACCAAGGGGAAGAAAGCACAATGAGGCCTTGCATATCTCTGTGGAATGTAGGGGCACAACTCTGGCCCATGTTTTGGTGGACACTGGCTCATCTTTGAATGTATTACCGAAAAAAGCTCTTGACAGACTTGACTGCAAGGGGCTAACGTTAAAGCCAAGAAACATAGTAGTAAAGGCATTTGATGGCTCGAAGAGGATGGTGCACGGGGAAGTTAATATCCCCATAAAGGTTGGGACTCAAACTTTCAATTCAACCTTTTATGTAATGGATATCCGCCCTTCTTACTCCTGTCAGCTAGGACGGCCATGGATCCACAATGCTGGCGCTGTTACCTCTACATTGCACCAGATGCTGAAGTATCTGGTTCAAGGGAAGATTATCACTGTCCATGGAGAGGAAGAATACATGATCAGCCATCTCAATTCCTTCATATATGTGGAATTGGACGGTGAATTCATTGAAAGTCCATTTCAACACTTCGAAGAGGTCCCCCAAGAGGTGGCAGTGACCAAGACTGTGTCCCAGATTCCCAAGATTACAAGACCTCCACTCCAGATGTCATCACTAAAGGACGCCAAAGCAGTGGTAGAGGAAGGTGGATGCACCATTTGGGGGCAACTTCCGGATATCCCGTATAAGTCTGACAAGTTTGGCCTAGGTTTCACTTCAAGTGCTCAAAAGGTTGTACGTTGTGCCCGTGCTGGAGGGCCACCCTTGAAGATTAGAAACCGTGAGGTCAACGCGGTAGAAGATGGTGAAGATGATTGCAACCTGGAGGATTGGATCTTCCCGACTGTCAATGGAGGACTCAGCAATTGGGAGGCTAGAGACTTCGTCCCAATCACTTTTATCCCACAGTAATTTATCTTTACATTTTGTTGGATCTGTAATATTCAAAAACAATTCACACTCTTAAAACCTTATGTCTTACCCGAGGCACAATGGTCCATTTGTAAGGGTTATTATTTCATCTTCATATGACATCAATGAATCATGGACGTTTTTGCATACAAGCTTTTATGCTCATTGTTTTTCTTTTACATTTTATTTTCTTTCAAAGATAGTTATACCCTTACACACACCCACACTCACAATGCAGGTATCCATCCATTCTGGATCCCATGGGTAACGATACTGCTATGGCCTTACGTGACTCTGAGAATCTAATCTACCAAGCCGAAGACGAAGATGAGGAAGATTGTGAAGTACTAGGGGAGCTGGCCAGACCGCTACAACAAGAAGAAAGAACCATTCAGCCTCACGAGGAACCCGTGGATACAATCAACCTGGGTACCGAAGAAAACAAAAAAGAGGTCAAGGTAGGTGCCAATTTCGAACCCAGTGGCAAGGAGTGTCTGATTCAGTTGTTACATGACTATGTTGAAATCTTTGCCTAGTCATATGAAGACATGCGGTGACTTGATACAGACATTGTGGTACATCGTTTGCCTACAAGAGAAGATTGTACGCCAGTAAAACAAAAGGTTCGCCGCATGAGACCTGATATGTCAGAAAAGATTAAAGCAGAGGTTATGAAGCAATTCAATGCTGGATTCTTGGCTGTCACTTCCTACCCTCAATAGGTTGCCAACATTGTTCCCGTACCTAAAAAAGACGGCAAAGTACGAATGTGTGTGGACTACAGAGATTTGAATAGGGCGAGCCCTAAAGATGATTTTCCACTCCCCACATTGATATCCTAGTTGACAATACAGCACAACACAAAGTGTTTTCCTTCATGGATGGATTCTCAGGTTACAACCAAATCAAAATGGCACCTGAGGACATGGAGAAAACAACATTTGTCATACAGTGGGGCACATTCTGCTACAAGGTGATGCCATTCGGACTGAAAAATGCTGGGGCAACCTATCAGCGCGCCATGGTAGCTTTATTTCATGACATGATACATCATGAGATAGAGGTCTACGTAGATGATATGATAGCCATATCGCAAACGGAAGAAGAGCATCTTGACCACTTACAAAAACTGTTTGAGAGGCTGAAGAAGTACAAGCTGAGGTTGAATCCAAACAAGTGTACATTTGGAGTACGGTCTGGTAAACTCCTAGGATGTATCGTCAGTAACAAAGGTATTGAGGTCGATTCTGCCAAAGTTAAAGCAATATAAGAGATGCCTGCTCCCCGTACTGAGAAGGAAGTCAGAGGATTCTTGGGACGTTTGAACTATATTGCCAGATTCATTTCTCACCTGACAGCTACTTCTGAGCCAATCTTCAAGCTCTTGAAGAAAGATCAAGTAGTCAAATGGAATGGTGAGTGCCAAGTTGCTTTTGACAAAATCAAAGAATAGTTACAAGAGCCTCCTGTATTGATGCCACCAATCGAGGGGAGACCATTGATCATGTATCTGATTGTTTTAGAAAATTCAATGGGGTGTGTATTGGGGCAGCATTACAAGTCTGGCCGAAAAGAGCACGTTATTTACTACCTGAGCAAAAAGTTTACCGACTGTGAAACCAGATATTCACTGCTCGAGAAAACTTACTGCGCTCTGGCATGGGCTGCTCGCCGGCTAAGACAGTATATGCTGACTCATACTACCTTGTTGATATCTAAAATGGATCCGATAAAATACATCTTCGAGAAGCCTGCTCTTTCTGGGAGAATAGCTAGATGGCAGATGATCCTGACAGAGTACGACATATAGTATACTACCCAAAAATCTATAAAGGGAAGTGTGCTAGCTGATCACCTTGCTCACCAAGCTGTAGAAGACTATCAGTCGATGAAGTTTGAATTCTCGGATGAAGACATCATGACATTAGACAACTGCGAAGAAATTAGGCCATATGACGGACCTGAACAAGGATCCCTATGGACCCTGTTCTTTGATGGAGCATCCAATGCACTTGGCAATGGTATCAGTGTTGTACTCATATCTCTGAAAGGGTGTCATACTCCCTTTACCGCTAGACTTTGCTTCAATTGTACAAACAACATGGCGGAATACGAAGCGTGCATCTTTGGTCTCAAAGATGCCATAGACTTGGGGATCAAATCATTGGATGTATTCGGAGACTCAGCCTTGGTCATCAGTCAGATCAAAGGGGAATGGGACACCAAACACCCTAACCTTATCCCTTACAAAGAACATGTTTTGACATTGCTACCACATTTTGAAGAGATTACCTTCGAGCACTTCCCGCGAGAAGAAAATCAGCTAGCAGATGCTCTAGCCACAATGTCATCTATGTTTAAACTTAATTGGGATAACGAGGCTCCCCAGATCACCATCGAACGAATGGATGGACCAGCACACTATCACAAGATTAATACTGAAGAAGTAGTGGACCAGCCTTGGTTTCATGAAGTCAAGAGGTATCTCGAGGCTCAAGAATATCCAGAAGGAGCTTCAATCAATGATAAGAAGTTCTTAAGGAGATTCTCTGCTAAATTCCTCCTTAGTAATGGCATCCTGTACAAACGCAATCATGACTCTGTATTGCTTCGGTGCGTAGATAAGGTTGAAGCTGAAAGGATCATGGTTGAATTACATGAAGGTACTTTTGGCACCCATTCCAGTGGGCATGAGATGGCGAAGAAAATCCTACGGGCAGGCTATTATTGGTCTACCATGGAAGCAGATTGCTATCAACACTCTCAAACTTGTCATAAATGCCAGATTTATACCGACAAAGTGCATGTACCCCCGGTTCCTCTGAATGTCTTGACAGCTCCTTGGCCTTTTGCTATGTGGGGAATTGATATGATTGGGGAAATCAAGCCGACAGCCTCCAATGGAAATCACTTCATCCTAGTGGTCATTGACTATTTTACAAAGTGGGTTGAAGCAGCCTCCTTCTCCTCCGTTACCAAGAATGTTGTTACCCGTTTCAACAAGCAAAACCTTATTTGTCGGTACGGTATCCCGGAAAGGATCATCACTGACAATGGTACAAATCTCAACAACACTATGATCACCGCATTGTGTGAGTAATTCAAGATTCAGCATCACAATTCTTCTCCCTATCGGCCAAAGATGAATGGTGTTGTCGAAGCTGCAAATAAAAACATTAAAAAGATCATACAGAAAATGACAGTCACATACAAAGACTGGCACGAGATGCTACCATTCGCTCTCCACGGGTACCGTACCACGGCTCGCACATCAACCGGGGAAACACCTTATTCTTTGGTTTACGGCATGGAAGTTGTCTTGCCTATCGAAGTCCAGATCCCCTCTCTAAGGATTATGAAGGATGCATGATTGAACGAAGACGATTGGATCCATACTCGATTTGATCAACTAAACTTGATTGATGAGAAGAGACTTACTGCTGTTTGCCATGGTCAAATGTATCAAAAACAGATGATCAAGGCTTTTAATAAGAAAGTCAGATGCCAAGTGTATCAAGTTGGGGATCTAGTGATCAAACGGATCATCTTGCCACAAAGTGATCCCAGGGGAAAATGGACTCCTACCTATGAAGGACCATTTGTAATCAAAAACATATTCTCCGGTGGGGCAATGATCTTGACCACCATGGATGGCGACGACCTGCCACACCATGCGAACACGGACATAGTCAAAAGATACTACGCATAAGAGACCCGCTAGGTTGATATACCTAGGCAAAACAAGGGCATCCCGGCGAACCAAAAAGGTTCGGGCAAAAGTTAGGGATAAAACAAAAAAAATCTGTATACCCGGCAAGTTGAAAACCCGAAAGAGCGACTTGGGAAAAAAAGGGTTTCCCGTTGGACTCAAAACCTGAAAGGGCGGTCCAAGCAAAAGTTAGGGAATTAAAGCGTATGACTATGTCCCATCGGATCACTTTACAAACAACCTTTGGCTTCCATTGACAAACTCAGAGGTTCTGATCAATTCAGTCATCTTCGGACGAGGCAACAAATAGACAAGATGCTCAGAGATACGAAGGCTATAGCAGAATGGAAACCCCATGGGATTATTACACATAGCTATTTTTCTTTGTATCAAATTTTCTCTCTTTTATGACAGCATTCTCTTACTAGAATGTTTGTCCCCTTGTACAAAAACATTTGCTCAAAGTCAATACAAAATGTCCCTTTGAAAGTGCAAAAGCTATTTGTCTTTTATTTACGCTCGTGTTTTGTTTACAAAAACGTCCAATGATTCATTGTTAAACATATGCATTTGAACATAATTACTGTTTACAAATAAACAAAACGGGAAAGAATAATTACTAATAGGTTGAAAAGATAGGAAAATATCTCTAGGCCATTCCATAATTAATCCCATGCAGTACGTCATATAAATCCCCAACGGAACAAAGTTTCAAATTATTGATCCCTAGTAGAAGTTATCAAATTTCTCAAGACTCCCCCAACAGATTCTAAAAATAGTACATGGCATGGCCCTTACAACAGAATTTATTTCTCTAAACAGAAATTTATAAGCACTTCAACTTCACAACATGAAGACTTACACTCCATATCCTCAGCAGCAGTCATGGATTTATCTTCCCCAAATCCAACAAGCAGTACAGCAATTTAGCTCACATACGCATGCATCGCATCCATATATCATAAACATTGATAACACGAATGCATTATACCATGCATTTCATACAACATGGCTTTACATTATAGCTAACATTTTGCCCTTTTCAAGATAAGGTTAACAGCTACCATTAACAACGTTCAAAGTTTTCAGATACAGTTCAGATACGCTCCAGACACGGATGCCACTCTGATACTCATTCAGAGTCTTTTTCAGATACAGTTCAGATGCGCTCCAGACACGGATGCCATTCTGATACTCATTCAGATTTAAACTTTCAGATACAGTTCAGATATGTTCCAGACACAGATGCCATTCTGATACTCATTCAGATTCAAACTTTCAAATACAGTTCAAATACGCTCCAGACACAGGCGCCATTCTGACACTCATTCAGATTCAAGCTTTTAGATACAGTTCAGATACGCTATGGACACGGATGCCATTCTGATACGTATTCAGATTCAAACTTTTAGATATAGTTCAGATACGCTTCAGACACGGATGCCACTCAGATGCTCATTCAGAGTCTTTTTCAGATACAGTTCAGATACGCCCCAGACACGGATGCCATTCTATTATACCCCAAAATTTTCCCTCTCATTTATCAAAGGATCAACCTGGACCCTCAGGTTTGCTTTCATCCAATTTCAAGCCTTGAATTACAAATTTTCCAAGAAAGTCATTCACAAGGGCAAAATGGTCATTTGCACACTAAAAAGTCAAACTTTAACTTTTGGATCAAAAAAATCATTATCAAGTTCCAAGAATCATATTTCATCAAGGCATGAAATTGGTTCATCAAAAATCAGAAGTTAGAAGTTACTTTAAAAAAATCAAATTTCTAAATGTTTAGAAAATTTTCTAAGTGTCAAGAGAATATGGTACTTCAGAACTTCTGAGCCAGCCTCTACGCAAGTGCAGTCAGAATTTGTAAACATGGTTCAGAACATGATGCTTCAATCAGAACATATGGAAGCAATGTTCTCCGGTTCAGAACACGACGCTTCAATCCGAACATATGGAAGCAATGTGCTTCGGTCAGAACATGCCCCTTCAGCATTTGGAGTTTACGTTTCTAATCTTTTACGATAAAAACATCACCAAATCCCAATACCTTGTTTGAACAACCTGCTGCGCTGCTACAGTACAGTACTCTAACCAGCAGTTAATTCAGTTCACGCCTGCATTCTCCCAAATCTTGTATTTGCACCAAATACAAAAAGCTGTGATCAAAAACCAATGGAACAGTGGGCCAAAAAAGTTTAAATCCCATTTGTTTTTCCCCCCAAAACCATAACAAATTCATTTATAAATAAGTTTCTCCATCACACTTTCAAGGGGCTGGTTTTTTGTGAGAGAGTCGTCAAAAAGAGAGAAAATAAATTTGTGGAACCCCTTCATAAAAATCCAGAAATCGCAAACAGAAAACAGAACCCTTGTTCTTCCCTTGAAGTAAAAGAACTTCGTATTTTCTCTTTCGTTTCTCTTGCTGACTCCAGAATATCTGAAGGCAGAAGCTCAAGTCCCAAACACACGCTCCAGGTTCAAGGTAAGTCTCCCTGACTCTGCATCTTCTCATTCAGAACATCATTAAACATGTAAATATCATAGTATTGATGTTGTCCATATCACTGTGTAAGTAGAAAAACCGAGGATCAGAACTTCCTGATTAAGGCTAGACTCAGGACCAGGATCAGAACTTCCATAAACTATTGTGCTTTTATCCTTCTGACTTGTTGTTTGCTAAAAACTGAATAAGTTATCGTTGTGTTGATTGATATAAGGAAGGAGTTGAAATGTAACACATAACTTCTGTTTTTCACTCACCATTCTAACACATAACTTCTGTTTTTCACTCACCATTCTAACACATAGAACTTCCATGATTCACTCACTGTTCTAACACAGCACAAAACTTTTGAGTTCTCCATACATGTCAAACATATTGAACTTCTGATGTTTCCACTCGCTGTTTTTACACACTCAGAGTTTCTAATTTTTACATGCTGACAATACACTGAATTTCTGGGGTTTACTCACTGTTTTAGTGTAAAACAGAACTTCTGACTTGTGGTCCACTGTCTGAATACCACCCAGAACTTTTGTGTTTCCCCTCTAATGTTCCTTGCAGGACCCCAGAGTTTACCAACTCAGAACTTCTAACTCCCACTGACGTCTCCTGCTGAGTCACAGCGCTCTTGGCTTCAGAACTTCTGATTCCGTTTGTTTTGCTTGTAGCAGCACGCTGGTCTTGTATCTCATTTATTTTCATTTTTATCACTTTCAAGATTAAAACTCTTTTCATCAATATAAAAAGGTATAAAAATATTTTTCTTTTAATTTATTTCTTTTTTTATTAAGATAAAAAACCATTTTCTAAATAAGTCCTTTTTCTTTCTTATATACTGTACATTTCAATATGGTTGTAATAGTAACTTAGGATTTAATTTTATTTGCAACCCCCATTCATAAATATGTACCCCCATCCCTAAAATATTGTAATAGCGTAGGACTTTACATTTCCGCAATTTATCGCTTTCAAATATAAATGCTAGTAATTAAGGTGTGTATGGCAAGACATGAAAACAACAAATAGACAACCTTAACCAAGACTAAAATGCATGCAATCAAATACACTTTGCACACATGCACCCTTAGGGTAATCTCACTTTGTTGCCTATCGGAAAAATAGTCATGTCCCTCGAACATGGGCGTTTTAGCAAAGACCCTCGATAAAAGATCGTAGTCCCTCGATGACCCTCGATGTTGCCTTCGGTAAACGATCTAGTCCCTAAACGACATTGCTAAAACGTCCCATAGGTTTCCTTCTATGACTATACAAACATCCCAATGCCCGTCCCTTCATATCCAACGATGGGTCTTCTTACCAAAACAATGGTAAGATAGCAACGTCTAAAGGAGGAGGAAAAGAACAATTAAGACCTTTTGAGTAGGTAGATTCCCTCTTAGTTGCTCGCTTTCTCACAACAAAAACATTTTCCCACCAACACTTTCATTTGAAATATTTTCAAAAGATAACACTTTGTACGCGTTCTTATAGAGACGAGAACTGTTACAAAGACACCCTTTTCAAAATCACTTTCAAAAAACACATTCCATAAATATCTCTTTGAACTATTTTTCGAAACAAACACTTTGTACGCATTCTTATAGAGACGAGAATCATTACAAAGTCACACTTTCAAAATACTTTCAAAACCCACATCACAAGCACACATTCAAAACAAAAGCAAGTGATCTAGCAAGCAACTAAGAGCCCATGGCAAACCATGGATGAAAAGGTTGCTAATACCTTCCCTTTTCATAATCTACCCCCCCCCCCCCCCCCCCCGAACTTAAGAAAACATATCTAAAGGTCTTTCCTGTGCATTTTCACCTTTCCTTATTGGATAAAAGAAAAGTCGGTGGCAACTCTTACTAAACCGCAACATTTTGCAAACACAAACACAAAACACCTCAAGTTAGTTCTTCCACCGTATCACAGAACTGGAGAATCTGCTGGGGATTTTAAAAAGTTGGCTTACCTAAGGGCTAGATCATATCTATTTACTTTCATTGTTTGAATTGTATGCTTTACGCTTTGGGTCCTTGTTTGGGTTACTATTAAAAATCCTACACCCGGATTTGGGGACGCCTTTTAGGTAAGTAGTAATAAACTATGAGGGAACTGTGTGGGGTATACCGACACGGTTGAAGCAGTAGCTACGTTGATGTGGCACTTTGGTTGGTACCGGTAACCCTTGAGTCAATCAGGGAGAGTACGGGGCCACTGTGTGGTGTCGTGAAGCATCAACTGACCTTAGAACCTTTAAATTGCACAACTTGGCCAGTAGGACGTAGCGAGGTGGCCGGCCTTGGTGTATTCCCAAGGTCGACAGATACTCGATGCTACACTCATTGAGGTTTGACTCTTGAGTTTTGTTTGATTACGAGTCAATCGCTTATTGGACGAAGCTGGGAGAAAGATCAGTGATATTGAGATCCCTTTAGAACCTGGTTACATATTTATAGGACAAGTTGAACCAATCCAACTTCAAGAGGGTATGACCTTAAAAACTCAAGCAGGCCTTAAACCTAAGGACTTGGTGTGATTTGTCTGTGTTTGTTATACCTGTGATTTATCATGACATCATAAACATCATAAACATGGCATATCATTGACTAACCATTTCAAGGGTTTCTAGGGCTCATCTTTGCTTTGTTTTGTAAGACACGGCATCCGCCTGTAGGAACACTATACAGATCAACCTTGTGAAAGTATCCCTCCAACTGAAGGATCTGGCATTAAGGGTTCTTGAAAACTCTCATTTCACTAAAAAGTATGGTCAATTGCTCAACTTGGTCACTGCCAAACCTGATGAAGAATTATTAAAAGTGTTGTTCCAGTTCTTCGATCCTGTGCACCATTGTTTCACCTTCCCGGATTACTAGCTAGTACCTACTATGGAGGAATTTTCTCAGCTGTTAGGGGTACCTATTCTGGACCAGCTATCGTTCAACGGTACTGAGGAACATCCAAAGCCTAAAGAAATTGCTAGAGCTCTGTCTTTACAATGGTCTGACATAGTGGCGAATTGGGAGACTAGAGGGAGCGTCCAAGGGATTCCGGTAAAGTTTCTGTTCGAAAAGGCTTACCATTTTTGGAATACCTTAGATTTACAAGCTTTGGAAGAGGTGCTGGAACTTCTCGTTTATGGTATGGTACTTTTCCCTAATGTTGATCAACTCGCAGATGTGAGCACTATCAAGGTTTTCCTATCTCATAATCCAGTACCTACATTACTCAGGGATATTCTACACTCTTTGCATACTCGCACTCTAAAGAGAAGGGGGGCCCTCCTGTGTTGCACTCCTCTTTTGTCTAGGTGGTTCATTTCGCACCTACCCAGGTCTGTTTTGAAGAACGAGCAGGGTCTGAAATGGTCTCGTAGGCTGATGTCCCTTAAGCATTCGGACATTCATTGGTGTTCGCGGTTCTCGGAGGATATCACCATTATAGATCGCTGTGGTGAATTCCCTAATGTCCCTCTCTTAGGCATTAGGGGAGGAATCACTTACAACCCTTATTTGGCCTTGCGTCAGTTTGGTTATGCAAGGAGAGATGGTTCTCATGATGCGCTTATCCAAGGAATCTCCTTCAACTATGAGAATGACTCTCAGGGTTACCGAAAAAGGTTCATAAAAGCTTGAGGAATGGTACATAGAATTGATAGCAAGACGCTAGGGCGCAAGAATTCCATCCCTCTTGAGCCCTATCTCCGATGGGTACGAGCCCACGCTCAAAGTCTTATGATGCCTTACCCTGTTGTCCTACCAATAATTGTGGAACCAGTTGCTGAGAGAGATACGGCTTCCCTTATTCATCATCCTGACATGCCAACCGATCACGAGGAGTTGCAGAAATCTTGGGTTTAACTTAAAGAAGAGCGGGAAACGTTTGAAGCTCAGTTTTATGCCAGCGAGAAGAAGGTCCTGGAGCTCACTAGGCTACTCCATGAAGAAAGGAACATAAACACCTACATTACACCAAAGAGGATGCGCTCCTAGGAAACCTAGTTTCTTCTTTGCTTTGAATTTTGTTTTGTTCAAGCTGTAAACCTAAAAGGCATTTTTGTAATAATTAGAACTCATTAAATACAATTAATGTGTGTTTCTTTTGGTTAAGCAAATTTGATTTTTTTGAGAATCCTTGAAATCATTACATGCGCATACCATCCATGAGATTGCATAAGCAGGTACTATTACAGGTTTCTCGTCTCCTCTGCTGTTTATTTCAAGCAGATATATCTTCTGAACAAAGCATCAAAGATCTTCAGGCACAAAATGCCCAATTTCAACAAATGTTCATAACTCTGGCAAAAGGGCAGGAGGATCTGAAGGCCCTCATCCTGAAAGAAAAAGAGAAGAAGAAGAAGAAGAAGAAGAAGCGCGTCGTTACCCTCAATATGGGCAGAATATTTAGGGGCCACTAAAGCAATCAGTTAATGTGACTTCCTCATCTAAAGAGGGGGAAATCAAGAGAGACGGACAAGGGAAGAGGACCCCAGTCCTGAAGTCTCTGACAATGATACCGACTACAATGATGAACAGTATCCTCCCACTGAGGACAGGTACAAGCAGTTAGAGGATCGGTTAAGTGATATGGAGATCCAGAGAATACCAGGGTTGGATTTTGAAGAATTGGGGTTGGTGTCCGGGGTAGTCATCCCACGGAAATTTAACGCTCCAGTTTTCGCAAAGTATGATGGGGTGTCTTGCCCAAAGCTCCATCTCCGTTCCTATGTAAGGAAGATCCAGTCCCACACCGCTGATAGAAACTTGTGGGTTCATTTCTTTCAAGACAGTCTATCAGGGACTCATCTTGAATGGTACTACCAATTGGAGGGAATCAATGTCCGAAACTGGGAGGATCTGGCTGCCTCTTTTTACAAGCAGTATCAATACAATGCCGACCTGGCCCCTACTCGTACTCAACTCCAGGGTATGTCCATGGGTGCAGGTGAAGGTTTTAAGGACTACACGCAGAAGTGGAGAGATTTAGCCAGGAGAGTCCAACCCCCTTTGTCTGATAGGGAGTTGGTCGACATGTTTCTTGGGACGCTATCTGGTTCGTTCTTCAACCATTTAATCGGTAGTTCATCGGTTGGCTTTACTGAGCTGATATTAACCGAAGAAAGGGTAGAAGCTGGGATTCGGAGCGGTAAAATACAGAAAGATACCTCGTCAAGTTTAGCAAAGAAACCTTTCATCGGTAAGAAGGAGGCCAGTGCCATTTATAGCCTGAGATATCAGAGCAGAGCGGGATACCGTCCAACGGTAAGTGCTGTAATAATACCAAGGCATGCGGCAGCCCCACAACGCAACAATCAACAAAGGGTGGAAAGACCACAACGGCAGTTTACCCGCATCAACGTGACATTGGCTGAAGTACTACCTCACCTGCTGAGATCAAACTTGACAACTTTGAAAGAGGCTCCCAAGAATCCTAATACCTCATCTCCTAGGTACAATCCTAACGCTCGGTGTGCCTACCATTCTGAGAGTCCTGGTCACGATACAAATGATTGCTGGGCTCTGAGAAATAAGATACAATATCTGATTGAAGCCAAGGAGATTGAGTTCGACGCTCCGGAGAAGCCCAATGTCATAACTGCTCCCATGCCTAAGCACAACCATGGAGTTAACGCCGTTGATACTGATCTATTTGTAACCTCAGTTGATGAAGTTTCTACTCTTCTTATGACTGTTAAGAAGAATTTGTTGTTGGCTGGTTTATTTCCAGGTTGTGATGAAGATTTCCATATATGTTCATCCCTGCCTTCTGGTTTCTATTTGCTGAAGACATGTGTCCAACGCCTGATGGACAACAGAGAAATTTTGTTCGAAAAGACTTTGATTCCAACTGTTCCGTGTGAAGATATCACTATTATAACCATTTTCGCCAGTCCTTCCAAGGTTTCCTCGAGAAAACCTGTTAGGATTACACCCACTACGAGAGTTGCTCTATTGATAATCACATGTCCTGGTCCTGTCCCGTACACCTCGGACAAAGCTGTCCCTTAGCATTATCGCGCCGATGTTTACTAGCATGGCATTAAACAAAACTTGAAAACCGAAGAAGCTGATCCCGATGTCGGTAACATTGTTGGGACCAGCAAGATTACTAGAAGTGGAAGGGTTTTCTCTCCTGAGATCTCCCCAAAGACTGTCACAAAGCCTATCGTTATTTCATCTTCTGCTCCCGCTAGTACTTCAGTTACTACTCCAGTTGTTACCCCTACCGATAAGTCATCTAGGATGTGAGGCAAAGAAGCTGTAGGTGAGCCTGCTCGGACGGAGGCACCTAGAAAAATTGTTGTGGAAACCTCTAAGCAAGAGATAGAGGAAATTTTGAAAATAATTAAAAAGAGTGACTACAATGTGGTCGAGCAGCTAGGGCAGACCCCCTCAAAGATATCCATGTTATCCCTGCTGTTGTGCTCCGAGGCCCATGCAAAGGCTTTGATTGCATTCCTCAAAACTGCGCATGTGCCGCAAGAGACTTCAGCTAATCAATTTAAAGATTACGTGGCTAGCCTGACTGCTGACAATGGGCTGGGTTTCTCAGATGCAGACTTAACACCGAAAGGGAGAAAACACAATGATGCTCTGGATGTCTCGATCGAATGCAGTGGCACTACCGTGGCTCTGTGCTGGTGGAAATTGGGTCTTCGCTGAATGTTCTGCCCAAGAAGGTGTTGGACCGGTTGGATTGCGAGGGTTTGACTTTAAAGCCTAGTAACATTATGGTGAGGGCTTTTGACGGATCGAAAAGAATGGTGAATGGGGAAGTGGACATCCCTGTCAAGATAGGCTCTCAGACTTTCAAGTCCACCTTCTATGTGATGGACATCAGGCTGTCGTATTCTTGTTTGGTGGGTCGTCCTTGGATCCATGAGGCTAGGGCAGTTACTTCCACACTCCACTAAATGCTGAAGTATCCGGTGAAAGGGAAGATTGCCACTGTACGGGGTGAAGAGGAGTATATGGTGAGCCATCTCAATTCCTTCCGCTATGTAGAGATGGACGGGGAATTTATAGAAACTCCTTGTCAGAACTTTGAAGAGGTCCCGCAGATCTTGGCGTCAACTGAAACTACTACTAGCAATAAACCTCCCCTGAAGATGGCTTCTCTCAAGGACGCCAGGGCCGTGGTTGAAGAAGGTGTGTGTGCCAATTGGGGTCAGCTCCCTGATTTCACTCACAAAACTGACAAATTTGGTTTGGCCCTTACTTCAGGGGCTCAAAGGGCTATTCTACGTTGTTGTACCCCAAAATTTTCCCTCCCATATTACTCAAAACATTTCAAGAAAGATCCTCAAATTGCTCAAGGAAGTCCAAGGGTTGGTCAGACAAGCTCCCTCCTAAGGCAGTCTACCTCAAATTAGGGTTTCATGTGGCATCAAGATACTTGAGTCCAAGTGATCCCAAATGCTTACCAATGTCCTAATATGTTCTCAAGATCATCCATGTCAAGTTTCAAGCCTTGCAGAGGAAGTTTGCTCAGTCAATTGCTCAAAGGCCTGAAAGTCGACTGTGCTAGGGCAAAAGTCAACTGTGGCCCACATATAGTCAAACTTAAAGATATTTAGTCAACATTCTCATTTTGAAGTATATTTCATCATTTCATTAAGGGTTGATCATGATTCATCAAGGATTGCTCATAATTCATCAAGACTCAAAAGTTGTTAAATTAGGGTTTTGTAGGAAAAGTCAACTCAACTTTGACCAAGCATAACTTTTTCATAATTTATGGGAAATGACCCATCCAAAGCTCATTTTGAATAGGATGCAATTCCCTACAATTCATCTTCAGCTCCCAATTTCAAAATATGCACTCACAAGAAGTTATGAATTTGGACATTATAGATCATTTTGGAAAGTCAACAAAAACACCTTTTTTGTCAAAGCTTCATACATGAGCATGGAATATCAAAATGAGATGATACCAAACGGGTTGCTTAGAGGACATCTCAAGCTTTATAAAAAGTCCAAGAACACCTCCAAAGAGTCAAAATTGAGGAAGTTATGCATTGGTGAAGTTGACCTTTTTTGCAAAATTGCCAAAAGTCAACTATCCCTAAAACTTCAATTTTTGCCAAATGGGCCCAATCTTTTTCACTTGTTTTGAGTTGGAAACATAGTCCACGAGCTCTAGCCTTTTCTACTTGTCCATATCTTATTTTTATTATTTATTTTTATTTTTATTTGAATTAATTCAATTTAAATCAAAACAAATCAAATAAAATCCAAAATATTGAAAGTAAGAGATTTTGTGCTTGTTTCAAGTTCCAATTACAGCTAGCAAGTCATTCAAACTCGTATCAAGGCATGTGTGATCGGTGGATCTGGAACTGACTGTTTTAAAGCTGGTTCGCGAAATGTCGCGGAAGCAAGAGTCGCCACCGTCTTTTATTTTCTCCAATAGGAAAGGACAAAAGCACAGAAAAATTCCTTTAAAGAGATTGCTCTCGGTTCGGGAGGTAGGTTATAGAAAGGGAAGGTGTTAGCACCCTTTCTATCCATGGTTATCCATGGGCTCTTAGGTACTTGCTCAATGTGTTTTCAAAAATTGTTTGCTTGCTTTTCAATGTGGGTTTCAGAAATATTCTTTGAAAAGTTTCAGTTCAACTCGTACGTCAGAGTGTTTGAAAAGTTTGTTTTGAAAGTTTTTGAAAGTGTGTGGGTGAAAAGAGTTTTTGTTTTGTTTGAAATTAGAGCAAGTACCCTTGAGAACCTACCTACCCTAAGGAATTCGTCTGTGTAAATGTCCTTTAAAGTAGTGCCATCCCACCATTGAGAGGTAGGTAGCACCACCGTTGGAGGTATTCGGGTCAATTCGAGTTTTAGGGACGTGGTGGTCACCGGAGCAACGGGAAAACACCTTAGAAGCTACCCTCATGCCAGGTTCCCGGACCATGAGGACTTACTAAGACGTTTTCTACTCGACGACCACCTTTCGAAAGGCAACAGTGAGGCGTACCCTAGGGGTGGTGTGTGCGAATTGTGTGTCGTTTTCAGTTCATTATTTGTCTTGTCATGCATTGGTGATCTAACGATTCAATTTTATTTTTCGGGCATTCATTCTTTCATGCATATTTATTAACAGTTATATTTGCGAGAAAATAAATCTAACTATTACAACTGGCGCGGGTCCACATCGCCAAAAAAACCGAACCCGATTTGACTGAAAATAAAATAAAGCGAATAAATAAAAAGTCCGAGAGTTTTTAATTACATGGCTTTGGGGCATATACAGAGGTATTTACACAATATAAAACAAATGCGCGAAATAAAGACTAAACAAAATTAGGGCGTTGGACCCTTTAACAGATAATTAAAATAATCAAGGAAATTAAAAAATTAAAAATAATATTTTTGTGTTTTTTAGGTTTAAAAGAAAAAAGAGAAAAGTTAATTAAAATTAAAATCCTAGTTCTATCATTTTTTAAGTTTATTATGAAAAAGATTTAATTTTCTAACCTAATTAAATTCTAAACTAATTATGTACAATTTTGATTTATAGAAAATAAATAATAAATAATAACATTGTGAGAAAAAGGTTAAAGAATTAAAAAAAGATATGAAAAATTAATAATTACCCTAATTTTATATTTTTTGGATTTTTTATTATGAAAAAAGAATTAAAATGAATACTAAAACCTAATTAAACTAAATGAGTCACATTTTAATTTATTAAAAAAAAAAAGAATTAATTATATTTTTTTTTGTATTTTTAATGTTTTTTGTATTTTTGTAAAAAATTAATTAAATCAGAAAGTAAAAAAAAAGTAAATAATAGAATATGAAGAAAATTAAAAAAGAAAGAAAAATAGAACCAGGAGGGTATGGATTTGAATTTGGGAGTGCAAATCTGAAAGGCCTGGCCCAGTTGATGGCCATTTGTTGACTTTTTCCATTCAAGTGTGCGCCTGCTGACTTGCCCTCATGGTATACCTTCAAGCTGGACCCTTGATCAGGTCCCCTGGGACACGTGGATAACGCTTCTTGAATGTGCATGGTGAGTCCTCATGTGGGCGTTGCATTGAACCTGGAAAGGAAAAATAATATTGAGAAATTGCAAGACCTGGGACTTGAACCCAGGTCATTGTGGTCACTAGTGCGCGTCCCTGCCAGCTGAGCTAGTTGTTTTCATTTAACATATAATGATCAATAAAATATATAAAGGAAAATGGTTAGTGCTTGGTTAAACGCGCGCGAATTTTGAACGAACCAATCACCAGCTGACACATCTTCTTCTTCTTCGCGTGTCCTGTAATACAAATACATAAAGCAACGGTTTGGAAACGTGGGGTTAGGGCAGCTACAGGAAAATAGCGAATAGCTCGTGTCCTAATATAAATTAGGCGCGAGCATCTCATTTTCTTCGTCCCAAGATGCTGAGTGTGATGGTGTTGCTCTGAAGTTCTGATTTTTCTTATACTCAAAATCCCCAATTTAAGAACATTGGAACCCTAGAATTCGAAAATGGCAAATTCATATTTATGGCACAAAAATGAAATTAAATGCATTGGTCAGTTTGGAAACCTTGTGAGGAACATGAATGTATAATTAAAAATGCAATAGGATGCGTAAAATCAAGAATACGAATTCAAAATTTCTCTGTACAGTTTCACTTGCAGAGGCTAGTTCAAGGAGCTTTTGATTGAGGTTATGGATTGAGATGCGTTCAATGATGGTCCAGGATGCTAATGGTATAAAAATTGAGGCTTGAAACGATCCCTAGCTATGATTTCAGTTTTGCTTTTTATGTCCAAAATTTCAAATGTCCAAATGCCTTTTCAGCGTGCTTTGTGCTATGTTCTTGGTAGGGTTTGACTCAATGATCATCCTGCAATTGAATAGGCTTGCTATTTGACCTTAATCCATGCTTGAGAAAGAATTGGCATTAGGGTTTGTTCATTAACCATTTTTTCCTAAATTCTAGCCAAAACCTAGACTTAGTATGAAAATGAACCTTGGCCTGATTTTTGAGTTGGTTCATGATGTATAGAACTTGTCCAAATTCATTTGACACCATTACATTGACTTTTAAATTTTATTTGAATTTTTAATGAATTAAAATGAATTAAATCATCAAAAATTAAATAAAAATGAAAAAGTCAACATTTGGTCTTGAAACCAACCATGGGCCACGTGTGTGGCATGACAAGGATGGACAAAGTGAGAAAAATGGGGCCCTTTTGTCAAAATTGGATTTTCAATGATAATTGACTTTTGCCATTTCACAAAAATTTCCCAACTTCTACAAGGCATAACTTGCTCAATTTTTAAGCTTTTCACATGTTCTTGGACATTTTGGAAAGGTCTTTGAGTCCTTTAACCAATGTCTTTGGTCCCATGTCATTTTGATTTACCAATCTCAAGTTATGGTCTTTGACTTAAAGTCCCTTTTTGTTGACTTTTGAAAATGACCTGTAATGTTGAGATTGATAACTTTTTGTGAGAGCATTTCTTGGACTTGAAGTATGAAGATGAGTTGTAGGAAATGTCTTTCTCTTCAAAATGAGCTTTGGATGGAATTTTTCTGATAATCCATGTGAAAGTTATGCCCTGGTCAATTTCAGTTGACTTTTTCAGCTGTCCAAATATAGCAACTTTTGCATCTTTGATGATTTCTGAGCCAAACTTTGAGAATCATGATCAAGCATTGATCAAGTGATGTTTGTGGCTTCAAAATGATAGGTTGACCAAAAATTTGAACTTTTGACTGCCAAATGACCATTTTGCCCCTACAGTTGACTGTAGTGCAATCTAGGGTTTTGACTGTGCAATCTTGAACTGAATGCCTTGAAACTTGATATGGGGATGCTTGACCATGTTTGTAAGCATATGAGACTTGATTGAGCTCTTGAAAACCTCCTTTTCTTGATCAGACTCAAAACCCTAATTTGGACTGTTTAGGAGACTGTTGCACTGCACAACCCTTGGGGAACTTTTCTAGCTTGGCTTGACAATTTCTTGAGGAATATGGGAGGGCAAATTTTGGGGTATAACAGTTGCCCCTGTTCAATCTTCTTAGACCTGAGGATGCAGATTGGCTGACGTGCCTTTCGTAATCCGAGGGTAAAAGATGATTGGACACTAGAGTGCCCGGAAATTTGCGCTCACATGTTAGCAATGATGGGGAAATGGGCCTATAGATGCCATTTGGAGATTGCTGGATGGGATGATGGGCTTATAGATGCCATCTGGGTGTTTGATTGCGTAAGAGATTCCTTAGCGAGAACCTGCATACCTGCAAAACAGAAAATGAGTACCTGACATGTTGCAGGAGCTGAGTCTGGAGCTTCAAACAGCAATGAAAGAACGAGGGATGATTACTTCCTTAGCATGAATGGTAAGAGAGCCTTGGGCGACTTTAACTTCAACAACGCTCGTTGAGAAAAATCTGGGGTGTCTTCTGCTGGGATAAGAATCAGGGAGATCTTAATGTCGATCTGACTGAACCAGAGAGGCCTTTGACTGGATAAGTCTAGGTCTTGAAATGTCTTCCACTGGATAAGCAATCAGGAAAATCTTGGGACGATTTAACTGAACCAGAGGAGGCCTTTGACTGGATAAGCAATCAGGAAAATCTTGGGACGATTTGACTGAACCGGTCTAGGTCTTGAAGTGTCTTCCACTGGATAAGCAATCAGGAAAATCTTGGGACGATTTAACTGAACCAGAGGAGGCCTTTGACTGAACCAGTCTAGGTCTTGAAATGTCTTCCACTGGATAAGCAATCAGGAAAATCTTGGGACGATTTAACTGAACCAGAGGAGGCCTTTGACTGAATCAGTCTAGGTCTTGAAATGTCTTCCACTGGATAAGCAATCAGGAAAATCTTGGGACGATTTAACTGAACCAGAGGAGGCCTTTGACTGAACCAGTCTAGGTCTTGAAATGTCTTCCACTGGATAAGCAATCAGGAAAATCTTGGGACGATTTAACTGAACCAGAGGAGGCCTTTGACTGAATCAGTCTAGGTCTTGAAATGTAGCTTGAGAACTTAACCGAGTTTTTCCTGAAAGATAAAAGTCAGTCATGTGCAATGCATGATATGAATCAAGCAATGATGTTCTCAACATAAATGAGATTTGTATGATGCAGTGCGTTATGCATGCTATAATGCTGTATGTGATGTTTTATGTATGTTTTCGTCTAGGAAAGTAAATCCTTGACGGGTGCCGGGAAGTCCTATCCCGGGCTGATGTTGAAGCATAGATTTTGCTTCCGCTGGGGATGATAACTGCAAGGATACCGGTAGGAGAAGATGACTCCGTTGCGGAATAAACTTGGCGAATGGGAGATTCTGCAGGGAGAAAAGATACTTTAGTGATCATGCTGGGAAGCAATACTCTGTGGGGAGAGTGATGCTTTGCTGGATGTTGATAGTAACTCTGTTGGGGGATACCATTGTCGTATTGGAAGTGTGAATAGACTTCGCTGGGGATAGGAAAGAACTACGTTGACGACGACTTTCCCTTGGTTTTCGGCTGAGGATAACCCAGTTATATCCTGTTGAGGAAATAACTCTTTGAATAAAGCCGGGACGACGTGTTCGTGCTCTGCTAGGGGATAAGCTTCCAGAATATACTGGGGATAAGCTTATTGCTTGGGGAGATGAATTCCATCTGTCATGGGGAACTTGGATGGGACTCTCCTGGGGAAGTTTTGATATGCTGAGGAAGAATGCGCTGACTTGCTGCCTCACTCTCTGGGGAATTTAAGATGTCTGGCTAGGTTCTTTAGCTGAACCTACTTTGGTACCTTGGAGGATAGAACAATTAGACTGCTCAGACAACTCTTTATTGCCCCTGTTTCTAGTGTCACCTGCAATTAGTTCTTTGTCTCGTATGCAAATATTTATGAGCTAGCAAATTATTATCAATGCATATATCACAAATTGAACCTTGGACGTTTTTCGCAAAACCAAAACAGAAAAAGAAAAAACATTTGGCACGTTTAACTGAAAAGTATATTTGTATTGATTTTGAATAGCCTATGAATAGGCGTTTTGTATACAAGAGGCTGACGTCCTAGTAAGCGGAATGTCGCCGAGCAAAAGAGTTTATTACAAGTTTTGTACAAAAGAAATTAAAACAGCTGTGTGAAATATGAATGATCCACTGGGTTTCAACTCCGCTATAGCCTTTATGACTCTGAGCATCTCATCACTTGATGACCTTGGTTGAAGGTGAAGCTGACTGATCGATGCCGTCTGAACTTGATGTAGATACCGGATTCTGGATGCAAAGTGATCCAATGAGACATAGTATTACGCTTTATCCCTTATTTTTGCCTGGACTGCCTTTTCGGGTTTTCAGTCCACCGGGATACCCATTTTTGCCCAAGCCGCCTTTTCAGGTTTTCGACTTGCCGGGTGTACAGATTTTTTCATTTTCATCCCTTCATTTTGCCCGAACCCTTTTGGTTCGACGGGAAGCCCTAATTTTTGCCTAGACATGTCAGCCTAGCGGGTCTTTTTTTCATGCGTAGTATTTTTTAACTATGTCTGCATTGGCGGGGTGAGGAAGGTCGTCGCCATCCATGTTGGTTAATATCATTGCTCCTCCTGAGAACACATGCTTAACCACAAATGGCCCTTCGTACGTAGGGGTCCATTTGCCCCTTGGATCACTCTGAGGAAGGATGATTCGCTTGATCACCAGATCCCCGACTTGATATTCCTGTGGTCTGACCTTTTTGTTAAATGCCCTGATCATTCGCTTCTGATACGTCTGACCATGACAGATAGCAGCAAGTCTCTTTTCGTCAATAAGGTTGAGCTGATCAAGTCGTGTCTGGATCCAATCATCTTCATTCAGATTTGCATCCTTCATTATCCGGAGAGAAGGAATTTGTACCTCAATCGGCAAGACTGCTTCCATGCCATAAACCAGAGAGAAAGGAGTTGCCCCGGTTGACGTCCTAGCTGAGGTACGATACCCATGCAGAGCGAACGGTAACATCTCGTGCCAATCTTTATACGTTACTGTCATCTTCTGCACAATCTTCTTGATGTTTTTATTAGCTGCTTCTACAGCCCCATTCATCTTCGGTCTGTAAGGAGAAGAATTGTGGTGCTGTATCTTGAACTGTTCGCAAAGCTCGGTGATCATCTTATTATTCAGATTGGTACCGTTGTCTGTAATAATCCGCTCAGGGACGCCGTACCGACAGATCAGGTTGTGCCGAATGAACCGTGCCACAACAGTCTTGGTTACCGTAGCATAGGATGCTGCCTCCACCCACTTCGTAAAATAATCAATCGCCACTAGGATGAAGCGATGTCCATTAGATGCCGTAGGTTTAATCTCACCGATCATGTCTATGCCCCACATTGCAAATGGCCAAGGCGCAGTCAGAACATTCAGGGGAACCGGAGGAACATGCACCTTGTCTGCGTAGATCTGGCACTTATGGCATGTCCTAGAGTGTTGGTAGCAATCAGCTTCCATTGTGGACCAGTAATACCCTGCCCGTAGGATCTTCTTTGCCATGGTATGTCCGCTGGAGTGTGTACCAAAAGTCCCATCATGTAGCTCTTCCATGATTCTTTCTGCTTCCGTCTTATCTACACAACGCAGTAGAGTTGAATCCTGGTTTCGCTTGTACAAGATGCCATTGCTAAGAAAGAACTTGGCTGCAAACCTCCTCAGGAACTTCTTATCATTGACAGAAGCACCTTCAGGGTATTCCTGAGCTTCCAGATATCTCTTCACTTCGTGGTACCAAGGCTTTTCAGTCACCAATTCAGTTTCGAGATCACAACAGTATGCCGGTTCGTCCAGTTTCCAGATGATGATCCGGGGAGCTTCATTATCCCATTTAACCTTGAACATTGAAGACATTGTAGCTAACGCGTCCGCCAGCTGATTCTCTTCTCTTGGAAAATGCTCAAATGTTATCTCTGTGAAGTGGGGGATCAGGGCCAACACACATTCTCTGTAAGGAATCAAGTTTGGGTGTTTCGTATCCCACTCTCCTTTGATCTGATTGATCACAAGAGCGGAATCTCCGAAGACACTTAGAAATTTGATCCTCAGGTCAATCGCAGCTTGAAGACCCATAATACACGCTTCATACTCCGCCATGTTGTTGGTACAGTTGAAACACAGCCGGGCGGTAAGTGGAGTATGAGTACCTTGTGGAGATACGATTATGGCGCCGATACCATTTCCCAAAGCATTGGAGGCTCCGTCAAAGTGCATAGACCATCGGGATCCTGGTTCAGGTCCTTCATCCGGTCCGGGTATTTCACAGTCAGTTACTATCATAATGCTTTCATCTGGAAACTCGAAGTTCATTGATTGGTAGTCATCCACAGCTTGATGTGCTAAGTGGTCTGCCAATACACTTCCCTTGATGGCCTTTTGGGTCGTGTACTGAATGTCGTATTCCGTCAAGATCATCTGCCATCTTGCAATTCTCCCAGACAGAGCAGGCTTTTCGAATATGTACTTTATAGGATCCATTTTTGAGATTAACAAGGTAGTGTGAGTCAGCATATACTGTCTCAGCCGGCGAGCAGCCCATACCAAAGCACAGCAAGTTTTCTCAAGCAGTGAGTATCGAGTCTCACAGTCGGTAAACTTTTTGCTAAGGTAATAAATGGCATGCTCTTTTCGGCCAGACTCGTCATGCTGCCCCAGCACACACCCCATTGCATTATCAAGCACTGTCAGGTAAAGTATCAAAGGTCTCCCTTCAACTGGTGGCATAAGGATGGGGGGTTCTTGGAGATATTCTTTGATTCTGTCAAAAGCAGCCTGGCATTCATCATTCCAACGTACTACCTGATCTTTCTTCAGCAGCTTGAAGATTGGTTCACAGGTAGCAGTCAGATGAGAGATGAAACGAGCAATGTAATTCAGGCGTCCTAGAAAGCCTCTGACTTCCTTCTCTGTCTTAGGAACTGGCATCTCTTGAATGGCTTTGACCTTAGCAGGGTCCACTTGAATTCCTTTATCACTGACCACGAAGCCTAGCAATTTCCCAGATCTTACCCCGAAGGTGCACTTATTCGGGTTCAATCTCAGCTTGTACAATTTCAACCGGTCAAACAGCTTCTGCAGATGATCTAGATGCTCTTCCTCAGTTTGGGACCTAGCGATCATGTCGTCAACATACACTTCTATCTCATGATGGATCATATCATGAAATAAGGTAACCATGGCACGTTGGTAGGTTGCCCCAGCGTTCTTTAACCCGAACGGCATGACCTTGTAACAGAAGGTGCCCCACTGAGTAACAAAGGTAGTCTTTTCCATGTCTTCAGGTGCCATCTTGATCTGATTGTAGCCTGAAAAACCATCCATGAAAGAGAACACTTTATGCTGAGCTGTATTATCAACAAGGACATCAATGTGGGGTAGAGGGAAGTCATCCTTGGGGCTGGCCCTGTTCAGATCCCTGTAATCAACACACATCCTGACCTTGCCGTCCTTCTTAGGTACCGGTACCACATTAGCAACCCACTGAGGGTAAGAAGTTACTGCAAGAAACCCAGCATCAAACTGCTTCATAACCTCGGCTTTAATCTTCTCAGACATCTCTGGACGCATCCGACGAACCTTTTGCTTAACCGGAGGGAAATCTTCTTTAGTTGGTAAATGATGGACCACAATGTCGGTATCTAATCCGGGCATATCTTCGTAGGACCAGGCAAAGATTTCTTTATAATCCCGCAGCATCTGAGTCAACCGTTGCTTCACGCTGAGTTCTAGGTTGGCACCAATCTTCACCTCTTTCTTGTCTTCCTCCGTACCCAAGTTTATCATTTCCACTGGCTCTTCATGGGGTTGAATTGCCCTCTCTTCCTGTTGTAACAGTCTTGCAAGTTCACCAGGCACTTCGCAATCATCTTCACCTTTGTCGGCGGCTAAGTTGATCGGATTTTCGAAGTCATAACTGGCAGTAGCAGAGTCGTTACCAGTAAGATCCAGAGTGGATTGAAACCTGTATGAGTGAGTGTGTGTGTAAATACAGCTGTTTTGCAATATGTAAAGAAAGGAAAGAAAAGGAACGCAAAATTTGAATTGTGAAAAACGTCCAATGCTTTTATTCATGATATATGATAGTGACAAACAAAAAGCCCTCATAAAGGAAACCACGGTGCCCCGGGTAAGACACCGGGCCATATAGTCTCAAATTATTGTTTATTACAAATCAAAAACAAAGAAATTCATTACTGGGAGACAAAAGTAATTGGAGTAAAATCTTTAGCAGTCCAATTGGTCAATCCACCGTCGGCCGTTGGGTAGATCCAGCTATCGAACTCTGACTCTCCCACTTCATCTTCCTCTCCAATAGCATTCACCCCATGCTGAGTGATGAGCAACGGAGGTCTTCCAATTCTTGCCTTGCGCACCGCTTTCTGAGCTTCCGTGGTGAAACCCAGCCCAAACTTGTTAGTCTTAGGGGTAAGATCAGGGAGCTTGCCCCAGTTTGCACATTCGCCTTTTTCAATCACAGCCCGGGCGTCCTTTAAGGAGGCCATCTTCATAGGAGAAACCTCTTCATCTTCTGCTGTTGCCAAGGTTGGTGGTACTTCCTCAAAATGTTGAAAGGGGGTTTCAATGAACTCCCCATCCATTTCCACGTATCTGAAAGAGTTGAGGTGGCTGACCATGTATTCCTCCTCCCCTTGCACTGTTACGATCCTCCCCCTGACCGGGTACTTGAGCTTTTGATGCAATGTGGAAGTCACAGCTCCAGCTTTGTGGATCCATGGGCGACCCAGCAAACAAGAATAGGACGGATGGATGTCCATCACATAAAATTTTGAATCAAATACTTGTGACCCCACCCTGATTGGGATGTCCACTTCACCATGCACCATTCTTTTGGACCCGTCAAAGGCCCGGACAACAATGCTACTTGGTTTGAGCTCCAGACTCTCACAATCCAGCCTATCCAGAGCCTTTTTGGGCAACACATTTAATGACGAACCTGTGTCAACCAGCACATGAGCAAGGGTAGTGCCCCTGCATTCAATGGAGACATGCAGGGCATCATTATGGTTCTTCCCCTTTGCTGTCAGATCGGCATCAGAGAAACCCAGGCCATTATCAGCAGTTAGGTTGGCCACACAATCGGTGAACTGGTCAGCAGTCGTATCTTGGGGTACATGGGCAGTCTTTAAGAAAGCAATCAGAGCCTTTGCATGGGCCTCTGAACATAGCAGCAGTGACAACATGGAGATTTTAGAGGGGGTGTGCCCCAGCTGTTCCACAACATTGAAATCACTTTTCTTTATTATCTTGAGAATTTCTTCCATTTCCTGCTTGGAAGCCTCAACAATGGTCTTTGGTGCCTCCGTCCTGGCAGGCACATCAGCAGCAGTTCCCTTGCCCCGAGTATCAGATGACTCAGCAGCAGGGGTGGATACTTGGTCAGAAGGAGAAACAGGCACTCTGGCAGGTGTGAAGATCAAAGGCCTATGAATTGCTGGAGGAGCAATGTCTGGTGAGAATAGTCTTCCACTACGAGTGACCTTAGCAGGCCCGGTGATGTTGGAGACACCAGTATCAACGTTGCACTCTTGTTTCACACCCAGAACATAAACATCCGCCCCATAGTGCCATGGGACAGCCTTATCAGATTTGTAGGGTATAGGCCCCGGAACAGTAATGGTGATGGGAACATTCTTGTGAACTGACAAAACTTGTATAGGCTTCTTTGAAGGAGCCTCGGAATAGTTGTTGAAGATGGTAACAATTGACACTTCTTCAACAGGAGCAGCAGGAACAACAGTCTTTTCGAACAAAATCTCTCTACTATCTATCAGGTTTTGGATGCCTGACTTCAACAGAGAACAACCAGCAGGGGAAGCAACACATAGAGGGCAACTTTCGCTACATCCCGGAAATAAACCGGCTAGCAACAGATTCCTCTTAACCATCAGCAACGGAGTAGCAACATCATCCACCGAAGCTACATACAAATTTTCCTCAACAGCATTCACTCCATGGTGGGGCATGGGAGCATTTACAACATTTGGCTTCTCGGGCGCTTCAAACTGTATCTCCTTTGCATCAATGAGATCTTGAACTTTGTTCCTTAGGGCCCAACAGTCATCTGTGTTATGCCCCGGGCTATCAGAGTGATAAGCACAGCGAGCATTTGGATTGAACTTGGGAGATGCAGTGTTGGGAAACTTTGGAGCCTCCTTGACAGTCACTAAATTGGTGGATAGCAACTGTGGCAGGATTTGTGATAAGGTCATGCTTAATCGAGTAAACTCCCTCCGGGGTCTTTCAAACTTCTGAGGATTAGTTGGCCGAGGAGCAGCAGCAGGTTTGGCAATCATTACCGCACTGACAGATTGGCGGTGTTCAGGTCGCTCTGTTCTCCGGGAGTTATATACAGCACTAGCCTCCTTTTTGAAGGGCTTCCTCTCAGTACTGGAGGAGGCAACTTTCTGTATCTTCCCCGATTTTATACCGGCCTCAATCCTTTCACCAGTCAGGATTAGATCGGTAAACCCAGCAGAGGAATTACCAATGAGGTGGTTGAAAAATGGACCAGATAGGGTCCCCAAGAACATATCTACCAGCTCCCGATCCGTTAATGGTGGCTGCACCCTGCCAGCCAAGTCTCTCCATTTCTGAGCATACTCCTTAAAACCTTCTCCCGACCCTAGCGACATACCCTGGAGTTGGGTACGCGTAGGAGCGAGGTCGGCATTATACTGATACTGCTTGTAAAAAGCAGTGGCCAGATCCTCCCAGTTACGAATGCTGATTCCATCTAGTTGATAGAACCAATCGAGGTGAGTCCCTGAAAGACTCTCCTGGAAGAAGTGGATCCAAAGGTTCTTGTCTGCTGTGTAAGGCTGGATCTTCCTTACATAAGAACGGAGGTGCATCTTGGGACAGGAAGCCCCATCATACTTCACGAAGGCAGGTGTTTTGAACTTGTGCGGGATCACCACTCCAGTAGATAACCCCAAGTCTCCGAAATCCAATCCAGGTACTCGTTGAACTTCCACAGCCTTTAGCCTGTCTTCCAGCTGTTTGTACCGGTCTTCAGCAGGAGGGTACTGGTCGTCATTGAAGTCTGTTTCAGTATCAGAGCCCACAGGAGTAGTGATCTCCCTTTCTTGGTGACTACCTTCTGTCACAGATGGAGGAGTCCTTTCAGCTTCAATTTGCAAGGTGTTCCCGAGTCTGCGCCCAGTGCTAAATAGCACAGTCCTCCTCTTCTTCTTAGTCTTTTTCAACAGCATGGTCTTTAACTCTTGTTGACCCTGAGACAAGCCCTTGATCAGCTCCTGAAATTGGGCGTTTTGCGCCTGAAACTGGACGTTCTGCGCCTGAAGAGCCTTGATAGCCGCATCGGTTGATGATTCAGGAGGGTTCATGATGCTGAAATAAACAGCGAAGAACGGTAAACAACCTGAAAAGAAGAGTATTTATGATGCACATGATGAATGATATGTGTTTATGCAATGCATTCAAGGGTTCGAAAATTCAAATTTGCTGTAGACCAAAAGGAACACACTTTATTATTAAGAAAATCATTGTTTTAATACATCAAAGCCTCATGGGCAAAAGTACAAAAAGATCAAATCACATCCAAAATATGTTGCGCATCTTCTTTGGAGCTATGTAAGTGTTGAGACTCCTTTCCTCATGCAACAGGCGTGTGAGCTCCAAGACCTTCCTTTCACTGGCATGCAAACTAGTCTCAAGAGAATTCCGTTCTTCCTTCAGTTGGATCCAACTCTTCTGCATCTCTTCCCAGGATGTGGGCATATCAGGGTGCTGAATAACATGAGATACCTCTCCTTCCAAGGCAGGCTCTTTGATTACTGGAAGCATGTGAGGATAAGGCATTACTAACTTCTGAGAACGGGCTCGTACCCACTTGAGATAAGGCTCCAAAGGGATGGAGTTCCTGTGCCCCAGTGTCTTGCTGTCTATCCTACTAGGCATCCTCCAAGCTCTGATAAATCTCTGGCGAAGTCCTTGAGTATCGTTGTCGAAGTCAAAAACTATGTCAGGAATCAACATGTCATGAGGACCATCCCTCCGAGCATAACCAAATTGTCTCCAAGCCAGGCATGGACTATAAGTAATACCCCCTCTGATTCCAAGTAAAGGAACATTAGGGTACTCTCCGCAACGATCAATGATAGTGACATCTTCTCTGGACCTAGGGCACCAATGTATATCTGCATGTGTAAGAGTCATCAACCGTTGTGACCATCTCAAACCCCGCTCGTTCTTCAGGACTGATTGTGGAAGGTGCGAAATAAACCACTTTCCCAGGAGAGGAGTGCAACACATAAGGACACCTCTTTTTCTCATGGTTCGAGTGTAACATGAGTGAAGGAGGTCTCCCAGCAACGTAGGTATAGGATTCCTGGACATAAAGATCTGGACAGCACTGATATCAATGAGCTGGTCTGGGTTAGGGAACAACACCAAACCATAAACAAGGAGGGCCACAACCTCTTCAAAAGCTTGTAAGTCAAGGGAGTTCCAACAATCATAGGCCTTTTCAAACAGAAACCTGGCTAAGAACCCTTTGATACCACTTCTAACTTCCCAATGTCCCTTGAGGTCAGATAACTGTAGGTGCAAGGCTTTAGCAATCTCTTCAAGCTTAGGTTCTTTTTCTGTACCGTTGAAGGGTAGCTGATCAAGGATAGGGATCTTCAGGAGTCGGGAGAACTCCTCCAATGTAGGTACCAATTGATAGTCCAAGAAGGTGAAACAGTGATGCAGAGGGTCAAAGAATTGGAACAGGACTTTTATCATATCTTCCTCAATGTTGGTGTTGACCAAGCTGATGAGGCTTCCATGTCTTTCGCTGAATGAAGAGTTCTCAGGAATTCTGGATATAAGCTCCTTAAGCCGAGGAGGGATCCTTACAAGACTGATTGGAATTGTCTTTCTACGAACAGTTTCCATGTCCTACAAAATAAGAACAAAGATGAAAATTCGAACCCCTGAAATGGTTAGTCAATGCATATGATGCTGGATGATGGCATGATGCTATGATTACACAGATATTTACAAAGACAAACATGTAAGGCACACAAGGCACACAAGACAGGCCCTTAAGGTTTAAGGCCAGCATGGGGTCTGGGTAGTACCCTCTTGAAGTTGGTGGGTTCAACCTGTCCTAATCAAAGTAACCGGGTTCTAAGGTTCCCAATATCACGGGATTGCTTTCATTGTTCATCGTTTCGATTTAGCCACTGAACTGGCGACCGAAATATTCCAGGAAAGCAACCCTCAATTGAGTGTAGTATCGAGTATCAACCAACCTCGGACTGCACCAAAGTCAGTTATCTCACTACCCTAAAGAGGCCAAGATGGTTCAATTAAGGTTCCTAAGGTCTGTTGATGCTTCATGACACCACATGGAGGCCCCGTACTCTCCTTGACTGACTCAAGGGTTACCGGTACACACCAAAATGCCACATCAACGTAGCAGACTGCTTCAACCATGTCGGTATACCCCGCACAGTTCCCTCACAGCCTTGTTGCTACTTTCTAAAAGGGTATCCCCCAGATCCGGGTTAGGATCTATAGAACTCCCAAGCAACCCACAATTTTAAAGCATACAAGGACAGCAATTGAAAACACAGTGATCTTAGTCCTAAGGTACACCTCACTTTAAGTTTATCCCCAGCAGAGTCGCCAGTTCTGTGATCGGTGGATCTGGAACTGACTGTTTTAAAGCTGGTTCGCGAAATGTCGCGGAAGCAAGAGTCGCCACCGTCTTTTATTTTCTCCAATAGGAAAGGACAAAAGCACAGAAAAATTCCTTTAAAGAGATTGCTCTCGGTTCGGGAGGTAGGTTATAGAAAGGGAAGGTGTTAGCACCCTTTCTATCCATGGTTATCCATGGGCTCTTAGGTACTTGCTCAATGTGTTTTCAAAAATTGTTTGCTTGCTTTTCAATGTGGGTTTCAGAAATATTCTTTGAAAAGTTTCAGTTCAACTCGTACGTCAGAGTGTTTGAAAAGTTTGTTTTGAAAGTTTTTGAAAGTGTGTGGGTGAAAAGAGTTTTTGTTTTGTTTGAAATTAGAGCAAGTACCCTTGAGAACCTACCTACCCTAAGGAATTCGTCTGTGTAAATGTCCTTTAAAGTAGTGCCATCCCACCATTGAGAGGTAGGTAGCACCACCGTTGGAGGTATTCGGGTCAATTCGAGTTTTAGGGACGTGGTGGTCACCGGAGCAACGGGAAAACACCTTAGAAGCTACCCTCATGCCAGGTTCCCGGACCATGAGGACTTACTAAGACGTTTTCTACTCGACGACCACCTTTCGAAAGGCAACAGTGAGGCGTACCCTAGGGGTGGTGTGTGCGAATTGTGTGTCGTTTTCAGTTCATTATTTGTCTTGTCATGCATTGGTGATCTAACGATTCAATTTTATTTTTCGGGCATTCATTCTTTCATGCATATTTATTAACAGTTATATTTGCGAGAAAATAAATCTAACTATTACAACTGGCGCGGGTCCACATCGCCAAAAAAACCGAACCCGATTTGACTGAAAATAAAATAAAGCGAATAAATAAAAAGTCCGAGAGTTTTTAATTACATGGCTTTGGGGCATATACAGAGGTATTTACACAATATAAAACAAATGCGCGAAATAAAGACTAAACAAAATTAGGGCGTTGGACCCTTTAACAGATAATTAAAATAATCAAGGAAATTAAAAAATTAAAAATAATATTTTTGTGTTTTTTAGGTTTAAAAGAAAAAAGAGAAAAGTTAATTAAAATTAAAATCCTAGTTCTATCATTTTTTAAGTTTATTATGAAAAAGATTTAATTTTCTAACCTAATTAAATTCTAAACTAATTATGTACAATTTTGATTTATAGAAAATAAATAATAAATAATAACATTGTGAGAAAAAGGTTAAAGAATTAAAAAAAGATATGAAAAATTAATAATTACCCTAATTTTATATTTTTTGGATTTTTTATTATGAAAAAAGAATTAAAATGAATACTAAAACCTAATTAAACTAAATGAGTCACATTTTAATTTATTAAAAAAAAAAAGAATTAATTATATTTTTTTTTGTATTTTTAATGTTTTTTTGTATTTTTGTAAAAAATTAATTAAATCAGAAAGTAAAAAAAAAGTAAATAATAGAATATGAAGAAAATTAAAAAAGAAAGAAAAATAGAACCAGGAGGGTATGGATTTGAATTTGGGAGTGCAAATCTGAAAGGCCTGGCCCAGTTGATGGCCATTTGTTGACTTTTTCCATTCAAGTGTGCGCCTGCTGACTTGCCCTCATGGTATACCTTCAAGCTGGACCCTTGATCAGGTCCCCTGGGACACGTGGATAACGCTTCTTGAATGTGCATGGTGAGTCCTCATGTGGGCGTTGCATTGAACCTGGAAAGGAAAAATAATATTGAGAAATTGCAAGACCTGGGACTTGAACCCAGGTCATTGTGGTCACTAGTGCGCGTCCCTGCCAGCTGAGCTAGTTGTTTTCATTTAACATATAATGATCAATAAAATATATAAAGGAAAATGGTTAGTGCTTGGTTAAACGCGCGCGAATTTTGAACGAACCAATCACCAGCTGACACATCTTCTTCTTCTTCGCGTGTCCTGTAATACAAATACATAAAGCAACGGTTTGGAAACGTGGGGTTAGGGCAGCTACAGGAAAATAGCGAATAGCTCGTGTCCTAATATAAATTAGGCGCGAGCATCTCATTTTCTTCGTCCCAAGATGCTGAGTGTGATGGTGTTGCTCTGAAGTTCTGATTTTTCTTATACTCAAAATCCCCAATTTAAGAACATTGGAACCCTAGAATTCGAAAATGGCAAATTCATATTTATGGCACAAAAATGAAATTAAATGCATTGGTCAGTTTGGAAACCTTGTGAGGAACATGAATGTATAATTAAAAATGCAATAGGATGCGTAAAATCAAGAATACGAATTCAAAATTTCTCTGTACAGTTTCACTTGCAGAGGCTAGTTCAAGGAGCTTTTGATTGAGGTTATGGATTGAGATGCGTTCAATGATGGTCCAGGATGCTAATGGTATAAAAATTGAGGCTTGAAACGATCCCTAGCTATGATTTCAGTTTTGCTTTTTATGTCCAAAATTTCAAATGTCCAAATGCCTTTTCAGCGTGCTTTGTGCTATGTTCTTGGTAGGGTTTGACTCAATGATCATCCTGCAATTGAATAGGCTTGCTATTTGACCTTAATCCATGCTTGAGAAAGAATTGGCATTAGGGTTTGTTCATTAACCATTTTTTCCTAAATTCTAGCCAAAACCTAGACTTAGTATGAAAATGAACCTTGGCCTGATTTTTGAGTTGGTTCATGATGTATAGAACTTGTCCAAATTCATTTGACACCATTACATTGACTTTTAAATTTTATTTGAATTTTTAATGAATTAAAATGAATTAAATCATCAAAAATTAAATAAAAATGAAAAAGTCAACATTTGGTCTTGAAACCAACCATGGGCCACGTGTGTGGCATGACAAGGATGGACAAAGTGAGAAAAATGGGGCCCTTTTGTCAAAATTGGATTTTCAATGATAATTGACTTTTGCCATTTCACAAAAATTTCCCAACTTCTACAAGGCATAACTTGCTCAATTTTTAAGCTTTTCACATGTTCTTGGACATTTTGGAAAGGTCTTTGAGTCCTTTAACCAATGTCTTTGGTCCCATGTCATTTTGATTTACCAATCTCAAGTTATGGTCTTTGACTTAAAGTCCCTTTTTGTTGACTTTTGAAAATGACCTGTAATGTTGAGATTGATAACTTTTTGTGAGAGCATTTCTTGGACTTGAAGTATGAAGATGAGTTGTAGGAAATGTCTTTCTCTTCAAAATGAGCTTTGGATGGAATTTTTCTGATAATCCATGTGAAAGTTATGCCCTGGTCAATTTCAGTTGACTTTTTCAGCTGTCCAAATATAGCAACTTTTGCATCTTTGATGATTTCTGAGCCAAACTTTGAGAATCATGATCAAGCATTGATCAAGTGATGTTTGTGGCTTCAAAATGATAGGTTGACCAAAAATTTGAACTTTTGACTGCCAAATGACCATTTTGCCCCTACAGTTGACTGTAGTGCAATCTAGGGTTTTGACTGTGCAATCTTGAACTGAATGCCTTGAAACTTGATATGGGGATGCTTGACCATGTTTGTAAGCATATGAGACTTGATTGAGCTCTTGAAAACCTCCTTTTCTTGATCAGACTCAAAACCCTAATTTGGACTGTTTAGGAGACTGTTGCACTGCACAACCCTTGGGGAACTTTTCTAGCTTGGCTTGACAATTTCTTGAGGAATATGGGAGGGCAAATTTTGGGGTATAACAGCATGTGTGCACAAAAAGATTGGATTTGGACCAATTTTGGAAAGTTTTCAAAGTGTATCAAATCACAATCCAAATCATTGAAGGAGGAAGATTGAATACAGCTTATCAACCCTAATACATTGCTTGGTACATATAGAGTGCGTGCAGACTCAAAAACAAGGTTAGAAGGAGGCGCAACAAGCAAAGCAATATTTGAAAAAAATCAAGAAAAGTGTAAGATCGAATTCCATATTCCAAGCATCCTCAAGGCTTTCTATCCATCCCAATCGATTCCTGGGAGTGTCAGCAAGCTAAAGCAATCAAGAACCAAGTCGTTCAAGCCCCAAAAAGCTCTGTAAGTCGCTCACGACATAGATCTGTTCTTAAATTCGAATAGCATGATTTAGGCATTGTTAGGATGAATTAATTGTACATTCTTGATCTATGGAACATTTGCAAGCTTCCTGTATTGATTAATTGCATTTATATGGCCTATACTGTAATTCACTATTGTTAGGGTTTGTAGCTCCGAATTAGGGATTTTGCTTGCAGGTGAAATTAGCTCTCGTGAATGGTACCATCGTGTTCAGGAGGACGAGACGAGTCCAACCATGGCATTAGATGTTATTAACATGGCCCGTGGAAGATTTTGATAACGCACAGGTTTGTAGCAACGGACGTTGTCCGTAGGTATAGGTTCTCAAACTTTTAGACACGGAGAGAGGAAGGAGACGACTGCGTGTCACTCCCCTATTGGCCTATTCAAACCTGGCGCGCATTTTCTTTTTGTTTACCACTAATTTTTGTTTTTCATATATTATTATTGTTATGTGTTTCATGTACAAATATAAGCGAATGGCCCAGTGGTAGCCAGGCTGGTGTTAAGGCGCTGGAAGCTTGAGGTCAGGGGTTTGACCCCTGCCTCCACCAAAATGCATTTTTCTTGATTTATTTCAGGTAATCTCACGTATATGCAAGCCAGGAGACCACCATAGGTCCTCATCATCAATCATGCCAAGTGTCAGATGGCCAAATCTGATGGCCATCCAGGAGGGAGCACCATGAGCCAAGTCAAACGTGCATGCACTAGATTTCAGAGGTCAATGTGGACCTTCTCAAATGGGCCCAGATCTGACTATTCACACCCCTCAAAATTGCTATCCATGCCCATTTTCCTTTCTCTATATTTTTTTTTATTTTTTTTATTATTCTTATATTTATTTTATTTAATTTATTTACTAACCAAAAATTAATTTTCTTTTTATCAAAAATCACAAAAATATTATTTTTCACCAATTAGATTTAGGTATTATTTTTCATCAATAAATTAATTAATTTAATTAGGTTCGATTAAATTAGATAACTTTAATTTATTTTTGCAAATAATTAAAATTAATTAGAATAAATAGGTTTTATTACTAATTTAATTTTTTTATCTTTTCCTAAAATAACCAAAAAAACAAAAATAGGTCATTTAATTATTTTTATTAATTAATTTAATCACTAATTAATTGCTTATTTAATTTAGAAAACTTTATTTCTTTTATTAAAAACAACAAAAAAAACATTTTCTCTTTTCATTAGGATAGAAGGATCAAAACCCTAGTTTCTCGCCGATCTAATTTCCCTCGCGCGCTTTATTATTATTTTTACCCAATTATTGTATCTGCTCACAGTTTGTAATAGTTTTAATTAGGACTTTTACTTTTCATTATCGCTTTATTTTCAAAGGGTTTGTTTTTGGCTATGTAAATACCCGAAGCCTTGTAATAGCGTAGTTTAGTTTCCGCATTTTAAATTCCGCAAATTATTAACTGTTAGATGTATGGATAATTAGGGTTCGCATGACAAGAATGTACGTTAAGTTTAAAACAGTTAGATCACCCTAAATGTGCAAAGATAAATAAAATGAAACTGAATCATCCGCACATGCGCACTCCTAGGGTACACTCCCACTTGGTTGCCTTCGGTAAACGGTCATTGAGTATAGGATGTTTTAGTGGTCTTCCTTTTGTCCAAAGATCAAAGTTGCCTCGGAAAGGTTGCCTCGGAAAGGTTGCCTCGGATATTGTTTCCTCGGATAAATGATCTAAGACATTAGGGTTATCACTAAGACGTCCTAACATTGCTTTAGTGATCGTACGTCCCTTTCGAATTGACCCTAAAACTCCAACGACGGTGCTACCTACTCACTAATAGTGGGATAGCATTGTCTAGAGGAAACGAACATAGAACGATTATTTTTTCGAGTAGGTAGATTAGTTCTTAAGTACTTGCTCAATCCAAAACAAATTTTTCACACTTACACTCCTTTACAAACAAAGTTTTCAAAAACACTTCATTACACTCTTGAAGACAGAAGCAAGAGTTAAATCGAAGTTATAACAAAAAATTTTCAAAACCCACAAACACATAGAAAATAATTTTGAAAATGATGAGCAAGTACCTAAGAGCCCTTGGAAAACCACGGATAGAAAGGGTGCTAATACCTTCCCTTTCTATAATCTACCCCCCATACTCAAAATCTCGGAAAAAGGAATTTTTCTGTGCTTTTTTTCCTTTCCATGTTGGATAAAATAAAAGTCGGTGACGACTCTTGCTTACCGCGACATTTTGCAAACGCAAAATGCAAACCAGTATTAAACAGTCGGTTCTGCCACCGTATCACAGACGCGCTCGGGCTGGAGGACCTCCCCTATGCATCAGTAATCGTGAGGTCAACGCTATTGAAGACATTGAGGAAGACCCTGACATTGACGGTTGGATCTACCCGACTATCAATTGTGGACCAAATAACTGGACGGCTAGGGATTTTGTTCCAGTTTCTTTTATTCCGCAGTAATTGTCTTACTTGTTTTCTGAGTTTGTAATGAACACTTTAAAATTTGTTGGCCTTGTGTCTTACCCGAGGCACGATGGTTCTATCTGTGAGGGTTATTATATGTCATCTCATATTTCACCAATGAAGCATTGGACGTTCTTTGCATACAAATTTTACGCTCTATGTCTTTATTTTCTACCTTTACTTTATCAATACAGCTATGCTCTTACACACACTCACGTATCACACTGTAGATCCATATCCACTCTGGATCCCATTGATAACAGCTCTGCTATTGCCAGTTATGACTTCGAAAATCCGATCAACCAAGATGAGGAAGAAGGTGAGGACGATTGTGAGGTACCTGGAGAACTTGCTAGACTACTGCAACAGGAAGAGAGGGCCATACAGCCTCATGAAGAGCCGGTTGAGACAATGAATTTGGGTACTGAGGAGGACAGAAAAGAGGTTAAAATAGGTGCAAATATGGGGCTCAGCGTCAAACAGAGGTTGATACAGATACTGCACGACTATGTTGAGATCTTCGCCTGGTCCTATGAAGACATGCCTGGTTTGGACACTGATATTGTGGTACATTGCCTTCCAACTAAAGAAGAGTGTCCTCCGATTAAACAGAAGGTCCATCGTATGCGTCCCGAAATGTCAGAGAAGATCAAGGAAGAGGTCATGAAGCAGTTCGACGCAGGGTTCTTACCTGTCACCTCCTATCCACAGTGGGTTGCTAACGTCGTTCTGGTACCTAAGAAGGACGGCAAGGTGCGGATGTGTGTGGATTACAGAAACCTGAACAGGGCAAGCCCCAAGGATGACATCCCACTTCCCCACATTGATGTTCTGGTTGACAACACTGTGCAGCACAAAATCTTCTCCTTCATGGATGGTTTCTCTGGCTACAACCAGATCAAGATGGCTCCTGAAGACATGGAGAAGACGACCTTCGTCACACAGTGGGGCACCTTCTGTTACAAGGTGATGCCTTTTGGGTTGAAGAATGCTGGGGAAACCTATCAGCGAGCCATGGTCTCTTTGTTCCATGATATGATTCACCATGAGATCGAAGTTTATGTTTATGACATGATAGCCAGGTCTCAAACCAAAGAGGAACATCTCGATCATCTACAAAAGTTGTTCGACAAGTTGAAGATATACAAGCTAAGGTTGAATCCGAACAAGTGCACCTTCGGGGTAAGGTCTGGTAAGCTTCTGGGTTTCATCGTCAGTGACAAAGGTATTAAGGTAGACCCTGCGAAGGTAAAGGCCATACAAGAGATGCAGGCTCCCCGTACAGAGAAGGAAATGAGGGGTTTCTTGGGACGTCTGAATTATATCACCAGGTTCATTTCACATCTGACTGCTACTTGTGAGCCAATCTTTAAGCTTCTAAAGAAAGATCAAGTGGTAAAGTGGAATGATGAATGCCAGGCTGCTTTCGAAAGAATTAAGGAATACCTTCAAGAACCACCAATTATGATGCCTCCAGTTGAAGGAAGACCTTTGATATTATACTTGACAGTATTAGACAATTCAATGGGGTGTGTGCTGGGGCAGCATGACGAGTCTGGTCGAAAAGAGCACGCCATTTATTACCTTAGCAAAAAGTTTACCGACTGTGAGACACGATACTCACTGCTCGAGAAAACTTGATGCGCTTTGGCATGGGCTGCTCGCCGGCTAAGACAGTATATGTTGACTCACACTACCTTGTTGATATCAAAGATGGATCCAATCAAGTACATTTTCGAGAAGCCCGCTCTCTCCGGAAGGATAGCAAGGTGGCAAATGATCTTAACTGAATACGATATACAATATACAACCCAAAAAGCAATAAAGGGGAGTGTATTGGCTGATCATTTGGCTCATCATGCCGTGGATGACTATCAGTCCATAAATTTTGAGTACCCGGATGAGAATATTATGCTAGTGACTGACTACGAAGGACATGGACCGGATGAAGGACCAGAGGAAGGATCCCGATGGCCTATGTATTTTGATGGAGCCTCAAACGCATTGGGTAACGGTATTGGCACTGTGATCATATCTCTTGAGGGTTGTCATACTCCGTTCACTGTCCGTTTATGTTTCAACTGCACCAGCAACATGGCGGAGTATGAAGCATGTATCATGGGTCTTCGAGCTGCTATTGACTTGAGGATCAAGTTCTTGAGTGTATTCGGGGATTCTGCTTTGGTGATAAGTCAGATCAAAGGCGAGTGGGATACGAAGCATCCGAATCTCATCCCATACAAAGAGCACATACTAACATTGCTCCCACACTTTGAGGAGGTAACTTTTGAACATTTCCCACGAGAGGAGAACCAGTTGGCAGACGCACTAGCTACCATGTCTTCCATGCTTAAAGTTAGGTGGGACAACGAAGCTCCCCAAATCACCATTGAGAGGTTGGATGAACCAGCACACTACTGTGAGATCGATACCGAGGAAGTGGCAGACAAACCCTGGTTTCACGAAGTTAAAAGGTATCTCGAAGTTCAGGAGTATCCCGAAGGGGCATTCGTCAACGATAAGAAATTTCTGAGAAGGTTCGCTGCAAAGTTCTTCCTCAGTAATGGAATCCTATATAAGCGCAATTATGACTCCACACTACTACGGTGTGTGGACAAGAGCGAAGCAGAGAGGATCATGACAGATCTACATGAAGGCACCTTTGGAACCCATTCTAGTGGACATACCATGGCTAAAAAGATCCTAAGGGCAGGATACTACTGGTCTACTATGGAAGCCGATTATTATCAGCACTCACGAACTTGTCATAAATGCCAAATTTACGCTGATAAGGTGCAGGTGCCTCCAGTCCCCTTAAATGTTTTGACATCTCTGTGGCCCTTTGCGATGTGGGGCATTGACATGATTGGCGAAATCAGGCCCACCGCTTCCAATGGGCATTGCTTCATCCTAGTGGCCATTGATTACTTCACGAAATGGGTTGAGGCGGCCTCTTTTGCTACTGTTACCAAGAGTGTTGTGGCGCGGTTTATCAAGCATAACCTGATATGTCAGTATGGCATGCCAGAGAGAATTATCACCGATAATGGTACGAATCTCAATAACACAATGATCATCGAGCTCTGTAAACAATTCAAGATACAACATCATAACTCTTCTCCCTACCGGCCGAAGATGAATGGCGTTGTTAAAACAACTAACAAGAACATCAAGAATATTGTACAGAAGATGACGGTGACGTATAAAGACTGGCATGAGATGTTACCATTTGCTCTTCATGGGTACCGTACCTCAACACAAACGTCGACAGAGGCAACACCCTACTCTCTGGTATATGGCATGGAAGCAGTCCTACCCATCGAAGTCCATATACCTTCTCTCAGGATTATGAAGGATGCGGGTTTGAACGAAGACGACTGGATCCGAACCCGACTTGATCAGTTAAATCTAATCGATGAAAAGAGACTCACTGCTATCTGCCATGGTCAGACGTATCAAAAGTGAATGATCAAGGCTTTTAACAAGAAAGTCAGGCGTTAAGATTATCAAGTCGGGGATCTAGTAATCAAATGCATCATACTGCCGCAAGGTAATCCCAGGGGCAAATGGACCCCCACGTACGAAGGGTCATTCGTGGTTAAAAACATTTTCTCAGGAGGAGCTATGATTCTAACCACCATGGATGGTGACGACCTGCCTCACCCTGTCAATGCAGACATAGTGAAAAGATACCATGCCTAACTAAAAGACCCGCTAGGTTGACTGGCCTAGGAAAAAATAAGGGCTTCCCGGCGAACCAAAAGGGTTCGGGCAAAAGTAAGGGATGAAAATTTTAAAAAAATTGTACACCCGGCAAGTCGAAAACCCGAAGGGGCGGCTTGGGCAAAAAGGGGTATCCCGGTGGATTGAAAACCCGAAAGGGTGGTCCAGGCAAAAGTTAGGGATATAAAGTGTACCACTATGTCTCATTGGATCATCTGGCGAACAGACTTTGGCATCGACTATCAAGCTCGGACGACGCCAACCAATCTGATCAACCATCGGCCAAGTAGCAAAGTGATGAGACGCTTGAAGATATAAAGGAAATAGCAGAGTTGGAACCCAATGGGGTTGTTTCACATAGTTGTTTTTCTTTCTTTTACAAAAACTGTATAAATTCTATCTTTCGGCGGCGTTCTCTTACTAGGACGTCAGCCTCTTTGTACAAAACGCCTATTACAGGCCAACTTCAAAAATCAATACAAGTCATTTTCACAAGAAACTTCAGTTCGTTTTTATTTTTTATTTTTACTTTGTTTTGCAAGAATGTCCATTGATTTAATCTTGATATATGCATTTGAAAATGGTTGATTCTCATAAATATTTACGTAAGAAACAAAAGACAAATACTCGTAATTCCAGAAATGGAGAAAAAACAAGAGGTGCCAAGCCCCATGGTTACTCTGCACAGCAGGTACCGGGTTAAAGCCAGTTTGGAAACATAATTGTTGGTACGTACACTCCCCACAGAGTAAGGGTATCCGAAGGCATTTGATGTCAGCTTTCCAGAAACAGGGCATAACTATCCCCAGTCAAGGTTCGTAATCGCAGGCGAGTCAACAATTTTCATCTCCCCAAGCAGGGTCTATTTCCCTGGGTACGAAAGCTCAATCTCCAACAAAGCTCAACATCTCCAGTAACAAAATTTCATCCCCAGCTGAGTTTATTCCTCCAGGTCAGCAGATTTACCAACAGAGTATCTCTTCCCCTAAGTTGATCCCCGCAGAATTATCCTCCAGTATCTCGTCTCGACAGAATGTTTATTCTCCAGCAGCAGTCAGGGATTTATTTTCCCAGACTCGGATGTGTCACAACTAACATCTCGTGTTCATACATCATAACATGCACATACATATCACATACAACATAATCTCATTTATTTTGAGAACGTCATCTCACCCCGCATTTCATGCATCGCATATAAATAACCCTTATACCTTTTCAGGAAAAGACGATTAGATTCAATGAATCCAGTAGTTATACAGATCACATCTAAACACAATTAATGGAAACTCAGTTAACGAAATCAAATGGGTCAACTAATCTACATGATCAAGCGAAGTAACCCTACTACCCAGGTTCCTTCACCAAGCCCTACTATCCAGGATTTCATCTCGAAGTAACCCTACTACCCAGGTTCCTTCCCCAAGCACTACTATCCAGGCTTTCATCTCGAAGTAACCCTACTATCCAGGTTCCTTCCCCAAGCCCTACTATCCAGGCTTTCATTTCGAAGTAACCCTACTACCCAGGTTCCTTCCCCAAGCCCTACTATCCAGGCTTTCATCTCGAAGTAACCCTACTACCCAGGTTCCTTCCCCAAGCCCTACTATCCAAGCTTTCATCTCTAAGTAACCCTACTACCCAGGTTCCTTCACCAAGCCCTAGTATCCAGGCTTTCATCTCGAAGTAACCCTACTACCCAGGTTCCTTCACCAAGCCCTACTATTCAGGCTTTCATCTCAAAGTAACCCTACTATCCAGGTTCCTTCCCCAAGCCCTACTATCCAGGCTTTCATCTCGAAGTAACCCTACTACCCTGGTTCCTTAACCAAGCCCTACTATCTAGGCTTTCATCTCGAAGTAACCCTACTATCTAGGTTCCTTCACCAAGCCCTACTATCCAGTCTTTCATCTCGAAGTAACCCTACTACCCAGGTTCCTTCACCAAGCCCTACCATTCAGGCTTTCATTTCGAAGTAACCCTACTACCCAGGTTCCTTCACCAAGCCCTACTATCCAGGCTTTCATGTCGAGGTAACCCTACTACCCAGGTTCCTTCACCAAGCCCTACTATCCAGGCTTTCATAACAAAGTAACCCTACTACCCAGGTTCCTTCTCCCTTACCTCCAGGAAACCGTTTGTAGCACTGTGAGGTCCAGACCCGACCAGATACGTTCGGTTTCACATTTCCCCAGTAAGTCGCTGCACAGCCTGGACCCTGACCAGGTATACATTCTATTTTCACCCCCTCAATCAAGAGTTAATTTCCCCAGTAGAGTAATAGACAACCGAAGCTCCTAGGTTTTACTTCCCAAGGCATAAATCAACATTCCTCAGCAAAGTCCTCCTCAGCAGGTACAGGAAATATCGCCAAGGAATCTATTATGCAACCGACATTTTCGGGACGACATCTTTAAGCCCATCTTCGATGATTCTCCGTCGCCTTCCAAATGGCATCTGTAAGCCCATTCCCGACATCACCAATCAGCAATCCTGCACGCGAGTGCTAATTTCTGGGCACTCTAGTGTTCAATCATCTTCCACCTTCAGATCACGAAAGGCAGAATAGCCAATCTACATCCTCAGGCTTAAGAAGATTGAACAGGGGCAGTTGTTGTACCCCAAAATTTTCCCTCTCATTTCTCAAAGGATCAACCTGGACCCTCAGGTTTGCTTCCATCCAATTTCAAGCCTTGAATTACAAATTTTCCAAGAAAGTCATTCACAAGGGCAAAATGGTCATTTGCATACTAAAAAGTCAAACTTTGACTTTTGGATCAAAAAAAATCATCATCAAGTTCCAAGAATCATATTTCATCAAGGCATGAAATTGGTCCATCAAAAATCAGAAGTTAGAAGTTACTTTGAAAAAATAAAATTTCTAAATGTTTAGAAAATTTTCTAAGTGTCAAGAGAATATGGTACTTCAGAACTTCTGAGCCAGCCTCTACGCAAGTGCAGTCAGAAGTTGCAAACATGGTTCAGAACATGACGCTTCAATCAGAACATATGGAAGCAATGTTCTCTGGTTCAGAACATGACGCTTCAATCTAAACATATGGAAGCAATGTGCTTCGGTCAGAACATGCCCCTTCAGCATTTGGAGTTTACGTTTCTGATCTTTTGCAATCAGAATATCACCAAATCCCAAGACGTCGTTTGAACAACCTGCTGCACTGCTACAGTACTCTAACCAGCAGTTAATTTAGTCCACGTCTGCATTCTCCCAAATCCTGTATTTGCACCAAATACAAAAAGTTGTGATCAAAAAGCAATGGAACAGTGGGCCAAAAAAGTTTAAATCCCATCTGTTTTCCCCCCCAAAACCATAACAAATTCATCTATAAATAAGTTGCTCCATCACACTTTCAAGGGGCTGGTTTTTGGGGAGAGAATCGTCAAAAAGAGAGAAAAGAAATTTGTGGAACCCCTTCATAAAAATCCAGAAATGCCAAACAGAAAACATAACCCTTGTTCTTCCCTTGAAGTAAGAGAACTTGGTATTTTCTCTTTCGTTGCTCTTGTTGACTCCAGAATATATGAAGGCAGCAGCTCAAGTCCCAAACACACACTCCAGGTTCAAGGTAAGTCTCCCTGACTCTGCATCTTCTCATTCAGAACATCATTAAACATGTAAATATCATAGTATTGATGTTGTCCATATCACTGCGTAAGTAGAAAAACCGAGGATCAGAACTTCCTGATTAAGGCTAGACTCAGGACCAGGATCAGAACTTCCATAAACTGTTGTGCTTTTATCCTTCTGACTTGTTGTTTGCTGAAAAACTGAATAAGTTAACATTGTGTTGATTGATATAAGGAAGGAGTTGAAATGTAACATAGAACTTCTATTTTTCACTCACCATTCTAACACATAACTTCTGTTTTCACTCACCATTCTAACACATAGAACTTCCATGATTCACTCACTGTTCTAACACAGCACAGAACTTTTGAGTTCTCCCTACATGTCAAACATACTGAACTTCTGATGTTTCCACTTGCTGTTTTTACACACTCAGAGTTTCTGATTTTTACATGCTGACAATACACTGAATTTCTGGGGTTTACTCATTGTTTTAGTGTAAAACAGAACTTCTGACTTATGGTCCACTGTCTGAATACCACCCAGAACTTTTGTGTTTCCACTCTAATGTTCCTTGCAGGACCCCAGAGTTTACCAACCCAAAACTTCTGACACCCACTGACGTCTCCTGCTGAGTCACAGCGCTCTTAACTTCAGAACTTCTGACTCCGTTTGTTTTTCTTGTAGCAGCACGCTGGTCTTGTAACTCATTTATTTTCATTTTTATCACTTTCAAGATTAAAACTCTTTTCATAAATATAAAAAGGCATAAAAATATTTTTCTTTTAATTTATTTCTTTTTTTATTAAGATAAAAAAACCATTTTCTAAATAAGTCATTTTTCTTTCTTATATACTGTACATTTCAATATGGTTGCAATAGTAACTTAGGATTTAATTTTATTTGCAACCCCCATTCATAAATATGTACCCCCATCCCTAAAATATTGTAATAACGTAGGACTTTACATTTCCACAATTTATCGCTTTCAAATATAAATGCTAGTAATTAAGGTGTGTATGGCAAGACATGAAAACAACAAATAGACAACCTTAACCAAGACTAAAATGCATGCAATCAAATACACTTTGCACACATGCACCCTTAGGGTAATCTCACTTTGTTGCCTATCAGAAAAATAGTCATGTCCCTCGAACATGGGCGTTTTATCAAAGACCCTTGATAAAAGATAGTAGTCCCTCGATGTTGCCTTCGGTAAACAATCTAGTCCCTAACCGACATTGCTAAAACGTCCCATAGGTTGCCTTCTATGACTATACAAACATCCCAACGCCCGTCCCTTCACATCCAACGATGGGGCTTCTTACCAAAACAGTGGTAAGATAGCAACGTCTAAAGGAGGAGGAAAAGAACAATTAAGACCTTTTGAGTAGGTAGATTCGCTCTTAGTTGCTCGCTTGCTCACAACAAAAACATTTTCCCACCAACACTTTCATTTGAAATATTTTCAAAAGATAACACTTTGTACGCGTTCTTATAGAGATGAGAACTATTACAAAGACACCCTTTTCAAAATCACTTTCAAAAAACACATTCCATAAATATCTCTTTGAACTATTTTTCAAAACAAACACTTTGTACGCATTCTTATAGAGACGAGAATCATTTCAAAGTCACACTTTCAAAATACTTTCAAAACCCACATCACAAGCACACATTCAAAACAAAAGCAAGTGATCTAGCAAGAAACTAAGAGCCCATGGAAAACCATGGATGAAAAGGGTGCTAATACCTTCCCTTTTCATAATCTACCCCCCCCCCCCCCCCCCTCCGGAACTCAAGATAACATCTCTAAAGGTCTTTCTTGTGCTTTTTCACCTTTCCTTATTGGATAAAAGAAAAGTCGGTGGCGACTCTTGCTAAACCGCAACATTTTGCGAACACAAACGTAAAACACCTCAAGTCAGTTCTTCCATTGTATCACACATTCTGATACTCATTCAGATTCAAACTTTCAGATACAGTTCAGATACGCTTCAGACACAGACGTCATTCTGACACTCATTTAGATTCAAGCTTTCAGATATAGTTCAGATACGCTCCGGACACGGATGCCATTCTGATACTCATTCAGATTCAAACTTTCAGATACAGTTCAGATACGCTCCAGACACGGACGCCATTCTGACACTCATTCAGATTCAAGCTTTCAGATACAATTTAGATATGCTGCAGAGACTGACGCTGTCCTGATACTCATTTAACCCTCAGATATAGTTCAGATACGCTCCAGACACGGACGCCATTCTGATGCCCATACAATTTTAGCTCACGAATTCGGTTCAACAATCATTTCCAGATGGCATCTACAAGCCCATCTCCAACAACTTTCTATCATCTCTCCAAATGGTATCTTTAAGCCCATTCCCCCTACCATCACATCACCAAGTGCAAATTTTTGGGCACTCTAGTGTCCAATCATCTTCTACCTTTGAGTCACGAATGGAAAAACTCGCCAATATAACTCTTCAGGCTTAAGAAGATTGAACAGGGGCAGCTGTTGTACCCCAAAATTTTCCCTCTCACTTATCAAGAATTTACTCACAAGATCTCCTTGACTTAAGACTGCACTAGGGTTTGATCAACTCAAGATACCTCCTCATGCACTGATGACGAAAATTAGGGTTTGAGTTTGCACAATGATTTTTGGACTATCAATGCTTCATATGACTTTCAAGGATCATTAGGGACTTTCAAGATTACTCATGTCAAGTTTCAAGCCTTAAATCACACTTTTGATCAGTCAATTGGACAGTTGACCTGAAAATCAGCCATATTGGGGGAAAAGTCAACCAAGGCCAATTTTCAGTCAAACTTCATAATTTTTTATCCACATCAATATCTTAGACTCATATGTATCATTTGATCAAGTTTGGACTACAATTCCCCAAGAAATTTGATGAAATCATCAAAAGGGTAAAATGGTCAAAATTAGGGTTATGATTGAGAAGGGGAAATTTCTGATTTTTGACCTAGAAAATGATTAATTGGTTTGAAGCATGATTTCAAGAGTTAAATTGAATCATATTGACCTAATTATATGATTCAAAACATTACAAATTCATTGGATTGACAGATGAATTTTTCAGTCAACTGATCAAAAGTCAATTGTATACTGAAAAGTCAAACTTTGACTTTTTGGTCAAATTCAAATGCCAAGGATCACAATTCATCAAAACATGTCAAAATGTGAAACTTGTTCATCAAGAAATCAAGGATTGAAGATCATGTTTTGAAATTTGAAATTTCTTAACTTAAAAGTTTTTCTAAGTATAGAAAATTTCTTATTTTTTCTCAACTTTAGGCCAAATTTTCGCCATGATACAAAATGATTCAAAGGAAGTTCCCAACATGAAAGTTGTATATCTCCATGAAATCTACAACTTTTCTTCACACAATTTCTCCTAAAGATGCTTGGATCTCAAGATATAATTTTGTGAATACATGCTCATGAACTAAAATAACTTAGTGAAATTTTGCCCTAGTTAGGCAGGTTTTTCACCTAACTTCATAGCAACTTTTCACCTAGTTCCTTGAGGAATTTTCAAAAATGGGTTGTAGATCACATTATAAGCTTTCCAAAATGTCCAAGAAATACTTGAGATCATTCTTGAGTAGGGAGAATCGAAGAGATGAAGTTAGGGTTTTATCACTTTGATTATAGGTCATTTTCATGAAGAACAAGTTTTCAAATTTGCAAATTGGTTGTACAATCTTCACTTTTCAGGCCTCAAACTCATTTTTCACTCCACCATTAATGGATTGCACAAGGTTTCATGCCCTAAAGCCAAGCATTCAATGCACTGTACAAGAAAATAGCCATTTTTGGAAGAAAGGCAACATTACCATTTTGGAAATGCATGTTTTTTGCATTTTTTCCATTTCTTGGACCTTGGACTTGTTCTTTATGCACAAACAAAGCCTCTAAACTTGAACAAAACATGTTTAAAGCTTCAAGCCACCCTACAAGATCAGAATCATTCCTTAAGAAGTCACTTCTCACACTTGCTTCAAAAACAAGAAATGTAGCAAGACATGTGATCTTGTACTTCCGAGCAAGCACAAGTCCTCCAACCTTTTGCTCTATATAAAGCCATCATTTTTCAATTAAAACCACGAATGCCCAGGCCTTGAAACACCCTAGAATCAGAAGTTGCATACCAAGCCTCCAAACTTGCCATTCCTGAATTGTGAACTGAATCTTCCATTTCACTAATGCGTTTTCAGGCCTTTTGCTTTGCCAAGCTTCCTTACCTTACAAGTAAACCATCCCACACCCTGAAACATCACTATAACTCCATCTTCCCCATTGTTGAAGTTCAAAAATAGAGCAACACAGGTGGACTTCTCCACACCATTCCAGCCACCCTCAAGACAAGCTAAGCATTGCATTAGCTTCCTAGAGGTTCAAGGAAGCTAACCTGATCATCACAGCATCCTAAAGCAAGCTCATTTTTAAAACACGATTTCCATTTTCAAGGTGAGTTTTCTGTTTTTCTAACTCTTAATACATGCATAGTTAGATTTCCATTTGTGAATATAAAATGTAGACATCATTTCTATGAAGTTGTACATATCCATAGCTTGCATTTATTTGGCTTGAGTTTAGAGAATTTTAAGTTTGAAGTTTTTGAAAAAATTAGGTTAAGAAGTAGGGCCAACAAAATTCTCTCTGATCTTGGACTTATAGTTTTAGTTATGCACATGGTTAGAATTGTGAGGTAAAATGTTATAATGTTCATATTATCACTTTCCATTTTTGTTGAGAAATGAAAAAGTTACAGGGGGTCCGGCTGGCTAGAGGTTTAAGATGAAGTACAGGGAAAGGCAATGTTTTGTGTTGTGTATTTGTGTTTTCATTTAGACTAACGGATGTACAGCTATCCCAGTGGCAAGGCAGCGCGCTGGTAACCAAGAGGGCGTGGGTTCGAACCAGCGCGCTACCTTTTATTTTCTGAACATTTTCTTTTTGCCAACTTCCAGCACGTTGGGCCTCCTGACTTGGGCTTGGTCATTTTTGCTCCAATACACCCCTGCATTATTATTGTACCACATCAGCCCATACATATTTGTTTGTTTTTGCTACAAAACTCTCAAAATTGTTTTTTCACCCCCTGATTAATTTATTTTTATATTTCTATTTTCATTTTCATTTTATTTTTGTTTTTTATTCAAAATTAATATTATTTTATTTTTATCATTTAAAAACCAAGAATATTTATTGTTATTATGTTAGGTAAAAATATAATTTATATTATATTCTCTTAAAATAAATAAAAAAGACAAAAACAATTTTATTTGTTAAATTCCTTTCTTAAAAACATAATAGATAAACTTAGGTTTTTATTTATTTTTTCATAAGTTAAATTAATCTAGAATTTAGGTCTTTAATTTAACTACTTTTATTTTCTTAAAAATAACTTAGAATTTAATTCTTTTTTCTATAAAAAAACCTAAATAATTTCTAACTAGTTTAGGTTTAATTTATTTTGTTTATAATTAAAATTATTTTCTTAAATAAATTAGGACAAAAACAAATCAAAATTCCCTTTATATAAAAACCAAACAAAAATTATTTTCATTATCCTATGCATATTTATTTACATTATTATGGTTATTTATTTGTTTAAATTTTTGCACAAATTCGATATGGTTGTAACATTTAATTAGCTTTAATTTTCTCGCAATCCCCATTTGTAAATTTGTATACTCCCCCTCCCCACCAATGTTGAAATAGCGTAGTAACTTTAAATTCCGCAATTTATCGCTTTTATATACAAATGCTAGTAATTAGGATTTGTATGGAAAGACTAAAACCAACACTTAGAAAACCCTAATTCAAGACAAATAAACAAGCATGAAAACAATATACTTGCACACAAGCATCCCTAGGGTTCTCCACTTGGTTGCCTTATAAAATGGCCATATTACGCATGTGAAGTATCTTAGCAAAAACAAGCAAATATAAGATCATAGTCCCTCGGTGACGTTATCTAAGTTGCCTTTCAAATGATCTTAGTCCCTAAAGGAGAATGCTAATATACTTTGCAACATTGCTAATCATGGTTATACGATGACCCACGCCCGTCCCGTTTACATCCAAAGATAGGGTTGCTTACCAAATCAATGGTAAGACAACAATGTCAAAGGAAAAGAAAATGAACAAGAAAGAAATTTGAGTAGGTAGATTACTCCTAGTTACTTGCTCCATTTCAAAACAAATATCCTTGCTATTTTCAAAACAAACACCTACACACTTTCAAACATCTTACAAACATTGAAAACATTTTCAAAAAGACAAACATCTTTGTATACATTCTTACGAACGAGAATCATTACAAAGATTGCCTAAACAATGGCCTCTTTTACAAAATACTTTCAAAAAAGCACACAAAGCACAATTTCAAACAAAAGCAAGTGATCTAGCAAGTAACTAAGAGCCCATGGAAAACCATGGATGAAAAGGGTGTTAATACCTTCCCTTTTCATAATCTACCCCCCGAACTCAAGAAACAATCTCAAAGGTCTTTTCTGTGCTTTTTTACCTTTCCTTTTGGATAAAAGAAAAGTCGGTGGTGACTATTGCTAACCGCAACATTTGCGATAAAACACAAAACAATCAAGTTAGTTCTCTCGCCGTATCACACAATGTATATACAAATGATGCTTGAATGAAAAGTTCCAAGTTTGAAAAACTTACCTCTTGGAGTGAAATTCGAATGACTTCTACACGACTTCCAGCAATTGATTGATGATGGATTAATCTTGCTTGGACCTCCCTGGAGCTATTCCAATTGTTAGAATGTCTTGTAGCCTGCCCAAATGCTCTGGACAAGTCAAGTTGCAATGGTGGATTTTGAAAATGGTGGATGAGGAAGGAGGAGTTACAGAAGTGGTTTAAGGGTTGGGATAGTTTCTATATGGTATATGGAAGCTTAGTGAATCAAAAAGACCAAAAAACGCACGAAGGGATTTGAGATTTTGTGTGTAAAGTCAGGATGTGCCAAGTTTTGTGCTTGTGTGCAGGTTCTGAGTTTTTGAGAGTTTTGGGAGTATTCTAAGGCTTGTAATCTCTCCCTTTTTGTTGCAAATAATGTCTCTATTTATAGGGAAGATGTTTGACATCTTGTAGTAACCAGAATCTTGAGATAACATGTTATGGTTTAGTTGAAAAAATCAAGTTGAATGGATTTTCATGGTTCCAAAGTTCAAGTACAAGCATGGCCTGATGTTTGTTGGGTGCAGGAGACTTGATTCATGCTTTTGATGTTGCTTGCAATCAGAGATAAATGTCACAAGGCTCAATGCATTGACAATTTGCATAAAGCTTGCTTTTCTAAAATGGAAATGGTAACTTTGTGCCATTAAGGGAAAATTGACTTGGACTGTAACGCCCGTTAATTTAATTAATTATTTAATTAAATTATATTTTTGGATTATTTGTGATGTTGGGAGATGTTAAAAATTATTGGTAAAAGTTGTTGGATTATTATTAATTAATTAATTAGCTGATTAATAATAATTCTTATGCTGGGATTAATGAAATATTATTTAAGTGATGGATTGATTAAGTGGTAGAAATATTATAATATTAAGTTATTAGAAATAAGAATAGAATTAGTAATGAGCTTATGTTATGGCGTCAAGAAGTAGAAGTGGGGTGTAATGTTTAGGCCCAATTGGATTTATTTGGACTAATAGAATAATATTATATTATTATTAGAAAATAAGAGAGGAAGAGAAGTTAGTTATCAGTAAGAAGAGGAAGATAGGGATTTTGGAGAAAGAGAGGGATACGTGAAGTTAAACCTAGAGGGCAAGAGGAGATTCAATCGGAGACTCATAGAGTTGCCTTCAAATCAAAGCAGGTAAGGGTGGGGTTTCTTATCCTATAATGGGGCTTATGAGAAATTGTATGTGGGAATTTAGGGTGTAAATTTATTATTGATTGTGTTTGTTTGTGTCAATTTATGTTAGGAATTAATTAGTGTTGATTATTGGTGAAATTTCATGTTCTTGTGTTATAATTTGGTTAGTCTGTGAATCAAATGAAATAGGAGAAGTAACAGGAAGTTGCAGCAAATTATACGGTGGGCATTGACGATCGGCAGGCTATGTTGTTGTTGGATGCCGGTCGGCACCATTGAGGAGGAAGGCGTGGCGATCGTCAGGTTGTTGTTGTTGGATGCCGGTCGGCAGGAAGGGAAAGGTGGAGAGTGTCGTTCGGCACTGTGCTTGAGGGAAAAGTAGGCACATTGTAGTGTGACGTTAGGCACACTTATTTGCATGGCAGACACTTGGTTTCTGTAGCTTAGCAATATGTTTATATAATTGTTTATATGGTATCAGTATCTCGCATAAGGCATACATATTTTAGCATAGAATTTATAAATACAAAAGAATTAAACTATTCTTATCAGTAGTATGTTATGGCAGAAGGAACATTAATAGAAGTAGCCAATATGTTAGTGTTCTGGACTGGGCCCGCCTTGACCCAAAGCGCAGATAAAGACCCAAATCCAAATAGCTCCTCGAGGAATGCTCACTAACGGTCCATCACCGAACATGCCCGACCATAGACTGCAGCTGCTATGCCCACCATTGCCCGCGACAAGCAGTGTTCCCGACCAAGGGAACTCCAGCTCGAGTTCAGCTCGAGCACCCTCCCCGTAGGGCAAATTCTGTCCACCCTAACCGTTATAGAATCCTCTAAGCTCCGGAAAGACCGCGTCTTCGTCCCTCTGTATTCTTCGCAGAGCACCACCAGGAAGGGGACCACGTGCGGGGCCCCACTACACACGTAGAACCTGGTAGTTCCTTTATTGGGCCAGTTCTGGTCAGCCCAATGAGGGGACCTTGGCCCAGCGCTGGGGGCTATAAATACCCTATGTTCCAAGAGGGTCAGGTATTCATCTATTACACACCTATACACTTTTTGCCTGCCCATTCTGTCTCTCATTTTGGCATCAGAGTGTCTTGCAGGTACCCCCCCCCCCATCTCACTCAAAACCAGTTCGAGCCAGTTGTGACGGTCCAAGTCTGATCGGGTAAGATCAGTGGCGCCGTCTGTGGGAATCTAGCTTCCCCTTCTTGAAAACTCTCGAAGACCAAATCTAAAAATCACCTCCTACCGTCATGGTTGACCAAATTCGGGATGACTAGAACGTCCGCGTCGTCGACGCTAACAACAACCTCGCGGATAAGAACGAAATCCCCGACAAAGCCGGCAACCCCGTCCATAACACACTCCCCGGGGGCGCCATCCTCGGGCCCTCGGGCCACCGCGATGGAGCCACTGCCTCATCTTCTTCAGCCCCTCCTCCATTCGAAGAAGACAATACAGCTCCCCCAAACTATCTAGCTGCCCAATTTCAGGAAGTCCCTGTCCCCGCTGGGGCAGATGCCACGACCAGAGCACTGTTCGCGGCAATCAATCAAACCAACTACCTCATCTTTGCCCAGGGGGAAAGATTGAGGGCGCTGGAGGACAACAGAAGACCCCCGAGGAGACACAGGAGGCCTCAGACCCCACCTCCTCGGGTAACAGAGGTACGTCTCCCGTCTCCCTCGCGGAGACAATACAGAGACACCTCCCGAATCCCGTCGCCCCGACAATCGGGGAGACGACCCCCCTTGGAGAGGAAACCCATCATTAAAGTCGGAGGGCGCAACCACGGCCCCTTACGGAAAGAAAGAAGACACCCTGGAGACAGGCACGGGAGGGCGGACCAACAAGCACCCCGCTCGAGGGACATCCAGCACAACCAGGACCGTCATGCCCGACAATACCTCAGGTCCCCGTCCCTTTCCCCAGAGCGAAGTGACGAGGATGACCCCCGCGGTCCCTTATCACAAGCCATCATGGAGGCTCCAATCCCCTCGGGCATGGAGAAGCCCCCTCACCTGAAGGAATACGACGGAGTTGCCGACCCAGTCGACCATATAGACGGGTTCGAAGCTATGTTGCACTACCATAACGTTGGGGGACCCATCAAATGCCGGTTATTCCCCACGACCATCAGGAAAGCAGCAATGGATTGGTATAAGGGTCTCGCCCCGGGGTCAATCACCTCGTGGAGAAACTTGAAAAACCAATTCATAAGCTCGTTCACCGCGTCGCGGCGACATCCAAAGACCTAAGCGGCGCTCGAGGCTATCATCCAGAGACAGGATGAAACCTTGAGAGAATTCATCAACCGCTTCAATCGTGAAGCCATCCAGGTCCCCTGCGTGGACCACATGAAAAGATACTTGTTGGAGAGGGGACTCCTCCCCGGCACGGAGTTCAGAAAAGCAGTGGGCATCGAACCGCCCCGAACGTTTGATGCTCTCCTCGAGAAGGCCAGGGTCTATATGGATTACGAGGAAAGGGAAGCGGCCAACAGAGCCCGTGACCCCAGAACTCGCGGATCTAGCAGCAACCCGCGCCAAGAAGCCACTCCTCCTCGACGAGTCGGGGAGAAAAGAAAGGAGGACAGACCCCGAGAAGCCCGAGAAAAGAGAGGACCCTCGGGGCGTTTCACATAATAAACTCCGCTCACGGCTTCCCGCGAGCGCATCTTGGCGGAGTGTGCCAGCACGGATTTCAAAGATGGCAGCGTCAAGCGCCCTCGACTAGCTCCTGCCAAGCCCGGGGTGGACAAAAGCAAATACTGTCAGTACCATAGGAGCCATGGTCATCTGATGGAGGACTGCGTCCACCTTAAGGACGCCATCGAGACCCTCATAAAAGGGGGAAGACTCACCCAATATCAGGGAAACGACACTCCTCATCGCGAAGCCCAGGAGACAAGAGAGCCGGAGGAGGATGCCCGACCATCGGACGAGTCGGTCCCCATCCAGACCGCCTTCTCCGTCACAAGACCTGAGGACTTCTACGTCCCCGAGCACTTTCAAGAGTCGTTGTCAACACACAACAGGTGGGAGCACTTTCCCTCCGCCATGGTCATCAATGGTGGAGGATTCAACGACCTGACCATAAACTCGGCCAAGAGGAAACTGGATGAACTGGTCGACTCTGCACCTCCTCAGACGGTGACTTTTGAAAAGGTGAAAGGTAGGTCGAAGCCTATCACCTTTTACCTCGAAGAGCTCCCCGGAGGAGCCCCCAACGCGGTCACTCCTCTGCTAATAAGAGCGAGAATGGCTAATTTTGACGTACACCGCATTCTCGTCGACAAAGGAAGTTCCGTCGATGTAATGTACAATCAACTATTCCGGACCCTACAGCTCGACGACTCACACCTCTCACCTTATGTGGGGTCGGACCTACAGGGCTTCAACGGCTCGACCTCCAAACCTTGGGGATACGTCGAGCTCATGGTTACCTTTGGCGAGGACACGGCGACGAGGCAGGTCAAGGTGCGCTTCCTCGTTATCGACTGCCCGTCCCTCTACAACTGCATCCTGGGAAGACCAACACTGGTGGAACTGACCGCGGTACCCTCCACCGTCCACTTGAAGATGAAGTTTTACACTAAGAGGGCACGGGTCGCCACCATCCAAGGGGACCTATCCGCTGCTCGAAGGTGTTTCAACGCGGCATCCAAGGGACGCGACACGGTTGACACTAGGACAAGGCCCGCCAAGAGACCAGCAACGACACGACCAGAACCCGAGAAGATAGAGCCCGTCAAGACAGAAGAACAGAGGGCTCCCCCAAAGGTCGACTCCATAGCCTTGGACACCCGTTTCGACCAGGATGAGCCTCCCAGCGGCGAGCAAGTACCCCTCTGACCAATCCCGGACGGGGACTTCGAGCTCGTCCCCCTTGGCGAGGACTCGAGCAAAGGAGTGAAGATCGGCACCGACCTCCCCGACCAGGCAAGGAAGCAGATCAAAGCCTGCTTGTGCAAGAATGCTGACTTGTTCGCGTGGAGTGCTGCAGAGATGCCTGGACTCGACCCCGAGGTCGCCTTACACCATCTCGCCATAGATCCATCCGCTAAGGCAGTAGTACAACGTAGACGTAGGCAGTCTCCAGAGAAAACGGAGGCTGCTGAAAAAGCTGTAAAAGACCTCTTAGAGGCAAATTTTATTTCTGAAGCCCGGTATTCAACCTGGCTATCAAACGTTGTATTAGTCAAAAAGAATAATGGAAAATGGCGAATGTGTGTTGATTATACCGACCTCAATCGGGCATGCCCGAAGGATACTTTTCCTTTACCGAACATAGACATGCTAGTCGACAACTCGGCCGGTTACAAAATATTGTCGTTCATGGATGCCTATTCGGGCTATAACCAAATCCCAATGGCCATGAGCGACAAGCATTGCACTGCCTTCATGACCAGCTCGGGAAACTATTACTACAACGTAATGCCCTTTGGTCTAAAAAACGCAGGGGCAACATACCAACGTATGATGAACAGAGTGTTCAATAAACAAATTGGGGACATGCTCGAGGTTTACATGGACGACATGATCGTCAAATCCCGAGCAAACACCAACCATGCAGCCCACCTCAAAGCAGTCTTTGCCCAAGCAAGACAATGTAATATGAGGTTCAACCCCGAGAAGTGCACGTTCGGGGTCAAGGCAGGAAAATTCCTCGGTTTTTACCTGACAGAACGAGGAATTGAATCCAATCCCGACAAGTGTCGAGCCTTCTCTGACCTCCCGACACCCACGTCGAAAAAATCAATTAAAGTCATGAACGGCATGCTCACCTCGCTGTCTCGCTTCGTCGCGAGATCCGCTCAGCACGCCCTCCCCTTCTTCAGACTCCTTCGCAAAGAGGCAGCCTTCGAATGGACCGAGGAATGTGAACGGGCGCTGCGCCACCTAAAACAAAGCCTATCTCAACCGCCCGTTCTGTCTCGACCAGTCGACGGGGAACCTTTGTTCTTATACCTGGCCGTCTCAAACGAAGCCATCAGCGCGGCTCTCATCCGCGAAACCACCGACGGGAAGAAACCCGTTTAATTCACGAGCAAAGCCCTACAAGGGCCCGAGAGCAGATACCAACAGATCGAAAAAGTAGCTCTAGCCCTTGTCAACGCGGCGAGGAGACTCAGACACTACTTCTTGGCTCACACAGTCAAAGTACGAACCGACCAACCGGTAAGACAGCTCTTAGGTCGACCTGACATGGCGGGCCGAATGTTGAAGTGGTCCTTGGAACTCTCCGAGTTTGACATTCAATACGAGAGAAGGAAAGCCCTAAAGGCACAAGCCATGGCCGACTTTGTCGCAGAAATGACCGCTCACAACCCGCCCACAGGGAAAGAGCACAAGTGGACCATCTTCGTCGACGGAGCTTCCAGCTCATCTGGAAGCGGCGCGGGGATCCTCCTAGAAAATGAGGAGGGAGTAGTGATCGAGCACTCGTTAACCCTCTCCTTCCCAACTTCGAATAACCAAGCAGAGTACGAGGCCCTGCTCGCAGGACTGACGCTAGCCGAGGACCTAGGAGCACACGAAGTACAAATTTTCACGGACTCTCAACTTGTTGCTTCCCAAGTCCAAGGAAGTTACCAGGCTAAAAACGACAGCCTCATTGAATACCTGAACTTAGTCAGAGAATGCATGAGAAAGTTCGACCGAGCAGAAATATCACACGTCCCGCGCGAGCGAAACACAAGGGCCGACATACTTTCGAAGCTCGCGAGCACAAGAAAGAAGGGCGGGAACAAATCCTTCATACAAGAATCCCTGTCGCGCCCGAGCATCGAAAGGACCTCAACCCCAGTCGAGGTACACGCCATCGGAGACGCTTCATGCTGGATGACCCTGGTGTACAATTTTCTGACAAAAGGAGAGCTCCCTTTGGACCAGACAAAAGCGACCACAACGAAACGACGAGCGTGCTCCTACGTAGTGCTCGAGCATAAGTTGTACCGCAGGGGATTTTCCATCCCCCTCCTAAAGTGCATCGACGAATCCATAGTCCCCGAGGTATTACGAGAAATACACGAAGGGATTAACGCCCAGCACATGGGTGGTAAGTCCCTGGTGAGGAAATCTCTACGAGCAGGGTACTATTGGCCGACGATGCAGCAGGACGCCAAAGATCACGTTAAGAAGTGCGACAAGTGCCAGAAGCACGCCGACATGCATCTCGCCCCCCCTCACGAGCTGAGCATACTGCCATCCCCGTGGCCATTTGCGTGGTAGGGGATGGATATCCTTGGACCATTTGTACAAGGGACTTACCAAAACAAGTTCCTCATTGTGGTCGTGGATTACTTCACGAAATGGATAGAGGCCGAGGCCCTCGTGAAGATCACCTCGCACAACATCCTCCATTTCTACAAAAGAAACATCCTCGCCAGATTTGGAATTCCAAAGGCGTTGATCACAGACAACGGCACCCAATTCACCGACCACGGGTTCCGAAACTTCGTCACCAAACTAGGAACCAAACAACATTTTACCTCGGTCGAGCACCCCCAAACTAACGGGCAAGCCGAGGCCGCCAACAGGGTCATCCTACGGGGACTCAAACGCCGACTCGGCGAAGCGAAAAGAGGGTGGGTCGAGGAGCTACACAGCGTCTTATGGGCCTATCGCACCACACCCCACTCAACGACGGGCGAAACCCCTTTTTGACTAACATACGGCACCAAGGCCGTCATCCCCGTAGAGATCAGGGAACCCTCCAGGCGGATAGAAATGCCTCTCGACGAGGAAATGAACGACGAAGCACTTAGAGACAAACTCGACCTGGTCGAGGAAATTCGATCAGGGGCAGCCCTGCGCGAGGCTGCTCTAAAACAATGAACAACCCTGCGTCATGACGACAAGGTCATCGGGCGCGAGTTCCAGATCGGAAACCTGGTATTGCAAAGAAACCGGAAAGACTCCCGCGAAGGGAAATTGGCCGCGAACTGGGAAGGACCCTATCGCGTCCATGGCACCACAGGCACCGGGGCATATTACCTCGAGCAGCTAAACGGAGAACCGTTACCACGGCCCTGGAACGCTGCTAAGCTAAAGCAGTACTATAGCTAAAGCCCTTAAACACTAAGGACTTCCGTCGTCGAACATCCACCTTTAGTCAACAGAGAGAAATGTCTCGACCACGTAGACGGGCCAAGGTACGGGCCCGATCTACACCTAAATAACATAACGTCGTTCAGCCAACGAGGTCGAACGATAATGCCCGACAGGGACACCTCAATTGAGCTCCACTGTTGAAGTACCCACATGGCAGAACACCCAACTCGCGATGGGCAGTTCACGCCGCGGGCATACGACCTCGATCTGGGTCATACGCTCGACATGCGGGCTTCACTCCGCACAACCGATGCATTTCAAAGTACGTCGAACCATCAAAGGAGTTGAAAGGATATCTCCACTCGAGGACATAACTTAGACAAGATATTCATCACAAAAGTAACAGTCGAACACAAGCTTAGATACGAGCAAGTTAAGGCGAAATAAACATCCATCAAAAAAAAAAGTTTATACACAAGACAAGTTAATAGTGAACCGACCAAAAAGGCCGGCGATGTTCGGGGTTACAAGCCATGGCACAACGGCCAAAAGAAATAAGCACGGGCACGCAGGCCTCAAAACAGATAAAAACCAATACGCGGGCACGCAGGCCCGAACAAAAACTTCACGCTAAACGTCCCCAGGACTACCGGCATCTACCATAGGAGACTCAATAGGAGGCACGACCTGACCGTCAATAATCTGAGACATGAACCCGACTCCCTTGGTATTCATGCCCGGATTCAGGATGGTGAGCTGGCTGACCGCGGCCTCGAACCCATCAGCTAGGGTACCGACACAGTCTGACTCAAGAAGGTGAATACGTGCAACCAAATCTGAACGGGTTTGCAAAGAGGCTGTCTCCTCCGACTCGTCGTCAGCAGGAAGCATAGCAGCTTTTAGCTCCTCGACTTCCTTGGCCAAACGTTCGTTGTCTCCCTCCAAATGCTCCTTGTCCAGTTGGAGGCAATCCCTCTCCTCAGCAACCTTCGCAGACTTTTCCTTCTCTCCCGACAGCAGGTCGGCTTGCTCGCGGAACATTTCCTCGGAACGCTCGAGGGCCGACTTTAACTTACGAGACTTAGCAGCAAAAGCAGCTTTTTCTGATTCCAACTCCCTAACACGTTCGGAGGAGTCCGACCCTTCCTCGGCAAGAACCACGGCCATCTCAGCCATCTTCACCATCCCGACCATACTGGCGGCAAGGTGTTTCCTCCGGCTTTCTTTGTCAAGCTGTCTAATAGTCTCGGCCTCGTTGTTGCTCGCTGTCAAAGGAAATCCCTCGAAGAAATCCTTCTTTGTAAAACAGGGCGGTAAGTCGAAGGCCCGCGCAGCCACAGACTCGTCGCCAATCTCCAACCCGTCTTCAGCTCGACTCCTCTTCCTGGTCACCAGCTCGATGGGTTGCTCGGCATCGGGAGAGACCGAGGACCCACTGGAGATATCACCGCCTGAACTGGCCGGCGGACCCATCCTCGTGGCTTGCGGTGCCCTCACCAACCTCTTGTTTACCTTCTTGTCCTGCGATAGCTTCAATAACCTCTCTCGTCGCTCAGCCATGTCGCCAGCAAAAAAGAGAAAAACTCGGGTTAGCTGCAAGCGAGCAAAAACAACAAAAATGGAATAAAACAATAAGAGCAGAAGCAAGAAACCTAGCAGATCTACGACTTGCCCGTAAGATTGGCACTCGACGAGCGCATTCGTGTTGATGGGACGAGCCTCAAATGTCGGGTACCCGTCCTCGTCAAGAATATCATCCCCCTCCCTCGTGACCCACCAGGCAGGGAAGAAGCTGTCAACGTACTTGCAAAGGACATCATAGGCCTCCTCGTCCTCGATGCTCATGCTCCCCGCGGGTGTATGATAGTACTCTGTGCCATGGTCATAATGGCCCGAGCACTAATGAATGGGAACATGGAAATGCGCCCGACCTCCGGACGACCCTTAGCATCCACAAGGGGCTCCCCGTCCGCGTCGACCACCGTGGTTTCCGATTCTAACAAGGAGTCCAAGGCAATCTAGGTGACCGGCTGCAGAACATACCATTTATCCTTAAAGTCCCTTACCAAATCCATATACATCCTGAACAGCCTCTTCGACTGTTTCAGGGACACCCAGTTGTGCCTGCCTCCTCGAGACTGACGCTGCAGGTGAAAGACCCTAAAGAAAAGGGGAATCGTCGCCCCGATTCTCAGGAAACGGCACGTCAGCTCGAACGCCCGAAGGAAGGCGATCGAGTTAGGATGAAGCTGCGAAGGGGCCAGGTTCAGATGGTTGAACACCCCGACTTGAAAGTCGCTGAAGGGAAGTTTAAGACCAAGATCCCTGAACACGATCTCGTACATAGGGAACCCGTACTCAGTAAACTCCGAGCAGATACGCGCATCAATTGACGACCTCATTACCATAAAATTCTTTTGAAAACCTGGCTGACTACTGTCATGCTCGACGACAGTATAAGCACGCCGACTATGCCGACATTACGCCGAGGCAATCCCCCAGGGCTCGGCGCCCACCCAGTCCAACGTGGGGTCATCAATGGTGTCGACTAAAGTAATGTTCTCTTCGATACTTGTGTCCTCGACTTCATTTTTCCTCGAAGATTCCAGATCATCGGGCATTTACTTGAAAAGCACAGGAAACCGGTGAATTTGAGAGCAAATCCTCGTGCTCGACACAAAGGCAGGAGTTGTACACAATAAGCTGAACACGGACACCTCAGCTCCGACCATGCATCGGGGACAACAAGGGAGTAGCACGAACGCCCCGGGTGAAACATGAATCACTCGAGCAAGTTCCTGACTTCGCCTGCCCGACACTAGGGTACTGCGAGGAGGCTACCCTACATACTTCCTAAAAGGATGAACATCCCGGCCAGTTCATGGGCATGCCGACCAAACGCATGAATGTCGCGGGCAGTATCATGAGTTGTATGCCTAAAACTATAAATGTCACGGGAAGCATCATGAGTCATATGCCTAAAACTATGAATGTCACGGGCAGTATCGTGAGTTATGTACCAAAACTATGAGTATCCCAGGCACAGTCATGAATCTATCGGGCTCTACTCCCAGATATGGATTTCTAACATCAAAAATAGCATCAAAACTACCTACAACGAAGAAAAACAGGAGGAATGGACACTTACTTGGAAGAAAAGAGGTATGTACAACGGCGGTGGAAGTAATCAACGATGAATGGTGCGGTGATCTCACGGCGTTGCAGGAAACGACGGCAGCGGAATCAGAGAAAGAGGGAGGAGCGCGAAGAGGAAAAACAAATTATGGGCCCAAGGGTCCTATTTATAGGGATGACGTGGAATATGAAACGTCGCACCGGGGAGCCGTGAACTTCCGCGTCCTCGACATCTACTCCCCTAGGAAATGATGACCCTATGTTTGCTAGGGTGGCGTTACGATTCCCAAGGACTGCCTTGTGTATCCGACGAACGCAGCCCGCAAGGAACTCCTCGAGCACGCGTCGACAAGGATTGCCTTGCATATCCGACGAACGCAGCCCGCAAGAAACTCCTCGAGCACGCTTCGAAAAACAAAAATCCCTGGTTTGGCCATCAAGTTCCCGCGGTAAAAGCGAGCTAAGATCAAGTCATAACTCCTACACCAGGAGCAACGACTTGGGGGACTCCTGTTCTGGATTGGGCCCGCCTTGGCCCAAAGCGCAGATAAAGGCCCAAATCCAAATAGCTCCTCGAGGAATGCTCACTAACGGTCCATCACTGAACATGCCCGACCACAGACTGCAGCTGTTATGCCCGCCATTGCCTGCGACACCCTCCCCGTAGGGCAGATTCTGTCCACCCTAACCGTTATAGAATCCTCTAAGCTCCGAAAAGACCGCGTCTTCATCCCTCCGTATTCTTCTTAGAGCACCACCAGGAAAGGGACCACATGCGAGGCCCCACTACACACGTAGAACCTGGAAATTCCTTTATTGGGCCAGTTCTGGTCAGCCCAATGAGGGGACCTTGGCCCAACGCTGGGGGCTATAAATACCCTTTGTTCCAAGAGGGTCATGTATTCATCTATTACACACCTATACACTTTTTGCCTGCCCATTCCGTCTCTCATTTTGGCATCGGAGTGTCTTGTAGGTACCCCCCCCCCATCTCACTCAAAACCAGTTCGAGCCAGCTGAGACGGTCCAAGTCTGATCGGGTAAGATCAGTTAGTAATCTTAATTTAGTAGTTTCAATATAATTTTAATGGCATGTAGTAATAAGACAGAGTTAGAAATAGTTAGTAAAGTTGCAGTAACTATTTTGGAGGATAAATTAAATAGTAGGTGTGATCGGTGGATCTGGAACTGACTGTTTTAAAGCTGGTTCGCGAAATGTCGCGGAAGCAAGAGTCGCCACCGTCTTTTATTTTCTCCAATAGGAAAGGACAAAAGCACAGAAAAATTCCTTTAAAGAGATTGCTCTCGGTTCGGGAGGTAGGTTATAGAAAGGGAAGGTGTTAGCACCCTTTCTATCCATGGTTATCCATGGGCTCTTAGGTACTTGCTCAATGTGTTTTCAAAAATTGTTTGCTTGCTTTTCAATGTGGGTTTCAGAAATATTCTTTGAAAAGTTTCAGTTCAACTCGTACGTCAGAGTGTTTGAAAAGTTTGTTTTGAAAGTTTTTGAAAGTGTGTGGGTGAAAAGAGTTTTTGTTTTGTTTGAAATTAGAGCAAGTACCCTTGAGAACCTACCTACCCTAAGGAATTCGTCTGTGTAAATGTCCTTTAAAGTAGTGCCATCCCACCATTGAGAGGTAGGTAGCACCACCGTTGGAGGTATTCGGGTCAATTCGAGTTTTAGGGACGTGGTGGTCACCGGAGCAACGGGAAAACACCTTAGAAGCTACCCTCATGCCAGGTTCCCGGACCATGAGGACTTACTAAGACGTTTTCTACTCGACGACCACCTTTCGAAAGGCAACAGTGAGGCGTACCCTAGGGGTGGTGTGTGCGAATTGTGTGTCGTTTTCAGTTCATTATTTGTCTTGTCATGCATTGGTGATCTAACGATTCAATTTTATTTTTCGGGCATTCATTCTTTCATGCATATTTATTAACAGTTATATTTGCGAGAAAATAAATCTAACTATTACAACTGGCGCGGGTCCACATCGCCAAAAAAACCGAACCCGATTTGACTGAAAATAAAATAAAGCGAATAAATAAAAAGTCCGAGAGTTTTTAATTACATGGCTTTGGGGCATATACAGAGGTATTTACACAATATAAAACAAATGCGCGAAATAAAGACTAAACAAAATTAGGGCGTTGGACCCTTTAACAGATAATTAAAATAATCAAGGAAATTAAAAAATTAAAAATAATATTTTTGTGTTTTTTAGGTTTAAAAGAAAAAAGAGAAAAGTTAATTAAAATTAAAATCCTAGTTCTATCATTTTTTAAGTTTATTATGAAAAAGATTTAATTTTCTAACCTAATTAAATTCTAAACTAATTATGTACAATTTTGATTTATAGAAAATAAATAATAAATAATAACATTGTGAGAAAAAGGTTAAAGAATTAAAAAAAGATATGAAAAATTAATAATTACCCTAATTTTATATTTTTTGGATTTTTTATTATGAAAAAAGAATTAAAATGAATACTAAAACCTAATTAAACTAAATGAGTCACATTTTAATTTATTAAAAAAAAAAAAGAATTAATTATATTTTTTTTTGTATTTTTAATGTTTTTTGTATTTTTGTAAAAAATTAATTAAATCAGAAAGTAAAAAAAAAGTAAATAATAGAATATGAAGAAAATTAAAAAAGAAAGAAAAATAGAACCAGGAGGGTATGGATTTGAATTTGGGAGTGCAAATCTGAAAGGCCTGGCCCAGTTGATGGCCATTTGTTGACTTTTTCCATTCAAGTGTGCGCCTGCTGACTTGCCCTCATGGTATACCTTCAAGCTGGACCCTTGATCAGGTCCCCTGGGACACGTGGATAACGCTTCTTGAATGTGCATGGTGAGTCCTCATGTGGGCGTTGCATTGAACCTGGAAAGGAAAAATAATATTGAGAAATTGCAAGACCTGGGACTTGAACCCAGGTCATTGTGGTCACTAGTGCGCGTCCCTGCCAGCTGAGCTAGTTGTTTTCATTTAACATATAATGATCAATAAAATATATAAAGGAAAATGGTTAGTGCTTGGTTAAACGCGCGCGAATTTTGAACGAACCAATCACCAGCTGACACATCTTCTTCTTCTTCGCGTGTCCTGTAATACAAATACATAAAGCAACGGTTTGGAAACGTGGGGTTAGGGCAGCTACAGGAAAATAGCGAATAGCTCGTGTCCTAATATAAATTAGGCGCGAGCATCTCATTTTCTTCGTCCCAAGATGCTGAGTGTGATGGTGTTGCTCTGAAGTTCTGATTTTTCTTATACTCAAAATCCCCAATTTAAGAACATTGGAACCCTAGAATTCGAAAATGGCAAATTCATATTTATGGCACAAAAATGAAATTAAATGCATTGGTCAGTTTGGAAACCTTGTGAGGAACATGAATGTATAATTAAAAATGCAATAGGATGCGTAAAATCAAGAATACGAATTCAAAATTTCTCTGTACAGTTTCACTTGCAGAGGCTAGTTCAAGGAGCTTTTGATTGAGGTTATGGATTGAGATGCGTTCAATGATGGTCCAGGATGCTAATGGTATAAAAATTGAGGCTTGAAACGATCCCTAGCTATGATTTCAGTTTTGCTTTTTATGTCCAAAATTTCAAATGTCCAAATGCCTTTTCAGCGTGCTTTGTGCTATGTTCTTGGTAGGGTTTGACTCAATGATCATCCTGCAATTGAATAGGCTTGCTATTTGACCTTAATCCATGCTTGAGAAAGAATTGGCATTAGGGTTTGTTCATTAACCATTTTTTCCTAAATTCTAGCCAAAACCTAGACTTAGTATGAAAATGAACCTTGGCCTGATTTTTGAGTTGGTTCATGATGTATAGAACTTGTCCAAATTCATTTGACACCATTACATTGACTTTTAAATTTTATTTGAATTTTTAATGAATTAAAATGAATTAAATCATCAAAAATTAAATAAAAATGAAAAAGTCAACATTTGGTCTTGAAACCAACCATGGGCCACGTGTGTGGCATGACAAGGATGGACAAAGTGAGAAAAATGGGGCCCTTTTGTCAAAATTGGATTTTCAATGATAATTGACTTTTGCCATTTCACAAAAATTTCCCAACTTCTACAAGGCATAACTTGCTCAATTTTTAAGCTTTTCACATGTTCTTGGACATTTTGGAAAGGTCTTTGAGTCCTTTAACCAATGTCTTTGGTCCCATGTCATTTTGATTTACCAATCTCAAGTTATGGTCTTTGACTTAAAGTCCCTTTTTGTTGACTTTTGAAAATGACCTGTAATGTTGAGATTGATAACTTTTTGTGAGAGCATTTCTTGGACTTGAAGTATGAAGATGAGTTGTAGGAAATGTCTTTCTCTTCAAAATGAGCTTTGGATGGAATTTTTCTGATAATCCATGTGAAAGTTATGCCCTGGTCAATTTCAGTTGACTTTTTCAGCTGTCCAAATATAGCAACTTTTGCATCTTTGATGATTTCTGAGCCAAACTTTGAGAATCATGATCAAGCATTGATCAAGTGATGTTTGTGGCTTCAAAATGATAGGTTGACCAAAAATTTGAACTTTTGACTGCCAAATGACCATTTTGCCCCTACAGTTGACTGTAGTGCAATCTAGGGTTTTGAATGTGCAATCTTGAACTGAATGCCTTGAAACTTGATATGGGGATGCTTGACCATGTTTGTAAGCATATGAGACTTGATTGAGCTCTTGAAAACCTCCTTTTCTTGATCAGACTCAAAACCCTAATTTGGACTGTTTAGGAGACTGTTGCACTGCACAACCCTTGGGGAACTTTTCTAGCTTGGCTTGACAATTTCTTGAGGAATATGGGAGGGCAAATTTTGGGGTATAACAGTTGCCCCTGTTCAATCTTCTTAGACCTGAGGATGCAGATTGGCTGACGTGCCTTTCGTAATCCGAGGGTAAAAGATGATTGGACACTAGAGTGCCCGGAAATTTGCGCTCACATGTTAGCAATGATGGGGAAATGGGCCTATAGATGCCATTTGGAGATTGCTGGATGGGATGATGGGCTTATAGATGCCATCTGGGTGTTTGATTGCGTAAGAGATTCCTTAGCGAGAACCTGCATACCTGCAAAACAGAAAATGAGTACCTGACATGTTGCAGGAGCTGAGTCTGGAGCTTCAAACAGCAATGAAAGAACCAGGGATGATTACTTCCTTAGCATGAATGGTAAGAGAGCCTTGGGCGACTTTAACTTCAACAACGCTCGTTGAGAAAAATCTGGGGTGTCTTCTGCTGGGATAAGAATCAGGGAGATCTTAATGTCGATCTGACTGAACCAGAGAGGCCTTTGACTGGATAAGTCTAGGTCTTGAAATGTCTTCCACTGGATAAGCAATCAGGAAAATCTTGGGACGATTTAACTGAACCAGAGGAGGCCTTTGACTGGATAAGCAATCAGGAAAATCTTGGGACGATTTGACTGAACCGGTCTAGGTCTTGAAGTGTCTTCCACTGGATAAGCAATCAGGAAAATCTTGGGACGATTTAACTGAACCAGAGGAGGCCTTTGACTGAACCAGTCTAGGTCTTGAAATGTCTTCCACTGGATAAGCAATCAGGAAAATCTTGGGACGATTTAACTGAACCAGAGGAGGCCTTTGACTGAATCAGTCTAGGTCTTGAAATGTCTTCCACTGGATAAGCAATCAGGAAAATCTTGGGACGATTTAACTGAACCAGAGGAGGCCTTTGACTGAACCAGTCTAGGTCTTGAAATGTCTTCCACTGGATAAGCAATCAGGAAAATCTTGGGACGATTTAACTGAACCAGAGGAGGCCTTTGACTGAATCAGTCTAGGTCTTGAAATGTCTTCCACTGGATAAGCAATCAGGAAAATCTTGGGACGATTTAACTGAACCAGAGGAGGCCTTTGACTGAACCAGTCTAGGTCTTGAAATGTCTTCCACTGGATAAGCAATCAGGAAAATCTTGGGACGATTTAACTGAACCAGAGGAGGCCTTTGACTGAATCAGCCTAGGTCTTGAAATGTAGCTTGAGAACTTAACCGAGTTTTTCCTGAAAGATAAAAGTCAGTCATGTGCAATGCATGATATGAATCAAGCAATGATGTTCTCAACATAAATGAGATTTGTATGATGCAGTGCGTTATGCATGCTATAATGCTGTATGTGATGTTTTATGTATGTTTTCGTCTAGGAAAGTAAATCCTTGACGGGTGCCGGGAAGTCCTATCCCGGGCTGATGTTGAAGCATAGATTTTGCTTCCGCTGGGGATGATAACTGCAAGGATACCGGTAGGAGAAGATGACTCCGTTGCGGAATAAACTTGGCGAATGGGAGATTCTGCAGGGAGAAAAGATACTTTAGTGATCATGCTGGGAAGCAATACTCTGTGGGGAGAGTGATGCTTTGCTGGATGTTGATAGTAACTCTGTTGGGGGATACCATTGTCGTATTGGAAGTGTGAATAGACTTCGCTGGGGATAGGAAAGAACTACGTTGACGACGACTTTCCCTTGGTTTTCGGCTGAGGATAACCCAGTTATATCCTGTTGAGGAAATAACTCTTTGAATAAAGCCGGGACGACGTGTTCGTGCTCTGCTAGGGGATAAGCTTCCAGAATATACTGGGGATAAGCTTATTGCTTGGGGAGATGAATTCCATCTGTCATGGGGAACTTGGATGGGACTCTCCTGGGGAAGTTTTGATATGCTGAGGAAGAATGCGCTGACTTGCTGCCTCACTCTCTGGGGAATTTAAGATGTCTGGCTAGGTTCTTTAGCTGAACCTACTTTGGTACCTTGGAGGATAGAACAATTAGACTGCTCAGACAACTCTTTATTGCCCCTGTTTCTAGTGTCACCTGCAATTAGTTCTTTGTCTCGTATGCAAATATTTATGAGCTAGCAAATTATTATCAATGCATATATCACAAATTGAACCTTGGACGTTTTTCGCAAAACCAAAACAGAAAAAGAAAAAACATTTGGCACGTTTAACTGAAAAGTATATTTGTATTGATTTTGAATAGCCTATGAATAGGCGTTTTGTATACAAGAGGCTGACGTCCTAGTAAGCGGAATGTCGCCGAGCAAAAGAGTTTATTACAAGTTTTGTACAAAAGAAATTAAAACAGCTGTGTGAAATATGAATGATCCACTGGGTTTCAACTCCGCTATAGCCTTTATGACTCTGAGCATCTCATCACTTGATGACCTTGGTTGAAGGTGAAGCTGACTGATCGATGCCGTCTGAACTTGATGTAGATACCGGATTCTGGATGCAAAGTGATCCAATGAGACATAGTATTACGCTTTATCCCTTATTTTTGCCTGGACTGCCTTTTCGGGTTTTCAGTCCACCGGGATACCCATTTTTGCCCAAGCCGCCTTTTCAGGTTTTCGACTTGCCGGGTGTACAGATTTTTTCATTTTCATCCCTTCATTTTGCCCGAACCCTTTTGGTTCGACGGGAAGCCCTAATTTTTGCCTAGACATGTCAGCCTAGCGGGTCTTTTTTTCATGCGTAGTATTTTTTAACTATGTCTGCATTGGCGGGGTGAGGAAGGTCGTCGCCATCCATGTTGGTTAATATCATTGCTCCTCCTGAGAACACATGCTTAACCACAAATGGCCCTTCGTACGTAGGGGTCCATTTGCCCCTTGGATCACTCTGAGGAAGGATGATTCGCTTGATCACCAGATCCCCGACTTGATATTCCTGTGGTCTGACCTTTTTGTTAAATGCCCTGATCATTCGCTTCTGATACGTCTGACCATGACAGATAGCAGCAAGTCTCTTTTCGTCAATAAGGTTGAGCTGATCAAGTCGTGTCTGGATCCAATCATCTTCATTCAGATTTGCATCCTTCATTATCCGGAGAGAAGGAATTTGTACCTCAATCGGCAAGACTGCTTCCATGCCATAAACCAGAGAGAAAGGAGTTGCCCCGGTTGACGTCCTAGCTGAGGTACGATACCCATGCAGAGCGAACGGTAACATCTCGTGCCAATCTTTATACGTTACTGTCATCTTCTGCACAATCTTCTTGATGTTTTTATTAGCTGCTTCTACAGCCCCATTCATCTTCGGTCTGTAAGGAGAAGAATTGTGGTGCTGTATCTTGAACTGTTCGCAAAGCTCGGTGATCATCTTATTATTCAGATTGGTACCGTTGTCTGTAATAATCCGCTCAGGGACGCCGTACCGACAGATCAGGTTGTGCCGAATGAACCGTGCCACAACAGTCTTGGTTACCGTAGCATAGGATGCTGCCTCCACCCACTTCGTAAAATAATCAATCGCCACTAGGATGAAGCGATGTCCATTAGATGCCGTAGGTTTAATCTCACCGATCATGTCTATGCCCCACATTGCAAATGGCCAAGGCGCAGTCAGAACATTCAGGGGAACCGGAGGAACATGCACCTTGTCTGCGTAGATCTGGCACTTATGGCATGTCCTAGAGTGTTGGTAGCAATCAGCTTCCATTGTGGACCAGTAATACCCTGCCCGTAGGATCTTCTTTGCCATGGTATGTCCGCTGGAGTGTGTACCAAAAGTCCCATCATGTAGCTCTTCCATGATTCTTTCTGCTTCCGTCTTATCTACACAACGCAGTAGAGTTGAATCCTGGTTTCGCTTGTACAAGATGCCATTGCTAAGAAAGAACTTGGCTGCAAACCTCCTCAGGAACTTCTTATCATTGACAGAAGCACCTTCAGGGTATTCCTGAGCTTCCAGATATCTCTTCACTTCGTGGTACCAAGGCTTTTCAGTCACCAATTCAGTTTCGAGATCACAACAGTATGCCGGTTCGTCCAGTTTCCAGATGATGATCCGGGGAGCTTCATTATCCCATTTAACCTTGAACATTGAAGACATTGTAGCTAACGCGTCCGCCAGCTGATTCTCTTCTCTTGGAAAATGCTCAAATGTTATCTCTGTGAAGTGGGGGATCAGGGCCAACACACATTCTCTGTAAGGAATCAAGTTTGGGTGTTTCGTATCCCACTCTCCTTTGATCTGATTGATCACAAGAGCGGAATCTCCGAAGACACTTAGAAATTTGATCCTCAGGTCAATCGCAGCTTGAAGACCCATAATACACGCTTCATACTCCGCCATGTTGTTGGTACAGTTGAAACACAGCCGGGCGGTAAGTGGAGTATGAGTACCTTGTGGAGATACGATTATGGCGCCGATACCATTTCCCAAAGCATTGGAGGCTCCGTCAAAGTGCATAGACCATCGGGATCCTGGTTCAGGTCCTTCATCCGGTCCGGGTATTTCACAGTCAGTTACTATCATAATGCTTTCATCTGGAAACTCGAAGTTCATTGATTGGTAGTCATCCACAGCTTGATGTGCTAAGTGGTCTGCCAATACACTTCCCTTGATGGCCTTTTGGGTCGTGTACTGAATGTCGTATTCCGTCAAGATCATCTGCCATCTTGCAATTCTCCCAGACAGAGCAGGCTTTTCGAATATGTACTTTATAGGATCCATTTTTGAGATTAACAAGGTAGTGTGAGTCAGCATATACTGTCTCAGCCGGCGAGCAGCCCATACCAAAGCACAGCAAGTTTTCTCAAGCAGTGAGTATCGAGTCTCACAGTCGGTAAACTTTTTGCTAAGGTAATAAATGGCATGCTCTTTTCGGCCAGACTCGTCATGCTGCCCCAGCACACACCCCATTGCATTATCAAGCACTGTCAGGTAAAGTATCAAAGGTCTCCCTTCAACTGGTGGCATAAGGATGGGGGGTTCTTGGAGATATTCTTTGATTCTGTCAAAAGCAGCCTGGCATTCATCATTCCAACGTACTACCTGATCTTTCTTCAGCAGCTTGAAGATTGGTTCACAGGTAGCAGTCAGATGAGAGATGAAACGAGCAATGTAATTCAGGCGTCCTAGAAAGCCTCTGACTTCCTTCTCTGTCTTAGGAACTGGCATCTCTTGAATGGCTTTGACCTTAGCAGGGTCCACTTGAATTCCTTTATCACTGACCACGAAGCCTAGCAATTTCCCAGATCTTACCCCGAAGGTGCACTTATTCGGGTTCAATCTCAGCTTGTACAATTTCAACCGGTCAAACAGCTTCTGCAGATGATCTAGATGCTCTTCCTCAGTTTGGGACCTAGCGATCATGTCGTCAACATACACTTCTATCTCATGATGGATCATATCATGAAATAAGGTAACCATGGCACGTTGGTAGGTTGCCCCAGCGTTCTTTAACCCGAACGGCATGACCTTGTAACAGAAGGTGCCCCACTGAGTAACAAAGGTAGTCTTTTCCATGTCTTCAGGTGCCATCTTGATCTGATTGTAGCCTGAAAAACCATCCATGAAAGAGAACACTTTATGCTGAGCTGTATTATCAACAAGGACATCAATGTGGGGTAGAGGGAAGTCATCCTTGGGGCTGGCCCTGTTCAGATCCCTGTAATCAACACACATCCTGACCTTGCCGTCCTTCTTAGGTACCGGTACCACATTAGCAACCCACTGAGGGTAAGAAGTTACTGCAAGAAACCCAGCATCAAACTGCTTCATAACCTCGGCTTTAATCTTCTCAGACATCTCTGGACGCATCCGACGAACCTTTTGCTTAACCGGAGGGAAATCTTCTTTAGTTGGTAAATGATGGACCACAATGTCGGTATCTAATCCGGGCATATCTTCGTAGGACCAGGCAAAGATTTCTTTATAATCCCGCAGCATCTGAGTCAACCGTTGCTTCACGCTGAGTTCTAGGTTGGCACCAATCTTCACCTCTTTCTTGTCTTCCTCCGTACCCAAGTTTATCATTTCCACTGGCTCTTCATGGGGTTGAATTGCCCTCTCTTCCTGTTGTAACAGTCTTGCAAGTTCACCAGGCACTTCGCAATCATCTTCACCTTCGTCGGCGGCTAAGTTGATCGGATTTTCGAAGTCATAACTGGCAGTAGCAGAGTCGTTACCAGTAAGATCCAGAGTGGATTGAAACCTGTATGAGTGAGTGTGTGTGTAAATACAGCTGTTTTGCAATATGTAAAGAAAGGAAAGAAAAGGAACGCAAAATTTGAATTGTGAAAAACGTCCAATGCTTTTATTCATGATATATGATAGTGACAAACAAAAAGCCCTCATAAAGGAAACCACGGTGCCCCGGGTAAGACACCGGGCCATATAGTCTCAAATTATTGTTTATTACAAATCAAAAACAAAGAAATTCATTACTGGGAGACAAAAGTAATTGGAGTAAAATCTTTAGCAGTCCAATTGGTCAATCCACCGTCGGCCGTTGGGTAGATCCAGCTATCGAACTCTGACTCTCCCACTTCATCTTCCTCTCCAATAGCATTCACCCCATGCTGAGTGATGAGCAACGGAGGTCTTCCAATTCTTGCCTTGCGCACCGCTTTCTGAGCTTCCGTGGTGAAACCCAGCCCAAACTTGTTAGTCTTAGGGGTAAGATCAGGGAGCTTGCCCCAGTTTGCACATTCGCCTTTTTCAATCACAGCCCGGGCGTCCTTTAAGGAGGCCATCTTCATAGGAGAAACCTCTTCATCTTCTGCTGTTGCCAAGGTTGGTGGTACTTCCTCAAAATGTTGAAAGGGGGTTTCAATGAACTCCCCATCCATTTCCACGTATCTGAAAGAGTTGAGGTGGCTGACCATGTATTCCTCCTCCCCTTGCACTGTTACGATCCTCCCCCTGACCGGGTACTTGAGCTTTTGATGCAATGTGGAAGTCACAGCTCCAGCTTTGTGGATCCATGGGCGACCCAGCAAACAAGAATAGGACGGATGGATGTCCATCACATAAAATTTTGAATCAAATACTTGTGACCCCACCCTGATTGGGATGTCCACTTCACCATGCACCATTCTTTTGGACCCGTCAAAGGCCCGGACAACAATGCTACTTGGTTTGAGCTCCAGACTCTCACAATCCAGCCTATCCAGAGCCTTTTTGGGCAACACATTTAATGACGAACCTGTGTCAACCAGCACATGAGCAAGGGTAGTGCCCCTGCATTCAATGGAGACATGCAGGGCATCATTATGGTTCTTCCCCTTTGCTGTCAGATCGGCATCAGAGAAACCCAGGCCATTATCAGCAGTTAGGTTGGCCACACAATCGGTGAACTGGTCAGCAGTCGTATCTTGGGGTACATGGGCAGTCTTTAAGAAAGCAATCAGAGCCTTTGCATGGGCCTCTGAACATAGCAGCAGTGACAACATGGAGATTTTAGAGGGGGTGTGCCCCAGCTGTTCCACAACATTGAAATCACTTTTCTTTATTATCTTGAGAATTTCTTCCATTTCCTGCTTGGAAGCCTCAACAATGGTCTTTGGTGCCTCCGTCCTGGCAGGCACATCAGCAGCAGTTCCCTTGCCCCGAGTATCAGATGACTCAGCAGCAGGGGTGGATACTTGGTCAGAAGGAGAAACAGGCACTCTGGCAGGTGTGAAGATCAAAGGCCTATGAATTGCTGGAGGAGCAATGTCTGGTGAGAATAGTCTTCCACTACGAGTGACCTTAGCAGGCCCGGTGATGTTGGAGACACCAGTATCAACGTTGCACTCTTGTTTCACACCCAGAACATAAACATCCGCCCCATAGTGCCATGGGACAGCCTTATCAGATTTGTAGGGTATAGGCCCCGGAACAGTAATGGTGATGGGAACATTCTTGTGAACTGACAAAACTTGTATAGGCTTCTTTGAAGGAGCCTCGGAATAGTTGTTGAAGATGGTAACAATTGACACTTCTTCAACAGGAGCAGCAGGAACAACAGTCTTTTCGAACAAAATCTCTCTACTATCTATCAGGTTTTGGATGCCTGACTTCAACAGAGAACAACCAGCAGGGGAAGCAACACATAGAGGGCAACTTTCGCTACATCCCGGAAATAAACCGGCTAGCAACAGATTCCTCTTAACCATCAGCAACGGAGTAGCAACATCATCCACCGAAGCTACATACAAATTTTCCTCAACAGCATTCACTCCATGGTGGGGCATGGGAGCATTTACAACATTTGGCTTCTCGGGCGCTTCAAACTGTATCTCCTTTGCATCAATGAGATCTTGAACTTTGTTCCTTAGGGCCCAACAGTCATCTGTGTTATGCCCCGGGCTATCAGAGTGATAAGCACAGCGAGCATTTGGATTGAACTTGGGAGATGCAGTGTTGGGAAACTTTGGAGCCTCCTTGACAGTCACTAAATTGGTGGATAGCAACTGTGGCAGGATTTGTGATAAGGTCATGCTTAATCGAGTAAACTCCCTCCGGGGTCTTTCAAACTTCTGAGGATTAGTTGGCCGAGGAGCAGCAGCAGGTTTGGCAATCATTACCGCACTGACAGATTGGCGGTGTTCAGGTCGCTCTGTTCTCCGGGAGTTATATACAGCACTAGCCTCCTTTTTGAAGGGCTTCCTCTCAGTACTGGAGGAGGCAACTTTCTGTATCTTCCCCGATTTTATACCGGCCTCAATCCTTTCACCAGTCAGGATTAGATCGGTAAACCCAGCAGAGGAATTACCAATGAGGTGGTTGAAAAATGGACCAGATAGGGTCCCCAAGAACATATCTACCAGCTCCCGATCCGTTAATGGTGGCTGCACCCTGCCAGCCAAGTCTCTCCATTTCTGAGCATACTCCTTAAAACCTTCTCCCGACCCTAGCGACATACCCTGGAGTTGGGTACGCGTAGGAGCGAGGTCGGCATTATACTGATACTGCTTGTAAAAAGCAGTGGCCAGATCCTCCCAGTTACGAATGCTGATTCCATCTAGTTGATAGAACCAATCGAGGTGAGTCCCTGAAAGACTCTCCTGGAAGAAGTGGATCCAAAGGTTCTTGTCTGCTGTGTAAGGCTGGATCTTCCTTACATAAGAACGGAGGTGCATCTTGGGACAGGAAGCCCCATCATACTTCACGAAGGCAGGTGTTTTGAACTTGTGCGGGATCACCACTCCAGTAGATAACCCCAAGTCTCCGAAATCCAATCCAGGTACTCGTTGAACTTCCACAGCCTTTAGCCTGTCTTCCAGCTGTTTGTACCGGTCTTCAGCAGGAGGGTACTGGTCGTCATTGAAGTCTGTTTCAGTATCAGAGCCCACAGGAGTAGTGATCTCCCTTTCTTGGTGACTACCTTCTGTCACAGATGGAGGAGTCCTTTCAGCTTCAATTTGCAAGGTGTTCCCGAGTCTGCGCCCAGTGCTAAATAGCACAGTCCTCCTCTTCTTCTTAGTCTTTTTCAACAGCATGGTCTTTAACTCTTGTTGACCCTGAGACAAGCCCTTGATCAGCTCCTGAAATTGGGCGTTTTGCGCCTGAAACTGGACGTTCTGCGCCTGAAGAGCCTTGATAGCCGCATCGGTTGATGATTCAGGAGGGTTCATGATGCTGAAATAAACAGCGAAGAACGGTAAACAACCTGAAAAGAAGAGTATTTATGATGCACATGATGAATGATATGTGTTTATGCAATGCATTCAAGGGTTCGAAAATTCAAATTTGCTGTAGACCAAAAGGAACACACTTTATTATTAAGAAAATCATTGTTTTAATACATCAAAGCCTCATGGGCAAAAGTACAAAAAGATCAAATCACATCCAAAATATGTTGCGCATCTTCTTTGGAGCTATGTAAGTGTTGAGACTCCTTTCCTCATGCAACAGGCGTGTGAGCTCCAAGACCTTCCTTTCACTGGCATGCAAACTAGTCTCAAGAGAATTCCGTTCTTCCTTCAGTTGGATCCAACTCTTCTGCATCTCTTCCCAGGATGTGGGCATATCAGGGTGCTGAATAACATGAGATACCTCTCCTTCCAAGGCAGGCTCTTTGATTACTGGAAGCATGTGAGGATAAGGCATTACTAACTTCTGAGAACGGGCTCGTACCCACTTGAGATAAGGCTCCAAAGGGATGGAGTTCCTGTGCCCCAGTGTCTTGCTGTCTATCCTACTAGGCATCCTCCAAGCTCTGATAAATCTCTGGCGAAGTCCTTGAGTATCGTTGTCGAAGTCAAAAACTATGTCAGGAATCAACATGTCATGAGGACCATCCCTCCGAGCATAACCAAATTGTCTCCAAGCCAGGCATGGACTATAAGTAATACCCCCTCTGATTCCAAGTAAAGGAACATTAGGGTACTCTCCGCAACGATCAATGATAGTGACATCTTCTCTGGACCTAGGGCACCAATGTATATCTGCATGTGTAAGAGTCATCAACCGTTGTGACCATCTCAAACCCCGCTCGTTCTTCAGGACTGATTGTGGAAGGTGCGAAATAAACCACTTTCCCAGGAGAGGAGTGCAACACATAAGGACACCTCTTTTTCTCATGGTTCGAGTGTAACATGAGTGAAGGAGGTCTCCCAGCAACGTAGGTATAGGATTCCTGGACATAAAGATCTGGACAGCACTGATATCAATGAGCTGGTCTGGGTTAGGGAACAACACCAAACCATAAACAAGGAGGGCCACAACCTCTTCAAAAGCTTGTAAGTCAAGGGAGTTCCAACAATCATAGGCCTTTTCAAACAGAAACCTGGCTAAGAACCCTTTGATACCACTTCTAACTTCCCAATGTCCCTTGAGGTCAGATAACTGTAGGTGCAAGGCTTTAGCAATCTCTTCAAGCTTAGGTTCTTTTTCTGTACCGTTGAAGGGTAGCTGATCAAGGATAGGGATCTTCAGGAGTCGGGAGAACTCCTCCAATGTAGGTACCAATTGATAGTCCAAGAAGGTGAAACAGTGATGCAGAGGGTCAAAGAATTGGAACAGGACTTTTATCATATCTTCCTCAATGTTGGTGTTGACCAAGCTGATGAGGCTTCCATGTCTTTCGCTGAATGAAGAGTTCTCAGGAATTCTGGATATAAGCTCCTTAAGCTGAGGAGGGATCCTTACAAGACTGATTGGAATTGTCTTTCTACGAACAGTTTCCATGTCCTACAAAATAAGAACAAAGATGAAAATTCGAACCCCTGAAATGGTTAGTCAATGCATATGATGCTGGATGATGGCATGATGCTATGATTACACAGATATTTACAAAGACAAACATGTAAGGCACACAAGGCACACAAGACAGGCCCTTAAGGTTTAAGGCCAGCATGGGGTCTGGGTAGTACCCTCTTGAAGTTGGTGGGTTCAACCTGTCCTAATCAAAGTAACCGGGTTCTAAGGTTCCCAATATCACGGGATTGCTTTCATTGTTCATCGTTTCGATTTAGCCACTGAACTGGCGACCGAAATATTCCAGGAAAGCAACCCTCAATTGAGTGTAGTATCGAGTATCAACCAACCTCGGACTGCACCAAAGTCAGTTATCTCACTACCCTAAAGAGGCCAAGATGGTTCAATTAAGGTTCCTAAGGTCTGTTGATGCTTCATGACACCACATGGAGGCCCCGTACTCTCCTTGACTGACTCAAGGGTTACCGGTACACACCAAAATGCCACATCAACGTAGCAGACTGCTTCAACCATGTCGGTATACCCCGCACAGTTCCCTCACAGCCTTGTTGCTACTTTCTAAAAGGGTATCCCCCAGATCCGGGTTAGGATCTATAGAACTCCCAAGCAACCCACAATTTTAAAGCATACAAGGACAGCAATTGAAAACACAGTGATCTTAGTCCTAAGGTACACCTCACTTTAAGTTTATCCCCAGCAGAGTCGCCAGTTCTGTGATCGGTGGATCTGGAACTGACTGTTTTAAAGCTGGTTCGCGAAATGTCGCGGAAGCAAGAGTCGCCACCGTCTTTTATTTTCTCCAATAGGAAAGGACAAAAGCACAGAAAAATTCCTTTAAAGAGATTGCTCTCGGTTCGGGAGGTAGGTTATAGAAAGGGAAGGTGTTAGCACCCTTTCTATCCATGGTTATCCATGGGCTCTTAGGTACTTGCTCAATGTGTTTTCAAAAATTGTTTGCTTGCTTTTCAATGTGGGTTTCAGAAATATTCTTTGAAAAGTTTCAGTTCAACTCGTACGTCAGAGTGTTTGAAAAGTTTGTTTTGAAAGTTTTTGAAAGTGTGTGGGTGAAAAGAGTTTTTGTTTTGTTTGAAATTAGAGCAAGTACCCTTGAGAACCTACCTACCCTAAGGAATTCGTCTGTGTAAATGTCCTTTAAAGTAGTGCCATCCCACCATTGAGAGGTAGGTAGCACCACCGTTGGAGGTATTCGGGTCAATTCGAGTTTTAGGGACGTGGTGGTCACCGGAGCAACGGGAAAACACCTTAGAAGCTACCCTCATGCCAGGTTCCCGGACCATGAGGACTTACTAAGACGTTTTCTACTCGACGACCACCTTTCGAAAGGCAACAGTGAGGCGTACCCTAGGGGTGGTGTGTGCGAATTGTGTGTCGTTTTCAGTTCATTATTTGTCTTGTCATGCATTGGTGATCTAACGATTCAATTTTATTTTTCGGGCATTCATTCTTTCATGCATATTTATTAACAGTTATATTTGCGAGAAAATAAATCTAACTATTACAACTGGCGCGGGTCCACATCGCCAAAAAAACCGAACCCGATTTGACTGAAAATAAAATAAAGCGAATAAATAAAAAGTCCGAGAGTTTTTAATTACATGGCTTTGGGGCATATACAGAGGTATTTACACAATATAAAACAAATGCGCGAAATAAAGACTAAACAAAATTAGGGCGTTGGACCCTTTAACAGATAATTAAAATAATCAAGGAAATTAAAAAATTAAAAATAATATTTTTGTGTTTTTTAGGTTTAAAAGAAAAAAGAGAAAAGTTAATTAAAATTAAAATCCTAGTTCTATCATTTTTTAAGTTTATTATGAAAAAGATTTAATTTTCTAACCTAATTAAATTCTAAACTAATTATGTACAATTTTGATTTATAGAAAATAAATAATAAATAATAACATTGTGAGAAAAAGGTTAAAGAATTAAAAAAAGATATGAAAAATTAATAATTACCCTAATTTTATATTTTTTGGATTTTTTATTATGAAAAAAGAATTAAAATGAATACTAAAACCTAATTAAACTAAATGAGTCACATTTTAATTTATTAAAAAAAAAAAAAGAATTAATTATATTTTTTTTTGTATTTTTAATGTTTTTTGTATTTTTGTAAAAAATTAATTAAATCAGAAAGTAAAAAAAAAGTAAATAATAGAATATGAAGAAAATTAAAAAAGAAAGAAAAATAGAACCAGGAGGGTATGGATTTGAATTTGGGAGTGCAAATCTGAAAGGCCTGGCCCAGTTGATGGCCATTTGTTGACTTTTTCCATTCAAGTGTGCGCCTGCTGACTTGCCCTCATGGTATACCTTCAAGCTGGACCCTTGATCAGGTCCCCTGGGACACGTGGATAACGCTTCTTGAATGTGCATGGTGAGTCCTCATGTGGGCGTTGCATTGAACCTGGAAAGGAAAAATAATATTGAGAAATTGCAAGACCTGGGACTTGAACCCAGGTCATTGTGGTCACTAGTGCGCGTCCCTGCCAGCTGAGCTAGTTGTTTTCATTTAACATATAATGATCAATAAAATATATAAAGGAAAATGGTTAGTGCTTGGTTAAACGCGCGCGAATTTTGAACGAACCAATCACCAGCTGACACATCTTCTTCTTCTTCGCGTGTCCTGTAATACAAATACATAAAGCAACGGTTTGGAAACGTGGGGTTAGGGCAGCTACAGGAAAATAGCGAATAGCTCGTGTCCTAATATAAATTAGGCGCGAGCATCTCATTTTCTTCGTCCCAAGATGCTGAGTGTGATGGTGTTGCTCTGAAGTTCTGATTTTTCTTATACTCAAAATCCCCAATTTAAGAACATTGGAACCCTAGAATTCGAAAATGGCAAATTCATATTTATGGCACAAAAATGAAATTAAATGCATTGGTCAGTTTGGAAACCTTGTGAGGAACATGAATGTATAATTAAAAATGCAATAGGATGCGTAAAATCAAGAATACGAATTCAAAATTTCTCTGTACAGTTTCACTTGCAGAGGCTAGTTCAAGGAGCTTTTGATTGAGGTTATGGATTGAGATGCGTTCAATGATGGTCCAGGATGCTAATGGTATAAAAATTGAGGCTTGAAACGATCCCTAGCTATGATTTCAGTTTTGCTTTTTATGTCCAAAATTTCAAATGTCCAAATGCCTTTTCAGCGTGCTTTGTGCTATGTTCTTGGTAGGGTTTGACTCAATGATCATCCTGCAATTGAATAGGCTTGCTATTTGACCTTAATCCATGCTTGAGAAAGAATTGGCATTAGGGTTTGTTCATTAACCATTTTTTCCTAAATTCTAGCCAAAACCTAGACTTAGTATGAAAATGAACCTTGGCCTGATTTTTGAGTTGGTTCATGATGTATAGAACTTGTCCAAATTCATTTGACACCATTACATTGACTTTTAAATTTTATTTGAATTTTTAATGAATTAAAATGAATTAAATCATCAAAAATTAAATAAAAATGAAAAAGTCAACATTTGGTCTTGAAACCAACCATGGGCCACGTGTGTGGCATGACAAGGATGGACAAAGTGAGAAAAATGGGGCCCTTTTGTCAAAATTGGATTTTCAATGATAATTGACTTTTGCCATTTCACAAAAATTTCCCAACTTCTACAAGGCATAACTTGCTCAATTTTTAAGCTTTTCACATGTTCTTGGACATTTTGGAAAGGTCTTTGAGTCCTTTAACCAATGTCTTTGGTCCCATGTCATTTTGATTTACCAATCTCAAGTTATGGTCTTTGACTTAAAGTCCCTTTTTGTTGACTTTTGAAAATGACCTGTAATGTTGAGATTGATAACTTTTTGTGAGAGCATTTCTTGGACTTGAAGTATGAAGATGAGTTGTAGGAAATGTCTTTCTCTTCAAAATGAGCTTTGGATGGAATTTTTCTGATAATCCATGTGAAAGTTATGCCCTGGTCAATTTCAGTTGACTTTTTCAGCTGTCCAAATATAGCAACTTTTGCATCTTTGATGATTTCTGAGCCAAACTTTGAGAATCATGATCAAGCATTGATCAAGTGATGTTTGTGGCTTCAAAATGATAGGTTGACCAAAAATTTGAACTTTTGACTGCCAAATGACCATTTTGCCCCTACAGTTGACTGTAGTGCAATCTAGGGTTTTGACTGTGCAATCTTGAACTGAATGCCTTGAAACTTGATATGGGGATGCTTGACCATGTTTGTAAGCATATGAGACTTGATTGAGCTCTTGAAAACCTCCTTTTCTTGATCAGACTCAAAACCCTAATTTGGACTGTTTAGGAGACTGTTGCACTGCACAACCCTTGGGGAACTTTTCTAGCTTGGCTTGACAATTTCTTGAGGAATATGGGAGGGCAAATTTTGGGGTATAACAGTAGGGATTAGTAGAAGAAAACATAGTGACCGTTGGTATATTTTGGAAGAGAATAATAGGAGATAAATTTAAGTGTTTAATAGTAGAATAATTCATAAAAACGAAGACTTAATACATAGAGATTTATGGGAGTGTTTGGAAATGACTATCATGTTTGTATTTTCCTTTGTCATGTGCGTTGATGCTATGATATTGCGAATATTTTGTGATAATGCGAAGTGGCAGGAATTGTTATGACAAAGATTTACCTCTATTAATTGGTAATGTCGGTGATATAAGTGTATGCCTTGCGACGATATTTTGTTGTTGACGATTATGATATGTGATGTCATGTTCATTGAGTCACATTCATTTGCATACTTTGTGATGGCCTAGATTGGAAAAATAGCGATGGAGGCTTATGCCTTGTTTGAATGCCTCTAATAATTGGAAATTGGTGATGGGGGCTGAAGCCCTAGTGGTACCACATGCATTTTCACAGTTGTGTCTCATCGGGTCTTGCATAAGTAATAATGATGTGAATTGTGATGATTTAAGTTGTGATTAAAACAAGTGAGGTTTGTGAAAAGATGTATTGTGAAGGGCATGACAATGTTGATGTTTGCAATGTGATGGTTTTATATTCCTGAATTCTAATATATGATTTATCATGCGCTGACTTATACGATTTGAGAATCTCACCCCTTCTGTTTGAATGTTACCCTTATGTTGGTAACGTGCAAGTAATCCAGAGTGAAGGCGGTTGACCTTCAGTAGTTCGAGTCGGTGTCATTGCTCTGATACGTAATAGTCGGGGGGATGAACGCTAGTTGCTTTAGTATTTGTTATTTCAGTTGTTGAACTTTAAGTTGATTGTTGTTAAGTACTTGGTATTTATAAGTTTCTTTCATATTGGATAAAGATGTTATTATGATTCCGCTGCGTAGTTGTTCAAGTTGTTGATTTAAAAGATTAATTTATTTTGATGTTGGTTCGTCCAAAGTTTTAAAGTGTTATGTATCCATGTTGAATGCAATGGATTTTAAGTTGAATTTGTGGCATCCTGATTCAGTTGAATAACTTTTACAACTCTGATTTACATTTATATTGTCGGGTAGAATTGGGATATTACAAAGTTGGTATCAGAGCAAGTCGGCCCGTCCGACCAAGTTGTCGAGTCGTAGTTTAACAATCGAGTATTGTTAATTTGAGTTCTAACCATTGTTTATGTTGTATAGATAAGTTGAGATGGATGGAAATAATGATGCTGCACTTGCTGCTTCTTTAGAAGAAATTGCGCTTGCCGTGGAGAATCAGCCGAACACTGACGGGAATGCTGGATCTCGTAGTTTGGCGACTTTCCAGAGGGAGAATCCGCCTACGTTCAAAGGGAAGTATGATCCTGACGGAGTGTTGGATTGGTTGAAAGAGATTGAGAGAATCTTCCATGTGATGGACTGCACTCCAGCATAGAAGGTTCGGTATGGTACCTATGATCGGTGGGAATGAGAACTGACTATTTTGGAATGCCGGTTCGCGTTTTGCATTTGTGTTCGCAAAATGTCGCGGTAAGCAAGAGTCGCCACCGTCTTTTATTTTATCCAACAAGGAAAGGACAAAAGCACAGAAAAATTCCTTTTTGAGATATTTCTCGGGTTCGGGAGGTAAATTATAGAAAGGGAAGGTGTTAGCACCCTTTCTATCTGTGGTTATCCACGGACTCTTAGGTACTTGCTCATTGTGTTTTCAAAAGTTCGCTTTTCTTTGTGTTTGTGGGTTTGAAAAGAGTTTTTTTTGTTTTGAAGAGAGTGTAAGTGCGAAATGTTTTTTTTTGTTCTAAAAGGAGCAAGTACTTAAGAACCATCTACCTACTCAAAAAGGAATTAAATTGTGCTAATGTCCTTTAGACAATGTTATCCCACTATTGAGGAGTAGGTAGCATCGTCGTTGGAGTTTTCGGGTCAATTCGATTAAGGGTCGTGTGGTCACTAAAGCAATGTTAGGACGCCTTAGCGGTAACCCTAATATCCTAGATCATTTTTCCGAGGCAACCGTTTCGAGGCAACTATGATCTTTGGACAAGAGGGCGACCTCTAAAACTTCATATACTCAATGACCACGTTCGAGGCAACCAAGTGAGGTGTACCCTAAGAGTGGCATGTGCAAGTGTGTTATTTTTTCAGTTATTTATCTTTATACATGTCATGGGTGAGCTATGTTGATTTTAAGTTAAATATTGATCTTGTCATGCATTGCCTAGTTTATCAAACATCTAACAGTTAATATTGTGCGGAAATTAAATTGCGGAAAGTTAAATCTAAGCTATTACAAGGCGTCGGGTATTTACATCGTCAAAGACAAACCCTTTAATTTAAATTGTAGAAAGTAAAAATAAAGCGATTAAAAGTCCTAATTAAAACTATTACATACTCGAAGCAATTACATTATTGGATAAAAGATGAAACGCGTGTGAGAAAATTAAATCGGAGCGTATTTTAGGGTTTTGACCCTTTTTAAGAAAGAAAGAGATTTTTTTGTGATTTTTTGAATTAAATGGAAATTAAATTAAGTTAATAATTGAATCAATTAATTAAATGAAAACATTTTTGGTTTTTTATAATTAAGGAAATAAAATAAAAGTTAAAAGTTATTAAAAACCCTAATTCTACATTAATTTTATTTTGTTGCAAAAATGTTAAAATTAACCAAATTAACACTAAATTAATTAATTATTTATTTACAAAATAAAATAGTGAAATTAATAGTAATAATATTTTTTGTATTTTTTTTATTTTATTAAAAAATATTAATTGGTTAGTTTTTAACAAAATAAATAGAGAAAAAGAAATAAAAAGTAAAAGAAATACTCATGGGGGTTCAGGCCCAAATGGAGTGTGAAATAGAAAATCTCCAGGCCCATTAACGTTGGCCTTGGTTGACCTCTGTGATTCCATATGCGCCTGTTGACCAGGGACCATGGTGGATGTCCAACCTAAGCCATTGGATTTGATTTATGGGACACTTGGCGTTTGAGATCTTGGCAGAACATGATGGTCCACGCCTTGGATGCTACATGGAATAACCTGAAACAAAATTGTAACAAAGTTTTGGGGGACCTGGGATTCGAACCCAGGTCCCAAGGGGTTTTGGCACGCCTCCCTCACCAACTCAACTACGCTGCATATTTGTTATTGGATTAAACACTGATCATTATATGTAAAATAAAACGCTAAGCCTGGAATAAAAAAACGCGCTAATAATTTGAACTGGCCAATTACGCCTAGCCACGTTATCATCTTCTCCAAATATCCCTGGTTATTTACCTGCGGATTTTTATCCGCAGGAAAGTTCATGGGATGTTTCAAAAATCCTTCCTAGGCCATGTAAACGCAAGCTAAGGGTATCAATGTGATCGTCTCTCCTCCCTGAGCATCCCTGTACCATTTATTGGCCTTGATTTTTCCTGTATCCAAAATGCCTAAAAAACAAGAACAAGAACCCTAGATTCGGGCGCTATGTTACAGACCATGAAAACGAAATTGAATAATGCCAAAATGTTCTAAATCAAACGACAAACATAAATATGCAAAGATTTTAATGAAAGGATGCAAGAATCAGAGGTTTGGATTTCGTGTTCAGAGCTTGGTTCGTGGACACTTACAGTGAGTTTCAGGCGATGAGAAGGCTTGGTTCCGGTTGCTTTCGCTTCAGGGGATTTCCAGCAAGGGACTGATGTCAAGCTTTTGCTTTGAATCGAGCTCTAAGGTGGATTTCAGATTCCAAGTTTTCAAGCTTTTTCTCAAACTTCTTCTGGCCGTTTCAGCAATGCTTAGGGCGTGTTCTTGATCTCTATGGCTTGTGTGTACATAAGGGAATGAATTAGGTTAATCACTTGGGCCTTAATCCATGAGAATTGAAGAATTGAGATGTGATTTGATCTTCCATTATCAAGTTTCCAAATTTGTATCAAATCTAATTTTTTATGCATAAAAAAGCTTGATACGAATTTGATTTGATGAATCATGATAATTGAAAGCTGCAATGATCAAAAAGATATCATTCCATCCATTTTTAGATTTTATTTGAATTAATATTGATTTAAATGAATTAAATCAATAAAAATTAAATAAAATAGAAAAATAAATGATCGGTCATGAAATTAAAGATGGGACACATGTGTGGTGTGATAAGACCAAATCAAGTGGAAAAAAGTGGGCCCTTTTGTCAAAAATTGGAATTTTGAGGATAGTTGACTTTTGGCAATTTTGGAAAAATGCCCAACTTCAACAATGCATAACTTCTTCAATTTTGAACCTTTGGAGGTGTTCTTGGACTTTTTAGAAACCTTGAGATGTCCCATAACCAACCCTTTTGGTCTCATCGCATTTTGATATTCCATGCTTAAGTTACAAGCTTTGGAAAAAAAAAGTGTTTTTGTTGACTTTCAAAAATGACCTATAATGTCCAAATTTGTAACTTCTTGTGAGTGCATTTCTTGATCTTGGGGTGTGAAGATGGATTGTAGAAATTGCATCCTCTTCAAAATGAGCTTTGGATGGGTCATTTCTCATAAAGTATGAGAAAGTTATGCTTGGTCAAAGTTGAGTTGACTTTTCCTGCAAAACCCTAATGTAGCAACGTTTGAATCTTGATGAATCTTGAGAAATCCTTGATGAATCATGATCAACCCTTGATCAAATGATGAATTATCCTTCAAAATGAGAATGTTGACAAAAAATCTTGAGGTTTGACTATTTGTAGGTCACAGTTGACTTTTGCCCTAGCACAGTCGATTTTTGGACCTCTTGAGCAATTGACTGACCAAACTTCCTCTGCAAGGCTTGAAATTTGACATGGATGAACTTAAGAACATATTAGGACATTGGAAAGCACTTGAGGTCATTTGGATGTAAGGTCCTTGATGCAACACAAAACCCTAATTTTGAATTGACTGCCTTAGGAGGTGATTTGACTGTCCAACTCTTGAGCAATCTTGAACACTTGGAGATGATTCTTGACATGTCTTGAGAAATATGGGAGGGAAAATTTTGGGGTACAACAGTTGCCCCTGTTCAATCTTCTTAAACCTGAGGATAGATTGGCGTTAGGGCCTTTCGTGATCCGAAGGTGGAAGGTGATTGAACACTAGAGTGCCCACAAATTTGCACTCACATGAAGTAGTATTTGTCTTGTGATGTCGGGAATGGGCTTACAGATGCCATTTGGAGATTGATGATGGGAGATGGACTTAACGATGCCATCTGAAAGAGTGTCGATCGCGTAAGAGATTCCTTAGCGAGAGCTTGTATACCTGTTGTTGAGGGAGATTCTGCTGGGAAATGCTGCTCTTTGTCTTAGGAGAAATAGAACTTTAGGAGCTTCGATCGTCCGTTATTCTACTGGTGGAATCATCTCTATTGAAGAGGCGAGAGTGAACTATTATCTGGTCATAATCCAGGCTTCATAGTGATAAGACCGACTGCTATCTGGTCGTAACCCAGGCTTTACAGTGACTTACATGGGAGATGAGATTAAACTTGCTATCCAGTCGTAATCCAGGCTTCGTAGTACTCTTGGTTGCTATCTAGTCGTAATCCAGTCTTCACAACATCTTCTATCATTATCTGGTCGTAATCCAGGCTTCATGGTCTTGTATTGCTTTCTGGTCGTAATCCAGGCTTCACAATAACTTGCTGAGTTGTTATTCGGTCGTGATCCGGGCTTCACGGCTTGTGTTTATGATATACCACTATCTGGTCGAATCTAGGCTTCATGGTGCTTACTGAGCTGCTATCCGGTCGTAATCCGGGCTTCATGGCTCACTGGGGAATAAACTATTATTCGGTCATTCTCCGGGCTTCATAGCTTACTTTTGAGAGATATCATTATCTGGTCGTAATCTAGGCTTCGCGGTAGTCTGATATTGTTATCCGGTCGTAATCCGGGCTTCACAATATGCTGTAGAAATCAAGATACTGTCCGGTCGTACCCGAGCTTCATAACTTGAATTTTGATTGTATCTTTCCTGAAAGGTAAAGGTCAGTCTTATGCAATGCATGATATGGATCAAACAATGATGTTCTCAAAATAAATGAGATTGTGTTGTATGATACTCATGCATATGTCACGATGTATGGATATGTAATGTCTTAGCTGGGGAAAATAAATCTCGGATAGCTGCTAGAGAATAGAGTTGGATTCTTCGTTTCCACTGGGGATGATGAACGAAGATGATAAACTTGCGGGAGAGTATAACTCCGTTGAGGAATAAACTGATGAGAAGATTACTCCGAGGGGAATTACTCTGTGGGGAGGATATGCTCTGCTGAGGACTTTGACGATAAACTCCGCTGGGGATTCTGTTGATAAGCTCTGCTGGGGATTTCAATGATAAACTCCGCTGGGGATGATTTTAATGATAAACTCCGTTGGGGATGATTTTAGGCTTGCTGGGGAATATCTTTATACTCCGCTGAGGAATATTAAGACCTTCTGAGGATACCAAACCTTTTTAGCGCTGATGGTGGATGAACTCTGCTTGGGGAGAGTATTGCTGATTTGTTCATAGCTGCAAGTCTCAGTTGGGAGAGCTACCATTACTGCCTTATTCTGCGGGGAATGAAGGTATCTTAGCCATATTTTTCAGCTGAACCCAACTTGTACCTGACGGACAGAGCAACCATACAGCCTGGACAATTCTTATTGCCCCTGTTTCTGCGGGAGAAGGTGCCTGCGGAGGCCTTGTGGATCGAGTATTATCCCAACCTATGAGGTGCTTGGTATCTTTCGATTGAAATGACAAGTCTTCTTCTGGTAGGCAAGTGACGAGATGACGGGACATAGTCGTACGCTTTGATCCCTAATTTTTGCCTGGACCGCCCTTTCGGGTTTTCAATCCACCGGGATACCCTTTTCTGCCCAAGCCGCCTTTTCAGGTTTTCGACTTGCCGGGTGTACAGATTTTTTCCATTTTTATCCCTAATTTTTGCCCGAACCCTTTTGGTTCGTCGGGAAGCCCTTATTTTTGCCTAGGCCAGTCGACCTAGCGGGTCTTTGATTATGCGTAGTATTTTCTGATTATGTCCATGCTCTCAGGATGTAGGGAGGTGTCACTGTCGGTAGTGTTGTGTTGCCATACTACCAGAAGATCTTCGTTTGATCATGCAAGATTCGTTGCTGGAATTCATGTCCAATGCCCCAATTGATTCAGATGGAGATTTTCCCCTGGCTATTTGACATTTTGAGAGATTCCTTGAATCTTGACTTGACTGCCCCAGATGATGGACAATGATCATGTCGTTCCCCTTGGTTGGAAGTGTTTTTTCCACTTGAGGTGATCCTTTTATTGAGAAGGTTTTTGTTCCCTAGATATTCGTCGTGCGAATTTCTCTGCTGTTTGAACAAATAGTCCTATGCAAACAAAGTTATTTTAAGAATGCAAAGCTTATGTCTGTCTTGAAGTTTTTAAAAATGCATTTTTTCAGTAAGATAGGAAAATTTTGTAAAATGTGACGTCAACTCAGGATTTACAGCAAGCCCTACAGGAGTTAGGATACCTTTTGTAACAGTATGCTTTCGAACTAACCCATGCTTCAGCTAGGAGTTTTAAAGGTTATATTGTGGCCTGGTTCACGGTTTAAGAAACAAAGGATAAAGGCTCAAATTTTATTTGTACCCACCCGTTCTTCATGATGTTCTTCGATCCTAAACTCAGCTAATCATGCATTAGATCTTGTTTGAGTCTTTGCTCTGACATACCAGTGATGGTTCGGATACTGACAATTTATTTTAAACAGGCAGTCATTTTGTTGAGAGTTTGCAGGACCTCTTTCTTTTTTATTTTATTATCCCTGTCTTTTTCCTGAACTGTTTCTTTTGTAATTACAGTCAACGGGATGCCCCTGTTTTGTAAGTCTCCTTCATAGGTTTTGACTTGATGGGCTTTTATTTTTTAGAGATAATGACTGCCCGTCCTTACGATTATACGGAACCAACACCGTCTTTTGTTTCGGAAGGACTTCTTTGATGTCATTCATTGTGCACCTGGATCAACTGAGAAAACTACCCTGCCCCAGGTTGTGATTAAGGGTTTTAATTTGTGAAAAGAAAAACTCCAACTTCTTTGGCTCAAAGGGTTGACTAGGGATTATCTTCCTTATAACTCCACTGTTTAGGATTTGAAACAATGCCTGTACCTCGTCAGCGGGGTCTGTTCAAAAGCATACTGTAGAGATTTTGATATCATTTTCGTCATCCTCCCTCTAAAGGCTTAGAAAAGAAAAAAATTTAATCGAGAGTTGATCATCACAAAAAATGAAAGTAATTTGAATATAGTGAAATACGAATGGATTGATTCAAAACAGACATATGCAATGCATTGTGTTGTACCCCAAAATTTGCCCTCTCATGTTTCCCAAAGTCTTCCCCCTGCATGGTTGATCACAAACTCTTGCCCAAGGAAAAGGAAAAATTTTGAGTGTTGCTTTAAGTACATTTCGATTGGCATTTTGAAAGACCCTTCGATTGGTGTTCTGAAGGAGCCTTTCGATTAGAATTATGGACAGGCATTTCGATTGGCATTCTGAAAGACCCTTCGATTGGTGTTCTGAAGGAGCCTTTCGATTGGCATTATGGACAGGCATTTCGATTGGCATTCTGAAAGACCCTTCTATTGGTGTTCTGAAGGAGCCTTTCGATTGGCATTATGGACAAGCATTTCGATTGGCATTATGGACAAGTGCTTCGATTGGCATTATAAAAGTGTCCTTCGATTGGAGTTCCAAAAGGTCCATTCGAAGAAGCATTCAAAGGGTCCATTCGAAGAAGCTTTCGAAGAGCATTCGAAGTCTGCCATCAGCCCATTCGAAAGGGAGCATTCGAAGTCTACCATCAGCCCATTCTAAGGGGAGCATTCGAAGGCCAGTTGTGATCAGTGGATCTGGAACTGACTGTTTAAAGCTGGTTTCGCGAAATGTCGCGGTAAGCAAGAGTCGCCACCGTCTTTTATGTTCTCCAACATGGAAAGGACAAAAGCACAGCAAAATTCCTTATTGAGAATAGTTCTCGGTTCGGGAGGTAGATTTATAGAAAGGGAAGGTGTTAGCACCCTTTCTATCCATGGTTATCCATGGGCTCTTAGGTACTTGCTCATTTGTGTTTTCAAAAGGTTTGCTTTTCAATTGTGAGTGAGTTTGAAAAAGTTTCTTTGAAAGTTTCAGATCGACTCTTGTATCAGTCCTCAAGAGTGTTTGAAAAATTGTTTTGAAAGCTTTTTGAAAGTGTCGGTGTGAAAAGAGTTTTTGGATTTGTTTTGAATTAGAGCAAGTACCTATGAGTTGTCTACCTACCCTAAGGAATTAGGCTGTGTAAATGTCCTTAAGGTAATTCCATCCCACCATTGAGAGGTAGGTAGCACCACCGTTGGAGGTGTTCGGGTCAATTCGTTTGTTAGGGACAGTGTGGTCACCAGAGCAACAGTAGGAAACCTTAGAAGCTACCCTTATGCCATAGATCATGGACATAAGGACTTACTAAAACGTCCTATACTCGACGACCACGTTTCGAGGGGCAAGGCAACAGTGAGGCGTACCCTAAGAGTGGTGTGTGAATTCGTGTGTCATTTTCAGTTTATGTTTTATCTTGATCATGCATTGGGTGAGCTACGCTTCGAGTTTATTTTAGGCCATTCATTCTTTCATGTGATTAACAGTTTAAAGGTGTGGAAATTAAAGTGCGGAAAATAAAGGTCCTACGCTATTACAAGGCGCGGGTCTATACATCGCCAAATTAACAAAGACCCGTTTTTTAATAAAATACGGAAAGTAAAGGTCCTAATCATTATTACAAAGCTTTGGGGCAATTACATAATATTAAAAAGAAAAATAAGAACAAACGCGTGAGAAAAGAAATTGGAATCGAATGTGCGAGGGCGTTGGACCCTTTAAAGAAATTAAATTGAAATTGAAAATTAATTAATTATTTAATAAGAAAGGGAATATTTTTTATGTTTTTTTTTGTATTTAATAAAAATAAAGAAAATTAAAAGGAAAAGAAACCCTAATTCTACATGTTTTTAATTATTAAGGAAAAGAATTAAAGTTTAAACCTAATTTACTCTAATTAATTAATTACATATTTATTTACAAAATTAATTAATAATTATTTATAATAATAATAAGAAATTATTTATTAAAAAAAGGAAAAAACACTAAAAAATCTAATGTCTACACATTTTATTTATTTAGAAAAAAAGTTAAAGTTAAAACCCTAAATTATACTAAATTAATTATCTAAGATTTGTTTACAAAAATATTAATGATTTGAAATATTGAATAAACACATTTTTATTTTTATGATTTCTGACTTTTTTGTATTATATAAATTATTTGGTGAATTAAAGGAAAACAATTAATTAAAAAGAATAAATAAAAGAATAAAAGGAAAAATAAATGAAAGTTGGAAATTAGACAAACCATGGGGGTATCTGGCCCCTTTGGAGGTATTTTTGTGAGAATTTTGGCCCAATGGAACAAGCCCTGTTTGACTTCTTTGATTGAGTGGGAAGCAGTTGACCAATGCGTATGGTGGAATTCACATGATGGCCATTAGATTGAGGCTCTGGGCGCGTGGCAAGCCAGATGGTGAGGTTGTATGATGTTCCTTTGACTGAATGCTACGCTGGAACATGTTACAAACAAAATTATTGAGAAATATGGGGGACCTGGGAATCGAACCCAGGTCCCAACGCTTGCAACTAGCCTTTTCCACCAACTGAGCCATTTAACACATTCGTTAGTATAATGAAAGATAAATAATGTAAATGAAATATACGCTTATGATATGGAACCAACAAAAAGGCGCGCCAGATTCAAACTAACCAACCATGTCCTTACAACTCAGCGTCTTCTTCGTTTGCCTGGAAATAAAACAAGAGATAGAGGGGGTTTTAAACCCCCACTAATTGTAATACACAAAAATAGCGATTAGCATATAGTCCATCATAAATTGAGCGCGAGGTGGTCAATTGTTTCGTCCAGATGCCCTGATTCTAATGGCACTATTTTGGTTGGCCAATTTTTCCTTAAACGTAAAACCCCAAATCTGGAGCTTTGAAACCCTAAGCAACGTTCATGGTAACTTTCTATACAGGCAGACATTCTTCAATTGAATTGTGCCATTAGCTTCAGAATCATCATATTAGTATAAATCAAACATTAAAACGTATGGAAAATGCATGTAAATTCAAATACGATTAAGAAAATTTTCATGAACAGGGCGATTGCGTTCTACCACTTCTTCGAGTATGATGACTTGGCTTTGATTGGAAAAGATTCCTGGTAGTGTCAGGAGTCTATTGGAATGACCTTTGATCTTTGAAACAAGCTCTCGCTATGAAAACAGTTTCTCACTTTTTGTCAAAAAAATGCAAGTTTGTTCTTTCTCTTCTGCGCAGCTTCTCTGTCCTTGTGCATTAGGTTATGTTTGCATATGTATGTAGCATGATTAGGTCAAGCAAAACAAGCCCATAATCCTTTGCATTGATGATTTTGCATATTTGATTTTTCATGATCTTTTTCAATCTTTTTCATGCCTTTCTTATGCCAATCATTGAAGATTCTTTCCTTTTGAGGGATGCATGAAATATTGAGCTCTTAATGGGAGAATATGCTGCATAAAAAGATTCAAAACCTTTATTTTAGTATATTTTCATAATTAATTTTAATTAAATGAATTAATAGGATTAACAACTCAATTAATTAATTAAAAATAATAAAATAACTCCCCTTTGGGTCAATGGGTCGTGCATGGCCTTTGGGTGATGATTCATGGAAGAAATTGAGGCCCATTAGCAATTTTGAGGCATTTGAAGCAAAGTTGATTTTTTCAAAATTCCCAAAAATTTTCCAACTTCCACAAGGCATATCTTGCTCAATTTTTAAGCTTTGATCATGTTATTGGACATTTTGGAAAGGTCTTGAAGTCCTATAACCAATGGCTTTGGTCCCATGTCATTTTGATTTACCAATCTCAAGTTATGGTCTTTGACTTAAAGTGTCTTTTTGTTGACTTTTGAAAATGACCTATAATGTTGGGATTGATAACTTTTTGTGAGAGCATTTCTTGGACTTGAAGTGTGAAGATGAGTTGTAGGAAATGTCATTCTCTTCAAAATGAGCCTTGGATGGAATTTTTCTGATAAACCATGTGGAAGTTATGCCTTGGTCAATTTGCAGTTGACTTTTTCAACTGTCCAAAAATAGAAACTTTTGCATCTTGAGACTTTTTGAGCCATGCTTTGAGAATCATGATCAAGAATTGATCAAATGATGTTTGTGGCTTCAAAATAAGATGTTGACCAAAAATTTGGATTTTTGACAGTCAAATGACCATTTTGCCCCTGCAGTTGACTGTGAAGCATTTAGGGTTTTTGACTGTGCAATCTGGTGCTGTGAGTCTTGAAACTTGGTATGAGGATGCTTGACAATGTTTATAGGCATGTGGGACTTGTTTGGACCCTTGAAAGCTTCAATTTCTCTGCAAGAACCAAATACCTAATTTCTGACTGTTAGGAGGCAATTGGACTGTGCAATCCTTGGGAGATTTTGAACCTTGATCTTTGAAGAAATCTTGGAGAATATGGGAGGGAAAATTTTGGGGTACAACAGTTGCCCCTGTTCAATCTTCTTAGACCTGAGGATGTAGATTGGTTGTCGTGCCTTTCGTAGTCCGAAGGTGGAAGATGATTGAACACTAGAGTGCCCAGAAATTTGCACTCACATAGTAGAATGTCAGCAGCATGATGTAGGGAATGGGCTTACAGATGCCATTTGGAGACTGATGGATAGGAGGATGGGCTTATAGATGCCATCTGAAAGTGTGATAGAACCTTGTCGGGAATGGGCTTATAGATGCCATTTGGAACTGTCGGTATGCGGACGGGCTTATAGATGCCATCTAGGTGTCGATTGCGTAAGAGATTCCTTAGCGAGAACCTGCGTACCTCAGCAGGATGACGAATGGATCAGGGACGATTACTACCTCAACGGGACGATGAGAGAACCTTGGGCGATTACTACCTCAACAGTAATGATGAGAGAACCTTGGGCGATTACTACCTCAACAGTAACGATGAGAGAACCTTGGGCGATTACTACCTCAACAGTAACGATGAGAGAACCTTGGGCGATTACTACCTCAACAGTAACGATGAGAGAACCTTGGGAGATTACTACCTCAACAGTAACGATGAGAGAACCTTGGGTGATTACTACCTCAACAGTAACGATGAGAGAACCTTGGGCGATTACTACCTCAACAGTAACGATGAGAGAACCTTGGGCGATTACTACCTCAACAGAAACGATGAGAGAACCTTGGGAGATTACTACCTCAGCAGTAACAATGAGAGAACCTTGGGTGATTACTACCTCAACAGTAACGATGAGAGAACCTTGGGCGATTACTACCTCAACAGTAACGATGAGAGAACCTTGGGGCGATTACTACCTCAACAGTAACGATGAGAGAACCTTGGGCGATTACTACCTCAACAGTAACGATGAGAGAACCTTGGGGCGATTACTACCTCAACAGTAACGATGAGAGAACCTTGGGCGATTACTACCTCAACAGTAACGATGAGAGAACCTTGGGCGATTACTACCTCAACAGAATGATGAAGGAATCTTGGATGTCTTCTACTGAGTCTTCATCAGGAAAATCTTTAGGAATCGATTTAACTGGACCAGATAAGGCCTTTGACTGGATCGGCATCAGAAAAATCTTTAGGAGTCGATTTAACTGAACCAGATAAGGTCTTGGAATCTTCAACTGGGTCTTCATCAGGAAAATCTTTAGGAATCGATTTAACTGGACCAGAGAAGGCCTTTGACTGGATCGGCATCAGAAAAATCTTTAGGAGTCGATTTAACTGAACCAGGCAAGGTCTTGGAATCTTCAACCGGGTCCTCATCAGGAAAATCTTTAGGAATCGATTTAACTGGACCAGAGAAGGCCTTTGACTGGATCGGCATCAGAAAAATCTTTAGGATTCGATTTAACTGAACCAGGCAAGGTCTTGGAATCTTCAACTGGGTCTTCATCAGGAAAATCTTTAGGAATCGATTTAACTGGACCAGAGAAGGCCTTTGACTGGATCGGCATCAGAAAAATCTTTAGGAGTCGATTTAACTGAACCAGGCAAGGTCTTGGAATCTTCAACTGGGTCTTCATCAGGAAAATCTTTAGGAATCGATTTAACTGGACCAGAGAAGGCCTTTGACTGGATCGGCATCAGAAAAATCTTTAGGAGTCGATTTAACTGAACCAGGCAAGGTCTTGGAATCTTCAACTGGGTCCTCATCAGGAAAATCTTTAGGAATCGATTTAACTGGACCAGAGAAGGCCTTTGACTGGATCGGCTTCAGAAAAATCTTTAGGAGTTGATTTAACTGGACCAGGCAAGGTCTTGGAATAGCTGAGAACTTAACTGGATCTTTCCTGAAAGGTAAAAGTCAGTCGTATGCAATGCATGATATGGATCAAGCAATGATGTTCTCAACATGAATGAGATTGTAAGATATGATGCGTATGTGCATGCTATAATGTATGAAGATGTGATGTTTATGAAATGTGTTTTCGTCTAGGAAAGTAAATCCTTGACAGGTGTCGGGAAGTCAATTCCTGGGCTGATGTTGAAGAATAGTGCTTCTTGTTTCCGCTGGGGGTGATAGTTGCAAGAATGAACCGGTAGGAGAAAATGACTCCGCTGGGGAATAAACTTGGAGATTACTCTGCGGGGAAAATTACTCTAGCGATCTTGCTGGGGAAAATGCTCTGTGGGGAGAGAAGTACTTTGCTGAGATAGAATGAGAACTCCGCTGGGGGGTAGGAAGACTTCGCCGGGGACGATCTTTCCGTGGTTACTGGATGAGGATAACCCAGTTATATCCTGGTGGGGAAATAACCTTTGAATAAAAACCGGGAGACGCGTTCGTGCTCTACAGGGGTAAGCTTCCAGAATCTACTGGGGATAAGCTTTCTGCTGGGGAGGTGGTTTCCACTTTCCTGGGGAGACTTCTGGACTGGACTCTCCTGGGGAAATTTTGAACTGTTCTTTTTGTAAGTTGAAAGAGGGAACCTGTGTAGGGTTACTTTGAGGTTGAGCTCGTGTGAAGCTGCATTTGGAATTGAAGGAAACCTGTGTGGGGTTTACTGATGACGAGTCCGTGTAAAACTGCATCCTGGAAAAGGTAAAACCTGGGTAGGGTTTCTGATGAGGAGTCCGTGTAAAACTACGTCTGGGGAGAGAGAACCTGTGTAGGGTTTCTTCGGGGTAAGTTCGTGTAAAAACTTCTGGAGGAACCGGGGTAAGGTTACTTCGGGATAAGTCCGTGTAAGACTTCTGGAGGAACCGGGGTAAGGTTACTGCAGGATAAGTTCGTGTAAAACTTCTGGATGAACCGGGGTAAGGTCATCTTGAGATAAGTCCGTGTAAGACTTCTGGAGGAACCGGGGTAAGGTTACTGCAGGATAAGTTCGTGTAAAACTTCTGGAGGAACCGGGGTAGGGTTACTGCAGGGCAAGTTCGTGTAAAACTTCTTGATGAACCGGGGTAAGGTCATCTTGAGACAAATCCGTGTAAGACTTATGAAGGAACCGGGGTAAGGTCACTGCAGGATAAGTTCGTGTAAAACTTTGGGAGGAACCGGTGTAGGGTTACTATGAGATAAGTCCGTGTGAGACTTCTGGAGGAACCGGGGTGAGGTTACTGCAGGATAAGTTCGTGTAAAACTTCTTGAGGAACCGGGGTAAGGTTACCTTGGGATAAGTTCGTGTAAAACTTTAGGAGGAACCGGGGTAAGGTTACCTTGATGATAAGTCCGTGTAAGACTTCTTCTGAAAGAAAAGGAACCGGTGTAGGGTTACCTGAGATGGGTCCGTGTAAGACTTTATCTGAAAATTGAGAAGGAACCGGTGTAGGGTTGCCTGAGATGGGTCCGTGTAAGACTTTATTTGAGAAGGAGAAGGAACCGGTGTAGGGTTGCTTCATGATAATCAAGTAGATAATTATCCCGTTTGGTTTCGGATATTAACCCACGATCAGTTGTTCATAGAATCTTCCTGGCTTGTTACCGGTGTTGATCTGGATCTTGTAAAGGTAGATGGTAATCATCTTTTGATTGGCCTTTCCTTGGTACCTTGGTTGACAGAGCAACTGGATCGCCCGGACAACTTATTATTGCCCCTGTTTCTGAGGTGAGAGAAGAAGATACCTTGTGGAGGTGCTTGATGACTGCCGATTGACAAGTCTTCCTTTTGGTAGGCAAGTGACGAGATGCCAGGACATAGTCGTACGCTCCTGATCCCTAACTTTTGCCTGGACCGCCCATTCGGGTTTTCGGTCCACCGGGATACCCATTTTTGCCCAAGCCGCCTTTTCAGGTTTTCGACTTGCCGGGTGTACGGATTTTTCATTTCATCCCTTATTTTTGCCCGAACCCTTTTGGTTCGCCGGGAAGCCCTTATTTTTGCCTAGGTGTGTCAACCTAGCGGGTCTTTGATTTTGCGTAGTATTTTTTCGACTATGTCCACGCTCTCAGAATGTAGGGATGTGCCCCTGTTGTTGCATTGCCATGCCACCAGAAGATGTCTGATCAGGCAGGATTCGTTGTCGGAATGTCCCAGGTGATCCAGATGGAGATTTGCCCCAAGTTGGTTGGCCTTTTGAGAGATTCCTCGAATCTTGACTTAACTGCCCCAGATGATGGACAAGGATCATGCCATGCCCCTTGATTGGAAGAGCGTTTGTCCATTAGACATTCATCGTACGAACTCTTATGCTGTTCAAACAAATGGTCATATGCAAACAATGTTATTTTAAGAAAGCAAAAGCTTATGTCTGTCTTGAATTTTGAAAATGCATTTTTTGTAAAACAAGTGAAACTTTCTGTAGACTGTGATGTCAACTCAAGATTTTACAGCGAGCCTTAAGGAGTCAGGATACCTTCATAACAGTATGCTTTCGAACTAACCCATGCTTCAGCTAGGACTTTTAAGGGTTATAACGTGGCCTGGTTCACGGTTTAAGAAACAAAGTATAAAGGCTCAAATTATTTGTACCCACCCGCTCTTCGTGATGTTCTTCAAACCTAAACTCAGCTGATCGTGCGTTAGACCTTGTTTGAGTCTTTACTTTGATATACCAGTGATGGTTCGGATATTGACGATTTATTTTGAATAGGCAGTCATTCCTTTTTTGTTGTTGAGGGTTTGTAGGACCTCTTTCTTTTTTTGATTTCGTTATCCCTGTTTTTGCCTGAACTGTTTCTTTTTGTGGAATTACAGTCAGCGGGATGCCCTAGTTTTGTAAGTCTCCTTCATAGGTTTTGACTTATTGGGCTTTGGTTTTGATAGATAATGACTGCCTGTCGTTATAATTATTCGGAACCATCACTGTCTTTTTTTGTTTTATAAGGACCTCTTTGATGTCGTTCGTTGTGCACTTGGATCAACTGAGAGAACTACCCTGCCCCAGGTTATGATTGAGGGTTTTAATTTTCGAAAATAAAAGCTCCTACTTCTTTGGCTCAAAGGGGTTGACGAGGGATTATCTTCCTTATTACTCCAGTGTTTAGGAATTGAAACAATGCATGTACCTCATCAGCGGGGTCTGTTCAAAAGCATACTGTAAAGATTGTGGTATCTTTTTCGTCATCCTCCCTCAAGAGGCTTAGAATTTTCAATCAATAGTTGATCATCACAAAAAATATGAAAACAGTTTTAAGCATAGTAAACATAATTACTTCAAAACAGACACGTGTAATGCATTAATGAAATAATAGAGTTTGACATGAATAAAATGTTTGAATAATCAAAGAAAAATACAACTTGAACATTCGAATGAACAAAAGTTTTTTCAATCTCAGGACTCGTCACTTCGAATGGTGAATCTTGTAGGGATGGCAGGAGCATTCAGCCTGACCCACTTGGGTGAAATCCACTGCCCCTTCATTAATCAGGTCTTGGATCTTGTTCTTTAGAGCCCAGCAGTCGTTAGTGTCATGTCCAGGACTATCATAGTGGTATGCACATCTTTCCTCAGGATTGTACTTTAGGGAGGTTGTGTTGAGATTCTTAGGAGGGTCCCTTAACGTCACCAGATTCAACCTCAACAATTGTTGTAAAACTTGAGACGGTGACACGTTGAGCTTGGTGAACTGCCTTTTAGGCTTGTCTGGCTTGCTCTGATCAGCCCGTTGTTCTTGGCGAGGTCGTTGTTGGACCTGTGAAGTAGTAGCAGCTTGGAGAGGCCCGTTCATTAAACCAAACCTTTGACTTCTTGGAGGCTGATTAATGACTTGGTCCCTGACTTGGACTGGTTGTTTCGTGTTGTATCTGTCTTGATGGAGTTGACTGATCATGGTCCTCAACTCTTCTTGCTCCCGAGCTAAACCTTGGATGAGAGCCCTTTGCCCCAGCATTTGGGTTTTCAATGTGTCTACCTCAGCTTGTAGACGTTTCAGTCGTTCGTCCTTGTCATCCTCAGGACCTTTCTTGGCCAGATTCCCCATGAGGAGTGTCCTTAACTCTTCCTGCCCCTTGGATAGGCTTAGAAAGATCTCCCTGAACTGAGTCTCTTGAGCATGAAGACCCTGGTTATCTTGTTGGGAAGCCATGGCTGAAATAAACAGCGAAGATGGTAAGTGACCTGTCAAAAGGGTACCTGTAATGCAATGATATGTATGTATATATATGCAATGTTTTCAAGGATCTCGCAGGATAAACAAGAAAAATTGTTAGGATTTGAATCCGGTAGCTTGATTGAAGGAACTGCATGTTGTTGAGAGTCCTTCTTCAAGAGTCAAGGCTCACCACATCGAGTGGGTCATAGCCCCTGACTCGAGTTATCATGCTTGGATTTCTAGACAACCTTGGCTAGAGGAAAATAAATCCCTTTTGCCCCTTGCTTGACATTTGATTCATCATTGAAGGGGTGAAAAACACAAGAAGGGGGGGTTGAATTGTAAAACTGGAATCTTAAAGCAATTGACAAGATATTTTTATCCTGGTTCGTTTGATCTCAAACTACTCCAGTCCACCCGTCAAGGTGATTTCGCCTCTCTCCAACGAGGTCTTAATTCACTATATTCAACTGAATATTACAGACTGCTTTAACAACTGCTAAAGCCTTCTTGATTCAAACCACAATCCGGTTTGTCAAGGCAACACTTTCTTACAAAGGTATAAAACAATGTGTGTGAATGTTTTCTACAAAACTTTATCACAACTGTGATGTATACACAAGTTGAAGCTTAGAATACTAGGTTGCTAAACACTAATGGAGTATCAGAGTTTGTGGTTTAGCAAAACTGGTAGATGAAGATTATTGTTCATCTTTGTGCGTGTAGAGATTTGGAGAGCATTAGCCATTATAATCTTCGAAGCCTTGTTTATATAGCACTTGAGAAGATGAACGTTGAATGCAATATTCTTGATTCAATGCTAATAACAAGCTTTCCTTTTTGAGCAGATCTTGTCTGGAATGAAGCCGTTGGAATTAATTAGCGTTCAATGCACAGTACCGTTGCTTCTTCAATGCACGATCTGGCTTGGCTCATTCTGATTCTGCTTCGCTGCTGATGAACTATTTGTTTCTGTATCAGAGTGTTTACGCGCAGTTCTGTTCATCAAGCTTCAGCATGTACGTGAGTTGATCATCTGATCTTGACGTTCTGATTCAGCAACTTCTGATGCTGGTGTATGAAATCAAATTCTGATGCTGAATAAGTGATCTTGCTTATTTTAATCAGCGAGTCTGCAAGTCAGAGCATAGTAATTTTAGGCAGCATATAATTCAAACATGAAACATATAAATACTATATCTTTTCACTTTGTTATCATCAAAACTCAAATATAGGGTAGTAGATTCAAACATTGTTCTAACAATCTCCCCCTTTTTGATGATGACAAAAACTAGATATTTTAAATGAAAAATAACGTGAAAAGGTATCTGGGAAATGTTTCAGAGTTAGGAAGTAAGGAGAAGTTAGAGTTAAGAGATACTCCCCCTGAGTTTGTTACTTCCCTTTGATATACGTGTTCTTCAGGATCAGATCTTTTTTCTTTCTTTGAACATCAGATTATAAGAGTCTTTGACTTATCAGAGAGCAGAGCTTCAGAGCTTTTCCTGTCAGAGCTTTGCTTTGGATCAGAGTGTTAGATCGATCAGAACTTCATATTTGATCAGAGAAACATGAGCTTCTAGCTTCTAGTCTTCATAGTGTTCAGGAGCTTCCTTGTGCCTGTAGACTTAAAACACAACAGAAAAACATTTCAAGTAATAGAGTTAGAATGTTTGAGGATTTCTGTCTAGTTAGCCGTTATTGATTTTAAATATCATTCTTGTTCTCCCCCTTTTTGTCAGCAATCAAAAAGTGTTGGTGATGTGCTAAAACAATTTAGATCAGAAAAACAAATTATATTAAAATAGTTCAGAGCAAAAGAACATTACACAAACATAGTCAAAACAGTACATCAGAAAATGAAGAAGGCATGAAAAAGTTATGCATGAAAAAGATTTAAGGTTGAGGGGGCATGCGTGAGAACAGGCTTTCCAGCATTGCTTGAATCTTTTCAGAAGTTTCATTCTGCTTCTGAACCATGTTGACAACAGTGTCAATCTTGCTGTCCTGTACATCCATTCTTGCTTTCATAGAATGAAGGATTAATGTGCTTAAATAGAGTTTTCAAAAAATTATTTTGAAAAATTAAACGTTTTTAAGAGAGAGAAAAAAAATAATGATTGCCATTTAACAAGCGTGATTACTTTTCATTAAATGCTTGCTGATTTTGAGGGATTTGAGAAAGATACTTAAAAACGGTTACCAGACATGTGTCTCAATGCACCCAATCAGCGCTTTGCCTTCTCAGAAGCGTGCACGCGTTCTGCTTCAGAGATTTGCTGATGATTGGATGACACTTGTTTGATGTAGTGATCAGCACGTCTGTCTTTGAGATTAGACTCTCAGATCTTTAGACTTGCATCTGATACAATCTGCATGTTCTATCTTTCTGAAACGAGATTGATCAGAAGTTCACAGTAAAAATAATTACATTCTGAAGATAAATATATGGAATTAAAACATTTTCATTCTGGGCATACTTTCATGCTGAGATGTTTCAGAATGAAATTAAACCTATCTTCTGAAAGGGGTTTAGTAAAGATATCAGCCCATTGATGGTCTGTATCTATAAATTTTAAGTTCAAAATACCTTTCTGAATATAGTCCCTAATGAAATGATGCTTTATTTCTATATGCTTAGCTCTAGAATGTAAAATAGGATTCTTACTTAAGCAAATAGCAGAAGTATTATCACAAAGAATAGGAATGTTACTCTCAAAAATCTGGAAGTCTTCAAGCTGACTTTTCATCCAGAGCATTTGTGTGCTACATCCTGCTGCTGCTATGTACTCAGCTTCTGCTGTTGACAGAGCAATTGTTGATTGCCTTTTGCTGGACCACGAGATCAGATTTTCTCCCAGAAACTGGCAGCTTCCAGAAGTACTTTTACGTTCCACTCTGTCTCCAGCAAAATCAGCATCACAGTAGCCTACTAAGCTGTAATCACTAGATTTTCTATAAAACAAACCCAGATTAGTAGTACCTTTCAGATACTTGAAAATTCGCTTAACAGCTGTTAAGTGAGATTCTCTAGGATCTGATTGGAATCTAGCACAAATACAAACGCTGAATAAGATATCAGGTCTTGAAGCTGTCAGATAAAGGAGAGAACCAATCATACCTCTGTAGACTTTCTGTTCTACGCTTTTGCTTACCTCTTCTCTTTCCAGAATGCACGTGGGATGCATTGGAATCTTTGATGGCTTACATTCTGAGAGGTCAAATTTCTTCAGAAGATCTCTGATGTATTTGCTCTGATGAATGTAAGTTCCTTCTGGGGTTTGATTAATCTGAATTCCTAGAAAGAACTTCAGTTCCCCCATGAGGCTCATCTCAAATTCTGCCTGCATACACTTAGCAAATTTTCTTCCAAGAGAAGGATTAGTAGAACCAAAAATAATATCATCAACATAAATTTGACAGACTAAAATGTCACTCTTAACTGTTTTACAGAATAGAGTAGTGTCCACTTTCCCTCTGGTGAATTCATTTTCAAGCAGAAAGTTACTTAGCCTTTCATACCAAGCTCTGGGAGCTTGTTTCAGACCATACAGTGACTTTTTCAGTTTGAAAACATGTTCTGGATGTTTTGTATTTTCAAAACCTGGGGGTTGGTGAACATAAACTTCTTCTTCTATATAACCATTTAAGAATGCACTTTTGACATCCATCTGATACAGAGTGATGCCTCTATTAACAGCAAATGAGATTAAAAGTCTGATAGATTCTAACCTGGCGACTGGGGCAAAGGTTTCTGTATAGTCTATCCCCTCTTGCTGACTATAACCTTGTGCAACCAGTCGTGCCTTGTTTCTGACGACTTCACCTTGTTCATTAAGCTTGTTTCTAAACACCCATCTTGTTCCAATGACGTTGAATCCTTTTGGTCTGGGAACGAGATCCCATACGTCGTTTCTGGTGAATTGATTCAGCTCTTCTTGCATTGCCAGAATCCATTCATTGTCCAGAAGTGCTTCATCAATAGAGGAAGGTTCAATCAGAGACACAAGTCCCATAAGAGTTTCTTCAGAGTTTCTGAAGCTTGCTCTTGTTCTGATTGGATCTTCCTTTCTTCCTAGGATAGTCTCTTCTGGGTGATCCAAACTGCTTCTGGGTAATCTCTTCTGAGGTTGATCAGCAGCAGTTGTAGGATTTCTAGCATTGCTTCTTTCAGACGTTGAAGGAATGTCTGTGTTGAGAGCTTCTGATGACTTGTCTTCAGAACCTGCAAATTCAATTTCTATACCTGCAAGATTTTCATTCTGCTTTGACTTTTCAGAGTCAAGCTTGTCATCAAAACGAACACTGATTGATTCTTCCACAATCTGTGTTTCTGTATTGTATACTCTGTACCCTTTTGAGCGTTCAGAGTATCCTAACATAATACACTTCTGTGCCTTAGAATCAAACTTGTTCAAATAATTCTTCGTATTCAATATAAAGCAAGTACATCCAAATGGATGAAAATACGAAATGTTGGGCTTTCTGTTCTTCAACAATTCATATGGAGTCTTTTCCAGAATAGGTCTTATTGAGATTCTATTCTGAATGTAGCACGCTGTGTTTATTGCCTCTGCCCAGAAAGTCTTAGCAACGTTTGTCTCGTTGATCATGGTTCTGGCCATTTCTTGCAATGTTCTGTTCTTTCGTTCTACAACTCCATTTTGTTGGGGAGTTCTAGGACAAGAGAAATCATGCAGAATGCCTTTGTCATTAAAGAATGACTCAAAATCTTTATTTTCAAATTCTCCACCATGATCACTTCTGACTTTAACGATTCTAAGATCTTTTTCATTCTGAACTTGGTTACAGAAGGTAACAAACACAGAGTGTGACTCGTCCTTGTGTCTTAAGAACTTTACCCATGTCCATCTGCTATAGTCATCTACGATTACTAACCCATACTTCTTGCCACTGACTGAAGTAGTTTTAACTGGTCCAAATAAGTCAATGTGCAGAAGTTCTAATGGCTTAGAGGTAGAAACAACATTTTTGGATTTAAACGAAGGTTTTGCAAATTTGCCTTTCTGACATGCTTCACACAGAGCATCTGAATTGAACTTCAAATTTGGAAGTCCTCTGACCAGATTGAGTTTGTTAATCTGAGATATTCTTCTCATACTAACATGCCCCAATCTTCTGTGCCAGATCCACTGCTCGTTGTTAACAGACAGAAGACATTTTACGTTCTGACTCTTTAGTTCAGAAAGTTTGATTTTGTAAATGTTGTTTTTCCTCTTACCATTAAACAGGATAGTCCCATCTTTCTGACTAACAGCTTTACATGATTTTTGATTAAAGATTATATCATAACCGTTATCACTTAATTGACTTATGGATAACAGATTATGCATCAATCCATCAACTAGCAGAACATTATTAATAGAGGGAAGATTTCCGTTACCTACAGTTCCAGAGCCAATTATCTTTCCCCTCTGATTGCCTCCAAAGCCAACGTGGCCTCCAGGCTTAAGTTCCAGGCTTTGGAACATATGCCTTCTTCCCGTCATGTGTCGTGAGCAGCCAGAGTCCAGGTACCATGACTGGTGTTTCTGACTTGCTGCTAAAGATATCTGCAACATGTATTATTTTATCCTTAGGTACCCAGATCTTCTTGGGTCCTGATTTGTTAGTTTTACCAAAACTCTGGTTGAATTTTGGTTTCACAGAGTGCTTACTGCTAGTATATTTGATGTCATGTGTGTGACCATACACAAAGTGTGATTTTAGAGGAGTGTGTTTAATGGTTAAATCCATGACATTCTTAGGTGTAGGAACCTTACCTAGGTATCCTATTCCTTTCCTGTCGTTTCTGCTAACTCCATAGATCATTGAAGCCATTCTGCTTCTATCTATGCTTTTAGCAAGGAACTTCTGGAAACTGTGATCATACTCCTTGATGATCTCATCAGCGTTGCTGGGAGTTTCAGAAATTGGTTCCTTCTGAGAGTTTTGTAAAGATTTTTCTAATTTTGAAATTTTATCTCTCAGCTCAGAGTTTTCCAATTTGAGACTCTCAGACTTATTAGAGTCAGATTCAAGATTCCTTTTCAGGTCTCTGAATTTAGCTCTAATCTGCTGATAACGTTCCAGAATTTCATTGAGGCTTTCAGCAAGTTCAGCCTTTGTAAAATTAACAGCGAAGTTAGGGAATACCTCTTCTGTGTCTGATTCTGAGTCTGATTCAGAGGCTTCACTATCATCTGGAATGTTAGCCATGAGCGTTATGTTTGCCCTTTCATCATCTGATTCTGAGTCAGCTTCAGACGAGTCAGAGTCATCCCATGTGGCCATGAGACTTTTCTTCTTCTCTCTTCCAAACTTCCTTTTGGGCTTTTCCCTCTGAAGCTTTGGGCAGTCACTCTTGTAGTGTCCTTGCTCATTGCACTCGTAGCAGATGATGTCTTTGGTGTTTGGCTTCTTGCTACCGGAGGAGCCTTCAGATCTTCTGTATCCAGAGGAAGAATCTGTCCTTCTGTATCTGGAAGAAGACTCGTTCTGATCAGATCTTCTGGGATTCCTGAACTTCCTTTGTCTTTGCTTCCACAGTTGATTTACTCTTCTGGAGAGAAGGGAAAGTTCGTCTTCTTCTGATGAGGATCCATCAGATGTTTCTTCAACTGCCTGCAAAACCTTAGATTCAAATTTTTTGTTAGATTTTAATGCTAAAGGCTTACCTTGCTTCTGAGGCTCGTCAGCTTCTAGCTCTATCTCATGACTTCTGAGGGAGCTTATAAGTTCCTCCAGAGTGATTTTGTTGAGATCTTTCGCTAGCTTCAGAGCAGTAACCATAGGCCTCCACTGCTTGGGTAAACTTCTGATTATCTTCTTGACATGGTCAGCAGTAGAGTATCCTTTGTCCAGAACTTTGAGACCAGCTACCAGAATCTGGAATCTAGAGAACATAGCTTCAATGGATTCAGATTCTTCCATTTTGAACGCCTCATACTTCTGAATGAGCGCCAGAGCTTTTGTTTCTTTGACTTGAACGTTGCCCTCATGCGTCATTCTGAGAGAATCAAAGATGTTCTTAGCTGTGTCTCTGTTGGAGATCTTTTCATACTCAGTATAGGAGATGGCACTGAGGAGGATGGTTCTGGCCTTATGGTGATTCTTGAAGTCACGCTTTTGTTGATCAGTCATTGATTTTCTTTCAATCTTCTGACCAGTTGCATTCACAGGGTGCGTGTATCCATCTGTCACCATATCCCACAGATCAGCATCATGTGCTAGAAAGAAGCTTTCAATTCTGTCTTTCCAGTAATCAAAGTTTTCTCCATCAAAGACTGGAGGTTTGCCGCTGAATCTGTCTCTGTCCTCATTGTTGTCATTGCTGAAATGAGAGTTGTTTCCTGCCATTGTGTTTTTCTGACGCTGGATCTTGTACTGACACGGTTAAGTGTTTTAGCTCAGAACCAGGCGCTCTGATGCCAATTGAAGGGGTGAAAAACACAAGAAGGGGGGTTGAATTGTAAAACTGGAATCTTAAAGCAATTGACAAGATATTTTTATCCTGGTTCGTTTGATCTCAAACTACTCCAGTCCACCCGTCAAGGTGATTTCGCCTCTCTCCAACGAGGTCTTAATTCACTATATTCAACTGAATATTACAGACTGCTTTAACAACTGCTAAAGCCTTCTTGATTCAAACCACAATCCGGTTTGTCAAGGCAACACTTTCTTACAAAGGTATAAAACAATGTGTGTGAATGTTTTCTACAAAACTTTATCACAACTGTGATGTATACACAAGTTGAAGCTTAGAATACTAGGTTGCTAAACACTAATGGAGTATCAGAGTTTGTGGTTTAGCAAAACTGGTAGATGAAGATTATTGTTCAGCTTTGTGCGTGTAGAGATTTGGAGAGCATTAGCCATTATAATCTTCGAAGCCTTGTTTATATAGCACTTGAGAAGATGAACGTTGAATGCAATATTCTTGATTCAATGCTAATAACAAGCTTTCCTTTTTGAGCAGATCTTGTCTGGAATGAAGCCGTTGGAATTAATTAGCGTTCAATGCACAGTACCGTTGCTTCTTCAATGCACGATCTGGCTTGGCTCATTCTGATTCTGCTTCGCTGCTGATGAACTATTTGTTTCTGTATCAGAGTGTTTACGCGCAGTTCTGTTCATCAAGCTTCAGCATGTACGTGAGTTGATCATCTGATCTTGACGTTCTGATTCAGCAACTTCTGATGCTGGTGTATGAAATCAAATTCTGATGCTGAATAAGTGATCTTGCTTATTTTAATCAGCGAGTCTGCAAGTCAGAGCATAGTAATTTTAGGCAGCATATAATTCAAACATGAAACATATAAATACTATATCTTTTCACTTTGTTATCATCAAAACTCAAATATAGGGTAGTAGATTCAAACATTGTTCTAACAATCATGACCTGCATCACAAGCCCTTGAGATCCTTGAAATGGATTAGTCTTTATGCAGGATGTATGCAATGGTCTGATGGCATGATGTTATGCTATGCGTGGAGCAATGCAAGTAACCCTGTGATGAGTCCTAATTAAGGACTATAAACAAAACCTGCAAGAAGCTCATGGGTCAGATAACAAGCATGCAAGTAGTCAAGTATGAAGGCACACAAGTCACACAAAAGAGCCCTTAGATTTTAGGCCAGCATGAGGTCTAGGTACTACCCTCTTTCAGTTTGTTGGTTAAGATCTGTCCTATCAGAAGTAACCGGGTTCTAGAGGATCCCAATATCACTGACTACCCTCAATCGGTCATAACTCCAGCATCGCAATCTTTTCTTGCGGCCAGAACCATCACGAGAGTTTAGCCTCAATGGGCGTAGCATACTGCTACTGTTCTATTGGCCAAGTTGGGTCATTTAAGGTTCTAAGGTCGGTTGGTGCTTAATGACTCCTCAGAAGACCCATATTCTCCTCGTTGCGACACAAGGGATATCGGTACATACCAAGGCGCCACACCAACGTAGCCACTGCTTCACCCATGTCGGTCTACGCCGGACAGGTCCCTCACAGCTTACGCTACCTAACAGGGTATCCCCAGATCCGAGTTAGGATCTATGTAACTCCGATGCAGCCCACAATAATAAAGCAGACAAGGCACAACAATTGAAAACACAAGTGATCTTAGTCCTAAGGTACACCTCACTTTATAAGAATCCCCAGCAGAGTCGCCAGTTCTGTGATCGGTGGATCTGGAACTGACTGTTTAAAGCTGGTTTCGCGAAATGTCGCGGTAAGCAAGAGTCGCCACCGTCTTTTATGTTCTCCAACATGGAAAGGACAAAAGCACAGCAAAATTCCTTATTGAGAATAGTTCTCGGTTCGGGAGGTAGATTTATAGAAAGGGAAGGTGTTAGCACCCTTTCTATCCATGGTTATCCATGGGCTCTTAGGTACTTGCTCATTTGTGTTTTCAAAAGGTTTGCTTTTCAATTGTGAGTGAGTTTGAAAAAGTTTCTTTGAAAGTTTCAGATCGACTCTTGTATCAGTCCTCAAGAGTGTTTGAAAAATTGTTTTGAAAGCTTTTTGAAAGTGTCGGTGTGAAAAGAGTTTTTGGATTTGTTTTGAATTAGAGCAAGTACCTATGAGTTGTCTACCTACCCTAAGGAATTAGGCTGTGTAAATGTCCTTAAGGTAATTCCATCCCACCATTGAGAGGTAGGTAGCACCACCGTTGGAGGTGTTCGGGTCAATTCGTTTGTTAGGGACAGTGTGGTCACCAGAGCAACAGTAGGAAACCTTAGAAGCTACCCTTATGCCATAGATCATGGACATAAGGACTTACTAAAACGTCCTATACTCGACGACCACGTTTCGAGGGGCAAGGCAACAGTGAGGCGTACCCTAAGAGTGGTGTGTGAATTCGTGTGTCATTTTCAGTTTATGTTTTATCTTGATCATGCATTGGGTGAGCTACGCTTCGAGTTTATTTTAGGCCATTCATTCTTTCATGTGATTAACAGTTTAAAGGTGTGGAAATTAAAGTGCGGAAAATAAAGGTCCTACGCTATTACAAGGCGCGGGTCTATACATCGCCAAATTAACAAAGACCCGTTTTTTAATAAAATACGGAAAGTAAAGGTCCTAATCATTATTACAAAGCTTTGGGGCAATTACATAATATTAAAAAGAAAAATAAGAACAAACGCGCGAGAAAAGAAATTGGAATCGAATGTGCGAGGGCGTTGGACCCTTTAAAGAAATTAAATTGAAATTGAAAATTAATTAATTATTTAATAAGAAAGGGAATATTTTTTATGTTTTTTTTTGTATTTAATAAAAATAAAGAAAATTAAAAGGAAAAGAAACCCTAATTCTACATGTTTTTAATTATTAAGGAAAAGAATTAAAGTTTAAACCTAATTTACTCTAATTAATTAATTACATATTTATTTACAAAATTAATTAATAATTATTTATAATAATAATAAGAAATTATTTATTAAAAAAAGGAAAAAACACTAAAAAATCTAATGTCTACACATTTTATTTATTTAGAAAAAAAGTTAAAGTTAAAACCCTAAATTATACTAAATTAATTATCTAAGATTTGTTTACAAAAATATTAATGATTTGAAATATTGAATAAACACATTTTTATTTTTATGATTTCTGACTTTTTTGTATTATAAAAATTATTTGGTGAATTAAAGGAAAACAATTAATTAAAAAGAATAAATAAAAGAATAAAAGGAAAAATAAATGAAAGTTGGAAATTAGACAAACCATGGGGGTATCTGGCCCCTTTGGAGGTATTTTTGTGAGAATTTTGGCCCAATGGAACAAGCCCTGTTTGACTTCTTTGATTGAGTGGGAAGCAGTTGACCAATGCGTATGGTGGAATTCACATGATGGCCATTAGATTGAGGCTCTGGGCGCGTGGCAAGCCAGATGGTGAGGTTGTATGATGTTCCTTTGACTGAATGCTACGCTGGAACATGTTACAAACAAAATTATTGAGAAATATGGGGGACCTGGGAATCGAACCCAGGTCCCAACGCTTGCAACTAGCCTTTTCCACCAACTGAGCCATTTAACACATTCGTTAGTATAATGAAAGATAAATAATGTAAATGAAATATACGCTTATGATATGGAACCAACAAAAAGGCGCGCCAGATTCAAACTAACCAACCATGTCCTTACAACTCAGCGTCTTCTTCGTTTGCCTGGAAATAAAACAAGAGATAGCGGGGGTTTTAAACCCCCACTAATTGTAATACACAAAAATAGCGATTAGCATATAGTCCATCATAAATTGAGCGCGAGGTGGTTAATTGTTTCGTCCAGATGCCCTGATTCTAATGGCACTATTTTGGTTGGCCAATTTTTCCTTAAACGTAAAACCCCAAATCTGGAGCTTTGAAACTCTAAGCAACGTTCATGGTAACTTTCTATACAGGCAGGCATTCTTCAATTGAATTGTGCCATTAGCTTCAGAATCATCATATTAGTATAAATCAAACATTAAAACGTATGGAAAATGCATGTAAATTCAAATACAATTAAGAAAATTTTCATGAACAGGGCGATTGCGTTCTACCACTTCTTCGAGTATGATGACTTGGCTTTGATTGGAAAAGATTCCTGGTAGTGTCAGGAGTCTATTGGAATGACCTTTGATCTTTGAAACAAGCTCTCGCTATGAAAACAGTTTCTCACTTTTTGTCAAAAAAATGCAAGTTTGTTCTTTCTCTTCTGCGCAGCTTCTCTGTCCTTGTGCATTAGGTTATGTTTGCATATGTATGTAGCATGATTAGGTCAAGCAAAACAAGCCCATAATCCTTTGCATTGATGATTTTGCATATTTGATTTTTCATGATCTTTTTCAATCTTTTTCATGCCTTTCTTATGCCAATCATTGAAGATTCTTTCCTTTTGATGGATGCACGAAATATTGAGCTCTTAATGGGAGAATATGCTGCATAAAAAGATTCAAAACCTTTATTTTAGTATTTTTTTCATAATTAATTTTAATTAAATGAATTAATAGGATTAACAACTCAATTAATTAATTAAAAATAAGAAAATAACTCCCCTTTGGGTCAATGGGTCGTGCATGGCCTTTGGGTGATGATTCATGGAAGAAATTGAGGCCCATTAGCAATTTTGAGGCATTTGAAGCAAAGTTGATTTTTTCAAAATTCCCAAAAAATTTCCAACTTCCACAAGGCATATTGTTGTACCCCAAAATTTGCCCTCCCATATTCTTCAATAAATTGCCAAGCCAAGCTACAAAATTCCCCAAGGGTTGTGCAGTGCAACAGTCTCCCATACAGTCAAAACTAGGGTTTGTGTGTTGATCAAGAAAAGGAAGTGTTCAAAGGTCCAATCAAGTCTCATATGCTTACAAAGATGGTCAAGCATCCTCATATCAAGTTTCAAGGCATTCAGCTCAAGATTGCACAGTCAAAACCCTAAATTGCACTACAGTCAACTGTAGGGGCAAAATGGTCATTTGACAGTCAAAAGTTCAAATTTTTGGTCAACATATCATTTTGAAGCCACAAACATCATTTGATCAATGCTTGATCATGATTCTCAAAATTTGGCTCAGAAATCATCAAAGATGCAAAAGTTGCTATATTTGGACAGCTGAAAAAGTCAACTGAAATTGACCAGGGCATAACTTTCACATGGATTATCAGAAAAATTCCATCCAAATCTCATTTTGAAGAGAAAGACATTTCCTACAACTCATCTTCATACTTCAAGTCCAAGAAATGCTCTCACAAAAAGTTATCAATTTCAACATTATAGGTCATTTTCAAAAGTCAACAAAAAGGGACTTTAAGTCAAAGGCCATAACTTGAGATTGGTAAATCAAAATGACATGGGACCAAAGGCATTGGTTAAAGGACTCAAAGACCTTTCCAAAATGTCCAAGAACATGTGAAAAGCTTAAACATTGAGCAAGTTATGCCTTGTAGAAGTTGGGAAATTTTTGTGAAATGGCAAAAGTCAACTATCTTTGAAAATCCAATTTTTGACAAAAGGGCCCCATTTTTTCCACTTGGTTCATCCTTGTCATGCCACACACGTGTCCCATGGCTAATTTCAAGACCAAATATTGATTTTTTTTATTTTATTTAATTTTTGATGATTTAATTCATTTTAATTCTTTGAAAATTCAAATAAAATTTAAAAACCAATGGAATAGTGTCATGTGAACTTGGACAATTCCTATGTATCATGAACCAACTCAAGAAATCAGGCTAGGGTTCATTTGCACACTAGGTCTAGGTTTTGGCTAAAAAGGAGGAAAAATGGTTAATGGAAGAAACCCTAAGACCAATTCTTTCCCAAGCATGAATTAAGGTCAGTTAGCAAGCTAATTTCCATCCATTATGATCACTGAGTCCAACCCTAACCATAACTCAGCAAAAGGCTCGCTCAAAAGTGGATTGGCAATTTGAAATTTTGACATAAAAAAGACAATTCTGAAATCACTACAAAAGGAGTTTTTTTCCTCAATTTTTTTCCCCATTAGCATTTTGGACAATCACTGAACACATCCCAACCCTTAACCTCAATCAAAACGCGAAGAAACGGTAGTTACCACTCAAACTGTACAGAAGAATTTTTGAAATCGTACTCTCCATTTTAAGCATCTTCATTGCATTTCAATTGTACATTCTTGTTCCATGTGAAGTTTCTAAGCTAACCATAACTGTTAATTGCATTTTCGTGCACTTTTGGCCAAGTTACCATGTTTGGTTTTTAGGGTTTCCAGCTTCTTGAATTGGGGCTTTTACAACGAAGTAAAATTAGGATTCCAAACTGTGACCATTGGATTAAGCAGGTTGGGACGAAGAATAAACACTACTCGCGCCCAATTTATTGGTCTTATAATGCTAATCGCTATTTTCCTAAAGGTGACTTTAACCCACGCGTGAAAACTGTGGCCATAGTGTTTTATGTTTCAGGGCACACGAGGAAGAAGAAGGCGTGGCGAAGCGTGATTCGTTCATTTGAATTTCGCGCGCCCTCCACTAACTTTTCTATTTTTTTCTTTTTATTATTTATGTGCCATAATATATTAAATGAAACATAAGTGGTTCAGTGGCAGAGGGAAACGCTTGCAATGCTTATGACCTGGGCCATCATGATCCAAACGCATACGTGTCCCAGATGATCATCTAAGGGCTCAGAATCAAGGAATACCATGAGGACAAGTCAACAGGCGTGCACGTGGCTTAGAAAGTCAACAAATTGCCAGCAAATGGGCCAGGCTTTTCAAATCCACACCCCCCTGGTTTGCTTTATCATTTTTATTTTTATTCTTTCTTTTATTTCTTATACTTGCTATTTATTTAATTAATTAGTTTATTTTTCTACAAAACATAAAAAACATTCAAAAAAATCAGAAAAGTCAAAAATTTTAATAATTATTTTATTTTAAATATTGTTTTTTTTGTATAAATAATAACATGTAAAATGTTTAGTTTAATTAAGTTTTCAACTTTAATCCTTTTTAATAAAAATCCAAAAAAACTAGAATTTAGGTTTAATGACTTTTATTTTCTTTTTATTTTTTCCCTTTTTTCAGAATAATAATGTTATTTATTTATTTTCATAAATTAAAAAATGTACATAAATTAATTTAGAATTAAATTAGGTTAGAAATTAAATCTTTTTCTTAAAAACTTAAAAAATAATAGAACTAGGGTTTAATATTTAATTCAATTTCAATTAATTTTTCTTTTTTCTTTTAAATCTAAAAAACCCAAAAATACAATTTTTCATTTAATTTTAATTTTAGATAATTTAATTGTTTTAATTCTTTTAAAAGGGTTCAACGCCCTCGCATTTGATTATTTTCTTTTTTCGCGCGTTTCATTTATTTCTTTTGTGAATATAATGTACTTGTACCAAAGCCATGTAATAGCTATTAGACATTTCTTTTCTGCAATTTATTTTAAAAACGGGTCTGGATTAATTTGGCGTTGTAGACCCTCGCCTTTGTAATAGCGTAGGACTTTTATCTTTTCCGCACTTTAAATTCCCGCACTTTTAACTGTTAAACAATAACATGAAAGAATGAATGCCCAGAAATAAAATCGAATCGTTAGATCACCAATGCATGACAAGACAAACAATAAACTGAAAATGACACACAATTCACACACCACCCTTAGGGTACGCCTCACTGTTGCCTTTCGAAAGGTGGTCGTCGAGTAGAAAACGTCTTAGTAAGTCCTCATGATCCGGGAACCTGGCATGAGGGTAGCTTCTAAGGTGTCTTCCCATTGCTCTGGTGATCACCACGTCCCTAAAACTCGAATTGACCCGAACACCTCCAACGGTGGTGCTACCTACCTCTCAATGGTGGGATGGCACTACTTTAAAGGACATTTACACAGACGAATTCCTTAGGGTAGGTAGACGACTCATGGATACTTGCTCTCTTCAAAACAAAAATTCAAAGACTTTTCACACCAACACTTTTCAAAAGCTTTCAAAGCAAATTTTTTCAAACACTCTGACGTACGAGTCGAACTGAAATTTTTCAAAGAAACTTTTAAAACCCACAATTGAAAAGCAAGCAAACATTTTTGAAAACACATTGAGCAAGTATCTAAGAGCCCATGGATAACCATGGATAGAAAGGGTGCTAACACCTTCCCTTTCTATAACCTACCTCCCGAACCGAGAGCAATCTCTTTAAAGGAATTTTTCTGTGCTTTTGTCCTTTCCTATTGGAGAAAATAAAAGACGGTGGCGACTCTTGCTTCCGCGACATTTCGCGAACCAGCTTTAAAACAGTCAGTTCCAGATCCACCGATCGCCAGAACTGGCGACTCTGCTGGGGAAGAACTTAAAGTGAGGTGTACCTTAGGGCTAGCTCATAACTATGTTTTCAATTGTTTTCCTTGTGTGCTTTAAATTGTGGGTCGCTTGGGAGTTCTATAGATCCTAACCCGGATCTGGGGGATACCTTCTTAGAAAGTAGCAACAAGGCTGTGAGGGAACTGTGCGGGGTATACCGACATGGTTGAAGCAGTCTGCTACGTTGATGTGGCACTTTGGTGTGTACCGGTAACCCTTGAGTTCAGTCAAGGAGAGTACGGGGCCTCCGCGTGGTGTCGTGAAGCATCAACAGACCTTAGGAACCTTAATTGAACTATCTTGGCCTCTTTAGGGTAGTGAGATAACTGACTTTGGTGCAGTCCGAGGTTGGTTGATACTCGATACTACACTCAATTGAGGGTTGCTTTCCTGGAATATTTCGGTCGCCAGTTCAGTGGCTAAATCGAAACGATGAACAATGAAAGCAATCCCGTGATATTGGGAACCTTAGAACCCGGTTACTTTGATTAGGACAGGTTGAACCCACCAACTTCAAGAGGGTAGTACCCCAAACTTCATGCTGGCCTAAACTCTAAGGGCTCGTTTGTGTGACTTGTGTGCCTTTGTACTTGCCTACTTGCATGCTTGTTAACTGACACATGAACTACTTACAGGTTTTTGTTTATAGTCCTTAGCTAGGACTCATGACAAGGTTTACCAAATTTCTTGCAGGTTTTGTTTATAGTCCTTAATTGGGACTCATAACAAAGTATACTGAATTTCTTGCAGGGTCTGTTTATAGTCCTTAATCGGGACTCATAGCAGGGTTTACCTACATCACCCCATGCATAGCATGACATCATACCATTGCATACATCCTAACCCATTTCAAGGATCTCAAGGGCTTGTGATGCAGGTCATGATGAACCAACTGTCTCGCCAGGGGCAAAGAGGATTTATTTTCCTCTAGACAAAGTTGTCAAGGGCTATGACCCACTTGATATGGTGAGCTCTGACTCTTGAAGAAGGTTCCCCTAACCAAGGTTGTTTGGAAATCAAAACCAGACGTGATGACTAAAGTCAAGGGCTATGACCCACTGGATATGGTGAGCCTTTGACCCGTGACGAAGGACTCTCAACAACATGAAGTACTTTCAATCAAGTTGCCAGTTTCCAACTCTAACAAGTTTCTCTGTTTACCCCACGAGGTCCTTGAAATCATTGCATGCATATCATACATATCATTGCATAACAGGTACCCTTTCTCTGCAGGTTGCTTACCTTCTTCGCTGTTTATTTCAGCAGTCTCGTCATGAATCCTGAATCATCAACCGAGGCATCTATCAAGGCTCTTCAGGCGCAGAACGCCCAATTTCAGGCGCAGAACGCCCAATTTCAGGAGCTGATCAAAGGCTTGGCTCAGGGTCAACAAGATCTGAAGGTTTTGCTTTTGAAGAAGGACAAGAAGAAGAAGAGGACTGTTCTGTTCAGCCCTAGACACAGATCTGGGAATACACTGCAGGAGGAAACTGAGAGGACAACCCCATCTGTGGGGGGAGGTAGTCACCAAGAAAGAGAGGTCCCTACTCCTGTGGGCTCTGACACTGAAACAGACTTCAACGATGAACAATACCCTCCTGCTGAAGACCGGTACAAGCAGCTGGAAGACAGATTAAAGGCTATGGAAGTTCAGCGGGTGCCTGGGCTGGATTTCGGAGACTTGGGGTTATCTACGGGGGTGGTGATCCCACACAAGTTCAAGGCACCTGCCTTTGTGAAGTATGACGGGGCTTCCTGTCCCAAGATGCACCTCCGTTCTTATGTAAGGAAGATCCAGCCTTACACAGCAGACAAGAACCTTTGGATCCACTTCTTCCAGGAGAGTCTTTCAGGGACTCACCTCGAATGGTTCTATCAGCTGGATGGAATCAGCATTCGTAACTGGGAGGATTTGGCCACTGCTTTTTACAAGCAGTATCAATATAATGCCGACCTTGCCCCCACACGTACCCAACTTCAGGGTATGTCATTAGGTGCAAGTGAAGGTTTTAAAGAGTACGCTCAGAGGTGGAGAGACCTAGCTGGCAGGGTACAGCCACCGTTGACTGATCGGGAGTTGGTAGACACGTTCTTGGGGACCCTGTCTGGTCCATTCTTCAACCACTTGATTGGGAATTCTGCTGCTGGGTTTACAAATCTAATCTTGACCGGAGAAAGAATCGAAGCGGGCATCAAGTCAGGGAAAATACAGAATGGTGACTCCTCGAACACTGAAAAGAAACCATCCAGGAGGGAATCTAGTGCTGTCAACGCATTAGCTATCGCAAAACCAGCCGGTGCTCCTCAGCGTCACCATCAACAAAGGGAAGAGAGACCTAAGAGGCAATTTACTCCCCTCGGCATGACCTTGTCACAAATATTGCCACAGTTGCTGGAAACCAAGTTGGTAACCCTCATGGACCCTCCAAAGAATCCTAACAGGACACCCTCGAGGTACAATCCCAATGCTCGCTGCGCCTATCATTCCGACAGCCCAGGGCATGCTACAGATGACTGTTGGACTTTGAGAAACAGGGTTCAAGATCTGATTGACGCAAAGGAAGTCCAGCTCGACTCTCCAGAGGCTCCCAATATGATCACTGCTCCCTTGCCAAGACATGGCTAGGATTAGTTTTTGTTCATTCAAATATTCAAGTTGTAATTTTCTTTCAATTGTTCAAACATTTTATTTCATGTCAAACTTGGTTATTTCATTAATGCGTTACACATGTCTGTTTTGAAGTAATTATTTCATATTCACTATGTGCAAATTATTTTCATATTTTTTTTCTTTTCTGATGATCAACGTTCGACTAATAATTCTAAGCCTCTTGAGGGAGGATGACGAAAACGATACCGTTATCTACAGTATGCTTTTGAACAGACCCCGCTGATGAGGTACAGGCATTGTTTCAATTCCTAAACACCGGAGTTATAAAGATGATAATCCCTCGCTAACCCCTCTGAGCCAAAGAAGTAGGAGTTTTTATTTTCGAAAATCAAAACCCTTAATCATAACCCGGGGCAGGGTAGTCTCTCAGTTGGTCCAAGTGCACAACAAATGGCACTAAAAAGAGTCTTCACGAAACAAAAGACAGTGATGGTTCAGAACAATCATAAGGATAGGCAGTCATGAAAAAAAAAAGCCCAAGAAGTCTAAACCTACAAAGGGGACTTATGAAACCGGGGCATCCCGCTGACTGTAATTCCAAAAGAGGGAAACAGTTCAGGCAAAAAAGGAAAGGGGATAACAAAAAAAAATCAGACAAGAAAGAGGTCTTACAAACCCTCAACAAAAAGGAGTGACTGCCTATCCAAGTAAACGTTCAATATCCGAACCATCACCGGAAAATCAGAACGAAGACTCAAACAAGGTCTAACGCATGATCAACTGAGTTTAGGTTTGAAGAACATCACGAAGAACGGGTGGGTACAAATAAACTTTGAGCCTTTATCCTTTGTTTCTTAAAACCGTGAACCAGGCCACGTTATAACCCTCAAAAGTCCTAGCTGAAGCGTGGGTTAGTTCGAAAGCATACCGTTACGAAAGGTATCCTGACTCCTTAAGGCTACGGTAAATACAGAGTTGACATCATGTTTTACAAACATTCACATGTTTTATGAAAAATGCATTTTCAAAATCTTCAAGACGGACATAGGCTTTGCATTTTTGACATAACTTTGTTTGCATATGACTTTTTGTTTGAACAGCAGGGAACTTCGCATGATGAATACCTATTGAACAAAAGTACTTCCAATCAAGGGGCATGACATGATCATGATCCATCATCTGGGGCAGTTAAGTCAAGATTCAAGATTCGAAGAATCTCTCAAAGGCCAGATAGCCTGGGGCAAATCTCCGCCTGGGTCACTCGGGGGAGTCCAGCAACAAATTTTGCACGATCAGACATCTCCTGGTAATATGGCAACACAAACAGCCAGGGGCAACTCCCTACATTCTAAGAGAATGGGCATAGTCGAAGAGAGTACTCCTCCCACTGAAACTGGGGCAATAAGGAGTTGCCTCCTCTCACTGAAACTGGGGCAATAAGGAGTTGCCTCCTCCCACTAAAACTGGGGCAATAAGGAGTTGCCTCCTCCCACTGAAACTGGGGCAATAAGGAGTTGTCTAAAAGATCCGGTTGCTCTGTCCATCGAGGTACCAAAATAGGTTCGGCTAAAGAATGCGACCCAGATACTTTCACTCCCTGCAGAACACGAACGCGTCGTCCGGCTTTATTCAAAGAGTTATTTCCTTAATAAGATATAACTGGGTTATCCTCAGCCAATAGCCACGGAAAAGACCGTCCTCAGTAAAGTCTTATCATCCCCAGCGGAAGCAAAAGCTTATTCTCCAACATCAGCCCAGGAGTGACTTCCCGGCACCCGTCAAGGATTTATTTTCCTAGACGAAAGCATATATTCATAAACATCACATTTTCATACATCATGACACATGCACGTACGCATCAGGTCATACAATCGCATTTATGCCGTTGCTTGATTCATATCATGCACTGCATATAACTGACCTTTACCTTTCAGGAAGGATATAGTTGAATGATCAGCTATGTCAAAATAGACAAAACACCGTCAGAAAAGACAAATCCCGTCATAAGAGACAAATCCAGTCAAAGAATACAAATCCAGTTTAAATCAATGCCTAAAGATTCCTCTGATACAACTCGTCGTTATAGACACTCGTCGTAATAGACACTCGTCGTGATAGACACTCGTCGTGATAGACACTCGTCGTGATAGACACTCGTCGTGATAGACACTCGTCGTGATAGACACTCGTCGTGATAGACACTCGTCGTGATAGACACTCGTCGTTATAGACACTCGTCGTGATAGACACTCGTCGTGATAGACACTCGTCGTGATAGACACTCGTCGTAATAGACACTCGTCGTGATAGACACTCGTCGTGATAGACACTCGTCGTGATAGACACTCGTCGTGATAGACACTCGTCGTGATAGACACTCGTCGTGATAGACACTCGTCGTGATAGACACTCGTCGTGATAGACACTAGTCGTGATAGACACTCGTCGTGATAGACACTCGTCGTTATAGACACTCGTCGTGATAGACACTCGTCGTGATAGACACTCGTCGTGATAGACACTCGTCGTGATAGACACTCGTCGTGATAGACACTCGTCGTTATAGACACTCGTCGTGATAGACACTCGTCGTGATAGACACTCGTCGTGATAGACACTCGTCGTGATAGACACTCGTCGTAATAGACACTCGTCGTGATAGACACTCGTCGTGATAGACACTCGTCGTGATAGACACTCGTCGTGATAGACACTCGTCGTGATAGACACTCGTCGTAATAGACACTCGTCGTGATAGACACTCGTCGTGATAGACACTAGTCGTGATAGACACTCGTCGTGATAGACACTCGTCGTGATAGACACTCGTTGTGATAGACACTCGTCGTGATAGACACTCGTCAGTGTAGACACTTGTCGTTATAGACACTCATCATAGACACTAGTCGCTATAGACACCCATCGTTAAAGACCACTCGTCCTTGGAAACAACCTGTCAGTAGAGACAACTTCACCACCGTTTGAAGATCCAGACCCAGCTCCTGTAACCAGTCAGGACATATCTATACCAAGCATCTGAAAACCAGCTCCTGCGACGTGTCAGGTACTCATTTTTCTTTTGCAGGTATGCAGGTTCTCGCTAAAAAATCTCCTACGCGATCAACATCCAGATGGCATCTATAAGCCCATCATCCTACCCATCAATCTCTAAATGGCATCTATAAGCCCATTCCCCCACCACACTGCTACCATGTGAGCGCAAATTTCTGGGCACTCTAGTGTCCAATCATCTTCTACCCTCGGATTACAAAAGGCACGTCAGCCAATCTCCATCCTCAGGTCTAAGAAGATTGAACAGGGGCAACTGTTGTACCCCAAAATTTGCCCTCCCATATTCTTCAATAAATTGCCAAGCCAAGCTACAAAATTCCCCAAGGGTTGTGCAGTGCAACAGTCTCCCATACAGTCAAAACTAGGGTTTGTGTGTTGATCAAGAAAAGGAAGTGTTCAAAGGTCCAATCAAGTCTCATATGCTTACAAAGATGGTCAAGCATCCTCATATCAAGTTTCAAGGCATTCAGCTCAAGATTGCACAGTCAAAACCCTAAATTGCACTACAGTCAACTGTAGGGGCAAAATGGTCATTTGACAGTCAAAAGTTCAAATTTTTGGTCAACATATCATTTTGAAGCCACAAACATCATTTGATCAATGCTTGATCATGATTCTCAAAATTTGGCTCAGAAATCATCAAAGATGCAAAAGTTGCTATATTTGGACAGCTGAAAAAGTCAACTGAAATTGACCAGGGCATAACTTTCACATGGATTATCAGAAAAATTCCATCCAAAGCTCATTTTGAAGAGAAAGACATTTCCTACAACTCATCTTCATACTTCAAGTCCAAGAAATGCTCTCACAAAAAGTTATCAATTTCAACATTATAGGTCATTTTCAAAAGTCAACAAAAAGGGACTTTAAGTCAAAGGCCATAACTTGAGATTGGTAAATCAAAATGACATGGGACCAAAGGCATTGGTTAAAGGACTCAAAGACCTTTCCAAAATGTCCAAGAACATGTGAAAAGCTTAAAAATTGAGCAAGTTATGCCTTGTAGAAGTTGGGAAATTTTTGTGAAATGGCAAAAGTCAACTATCTTTGAAAATCCAATTTTTGACAAAAGGGCCCCATTTTTTCCACTTGGTTCATCCTTGTCATGCCACACACGTGTCCCATGGCTAATTTCAAGACCAAATATTGATTTTTTTTATTTTATTTAATTTTTGATGATTTAATTCATTTTAATTCTTTGAAAATTCAAATAAAATTTAAAAACCAATGGAATAGTGTCATGTGAACTTGGACAATTCCTATGTATCATGAACCAACTCAAGAAATCAGGCTAGGGTTCATTTGCACACTAGGTCTAGGTTTTGGCTAAAAAGGAGGAAAAATGGTTAATGGAAGAAACCCTAAGACCAATTCTTTCCCAAGCATGAATTAAGGTCAGTTAGCAAGCTAATTTCCATCCATTATGATCACTGAGTCCAACCCTAACCATAACTCAGCAAAAGGCTCGCTCAAAAGTGGATTGGCAATTTGAAATTTTGACATAAAAAAGACAATTCTGAAATCACTACAAAAGGAGTTTTTTTCCTCAATTTTTTCCCCATTAGCATTTTGGACAATCACTGAACACATCCCAACCCTTAACCTCAATCAAAACGCGAAGAAACGGTAGTTACCACTCAAACTGTACAGAAGAATTTTTGAAATCGTACTCTCCATTTTAAGCATCTTCATTGCATTTCAATTGTACATTCTTGTTCCATGTGAAGTTTCTAAGCTAACCATAACTGTTAATTGCATTTTCGTGCACTTTTGGCCAAGTTACCATGTTTGGTTTTTAGGGTTTCCAGCTTCTTGAATTGGGGCTTTTACAACGAAGCAAAATTAGGATTCCAAACTGTGACCATTGGATTAAGCAGGTTGGGACGAAGAATAAACACTACTCGCGCCCAATTTATTGGTCTTATAATGCTAATCGCTATTTTCCTAAAGGTGACTTTAACCCACGCGTGAAAACTGTGGCCATAGTGTTTTATGTTTCAGGGCACACGAGGAAGAAGAAGGCGTGGCGAAGCGTGATTCGTTCATTTGAATTTCGCGCGCCCTCCACTAACTTTTCTATTTTTTTCTTTTTATTATTTATGTGCCATAATATATTAAATGAAACATAAGTGGTTCAGTGGCAGAGGGAAACGCTTGCAATGCTTATGACCTGGGCCATCATGATCCAAACGCATACGTGTCCCAGATGATCATCTAAGGGCTCAGAATCAAGGAATACCATGAGGACAAGTCAACAGGCGTGCACGTGGCTTAGAAAGTCAACAAATTGCCAGCAAATGGGCCAGGCTTTTCAAATCCACACCCCCCTGGTTTGCTTTATCATTTTTATTTTTATTCTTTCTTTTATTTCTTATACTTGCTATTTATTTAATTAATTAGTTTATTTTTCTACAAAACATAAAAAACATTCAAAAAAATCAGAAAAGTCAAAAATTTTAATAATTATTTTATTTTAAATATTGTTTTTTTTGTATAAATAATAACATGTAAAATGTTTAGTTTAATTAAGTTTTCAACTTTAATCCTTTTTAATAAAAATCCAAAAAAACTAGAATTTAGGTTTAATGACTTTTATTTTCTTTTTATTTTTTCCCTTTTTTCAGAATAATAATGTTATTTATTTATTTTCATAAATTAAAAAATGTACATAAATTAATTTAGAATTAAATTAGGTTAGAAATTAAATCTTTTTCTTAAAAACTTAAAAAATAATAGAACTAGGGTTTAATATTTAATTCAATTTCAATTAATTTTTCTTTTTTCTTTTAAATCTAAAAAACCCAAAAATACAATTTTTCATTTAATTTTAATTTTAGATAATTTAATTGTTTTAATTCTTTTAAAAGGGTTCAACGCCCTCGCATTTGATTATTTTCTTTTTTCGCGCGTTTCATTTATTTCTTTTGTGAATATAATGTACTTGTACCAAAGCCATGTAATAGCTATTAGACATTTCTTTTCTGCAATTTATTTTAAAAACGGGTCTGGATTAATTTGGCGTTGTAGACCCTCGCCTTTGTAATAGCGTAGGACTTTTATCTTTTCCGCACTTTAAATTCCCGCACTTTTAACTGTTAAACAATAACATGAAAGAATGAATGCCCAGAAATAAAATCGAATCGTTAGATCACCAATGCATGACAAGACAAACAATAAACTGAAAATGACACACAATTCACACACCACCCTTAGGGTACGCCTCACTGTTGCCTTTCGAAAGGTGGTCGTCGAGTAGAAAACGTCTTAGTAAGTCCTCATGATCCGGGAACCTGGCATGAGGGTAGCTTCTAAGGTGTCTTCCCATTGCTCTGGTGATCACCACGTCCCTAAAACTCGAATTGACCCGAACACCTCCAACGGTGGTGCTACCTACCTCTCAATGGTGGGATGGCACTACTTTAAAGGACATTTACACAGACGAATTCCTTAGGGTAGGTAGACGACTCATGGATACTTGCTCTCTTCAAAACAAAAATTCAAAGACTTTTCACACCAACACTTTTCAAAAGCTTTCAAAGCAAATTTTTTCAAACACTCTGACGTACGAGTCGAACTGAAATTTTTCAAAGAAACTTTTAAAACCCACAATTGAAAAGCAAGCAAACATTTTTGAAAACACATTGAGCAAGTATCTAAGAGCCCATGGATAACCATGGATAGAAAGGGTGCTAACACCTTCCCTTTCTATAACCTACCTCCCGAACCGAGAGCAATCTCTTTAAAGGAATTTTTCTGTGCTTTTGTCCTTTCCTATTGGAGAAAATAAAAGACGGTGGCGACTCTTGCTTCCGCGACATTTCGCGAACCAGCTTTAAAACAGTCAGTTCCAGATCCACCGATCGCCAGACATATCTTGCTCAATTTTTAAGATTTGATCATGTTCTTGGACATTTTGGAAATTTCTTGAAGTCCTCTAACCAATGCCTTTGGTCCCATGTCATTTTGATTTACCAATATCAAGTTATGGTCTTTGACTTAAAGTGCCTTTTTGTTGACTTTTGAAAATGACCTATAATGTTGGGATTGATAAATTTTTGTGAGAGCATTTCTTGGACTTGAAGTGTGAAGATGAGTTGTAGGAAATGTCATTCTCTTCAAAATGAGCCTTGGATGGAATTTTTCTGATAAACCATGTGGAAGTTATGCCTTGGTCAATTTGCAGTTGACTTTTTCAACTGTCCAAAAATAGAAACTTTTGCATCTTGAGACTTTTTGAGCCATGCTTTGAGAATCATGATCAAGAATTGATCAAATGATGTTTGTGGCTTCAAAATAAGATGTTGACCAAAAATTTGGATTTTTGACTGTCAAATGACCATTTTGCCCCTACAGTTGACTGAAGCATTTAGGGTTTTTGACTGTGCAATCTGGTGTTGTGAGTCTTGAAACTTGGTATGAGGATGCTTGACAATGTTTATAGGCATGTGGGACTTGTTTGGACCCTTGAAAGCTTCAATTTCTCTGCAAGAACCAAAACCCTAATTTCTGACTGTTAGGAGGCAATTGGACTGTGCAATCCTTGGGAGATTTTGAACCTTGATCTTTGAAGAAATCTTGGAGAATATGGGAGGGCAAATTTTGGGGTACAACACCAGTTACATATCATTCAAAATTCAAAAAGGGACAGGATCCCATGTGTTTAGCCAACGTTACGAACTCTCATTCATGGTTTTCAAACACATAATTAACGTTACATATTCTCATTCATGGCTGTCAAACACATAATCAAAGTCATTTAAACCTTTGTCTTCCTGTCCCCTCTACCCCCCTCTATATAAAGAAATCACATGTGTTGCAAAAAGGGACGAAAAATTATACAGAAAAAAATAGAGAAAAGAAGCAGGGAGAACTTGGAGATACGCTGCCCAATCCTTGCACAAGCCAAAGCAACCACCCAGCGAACACCTCCACCCTCAGAACTACAGATCGAAGCACCTCTGTTTGGTAAAATAAAAATCTCTAATATCAAACTCATTTTTTAAATTCATTTTTGATTGCATATTCATGTTATTACTGTTTGTTTGTGAATGATTTAATGTGCTACATATAAGCTACAGCGCAAAGAGGAGATTGTGTCATTGCTTGGGCACAATTTGAGTCCCTCCTTCGAATCCCAGGATAAAACAAACCCAGACCCAGATTCAGCAGGTGCGAATATGGAGGAGATTCGAATCAGGGGGTAAAATCCCCCCTGGACCTTTAATATCTGTTTCGTTTTGCAGGAACTACATTCTCAGATTCCTGTTCAGAGTTTCGAAGCTCAGCAGTTTAGCTTCGTACTGGACCCAGGATTTCCAGATCGAAGGATGACATGCCCAGATCGAACACCCTCAGAGTGCAGCCCCTCATGGACCTTCGATCAAGACTCTTCATTGGGTCGAAAGACAGCCTGCACCTCTTTCGACCCAGGCCTCCAGAATTATATTTTTTCTTGATTTGCTGCCTGGCCCATTTGTACTTTGTTTACTTTGTTTTTTTTATTTCTTTTAGTTTGTTTTTTTTAATCAACATAAAAATCATAAAAATAAGTAACTTAGAATTAGGATTTAATTTAGTTAATTATTTTAACTTATTCTCTCCAATTTTAAAATCAGTAGACTTAGGATTTATTTAAATTCAATCCTTTTCATAAACAAAAAATGCAAAAAATATTAGGCATGTTTTAGAGTTAATTTTAATCAGTATTTTTTTTAATTAATTAAATTTGACTTAATTGAACATTTAACATTTTCCAAACAAAATAAAACTCAAAAAATATTTTCTTTTTTTAATTAATTAATTATTAATTAAACTTATTTCTTAATTCAAAAAAGACCAAAAATATGCTTTATTCAATAAAAGGGTCAAAACCCAAAAGGACATTCCAATTCAATTTTCACGCGCGTTTATTTTATTGTAACTGCCTACTGGGATGTAATAGCTTGACTAATACTTTTTACTGCTTTTATTCCCCCAATTTTTGGACATGTAAATAATCCCCCTCCCCGAAGCTTTGTAATAGCGTAGGATTTATAATTCCCGCACTTTAAATTCCTGTACATATATTAATTGTTTAGATGTATGCTAACTAGGATTGTATGACAAGATTAACCTTTAAATCAATCATAGCTCACCATAACATGTACAAAGATAATATAAACTGAAAATTGACACACTTGCACATGCCACTCTTAGGGTACGCCTCACTTGGTTGCCTTGAATGTGGTCATTGAGCATAGGACGTTTTAGAGGTCGCCCTCCTGTCTAAAGATCAAAGTTGCCTCGAAATGGTTACCTCGATAAAAAAATGATCTAAGACATTAGGGTTACCGCTAAAGCATCCTAACATTGCTTTAGTGACCACACGTCCTAAAATCGAATTGACCCGAAAACTCCAACGACGGTGCTACCTACTCCTCAATAGTGGGATAACACTGTCTAAAGGACATTTGCACAGTTTAATTCCTTTTTGAGTAGGTAGAGGTTCTTAAGTACTTGCTCCTTTTAAAAACAAAAAACAAACTTTTCGCACTCACACTCTCTTCAAAAACAAAACTCTTTTCAAAACCCACAAACACAAAGAAAAGCAAACTTTTGAAAACATAGTGACCAAGTACCTAAGAGCCCGTGGATAACCACGGATAGAAAGGGTGCTAACACCTTCCCTTTCTATAATCTACCTCCCGAACCCGAGAAAATATCGAGAAGGAATTTTTCTGTGCTTTTGTCCTTTCCTTGTTGGATAAAATAAAAGACGGTGGCGACTCTTGCTTACCGCGACAATTTGCGAAAACAAACGCAAACGCGAACCAGCATTAAAAAACAGTCAGTTCTCATTCCCACCGATCACAAAACTGGCGACTCTGCTGGGGATTATAATAAGTGAGGTGTACCTTAGGATTAGATCACTTGTGTTTTCAATTGTATGCTTTGTATGCTTTAAATTTTGTGGGCTTGTATCGGAGTTTTATAGATCCTAACCCGGATCTGGGGGTACCCTTTTAGGTAAGTAGCAATAAACTGTGAGGGATCTGTCCGGCATAGACCGACACGGATGAAGTAGTAGCTACGTTGGTGTGACACCTTGGTCTGTACCGATATCCCTTGTGTTGGAACGAGAAGAATATAGGTCTTCTGAGGAGTCATTAAGCACCAACTGACCTTAGAACCTTAAATTGACCAACTTGGCCATAGAACAGTAGCAGTATGCTACACTCATTGAGACTAAACTCTCGCGATGATTCTGGCCGCAAGAAAAGGTTGCTAAACTGGAATTATGACTGATTGAGGGTAGTCAGTGATATTGAGATCCTCTAGAACCCAGTTACTATTTTTAGGACAGGTCTTAACCAACTGAAACTGAAAGAGGGTAGTACCTAAGCCTCATGCCAGCCTGAAATCTAAGGGCTCTTTTGTGTGACTTGTGTGCCTTTACCGTGTTTGCCTTTTGTGAATACTTGTGGTGTGCCTTTACCATGACATCATAACATTGCATACATCTTGCATAAGGACTAACCTATTTCAAAGACAAGAGGGTTTCATCTTTGCTCTGTTTTGTAGGACGTCATGATGCCCATGCGTAGGAATACTATCCGGATCAAGTTTGTTCAAGTACCTACTTTGCTTAAAGAGTTGGTTGTCAGGATTCCCAACACTACTTCCTTCATCAGGAGACATGGTTCTCTTCTCAGTTTAGTCACCTCAAAGTTGGACCAACAAATGATGAGTGTCCTGGTCCAGTTTTATGATCCCCTATATCATTGCTTCACCTTTCAAGACTTCCAGCTGGTTCCTACCCTGGAAGAATTCTCTGAGTTGCTTGGTATCTCTGTTTTGGAGCAGACTCCATTCACTGGTTGGGAAAAGACTCATAAGCCCGAAGAAATTGTTGCAGCCCTCCACTTGACCAAAGAGGAGGTAATGGCCAACTAGGAGACTAGAAGTGGAGCTAAGGGTTTTTTGGCTAAGTTTCTGGTTAACAAAGCTAATTACTACTGGGATGGCTTAGACTTCAGGGCGTATGAAGACATTCTGGCTCTCTTGATTTATGGTCTGGTATTGTTTCCAAATCCCGACACTTTTGTTAATGTTAATGCCATAAAGATCTTCATATCTCGGAACCCTGTACCCATTCTCTTGGGTGATATCCTTCATCAGCTCTATGCTCGTACTGCTCGAAAGCGGGGAACTTTGATGTGCTGTGCTCCTTTATTGTCGAGGTGGTTTATTTCGCACCTCCCTAAGTCCGTACTGAAGAACGAAGAAGGAATGGGCTGGGCTTATAGGGTAATGTCTCTTACTAATAATGACATTATCTGGACTCTCAAAGGCTTGGATGAGGTGACTGTCATTGATCGTTGTGGAGAGTATCCTAATGTTCCATTGATCGGAACCCATGGAGGAATTTCTTATAACCCATGTTTAGCTCTCCGTCAGTTTGGAAGAGCCAGAAGAGCAGGGCCTCATGAGATGTTGATGCCTCATATCATCTTTGATTTTCAGGGAGATAGTGACGAGCTGCGTCGTAGGTTCATCAGGGCTTGGGATCGATTTCACCAATCTGACCCACATGAGTTGGGACCAAAGACTTCTCTGCCAATGGAGCCATATCTCAGATGGGTCCGCATCCGTGCCCAGAAGTTAGGTATGCCATATGAAGCTGGCAGGCCTGTTACTCTTGAAGTTGCTGATAAAGACGGGGTTCTTCCAACTATTCTCCATCCTCATATGCCCACTGATGTTGGCACACTGAAGAGGTCTTGGATGCAACTGCAGGAAGAACGGGATTCTTATCGGGAGAGTTTCAATGAACAAGAACAGAAGATCCAGAAGCTGACTAAACAACTGGAAAATGAGCGGATCCTGAATGATTATGTATGCACTGAGAAGAAGAGACCATAGGGAGCATTGATGGACCTTTGATGATTTCTTTTACAGTTTCTATTTACTTTTCAGAATTTTCATTCTTGTAACGCCTAAGGGCAATTTGTTGAACAATTTAAAATCTGAAGTTAAATCTAATAAAGTGTGTTTCCTTTCTTGTTTACAAATTTGAATCCCGATTGTCTTTGAAATCATACGCATTTCATCTCATGCACTTCATAAACAGGTACCCTTTTACAGGTCTCTTATCCTCTTCGCTGTTTATTTCAGCAATCATCATGTCTACTTAACCTTCCACTGAGCAAGCTACCAAGGCCCTCCAGGCCCAAAATGCCCAATTTCAAGAGTTGGTCATGAGCCTAACTAAGGGTCAGCAGGACTTGAAGACCCTGATTCTGAAAGAGAGGAAGAAGAAGAAGAAGAGGACCATCCTGTTAAACACCGGACGCAGGTTTGGAAACGGGCTGCAGAATGAAATTGATCTGGCCACCCCATCTAGAGAGAAAGACAGTCCACAAGAAAGGAGGGCTTCTAGACCTATAGTCTCCGACAACGAGACAGACTATGATGAAGAACAGTATCCTCCTGCTGAGGATAAGTACAAACAGTTGGAAGACCGTTTGAACGCTATGGAAATACAGAAGGTGCCCGGTCTGGACTTTGGAGATCTAGGTCTATCCTCTGGGGTGGTGATTCCCCATAAATTCAAGGCACCTGCCTTTGCCAAGTATGACGGAGCTTCCTGTCCAAAGCTGCACCTCCGGTCATATGTAAGGAAAATCCAGCCTTACACTGCTGATAAGAACTTATGGATCCATTTCTTTCAAGACAATCTTTCAGGGACTCAGCTTGAGTGGTTCTATCAGTTGGACGGAGCCAGTATTCGCAGCTGGGAGGATTTGGCTGCTGCGTTCTATAAGCAGTATCAGTATAACTCCGACCTCGCTCCTACGCGTACCCAACTCCAGGGTATGTCAATAGGGACGGGTGAAGGATTTAAGGAGTATTCTCAGAAATGGATAGACCTTGCCGGAAGGGTGCAACCACCTTTGGCTGATCGTGAACTTGTCGATATGTTTCTGGGGACCCTGTCTGGTCCGTTCTTTAATCATCTGATTGGAAGCTCTTCAGCCAGGTTTACGGACCTTATCTTGACTGGTGAGAGGATTGAAGCTGGCATTAAGGTTGGGAAGATACAGAAGGGTGCCTCATCGAGCACCGAGAAGAGACCATTTAAGAAAGAGTCCAGTGCGGTCTATAGTTCAAGAAGAAAGAATAGACCTGAACACCGCCAAGCTGTCAATGCGGTTCTTATTTCAAAACCTGTCGGTGCTCCTCAGCATCACAATCAACAAAGGGACGAGAAACCTCGAAGGCAATTCACTCGTCTCAGCATGACTTTGTCTCAGATCCTGCCACAATTGCTGAAGACCAATCTGGTGACCCTAAAAGAGGCTCCAAAGAATCCAAATACAATGTCACCAAGGTATAACCCTAATGCCCGCTGCGCTTTTCACTCTGATAGCCCGGGGCATAATACAGACGATTGTTGGGTTTTGAAGAACAAGGTGCAAGACTTAATTGATGCAAAGGAGATTGAGTTCGAGGCGCACGAGAGGCCTAATGTTGTGACTGCTCCCATGCCCAAGCATGGAGTAAATGCTGTAGAGGATGATTTGTTTGTAGTGTCTATGGATGATATTGTTACCCCTCTGATGACTGTCAAGAAGAACCTGTTGCTAGCCGGTTTATTTCCAGGCTGTGGAGAAGGTTGCCATATGTGTTCTGTTTTACCTACTGGTTGCCCATCTTTGAAGTCAGGTATCCAAAACCTGATGGATAGTAAAGAAATCCTGTTTGAGAAGACTGTTGTTCCATCCGTTCATTCTGAAGAAGTTGCCATCATTACCATTTTCGACAATTCTTCCAAGGCTCCCCCGAGGACACCTGTTAGAATTACATCCGTTCCGAAGATCGCACTTGTAATCATCACTGTTCCGGGGCCCATCCCCTATACATCTGACAAAGCTGTCCCTTGGCACTATGGGGCAGACTTTTATGTTCTTGGAGTTAAGCAGGAGTTTAATGCTGATACCGGCGTCAGCAACATTACTGGACCTGCTAAAGTCACCCGCAGCGGTAGACTTTTCTCACCTGATATTGCTCCGCCATCCGTCCGAAGACCTGTTGTCATTAAGCTTGCAAGCGCACCTGCTGCCATTCCTGATCAAGTCCCTGTTCCTACCCCTGTCGCCGAGTCATCTGACGCTCGGGGCAAAGGGATCGCCACTGATATGCCTGCCCAGACGGAGGCGCCAAAGACCATTGTTATTGAAGCTTCCAAACAGGAGATGGAAGAGATTCTGAAGATTATTAAGAAGAGTGATTTTAATGTAGTTGAGCAATTGGGGAAAACCCCATCCAAGATTTCTATGTTATCACTGTTGTTGTGTTCAGAGGCCCATGCCAAGGCTCTGATTACCTTCTTGAAGACGGCCCACGTGCCACAAGAGACATCAGCTGATCAATTTACCGATTGTGTGGCCAATTTAACTGCTGATAATGGTTTGGGTTTCTCCGACGCTGATCTGACTGCTAAAGGGAAGAACCATAACGATGCCTTGCATGTCTCCATTGAATGCGGGGGCACTACTCTTGCACATGTGTTGGTTGACACTGGTTCCTCGTTGAACGTCTTGCCCAAGAAAGCTCTAGACAGGCTGGATTGTGAAGGTTTGGAGCTAAAGCCGAGTAACATTGTTGTCCGAGCCTTTGATGGGTCTAAAAGAATGGTGCACGGTGAGGTTGATATTCCAATCAAGGTTGGTTCTCAGGTCTTCAATTCTACATTCTACGTGATGGACATTCGGCCATCCTATTCTTGTTTGTTGGGTCGTCCATGGATCCATAAAGCTGGAGCTGTGACCTCAACACTCCATCAGAAGCTGAAGTACCCGGTCAGAGGGAAGATTGTGACAGTTCAAGAGGAAGAGGAGTATATGGTCAGCCACCTCAACTCGTTCCGGTACGTAGAGATGGATGGGGAGTTCATTGAGACCCCATTTCAACACTTTGAAGAGGTTCCTCAGACACTGGCATCAGTTGAGACTGTGGTTGAAGATTCTCCTATGAAGATGGCTTCCTTAAAGGATGCCCGGGCCATTATTGAAAGGGGTGAGTATGCAAACTGGGGCCGACTTCCTGATTTCACTCAGAAGACTAACAAGTTTGGTTTGGGTTTCACTGCAGAAGCTCAAAGGATTGTTCGAAGTGCAAGGATTGGAAGACCTCCTGTGTTCATCAGCAACTCGGGAGTAAATGCCATCGAAGATGACGTAGAGGAGTCTGAATTAGACAGCTGGATCTATCCTACGACCAACGGTGGACCAAACAACTGGACAGCAAAAGATTTCATCCCTATTACTTTTGTTACTCAGTAATGAAGCTTTTTGTTTTAAATTTGTAACAGACAATATTGTGAAACTTTATGGCCCGGTGTCTTACCCGGGGCACTGTGGTTTCATTTGTGAGGGCTTTTGTATGCCATTTTCATATATCATTAATAAAAGCATTGGACGTTTTCGCATTTCAAATTTTGCGCTCTTTGTCTTTCTTTATTATATATTGCAAAACAACTATTTTACACACACTCACATATACAGGTCCCAATCCACTCTGGATCTCACTGGTAACGACTCTGCTACTGCCAGTTATGACTTCGAAAATCCGATCAACTTAGCCGAAGACGAAGGTGAAGATGATTGCGAAGTGCCTGGTGAGCTTGCAAGACTGCTACTTCAGGAAGAGAGGGCCATTCAGCCACATGAAGAGCCAGTGGAAACGGTGAATCTGGGTACCGAGACAGACAAGAAGGAAGTCAAGATCGGTGCAAATCAGGAGCTCGGTGTGAAACAGCGGTTGATTCAGATGTTGCATGACTACGTAGAGATCTTTTCCTGGTCTTATGAAGATATGCTTGGGTTGGATACCGACATTGTAGTTCATCGCCTGCCTACCAAGGAAGACTGTCCTCCGGTAAAACAGAAGGTTCGCCGTATGCGTCCAGAGATGTCTGAGAAAATCAAGGTCGAAGTTATGAAACAGTTTGACGCCGGTTTTCTAGCAGTAACTTCTTACCCTCAGTGGGTTGCCAATGTGGTTCCGGTACCGAAGAAGGATGGTAAGGTCTGAATGTGTGTTGACTACATGGATTTGAACAGGGCAAGCCCTAAGGATGACTTCCCTTTACCTCACATCGACGTTCTGGTTGACAATACTGCTCAGCACAAGGTATTCTCCTTTATGGACGGTTTCTCCAGTTATAATCAGATAAAGATGGCTCCTGAAGACATGGAAAAGACGACTTTTGTTACTCAGTGGGGTACCTTTTGCTACAAGGTCATGCCTTTTGGGTTGAAAATTGTTGGGGCAACATATCAGCGTGCCATGGTTGCTTTATTTCATGACATCATCCATCATGAGATTGAAGTATACATCGACGATATGATTGTGAGGTCCCAAACTGAGGAGGAACACCTTGACCATCTACAGAAGCTGTTTGACAGATTGAAGTTATACAAGCTAAGATTGAACCCGAACAAATGCACCTTCGGGGTACGGTCCGGTAAACTACTGGGTTTCGTCGTAAGCGACAAAGGTATTCAAGTGGATCCTGCCAAAGTGAAAGCCATACAAGAGATGCCAGCTCCCAAGACAGAGAAGGAGGTCAGAGGCTTTCTAGGACGACTGAACTACATTGCCCGATTCATCTCACACCTAACTGCTACTTGTGAGCCAATCTTCAAGCTGCTGAAGAAAGATCAAGTGGTACGTTGGAACGATGAATGTCAGGCTGCTTTGAAAGAATCAAAGAGTATCTTCAGGAGCCACTTATTCTTATGCCACCAGTTGAAGGGAGACCTTTGATTTTATACTTGGCAGTGCTCGATAACTCAATGGGGTGTGTGCTGGGGCAGCATGACGAGTCTGGCCGAAAAGAGCACGCTATTTATTACCTTAGCAAAAAGTTTACCGACTGTGAGACCCGATACTCACTGCTCGAGAAAACTTGCTGCGCTTTGGCATGGGCTGCTCGCCGGCTGAGACAGTATATGTTGACTCACACTACTCTGTTGATTTCAAAGATGGATCCAATCAAGTATATCTTCGAAAAGCCTGCCTTGTTCGGAAGAATAGCAAGATGGCAGATGATCTTGACTGAATATGACATCCAGTACACGACTCAAAAAGCAATCAAGGGAAGTGTATTGGCAGACCATTTGGCACATCAGGCAGTGGATGATTACCAGTCTATGAACTTTGAATTTCCAGACGAGAATATCATGGTAGTGACTGATTGTGAGACACCTGGACCGGATGAAGGACCTGAGGAAGGATCCCGATGGTCTATGTACTTTGATGGAGCTTCAAACGCTTTGGGTAATGGCATTAGTGTTGTAATCATATCTCCCAAAGGCTCTCATACTCCGTTTATCGCCCGACTGTGTTTCAACTGCACCAACAACATGGCGGAGTATGAAGCATGCATTATGGGTCTTCGAGCTGCAATTGACCTAAGGATTAAGTTTCTGAGTGTCTTCGGAGATTCTGCTCTCGTGATCAGTCAGATCAAAGGAGAGTGGGATACGAAACACCCAAATCTTATCCCTTACAAGGAGTATGTATTGACGTTGCTTCCCCATTTCGAGGAGATAACCTTTGAACACTTCCCAAGAGAGGAGAATCAGTTGGCGGACGCGTTAGCTACGATGTCTTCTATGTTCAAAGTCAAGTGGGACAACGAGGCTCCCCGGATCGTTATTTGGAAATTGGATGAACCTGCGCATTGCTGTGATCTTGAGACCGAAGAGGTAACAGAAAAACCTTGGTATCATGAAGTGAAGAGGTACCTTGAAGCTCAAGAATACCCTGAGGGTGCATCTGTTAATGACAAGAAGTTTCTGAGAAGGTTCGCGGCAAAGTTCTTCATCGGCAATGGCGTTCTTTACAAACGTAACCATGATTCAACCTTACTGCGTTGCATGGATAAAATTGAAGCAGAAAGAATCATGGCAGAGCTGCATGAAGGTACTTTCAGAACTCATTCCAGTGGGCATACCATGGCAAAGAAAATCCTTCGGGCAGGATATTACTGGTCCACAATGGAAGCCGACTGTTATCAGCATTCTCGGACATGTCACAAGTGTCAGGTTTATGCTGATAAGGTGCACATACCTGCAGTTCCTCTGAATGTTTTGACAGCACCTTGGCCTTTTGCAATGTGGGGTATTGATATGATCGGCGAGATCAGACCTACGGCATCCAACGGGCATCGTTTCATCCTGGTAGCGATTGATTACTTTACGAAGTGGGTTGAAGCAGCTTCCTTTGCTACCGTAACCAAGAACGTCGTGGCACGGTTCATTCGGCATAACCTGATTTGCCGATACGGTGTACCGGAGAGGATCATTACGGACAATGGTACCAATCTTAACAACAAGATGATCACTGAGCTCTGCGAGCAATTCAAGATACAGCACCACAATTCTTCTCCCTACCGGCCGAAGATGAATGGGGCTGTTGAAGCAGCAAATAAGAACATTAAGAAGATTGTGCAGAAGATGACAGTGACATACAAAGACTGGCACGAGATGTTACCATTTGCTCTTCATGGGTACCGTACCTCAGCGCGGACGTCAACAGGGGCAACACCCTATTCCTTGGCATATGGCATGGAGGCAGTCTTGCCTATTGAAGTTCAGATACCCTCTCTCCGGATCATGAAGGATGCAGGTTTGAGCGAAGACGACTGGATCCAGACCCGACTTGATCAATTGAATCTAATCGAAAAAAAGAGACTTACTTCTATTTGTCATGGTCAGACGTACCAAAAACGAATGATCAAGGCATTTAACAAGAAAGTCAGACGACAAGAGTATCAAGTTGGGGACCTGGTAATCAAGCGCATTATTCTACCTCAAGGTGATCCCAAGGGAAAATGGACCCCTACTTACGAAGGGCCATTTGTGGTTAAGAACATCTTCTCAGGAGGAGCGATGATTCTAACCACCATGGATGGTGACGACCTTCCTCACCCCGTCAATGCAGACATAGTAAAAAGATACTACGCATAATCAAAGACTCGCTAGGTTGACTGGCCTAGGCAAAAATAAGGGCTTCCCGGCGAACCAAAAGGGTTCGGGCAAAAATAAGGGATGAAAATAAAAAAAATCTGTACACCCGGCAAGTCGAAAACCTGAAAAGGCGGCTTGGGCAAAAATGGGTATCCCGGTGGACTGAAAACCCGAAAGGGCGGTCCAGGCAAAAGTTAGGGATTAAAGCGTAACACTATGTCTCATTGGATCACCTCGCATCCGGATTTCGGTATCAACTATCAGGCTCGGACGGCACCAGTCAATCAGATTCATCTTCAACTAAGCAGCAAAGTGATGAGATGCTTGAATATATAAAGGCAATAGCAGAGCTGGAACCCAGTGGGACTATTCACATAGCTGCTTTGTTTTCTTTTCACAAATTGTATAAATTCTATTTGTTCGGCGGCGTTCTCTTACTAGGACGTCAGCCTCTTGTACAAAACGCCTATTTACAGGCCAAACTTCAAAATCAATACAGATTCATTGTCAAACAAATTTCAAAATGTTTTTCCTTTATCTGTTTTTTGTTTTGCAAAGAACGTCCAATGTTCATTTTTTATGTATGCATCTGACATTAATTGCTGCCCATAAATATTTACATGCGAAACAAAAGACAAATTACAGGTGATATCAGAAGTAGGGGCTAAGAATTGTCTGAGCGGTCTAGTTGCTCTGTCCACCAGGTACCAAGGTATATATTCAGCTGAAGGATATGGCTAAGATACTTTCACTTCCCGCAGAGTAAGACAGCAATGATAGCTCCCCCACTGAGACTCGCAATCATCAACCATACTCTTCCCCAAGCAGAGTTGGTCTACCATCAGCCCTAAAAAGGTTGGGTATCCCCAGAAGGTCTTAGTATTCCCCAACGGAGTATAAAGACATTCTCCAGCAAGCGTAAGAGCATCCCCGACAGTCTTAATATTCCTCAACGAAGTATAAGAATGTTTCCCGGAGGAATACAAGATACCCCCAGTGGAGCCATTTCCCCAGCGCAGTCTAAAAGAAAAAGCTTCCCCGCCGGAGTTAAATCATCTTACCCAGTAGATTCTGGAAGCTTGTCCCCTGCAGAATACAAATGTATCTCCTCAGCCAAATTCAAAGGTTATCCCCACAAGAGTCTAATTGGGTTATCCTCAGCAAGTTGCAACTGAAAGATCATCCCCAGCGAAGTTCTTTCTTTCCCCAAGCAGGACTTCTATCCTCAACAGATTCAATATCACCAGCAGCGGTAATCCATCCCCAGCGGATTTCATCATCAAAATCCCCAACAGAGCTTATCAACAGATTCCTCGGCGGAATTATCATTAAAATCATCAGCAGAACATCTCTCCCCCACAGAGTATTTCCCCTCGGAGTAATCTCTTCACCAGTTTATTCCCCAACGGAGTCATCCTCTCCTGCAGGTTTATTCTTGCAATCATCTTCGTTCATCATCCCCAACGGAAACGAAGAACTCAACTCTATTCTCCAACAGCTCCGGGATTTATTTTCCCCAGCTAAAACATCACATTTCCATACATCATGATACATGCATATACGCATCATATGAATACAATCTCATTTATTTTGAGAACATCATTGCCTGATCCATATCATGCATTGTATATGACTGACCTTTACCTTTCAGGAAAAAAATGCAGTTAAGTTCTCAGCTTAGTCGAAGATCTGACCAGTTCTTAAATCTCAATTGATTTATCATCAGTTGAATTTCAGATAAGGTTCTCAATCTCGACAGTCTCCTCCGTCATAGTGTGGACAAGTTCTATAACCTCAGCGGTGAACTCCCAGTGGGCACGAGACAGTTCCTAGATCTTGATGAAGATGTTTCCCTATGTCATAGTGTGGACAAGTACTATAACCTCAGCGGTATACTCCATTGAGCACGAGTCAGTTCCTAGATCTTGATGTTCTCCTCCGTCATAGTGTGGACAAGTTCTATAACCTCAGCGGTGAACTCCCGGTGGGCACGAGACAGTTCCTAGATCTTGATGAAGATGTTTCCCTACGTCATAGTGTGGACAAGTACTATAACCTCAGCGGTATACTCCATTGAGCACAAGTCAGTTCCTAGATCTTGATGTTCTCCTCCGTCATAGTGTGGACAAGTTCTATAACCTCAGCGGTGAACTCCTGGTGGGCACGAGACAGTTCCTAGATCTTGATGAAGATGTTTCCCTACGTCATAGTGTGGACAAGTACTATAACCTCAGCGGTATACTCCATTGAGCACGAGTCAGTTCCTAGATCTTTATGTTCTCCTCCGTCATAGTGTGGACAAGTTCTATAACCTCAGCGGTAAACACCCGGTGGGCACGAGACAGTTCCTAGATCTTGATGAAGATGTTTCCCTACGTCATAGTATGGACGAGTACTATAACCTCAACGGTATACTCTATTGAGCACGAGTCAGTTCCTAGATCTTGATGTTCTCCCCCGTCATAGTGTGGACAAGTTTTATAACCTCGGCAGTAAACTCCCGGTGGGCATGAGACAGTTCCTAGATCTTGATGAAGATGTTTCCCTACGTCATAGTGTGGACGAGTACTATAACCTCAACGGTATACTCCATTGAGCACGAGTCAGTTCCTAGATCTTGATGTTCTCCTCCGTCATAGTGTGGACAAGTTCTATAACCTCAGCGGTAAACTCCCAGTGGGCACGAGACAGTTCCTAGATCTTGATGAAGATGTTTCCCTACGTCATAGTGTGGACGAGTACTATAACCTCAACGGTATACTCCATTGAGCACGAGTCAGTTCCTAGATCTTGATGTTCTCCTCCGTCATAGTGCGGACCAGTTCTATAACCTCAGCGGTTTACTCCATTGAGCACGAGACAGTTCCTAGATCTTGATGAAGATGTTTCCCCCCAATTGAATTATGGACATGTTTTTAAAACTCAGCTGAAGCATTCTCTCAGTTGAAGTACAGGCAGGTTCCTAAATCTCAACGAAGTTAGACTTCCCCAGTGGAATCTTCTACAACAACAGGTATGCAAGTTCTCGCTAAGGAATCTCTTATGCGATCGACACTCCTGCAGATGGCATCTATAAGCCCATCCTCCTACCAACAATCTCCAAATGGCATCTGTAAGCTCATTCCTGACATCACAATGCTGATACTACACCATGCGAGTGCAAATTTCTGGGCACTCTAGTGTTCAATCATCTTCCACCTTCGAATAACGAAAGGCACGCAAGCCAATCTACATCCTCAGGTTTAAGAAGATTGAACAGGGGCAACTGTTGTACCCCAAAATTTCCCCTTTCATGTTTCCCAAAGTCTTCCCCCTGCATGGTTGATCAAAAACTCTTGCCTAAGGAAAAGGAAAAATTTTGAGTGTTGCTTTAAGTACATTTCGATTGGCATTCTGAAAGACCCTTCGATTGGTGTTCTGAAGGAGCCTTTTGATTGGCATTATGGACAGGCATTTCGATTGGCATTTTGAAAGACCCTTCGATTGGTGTTCTGAAGGAGCCTTTCGATTGGCCTTATGGACAGGCATTTCGATTGGCATTCTGAAAGACCCTTCGATTGGTGTTCTGAAGGAGCCTTTCGATTGGCATTATGGACAAGCATTTCGATTGGCATTATGGACAAGTGCTTCGATTGGCATTATAACAGTGTCCTTCGATTGGAGTTCCAAAAGGTCCATTCGAAGAAGCATTCAAAGGGTCCATTCGAAGAAGCTTTCGAAGAGCATTCGAAGTCTGCCATCAGCCCATTCGAAAGGGAGCATTCGAAGTCTACCATCAACCCATTCGAAGGGGAGCATTCGAAGGCCAGTTACATATCATTCAAAATTCAAAAAGGGACAGGATCCCATGTGTTTAGCCAACGTTACGAACTCTCATTCATGGTTTTCAAACACATAATTAACGTTACAGATTCTCATTCATGGCTGTCAAACACATAATCAAAGTCATTTAAACCTCTGTCTTCCTGTCCCCTCTACCCCCCTCTATATAAAGAAATCACATGTGTTGCAAAAAGGGACGAAAAAATATACAGAAAAAAATAGAGAAAAGAAGCAGGGAGAACTTGGAGATACGCTGCCCAATCCTTGCACAAGCCAAAGCAGCCACCCAGCGAACACCTCCACCCTTAGAACTACAGATCGAAGCACCTCTGTTTGGTAAAAGAAAAATCTCTAATCTCAAACTCATTTTTAAATTCATTTTTGATTGCATATTCATGTTATTACTGTTTGTTTGTGAATGATTTAATGTGCTACATATAAGCTACAGCGCAAAGAGGAGATTGTGCCATTGCTTGGGCATAATCTGAGTCCCTCCTTCGAATCCCAGGATAAAACAAACCCAGACCCAGATTCAACAGGTGCGAATAGGGAGGAGATTCGAATCAGGGGGTAAAATCCCCCCTGGACCTTTAATATCTGTTTCGTTTTGCAGGAACTACATTCTCAGATTCCTGTTCAGAGTTTCGAAGCTCAACAGTTTAGCTTCGTACTGGACCCAGGATTTCCAGATCTAAGGATGACATGCCCAGATCGAACACCCTCAGAGTGCAGCCCCTCATGCACCTTCGATCAAGACTCTTCACTGGGTCGAAAGACAGCCTGCACCTCTTTCGACCCAGGCCTCCAGAATTATATTTTTTCTTGATTTGCTGCCTGGCCCATTTGTACTTTGTTTACTTTGTTTTTTTTATTTCTTTTAGTTTGTTTTTTTTAATCAACATAAAAATCATAAAAATAAGTAACTTAGAATTAGGATTTAATTTAGTTAATTATTTTAACTTATTCTCTCCAATTTTAAAATCAGTAGACTTAGGATTTATTTAAATTCAATCCTTTTCATAAACAAAAAATGCAAAAAATATTAGGCATGTTTTAGAGTTAATTTTAATCAGTATTTTTTTTAATTAATTAAATTTGACTTAATTGAACATTTAACATTTTCCAAACAAAATAAAACTCAAAAAATATTTTCTTTTTTTTAATTAATTATTAATTAAACTTATTTCTTAATTCAAAAAAGACCAAAAATATGCTTTATTCAATAAAAGGGTCAAAACCCAAAAGGACATTCCAATTCAATTTTCACGCGCGTTTATTTTATTGTAACTGCCTACTGGGATGTAATAGCTTGACTAAGACTTTTTACTGCTTTTATTCCCCCAATTTTTGGACATGTAAATAATCCCCCTCCCCAAAGCTTTGTAATAGCGTAGGATTTATAATTCCCGCACTTTAAATTCCTGTACATATATTAACTGTTTAGATGTATGCTAACTAGGATTGTATGACAAGATTAACCTTTAAATCAATCATAGCTCACCATAACATGTACAAAGATAATATAAACTGAAAATTGACACACTTGCACATGCCACTCTTAGGGTACACCTCACTTGGTTGCCTCGAATGTGGTCATTGAGCATAGGACGTTTTAAAGGTCGCCCTCCAGTCTAAAGATCAAAGTTGCCTCGAAATGGTTGCCTCGATAAAAAAATGATCTAAGACATTAGGGTTACCACTAAAGCATCCTAACATTGCTTTAGTGACCACACGTCCCTAAAATCGAATTGACCCGAAAACTCCAACGACGGTGCTACCTACTCCTCAATAGTGGGATAGCACTGTCTAAAGGACATTTGCACAGTTTAATTCCTTTTTGAGTAGGTAGAGGTTCTTAAGTACTTGCTCCTTTTAAAAACAAAACACAAACTTTTCGCACTCACACTCTCTTCAAAAACAAAACTCTTTTCAAAACCCACAAACACAAAGAAAAGCAAACTTTTGAAAACATAGTGAGCAAGTACCTAAGAGCCCGTGGATAACCACGGATAGAAAGGGTGCTAACACCTTCCCTTTCTATAATCTACCTCCCGAACCCGAGAAAATCTCGAGAAGGAATTTTTCTGTGCTTTTGTCCTTTCCTTGTTGGATAAAATAAAAGACGGTGGCGACTCTTGCTTACCGCGACACTTTGCGAAAACAAACGCAAACGTGAACCAGCATTAAAAAATAGTCAATTCTCATTCCCACCGATCACACATTGGTAAAGTAATAAAGTTTGACATGAATAAATGTTCGAACAGTCAAAAGAAAATTACAGCTTGAAAATTCTAATGAGAAAAAGCCTCTTAGTTCGAACTAGTCATTTCAGGTGGAGAACCCTCAGCAGAAGATTTTCATCTCGCCATCTGGCATGAATTCCAGCACTCTTCTGTCAATCAAGTCTTGGATCTTGTTTTTCAAAGCCCAACAGTCGTCGGTGTCATGTCCAGGACTATAGGAGTGGTATACACAAAATGCATCGGGGTGATAGCCAGGAGCAGAGGTATTGGGATTCCGGAGAGGATCCTTTAAAGGAATCAGATTGACCTCCAACAAGCATTTCAGTATTAGAGATGATGGTATATCAGTCTCAGAAATGTCTTCCAGATGTATTTTGCTTACGCCGATTACCCCGTTGACGCTGGCGAGGTTGTTGCTGGGCTTGTGACCCTGAAGCAAGCTGGGGAGCTTTTCCCTTGTATTCTTGTCTCAAAGGAGGTTGAATGATGACTTGATCTTCAACCCTAGTTGTTTTCCCCACTTGGTTATTTTGAACTAGTTTGTTGACGAGGACCCTGAGCTCTTCTTGTCTTTGAGCCAGGTCTTGAATGAGAGCCATCTGGCCCACCAGCTGTCCCATCATCTGGATCTTCATTATTGCCAACTCAATTTGTAGCCCTTCCAACTGATCATTCCTGATGCCGCCTGGATTCCCTAGGACTAAGCCCCTTGTGAGGAGAGCTTTTATTTCTTCCTGCCCCTGGGATAGGTTCAAGAACATTTCTTGAAGTTGAGCGTTTTGAGCCTGGAGATCTTGGTTGTCTTGTAGGAGAGTCATTGCTGAAATAAACAGCGAGAACATGAGTGACCTGTACTGGGAGACCTGTTATGCAATGATATGTATGTATGCAATGTTTTCAAGGATCCCGCGGGGTAAACAAGAAACTTGTTAGAATTTGAATTTTGCAGCTTTGATTGAAGAAACTTCATGTTGTTAAGAGTCCTTCTTCAAGATTCAAGCTCACCATATCGAGTGGGTCATAGCCCCTGACTCAAATTACCGTGTTTTGATTTCTAGACAACCTTGGCTAGACGAAAATAAATCCCCTTTGCCCCTTGCTAGGCATTTGATTTACCATAACCTGCATCACAGACCCTTGAGATCCTTGAAATGGTTAAGGAAATGTTAAGGTATGATGTTATGATGTGTATGTTATGCGTTTAAGCAAAAGTGTGAAGCGATGTAAGTAAACCCTACAATAAATCCAAATTATTGGATAAGGACTGTAAACAAAACCTGCAAGGAACTCATGTTGTCAGATAACAAGAATGTGCAAGTAGTTCAAGTTTGAAGGCACACAAGTCACACAAATAGCCTTAAGTTTAGGCTGGCATGGAGTTTAGGTATTACCCTCTTTCAGTTTAGTTGGTTTAAACTTGTCCTAAAAATAGTAACCGGGTTCTAGAGGATCTCAATATCACTGACTACCCTCAATCGGTCATAATTCTAGTTTAGCAACCTTTTCTTGTGGCCGGAATCATCGCGAGAGTTTAGTCTCAATGAGTGTAGCATACTGCTACTGTTCTATGGCCAAGTTGGTCAATTTAAGGTTCTAAGGTCAGTTGGTGCTTAATGACCCCTTAGAAGACCCATATTCTCCTCGTTCCAACACAAGGGATATCGGTACAGACTAAAGTGCCACACCAACGTAGTTACTGCTTCAACCGTGTCGGTCTACGCCAGACAGTTCCCTCACAGTTTATTGCTACTTACCTAAAGGGTATCCCCAGATCCGGGTTAGGATCTATAGAACTCCGATACAATCCCACAAATATAAATCATACAAAGCATACAATTGAAAACACAATGATCTAATCCTAAGGTATACCTCACTTATTAATATCCCCAGCAGAGTCGCCAGTTCTGTGATCGGTGGGAATGAGAACTGACTGTTTTGGAATGCCGGTTCGCATTTTTCATTTGTTTTCGCAAAATTTCGCGGTAAGCAAGAGTCGCCACCGTCTTTTATTTTATCCAACAAGGAAAGGACAAAAGCACAGAAAAATTCCTTTTTGAGATATTTCTCGGGTTCGGGAGGTAAATTATAGAAAGGGAAGGTGTTAGCACCCTTTCTATCCGTGGTTATCCACGGGCTCTTAGGTACTTGCTCATTGTGTTTTCAAAAGTTCGCTTTTCTTTGTGTTTATGGGTTTGAAAAGAGTTTTTTTTTTTAAGAGAGTGTAAGTGCGAAAAGTTTTGTTTTGTTCTAAAAGGAGCAAGTACTTAAGAACCATCTACCTACTCAAAAAGGAATTAAAATGTGCTAATGTCCTTTAGACAATGCTATCCCACTATTGAGGAGTAGGTAGCATCGTCGTTGGAGTTTTCGGGTCAATTCGATTAAGGGACGTGTGGTCACTAAAGCAATGTTAGGACGCCTTAGCGGTAACCCTAATATCCTAGATCATTTTTCCGAGGCAACCGTTTCGAGGCAACTATGATCTTTGGACAAGAGGGCGACCTCTAAAACTTCCTATACTCAATGACCACGTTCGAGGCAACCAAGTGAGGTGTACCCTAAGAGTGGCATGTGCAAGTGTGTTATTTTTTAAGTTATTTATCTTTATACATGTCATGGGTGAGCTATGTTGATTTTAGGTTAAAGATTGATCTTGTCATGCATTGCCTAGTTTATCAAACATCTAACAGTTAATATTGTGCGGAAATTAAATTACGGAAAGTTAAATCTAAGTTATTACAAGGCGTCGGGTATTTACATCGCCAAAGACAAACCCTTTAATTTAAATTGCAGAAAGTAAAAATAAAGCGATTAAAAGTCCTAATTAAAACTATTACATACTCGAAGCAATTACATTATTGGATAAAAGATGAAACGCGTGTGAGAAAATTAAATCGGAGCGTATTTTAGGGTTTTGACCCTTTTTAAGAAAGAAAGAGATTTTTTTGTGATTTTTTGAATTAAATGGAAATTAAATTAAGTTAATAATTGAATCAATTAATTAAATGAAAACATTTTTGGTTTTTTATAATTAAGGAAATAAAATAAAATAAAATAAAAAAAGTTAAAAGTTATTAAAAACCCTAATTCTACATTAATTTTATTTTGTTGCAAAAATGTTAAAATTAACCTAATTAACACTAAATTAATTAATTATTTTTTTACAAAATAAAATAGTGAAATTAATAGTAATAATATTTTTTGTATTTTTTTGATTTTATTAAAAAATATTAATTGGTTAGTTTTTAACAAAATAAATAGAGAAAAAGAAATAAAAAGTAAAAGAAATACTCAGGGGGTTCAGGCCCAAATGGAGTGTGAAATAGCAAATCTCCAGGCCCATTAACGTTGGCCTTGGTTGACCTCTGTGATTCCATATGCGCCTGTTGACCAGGGACCATGGTGGATGTCCAACCTAAGCCATTGGATTTGATTTATGGGACACTTGGCATTTGAGATCTTGGCAGAACATGATGGTCCACGCCTTGGATGCTACATGGAATAACCTGAAACAAAATTGTAACAAAGTTTTGGGGGACCTGGTATTCGAACCCAGTTCCCAAGTGGTTTTGGCACGCCTCCCTCACCAACTCAACTACGCTGCATATTTGTTATTGGATTAAACACTGATCATTATATGTAAAATAAAACGCTAAGCCTGGAATAAAAAAACACGCTAATAATTTGAACTGGCCAATTACGCCTAGCCACGTTATCATCTTCTCCAAATATCCCTGGTTATTTACCTGCGGATTTTTATCCGCAGGAAAGTTCGTGGGATGTTTCAAAAATCCTTCCTAGGCCATGTAAACGCAAGCTAAGGGTATCAACGTGATCGTCTCTCCTCCCTGAGCATCCCTATACCATTTATTGGCCTTGATTTTTACTGTATCCAAAATGCCTAAAAAACAAGAACAAGAACCCTAGATTCGGGCGCTATGTTACAGACCATGAAAACGAAATTGAATAATGCCAAAATGTTCTAAATCAAACGACAAACATAAATATGCAAAGATTTTAATGAAAGGATGCAAGAATCAGAGGTTTGGATTCCGTGTTCAGAGCTTGATTCGTGGACACTTACAGTGAGTTTCAGGCTATGAGAAGACTTGGTTCCGGTTGCTTTCGCTTCAGGGGATTGCCAGCAAGGGACTGATGTCAAGCTTTTGCTTTGAATCGAGCTCTAAGGTGGATTTCAGATTCCAAGTTTTCAAGCTTTTTCTCAAACTTCTTCTGGCCGTTTCAGCAATGCTTAGGGCGTGTTCTTGATCTCTATGGCTTGTGTGTACATAAGGGAATGAATTAGGTTAATCACTTGGGCCTTAATCCATGAGAATTGAAGAATTGAGATGTGATTTGATCTCCCATTATCAAGTTTCCAAATTTGTATCAAATCTGATTTTTTATGCATAAAAAAGCTTGATACGAATTTGATTTGATGAATCATGATAATTGAAAGCTGCAATGATCAAAAAGATATCATTCCATCCATTTTTAGATTTTATTTGAATTAATATTGATTTAAAATGAATTAAATCAATAAAAATTAAATAAAATAGAAAAATAAATGATCGGTCATGAAATTAAAGATGGGACACGTGTGTGGTGTGATAAGACCAAATCAAGTGGAAAAAAGTGGGCCCTTTTGTCAAAAATTGGAGTTTTGAGGATAGTTGACTTTTGGCAATTTTGGAAAAATGCCCAACTTCAACAATGCATAACTTCTTCAATTTTGAACCTTTGGAGGTGTTCTTGGACTTTTTAGAAACCTTGAGATGTCCTCTAACCAAAACTTTTGGTCTCATCTCATTTTGATATTCCATTCTTAAGTTACAAGCTTTGGCAAAAAAAAGTGTTTTTGTTGACTTTCAAAGATGACCTATAATGTCCAAATTTGTAACTTCTTGTGAGTTCATTTCTTGATCTTGGGGTAAGAATATGGATTGTAGGAAATTGAATCCTCTTCAAAATGAGATTTGGATGGGTCATTTCTCATAAAGTATGAGAAAGTTATGCTTGGTCAAAGTTGAGTTGACTTTTCCTACAGAACCCTAATGTAGCAACTTTTGAATCTTGATGAATCTTGAGCAATCCTTGATGAATCATGATCAACCCTTGATAAAATGATGAATTATCATTCAAAATGAGAATGTTGACAAAAAATCTTGAGGTTTGACTATTTGTAGGTCACAGTTGACTTTTGCCCTAGCACATTCGACTTTTGGACCTCTTGAGCAATTGACTGACCAAACTTCCTCTGCAAGGCTTGAAATTTGACATGGATGAACTTAAGAACATGTTAGGAAATTGGGGAGCACTTGAGGTCATTTGGATGTAAGGTCCTTGATGCAACACAAAACCCTAATTTCGAATTGACTGCCTTAGGAGGTGATTTGACTGTCCAACTCTTGAGCAATCTTGAACACTTGGAGATGATTCTTGACATGTCTTGAGAAATATGGGAGGGAAAATTTTGGGGTACAACAGTACCCATATGCTAGCAGTCGAGTCTGATGACTGGTGGCTTGAGACGTGCCAGAGATTGGAAGCTGCAGGTGAAAATGTCACTTGGGTTGTGTTCCATAGGGAATTTCTGAGGAAGTATTTTCCCGAAGACGTTCGTGGTAAGAAGGAAATTGAGTTCCTTGAGCTGAAGCAAGGAAGTATGTCGGTTGTTGAGTATGCTGCAAAGTTTTCTGAGTTGGCTAAGTTTTATACACACTATAGCGAGGCAACTGCTGAGTTTTCAAAGTGCATCAAGTTTGAGAATGGGTTGCGCCCAGAGATCAAGAAGGCAGTTGGATACCAGAAAATCCATGTCTTTACTGATTTGGTTGATAGTTGCAGGATTTATGAAGAGGATAATAATGCTCATTACAAGATTATCAGTGAGAAGAGGGGCAAGCACCAACAGAATCTTGATAAGCCTTATGATGCCCCAGCTGCTAAGAGTAAACAGAAAGTTGCTCAGGGTCAGAGGCCTAGTGGGGGAGATACTTTGCTGGTGTGGTTTGTTTCAAATATGGAAAACCTGGGCATAAGAGTAATGTGTGTGCTGCTGTGAAGAGGTGTTTCCATTGTGGTAAGACTGGACATGTTGTGTCTGAGTGTAAGCATAAGGAGTTGATTTGCTTCAACTGTGGTGGAGAAGGACACATTAGTAGTCAGTGCCAAAAACCGAAGAAGGCGTAAACCAGTGGAAAAGTGTTCACTTTGGCTGAGAGTCAGACAGTGAATGAGGACAGACTCATCAGAGGTACATGTTCCATTAATAATACTCCTTTTAATTACTATTATTGATACTGGTTCTACTCATTTCTTTATTGCTGCTGATTGTGTTGAAAGATTGGGCCTTATGTTGTCTTCTTTGAATGGAGAGATGGTCATCGACACTCCATCCAAGGGGTCAGTGACTACTTCTTTTGTGTGTTTAAAGTGCCCTTTGTCGATTTTCGACAGAGACTTTGCTGTTGATTTAGTTTGTTTGCCTTTAAGAGGGTTGGATGTGATTCTGGGTATGAATTGGTTAGAGCATAACTATGTTCATATTAATTGTTATAACAAGTCTGTGAGGTTTTCTACTCCTGAGGAAAAGGAAGATAGTATGTTGTCTGCTAGACAGTTGAGGAAGTTGATGCAAGAAGAAGCTCAGATGTTTTCATTGAGGGCGTCGCTATCTGTTGAGAATCAAGCTATAATTGAGGAATTGAAGGTGGTGTGTGAATTTCTTGAAGTTTTCCCTGATGAAATTCCAGATGTACCGCCAGATAGAGAAGTTGAATTTGCTATTGATCTTGTACCTGGTACCAGACCTGTGTCTATAGCACCATACAGGATGTCTGTATCTGAATTGTCAGAGTTAAAGAAGCAATTGGAAGATTTACTTGAAAAGAAGTTTGTGAGACCAAGTGTATCACCGTGGGGAGCTCCAGTGTTGCTAGTAAAGAAGAAAGATGGAAGTATGATGCTTTGTGTTGATTATAGGCAATTGAATAAAGTGACGATTAAGAACAAGTATCCGCTTCCAAGAATAGATGACTTGATGGATCAATTGGTGGATGCTCGTGTCTTCAGTAAGATTGATTTGAGGTCGGTTTATCATCAGATTAAAGTGAAGGATGAAGATATTCAAAAGACAGCTTTCAGAATGCGTTATGGACATTATGAGTATTCGGTGATGCCTTTCGGTGTTACCAACGCGCCGGGAGTATTCATGGAATACATGAACCGTATCTTTCATACTTATTTGGATCAAGTTGTAGTGGTGTTCATTGATGACATCTTAATTTACTCTAAGTCGGAAGAAGAGTATGCAGAGCACTTAAGAGTAGTATTGTAAGTCTTGAAAGGGAAGAAGTTGTATGCAAAGTTGTATAAGTTTGAATTATGGTTGAAGAAGGTTAGTTTTCTTGGTCATATTATCTCAGGTAGTGGCATTGCTGTAGATCCATCAAAAGTAGATGATGTGCTGTAATGGGAAACTCTGAAGTTGGCTACCGAGATTAGAAGCTTTTTGGGATTAACTGGTTATCATAGAAGGTTTATCAAAGGTTTCTCTAAGTTGGCACTTTTGTTGACTAAGTTGACTTGTAAAGGTAGAGCTTTTGTGTTGGATGTGCAGTGTGAAGAGAGTTTTACATAATTAAAGAAGAGATTGACGTCGGCTCTTATTTTGACATTACCAAATCCATGAGAACCTTTTATGGTATATTGTGATGCTTCTAAGATGGGTTTAGGAGGTGTGCTTATGCAGAATGAGAAGGTAGTTACTTATGCGTCAAGGCAGTTGAGGACTTATGAGAAGAACTATCCTACACACGATTTAGAGCTTGTTGCAGTTGTTTTTGTGTTTAAGATTTGGAGGCATTATCTTTATGGTTCTAGATTTGAAGTGTTTAGTGACCATAAGAGCTTAAAGTATTTATTCGATCAGAAAGAGTTGAATATGAGGCAACGAATATGGTTGGAATTGTTAAAGGATTATGATTTCAATTTGAATTATCATCTAGGAAAAACGAATGTGGTAGCTAATGCGTTAAGTCGAAAGACTTTGCATATGTCGGCAATGATAGTTAAAGAGTTGGAATTGATTGAACAGTTTAGAGATATGAGCTTAGTTTGCGAGGTGACACCGCAGAGTGTTATGTTAGGGGTGTTGAAGATTAATAATGAATTTCTAGAGAGGAGATTCAATCGGAGACTCGTAGAGTTGCCTTTAAACCAAACCAGGTAAGGGTGGGGTTTCTTATCCTATGATGGGGCTTATGAGAAATTGTATGTGGGAATTTAGGGTGTAAATTTATTATTGATTGTGTTTGTTTGTGGCAATTGATGTTAGGAATTAATTAGTGTTAATTATTGGTGAAATTTCATGTTCTTGTGTTATAAGTTGGTTAGTCTGTGAATCGAATAAAATTGGAGAAGTAACAGGAAGTTGCAGCAAATTATTGTTGGCTGAAGATTTTGATGATATTATTAGAAGCAAAGTAAGTTGGACGTTTCGATTGAAATGAAACAAAACGTCATGTTTTGAAATGGTAGAAACAGTGCTTCGAATGGGCATATCAAAGCTTGGAGCTTCGAGTGACAGTTATGAGAGTATATTCAAAGAAGCCTCGAAATGATAACAAGGCTGAGTCTAAGAAATGCGTTCGAAGCGAAGAAGTGCCAAAACATTTGAAATTCAAATGCAAGCGGGATGTTCGAAATTTGAAATATATGCGCTGGAGCATTCGAAGACGCGTGGAAGCAAGAGAGAGGCATTGCTCTGCATGTTCTGAACGTGGCAGAATCTTATAGCAAGACCGTTATGGTCGAAGTAGTATAAATAGAAGTCTTAGCATTAGGATTTCGTGTGTCATATCTATTGTACAAAAAAAACTCAGTAAACATTCAAATTACCACATGGCTAGGGAAACGAATGCACGAGCAATGTACGTATGATAACACCACATGTTTATGATTTAATGAAAACTCTTTATCATTTCCAGTAATTTCCTTTATCTTTATGTCAATACCATTTACAAGTTTTTTCATTTAAAATGTTTTCATTCGAAGTCTTTTACTGATGCCTTGCATTTAAATGCTTTCTTTTCATTTCAAATACTTTACATTTCAGAAACTGTTATACATTTCATGCCTTTATCTTCAAGTTTTTATCATTCGAACACCTTTTTTACTTAAAGTCATTTTACAGTTCTCTTGCATTTAAACGCTTTCTTCATATTTCGAATCTTTTACATTAACTGTTTTTATGCTTCGAAGTCATTTACTTGTCTTTTATGCAGTTTTTACATGTCTTTACAATTTAACTGTATTCATGCAATTTAGTTTCGCGCACATTTACTTGATCACACCTTTAGATTTTTCGAAGTAAGTTAAGCACCTACACAACATTCTAAATACCAACCATGAATACCAGTTCGATCATGAGAGTTACCCTAATGACCAACACGTCCTAGGATCAATCTAGTCGATCCTGCGAGTTACCAGAGAAATTGAATAACAGTCAGTAAGATTATTCGATAGTTTGGAGGACTAGCGGTTGTTTACCAGAAATCACTGTAAACAAATTGGCACACCCGGTGGGACGAATAATTGGCCATTACGGACTTTAGAACGAAATAAAGATTGTTGAGACTTAACCATTGTAAAAATACCCTCTGAGAGATAAGTTTGTTGTTTTATGAACCTAAGAAGTGGTAAAATAACCAACAGCAGCCAACCCTTATCCAGAAGAAAACGTTTGAACAAGATGTCTAATTCTGACAATCAACAAGGGGAACAAAATGCCCCACATACAACAGGCACTAATATGTCCGCTTCGATGGGAACATCTAATGTGATCCCTTCGAATGCACAGTCTGTTGCATCCTCTACCAGTAATATAGCCACTAATGGAATAAGTGGCATATCAACTAATAGTTCAATCCTAGGAAGTACTGGAACCATTGGTTATCCTGGGGGATTCGTCCCACCATCAGGGACACAAACCCATTTCGCCACCCCACTAACTAGACCACCCGGTTTCGATGGTAATAGAACCAGAAACTCCTCTTATGGAATGCCAACATCTTTTATGGCAGGCTTACACAATTCCACGTCGAATTCATCACCACAATTAGGGTCTGGGTCTGGGGCAAATCAGTTTATGACGAATAACCAAGGGTCAGTGGGTTATAGCGCAATGCTTATTTTAACCACAGAAAACCAGTTGGCTTTTAGGCAATTGATGGATGACAGTAACCATAATATGATAGGGGTGTTAGCACAAACTATGCAGGAAATATTTGCCCCAATAGTGCAGAATGTGACTGTAACAAACAGAGAAAACGCAGATAACATGAGTCGAATAGCAGATTTCTTTGCTCCCCCAGAGAGGCGTAGGCAGAATCAGGCGGGAGTTCGATAAAACGTACCTATTATGGAACAAGTTGCTAACGACCCAACCTATAGACCACCCAGAGAGGAAGTTAATGTGGGGGCAAGGGCACAAAGGCTAGAAGCCCCAATGATCCAAGGCCCACAAAGGGAAATTATGGAACCAGGGGCAAGGGTCGAAAGGCTGGAAGTCCCAGAGTTTCGAGAAGAACAACCTAGGGGGGTTGTCATGGTGGGTCGAAATCAAGATGCTGATGCAGTCGTTCATAGAATTCGAAACGATAACATCTTGGCAGAAAATAATTTAACCACCATGATAGAGAGGGTCATGGCCCAGAATGGCCTCAACACAGGAATTAGAAGGCCAAATTATGCTTCCCCTATATCAGATTACATAATGCATACTGATTTACCAAGGGGATATAAAGTCCCTAAGTTTACAAAGTTTGCTGGGGATACCAATGAGTCAACAGTCGAACACGTAGCCAGATATCTAACTGAAGCGGGAGATATAGCCAATAACGAAGACCTCAGGATCAAATATTTCCATAGTTCCCTGACTAAAAACGCCTTCACATGGTTCACCACTTTGCCTCCTGGGTCCATTGATACTTGGGCTCTTTTGGAGAGATTATTCCATGAACAGTTTTACATGGGACAGTCAAAAATAAGTTTGAAGGAATTAGCCAGTGTCAAGAGAAAGTTCACTGAACCCATAGATGATTATCTGAATAGATTCAGGCTTTTGAAATTCAGATGTTACACAGTAGTGCCTGAACATGAGTTAGTCGAAATGGCCGCTGGTAGCTTGGATTACTCCATTCGAAAGAAACTAGACACTCAATATTTGAGGGAAATGGCTCAGTTAGCCGATAGGGTTCGACAGGTCAAAAGGCTAAAGGCCGAAAAGGCCAGAGTCTTTAAAAATAACAAGAAGGAAAGGATCTCCTATGTTGGAACTGAGGAAGCAGAAGATTATCCTGAATTCGAATTCGAAGAGGTCGAAATCGACCTCGCTGAATTAAAACAGGCACCACCTTACTCCTGCAAATTATTAGTTCCCACAAAAGGGAAAGAGATTGTTGAAAATGAGAAAAGTGACAAATTCCCAAAGAAGGTTTATACCTTCGATGTCACTAAATGTGACGAGATTTTTGATTTACTTGTCAAAGATGGCCAACTCATTGTGCCATCAAATGTCAAAATACCTCCTTTAGATCAAAGAAAGAAAAGAGGATTTTGCAAATATCATAGTTTCCTAGGCCACAAAACCTCACCGTGTTTTTTTTCAGGGACCTAATTCAGAATGCAATTAAAGATGGCAGACTGAAGTTTGCTGATAAAGCAAAGATGAAAGTGGACGAAGATCCTTTGGACATCACAGACACCAATTACTCTGAGCCTGCATGCATTGGAGAAATTAACATGGTGGAAGCTGACCAGAGTGATGCCCCAATAGGAGAGAAAGGTACTGAAAACGAAAGCTGGGTGATGGTCGAAGTCAATAAGGAGGTCACTGAAGACGTCTAGAAGCAACCAGAGACTTCGATTGAAGCAGCACCTTTAGCTATTGCAAAAGAAATCCAGGCTACTGAAGGCCAGGAAAACCAAAACCAAGAATTGACACAGGTCACTGAAGGCCTGAGGCTGGAATTGGAGAAAGTCCAAATCACGAAGCCAACCTCCCCTCAGAAAGAAATATGGGACACTTTAGGGGAACCCAGTGGAAAATTTGACTATTTGGTCAAATACTCTGCCCCAGAGAGTTCAAAGGTCCACATTGAAGATATAAAACCCACGGGATGGGGAGATGACGAAGCTAAGGGGGAGGATGTTGAGGTAAACATGGTGGATATGGAAAGACCTCGCTCTGAGATGGAGGAGGTAGAAAGATACTTAGAAAAAGAGAAGTATAAAATGGAGGATAATCATGCTGGAGATGCTAGTCTCAAGGATTACCTCATGACGTGCCACAAGGGAGATACGGGAATGATATTATGCCCTAGGTGCAGCATCCTCTGCAATCAGAGAATCGCTGCGAACTTCGAGAGGGTGCAGAGGGCGCAAACTGGCAACAACTGGTGCCAGGATAACCAGCTATTTAGGTGTTATCCTAAGGCTGGAGAAAGTTTGCCGGAATTTGTGTTTCGCTGCTACAAAGGGGCAACCAAGTGCTTGATATGCCCAATGTGTTATGCTGTGTATGATCAAAGCATGGCCAGAGCCTTCGAAACAATTCCCTTCGCCCCTTGCTGGAACCATCAAGAAACAGTTCAGATGGGCCCACGTTTCGATAGCAAATACAAACAACGAAGGCCTGATAGCCCTCATCCCAAGGGTGCTCGAAGAGTGACGTTCAAACTCCCTGCTGAAGTGCCAACAGACAGATGGCTGCAAGTCAGAAATGACAAAGGCAAAGACAGATGGAGAAACACCGAACGAAACGCACGTCATGCTATGACATACAGAAGGCAATTCAACATAGCAAAGAGGGAAGAGGTGAGATTAGAGAACTACAAAGGAAGGAACCCCATGTCGAGATCCCAGTGGCGAAGGCAACAGAGGATTCGAAAGGCTGAGAGGGAAGCTGTGGCAAATAAAGGGGCAACTTCAACAAAGAACCAAGGTGAATCTAGCACCAACAAACCCACACCAAAAAATCAAACTGAAGGCAAACCCCCAGTTAATAGGAGGCTTTTCTCTGAGGTACAACTGGATGAACCAAAGGAATACACTCCAGGCCCAGAAGAAGATGAAGATATGATAACGGATAACTTCGAATCAGAGGGGGAGTCTTCGTTCAACCTAAACTGCAACGTGGTATCTGTGCTTCCCTGTGAATTTGGACATGAAACTGAAATTGATGAATATGAGGAAGAAGATACCATAGACTTGATGAAGCATAGGCCTGTGTGCTACTATGTGATGGACAATGGGGCTGTCGAGGAGCAAAATGCGTTCTTCGAACGTCCAGAACCAGCTATGAAGAACCATCTTAAGCCACTATTTATTCGGGCAAAAGTTGGTGCCCATGGCGTGAATAAGGTTCTAGTGGATAGGGGTGCTGCAGTCAATTTGATACCCCACTTCATGCTGAAAAGGTTAGAAATACGCGAAGGGGACATCAAGCCCCACAATATGGTTCTATCCAATTATGAAGGGAAAGTGGGCAAAACACTGGGGGTGGTTCAATTGGACTTGACAATAGGCTCAAGTTGTAGGCCCACCATGTTCATGGTGATCGAAGCCAAGGCCAACTACAACTTGTTGCTGGGAAGGGAGTGGATCCATGGCGTAGGGGCAGTTCCTTCGTCAATGCACCAGCGTTTAGTTCTATGGAGAGAAGATGGGATCGTGGAAAACATTGAAGCAGACCAGAGTTACTTCATGTCAACAGTCAATTTAGTTGACAAGAGGAATTATGACAAGCATCTGGCAAAGATTGCTCCTTGTGTCCCAAATGATGAAATCAACGAAACCAGAAACGCCCACTACTATATGACCCTTCGTCATGATGGCCTATACTGGGATAGAAGAATAATCAGTGATGACGAAGGAGTCGAAAGTACTATACAAAGACGGCCACCAGTCTGGGACTTCGACAACCTTACTCATGACTGAGTCCTCCTTTTTCGAAAGGATTTCGGCCTATATGGCTGAGAACGAATCAAAGGCGGCCTTAGAGGCTGAAATGAATAAACTGGCTGTGAAGATGAACGAAATAAGTAGGGATGGCTCGAAAGGCTCACCCTTTAAAGAAATCGAGATAGATCAAAGGCTGGACGCCATCTATGATAAAGAACCCTTAGGCTTCGAAAGGGACCCCATAGACTCAGGTGCCAAAATGTTGGCGCAGGATCCACTCGAAGAAGTGAACTTAGGGGATGAAAACACGAAACAAATAACCTACATAAGTGCAAAACTTAGCCCAGGCCTCAAGCAGGAAGTGATCGATGTCCTCAAGAAAAACAAAGATTGCTTCGCATGGGATTATGACGAAATGCCTGGTTTAAAGAGGGAGTTAGTCGAACACAGACTTCCAATCAAAGATGGCAAGAAGCCCATCAAACAAACTCCTAGAAGATTCGCACCAGCGGTTCTCACAAAGATTAAAGCTGAGATCGAAAGGTTGCTGCGTTGCAGATTCATCAGAACCACAAGGTATGTCGAATGGTTAGCAAATATAGTACCTGTTATTAAGAAAAATGGTTCTTTGAGAATCTGCATAGATTTTAGAGATTTAAACACTGCAACCCCTAAGGATGAGTACTCCATGCCTGTGGCAGAAATGCTAGTAGACTCTGCTGCAGGGTTCGAATACTTGAGTATGTTAGATGGATACTCTGGGTATAATCAGATTTTCATTGCTGAAGAAGATGTTGCCAAGACAGCATTTCGTTGCCCAGGAGCCTTAGGCACTTACGAATGGGTGGTGATGCCCTTTGGTTTAAAGAATGCTGGGGCAACTTATCAAAGGGCAATGAATTCGATTTTCCATGATTTCATTGAAACCTTTATGCAGGTGTATATTGATGATATAGTCATCAAATCTATATCTGCAGAAACACATTTGCATCATTTGAGCCAATCATTCAAACGAATGAGAAAACATGGCTTAAAGATGAATCCCCTTAAATGTGCATTTTTTGTGCAGGCTGGAGATTTCCTTGGTTTTGTGGTTCACAAGAAAGGGATTGAGATCAACCAGAACAAAACCAAAGCCATAATGGAGACGAAAGCACCTACGTCAAAAAGGGAGCTGCAATCTTTGCTAGGGAAGATTAACTTCCTCAGAAGGTTCATCTCGAATTTGAGTGGAAGAACCCAAGCTTTCTCTCCGTTGCTTCGTCTAAAGCAAGGCCAAGCCTTCGAATGGAACGAAGCCCATCAGGAGGCATTTGACAAGATAAAGAGATACCTCTCTCAGCCTCTTATCTTGTCTCCACCTTCATGGGGGAAGCCCATGAGATTGTACATATCTGCCTCTGAAGTTAGTAGAGGTAGTATGTTAGCACAAGAAGATAGCAATGGTATCGAAAGAGCCATATACTATTTAAGTAGAGTATTGAATGATGCAGAGACCAGATATAGCAATTTAGAAAAGCTATGTCTCTGTTTGTATTTCTCTTGTATGAAACTCAAGTATTATATAAAGCTTGTTGATGTTTATGTTTCATCTCATTTCGATGTCATTAAACACATGCTTTCAAAACCAATAATGCATAGCAGAGTTGGTAAATGGGCTTTAGCCTTAACAGAATATTCTTTGACTTTCATGCCTTTAAAAGCTGTGAAAGGCCAAGTGATTTCTGATTTCATTGTGGACCATTCATTGGTTGAGCAAACTGTCATGAGTTACGTCGAAATGCAACCATGGAAATTATACTTTGATGGTTCGACCCACAGGAATGGAAGTGGTGTTGGAGTCCTTCTAATTTCTCCTGAAGGAATTCCAACAAAATTCAAGTATAGTTAGATGGTCCTCGTTGCTCGAACAACGAAGCTGAGTACGAAGCGCTCATTGTTGGACTTGAAGCTTTGTTGGAATTGGGGGCAACTAGAGTCGAAATTAAAGGAGACTCCGAATTAGTGGTCAAGCAAATAACAAAGGAGTATAAATGCATAAAGGAAAACCTGATGATATACTTCGTCATAGTCAACAGGCTACTTAGGAAATTTGAATACATGGATATTCAACATATACGAAGAATAGAAAACCAAGAAGCAAATGACTTAGCACAGTTGGCTTCGGGTTATAAAGTTTCTGCCAGGAACTTTGAGGATTTAGTTGAATTAAGGGGTAGAGTTATGGCTACTAGATTCACACCATCAGATCTAGAAAGTATGAAATTGGGATATGCTGAGAAACAGGGATTCGAAATATTAGCCATAAACACTTTATCAGATGCAGATTGGCGAAGTCCATTGGTGAGTTATTTGACAAACCCAACTCTGAATGTTGATAGAAAGATAAAATATAGAGCATTGTCATATGTCCTCATGGGGAACGAATTGTTCAAAAAGACCCAAGAGGGCGTATTATTGAAGTGCCTAGGAGAAAGTGAGGCATACTTAGCACTGTCAGAAGTCCACAATGGGGCATGTGGGGCACATCAAGCAGGTCATAAAATGAAATGGCTGTTATTTCGATATGGCATGTATTGGCCCAGCATGCTCAAAGATTGTATAGACTTTGCTAAAGGATGTGAGGAATGTCAGAAACATGCAGGGATTCAACATGCCCCTGCAAGTGAGTTACATTCAATCATTAAACCATGGCCATTTAGAGGATGGGCATTGGATTTAATAGGAGAAATAAATCCCGCTTCGTCTAAAGGACAGAAATATATCTTGGTAGGAATAGATTATTTTACCAAGTGGATCGAAGCTATACCATTAATAGTTGCTGATCAAGAGGCTATTATTGAGTTTATACAGAAACACATTATCTATAGGTTCGGATTGCCAGAGGGCATAACCACAGACCAAGGCTCTGTGTTTACTGGTAGAAAGATGCAAGAATTTGCCCAAGAAATGGGGTTTAGATTACTAACATCAACGCCATATTATGCTCAAGCAAATGGTCAAGTCGAAGCAGCTAATAAGGTGATAATAGGTTTAATCAAGAAACATATTGGCAAAAAGCCAAGGAACTGGCACAAAACTTTGGACCAAATACTATGGGCCTGTAGAACATCTCCTAAAGAAGCTACTAACACCACGCCTTTCCAACTCACATTTGGTCATGATGCAGTTCTGCCAGTAGAAATTCATCTACAATCAGTTCGAATTCAAAGACAAAACGAAATTCCAGCTGCATTATATTGGGAGATGATGATGAATGAATTAGTTGAGTTGGACGAAGTTAGATTACATGCATTGGAAATCTTGATGAGACAAAAAGAAAGAGTGGCCAGGACATATAACAAAAGGGTGAAAAGGAAGGCATTCATTATTAATGACTTAGTTTGGAAAGTCATATTGCCCATGGACAAGAAAAATAAAACGTTAGGTAAATGGTCACCTCATTGGGAAGGGCCTTTTTGAATACTAAAGGTATTCTCAAACAATGCATATGAAATCGAAGAGCTGATGGATGATAAACGTATCCTAAAGGTAAATGGGAAGTATTTAAAGAAATATAAGCCACGCCTGCAGGAGATTCGAATAGTAACAACATAATCAAAACATCATAAAAATGCCAAAATGGCAATATGGGATGCCAAAATGGCGTTGTTCAAATATTACATATAAAAAACCAAATTTAATCAAATGAACACTGAGATTTAGAAATAGGAATTATTCTTCAATCTGTTGAAGGTACTTCGAAAAGACTCAAGCCTTTGCTGAGCAAAACGTCTTGCCCCCTCTAAGGTGGCCACTTCTCCCTTGAGTTGTTCTGCAGTTTCCATTTCTGCAAGCCCCTGGTTGAGAAGCTCTTCGAATTGGTTACCAGCAGTATTGGTTTCGTAGGCCAATTGTTGTTCTTGAGCCTCTTTAACCTTCTGTTGAAGTTCCTGAATTTGCCTTTCCCAGAGAAGGATGGACTCAGCTCGAGCCTCATAATCAGTTTTTGCTTGCTTTAGATGCATGGCTTGATCCTCAGCTTCTTGAGAGAGTTTCGAAGCATGTTCATAAGCAGCATCCATTGCAGTGCGTTTTTCTTGAACCTTTCTGGCAGCAAATTCATCTTGGAGAAGGTACCCAGTCACGTTGTCCAGCAAAGATTGAAGATCGAACAAGATAGTGCTATCTGGCAAGGAGCAGGTAGCAAGGTTGACCTTTGTAAGCAACTCCTTCATAGTGTAGCAAGCAGTGCTATCCTGTTTGAGCACTTCGAATATATCCACATCAAGAATTGTTCTCCTGATCCTGTTAAGAAGTACAATTCTTTCATCTGTGGGCAACGGATGGCTAGTCGAACTTGTGCCAGCCCTAGCAGGTGGAATATCCCTTTGAGCCAGCTTCGCCTTCATGTACCCAATAGGGTCATTTCGTCTCGGGAGAGCAAGCTCCTCTTCAGTCATTCGGGACAAAGACGGTTGAGGGAGTTCCACACGCAGGGAAGTCACGTCCATTTCGACCTCCATGGGTTTATTGGTTGCGTCACCATCCCCTTCATTCGTTTCGTGCTCATTATCTTCTTCATCGTCATCCAAATCCACCACTTCGATATCTTCGTTTTCGCTGCTATTTGCATTGGACTCTGTCCCAGCAGTCGAACCATCATTGGCATCTTCCTCCTCAGACCCTTCTCCTGCAGATTCTTCGTTTCTTTGACCAGAATCAGCTTTCTCTCCTTCAGCGTGAGTGTCCTTTGGGTCCTCTTGAAGGGTTTCAAGAGGGGACTTTTGGAGAGAAGTTCTTTGTAAAGCCTCTGCAGATTCATGAAGCGTTGATTCATTTGTTTCTTTTAGAGGAGGAGAGGTACTCTGATCGTCTTGCTGCTCAGAAGTCCCAGCCAGAACCGCCATATTGGAGGAACCTTTGTTCTGTACAAGGTTGCTGGAATCTCCTTGAGGAGAAGAGTTGATCGGAGCAGCAGCTTTTGATGGTGAGGTCGAAGTGGTAAGAGCTGGATTTAAAATATCCTGCAAGAAGAAAAAGAATATTAAAAGCATGCACCAAGGTAATGAATAATTATTCTGTCAAAGATTTAAAGTTCAAATTACCTGTGGACTCTCAGAAGAGAGGTTGCTAGCTATGCTTTCCAACATTACGTTGGAGGTCGAAGATGGAATTTTGGATTTAGGTGAGGGAGCAGCATCCCTGGAATCGAGTCCAGAGACACTAGTTGGTACAGCACTTTTTGGAATATCCTTCTTCTGCTTCTTCTTCGAAGCAACTGGTAAATTTCCTCCAGCCTTGGGGTCTTCCCCAGTGGTGTTTGATTTTCGCTTCTTTGGAGTGGTAGGCGGAAGTTTGTTGGTCTGAAAAGATTTAAAACAAAGAGTTAGATGCAAATCATGAAACATTAGTGAATTCTAAACATCAAGGCTAAGTGATTACCTGTGGAGTTGGAGCATTGGCTATTACTGGTGTTGTTGTTGTTGTTGCAGCAAGTGTTGTTGGTTTGGATGGAGTCACATTGTCAATGGTTTCGATAGAGGCTTGAGAGGCGCTCCCTTCTTTTGACTTTGAAGCGGCAGTCTTTATCCTGATGGCTGAAAATCGAAACAATTAAGGCAAAAGTTAACGATATAGAAAATGAGAAACGTTTGGGATTTTCCCAAGCATTCGCACCTGTGCCTTGATCAGATTTAATCCACATGGCAGAAAGGTCATAGCGAAGATGTCCTAGGAAATCGTGGAGCCAGTGTCGAGCCCATGTCACAGTCTCAGATGGATTTGGTTTCTTTTGAAGATATTTGAACATTTCTTTGCAAGTGAACCACCAAGGGTATGGAGGAAACCAAGCCAGAGCCAGTTCTGAGGTAGGTAATCTAGGAAATTTAGGTGGATGCATTTCGAATGCCAACCTATACCTATCCTCAGGTGACAACCCTGAAGGAAGTTTTAACTTAGAAACTTTTTCTTTGAATTTTTCCTTCAAGGTCTCAGCCGCTTGATGCACCGTGGATTCCAAATGTGTGGGATCATAAGTAGTTTTGAAATAAGTTTGAAAAGCCTTAATCTCTTTGGCATGAGTAAACATACCTTTCTTGGATGGTACCTGCACATCGAATGCATCAGTTAGTTTCTGCTGAATAGTAAGAGTATCAAACATATAAGTCTGATAGAACTTTGTCCACCATTCCAGAAACCCCTTTGCTGTAAGGTGTGTAGGTTCGAAGGTTATGAGTTCAAAATGGGCGAAGCCTTGGTATTGTTCCTGCTGTAGTTTGGCTTCTCTAGCCTTGAAGGTTCGCCCAGAGGTAATGGCATTTTCCGTTTGAAATAGGGGTTCAGGAATTAGTTGGCACAAGCCAAACTGTCTCGAAACGAAGTTGGGCTGATAAGCGAAAAGGAAAATCTGATTCTTAGCAGGAGTTATTCTTGAAGAGATTAGTCTGGGTAGCAAAAAGGCTCTCCATACATCTTGAATTTCTTTGCTTTTGACAGCTTCTGAGAGAGCCATGGTGAACCATGAAGGTCCATGAGCCCTTGAAGCAAAAGGCGCCATGGTCTCTTCGAACTTATGCCTCTTGGAGAATATCATGATATATTTTGAGAATAGGACTTTGAAGTCATCCTTATCATCGTTTGGGGTTAGTCTTCGCAGCCTAGTGCCTTCGATGATTCTATCCGCTATTTCAGGGTCTTGTTCAGCAATAGTGTTGGCCGTTGATAATGAAGGTTCGAACATGGCATTTAGCCATAACTGAAGTAGCCAGAAAGGGCCAGCTAGCAGGATATTCTTGGAGGTGTGAGATTTTAGACTCGAAACAGCTGACCTTAGACTTTCATAAAGATCAACTAATAGCAGTTCGCTTAAGCACACCCTCCGATTCTCATGCAAATCTCTAGCTAGAGGAATAAACCTACTGGCTACCTGTAGGGATCTGCTGCAAAAGACATACCTTGACAACCATAAGGTAAGGAAAGCAATGTGTTCTACATCCGACACACTGTCTCCTTCAGTATGATAGTGGCTGATAAACTTTGAAAAGCTTGCTAGCTTGACTTCGAAGTCGATAATACTCGAATGCTCTTCATTGTAAGGGATATATGTTTCCCCTATTGGTGATAGCCCAGTAATGGCCGCTATGTCAAAAAAGGTAGGGGTAATCATTCCACCAGGGAGATGGAAAGTATTGTACATACTGTCCCAGAAATATAGGGACGCGAATAACAATGGGTGGCTATAAGTAAAACCTGGCTTCGACAGTTTAATCAAGTTGTAGATACCTAATTCTTCCCATTGCTGGGATTTCTTAGCTTCTACCTTATTAAACCAGTTATGATAAGCAGTGTCGGAGGTGGGGCAAGATCGAAACGGTTTGAAGTTACTCTTTAAATAATCTAGTACGAAAGGGTCCTTAGGAGGAACGATTGGATTTTCTACGGTGGTTGAATCAGAAGACTCTATAGTCTTGGGGCTATCCATTTTATTAAACAGAGGTTTGAAATTATAGCAAACTGGGAAAAATTTTCTGGTGTCTTTTAAAATTTCAAAAACTGTAAGAGGGCCCATTAAAGCTAACCTCTTGCCAGCAGCATTAGTAGGAATTAGTACCTGGGATGCATAAAGCATTTCTTTCTCTTTTGAGATCATCCGGGGAACAAGAACAGATTGACCTTGGTAGGTGCCAACCTTGCTTTCCATTGTGGTTCCTGTGGTCTTTCCTTTCTTTTTGGAAACCTTTTTTAGTTGGGATGAAGTTGAAGAAGACATTGTTGGAAGAATGTTGGAAGTTTAGGGTTTCGGTGAGAAAAGTTGGAGAAAAGATTCAGGATGTGGGAAGAAAAGAAAAGACTAAGTTGATGGGTTTTTATAATGTGGAAGTTTAAGCATCCACTGAGTAAGGTTGTGATACGTGGTACTCGTGGGTTGGTTTGATGAAGAGGTGGCGTAAAGTTAACATTGGTAATAGGCGTGATTAAAGATAATCATTGTTTTGTAACTGCACCATGCTGTGAAATGGTTCAAGGCGGTTAAGGAATCTGAAAAGCGTTGTGATTGACGTGACTGGAGTCATATGTAATAAATGTTACGATGATTCGAAGGTCGCATCAAAATCTTGTGTATATGTTTAAAATAAGTATTTCTCAAAGGAATCAAAATACATATTTTAAAGGGGCATTTTGTTGGCTGAAGATTTTGATGATATTATTAGAAGCAAAGTAAGTTGGACGTTTCGATTGAAATGAAACAAAACGTCATGTTTCGAAATGGTAGAAGCAGTGCTTCGAATGGGCATATCAAAGCTTGGAGCTTCGAGTGACAGTTATGAGAGTATATTCAAAGAAGCCTCGAAATGATAACAAGGCTGTGTCTAAGAAATGCGTTCGAAGCGAAGAAGTGCCAAAACATTTGAAATTCAAATGCAAGCGGGATGTTCGAAATTTGAAATATATGCGCTGGAGCATTCGAAGACGCGTGGAAGCAAGAGAGAGGCATTGCTCTGCATGTTCTGAACGTGGCAGAATCTTATAGCAAGACCGTTATGGTCGAAGTAGTATAAATAGAAGTCTTAGCATTAGGATTTCGTGTGTCATATCTATTGTACAAAAAAAAACTCAGTAAACATTCAAATTACCACATGGCTAGGGAAACGAATGCACGAGCAATGTACGTATGATAACACCACATGTTTATGATTTAATGAAAACTCTTTATCATTTCCAGTAATTTCCTTTATCTTTATGTCAATACCATTTACAAGTTTTTGCATTTAAAATGTTTTCATTCGAAGTCTTTTACTGATGCCTTGCATTTAAATGCTTTCTTTTCATTTCAAATACTTTACATTTCAGAAACTGTTATACATTTCATGCCTTTATCTTCAAGTTTTTATCATTCGAACACCTTTTTTACTTAAAGTCATTTTACAGTTCTCTTGCATTTAAACGCTTTCTTCATATTTCGAATCTTTTACATTAACTGTTTTTATGCTTCGAAGTCATTTACTTGTCTTTTATGCAGTTTTTACATGTCTTTACAATTTAACTTTATTCATGCAATTTAGTTTCGCGCACATTTACTTGATCACACCTTTAGATTTTTCGAAGTAAGTTAAGCACCTACACAACATTCTAAATACCAACCATGAATACCAGTTCGATCATGAGAGTTACCCTAATGACCAACACGTCCTAGGATCAATCTAGTCGATCCTGCGAGTTACCAGAGAAATTGAATAACAGTCAGTAAGATTATTCGATAGTTTGGAGGACTAGCGGTTGTTTACCAGAAATCACTGTAAACAATTATACGGTGGGCATTGACGATCGGCAGGCTATGTTGTTGTTGGATGTCAGTCGACACCATTGAGGAGGAAGGCGTGGAGATCGGCAGGTTGTTATTGTTGGATGCCGGTCGACAGGAAGGGAAAGGTGGAGAGTGTCGTTCGGCACTGTGCTTGAGGGAAAAGTTAGGCACATTGTAGTGTGACGTTAGGCACACTTATTTGCATGGCAGGCACTTGTTTTATGTAGCTTAGCAATATGTTTATATAATTGTTTATATGGTATCAGTATCTCGCATAAGGCATACATATTTTAGCATAGAATTTATAAATACAAAAGAATTAAACTATTCTTATCAGTAGTATGTTATAGCAGAAGGAACATTAATAGAAGTAGCCAATATGTCAGTAATTTTAAATTAGTAGTTTCAACATAATTTTAACGGCCTGTAGTAATAAGACAAAGTTAGAAATAGTTAGTAAAGTTGCAGTAACTATTTTGGACGATTAATTAAATAGAAGAAATTAATAGTTATCCAATAAGTAAATTGGTGGTATAAATTGAGAATTGCAGAGTAGTGGGAAACGACTATCATGTTTGTATTTTCCTTTGTGATGTGCGTTGATGCTATGATGTTGTGAATATTTTGTGATAATGAGAAGTGGCAGGAATTGTTATGATGAAGATTTACCTCTATTAATTGGTAATATCAGTGATATAGGTGTATGCCTTACGATGATATTTTGTTGTTGACGATTATGATATGTGATGTCATGTTAATTGAGTCACATTCATTTGCATACTTTGTGATGGCCTGGATTGGCAAAATAGCGACGAAGGCTTATGCCTTGTTTGAATGCCTCTAATAATTGGCAATTGGCGATGGGGGCCTGAAGCCCTGGTGGTACCACATGCATTTGCACAGTTGTGTCTCATTGGGTCTTGCATAAGTAATAATGATGTGAATTGTGATGATTTAAGTTGTGATTAAAACAAGTGAGGTTTGTGAAAAGATGTATTGTGAAGGGCATGACAATGTTGATGTTTGCAATGTGATGGTTTTATATTCCTGAATTCTAATATATGATTTATCATGCGCTCACTTATACGATTTGAGAATCTCACCCCTTATGTTTGAATGTTACCCTTATGTTGGTAACGTGCAGGTAATCCAGAGTGAAGGCGGTTGACCTTCAGTAGTTTGAGTCGGTGTCATTGCTCTGATACGTAACACTCGGGGGGATGAACGTTAGTTGCTTTAGTATTTGTTATTACAGTTGTTGAACTTTAAGTTGATTGTTGTTAAGTACTTGGTATTCAGAAGTTGCTTTCATGTTGGATAAAGATGTTATTAAGATTCTGTTGCGTAGTTGTTCAAGTTGTTGATTTAAAAGAATAATTTATTTTGATGTTGGTTCGTCCAAAGTTTTAAAGTATTATGTATCCATGTTGAATGCAATGGCTTTTAAGTTGAATTTGTTGCATCCTGATTCAGTTGAATAATTTTTATAACTCTGATTTACATTTATATTGTCGGGTAGAATTGGGGTGTTACAGAAAATACTTTAAATACTTGGGTAAGAGCTTAATTCATTGTGTAAATAATTAATTATGGAAAGAAACACAAGCTTGAGGCCTGCAAAGGAAGATCATGTAGCATGGCCTATGGATTTGATCAATATTTTTTAAAATTTTGTCTTCAACTTGATTCCTTGAATCGAATACTCCGTCCTTTCATTTTGATCACATAGATCCACAATTTTCGACCAAACCCATCAACAGACAAAACAATATTTGTTTCCACCAATTGTATGTTCTTAGAATGGACCATATTCATCTGAATGTACCACTTTGAGTATGCAAGATAATCTCATTGGCATAGTCAAAACGAAAGAATTTCTGGATTGCTTTCCTACTAAACAAACCTCACAAAATTTTCTCAAGCATCTCAAGACTTGGAATACCAGTAAACATATCTTGAGTAATCAGTTGATTAAGTGGTCGAAAATTCAAATATCCAAACTTCAAATGCCACAACCAACTATCCTTGTGGTCGAACAGTTTTCAAACATTAAACTTTTGTCGAATTGATCATTATCTTAAATGTCCTGTTTTTCGACAATGGAGATTTTAAGACCAAATTATTCTTGGTGAACAATCTCAAAACTACATCTTTCATGACAACTGAGAAACTTCTTTCGACTAGTTGTCCAACACTTAGCAAGTTGCACTTTATTCCAGGTACATATAGCACATCTTTAATCATGATTTTTCCTTCATTACTCATTTGAAAGACTATGTTGTCAGTACCTTCTTCTTGCAATGAACTATTATCAGCAAGTTTTTTTTGTTAAATTGTAATTCATAGTGTCGAAACTATGTGTGTCGAAGGGTTTAGAGGTGGATCGAAGCAGGTTGCTCGAAGGAAGTCATTGTCCAGTCGAAGCTTGTGGATCGAAGCAAACATGAAGATAGACTTGTAATTCATAGTGTCAAAACTACGTGTGTCAAAGGGTTTAGAGGTGGATCGAAGCAGGTTGCTCGAAGGAAGTCATTTCCCAGTCGAAGCTTGTGGATCGAAGCCAGCTTGAAGATAGACTTATAATTCATAGTGTCGAAACTATGTGTGTCGAAGGGTTTAGAGGTGGATCGAAGCAGGTTGCTCGAAGGAAGTCATTGCCCAGTCGAAGCTTGGGGATCGAAGCAAGCTTGTTCTTCTTCGATTTGTCAAAATCTGCCAACCACTCCTTTCGATCAGTCATGTGGTTCGAACAGCCTGAACCAGATTTTGAATTCGACCTGGTCATCTGCAACTGCACACCTTTTTTATCTGCTTTGCCCTTTCGACTGTTTCCTCTTCCTCCTTTCGAGGATTCAGAGGTTCCATCTTCGACCTGATGCTTGAGAGTCCAATATGATCCATGGAAACTATATGGGGCATTAAAAGTCCAATTGTACTTGTGCAAACTCAAACCCTAGTTTTGAGTCATCTGTGTTCGAGGAGGTATCTTAAGCTGATCAATCCTGGTGCAGTCTTGAATCAATGGAGATCTTGTGAGAGAATTTTTGAGAAATTGAGAGAGTAAATTTTGGGGTACAACAATATTGTTAAAGATAACAGTTAACAACCTACTAACAGAAAAAATAACAGAGAGATGTTAATAGAGTTAACAAGTACACCCTCCTGACACATTTATAAGCAATAAAAAGTTTTTTAGAATCATTGAATAATTGATGTATCTGATATATAATAATGACTAGATACATCATTTATTCAATAAATTTAAAAAACTTTTTGTTGCTTATAAATGTGTCTGGAGGAGATAAAGTTTACGAAGGCACTAGCTGAAATTAGCTTAATCTAATTTTTTTCTCTATTATCTATAGACTATAGATTAGTCCAAAGAGGAAAGGATAATCAAACACTAGGATTAGTACAATTTAAATATAACATAGTCATTGCTTTTTCACCCAACTTTATTTAAAAAAAAGATTTGTCTACTTTCATAAGATTGCTCTTTATTGACGATCCAACTAAATTTGGGTCTCATCTTTTGCACTCGCTCATCAGCACGCTCTTGTAGCCTCCTAATCCTTGGTACATGACCACACACAACCTCTTGTGCATGTTTTCCCTCACTTGTTAAACCTTCTACATTCTCCAATCTCCATTTTCTAATCAAGAACTCCAAGTTATCAATGTAGTCACCAATTGTGTACACACCAATGCGTTGTGCCACAGCAGAGAAATGACTGAAGAGGTGCGGGTCTTGTCCATCATGCATCAAGTGCCCGGGCATTGTTATGTGACCACTCAATATTTTTGATATGGCTATCATCGTCTCAGTCGGGTCCACTTCTAAAAGTTTCTCCACAATTCTCTCGTACGCAATTTCGTGGCGCTTCTCATCTGCCGCAATAGTGCCACAAATGCATGAAAGTATTGGATCACCCCTTTTCTTAGATAGTCTGGCTAGACAACCGTCGGACACAAAAGTAGCTCTCTCTTGAAAAGATGTATAAACAAATCCCATATATGGATTGTTTTCAGTTCCTATATCCTACACCACAAACAATCAATTTATCTACACAAGTATGATTTTGCTAGTGTATATACAAGTAAAAATCAAATACATTACCATGCCAGCTCCAATCAAGTATTGGATAGTCTTTTCAACCATTTGCATATCAACTCGACCAGATAGATAAAGATATGTTTTGAGCAAATCTCCATGTCTATTCTCCTCAGCTGTCCAAGAGCGTGACCATATAGCCCATGGATTGTCGCTTGCACCAGTCTCATCTGCAACCCCACCATCCAAGTTGTTTAAATATGATTGATATGTAGGTAATGCTTCTTCAGTGATCATGTTACCTACCAAAACAGCCAAATATTCGTCTGGGAGTCCAGCCGTTCGAACTCTTAAGTCTTTCACTTGATCGATAAACTCGTCTGATGGTAATGCTGAGTTTGGCAAGAAATCATGTGGCTGCCAGCATTCTTCCACAGGTTTGGCCAGTGGCAATACACGTTCCGATACCCAACTCTCTAATGACTTGAAAATTTCTTTCTTCTCTGGAGGCATTGAGTTTGTTGTTTTGGCTTTTAGGATTGTTTTGGATGGAGCATTTAGGTTGCACTGTGTTGGAGTCCACGAATGTGGTACTCCTAATTGGGTGCACATTGCCATCAACATGGTTTGCTATTATTCCTTTGTTATTGATTAGAGAAACCAACGTTTGTTGAAACTAGTGAACCAAGTCACCGTTTATATATATATATATATATATATATATATATATATATATATATATATATATATATATATATATATATATATATATATATATATATATATTCTCACTTCGTCTCTAATTGTAAGATTTTGTTTCTTTGTTTTTTATTTTTTCTTTCTTAAGAATAAATTATATTTAAACATGTTCTTTTTGATGAATTAATTATATGGTACTACAATAGTACTAGATACTTTTATTCTCTAATTTTATATTTGAAATTACAAAAAATTTAAAATGCAATACAATACACACAACACACTTAAAATGAAACACACATAACTTAATTAGTATAATATACTCAACTCACAACCAATCTATTTGATCACGAAACATTCCAAACTTTATCTATATATGTTTGATTAGATCTGCTTGCAATTCGTGATGCACATTTGAATCACGCATCATAGATCTAGCACGCACACGATTTGCAAATGCATGTAGCACCTCGATCGAGAATGGCTTCGATGTACCAAACCCACTTGCCTCAGATTGATCATAATCTGTCCAATGTTGAGAATATGTATCTCGTTCATCCTCAACAATCATATTATGCAATATGATACATGACCTCATGATGAGAGTCAAATCGGCTATGTCCCACAAATGGGCTGGTTCGCGAATGATTTTAAATCGAGTCTGCAACACCCCAAATGCACGTTTGATGTCCTTCCGACATCCCTCCTGATATTTTGCAAATAACTTATCTGGTTCACTTTGAGGAAGTCTAATTGATTTGACGAAAGTCAGATAAGAAGGGTAGATAGCGTCAACAGATAGTATGCCATATTGTACGGACGTTGATTCACAAAGAAGTTCACTCTTGGAGTTTTTTCATGTTCAATATCATCAAACACGGGTGAACGGTCTAGAACGTTTATATCGTTCAATGTGTCAGTACATCCAAAGAAGGCATGTCAAATCCATAGATCATAAGTTGTAAATGCTTCAAGAATAACAGTGGTGGTTCCCTTATCTCCCCGAGTAAATTGACCTTCCCATGTTGTAGGATAATTTTTCCATTCCCAGTGCATGCAATCAATACTCCCAATCATCCCCGGAAACCCCCGCATTTCACTAACATGTAGTATTCTTTGCAGGTCATCTTGAGTTAGGGCTCTGAGATACATTGGCTCATACAATTGTATGATTCCTTTACAGAATCTACGCAAACAATCTAATATTGTTGTACCTCATATTTTAATGTATTCAGCGACCGCATCGGCCTCCACACCATATGCTAACATTTGCATGGTCGTGGTACATTTTGCTAATGGAGATATACCTTCTTTTTTGGTTGCGTCAACTCTTTGGGTGAAGTATTTGTCCCTGCTAGATAGTTCCCCAACGATCCTAAGGAACACATGTTTTCGCATCCGGAATCGCCGGCGAAACATTGCATCGTCATATGTAGGTTGGTCTGCAAAGTAGTCTTCTATTAGTATTTGGTTTGTCGTTGCATGATCTTTATTGAGATATTTTCTCTTAACATTAAGTGTATATCCTTCCTCTATTTGATTTCGTCGCTCCCTGAACCGGTTGACGATATATCTCTCTTCGATTTTAGACTGCCTTTTGTAAGCTTCGATATCAAAGGGAAATTCTGAAGGATCCATTGATGTTTTTTAGTAATATGAGATTTTTGGTATTGGTACATTAATGGAAGAATGAATCTCCATTTATAAGATTAGTAATATCATATTTTTGGTATTTGTACATCAATAATATATAAGAAACTAAGTGATAAAATAGAAATCAATATCTTGATAATATAGATAATAGTAGACAAGAAAAGAAATGACAAAATAGAAATTAATATCTTGATAATATAGATAATAGTAGACAAGAAACTAAGTGGCAAAATAGAAATCAATGTCTTGATAATATAAATAATAGTAGACAAGAAACAAAATGACAAAATAGAAATCAATATCTTGATAATATAGATGATTGTAGACAAGAAACTAAGTGACAAAATAGAAATCAATATTTTGATAATATGAATAATAGTAGACAAGAAACAAAATGACAAAATAGAAATCAATATCTTGATAATATAGATAATAGTAGACAAGAAACTAAGTGACAAAATAGAAATCAATGTCTTGATAATATAGATAATAGTAGACAAGAAACTAAGTGACAAACAACGTCATGATAATATAGATAATAGTAGACAAGAAACAAAATGACAAAATAGAAAATAGTAGATAAGAAACAAAATACAAACAATGACTTGACAATGACTTGATAAAGACTTGATAATATAGAAAATAGTAGATAAGAAACAAAATACAAACAATGACTTAACAACATTTAATTTCCAAACAGATCGCGACCCAACTTTTTCAACAACTCTTTGCTCTGGTCATCAAGATGCTATTTGAACTTAGCTTCATAAACATCTTCATCTTCTTAGCCTCGGTACTTTCTTTCAACAATTGGTTAGCTTCCTCTTGCCTCATGGCTATTTTGTCCAATCGTTCCAACTCTTTCTCCTTAAATTATTTGAATTCATTCCACTCTTCATTGACCGATTCCAAGGCTGCGCCATTGCTTTTTTTTACCCTTTTTTTTTGCTTCATCCCTCCCCATTGAGCGAGCACTAGATTCTACAGAGTTGGAATCACTTGCATAACTATCGTGGGCTCTCTTAGATCCACTACCTACAGATCCATTATTTCCTCCTACCTGACTACCATAACATGGTTGATCACGGAGAGCGAGTCATTCTGATATTAAAATGAAATGTCCACTCTTACCACTTGAATATAATTCATGCGCTTTTGTCAATACATCATTCTCCAACCACCCGCTTTTTTGCATACGCTTAGCGTTATCATAAGCGTTTGTCCATTTATTAAGTATTTTGTTCATGTAGTTGTAATGATTTCTACATGTAGCTCCATCACGGGGAGGATCAAATGAGTAATGCTCATTACAGTAATAAGCAATTTTACCCAAATATGAATCACTTTTTTGGTTTCTCCCAACAACATTGTTTGTTCCATATTTAATCCACCCACTAATTAGAACCAAATTTTGATCAGTGGTCCATTTGGAGATTTTCCAACGAACAAGAGTTGAATCCTCTGCATTTGGAGTGGCTCCATGACCACCGCTCATGCCACCAAGAGCCGTTTGTGTAGAAAAATCAGGAAATTCATCAAGTCCAACATTAAGAACATTTTCCTTTCCCTTTGGAGTAGAAGAATAATAAGGTGATGCTTTGGATGAATATGACATCATAGATCCATAATATGGACGATAGTTTGGATTAAATGACGGCATTATGAAATTTGGTATATTTTGGGGACCTTGTTGGTTGCAAGATTGATTTTGAAAATATATAGTTGGGATTTGGGTAGTTGAAATGATAATTAGTAGAATTTTGGATGTTAAGAGGGTTATTGTTGGGATTCATTTCACTAAAAAATTGTTTAGAGTTACAAACAATAATTTATTGGAGGCTAAATAGAAAAATTAGAGAGAGAAAAAAGTTATTTTAAAAAAAATAAAATTGATTAAATATTATTTTCATTGTTAATATAATTTTTTTTAAATTATACATTTTAACTAATATTATTAAACCGTATTATATTTGGAAAAAAATACATTCCGAATTAAAACAAAAATAAGTTTAGGTAACAGTTAAAATCGTGTCCTACAAAAAAAATTGTTTCTTAAAATTAAACCGTGGTAAACAATTTCCTTAGTTACTATATATCATTTTCTAACCAAACAAATTCATTTTAGGACATTTTTGTGTAATTTGTTTACTTTTGGCAACGGTTTTAAAGTGTGGCCTATTATTTTAAATAAATGATAACTTCAAAACAATTTATAATCAAATTATCTAGAGAACAAAAGAAACACTATCATAAAACTTATAGCTAAATTATTTGATAAAAATCATGATATCGAATAACTTTTATGTAAATTATTTAATAAAATATAATCCTATTAAAATATTTGATTGGAAGTTATTCGGGTGGAAAAAATTACGTGTTAAAATTCTTTAAGTAAACTTATCCAATGCTTTGAAATTTTTCAATTTCAAAAAATTAAAAATAAAGAAAGAAAATGATATAATTAGAATATTTGGAAAAATATAAGGGAAGCTCAGTCGTTTATTGTCCGAAAGTCCAGTTATTCATCAGTTAAATATATATTTGATTTGATTTTTCGTAGGATTAAAAGTAATTTTAGGGATATAAAATTTTAGAGGTGTAAAATTGATTTTTTATAATTTTTTTACTGAAATTTATTATTTTATTTATTTTTATATAAATATATTTAAATATAAATTAATTATACTAAACCCAATTATCATAAAATCAATACTATCAAATTAACTATGTCTACCATCAATTCGAACATAATTTTTTTATACGGATAGACTACACATTAAAGCTAAACAATTGCAAATTCAGTATTTCTGACCGTCATAAAGAGTTTCGAAATAAAGTACAAATGTTTGTTGAAATTATGGGATTGTAACCAATCTCATCTCATAACAATAAATACGTGGAAGCTACCATTGTACGAGTCATCAAATCCCATAACTATTTGGATGTGTTTTAAAAATTTTAAATAATACACTAAAACTATTAAAAGAAAATACAAAATCTATTCTGCACGAAAACCAATGTAAATTAAAGTATAAAAAAAAATTTAAGAAGAGCATAATTGTTTATATTTTCAACACTCTCATTTTTTTTTTTTTATAATTAACTTCATTTTCTCTTTCTTTCACTTAATAATTTAACATTCATTCAACTTTTACTCATTATAATGATTTTATTTAATAAGATTTAATATTTTATTTCGCCACTTTTATTTTATATTTTTATTTTCTTTTATATTTTTATTTTTATAATTTTATATCAATATCAATTATCGATTGAAATAAAATTAAAATAATTAAAAATTAAATAATTAATTTTAATATTTTTCTAATTTAATAATTTATTTGAATTTTTTTAATTATATATTTTTAATTTATTTGAATTTTTTTCAAATTTTATAGGGATAATCGTTATTAAAACAAATAAAAGTGATAAAATAAGAGTTTATTTGAGGTTAAATAGAAAAAAATAGAGAAAAAAAATCAATTTTTTTATGTGTCCAAATCAATTGAACCAAATCTCTATTTATAGACAAAAAAATGATAAATTTTAGTGAAAATAAAAATAAATAAAAAATTAATTTATTATAAAATAATTGATTTCAAATAATTAAGGTGAATTATAAATCTAAACAATCACAACAACCAGTAAAATTTTATAAAATATTATATGTGGCTTTATTCTCTCCGCATTTAATATGTTAAATGTTTTCGACACATATTAATCAATCTCACTTTTAACATTTTATTCAACATCTCATTCCAAATATTCAACTATTAAATAATTTTTTCAACATCCCTATTATACATAGACTTATATGGTGTGGGTGTTAGAAGTAATGGTAGTATATCTTTTCTCTATTATATTAACACATATTTCATCACGATTATAAGTAAATTAAATATTTTAAATTTTAATAACTATTATAAACATAATTATTTTTTTATTTATTTAATATTATTATCTATACTATAGCTTTCATTTAGTACAAAAAAATTTAATGAAGATTTTGATAAATAAGGTATTTTAATAAATTTATATTATAATTTACATTAAATTTTAGAAATAAATTACACTTAATTACACTTTTTAATCATTGTGAAAATAAGTAATTTTGTTTATAAAAACAACAAAGGGTCTGTAGGTTTCTTGGATTTGAATTTTATTGTCAAGAATATGTGAGGTTGAAAATTATATTATGACATTTGTTTTAAAAAATTTTAAATTATACCTAAATATCTTTTATTTATGAGAATATCATGTTCTGGACTGGATCCGCCCTGACCCAAAAGCAAAGAACGAAGGTCCAATCCAAGTAGCTCTTCGAGGAGAGCGCGCCTGCGGATTCCCGCCAGTGCACCCGACCACAGACCGCAGTCGTGCCCGCCGTTGCCCGCGGCACATGGTGTCCCCGATCACGGGAACTCCAACTCGAGCACCCTCCTCGTAGGGCAGATTCTGACCGTTACCAAATCACCTAAACTCCGAAAAGACCGTGTCTTCGTCTCTCCTGATTTCTCGCAGAGCATCAACAGGAAGGAAACCACGTGCGGATCCCCACTACACACGTAGAACCTGGCAGTTCCTTTATTGGGCCAGTTCTGGTCGGCCCAATGAGGGAACCTTAGCCCCGCGCTGGGGGCTATAAATACCCTTTGTTCCTAGAGGGTCAGGTATTCATCTCTTACGCATACATACGTTTTTTGCCTGTTCATTTCGTCACTCACTTTAGCATCAGAGTGTCTTGCAGGTACCCTCCCCCCCATCTCACTCAAATTTATGCCCGAGCCAGCCGTGACGGTTCAAGTCTGATCAGGTAAGATCAGTGGCGCCGTCTGTGGGAACCTAGCTTCCCCGTCTTGCAAAACCTCGAAGACCAAAGCTCAAAATCACCCCCTACCATCATGGTTGACCAAGTTCGTGATGACCAAAACATTCGCGTCGTTGACACCAACAACGGCCTCGCAGATAAAAATGGACTCTCCGGCAACACCGGTAACCCCGGTCATAACACACTCCCCGGGGGCACCAACCCCGGGCCCTCAGTCCACCGCGACAGAGTTACTGCCTCATCTTCTTCAGTCCCTCTGTCGCTCGAAGAAGACAACGCAGCTCCCATAAACCATCGAGCTGCCCAATTTCAGGAAGTCCCCGTCCCCACCGGGGCAGATGCCACAACCCGTGCACTATTCGCGACCATCAACCAGACGAATTACCTTATATTTGCCCATGAGGAAAGATTGAGGGTTCTAGAAGACGATAGAAGACCCGCGAGGAGGCACAGGAGGCCCCAGACTCCACCTCCTCGAGTAACAGAGGTACATCTCCCGTCTCCCCCATGGAGGCAATACCGAGACACCTCCCGAAGCCCATCGCCCCGACCCTCGGGGAGACAACCCCTGTTGGAGAGGCAACCCATCATTGAGGACGGAGGGCGCAACCATGGCCCCGTACGGCAAGAAAGAAGACACTCTGGGGACAGACACAGAAGAATTGACCAACAAGCACCACGCTCGAGGGATACCCAGCACGACCAGAACCGTCAGGCACGACAATATTTCAGGTCCCCATCCCTGTCCCCGGAGCGAAGTGACGAGGACGACCCCCGCGGTCCCCTGTCACAAGCCATCATGGAGGCGCCCATCCCTCCGGGCATGGAGAAGCCTCCACATCTGAAGGAATACGACGGAGTCGCGGACCCAGTCGACCACATAGACGGGTTCGAGGCCATGCTGCACTACCATAACATCGGGGGACCCATCAAATGTCGATTGTTCCCCACGACCCTCAGAAAGGCAGCAATGGATTGGTATAAAGGACTCGCTCCAGGATCAATCACCTCGTGGCGAAACCTGAAGAACCAATTCATAAGTTCGTTCACTACGTCTCGGCGACACCCTAAAACCGAGGCAGCACTCGAGGCCATCATCCAGAGACAGGATGAAACCTTGAGAGAGTTTATTAATCGCTTCAATCGCGAAGCCATACAGGTCCCCTGCGCGGACCACATGAAGAGGTACTTGCTGGAGAGGGGACTCCTCCCCGGCACAGAATTCAGAAAGGCAGTGGGCATCGAGCCGCCCCGAACATTCGATGCCCTCCTCGAGAAGGCCTGGGCATATATGGATTACGAGGAAAGGGAGGCGGCCAACAGAGCCCAGGATCCAAGAACTCGCGGATCCAGCAGCAACCCGCGCCAGGAAACCGCCCCTCCTCGACGAGCCGGGGAGAAAAGAAAAGAGGACAGACCCCGAGAAGTCCGAGAGCAAAGAGGACCCTCTGAGCGTTTTACCGAATACACTCCGCTCACAGCTTCCCGCCAACGCATTTTGGTGGAGTGTGCCAACACGGACTTTAAAGACGGCAGCGTCAAACGCCCCCGACCTGCTCCTGCCAAGCTCGGGGTAGATAAGAGCAAGTACTGTTAGTACCATAGGAGCCATGGTCATCTGACTGAAGACTGCGTCCACCTCAAGGACGCCATCGAAACCCTCATCAAGGGAGGGAGGCTCGCCCAATACCGGCGAAACGACGTTTCTCGTCATGACGCCCGTGAGATAAGAGAGTCAGAGGAAGACGCTAGACCGGAGGACTTCTACGTCCTCGAACACTTGCAGGAGCCGCTCACGACCCACAACAGGTGGGAATACTTTCCCTCCGCCATGGTCATTAATGGTGGAGGATTCAACGACCTAACTATCAATTCGGCCAAGAGAAAGCTTGATGAATTGGTCGACTCGGCACCTCCGCAGACAGTGACCTTTGAGAGGGTAAAAGGTAGGTCGGAGCCTATCACCTTTTACCTCGAAGAGCTCCCCGGAGGAGCCCCCAATGCAGTCATTCCTCTATTGATAAGAGCGAGAATGGCTAACTTTGATGTGCACCGCATCCTCGTCGATGAAGGAAGTTCCGTCGACGTGATGTACAGTCAGTTATTCCGGACTCTGCAGCTAGACGACTCGCACCTCTCGCCGTATGTAGGGTCGGACTTACAGGGCTTCAACGGCTCGACCTCCAAGCCTTGGGGATATGTCGAGATCATGGTTACCTTTGACGAGGGCACGGCGACGAGGCAGGTTAAGGTACGCTTCCTCGTCATCGACTGCCCGTCTCTCTACAACTGCATCCTGGGGAGACCAACACTGGCAGAGCTGACCACGGTGCCCTCCACCGTCCACTTAAAGATGAAGTTCTACACCAAGAGGGCGCGGGTGGCTACCATCCAGGGGGACTTAGCCGCTGCTCGAAGGTGTTTCAACGCCGCATCTAAAGGACGCGACACTGTCGATACTGGGACAAGGCCCGCCAAGAGACCAGCAACGACACGACAGGAGCCCGACATATCAGAGCCTGCCAAGGTAGAAGACCGGAGAGCTCCCCCAAAGGTTGACTCCATAGCTCTGGATACTCGCTTCGACCAGGACAAACCTCCCAACGGCGAGCAAATCCCCCTCCGACCAATCCCGGACGGGGACTTCGAGCTCGTCCCCCTCGGTGCAGATCCGAGCAAAGGAGTAAAGATTGGCGTCGACCTCCCCGACCTGGCAAGGAAGCAGATCAAAGCCTGCCTGCGCGAGAATGCCGACATGTTCGCCTGGAGCGCTGCGGAAATGCTCGGACTCGAACCCTAGGTCGCCTATCACCGTCTCTCCATAGATTTCGCCGCTAAGGCAGTAGTACAACGTAGGCGGAGGCAGTCTCCGGAGAAAACGGAGGCTGCTGAAAAGGCTGTAAAAGACCTCCTAGAGGTGAATTTTATTTCTGAATCCTGGTATTCAACCTGGTTGTCAAACGTTGTACTAGTTAAAAAGAATAATGGAAAGTGGCGGATGTGTGTTGATTATACTGATCTCAATCGGGCATGCCAGAAGGATGCCTTTCCTCTAACGAACATAGATATGTTGGTCGACAACTCGGTCGGCTACAATATATTTTCGTTCATGGATGCCTATTCAGGCTATAACCAAATCCCAATGGCCATGGGCGACAAGAGTTGCACTGCCTTCATGACCAGCTCGGGCAATTATTACTACAACGTAATGCCCTTTGGACTGAAGAACGCAGAGGCAACTTACCAACGCATGATGAACAAAGTTTTCCACAAGCAAATCGGAGACATGCTCGAGGTCTACATGGACGACATGATCGTCAAATCCCGGGCAGACATCGATCATGCAGCACACCTCAAAACAGTCTTCGCCCAAGCGAGGCAATGTAAGATGAGATTCAACCCCGAAAAATGCACGTTCGGGGTCAAGGCGGGGAAATTCCTCGGGTTCTACCTGACGGAATGAGGAATTGAAGCCAATCCCGACAAATGTCGAGCATTCTCCGAACTCTCGACTCCTACGTCGAAGAAATCAATACAAGTCATGAACGGTATGCTCACGTCAATGTCCCGCTTCGTTGCAAGATCCGCTCAGCACGCCCTCCTCTTCTTCAAACTCCTTCGCAAAGAAGCAGCCTTCGAATGGACCGAGGAATGTGAACGGGCACTGCGCCACCTAAAACAAAGTTTATCCCAACCACCCGTGCTATCTCGACCAGTCGACGGGGAGCCATTATTCCTATACTTGGCCGTCTCGAACAAAGCCATCAGCGCGGTTCTCATCCGCGAGACCACCGACGGGAAGAAACTCGTTTACTTCACAAGCAAATCCCTACAAGGACCCGAGAGCAGGTACCAACAGATAGAAAAAGTAGCTATAGCCCTCGTCAACGCAGCGAGGAGACTCAGACACTATTTTCTGGCCCACACGGTCATTGTACGAACCGACCAACCGGTGAAACAACTCTTAGGTCGACCTGACATGGCGGGCCGAATGTTGAAATGGTCCTTAGAGCTCTCCGAATTCGACATCCAATACGAGAGCAAGAAAGCTCTAAAAGCACAAGCCCTGGCCGACTTCGTCGCGGAAATGACCGTTCACGACCCGCCCGCAGGGAAAGAGCACAAATGGACCATCTTCGTCGATGGAGCCTCTAGCTCGTCCGGAAGCGGTGCGGGGATCCTCCTGGAAAATGAGGAAATCGTAGTGATCGAACACTCATTAACCCTCTCCTTCCCGACGTTGAACAACCAAGCAAAGTACGAGGCCCTGCTCGCAGGACTAAGGCTAGCCGAGGACCTGGGAGCCTGCAAGATACAAATCTTCACGGACTCACAACTCGTTGCTTCCCAAGTCCAAGGGAGTTACCAAGCTAAAAACGAAAGCCTCGTCGAATACTTAAACTTAGTCAAAAAACGCATGACAAAGTTTGACCGAGCAGAAATATCACACGTCCCGCGCGAGAAAAACACAAGGGCAGACATATTGTCCAAACTCGCAAGCACGAGAAAGAAGGGCGGGAACAAATCCGTCATACAAGAGTCCCTGTCACGCCTGAGCATCGAAAGGTCCTCAACACCAGTCGAGGTATACGCCATAGGAGATGCCTCATCTGGATGACCCCGGTGTACAATTTTCTGACAAAGGGCGAACTCCCCTCGGACCAGACGGAAGTAACCACCACGAAACGAAGAGCATGCTCCTACGTGGTGCTCGAGCACAAACTATACCGTAGGGGATTCTCCATTCCCCTCCTGAAATGCATCGACGAATCCACAGTCCCTGAGGTACTACGGGAGATACACGAAGGGATTAACGCCCAACACATGGGCGGTAAGTCCCTGGCGAGGAAAGCCCTTCGAGCGGGGTACTATTGGCCGACGATGCAGCAGGACGCCAAGGAACACGTTAAGAAGTGTGACAAGTGCCAGAGACACGGAGACATGCACCTCGCTCCCCCTCACGAGATGAGCATATTGTCATCCCCGTGGTCGTTTGCATGGTGGGGGATGGATATCCTCGGACCTTTCGTGCAAGGAACTTATCAAAACAAGTTCCTCATTGTGGTCGTGGATTACTTCACGAAATGGATAGAGGCTGAGGCTCTCGAGAAGATCACCTTGCACAACATCCTTCGTTTCTACAAAAGAAACATCCTCGCCAGATTCGGGATCCCGAGAGCACTGGTCACCGATAACGGCACCCAATTCACCGACCACGGATTTCAAAACTTCGTCACCAAACTGGGGACCAAACAACACTTCACCTCGGTCGAGCACCCTCAAACCAACGGGCAAGCCGAGGCCGCTAACAGAGTCATCCTCCGAGGACTCAAACGTTGGCTCGGAGAAGCTAAAAGAGACTGGGTCGAGGAGCTGCACAGTGTCTTGTGGGCATATCGCACCACGCCCCATTCGACGACGGGCGAGACCCCCTTCCGACTAACATACAGCACCGAAGCCGTCATCCCAGTAGAAATCAGGGAACCCTCAAGGCGGACAAAAACTCCCCTCGACAAAGAAATGAACGACGAAGCACTCAGGGACGAACTCGACTTAGTCGAGGAAATTCAATCAGGGGCAGCCCTGCGCGAGGCCACTCTAAAACAACGAGTGGCCCTGTGTCACAACGATAAGGTCATTAAACACGAGTTCAAGATCGGCATCCTGGTATTACGAAGAAACCAGAAAGACTCCCGCGAAGGGAAATTGGCCGCGAACTGGGAAGGGTCTTACCGCGTCCACGGCGCCACAGGTACCAGGGCATACTACCTCGAGCAGCTAGACGGAGAACCATTGCCACGACCCTGGAATGCTGCTAAACTAAAGCAGTACTATAGTTAAAAAAAACCTTAAACACTAACGACCCTCATCGCCGAACATCCACATCCGGCCAACAGAGAGAAATGTCTCGACCACGTAGATAGGCCAAGGTACGGGCCCAATCTACGCCCAAACGACATAACACCGTTCAGCCAAACGAACACGAACGACAGTGCCCGACAAGGACACCTCAATCGAGCTTCACTGTCGAAGTACCCACATGGCAGAACACCCAGCTCGCGATGGGCAGTTCACGCCACGGGCAAGCGACCCCGATCTGGGCCATACGCCCGAGCAGGCGGCTTTACTCTGCACGACCGACGCATTTCGAAGTACGTCGGACCACTAAATGGGTCGAAAGAATCTCCACTCGAGGATGCAACTTAGGCAAAATTTGCCACAAAATAACGAGCCGAGCACACGCATGCCCCGAGGAAATAACTTAGCCAAATTTCGCCATAAAGTAACAGCCGAGCACAGGCGTGACTCAGGGACATAACTTAGGCAAATTTCATCAAAATATAAAAACCTAGACACGGGCAAGATTAAAGGTCGAAATAAACATCCATTTAAAAGCTCGTAAGCAAAAAAAAATAAAAAATAAACCGACCAAGAAGGCCGACGATGTTCAGAAATTACAGGCTATGGCACGACGGCCGGAAGAAATTTGTACGGGCACGCAAGGCCAAAAATATGCACGGGCACGCAGGCCCCAAAACAACTACCAATAAACAGGTGCGCAGGCCCGACCAGAATTCCACGGCTAGACTTCCCCGGGGCTACCAGCATCCACGACAGGAGACTCAGGAGGAGGCACGACCTGGCCGTCGATGATCTGGGACATGAAACCCACTCCCTCGGTATTCATGCCCGAATTCAATAAAGTGAGCTGGCTAACTGAGGACTCAAAACCATCTGCTAAGGCGCCAACATAGTCCGTTTCGAGGAGATGGATGCGCGCGACCAGATCCGAACGACTCCGCAAGGGGGATGTCTCCTCCGACTCATCTTCAGCAGGAAGCATGGCGGCCTTCAGCTCCTCGACTTCCTTAGACAAACGCTCGTTGTCGGCCTCCAAGCGTTCCCGGTCCAGTCGAAAACAGTCCCTCTCCTCAACAACCTTCCCCGATTTTTCCTTCTCCACGGCCAGCAGCTCAGCTTGCTCGCGGAACATCTCCTCAGATCGCTCCAGAGCAGCCTTCAACTTACGAGAGCCGGCGGCGAGGGCAGCTTTCTCCAACTCCAGTTCCCTGACGCGGTCAGAGGAGTCCGACCCCTCCTCAGCAAGGACAACGACCATCTCGGCCATCTTAACTGTTGGTGTAAGCCCTAGAGGCTAATATTTTTGGTACTTGTATCGAATTATTTATTAATAATAAAAGGCATTTCTTTATTATGTTTGCTTTCCAAAATAATAAAGTCCCTAGAATGGTTTATTTGTTTAATGAAATGTTAAGTGTGACTTAATCATGAGATCCCATTAAACATAAGACACTATTCTTAAAGTATCCGTAGTCAAGCTTTAATGTGAAGTGGGATAACATTAAATCATTAAGATTATTATGAAGATAGATTGATGATCACATATCATGGATCATAGATAAGGAGTTATCAAGTCTTGACATAGGTATGAATATTAGGAGTAATATTTATACTAGATTGACCCGCTATGAGAATACTACATAGAATGTTATGCAAAGTGTCATAAGTTATTCTCATGATGATAATGGTGTATACCACCCTTCGACCTGAAACCACTATGGACCCTAGATGTAGAGTCAAGTACTTTATTGCTGATCAAACGTCATCCGTAACTGGATGACTATAAAGACGGTTGATGGGTACTTCACAAAGCATGCTAAGGGACATGAGTGACCTAGATGGAATTTGCTCATCCTGCATAACAGGATAAATGTCTAAGGGCCCAATATTGAACTGGACAAGGGTGACACAGTGTATGCCTTGTGTTCAATATAGACATAAGGGCAAAAGGGTAATTGTACAACACAAATATTATCACGGAAAAGGTTTGGTCAGATCACATGACATTTTCGTGACTTGGGTAACAGTGATGTGTTGCTAGATACCGCTCACTGTTTATTATATTAAATGTGTGATTTAATATAATTGTCAACGTCGCGAAAACCTACAGGGTCACACACATAAGGACAGGTTGATGAGAGATAGAATAAATAAGGAACACCGTAAGGTACGATGCACTTAAGTGTAATACGGAAAGTGGTAAGGTACCACGTGGATAAGTGATATATGGTACATCATAAGGTATGATGTCCATAAGCTTAATTGGGCTTTTAGCTTATAGCCTTAATTGGGATTTTAGCTTGTAGCCCACACGAGTGATTCTATAAATAGATCCCTGGTGATGAAGCAATTTCACTTGATGCAATTTCGTTTTTGATTCTCTCTCTCACTCAAGGTTTCCGTTCGTGATCAGCTAGCACTGTGACCGGAAGCGATCTGTTCGTGTGGAATGAGTAGAGGTGTTGTTCTTCATCAACGCTCGTGATCACAACATCAAAGGTCTGAATCGCCACAAGAGGTAAATATTTCTATCACTGACCATGCTCATTCGTAAGGATCGCTAAAGGAAAATTTTAAATTCCGCTGCACTTTTGATCGCAATTTTCCTTCAGTGGTATCAGAGCCACTTACGAAACCATGGATCTGATAGTTGTTTATGTGCTATATTTTCTGTTTTGATTCGATTAAAACCAGAATGAATTGAATAATAAACGAGTAATTAAATTTGGCATCTGTTGTGTACGATTTGGATGATTGATGTTGACTATGCTCCGGAATCCGACATTAGTAGGGTGAAGCAGCGATACATCGATCGTCCATAGGTTACACAAATAAGATCGATCACTTTTATATATGATATAAGTAAATCTGATGCAACGATGGTATATGGGATATACTGTTTCTATTTCGTTCATTCAAACACTTGATGATTGTTATTCCTTTGACCGATCACTGTTCATATGCTTCGGAATCCGACATTAGTATGGTGAAGCAATGGCATGTGATTAATCATACTGAATTATCAATCAAAATGTGTTTGACAGCATGAAACTGTTGCATTAAGGTTCATGACGGCACAACGGTTGTGTTGTTGCAGAGTTATGCGATTAGGGTTGTGAATGCACAAGAGTTGTGTGAAAATGACGCCGATTTCAAATGAATTGTTCATTAAAACGGCTAACTCTGCGTAGTGTGATCAATCGTCAAAATTTAATTTGCCTTTTTTTAATTAACAAAATTTAAACTAATAATAAAAGTGTGTTTATTATTATTGTCTTGTGGTGATCAGTTATGGCCTTAGTTTTTTCCTATATTTTGTTTTGGAATTGTAAAATATGGCCTGCGTGTCGTGCCTCTCTCTAAAATTCTTGATGTAACTTCTTTTCTCATCTCACTCCCTCGTATGTAAAACGAGTTTCTTTTATGTAATGTAATGTTATGAAGAAAGAGAAGAATACAATATCAAAGGAGGATAACCTTGGAGATCTTGCTTGGAGAAGTTTAGATCGTTATTAGGTTAGCTTAGGTTCTCTCATTGGCTTGGGAGAACAATTGCGCTAGGGGTCATAACTGTATCCTTTTATGTATATTGATGCATGTGTTTGTATGTTGATGCATGAGAGAGACGAATGGCATGTTAAGCCGGTGAGATCAAACTAATAACAAAATCCCTCAAGTTAAATATTAAGTTCATGCTTTCCAAGTTTTAGCACTCATCAAGACTAGTATCGAACAATGTAGGTTTCGCCTATGTGAGGTGCATGTTCTATATTAGTAAGGTGTGATGGGATAATTGTAATATCCAACTGCTAAAACAATGGGTCAAACTTAACTAAACACATTATAATAAGATTATACATGTTTAGAAGCAAGAGTTGGGAATGATTCATATGATGAATTAGAATAAGGAGTTATTCACCCAACTGAAAATATTCGAGAGTTGTATGAGATACAATTGGAAGGAGTTCCTACCTAAATAACCTAGTTTTGTGTAATCAGCATAACGCTGACTTAGAACGAAGTGAAATGTGGATCTCAACCCACTAGAAAGTCTTCCAACGGGATTTTCCGAATCAAATGATGAGGGTCATTTGGTTTGAGTAAAATAGTGGGAGAATATTTGATTAAAGGCCTAATTAAATATGTTGTTTTAATGATACTTATATTTTCATTTTTTTTGTAGATTACCATGACAATAAACAACCATATTTTGCGATCAATCCTAGATAAGGAAAAATTGTCTGGGACAAATTTCCTGGATTGGCACCGAAATCTGAGGATTGTCCTCAAGAACGATAAGAAGTTGTATGTCTTGGAGACTGTTGTACCCCAAAATTTTCCCTCCCATATCCTTCAAGATTTGCCAAAGATCATGGTTCAAAATCTCTCAAGGGTTGCACAATTCAAATGCCTCCTAATACAGTCAAAATTAGGGTTTTGGTCCTGGCAAAGAAATTGAAGTTTTCAAGGGTCCAATCAAGTCCCACATGCCTACATACATTGTCAAGCATCTATATGCCAAGTTTCAAGACTCACAGCATCAAGTTGCACAATCAAAATCCCTAAATGCTTCACAGTCAACTGCAGGGGCAAAATGGTCATTTGACAGTCAAAAATCCAAAATTTTGGTCAACATCTTATTTTGAAGCCACAAACATCATTGGATCAATTCTTGATCATGATTCTCAAAGCATGGCTCAAAAAGTCTCAAGATGCAAAAGTTTCTATTTTTGGACAGTTGAAAAAGTCAACTGCAAATTGACCAAGGCATAACTTCTTCATGGTTTATCAGAAAAATTCCATCCAAAGCTCATTTTGAAGAGAATGACATTTCCTACAACTCATCTTCACACTTCAAGTCCAAGAAATGCTCTCACAAAAAGTTATCAATTTCAACATTATAGGTCATTTTCAAAAGTCAACAAAAAGGCACTTTAAGTCAAAGACCATAATTTGAGATTGGTAAATCAAAATGACATGGGACCAAATACATTGGTTATAGGACTTCAAGACCTTTCCAAAATGTCCAAGAATATGATCATAGCTTCAAAATTGAGCAAGATATGCCTTGTAGAAGTTGGGAAATTTTTGGGAACTTTGAAAAGTCAACTTTGCACAAAAGGCTTCAAAAATGCAAATGGGCCTCAATTTCTTCCATGAATCATTACCCAAATGCTATGCACGACCCATTAGGCTCAAAGGGAGTTATTTTCTTATTTTTGATTAATTATTTGAATTTTATTATCATTAATTCATTTAATTAAATTTAAATATAAGAAAAATACTAAATCAATGGTTTTAAATCTTTTTGTGCAGCAAATAGGTTCATCACATGCTAAGGATTTCGTGCATCAATCAACAAGACCAAATCTTCCATAATTGGCATGGTTTTCATGGCAAAAAGATTGAAAAAGATATAGGAAAAATCAAATATTCAAAACATGAATGCAAGGACTTTGGGCTTGGTTTTTTAACCTAATCACGTTCAGATACATATACAAAGTTAACCTAATGCTCATGGACAAAAAGAGGCTGCTCAGAATTGCATAACCAACTTGCAAACTTTCACCTAAAATTTGAAAACTGTTTTCATACCTATAGTACAATTCCAGGCTTGAAAAGCACTCCAAAACCTTGCCAAGACATCCAGGAACGTGTTACAATCAAGAGCTAATCTCCAGACCTCAAGAATTGGTAGAACAAAGTCACACTTTTTACAAAAAGTTTCATAATCGTGTTTTACTTTTCATGCATTATTCATGTATTTTGATTGTTGATTAACACTAACCATGATGTTCTGAAGCCATTGGTAGCAATTAATTGAACTAATACTGCCTGTAGCCAGATCTGCCATGGACGCGTTTTAGGGTTTCAGAAGCTTTAAATTAGGGTTTCCCTCATGTGGTAAAATTGGACCACCAAACTGGTACCATTGAAATCGTAACATCCAAACGAGACTAACTCACTACTCGCGCCCTTTTTATATTTGCTTACATGCTAATCGCTATTTTTCTGAATTGCAGTTAGTGGGGGTTTAAAACCCCCGCTATTTGATTATGTTACAGGCACAAAAACAAGGAAGACGCATATGTGTCATCTGATGGTTGGACGATTCAAATACCGGTGCGCTTTTCTTTGTCCAGACCACTAACCATTGTTTTTATATATTATATTTTCCATTCCCTATATTAACAAACACGCGCGTTGGTTCAGTTGGCAGTTGAGTTGTCATGCAGGTACTGGGACCTGGGTTCGATTCCCAGGTCCCCCCAAACGCTTAATAATTTTTGTCCTAATACGTTCATGTGCAGCGCCTCTCCCAGGGTTCATCATACAACCCCACATCCAAGCCTGCCAAGTGTCCCTGATTGTCAATCCAATGGCCATAACGTGCAGTCCTTGGTACGCGCTGGTCAACCACTCCACATGCAAGCACAGAAAGTCAAAAGGGCTTGGAATCTGATGGGCCAAATTGCTTCCAATAGACCTCTAAATTGGGTCAGACACCCCCATTGTTTGTATTCTTTTTTAATTTCCTTCTCTTTTCTTTTAATTATTTTAATTGTTTTCTTTAAATTCCAATAATTAATCTTCATAATATAAAACTCAGAAACTAAAATATATTAATTAATTTACTCATTAAATATTTTTTTGTAAATAAATGTACATTAATTATTTAGTTAATTTAGGTTTTAAAAAAACTTTAATCTTTTTCTTAAATAACTAAAACATGTAGAAATTAGGGTTTTTAGCATTTTTATCCTTTTTTTAATAAACAATTTTTTCTTATTATCATTATTAATTACTAATTTATTTTGTAAATACCCATGTAATTAATTAATTAGTGTAAACTAGGTTAAACCTGAATATTTTTCATAAATAATTAAAAACAACTTAGAACTAGGGTTTCATTTAACTTCTAATTTTAATTAATTTTCTTTATTCTCATTAAATTCCATAAATACAAAAAAACCTAAAAACATTTCTTTTCTTTAATTTAATAATTAATTCACTTTTAATTTTAATTTAATTTCAAAAGGGTCCAACGCCCTCGAACATTCGATTCCAATTTCTTTTCGCGCATTTATTCTTATTTATTTTTCTTGTAAATATTATGTAACTGTTCAAGCCATGTAATAGTAATTAGGTTTTACTTTCCGCATTTTTATTCAAAACGGGTCTTTGTTAATTTGGCGATGTATAGACCCGCGCCTTGTAATAGCGTAGGACTTTTACTTTCCGCACTTAAATTTCCGCACCTTTTAATTATAATTGCATGAAAGAATGTATGGCCTAAATTAAAAACAAGCGTAGATCACCATGATGCATGTGCAAGATAAAACATAACTGAAAATAACACACAAATTCACACACCACTCTTAGGGTACGCCTCACTGTTGCCTTACCTTCGAAACGTGGTCGTCGAGTATAGGACGTTTTAGTAAGTCCTTATGTCCATGATCAATGGCATAAGGGTAGCTTCTAAGGTGTCCTACTGTTGCTCTGGTGACCACACTGTCCCTACAAACGAATTGACCCGAACACCTCCAACGGTGGTGCTACCTACCTCTCAATGGTGGGATGGCACTACCTTAAGGACATTTACACAGCCTAATTCCTTAGGGTAGGTAGATGACTCATAGATACTTGCTCTAAAAAAAACAAAATCAAAACTCTTTTCACACCGACACTTTCAAAAAAGCTTTCAAAACAATTTTTCAAACACTCTTGAGGACTGATACAAGAGTCGATCTGAAATCTTTAAACGAAACTTTTTCAAACCCACTCACAATGGAAAAGCAAACACTTTTGAAAACACAGTGAGCAAGTATCTAAGAGCCCATGGATAACCATGGATAGAAAGGGTGCTAACACCTTCCCTTTCTATAAATCTACCTCCCGAACCGAGAAACTATCTCATAAGGAATTTTGCTGTGCTTTTGTCCTGTCCATGTTGGAGAAAATAAAAGACGGTGGCGACTCTTGCTTCCGCGACATTTCGCGAACCAGCGTTAAAAAGTCAGTTCTAAAACCACCGATCACAGAACTGGCGACTCTGCTGGGGATACTAATTTAAAGTGAGGTGTACCTTAGGACTAAGATCACTTGTGTTTTCAATTGTTGTGCTTGTTTGCTTTATTATTGTGGGCTGCATCGGAGTTACATAGATCCTAACCCGGATCTGGGGATACCCTGTTAGGTAGCATAAGCTGTGAGGGACCTGTCCGGCGTAGACCGACATGGGTGAAGCAGTGGCTACGTTGGTGTGGCACCTTGGTCTGTACCGATATCCCTTGTGTCGCAACGAGGAGAATATGGGTCTTCTGAGGAGTCATTAAGCACCAACCGACCTTAGAACCTTAAATGACCCAACTTGGCCAATAGAACAGTAGCAGTATGCTACGCCCATTGAGGCTAAACTCTCGTGATGGTTCTGGCCGCAAGAAAAGATTGCGATGCTGGAGTTATGACCGATTGAGGGTAGTCAGTGATATTGGGATCCTCTAGAACCCGGTTACTTCTGATAGGACAGGTCTTAACCAACAAACTGAAAGAGGGTAATACGTAGACCCCATGCTGGCCTAAACTCTAAGGGCTTGTCTTGTGTGACTTGTGTGCCTTATCATGTTTGCCTTTGTGAATATTTGTGGTGTGTTTTATCATAACATCATGCCATCATAAACATTGCATGCATCCTGCATAAGGACTGACCATTTCAAAGACAAGAGGGTTTCACCTTTGCTCTGTTTTGTAGGACATCATGATGCCTATGCGAAGGAACACTACCCGGTTCAACTTTGTTCACCCACCTGAGTTACTTGAAGAGTTGGTTAGCAGAATTCCAAATACTACTTCCTTCATCCAGAGGCATGGTTCTCTTCTCAGTTTAGTCACGGCAAAGTGGGACCAACAACTGATGAGTGTCCTGACCCAGTTCTATGACCCTCTGTACCAGTGTTTCACCTTTCAAGACTTCCAGCTGGTCCCTACCCTAGAAGAGTTCTCTGATTTGCTTGGCATTCCTATCTTGGATCAGACTCCCTACACTGGTTGGGAAAAGACCCTTAGGCTTGAGGAGATTGCTGCAGCTCTTCCTTTGACCCACAAGAATTGGGGCCAAAGACTTCTCTACCTATGGAAGCCTACTACAAATGGGTCCGCATCCGTGCTCAGAAGTTAGGTATGCCGTACGAAGCTGTCAGACCTGTCATTCTTGAATATCCTGATAAGGATGGGGCTCCTCCAACTGTTCTCCCTCCTCAGATACCTACTGATGTTGATACACTAAAGAGGTCTTGGGCGCAACTGCAAGAAGAACGGGATTCTTATCGGGAAAAGTTCAATGAGCAGGAATTGAAGATCCAGAAGCTGACAAAGCAGTTGGAGAACGAGCGGGCCTTGAATGACTACCTCCGTACTGAGAAGAGGAGACCCTGGGATCAATGATGAACTTTGGATATTCTTTTACAGTTTTATTTCCCTTTTCAGTATTTTCACTTTCATGTAACACCTAAGGGCAATCTGTTGAACAATTTAAATTTCAAAGTTGAATCTAATGAAGTGTGTTCCTTTTTGTTTACAAAGTTGATTCCCGATTGTCTTTGAAAACATAAATCATACGCATCCCCATTCATCATGTGCATAGCAGGTACTTTTCTTTTCAGGTTGCTTAATGTTCTTCGCTGTTTATTTCAGCATCATGAACCCTGAATCATCTACCGAGCAGTCCATCAAGGCCCTTCAGGCTCAGAACGCCCAATTTCAAGAGCTGATCATGGGTTTCGCCCAAGGTCAAGAAGAATTGAAGGCCCTGCTGGTCAAGAAGAAGAAGAAGAGAATTGTATTATTCAACACGAGCCAAAGGTTTGGTAACACACTGCAGAATGAGGTTGATCAAGCTGGTTCTTCTGTAGGAAAAGGCAGTCCCCAAGGGGGAAGGGCTCTTAGTCCGGTGGTCTCTGACAACGAGACTGATTTTAATGAGGAACAGTATCCTCCAGCTGAAGACAGGTACAAGCAGTTGGAAGACCGACTGAATGCCATGGAAATTCAACAAGTGCCTGGTTTGGATTTCGGAGAATTGGGTCTATCTTCTGGTGTGGTCATCCCACATAAATTCAAAGCACCATCTTTCGCAAAGTATGACGGGGCGTCCTGCCCAAAGCTACATCTCAGATCTTATGTGCGGAAGATTCAGCCGTACACTGTGGACAAGAACTTGTGGATCCACTTCTTCCAAGAGAGTCTTTCAGGGACTCATCTCGAATGGTTCTATCAGCTGGATGGAACCAAGGTTCGGAACTGGGAGGAGTTGGCTACTGCTTTTTACAAGCAGTATCAGTATAATACCGACCTCGCTCCTACGCGTACCCAACTCCAGGGTATGTCGTTAGGATCGGGAGAAGGTTTCAAAGAGTATGCACAGAAGTGGAGGGACCTGGCCGGCAGGGTGCAGCCACCATTAACAGACCGTGAATTAGTGGACATGTTCTTGGGGACCCTATCCGGGCCATTCTTCAATCATCTCATTGGCAATTCGTCTGCAGGGTTCACAGACCTCATTCTGACTGGGGAAAGGATAGAGGCTGGCATAAAATCAGGGAAAATTCAGAAAGGTGCGTCCTCAAGTTCTGAGAAAAAGCCTTTCAAAAAGGAGGCCAGTGCTGTGTATGGGCCTAGAAGGCAGGACAAACCAGAGCGCCGCCAATCTGTCAACGCGGTGGTAATTGCAAAGCCTGCTGCCGCTCATCGGCAACTTAACCAACCAAGGGGTGAGAGACCCAGAAGAGAATACACTCGGCTGAGTATGACCTTGTCACAGATCTTGCCACAACTACTATCGACCAACTTGGTAACCGTCAGAGAGGCTCCGAAGGTTGTGAATACTGCATCTCCGAAGTATAATCCAAATGCCCGCTGTGCTTATCACTCTGATAGCCCGGGGCACTCTACGGATGATTGCTGGGCCCTAAGAAACATGGTTCAAGACCTTATTGATGCGAAGGAGGTATAGTTTGAGGCACCTGAGAAACCCAATGTAGTGACAGCTCCCCTGCCTGATCATGGGGTGAATGCTATCAGGGATGGTGACGAAGTGGATGAGTCTGAGTTCAATAGCTGGATCTACCCGACAACCGACGGTGGACTAAACAATTGGACTGCAAAAGATCACATACCTGTTACTTTTGTTACGCAGTAATGAATTCCTTTGTTTTTCATTTGTAATAAACAATAAATTGAAACTTTATGGCCCGGTGTCCTACCCGGGGCACCGTTGGCTTCATTTGTGAGGGCTTATTAACTGTCATTTCCATATATCATGAATAAAGACATTGGACTTTTTTCGCATTGCAAATATTGTGCTCCCTTTCTTTCTTTCTTTCCTTTATTTATTGCAAAACAGCTATATTTACACACACTCACCCATACAGGTTTCAATCCACTCTAGATCTCACTGGTAACGACTCTGCTACTGCCAGTTATGACTTCGAAAATCCGATCAACTTAGACGAAGACGAAGGTGAAGATGATTGCGAAGTGCCTGGTGAGCTTGCAAGACTGTTACTCCAGGAAGAGAGTTCCATTCAGCCACATGAAGAGCCAGTGGAAATGATAAATTCGGGTACTGAGACGGATAGAAAGGAGGTTAAGATTGGTGCCAATCTGGAGCTCAGCGTAAAACAACGGTTGATTCAGATGTTACATGATTATGTGGAAATCTTCGCCTGGTCCTACGAAGACATGCATGGGTTGGATACCGACATTGTGGTCCATCACTTGCCTACCAAGGAAGACTGCCCTCCGGTTAAGCAAAAGGTCCTCCGTATGCGTCCAGAGATGTCCGAGAAGATCAAAGCTAAAGTTATGAAGCAATTCGATGCCGGTTTTCTTGCAGTGACTTCTTACCCTCAGTGGGTTGCCAATGTGGTTCCGGTACCAAAGAAGGATGGTAAGGTCAGAATGTGTGTTGACTACAGGGATCTGAATAGGGCCAGCCCCAAGGATGACTTCCCTCTACCTCACATTGATGTTCTGGTTGACAATACTGCTCAGCACAAGGTGTTCTCCTTCATGGATGGCTTTTCAGGTTATAATCAAATCAAGATGGCTCCTGAAGACATGGAAAAGACGACATTTGTTGCTCAGTGGGGCACCTTCTGCTACAAGGTCATGCCATTCGGACTGAAAAATGTCGGGGCAACCTACCAACGTGCCATGGTTGCTTTATTTCATGACATGATCCATCATGAGATTGAAGTATACGTTGACGATATGATTGCAAGGTCCCAAATCGAGGAGGAACACCTTGACCATCTGCAAAAGCTGTTCGACCGTCTGAAGTTATACAAGTTGAGGTTGAACCCAAACAAGTGCACCTTTGGGGTAAGATCTGGGAAGTTGCTAGGCTTCGTCGTAAGTGACAAAGGTATTCAAGTGGACACTGCCAAGGTTAAAGCCATTCAAGAGATGCCAGTTCCCAAGTCAGAGAAAGAAGTCAGAGGCTTTCTAGGACGTCTGAATTATATTGCCCGATTCATCTCGCACCTAACTGCTACTTGTGAACCAATCTTCAAGCTGCTGAAGAAAGATCACGTAGTACGTTGGAATGATGAATGCCAGGCCGCTTTTGACAGAATCAAAGAGTATCTCCAAGAACCACCCATTCTTATGCCACCGGTTGAAGGGAGACCTCTAATACTATACCTGACAGTACTTGACAACTCAATGGGGTGTGTGCTGGGGCAGCATGACGAGTCTGGCCGAAAAGAGCACGCCATTTATTACCTTAGCAAAAAGTTTACCGACTGTGAGACCCGATACTCACTGCTCGAGAAAACTTGCTGCGCTTTGGTATGGGCTGCTCGCCGGCTAAGACAGTATATGCTGACTCACACTACCTTGTTGATTTCAAAGATGGATCCAATAAAGTACATATTCGAAAAGCCTGCTCTGTCTGGGAGAATAGCAAGATGGCAGATGATCTTGACAGAATACGACATCCAGTACACGACTCAGAAAGCTATCAAAGGAAGTGTATTGGCAGACCACTTGGCACACCAAGCAGTAGATGACTACCAGTCAATGAACTTCGAGTTTCTAAACGAGAGCATCATGATAGTGACTGACTGTGAAGTACCTGGACCAGATGAAGGACCTGAGGAAGAATCCCGATGGTCCATGCACTTTGACGGAGCCTCCAACGCTTTGGGTAACGGTATTGGCGCTGTAATCATATCCCCTCAAGGCACTCATACTCCCCTTACTGCCCGGATATGTTTCAACTGCACCAATAACATGGCGGAGTATGAGGCATGCATCATGGGTCTTCAAGCCGCGATTGACTTAAGGATCAAGTTTTTGAGTGTCTTCGGAGATTCCACTCTCGTGATCAATCAGATCAAAGGCGAGTGGGATACGAAACATCCGAATCTTATTCCTTACAAAGAATGTGTGTTGACATTGATCCCCCATTTCACAGAGATAACTTTTGAACACTTCCCAAGAGAGGAGAATCAGTTGGCGGACGCGTTAGCTACGATGTCTTCCATGTTCAAAGTCAAGTGGGACAATGAGGCTCCCCGGATCATCATCTGGAAACTGGACGAACCTGCATATTGTTGTGATCTTGAGGCTGAGGTGGTAATTGAAAAACCCTGGTACCATGAGGTGAAAAGGTACTTGGAAGCTCAAGAATACCCTGAAGGTGCATCCATTAATGATAAAAAAGTTTCTGAGAAGGTTCGCAGCGAAGTTCTTCCTCAGCAACGACATTTTGTACAAGCGAAACCATGATTCAACCTTGTTGCGTTGTGTGGATAAGACTGAAGCAGAAAGAATCATGGCAGAGCTACATGAAGGTACCTTCGGAACCCATTCCAGTGGACATACTATGGCAAAGAAAATCCTTCGGGCAGGATATTACTGGTCCACAATGGAAGCTGATTGTTACCAACATTCTCGGACATGTCATAAATGCCAGATATACGCTGATAAGGTGCACGTTCCTCCAGTTCCTCTGAATGTCTTGACAGCACCTTGGCCTTTTGCAATGTGGGGCATTGATATGATCGGCGAGATTAAACCTACGGCATCCAACGGGCATCGCTTCATTCTGGTGGCGATTGATTACTTTACAAAGTGGGTTGAAGCAGCTTCCTATGCTACAGTAACCAAGAATGTCGTGGCACGGTTCATTCGACACAATCTGATCTGTCGATACGGTGTACCTGAAAGGATCATTACGGAAAACGGTACCAATCTTAACAACAAAATGATCACTGAGCTCTGCGAGCAATTCAAGATACAGCACCACAACTCTTCTCCTTACCGGCCGAAGATGAATGGGGTTGTAGAAGCAGCGAATAAGAATATCAAGAAGATTGTGCAGAAGATGACAGTGACCTATAAAGATTGGCACGAGATGTTACCGTTTGCTCTTCACGGGTACCGTACCTCAGCAAGGACGTCAACCGGGGAAACTCCTTTTTCTTTGGTCTACGGCATGGAGGCAGTCTTACCGATCGAAGTGCAGATACCCTCTCTCCGGATAATGAAGGATGCAGATTTGAGTGAAGATGATTGGATCCAGACACGACTTGATCAGTTAAACCTAACTGACGAAAAGAGACTCACTGCTATTTGTCATGGTCAAACGTATCAAAAACGGATGATCAGGGCATTTAACAAGAAGGTCAGACCACAAGAGTATCAAGTCGGGGACCTGGTAATCAAGCGCATCATCCTTCCTCAAAGTGATCCCAGGGGCAAATGGACCCCTACATACGAAGGGCCATTTGTGGTTAAACATGTGTTCTCAGGAGGAGCCATGATTCTAACCACCATGGATGGTGACGACCTTCCTCACCCCGCCAATGCAGACATAGTAAAAAGATACTACGCATGATAAAAGACTCGCTAGGTTGACATACCTAGGCAAAAATTAGGGCTTCCCGGCGAACCAAAAGGGTTCGGGAAAAATGAGGGATGAAATAAAAAAAAATCTGTACACCCGGCAAGTCGAAAACCTGAAAAGGCGGCTTGGGCAAAAATGGGTATCCCGGTGGACTGAAAACCCGAAAGGGCAGTCCAGGCAAAAATTAGGGATTAAAGCGCAATACTATGTCTCATTGGATCACTTTGCATCCAGAATCCGGTATCAACTATCAAGTTCAAACGGCATCGATCAATCAGCTTCATCTTCAGCTAGGTCGTCAAGTGATGAGACGCTCGAAGATATAAAGGCGATAGCAGAGTTGGAACCCAGTGGGATTATTCTTTTCACATAGCTGTTTTGTTTTCCCTTTTTCACAAAATTGTATAAACTCTGTTGTTCGGCGGCGTTCTCTTACTAGGACGTCAGACTCTTGTACATAAAACGCCTATTGACAGGCAGATTCAAAAATCAATATAAATTCACTTTTCAGACAAATTGCCATTTGTTTTTCCTTTTTCTGTTTTGTTTTGCGAAGAACGTCCAATGTTCAATTTGTGATATATGCATTTGACACTAATTGCTAACCCATAAATATTTGCATACGAAACAAAGAATTAATTACAGGTAACATTAGAAACAGGGGCAACAATGAGTTGTCTAAGCGATCTAATTGCTCTATCCACCAAGGTATCAAGGTAAGTTCGGCTGAAGAACATAACCAAGATATCTTAACTCCCCAGAGAGTGAGCCAGCAAGTCAACATACTCTCCCCAAGCAGAGTTATCCTGTCAGCCTCAAGGAAATTGGGTATCCTCCAGCAGATCTCAACATTCCTCAGCGTAGTATACAAACATTCTTAACAAGCATCCCTGGCAGTCTTGATTTGAGATTGTTCCCCGGCGGTATACAGACATTTAGTGGAGCCACTTCCCCAGTACATCTCAAAATTTCCCCAGGAGAGTCCAGTCCAGAAGTTTCCCCAGGAAAGTGGAATCAAACTCCCCGGCAGGAAGCTTATCCCCAGTAGATTCTGGAAGCTTACCACCTGCAGAGCACGAATGCATCTCCCGGCTTTATTTAAAGGTTATGTCCCCACCAGGATATAACTGGGTTATCCTCAGCCAATAACCACGAAAAGATCTTCCTCGGCAAAGTCTACCTATCCCCCAACGGAGTTCATCAATTCCTTCCAACATAACTCAACAACAGTATCCCCAGCGGAGTTATCATCAACATCTCAGCAAAGTACTCCTCTCTCCCCACAGAGCATTTTCCCCGGTGAAGCCGCCAGAGTAATTTTCCCCTGCAGAGTAATTTATTCGCCAAGTTTATTCCCCAACGGAGTCATCTTCTCCTACCAGTATTCTTGCAACCGTCATCCCCAACGGAAACAAGAACTCTTCTCTCCAAACATCAAGCCCAGGATTCAACTTCCCGGCACCCGTCAAGGATTTACTTTCCTAGACGATAATACCTTCATGAACATCACATCTTCATACATTATAGCATGCACATACGCATCATGAACATACAATCTCACTTATTCTGAGAACATCTCGCATGTCATACATCATGACATCGCATACAACTAACGTTTTGTCTTTTCAGGATAAAAGTTAACACAAAGATGATCGCTATCAATAGTCGTGATTCTAGATCTGATTCCTGTATCTTGCCAGGGTGTATCTGTTGACGACTAACATTACCAGACTCGATTCCTGTATCTCGCCAGGGCACGTCTGAAGAGTTTGAGGATCCGATTCCTGTATCTTGCCAGGGTGTATCTGTTGACGACTAACATTACCAGACTCGATTCCTGTATCTTGCCAGGGCACGTCTGAAGAGTTCGAGGATCCGATTCCTGTATCTTGCCAGGGTGTATCTGTTGACGACTAACAATACCAGACTCGATTCCTATATCTCGCCAGGGCACGTCTGAAGAGTTTGAGGATCTGATTCCTGTATCTTGCCAGGGTGTATCTGTTGACGACTAACATTACCAGACTCGATTCCTGTATCTTGCCAGGTCACGTCTGAAGAGTTTGAGGATCTGATTCCTGTATCTTGCCAGGGTGTATCTGTTGACGACTAACATTACCAGACTCGATTCCTGTATCTTGCCAGGGCACGTCTGAAGAGTTTGAGGATCCGATTCCTGTATCTTGCCAGGGTGTATCTGTTGACGACTAACATTACCATACTCGATTCCTGTATCTTGCCAGGGCACGTCTGAAGAGTTCGAGGATCCGATTCCTGTATCTTGCCAGGGTGTATCTGTTGACGACTAACATTACCAGACTCGATTCCTGTATCTTTACAGGGCACGTCTGAAGAGTTTGAGGATCCGATTCCTGTATCTTGCCAGGGTGTATCTGTTGACGACTAACATTACCAGACTCGATTCCTGTATCTTGCCAGGGCACGTCTGAAGAGTTCGAGGATCTGATTCCTGTATCTTGCCAGGGTGTATCTGTTGACGACTAACATTACCAAACTCGATTCCTGTATCTTGCCAGGGCACGTCTGAAGAGTTTGAGGATCCGATTCCTGTATCTTGCCAGGGTGTATCTGTTGACGACTAACATTACCAGACTCGATTCTTGTATCTTGCCAGGGCACGTCTGAAGAGTTTGAGGATCCGATTCCTGTATCTTGCCAGGGTGTATCTGTTGACGACTAACATTACCAGACTTGATTCCTGTATCTTGCCAGGGCACGTCTGAAGAGTTTGAGGATCCGATTCCTGTATCTTACCAGGGTGTATCTGTTGACGACTGTATTCTCCAGACTCGATTCCTGTATCCCGCCAGGGCACGTCTGAAGAGTTTAAAGATTCGATACCTGTATCCGGCCAGGGCACATCTACATAAAGAGTTTGAAGATCAATTCCTGTAACAGGCCAGGTAATCATCTTTCTTTTCCAGGTACGCAAGTTCTCGCTAAGGAAACTCTTACGCGATCGACGCTCAGATGGCATCTATAAGCCCATCCACATACTGACAGTCTCCAAATGGCATCTATAAGCCCATTCCCGACAAGACTACGTCACCACATCAGATGGCATCTATAAGCCCATCCTCCTATCCATCAGTCTCCAAATGGCATCTGTAAGCCCATTCCCTACATCATGCTACTGACACTCTATTATGTGAGTGCAAATTTCTGGGCACTCTAGTGTTCAATCATCTTCCACCTTCGGATTACGAAAGGCACGCCAGCCAATCTACATCCTCAGGTCTAATAAGATTGACCAGGAGCAACTGTTGTACCCCAAAATTTGCCCTCCCATATCCTTCAAGATTTTCCAAAGATCATGGTTCAAAATCTCTCAAGGGTTGCACAATTCAAATGACTCCTAATACAGTCAAAATTAGGGTTTTGGTCCTGGCAAAGAAATTGAAGTTTTCAAGGGTCCAATCAAGTCCCACATGCCTACATACATTGTCAAGCATCTATATGCCAAGTTTCAAGACTCACAGCATCAAGTTGCACAATCAAAAACCCTAAATGCTTCACAGTCAACTACAGGCGCAAAATGGTCATTTGACAGTCAAAAATCCAAATTTTTGGTCAACATCTTATTTTGAAGCCACAAACATCATTGGATCAATTCTTGATCATGATTCTCAAAGCATGGCCCAAAAAGTCTCAAGATGCAAAAGTTTCTATTTTTGGACAGTTGAAAAAGTCAACTGCAAATTGACCAAGGCATAACTTCTTCATGGTTTATCAGAAAAATTCCATCCAAAGCTCATTTTGAAGAGAATGACATTTCCTACAACTCATCTTCACACTTCAAGTACAAGAAATGCTCTCACAAAAAGTTATCAATTTCAACATTATAGGTCATTTTCAAAAGTCAACAAAAAGGCACTTTAAGTCAAAGACCATAATTTGAGATTGGTAAATCAAAATGACATGGGACCAAAGACATTAGTTAGAGGACTTCAATACCTTTCCAAAATGTCTAAGAACATGATCATAGCTTCAAAATTGAGCAAGATATGCCTTGTAGAAGTTGGGAAATTTTTGGGAACTTTGAAAAGTCAACTTTGCACAAAAGGCTTCAAAAATGAAAATGGGCCTCAATTTCTTCCATGAATCATTACCCAAAGGCTATGCACGACCCATTAGGATCAAAGGGAGTTATTTTCTTATTTTTGATTAATTATTTGAATTTTATTATCATTAATTCATTTAATTAAATTTAAATATAAGAAAAATACCAAATCAATGGTTTTAAATCTTTTTGTGCAGCAAATAGGTTCATCACATGCTAAGGATTTCGTGCATCAATCAACAAGACCAAATCTTCCATAATTGGCATGGTTTTCATGGCAAAAAGATTGAAAAAGATATAGGAAAAATCAAATATTCAAAACATGAATGCAAGGACTTTGGGCTTGGTTTTTTAACCTAATCACGTTCAGATACATATACAAAGTTAACCTAATGCTCATGGACAAAAAGAGGCTGCTCAGAATTGCATAACCAACTTGCAAACTTTCGCCTAAAATTTGAAAACTGTTTTCATACCTAGAGTACAATTCCAGGCTTGAAAAGCATTCCAAAACCTTGCCAAGACATCCAGGAACGTGTTACAATCAAGAGCTAATCTCCAGACCTCAAGAATTGGTAGAACAAAGTCACACTTTTCACAAAAATTTTCATAATCGTGTTTTACTTTTCATGCATTATTCATGTATTTTGATTGTTGATTAACACTAACCATGATGTTCTGAAGCCATTGGTAGCAATTAATTGAACTAATACTGCCTGTAGCCAGATCTGCCATGGACGCATTTTAGGGTTTCAGAAGCTTTAAATTAGGGTTTCCCTCATGTGGTAAAATTGGACCACCAAACTGGTACCATTGAAATCGTAACATCCAAACGAGACTAACTCACTACTCGCGCCCTTTTTATATTTGCTTACATGCTAATCGCTATTTTTCTGAATTGCAGTTAGTGGGGGTTTAAAACCCCCGCTATTTGATTATGTTACAGGCACAAAAACGAGGAAGACGCATATGTGTCATCTGATGGTTGGACGATTCAAATACTGGCGCGCTTTTATTTGTTCAGACCACTAACCATTGTTTTTATATATTATATTTTCCATTCCCTATATTAACAAACACGCGCGTTGGTTCAGTTGGCAGTTGAGTTGTCATGCAGGTACTGGGACCTGGGTTCGATTCCCAGGTCCCCCCAAACGCTTAATAATTTTTGTCCTAATACGTTCATGTGTAGCACCTCTCCCAGGGTTCATCATACAACCCCACATCCAAGCCTGCCAAGTGTCCCTGATTGTCAATCCAATGGCCATAGCGTGCAGTCCTTGGTACGCGCTGGTCAACCACTCCACATGCAAGCACAGAAAGTCAAAAGGGCTTGGAATCTGATGGGCCAAATTGCTTCCAATAGACCTCCAAATTGGGTCAGACACCCCCATTGTTTGTATTCTTTTTTAATTTCCTTCTCTTTTCTTTTAATTATTTTAATTGTTTTCTTTAAATTCCAATAATTAATCTTCATAATATAAAACTCAGAAACTAAAATATATTAATTAATTTACTCATTAAATATTTTTTTGTAAATAAATGTACTTTAATTATTTAGTTAATTTAGGTTTTAAAAAAACTTTAATCTTTTTCTTAAATAACTAAAACATGTAGAAATTAGGGTTTTTAGCATTTTTATCCTTTTTTTAATAAACAATTTTTTCTTATTATCATTATTAATTACTAATTTATTTTGTAAATACCCATGTAATTAATTAATTAGTGTAAACTAGGTTAAACCTGAATATTTTTCATAAATAATTAAAAACAACTTAGAACTAGGGTTTCATTTAACTTCTAATTTTAATTAATTTTCTTTATTCTCATTAAATTCCATAAATACAAAAAAACCTAAAAACATTTCTTTTCTTTAATTTAATAATTAATTCACTTTTAATTTTAATTTAATTTCAAAAGGGTCCAACGCCCTCGAACATTCGATTCCAATTTCTTTTCGCGCATTTATTCTTATTTATTTTTCTTGTAAATATTATGTAACTGTTCAAGCCATGTAATAGTAATTAGGTTTTACTTTCCGCATTTTTATTCAAAACGGGTCTTTGTTAATTTGGCGATGTATAGACCCGCGCCTTGTAATAGCGTAGGACTTTTACTTTCCGCACTTAAATTTTCGCACCTTTTAATTATAATTGCATGAAAGAATGTATGGCCTAAATTAAAAACAAGCGTAGATCACCATGATGCATGTGCAAGATAAAACATAACTTAAAATAACACACAAATTCACACACCACTCTTAGGGTACGCCTCACTGTTGCCTTACCTTCGAAACGTGGTCGCCGAGTATAGGACGTTTTAGTAAGTCCTTATGTCCATGATCAATGGCATAAGGGTAGCTTCTAAGGTGTCCTACTGTTGCTCTGGTGACCACATTGTCCCTACAAACGAATTGACCCGAACACCTCCAACGGTGGTGCTACCTACCTCTCAATGGTGGGATGGCACTACCTTAAGGACATTTACACAACCTAATTCCTTAGGGTAGGTAGATGACTCATAGATACTTGCTCTAAAAAAAACAAAATCAAAACTCTTTTCACACCGACACTTTCAAAAAAGCTTTCAAAACAATTTTTCAAACACTCTTGAGGACTGATACAAGAGTCGATCTGAAATCTTTAAACGAAACTTTTTCAAACCCACTCACAATGGAAAAGCAAACACTTTTGAAAACACAGTGAGCAAGTATCTAAGAGCCCATGGATAACCATGGATAGAAAGGGTGCTAACACCTTCCCTTTCTATAAATCTACCTCCCGAACCGAGAAACTATCTCATAAGGAATTTTGCTGTGCTTTTGTCCTGTCCATGTTGGAGAAAATAAAAGACGGTGGCGACTCTTGCTTCCGCGACATTTCGCGAACCAGCGTTAAACAGTCAGTTCTAAAACCACCAATCAAAGAGACACATGTTCCTGAAGAGGAACCGCCTAGTTCGGCACCTAAGGTAGAAAGAGATGCTTATAAGAAGCATTTTGATGATGCTAACAAAGCCGCTTGTATCATGCTAGCTACTATAAACTCGGAGTTGCAAAAGCAACACGAGAACATGTCAGTGTTCGATATGATCGGACATCTGAAAATGCTCTATCAAGAGCAGGAAAGAAATGAGAGGTTTCAGGTTTCAAAGGCCCTTTTTAGCAGCAAGTTATCTGAGGGAAACCCTGTAGGTCCCCATGTACTCAAAATGATTGGGTATGTGGAGAACCTTGAAAGGTTAGGGTTTCCGCTTGGAAAGGAACTTGCAACTGATTTTATCTTGCAATCGTTGCCAGATAGCTTTAATCAATTTGTCATGAATTTCAACATGAATGACATGGATAAGAGTCTTCCAGAATTGCTAAGCATGTTGAAAACTGTTGAGCAGAATATGAAGACAAAAGGGAAGTCCATTCTGATGGTCAGTAATGGAAAGAAGCTGAACAAGAGGCCTACCAAGCAGGTTGGTAAAGGGAAAGGCAAGGAAGTTGCCAAGCCTAAACCTACTGTTCCTGCTTTGAAGCCTAGTGGAGGCATAGCAAAGGAGGGCACTTGCTTCCATTGCGGTAAGACCGGACATTGGAAGAGAAACTGCCCAAAGTACCTGGAAGATATGAAAAATGGAGTAGGGACTTCAAATTCAGGTATTTTTGTTATTGAAATTAATTTATCTACTTCTGCATCATGGGTATTAGATACTGGATGCGGTTCTCACATTTGTACTAATGTGCAGGGGCTAAAAAGGAGTAGAGATTTGGCAAAAGGTGAAGTTGATCTACGAGTTGGAAATGGAGCAAAGGTTGCTGCTTTAGCCGTAGGAACTTATGTTTTGACTTTACCTAGTGGTTTAATAATTCAGTTAGAGAACTGTTATTATGTACATGCAATTAGTAGGAATATTATTTCCGTTTCTTGTTTGGACAAGTTTGGTTTTTCATTTATAATAAAGAACAATTGTTGCTCTATTTATTTGAATGATATATTCTATGCTTCTGCACAAATGAACAATGGACTATATGTCCTTGATCTTGAAATGCCAATTTATAACATTAATACTAAACGGATTAAACCTAATGAGTTAAATCCAAGCTACCTTTGGCACTGTCGCTTAGGCCACATAAATGAGAAACGCATTTCCAAACTCCATAAAGATGGACTCTTGGACTCTTTTGATTATGAATCATATGAGACATGCAGATCTTGTTTAATTGGAAAGATGACAAAGTCCCCATTCACAGGAAAAGGTGAAAGGGCTAATGATCTTTTGGCCCTCATACATACTGATGTATGTGGACCACTAAACATACCAGCCAGAGGAGGTTTTTAATACTTCATCACATTTACTGATGATTTCAGTAGATATGGTTATGTGTATTTAATGAAACACAAATTTGAAACCTTTAAAAAATTCAAGGAATTCAAGAATGAAGTACAAAACCAACTAGGTAAGAATATTAAAGTTCTTCGATCAGATCGAGGCGGTGAATATTTAAGCCTAGAGTTTGATGACCATCTAAAGGAATGTGGGATTTTATCCCAACTTACTCCTCCCGGAACACCACAATGGAATGGTGTATCTGAGAGAAGAAATCGAACCTTGTTAGACATGGTCCGATCCATGATGAGTCACGCCGATCTTCCGAACTCCTTTTGGGGACATGCACTATTGACTGCAGCTTACACACTTAACCGGGTTCCATCCAAAAAGGTTCAGAAGACACCATATGAGATATGGATTGGTAAGAAACCACATATATCTTACGTGAAGATTTGGGGTTGCGAAGTTTATGTGAAACGACAAATTTCAACTAAGCTTGAGCCCAAATCTGACAAATTCTTATTTGTGGGGTATCCTAAAGAAACAAGAGGGTATTACTTCTACAATCCTTCTGAGGGCAAAGTGTTTGTCGCTCGAACTGGAGTTTTTCTGGAAAAGGATTTTATTTCCAAAAGAATCAGTGGGAGAAAAATAGAGCTTGAAGAAATTCAAGAACCACAAAGCATTGATACACCTATGGAGGAATTAGAGCAGGAAACACAAGTAGTTGTGGAAGAGCAACCTGCTCAAGTAGAACAAGACCAGCGTAGGTCAAGCAGGATACGTCAACAACCTGGGAGATATGGATATTGTGATACGGTGGGAGAACTGACTTGAGGTTTGCGTTTGTTTTCGCAAATGTTTCGGTTGAGCAAGAGTCGCCACCGACTTTTTATTTTATCCTAAGGAAAGGTTAAAAAGCACAGCAAAAACCTTTGAGATGTTTTCTTGGGTTCGGGGAGTAGATTATAGAAAGGGAAGGTATTAGCACCCTTTCTATCCATGGTTATCCATGGGCTCTTAGTTACTTGCTTAGATCACTTGCCTTGCATTTTCAATTGTTTGAAATGGTGCTTTCGATTGTTTGAAATGGTGCTTTGTGCGTGGATTTGAAAAATGTTTGAAAAGAGGCCATTGTAGTGGCAACCTTTGTAATGATCCATGTTTGAATGTATACAAAGGTGCCTTTTTGAAAGGTTTTCAATGTTTTTGAAAGTTGTTTTGAAAATGTGTTTGTGTTGTGTGTTTTGGAAAACTAAGCAAGTGTTTTTGCAAGTTCGATTCAAGTAACTAAGAGTTTTGTCTACTCCTAAATTTCTCAAAGATTTTCTCTATGTTTTAACCCTTTTAACAATTTTGTTCCACCATTGTATTTGGTGGACAATCTTGTGTTAGGATGTTAACGGGACGGACGCGGGTCATCGTTTAGACCATGATTGCAATGGTGCCAAGTATCTTTGGGCTATTCTTCCTTTAAGGGACTTGATCATTTTTAGGCAACTTTCGAAAGCGTCATCGAGGGACTATGATCATTTGAATTTGTTTTGTTTTTGCCAAAGATACTTAACATGCAATATGACCCATTATTGAAGGCAACAAGTGGAATACCCTAGGGGTGCAAGTGTGATTGGTGTTGTCCATTTTCATGCTTGTTTATCTTGAAATTAGATCAAACTATTTTGGTTAATTGATTTGCATACAAACCCTAATTCTAACATGGCATAATTAGAAAGCTTTAAAGTGCGAAAAATAAAGTTCCTAAGTTATTACAACACAATATATGGGAAGGGGGGTACAAATGTTCAAATGGGGGGTATTTTGACAAGAATTAAAACCTTAGACTATTACATCAAACTTGGAATTTTGCAAGGTATTTATTTACACAAATATTCAAATAAAAATAAGATAAATATGCAAAAATGCAAAAAAAGGTTTTTCATATGTATGTAAAAGTATTTATCATGTATCAAATAAGCAAAAATAAAATTAATTAATTTTTGGTATTTTTAAGCATTTAGGATAAAAACCCTAATTTTTACAAATAAAAGTATTTATTGTATGATATATGCAATATTTATTAATTATTTACAAAAAATAAATAAATGAGAAGTATATTTGTCAAAAAGGTATTTTTAATGTTAAATATTAATAAAAATAAAAATGTATATATTTTGGTATTTTTATCCTAAATATCCTAATAAATATGTAAATATTTATATTATATGATAAATATATTAAATATGTACAAAAATAAAATATTTAATATTTACAAAAAAAAGTATATTTTCATAAAATATTTTCAAAAGATAAAATAAAATGAAAATCAGAAAATAAAATGCATTGGTATTAATTTTAGTATTTTTAAATAAAAGATATTATGTATTATCTATGTATACAAATATCAATTAAACAAATAAATGCCTAATAAATACAAAAATGGTTTGAAAAATATTTTTTATATTTTTAATATTATGAGAAAAAATAAATAAGTCAGAACAAAAAAGAAAAAGTCAAAAAATCATGAAAATAAACTCAATGGGCCAAGGGGGTTCAAAAGTAGAAATGTGGTGCAAATAGGAAAAAAGACCAGGCCCAACCCATGTGGAGCTTCTTCAACCTCCAGACTGTTTGAACATGAACAAAAACGCGCGTTTTCTATCTCCAGATTCCTAGACTTTCAAGCAAAACTCACAACATGAAAAATGTAGAGCATTAAGAGATGAATCCAGACATATAAAGAACTTGACTTAACTCTCTAAGATGAGAGAGAATTTCTCCATCCCTAATTCTTGACCTAAGTTTCCATCAATGTTCAGACCTTAAATTCTCACAGCACATGCAAAATAAATGGAAAGTAAAGATATGTACAGCTTCAGGGGCATGAGTAGAACAAATTTCATTCACAAACCTAGAGCTAACTCTTCCTATATTGAGAGATAGAAGTCCATGAACTTACCTGTTCAGTTGGAATCGTGTGCAATAATGGAGGCAGTTTCAAGGCAAAGTGAGGACTTGTACAGCTTGCTTGAAGTGCAGTGATGCTATTCCAACCTTTAGTTTGCTTTGAATCTTGCTAAATCGAGCTATAGAACTCCACCTGCAAAACAGAAAAATGAAAATGGTGATGATGGTTAGAGGTGTTACAGTCTGCTTCCAATGCTTTGGACAGTTTGTATGGATGGTAGGGGAAGTATTTGAACTAGTTTGGATGGAAGTGCACGATGGAAATGAGTTGTGGGATTCAAACTGCAACCTATGCCCTGTTTTGCAGTTTTATGGTGTTTTTCTGTATATGGAGGTTTGAGGGATCGTTTGGTCGTGTTTCAGGCTTGGTTTGGTGTATGGAAGTGGTTCACAAAGTTTGTTCCTGGATGTGTTTACAGGAAATGGAAGTTGGTATGTGTTTGCAATGTTTCTTGGTTTTGAAGCAAGCAAGTTCAAGTTATGATAACAGCCAGTACAATGCCTCAATCTATGCTACAAGTTTGGCTCTTGGTAACTGGAATGTGCAGGTTTGATTTGGCTCCAAGATTTGGCCCCCATGCCTCCAAGATTAGGAATTTGACATAAAGTGCAACTTTATCAAAATGGCATATTTACTTTTTCTACTTAAGGGTTGATTTTGTATGTAATAACCAAATGGAAAAAATAACACTCTAACACAAAGGATATGCATTAAATTATTGAGTGCAAATGGGATATAGGACCTGTAATCAAGGAATGCAAGCTGAGTTCAAAATGGCACAAGTGTATGAACATGTAAATTGGCCATAAACAAAGTGAGTTTTTCCCAACTTGCCAAATTCGATTCTCCCTAACCATGAGGTTGTTTGATGAGTTCTTGGACATTTTGGAAAGCTTGGAATGAGTACTACAATCCATCTTTGTAATGAAAATTGAAATTCCAAGTGGAAGTATGTGAAAAGTGGTCTTGAAGTTAGGCAAAATCCTGCCTAAAAGAGGTCAAAATTTCTCTAAGTTAAGAATGGTTTTGCACTCTTGTTCCAAAAATTGTAACTTGAGATACAAGCTTCTTTTGAGGAAACTTTGTGAATCAAAGTTGTAGATTTTGCATTGGGCTACAACTTTCATGTTTTGACTTTTCCTTGAATCCAAATGAATCTTGGTGAGAAAGTGGGACAAAGTTAGGAAAAAATTAGGGTTTTTCATAACTTAGAAAAATTCTAAGTTATGAAAAATCTTCATTTCAAACCCTAATTTGTGATTTTTGATTTCTTGATGAACAAGTTTCATGATTTGGCATGTTTTGATGAAAAATGAATCTTGACACTGTATTTTGACCAAAAAGTCAAAGTTTGACTTTTTAGTATACAGTCAAAAATTGATCAATTGACTGGAAAATTCAACTGTCAATCTTGTGCATTTGGGATCTTTTGAACTTATTGAACATGTCAAGACAATTCCATGGGGTCCTTGAGTCCATATGGGAGCTTGGTTTGCCATTGGCTAGGTCAAACAGTCAAAAATTGCCTTTGTGCAGTCAAAACCCTAAAAATGACCATTTTGCCCTTTTGGTGATCTGATCAAATTTCTTGTGGAATTGTGATCCAAACTTGATCAAATGGTCCATATGAGTTCAATATGTTGAGATGGGTCAAAATCATGAGGTTTGACTGTCAATTGACCACAGTTGACTTTTTCCCCAATACTGTTGATCTCTAGGTCAACTGTCCAATTGACTGGGCAAAGATTGGAATCAAGGCTTGTAATTTGGTATGGGTAAACTTGTGAGTCCAATATGGAGCATGAAAGTCATCTTGGGCACTTTGGGTCAAAACATCTTTGTGCAAACACAAACCCTAATTTTGAGTCAACAGTGCAAGGAGAGGTCTTGAGCAGAGGAAACCCTAACTTGTTAATGAGTTCAAGGGCCTTGGGATGGGAAAATGTTGATAAAAAGAGAGGGAAAATTTTGGGGTACAACAGTTGCCCCTGTTCAATCTTCTTTCACCTAAAGAGTTAGATTGGCAGGTTTGCCTTTCGCATCTCGAAGGTAAAAGGAGATTGGACACTAGAGTGCCCTTAAATTTGCACTCGTCAGAACCATGGATGCGGGAATGGGCTTAGAGATGCCATTTAGAGATGGGATTAAAGATGCCATCTGGAAGGGTGATAGAATCTTGTCGAGGATGAGCTTAAAGATGCCATCTGGAAAGGTTGTTGAACTGTAATGTGATAGGTCAAAAGAATGAGGATCAAAGTGGTATCCGTGTTTGGAATGCGTTTGAACTGTATCTGAGGACTGAGTTTGTTATGAGCAGAAGAATGACCTCCGTGTCTGGGGTGTATCTGAGCTGTAACTAGGCTTGAAGAATGAATATCAGAATGACTGCCATGTCTGTAGTGTATTTGTACTGTATCTAGGTAGCAGAGGAACATCTGCATGGAGCAACTGCGTGCTAGAGACAAATTCTGAATGAGCGACAGAATGGCAACCGTGTCTGGAGCGTATCTGGACTGTATCTGAAGTTTGAAATTTGTATGAGCAACAGAATGACTTCCGTGTTTGGAGTGTATCTGAAACTGTCACCGGGATTGAGATCCATATGAGTAATAGAATGACTTCTGTGTTTGAAGTGTATCTGAAACTGTAACTGGGATCTAAATAGATGACAGAATGACTTCCGTGGCGAACGCACTGGGGAGACTCAAACTGTTGTTGTAAGGGTCAGAATGGTATCCGTGTTTGGAATGCATTGAACCTTGAGGTGGATAAATGAATCTGAATTGAGAGATAGAATGGCTGCCGTGTCTGGAGCGTATCTAGCCTGTATCTGATTGCTGTAGTCTGAATGAGTAGTAGAATGACCTCCGTGTCTGGGGTATATCCATACTGTATCTGACTTGAAATCCTGAATGAGTAATAGAATGACCGCCGTGTCTGGGGTGTATCCATACTGTATCTGAACAATTGTTAATGATAGCTTTTTAATCTTATCCTGAAAAGGGTGAAGCGTTAGCTAAAACACAAAGTTATGTTGCATGATATGCATGATGCAATATATATTATGTCAATGTTTATGATATGAATGTAAATGAATGCGTATGTAAGCTGCAGAGCTGTATTTGCTGAGGATAGATGAATCCTGGATAAAGAATCTTGACTGCTGCCAGGGAAAGTTAGTCCTTGATTGCTGCAGGGGATTGCAAGATTTCTGAATGCTTGAGGGTAGAACATCCTGGCTGAGAGCTGCTGGAGAGTTAGGAGCTTGGGTTATACCAATCTTCTGGGGACTTCTGTCTTGAGGAGATCTTCACTGGAGAGCGTCTGATTATCCTGTGAGGAACTGAGCCTTCAATCTGCTTGGGGAGATGTAGGATCTTCAACTGTTGAGGGATCTTTAGGATCACTGCCGGGGAACTGGCATTCCTAGGTAACTTGCGGGAAATTCTGAAGATCTCTACTGGGGAGTCAAGAATCTGATAGACTCAAGCTGGAGAGGCAGGACTGAGAATCTTCAACTTGGAGGGAAGTATCTCTGTGGGGAGAAAGACTGTTAGTTGGTACCACTGGGGGTTGATGGTTGGAAATTTTAGCTCCGCTGGGGATTGGACTTTAAGATTTATGAAGCTCCACCGGGGATAATGAAATTAAGGTCCACAAAGTTCCGCTGGGGATTCTGAAACATGAGTCTGAGGGGAGTTAGCCTCTGGAAGACTCTCTGGCTGGGAAATCTGTGTCGGGAAAGCTTTCTCTGATGAGGATTCTGATTTTTTAACTCTGTTTGGGGAATTAAATTCTGGGTCGAGGGGTTTAGAGTTTAGATCTGCTGGAGATTTCCTATGAAAGGGTATCAAGATAAATATCTGCACCTTCAACCTATCAACAATCATCTCTCGATTCATAAGGGAATGATTATGTTCAAATGCATATGCCTATTTAACAAAACATTGGACGTTTCTCAAAATAAACATAAGTGCAAAAGACAAAAAGGGAAAAGAAGACAATGCAAATTTCCGTATTTGGAGAAGTATTTGTATTAACTTTCTATGAGTATATTTGTACAAAGGAAACGGTCATCCTAGTAAGAGGATGTTGTCGCAAATATTGAAAAATTTATACAAAAGAAAAGATGGCTATGTGAAACAATTCCATGGGATTCCATTCTGCTATAGCCTTCACAACTCTGAGTGTCTGCCCATTCAATGCTTTGTCTGTCGATGACCAGATTGATCAGAAACTTGGAGCTGGTTGATGAAGAGATTATCCTTAAAGTGATCCGACGAGACATAGTCATACGCTTTAATTTCCTAACTTTTGCCTGAATCGCCCTTTCAAGTTTTCGATCCACCGGGAAACCCCTTTTTGCCCAAGCCGCCCTTTCGGGTTTTCGACTTGCCGGGTGTACAGATTTTTTTTGTTTTATCCCTAATTTTTGCCTGAACCGCCCTTTCGGGTTTTCGGTTCACCGGGATGCCCATTTTTGACCAAGCCTCCCTTTCGGGTTTTCGACTTGTCGGGTTATTTATGCGTAGTATCTTTTGACTATGTCTGCGTTCGCAGGGTGCGGCAGATCGTTGCCGTCCATGGTGGTCAGGATCATTGCCCCACCAGAAAAGATGTTCTTGATCACAAATGGTCCTTCGTACATAGGAGTCCATTTGCCCCTGGGATCACTTTGCGGTAGGATAATCCGTTTGATCACGAGATCACCGACTCGATACTCTTGTCGTTTGACTTTCTTATTAAATGCCCTGATCATCCGTTTTTGATACGTCTGACCGTGACAAATAGCAGTAAGTCTCTTTTCGTCAATTAGGTTTAATTGATCAAGCCGAGTCTAGATCCAGTCATCTTCATCCAAACCTGCATCCTTCATTATCCGGAGAGAGGGTATATGGACTTCAATAGGCAGGACTGCCTCCATGCCATAGACCAAGGAAAAGGGAGTTGCCCCTGTTGATGTCCGTGCTGAGGTACGGTACCCATGAAGAGAAAACGGTAACATTTCGTGCCAATCTTTGTAGGTCACTGTCATCTTCTGCACAATCTTTTTGATATTCTTATTAGCTGCTTCTACAGCCCTATTCATCTTCGGCCGGTAGGGAGAAGAGTTGTGGTGCTGTATCTTGAATTGCTCGCAGAGCTCAGTGATCATCTTATTGTTAAGATTGGTACCATTATCCGTAATGATCCTCTCAGGTACACCGTAGCGGCAGATCAGGTTATGCCGAATGAACCGTGCCACGACACTCTTGGTTACCGTAGCATGGGAGGCTGCTTCGACCCATTTGGTGAAGTAATCAATCGCTACTAGGATAAAACGGTGCCCGTTAGATGCCGTAGGTATGATTTCGCCGATCATATCAATCCCCCACATTGCAAAAGGCCAAGGTGCCGCCAAGACGTTCAGAGGAACCGGAGGAATGTGCACCTTATCAGCGTAGATCTGGCATTTATGACAAGTTCGAGAATGTTGATAACAGTCGGCTTCCATTGTGGACCAGAAATATCCTGCTCGAAGGATTTTCTTTGCCATGGTATGTCCGCTGGAATGTGTTCCAAAGGTACCTTCGTGTAGCTCTGCCATGATTTTTTCTGCTTCAGTCTTATCTACACAACGCAGTAAGGTTGAATCATGGTTTCGCTTGTAGAGAATGCCGTTGCTGAGGAAGAATTTTGCCGCAAACCTTCTCAGGAACTTCCTGTCATTAACAGATGCACCCTCGGGGTATTCTTGGGCTTCCAGATACCTCTTTACTTCATGATACCAGGGTTTTTCTGTTACCTCTTCGATCTCGAGATCGCAGCAATATGCAGGTTCGTCCTTCTTCCAAATAATGATTTGAGGCGCCTCATTGTCCCAATTGACTTTGAACATGGAAGACATTGTATCCAATGCGTCGGCTAATTGATTTTCCTCTCTTGGGAAGTGTTCAAAGGTTATCTCCTCGAAATGAGGAAGCAGAGTCAACACACACTCCTTGTAAGGAATAAGATTCGGGTGTTTCGTATCCCACTCGCCTTTGATCTGATTGATCACGAGAGCGGAATCTCCGAAGACACTTAGAAACTTGATCCTTAGGTCGACTGCAGCTTGGAGACCCATGATACATGCTTCATACTCCGCCATGTTGTTAGTGCAATGGAAACATAGCCGAGCGGTGAGGGGAGTATGAGTGCCTTTAGGGGATATGATCACGGCGCCGATACCATTACCCAAAGCATTGGAGGCTCCGTCAAAGTGCATAGACCATCGAGATTCTGGCTCAGGTCCTTCATCTGGCCCAGGTACTTCACAATCAGTCACTACCATAATATCTTCGTCTGGAAATTCAAAGTTCATTGGCTGATAATCGTCCACTGCCTGGTGTGCCAAATGATCGGCCAATACACTTACCTTGATTGCTTTTTGAGTTGTGTATTGGATGTCATATTCCGTTAAGATCATCTGCCACCTTGCTATTCTTCCAGACAGAGCAGGATTTTCGAATATGTACTTGATTGGATACATTTTTGAGATCAACAAAGTGGTGTGAGTCAGCATATACTGTCTCAGCCGGCGAGCAGCCCATACCAAAGCGCAGCAAGTTTTCTCAAGCAGTGAGTATCGAGTCTCACAGTCGGTAAACTTTTTGCTAAGGTAATAAATAGCGTGCTCTTTTCGGCCAGACTCGTCATGCTGCCCTAGCACACACCCCATTGAGTTGTCAAGTACTGTCAAGTATAATATCAAAGGTCTCCCTTCAACCGGTGGCATAAGAATGGGTGGTTCTTGGAGATACTCTTTGATTCTTTCGAAAGCAGCCTGACATTCATCGTTCCAATGTACTACTTGATCTTTCTTCAGCAACTTGAAGATTGGTTCACAGGTAGCAGTTAGATGCGAGATGAATCGAGCAATGTAGTTTAGCCTTCCTAGAAAGCCTCTGACTTCTTTCTCTGTCTTGGGAGCTGGCATTTCTTGTATGGCTTTCACCTTGGCAGGGTCTACTTGAATACATTTGTCACTGACAATGAAGCCTAGCAATTTTCCGGATCTCACCCCAAAGGTGCATTTGTTTGGATTCAACCTCAGTTTGTACAACCTCTGACGGTCAAACAGCTTTTGTAGATGATCAAGGTGTTCCTCCTCAGTTTGGGATCTCGCGATCATATCGTCGACATATACTTCGATTTCAGGATGGATCATGTCATGAAATAAAGCAACCATGGCACGTTGGTAGGTTGCCCCAGCATTTTTCAACCCAAAAGGCATGACCTTGTAGCAAAAGGTCCCCCACTGAGTGACAAAAGTGGTCTTCTCCATGTCTTCAGGAGCCATCTTGATCTGGTTATAGCCAGAGAAACCGTCCATGAAGGAGAAAACTTTATGCTGAGCGGTGTTGTCAACCAGAACGTCGATATGAGGCAGAGGGAAATCATCCTTAGGGCTGGCCCTATTCAAATCCCTGTAATCCACGCACATTCGGACCTTACCATCCTTTTTCGGCACTGGGACCACGTTGGCAACCCATTGAGGATAAGAAGTCACTGCTAGAAATCCGGCATCGAACTGTTTCATGACCTCGGCTTTGATCTTTTCGGATATGTCAGGCCTCATACGGCGAACTTTTTGTTTTACCGGAGGGCAATCTTCCTTGGTAGGCAGATGATGAACTACTATGTCGGTATCCAACCCAGGCATGTCTTCGTAAGACCAAGCGAATATTTCGACGTATTCATTCAACAACTGTACCAGGCGCTCCTTGACGCTTGGTTCCAGATTGGCACCCACTTGCACCTCTTTCCGTTCTTCCTCGGTTCCTAAGTTGACTGTTTCCAACAACTCCTCGTGAGGCAAGATGGCTTTTTCCTCTTGCTGCAAAAGTCTGGCTAATTCCCCCGGTACTTCACAACCTTCGTCATCTTCATACTCAGCTTGATTGACCAGATCTTCAGAGTTATTGAAGGACATAGCAGAATGGTCGCCCATAGAATCCAGAGTGGATGGGTACCTGCATTTGTGAGTGTGGGTGTGTGTAAGGGATAGTGTTGTACCCCAAAATTTGCCCTCCCATATTCTTCAAAATTTGCAAAGAGCATGCTTCAAAATTCCCCAAGGGTTGCACAGTTCAAGGGCCTCCTAACAGTCAAAAACTAGGGTTTTGGTTCTGACAAAGAAAATGAAGTTTTCAAGGGTCCAATCAAGTCCCACATGCCTATAAACATGTTCAAGCATCCTCATGCCAAGTTTCAAGACTTGCAGTACAAAATTGCACAGTCAAAAACCCTAATTGCCCTACAGTCAACTGCAGGGGCAAAATGGTCATTTGACAGTCAAAAGTTCAAATTTTGGTCAACATCTCATTTTGAAGCCTCAAACATCATTTGATCAATTCTTGATCATGATTTTCAAGGCATGGCCCAAAAAGTCTCAAGATGCAAAAGTTTCCATATTTGGACAGTTGAAAAAGTCAACTGTAACTTGACCAAGGCATAACTTCCACATGGATTATCAGAAAAATTCCATCCAAAGCTCATTTTTAATAGAAAGACATTTCCTACAACTCCTCTTCACACTTCAAACCCAATAAATGCTCTCACAAAAAGTTATCAATTTCAACATTATAGGTCATTTTCAAAAGTCAACAAAAAGGGGCTTTAAGTAAAAGGCCATAACTTGAGATTGGTAAATCAAATTGACATGGGACCAAAGGCATTGGTTAGAGGACTTCAAGACCTTTCCAAAATGTCCAAGAACATGATCAAAGCTTAAAAATTGAACAAGATATGCCTTGTGGAAGTTGGGAAATTTTTGGATATTTTGAAAAGTCAACTTTGCTTCAAAAGCCTTAAAATTGCTAATGGGCCATATTTTCTTCCAAGATTCATCACCCAAAGCATGTGCACGACCATTTGGCCCAAAGGGAAGTTATTCATCATTTTTATTTATTTATTTGAATTTTTAATTGCTAATAATTCATTTAATTAAAATAAATATGTGGAAAATACCAAAGCAAACTTTTTAAATCTTTTTATGCATGGAATAACCTCAAGATTTCGTGCATGATCAGATAGGGAAAGAATCAAGTTGATTGGACATGATTGGTATCAAATATGCATGGAAAAGATTGAAAATATATGCATGAAAATCCAATATCTTGTACATCAATGCAAAGGTTTTTTGGATCCAATTTTCAACCCTAATCATTCCATACATAAGCAGGATGCAAACCCTAGTGCTAAGAACCAAGAAGCTGCGCCCAAAAGCCCTAAACAAGTTTGCATTTTTTGGCTAAAATTTCAAAACTGAAATCACGATTCTAAGGCTTTTCAAGATCAAATAATCATTCCATTGCCTTCCTAAGACTTCAAGGAAGGTTTTTCAGATCAAAACCATCAACTCTAACGCCCAGAATTGGTAGAACAACCTCGTTCTGTTCATGCTTTTTTCCACGTTCTTGCATCATGATTCACGCATTGTTGTTAATTTTTAATGTTTGATTTATATTCAGCTAACCATTCTAAAGCTAACTGTATGTTTTAATTGAGTTTTCACGCATCGTATGAAGAATTGCCATGAACGATGCCTAGGGTTTTAAAAACCTTGAATTGGGGTTTCTCAGTTGGGAAAAAATTAGGACGTGAGACCTAGACCATTAAACTCAGGAGGCTTGGACGATTTGAACACACTACTCGCGCTCAATTTATGAGCCACCATATTCTAATCGCTGTTTTTACACTTGCCATTTAGTGGGGGTTTAAAACCCCCGCTATTTAAGCTGTTTTTGTTTCAGGTACAGAAAGCCATGGGAGAAGATGATGATGTGTAGGCCGGTGATTAGCTCATTTGAAATTCGCGCGAAAACGTCCCACTAACTTTTGTTTTATCTCATATTAATTGTTGGTCATATAATAAACAAAATACGTTGGTAGCTCAGTTGGCAGGCACGTTATTTGGTAAGCAACAGGACCTGGGTTCGATCCCAGGTCCCCCTCCTCTCTCCATATTATTTTTCTAACCTTACTTGCGTGCAGCGTCAATCCAAGCGTTCACCATACGTCCCTCATCCAGGCTTGCCACGCGCTTGTTGAGATCAATCAAAGGGCTATGATTTGGAGACCATCATGGACATGAGCCAGACGCGTCATATGCAAGCCAACAAAGTCAACGAGGCCAGGAAATTATTGGGCCAGAATTGCAAAAAAACCTCCAATTTGGGGACAGAACCCCCCATGGTTTGCTCTTTTATCTTCTTTTATATTTTCCTATTTTTATTTGTTTTAATTAATTTCCTTTAAATTCTTTAATTTAATTTATTTTCATAAAATATAAAAATAGTAAAAAATCAGAAAAGACAAAAAATAAATATATTTGATTTAGTATTTTTTGTAAATAAATAATATCATTTAATTTAGTTTTCAATTCTAGGGTTAATTTTAATATCTTTTCTTAATAAATTAAAAATTTGTAGAATTAGGTTTTAATTACTTTAATTACTTTTTCTTTTATTTTCTCATCACTAATAATTAATTATTTACTTTTATAAATCAAATTGCATTAATTAATTAAGTTTAATTTTAGGTTAATTTTCATATTTTCTTAATAAATTAAAAATAGCTAGAATTAGGTTTTAATTTCATTTAATTCTCATTAAAATCATAAATACCAAAAACCCTCAAAAATAATTTCTTTTCATTTTATTTTAATTAATTTGTTAATATAATTTAATTTCATTAAAAAGGGTCCAACGCCCTCACTTTCAATTTTAATTCAATTCGCGCATTTATTTCCTTTCTTATAATTTTTTAATGTAATTCTCCCAAAGTCGTGTAAATTTATATTTCTCGCACTTTCCTTTATTTTATGTCAAATCGGGTCCTGGATTTAATTTGGCGATGTGGACCCGCGCCTTTGTAATAGCGTAGGAACTTTATATTTCTCGCAATTTTTTAACTGCTAATAAATTTGCATGCAAGAATGAATGCTAAAATAAAAACAAAAGCGTAGATCACCCATGACATGACAAGACAAAATATCTGAAAACGACACACAAATCACACACCACCCCTAGGGTACGCCTCACTGTTGCCCTGCCTCTCGAAAGGTGATCGTCGAGTAGAGGATGTTTTAGTAAGTCCTCATGATCCAGGAACCTGGCATGAGGGTAGCTTCTAAGGTATCTTCCTATTGCTCTGGTGATCACCATGTCCCGAACCTCGAATTGACCCGAACAACTCCAATAGTGGTGCTACCTACCTCTCAATGGTGGGATGGCATTACTTTAAAGGACATCTACACAGACGAATTCCTTAGGGTAGGTAGACGACTCTAGATACTTTCTCTAATTTCAAAACAAATCAAAAATACTTTTCACACCGACACCTTTTCAAAAAGCTTTCGAAAGCAATTTTTCAAACACTCTTGAGGACCGATACAAGAGTCGAACTGGAATTTTCAAAGAAACTTTTTAAAACCCACAATTGAAAAGCAAACAAACCATTTTTGAAAACAGAAATGAGCAAGTATCTGAGAGCCCATGGATTACCATGGATAGAAAGGGTGATAACACCTTCCCTTTCTATAACCTACCTCCCGAACCGAGAGCAATCTCTATAAGGAATTTTTCTGTGCTTTTGTCCTTTCCATTTGGAGAAAATAAAAGACGGTGGCGACTCTTGCTTCCGCGACATTTCGCGAACCAGCGTTAAACAGTCAGTTCCAGATCCACCGATCACAGAACTGGCGACTCTGCTGGGGAGATTAATAAAGTGAGGTGTACCTTAGGATAGCTCAGACTTATGTTTTCAATTTCCTGATTTGTGTGCTTTAATATTGTGGGCCTGTCTCGGGAGTTCTATAGATCCTAACCCAGATCTGGGGATACCTTCTTAGAAAGTAGCAACAAGGCTGTGAGGGAACTGTGCGGGGTATACCGACATGGTTGAAACAGTCTGCTACGTTGATGTGGCACTTTGGTGTGTACCGGTAACCCTTGAGTTCAGTCAAGGAGAGTACGGGGCCTCCGCGTGGTGTCGTGAAGCATCAACAGACCTTAGGAACCTTAATTGAACTATCTTGGCCTCTTTAGGGTAGTGAGATAACTGACTTTGGTGCAGTCCGAGGTTGGTTGATACTCGATACTACACTCAATTGAGGGTTGCTTTCCTGGAATATTTCGGTCGCCAGTTCAGTGGCTAAATCGAAACGATGAACAATGAAAGCAATCACGTGATATTGGGACCCTTAGAACCCGGTTACTTCTAATAGGACAGGTTGAGCCCACCAACTTCAAGAGGGTACTACCCAGACCCCATGCTGGCCTAAACCCTAAGGGCTTGTCTTGTGTGACTTGTGTGCCTTACATGTTTGCCTTTGTAAAGTATCTGTGGTGTGTTTAATCATAGCATCATGACATCATCCAGCATCATATGCATTGACTAACCATTTCAGGGGTTCGAATCTTCATCTTTGTTCTTTGTTTTGTAGGACATGGAAACTGTTCGCAGAAAGACAATTCAAATCAGCCTTGTAAGGGTCCCTCCTCAGCTTAAGGAGCTTATATCCAGGATTCCCGAGAGCTCTTCATTCAGTGAAAGACATGGAAGACTCATCAGCTTGGTTAATACCAACATTGAGGAAGACATGATAAAGGTCCTGTTCCAATTCTTTGACCCTCTGCATCACTGTTTCACCTTCTTGGACTATCAGCTGGTACCTACATTGGAGGAGTTCTCCCGGCTCCTGAAGATCCCTATCCTTGATCAACTACCCTACAACGGTACAGAAAAGGAACCCAAGCTTGAAGAGATTGCTAAAGCCTTACACCTACAGTTATCTGACCTTAAGGGACATTGGGAAGTTAGAAGTGGTATCAAAGGGTTCTTAGCCAGGTTTCTGTTTGAAAAGGCCCATGAATGTTGGAACTCCCTTGACTTACAAGCTTTTGAAGAAGTTGTAGCCCTCCTTGTCTATGGTTTGGTGTTGTTCCCTAACCCAGATCAGCTCATAGATATCAGTGCCGTCCAGATCTTCATGTCCAGGAATCCTATACCTACGTTGCTGGGGGACATCCTTCACTCATGTTACACTCGAACCATGAGAAAAAGAGGTGTCCTTATGTGTTGCACTCCTCTCCTGGGAAGGTGGTTTATTTTGCACCTTCCACAATCAGTTTTGAAGAACGAGCGGGGTTTGAGATGGTCACAACGGTTGATGACTCTTACACACGCAGATATACATTGGTGCCCTCGGTCCAGAGAGGATGTCACTATCATTGATCGTTGCGGGGAGTACCCTAATGTTCCTTTACTTGGAATCAGAGGAGGTATTACTTACAACCCATGCCTGGCTTGGAGACAATTTGGTTATGCTCGGAGGGATGGTCCTCATGACATGTTAATTCCTGGCATAGTTTTTGACTTCGACAACGATGCACAAGGACTTCGCCAGAGATTTATCAGAGCTTGGAGGATGCCAAGTAGGATAGACAGTAAGACACTGGGGCACAGGAATTCCATCCCGTTGGAACCTTATCTCAGGTGGGTACGCGCCCGCTCCCAGAAGTTAGTGATGCCATATCCTCATATGCTCCCTGTGATCAAAGAACCAGTCTTGGAAGGATAAGTGTCCTACACCATTCAGCATCCTGACATGCCCACATCCTGGGAAGAGATGCAGAAGAGCTGGATCCAGCTTAAGGAAGAACGGAATTCTCTTGAGACCAGTCTACATGCTAGTGAAAAGAAGGTATTGGAGCTCACCCACCTATTGCACGAGGAAAAGAATCTCAACACCTACATAGCTCCAAAGAGGATGCGTAGTGTCTTTTGGGATTGATTTGCTTTGTAATTTGTGCCCATGAGGCTTTGATGTACTGAACAATTATTTCCTTAATGATAACGTGTGTTCCTTTTTGTCTACAACAAATTTGGACTTTCGAACCCTTGAATGCATTGCATAAACGCATATCATTCATCATGTGCATAGCAGGTTTTCTTCTTTTCAGGTTGCTTACTGCTCTTCGCTATTTATTTCAGCATCATGAATCCTGACTCATCATCAACCGAGATGTCCATCAAGGCTCTTCAGGCGCAGAATGCGCAATTTCAGGAACTAATCTTGGGTTTGGCTCAGGGCCAAGAAGAGATGAAGGCTCTGCTCCTGAAGAAGGAGAAGAAGAAGAAAAAGAGAACTGTTCTTTTCAACTCGGGCCGAAGGTTTGGCAACACTCTGCAGAATGAAGAGGTTGGTTCTTCCATAGGCAAGAGTAGTCCCCAAGAGGGAAAAGGTCCTAGTCCGGTAGTCTCTGACAACGAGACTGATTTTGATGAGGAACAGTATCCTCCGGCTGAAGACCGGTACAAGCAGTTAGAAGACAGACTGAATGCTATAGAGATCCAACAAGTACCTGGGCTGGATTTTGGAGATTTGGGCTTGTCCACTGGTGTGATCATTCCTCATAAGTTCAAAGCACCATCCTTTACCAAGTATGACGGAGCGTCTTGTCCCAAGCTACACCTCAGGTCTTATGTGCGGAAGATTCAACCGTACTCAGTGGACAAAAACTTGTGGATCCACTTCTTCCAGGAGAGTCTTTCAGGGACTCATCTCGAATGGTTCTATCAGCTGGATGGAACCAAGGTTCGTAACTGGGAGGAGTTGGCTACTGCTTTCTATAAGCAGTATCAATATAATGCCGACCTTGCCCCTACACGTACCCAACTCCAGGGTATGTCGCTAGGGTCAAGTGAAGGTTTTAAAGAGTACGCACAGAAGTGGAGGGATCTGGCTGGCAGGGTGCAGCCTCCGTTGACTGACCGGGAATTGGTAGACATGTTCTTGGGGACCCTATCTGGGCCATTTTTCAACCATCTTATCGGTAACTCATCTGCAGGGTTTACTGATCTTATTCTGACTGGAGAAAGAATTGAGGCTGGGATGAAGTCTGGTAAAATTCAGAAGGGTGCATCGTCAAGTTCTGAGAAGAAGCCCTTCAAGAGGGAGGCCAGTGCTGTATATGGGTCCAGAAGACAAGAGAAGCCTGAACGCCGCCAATCTGTCAACGCGGTGATGATTGCCAAGCCTGTTGTCGCTCCTCGGCAAGCCAATCCTCAAAGGGCTGAAATACCCAGGAGAGAGTTTACCCGTTTGAGTATGACTTTATCGCAAATCTTGCCGCAGTTACTATCCACTAACTTGGTGACTGTCAGAGAGGCCCCGAAAGTTGTGAATACTGCTTCTCCGAAATACAATCCAAATGCCCGCTGTGCTTACCATTCTGATAGCCCGGGGCATTCCACTGATGACTGTTGGGCCTTAAGGAACAAGCTGCAAGACCTTATTGACGCCAAGGAGGTACAATTTGAGGCATCTGAGAAGCCTAATGTAGTGACAGCTCCCCTGCCTGCTCATGGAGTGAATGCTATTGGGGAGGATGATGAAGTGGGCGAAGCTGAGTTTAATAGCTGGATCTACCCGACGACTGATGGCGGATTGACCAATTGGATTGCTAAAGACCATACTCCTGTTACTTTTGTTACGCAGTAATAAACTTCTTTGTTTTGTTATTTGTAATAAACAATTAAAACTCTATGGCCCGGTGTCTTACCCGAGGCACCATTGGCTTCATTTGTGAGGGCATATAAATTGTCATTTCATATATCATGAATAAAGATCTTGGACGTTTTCTCGCATTTCAAATCTTATGCTCCTTTTCTTTCTTTCCTTCCTTTATATATTTCAAAACAGCTGTATTTACACACACTCACTCATACAGGTTTCAATCCACTCTGGATCTCACTGGTAACGACTCTGCTACTGCCAGTTATGACTTCGAAAATCCGATCAACTTAGCCGAAGACGAAGGTGAAGATGATTGCGAAGTGCCTGGCGAGCTTGCAAGACTGTTACTCCAGGAAGAGAGGGCAATTCAACCACATGAAGAGCCAGTGGAAACAATAAACCTGGGTACTGATACAGACAGGAAGGAAGTGAAGATTGGTGCCAACCTAGAGCTCAGCGTGAAGCAACGGTTGACTCAAATGCTACATGACTATGTGGAGATCTTTGCCTGGTCCTACGAAGACATGCCCGGGTTGGATACCGATATTGTGGTCCATCATTTGCCTACCAAGGAAGACTGCCCTCCGGTTAAGCAAAAGGTCCGCCGTATGCGTCCAGAGATGTCTGAGAAGATTAAAGCCGAGGTTATGAAACAGTTTGATGCTGGGTTCCTTGCAGTGACTTCTTACCCTCAGTGGGTTGCTAATGTGGTGCCAGTACCAAAGAAGGACGGTAAGGTCAGAATGTGTGTCGACTACAGGGATCTGAACAGGGCCAGCCCCAAAGATGACTTCCCTCTACCTCACATTGATGTCCTTGTTGACAATACTGCTCAGCATAAGGTGTTCTCTTTCATGGATGGTTTTTCAGGTTACAATCAGATCAAGATGGCTCCTGAAGACATGGAAAAGACTACCTTTGTTACTCAGTGGGGCACCTTCTGCTACAAGGTCATGCCATTCGGGTTGAAGAATGCTGGGGCAACCTACCAACGTGCCATGGTTGCTTTATTTCATGATATGATCCATCATGAGATTGAAGTGTATGTCGACGACATGATCGCAAGGTCCCAAACTGAGGAAGAGCACCTAGATCATCTGCAGAAGTTGTTTGACCGTCTGAAGTTGTACAAGCTGAGGTTGAACCCGAACAAGTGCACCTTCGGGGTAAGATCTGGGAAGCTGCTAGGCTTCGTTGTAAGTGATAAGGGTATTCAAGTGGACCCTGCCAAGGTTAAATCTATTCAAGAGATGCCAGTTCCTAAGACAGAAAAAGAGGTCAGAGGCTTTCTAGGACGCCTGAATTACATTGCTCGGTTCATCTCACACCTAACTGCCACCTGTAAACCAATCTTCAAGCTGCTGAAGAAAGATCAGGTAGTACGTTGGAATGATGAATGTCAGGCTTCTTTTGACAGAATCAAAGAGTATCTCCAAGAGCCACCCATCCTTATGCCACCGGTTGAAGGGAGACCTCTGATACTATACCTAACAGTGCTCGACAACTCAATGGGGTGTGTACTGGGGCAGCATGACGAGTCTGGCCGAAAAGAGCATGCCATTTATTATCTTAGCAAAAAGTTTACCGACTGTGAGACCCGATACTCACTGCTTGAGAAAACTTGCTGCGCTTTGGTACGGGCTGCTCGCCGGCTGAGACAGTATATGCTGACTCACACTACCTTGTTGATCTCAAAAATGGATCCTATAAAGTACATATTTGAAAAGCCTGCTCTGTCTGGGAGAATAGCAAGATGGCAAATGATCTTGACGGAATACGACATTCAGTACACGACCCAGAAAGCCATTAAGGGAAGTGTATTGGCAGACCACTTTGCACATCAGGCAGTAGACGACTATCAGTCAATGAACTTCGAGTTTCCAGACGAGAGTATCATGATAGTGACTGATTGTGAAGTACCTGGACCGGATGAAGGACCTGAGGAAGGATCCCGATGGTCTATGCACTTTGACGGAGCCTCCAACGCTTTGGGTAACGGTATCGGCGCTGTAATCATATCACCTCAAGGCACTCATACTCCACTCACTGCCCGGCTATGTTTCAACTGCACCAACAACATGGCGGAGTATGAGGCATGCATCATGGGTCTTCAAGCTGCGATCGACCTAAGGATCAAGTTTCTGAGTGTCTTCGGAGATTCCGCTCTCGTGATCAATTAGATCAAAGGAGAGTGGGATACGAAACATCCGAATCTTATTCCTTACAGAGAATGTGTGTTGACATTGATCCCTCACTTCACAGAGATAACCTTTGAACACTTTCCAAGAGAGGAGAATCATCTGGCGGACGCGTTAGCTACGATGTCTTCTATGTTCAAGGTTAAATGGGACAATGAGGCTCCCCATGTCACTATCTGGAAACTGGACGAACCGGCATACTGTTGTGATCTCGAGACTGAATTGGTGACTGAGAAGCCTTGGTACCATGAGGTGAAGAGATACTTGGAAGCTCAGGAATACCCTGAAGGTGCCTCTGTCAATGATAAGAAGTTTCTGAGAAGGTTCGCAGCGAAGTTCTTCCTTAGCAACGGCATCTTGTACAAGCGAAACCATGATTCGACCTTACTGCGTTGTGTGGACAAGGCAGAAGCAGAAAAGATTATGGAAGAGCTACATGAAGGGACCTTCGGGACACATTCCAGTGGACACACTATGGCAAAGAAAACCCTTCGGGCAGGGTATTTCTGGTCCACAATGGAAGCCGACTGCTACCAACACTCTCGGACATGCCATAAATGCCAGATATATGCAGACAAGGTGCATGTTCCTCCAGTTCCTCTGAATGTCCTGACTGCGCCTTGGCCGTTTGCAATGTGGGGCATAGACATGATCGGTGAGATTAAACCTACGGCATCCAACGGGCATCGCTTCATCCTGGTAGCAATTGATTACTTCACAAAGTGGGTTGAAGCAGCTTCCTACGCTACGGTAACCAAGACTGTTGTGGCACGATTCATTCGGCATAATCTGATCTGTCGATACGGCATCCCAGAAAGGATCATTACAGACAACAGTACCAATTTGAATAACAAGATGATCACTAAGCTCTGCGAGCAGTTTAAGATACAGCACCACAACTCTTCTCCTTACAGACCGAAGATGAATGGGGCTGTAGAAGCAGCAAATAAAAACATTAAGAAAATTGTGCAGAAGATGACAGTGACTTATAAAGATTGGCACGAGATGTTACCGTTCGCTCTACATGGGTACCGGACCTCAGCCAGGACATCAACCGGGGAAACTCCTTTCTCCTTGGTCTATGGTATGGAAGCAGTCTTACCGATCGAAGTGAAAATACCCTCTCTCCGGATAATGAAGGATGCAAATCTGAACGAAGATGATTGGATCCAGACACGACTTGATCAATTAAACCTTATTGATGAAAAAAGACTTGCTGCTATCTGTCATGGTCAGACGTATCAGAAACGGATGATCAGGGCATTTAACAAAAAGGTCAGGCCACATGAATATCAAGTCGGGGATCTGGTAATCAAGCGAATCATCCTTCCTCAGAGTGATCCAAGGGGCAAATGGACCCCTACGTACGAAGGGCCATTTGTGGTTAAACATGTGTTCTCAGGAGGAGCCATGATTCTAACCAACATGGATGGTGACGACCTTCCTCACCCCGCCAATGCAGACATAGTAAAAAGATACTACGCATGAAAAAAGACCCGCTAGGCTGACATGCCTAGGCAAAAATTAGGGCTTCCCGGCGAACTAAAAGGGTTCGGGCAAAATGAAGGGATGAAATTGAAAAAATCTGTACACCCGGCAAGTCGAAAACCTGAAAAGGCGGCTTGGGCAAAAATGGGTATCCCGGTGGACTGAAAACCCGAAAGGGCGGTCCAGGCAAAAGTTAGGGATAAAGCGTAATACTATGTCTCATTGGATCACTTTGCATCCAGAATCTGGTATCTATATCAAGTTCAGACGGCATCGATCAGTCAGCTTCATCTTCGTTTAGGTCATCAAGTGATGAGATGCTCGGAGATATAAAGGCAATAGCAGAGTTGAAACCCAGTGGGATCATTCATTTCACACAGCTGTTTTACTTTCTCTTGTATAAATTTGTATAAACTCTTTTGTTCGGCGGCGTTCTCTTACTAGGACGTCAGCCTCTTGTACATAAACGCCTATTTTACAGGCAAATTCAAAATCAATACAAATATACTTTTCAGTTAAAATTGCCTTTTGTTTTTCCTTTTCTGTTTTGTTCTGCGAAGAACGTCCAAGGTTCAATTTGTGATATATGCATTGACAATAATTTGCTAGCTCATGAAATTTGCATACAAAACAAAGGATTAATTACAGGTAACATTAGAAGCAGGGGCAATAAAGAGTTGCCTAAACAATCTAATTGTTCTGTCCTCCAAGGTACCAAGGTAGGTTCAGCTAAAGAACATCACCAGAGATCCTAATTCCCCAGAGAGTGAGCCAGCAAGTCAGTTCACTCTCCCCAAGCAAAGTTATAATCAAACCTTAAGGAAGTTGGGTATCCTCCAGCAGATCTCAACATTCCCCAGCAATATACAGGCATTTTTAAACAAGCATCCCCGACAGTCTTGACCTAAAGATTGTTCCCCGGCGGTATATCAAACATTCAGTGGAGTTACTTCCTCGATACAATTCAAAATTTCCCCAGGAGAGTCCAATCCAGTTTCCCCAGGAAAAGTTGGAATCCATCCCCCCGAGCAGTAAGCTTATCCCCAGTAGATTTTGGAAGCGTATCCCCGTAGAGCATGAACGCGTCTCCCGGCTTTATTCAAAGAGTTATTTCCCTACCAGGATCTAACTGGGTTATCCTCAGCCAAAAGCCACGAAAAGATCGTCCTCGGAGAAGTCTTCTTATCCCCAGCGAAGTCTATCAACACTTCCAACTCAACAACGGTATCCCCAGCGAAGTCTATCAACACTTCCAACTCAACAACGGTATCCCCAGCGAAGTTACCATCAACATCTCAAACAACATACCTCTCCCCCCACAGAGTATTGCTTCCCAGCAAGATCGCTAGAGTACTTTTCTCCCCGCAGAGTAATCCATTCGCCAAGTTTATTCCCCAACGGAGTCATCTTCTCCTACCGGTATTCTTGCAACTATCATCCCCAGCGGAGGCCAAAATCTATTCTTCAATATCAGCCCAGGAGTAACTTCCCGGCACTCGTCAAGGATTTATTTTCCTAAGACGAAAACATACATTCATAAACATCGCACTTCCATGCATTATAGCATGCATATACGCATCATATCTTACAATCTCATTTATGTTGAGAACATCATTGCTTGATCCATATCATGCATTTCATATGACTGACCTTTACCTTTCAGGAAAGATCCAGTTAGGTTCTCAGCTATATTCAAGACCTTGACCGGTTCAGTTAAATCGACCCTAAGATTTTTCTGTTTCTTATCCAGTCCAAGGCCTTCTCTGGTTCAGTCAGATCGACCCTAAGATCTCCCTGTTTCTTATCCAGTTGAAGATTTCAAGACCTAGACCGGTTCAGCTAAATCGACCCTAAGATTTTCCTGTTTCTTATCCAGTCAAAGGCCTTCTCTAGTCCAGCTAAATCGACCCCTAACAGATTTTCCCTGACAAAGACTCCGTAGAAGACGTCCAAGGTTCTCTCATCGTTCCTGTTGAGGTAGTAATCGCCCAAGGTTCTCTCATCGTTCCTGTTGAGGTAGTAATCGTCCAAGGTTCTCTCATCGTTCCTGTTGAGGTAGTAATCGCCCAAGGTTCTCTCATCGTTCCTGTTGAGATAGTAATCGCCCAAGGTTCTCTCATCGTCATGTTGAGGTAGTAATCGTCCAAGGTTCTCTCATCGTTCCTGTTGAGGTAGAAGTCGTCCAAGATTCTCTCAGCATTACTGTTGAGGTAGAAGTCGTCCAAGATTCTCTCAGCGTTACTGTTGAGGTTGAAGTCGCCCAAGATTCTCTCAGCGTTACTGTTGAGGTAGAAGTCGTCCAAGATTCTCTCAGCGTTACTGTTGAGGTAGAAGTCGCCCAAGATTCTCTCAGCGTTACTGTTGAGGTTGAAGTCGCCCAAGATTCTCTCAGCGTTACTGTTGAGGTTGAAGTCGCCCAAGATTCTCTCAGCGTTCCTGTTGAGGTAGTAATCGTCCCCAGGTTCTCTCAGCGTTCCTGTTGAGGTAGTAACCATCCCTGGTTCATTCATCACCTTTTGAAGCTCCAGATCCAGCTCCTGTAACCAGTCAGGACACATCTATACAAAGAATCTGAAGACCAGCTCCTGTAACAGGTCAGGTAATCCTTTTCTTTTGCAGGTACGCAAATTCTCGCTAAGGAATCTCTTAAGCCCATCCACCATCCATCATCTCTCAGCATGGCATCTATAAGCCCATCATCCTATTCATCAAATCTCCAAATGGCATCTGTAAGCCCATTCCCTGCATCACACTGCTGACATTCTACTATGTGAGTGCAAATTTCTGGGCACTCTAGTGTTCAATCATCTTCCACCTTCGGATTACGAAAGGCACGTCAGCCAATCTGCATCCTCAGGTCTAAGAAGATTGAACAGGGGCAACTGTTGTACCCCAAAATTTGCCCTCCCATATTCTTCAAAATTTGCAAAGAGCATGCTTCAAAATTCCCCAAGGGTTGCACAGTTCAAGGGCCTCTTAACAGTCAAAAACTAGGGTTTTGGTTCTGACAAAGAAAATGAAGTTTTCAAGGGTCCAATCAAGTCCCACATGCCTATAAACATGGTCAAGCATCCTCATGCCAAGTTTCAATACTTGCAGTACAAAATTGCACAGTCAAAAACCCTAATTGCCCTACAGTCAAATGCAGGGGCAAAATGGTCATTTGATAGTCAAAAGTTCAAATTTTGGTCAACATCTCATTTTGAAGCCTCAAACATCATTTGATCAATTCTTGATCATGATTTTCAAGGCATGGCCAAAAAAGTCTCAAGATGCAAAAGTTTCCATATTTGGACAGTTGAAAAAGTCAACTGTAACTTGACTAAGGCATAACTTCCACATGGATTATCAGAAAAATTCCATCCAAAGCTCATTTTGAATAAAAAGACATTTCCTACAACTCCTCTTCACACTTCAAACCCAAGAAATGCTCTCACAAAAAGTTATCAATTTCAACATTATAGGTCATTTTCAAAAGTCAACAAAAAGGGGCTTTAAGTAAAAGGCCATAACTTGAGATTGGTAAATCAAATTTACATGGGACAAAAGGCATTGGTTAGAGGACTTCAATACCTTTCCAAAATGTCCAAGAACATGATCAAAGCTTAAAAATTGAGCAAGATATGCCTTGTGGAAGTTGGGAAATTTTTGGATATTTTGAAAAGTCAACTTTGCTTCAAAAGCCTTAAAATTGCTAATGGGCCATATTTTCTTCCAAGATTCATCACCCAAAGCATGTGCACGACCATTTGGCCCAAAGGGAAGTTATTCATCATTTTTATTTATTTATTTGAATTTTTAATTGCTAATAATTCATTTAATTAAAATAAATATGTGGAAAATACCAAAGCAAACTTTTTAAATCTTTTTATGCATGGAATAACCTCAAGATTTCGCGCATGATCAGATAGGGAAAGAATCAATTTGATTGGACATGATTGGTATCAAATATGCATGGAAAAGATTGAAAATATATGCATGAAAATCCAATATCTTGTACATCAATGCAAAGGTTTTTTGGATCCAATTGTCAACCCTAATCATTCCATACATAAGCAGGATGCAAACCCTAGTGCTAAGAACCAAGAAGCTGCGCCCAAAATCCATAAACAAGTTTGCATTTTTTGGCTAAATTTTCAAAACTGAAATCACGATTCTAAGGCTTTTCAAGATCAAATAATCATTCCATTGCCTTCCTAAGACTTCAAGGAAGGTTTTTCAGATCAAAACCATCAACTCTAACGCCCAGAATTGGTAGAACAACCTCGTTCTGTTCATGCTTTTTCCACGTTCTTGCATCATGATTCACGCATTGTTGTTAATTTTTAATGTTTGATTTATATTCAGCTAACCATTCTAAAGCTAACTGTATGTTTTAATTGAGTTTTCACGCATCGTATGAAGAATTGCCATGAACGATGCCTAGGGTTTTAAAAACCTTGAATTGGGGTTTCTCAGTTGGGAAAAAATTAGGACGTGAGACCTAGACCATTAAACTCAGGAGGCTTGGACGATTTGAACACACTACTCGCGCTCAATTTATGAGCCACCATATTCTAATCGCTGTTTTTGCACTTGCCATTTAGTGGGGGTTTAAAACCCCTGCTATTTAAGCTGTTTTTGTTTCAGGTACAGAAAGCCATGGGAGAAGATGATGATGTGTAGGCCGGTGATTAGCTCATTTGAAATTCGCGCGAAAACGTCCCACTAACTTTTGTTTTATCTCATATTAATTGTTGGTCATATAATAAACAAAATACGTTGGTAGCTCAGTTGGCAGGCACGTTATTTGGTAAGCAACAGGACCTGGGTTCGATCCCAGGTCCCCCTCCTCTCTCCATATTATTTTTCTAACCTTACTTGCGTGCAGCGTCAATCCAAGCATTCACCATACGTCCCTCATCCAGGCTTGCCACGCGCTTGTTGAGATCAATCAAAGGGCTATGATTTGGAGACCATCATGGACATGAGCCAGACGCGTCATATGCAAGCCAACAAAGTCAACGAGGCCAGGAAATTATTGGGCCAGAATTGCAAAAAAACCTCCAATTTGGGGACAGAACCCCCCATGGTTTGCTCTTTTATCTTCTTTTATATTTTCCTATTTTTATTTGTTTTAATTAATTTCCTTTAAATTCTTTAATTTAATTTATTTTCATAAAATATAAAAATAGTAAAAAATCAGAAAAGACAAAAAATAAATATATTTGATTTAGTATTTTTTGTAAATAAATAATATCATTTAATTTAGTTTTCAATTCTAGGGTTAATTTTAATATCTTTTCTTAATAAATTAAAATTTTGTAGAATTAGGTTTTAATTACTTTAATTACTTTTTCTTTTATTTTCTCATCACTAATAATTAATTATTTACTTTTATAAATCAAATTGCATTAATTAATTAGGTTTAATTTTAGGTTAATTTTCATATTTTCTTAATAAATTAAAAATAGCTAGAATTAGGTTTTAATTTCATTTAATTCTCATTAAAATCATAAATACCAAAAACCCTCAAAAATAATTTCTTTTCATTTTATTTTAATTAATTTGTTAATATAATTTAATTTCATTAAAAAGGGTCCAACGCCCTCGCTTTCAATTTTAATTCAATTCGCGCATTTATTTCCTTTCTTATAATTTTTTAATGTAATTCTCCCAAAGCCGTGTAAATTTATATTTCTCGCACTTTCCTTTATTTTATGTCAAATCGGGTCCTGGATTTAATTTGGCGATGTGGACCCGCGCCTTTGTAATAGCGTAGGAACTTTATATTTCTCGCAATTTTTTAACTGCTAATAAATTTGCATGCAAGAATGAATGCTAAAATAAAAACAAAAGCGTAGATCACCCATGACATGACAAGACAAAATATCTGAAAACGACACACAAATCACACACCACCCCTAGGGTACGCCTCACTGTTGCCTTGCCTCTCGAAAGGTGATCGTCGAGTAGAGGATGTTTTAGTAAGTCCTCATGATCCAGGAACCTGGCATGAGGGTAGCTTCTAAGGTATCTTCCTATTGCTCTGGTGATCACCATGTCCCGAACCTCGAATTGACCCGAACAACTCCAATAGTGGTGCTACCTACCTCTCAATGGTGGGATGGCATTACTTTAAAGGACATCTACACAGACGAATTCCTTAGGGTAGGTAGACGACTCTAGATACTTGCTCTAATTTCAAAACAAATCAAAAATACTTTTCACACCGACACCTTTTCAAAAAGCTTTCGAAAGCAATTTTTCAAACACTCTTGAGGACCGATACAAGAGTCGAACTGGAATTTTCAAAGAAACTTTTTAAAACCCACAGTTGAAAAGCAAACAAACCATTTTTGAAAACACAAATGAGCAAGTATCTGAGAGCCCATGGATAACCATGGATAGAAAGGGTGCTAACACCTTCCCTTTTTATAACCTACCTCCCGAACCGAGAGCAATCTCTATAAGGAATTTTTTTGTGCTTTTGTCCTTTCCATTTGGAGAAAATAAAAGACGGTGGCGACTCTTGCTTCCGCGACATTTCGCGAACCAGCGTTAAACAGTCAGTTCCAGATCCACCGATCACAGATAGCCATCCTTAAACAAAAATGCAAAGGGAAAGAAAATGAACACAGCAGTTTAACAATGAAAAACGTCCAATGAATCATTAAACATGGCATATGGATATGAAGATAATCAAAACCCTTACAAATGGACCTACATGCCCCGAGCAAGGCATGAGGTGAAAAGGTAGTGTGCATATTGTTTAGAAGTAAATATTACAGACCAACAGGAAATGTTTGAAAGGTAAAAATTACTGATTAATAAAAGTAATGGGGACAAAGTCCTTTGCCTCCCAGTTGCGTAGTCCCCCTTCAGCAGTCGGGTAGATCCACTCTTCAAAGTTACCCTCTTCGTCTTCGTCTTCCAAGGCATTGATTCTATGAGGAGAAATCTTGATGGGTGTCTTCTCAATCTTTGAACGGCGCATAGCCTTCTGCCCCGCAGCGGTAAACCCTAAACCAAATTTATCTGTCTTGTGAGGAATATCCGGCAACTGCCCCCATGTTGAGTTCTTTCCTTCCTTCACTGCAGCCTTTGCATCTTTCAGAGATGCCATCCTGGCCACCTGCTTCGGTACCTCAGCTACCACTTTTGCTACCTCCTCTTCAGGAGAGACTTCCTCGAAGTGCTGGAATGGTGTCTCAATGAATTCACCCTCTACCTCTAGATACCGAAAAGAGTTCAGGTGAATGACCATGTATTCTTCTTCACCATGCACGGTTATGATCTTTCCTTTGACAGGGTATTTCAGCATTTGATGTAGGGAAGAGGTGACTGCCCCAACATTGTGTATCCAGGGTCTCCCTAATAAGCAGGAGTATGACGGACGGATGTCCATCACATAGAAAGTTGAGGGGAACACCTCTGTGCCGACCTTAATGGGAATGTCTACCTCCCCATGTACCATTCTTTTTGACCCGTCAAACGCCCTTACAATGATATTACTTGGCCTTAACTCCAAGCCTTCACAGTCCAATCAGTCAAGAGCCTTCTTAGGTAGCACGTTCAGAAAGGAACCCGTGTCGACCAGAACATGGGCCAGAGTAGTTCCTTGGCACTCTACTGACACATGTAATGCGTCATTGTGTTTTCTTCCTTTTGAGGTTAGGTCAGCATCAGAGAAACCTAAACCGTTGTCCGCTGTAAGACTGGCTACACAGTTTTGAAATTGGTCGGGTGAAGTTTCCTGGGGTACATGGGCTGTTTTCAGGAATTTTATCAATGCTTTGGCGTGCGCCTCAGAACAAAGTAGCAATTCTAACATGGAAATCTTCTAGGGGGTTTGCCCCAGTTGCTCTACCACGTCATAATCACTCTTTTTAATTATCTTCAAGATCTCCTCTATCTCTTTCTTAGAGGTTTCCGGGATGACCAAAGGTTGAGCCCTCGTCCTGACGAGCTCATCTTGGATCCCTTTCCCCTTATCAACAATAGTAGGAGGGATAACAGCAGGAATAGCAACATCTTCAGTCAATGGAGTCATAGCAGAGAGTTTTATCGGTGCAGGAATAACTTTGGCACCAGATGAGGGTCCAAAGATTGCCTTTGGGGGGGAAATCTCTTGAGAAAATATTCTCCCACTTCGGGGGATCTTGCTTGTGCCGGCAATGTTTCCAATGCTAGCATCTTCTTCATCAGAGCTTCCTTCGGCTACTTCAACCTGTTTAATACCATGGTAATAGACCTCCCCACCGTAATTCCATGGTATTGACTTCTCGGAACTGTAGGGTACAGGCCCTGGCATAGTTATCTTCAGAGGAACAGGCTTTGTAACAGATGTAATCTTAACAGGCTTTTTGACGGCCTTGGAAAGATTGGCGTGAATGGTGATAATTGAAACATCTTCAGTAGGGGTTGGAATAGCAGGAACCTTTTCAAACAGAATTTGTCGACTGTCCATTAGGCCTTGGATGCCTTCCTTCAGTAACGGGCAGTCAATGGGTAGAGAGTAACAACAGTAACAGTCTTCTTTGCATCCCGGAAAAATCCCGGCCCTTATCAGGTCATTGACATCAGAAACATACAAATCTTCCTCAATAACATGGACATTTCGAGCATGCTTCGGCATCGGAGCCGATATCATATTTGGCTTCTTTGGAGCATCAAACTCCACCTCTTTCGCATCTATCAGATCTTGAATTTTATTTTTCAGCGCCCAACAATTGTTTGTGTCATGTCCGACGCTATCAGAATGGTAGGCGCACTTGGCATTGGCATTGTAAGCGGGTGAGGTTGTGTTCACATTTTTCGGCGCTTCTTTGATATTTGTGAGATTCAGCTTCAATAAGTGTGGCAGAACTTGCGCAGGCGTCATATTAATGCGGGTGAACTGCCGTGGTGGTCGTTCTCCCCATTGTTGTTTAGGTCTGGACTGGTTATTGCGAGACTGATCACTTGCTGGATTTTGGATCATTACGGCCCCCACAGTCGGCCGGCGTTCGCTTCTTACTGTTCCCCTCTGAGAATATACAGCAGCTGTTTCCTTCTTCATCGGAAATGATTTCTTAGCAATTGTAGATGCAGAGGCATCCTTCTGAATCTTCCCATTCTTGATACCGGCTTCTACCCGCTCGCCAGTCAGAATTAATTCAGTAAACCCCGCTGAGGAGCTACCGATCAGATGGTTAAAAAACGGACCGAACAGGGTCCCTAAAAACATATCCACAAGCTCTCTATCAGACAGAGGTGGCTGCACTCTTCCGGCCAGATCGCGCCACTTCTGGGCGTATTCCTTAAATCCCTCACCTGAGGCCATTCCCATACTCTGTAGCTGAGTACGGGTTGGTGCTAGGTCAGAATTATACTGATATTGGCGATAGAAAGCAGCCGCCAGATCCTCCCAACTGTGTATCTCCGATCTCTCCAAATTGTAAAACCAATCAAGCTGATTTCCGGACAAGCTATCTTGAAAGAAATGCACCCAAAGATTTCTGTCGGAAGTGTGAGGTTGGATTCTTCGGACATATGACCTTAGATGCATTTTTGGGCAAGACAGCCCATCATATCTTGCAAAAACTGGCACTTTGAACTTCGGGGGAATCACAATTCCAGCAATTAATCCCAAATCTTCGAAATCTAAGCCGGGAACTCTCTGCAGCTCCATGGCTGCCAACCTGTCTTCCAAGCTTTTGTACTTATCATCGGCGGGCGGATATTGTTGATCTGAGTAGTCTTCTTCCTCCTGAACCTCTTCTTCTTCAGCTTCGGATTCAGAAAGTGCCGCGGGCCCTTTTCCTTTGCTGGTTCCCTCCTCAGAAGTAGGAGGAAATTCAAGAACTCTTCTGGCATCACCCTCAAACCTTCTTCCTAGGGTAGCCACCCCGACTCTTTTCTTCTTCTTTTTCACTTGGTCTTTGGTCCCAAGCAGGGTCTTCAGATCCTCCTGCCCCTTGGCCAAGGCCACCAGGAGATCCTGAAACTGTGCGTTCTGAGATTGCAAGTCTTTGACCGTCTGTTCGAGATCCATCTTACTGAAATAAACAGTAGAAAGATAAGGAAACCTGGTGTAGAGACCTGCTTATGCACATGATGAATGGTATGCTTATTTATGCAATGCATTCAAGGATTTAGAAAGTTCAAAATTGTTGCAAACAAAAAGAACACACGTCATATTAATAAGAAGAAATTTTGTCAGTACATAAATGCCCCATGGGCTAAATATTACAAAAGACTTCTCAAGGTAAAAAGACATTGCGCATCCTCTTTGGTGCGATGTAGGTGTTGAGGGTCTCTTCCTCATGGAGTCGGCGGGTGAGCTCTAAAACCTTCTTCTCACTGGTGTAGAAGCTGGCTTCAAAAGTGTTCTGTTCCTCCTTGAGTTGGATCCAACTCTTCTGCATCTCCTCCCACGATGTAGGCATGTCAGGATATAGGATGGTGTAGGGAACCTCTCCTTCCTTAACGGGCTCTTTAATCACAGGGAGAACATGAGGATAAGGCATCATCAGACTCTGGGCTCGGGCTCGTACCCACTTGACATAAGGCTCAAGAGGGATGGAATTCTTGTGTCCCAGTGTCTTGGTATCCACCTTGTTAGGCATCCTCCAAGCTCGGATGAATCTATGGAGAAGTCCTTGTGCATCGTTGTCGAAGTCAAAAACTAGGTCAGGAATCAACATGTCGTGAGGGCCATCCCTCCGTGCATATCCAAATTGTCTCAAAGCTAGGCAAGGGTTATAGGTGATACCTCCTCTAATGCCAAGCAATGGAACATTAGGGAACTCTCCACAACGATCGACGATGATGACATTTTCTCTGGACCGAGAACACCAATGTACATCAGAGTGAGTGAGTGTCATCAACCGTTGTGACCACTTTAAGCCTTGGTCATTCTTCAAAACAGATTGTGGAAGGTGCGAAATAAACCACCTTGCAAGGAGAGGAGTACAACACATGAGAACACCCCTCTTTCTCATTGTTCGTGTGTAAAATGAGTGAAGAATGTCCCCAAGCACTGTTGGTATTGGATTTCTGGATAAGAAGATCTTGACGGCGTTGATATCTACAAGCTGGTCAGGATTTGGGAACAAGACCAACCCATAGATAAGAAGTGCTACAATTTCTTCAAAGGCTTGTAGGTCTAATGAATTCCAACACTCTTGGGCCTTCTCGATCAAGAATTTTGCTAAGAAGCCTTTGATACCGCTTCTAGTTTCCCAATGACCTTTGATGTCAGATGGTTGTAGATGTAATGCTCGAGCAACATCTTCAGGCTTTGGTTCCTTTTCCGTACCATTGAAAGGTAGTTGATTAAGGATAGGAATTCTCAGGAGTTGAGAAAATTCCTCCAAAGTGGGCACCAACTGGTAGTCGGGAAAAGTGAAACAGTGGTGAAGGGGATCAAAGAACTGGAACAAAACCTTCATCATATCCTCTTCAATGTTGGTGTTGACTAGGCTGAGCAGTCTACCATGTCTTTCACTGAAGGGAGGGTTTTCAGGAATTCTTGATGCGAGCTCCTTGAGTTAAGGAGAGATTTTCACAAGGTTGACCTGGACAGTTTTCCTGCGAGGAATTTCCATGACCTACAAAACAAGAACAAAGATGAAGATCTAAACCCTTGAAATGGTTAGTATATGCATATGATGCTTTATGATGTTCATGATGTATGCACAAACATATGTACAGGCAAATCACACAAAACCCTAGTTTTAGGCTTGCATGAGGTCTCATAGGTAAGTACCCTCTTGAGTGTAGTTGGCTTAAAAACATGTCCTATAAATAGTAACCGGGTTCTAAGGAGCTCAATATCACTGGATTGTTTTCATTGTTCATCGTTTTGGTTTAGCCACTTAACTAGCGACCAAAATATTCCAAGAAAACAACCCTCAATGAGTGTAGTATCGAGTATCTACCAACTTCGGACTGCACCAAAGCCGGTCATCTCACTACCCCTAATGAAAGGCTAAGATGGTCAAGTAAGGTTCTAGGTCATTAGTGCTTAGTGACATCACTCAGCGGCCCCGTACTCTCCTTGATTGAACTCAAGGGTTACCGGTACTCACAAATATGTCGCACTAATATAGCTATTGCTTCAACCATGTCGGTATACCCCGCACAGTTTCCACAACGTATTGCTATCTATGAAATGTTTCCCAAATCCGGGTTTAGGATTTCAAGCCCAAACAAAGAACCAAAAGATAAAGCAAACAAAACATACAATTAGTCATGCAAGAGGGTGATCTAAGCCCTAAGGTTACTCCACTTTAAAAGAAATGATTCCCCAACAGAGTCGCCAGTTCTGTGATACGGTGGGAGAACTGACTTGAGGTTTGCGTTTGTTTTCGCAAATGTTTCGGTTGAGAAAGAGTCGCCACCGACTTTTTATTTTATCCTAAGGAAAGGTTAAAAAGCACAGCAAAAACCTTTGAGATGTTTTCTTGGGTTCGGGGAGTAGATTATAGAAAGGGAAGGTATTAGCACCCTTTCTATCCATGGTTATCCATGGGCTCTTAGTTACTTGCTTAGATCACTTGCCTTGCATTTTCAATTGTTTGAAATGGTGCTTTCGATTGTTTGAAATGGTGCTTTGTGCGTGGATTTGAAAAATGTTTGAAAAGAGGCCATTTTAGTGGCAACCTTTGTAATGATCCATGTTTGAATGTATACAAAGGTGCCTTTTTGAAAGGTTTTCAATGTTTTTGAAAGTTATTTTGAAAATGTGTTTGTGTTGTGTGTTTTGGAAAACTAAGCAAGTGTTTTTGCAAGTTCGATTCAAGTAACTAAGAGTTTTGTCTACTCCTAAATTTCTCAAAGATTTTCTCTATGTTTTAACCCTTTTAAAAATTTTGTTCCACCATTGTATTTGGTGGACAATCTTGTGTTAGGATGTTAACGGGACGGACGCGGGTCATCGTTTAGACCATGATTGCAATGGTGCCAAGTATCTTTGGGCTATTCTTCCTTTAAGGGACTTGGTCATTTTTAGGCAACTTTCGAAAGCGTCATCGAGGGACTATGATCATTTGAATTTGTTTTGTTTTTGCCAAAGATACTTAACATGCAATATGGCCCATTATTGAAGGCAACAAGTGGAATACCCTAGGGGTGCAAGTGTGATTGGTGTTGTCCATTTTCATGCTTGTTTATCTTGAAATTAGATCAAACTATTTTGGTTAATTGATTTGCATACAAACCCTAATTCTAACATGGCATAATTAGAAAGCTTTAAAGTGCGAAAAATAAAGTTCCTAAGTTATTACAACACAATATATGGGAAGGGGGGTACAAATGTTCAAATGGGGGGTATTTTGACAAGAATTAAAACCTTAGACTATTACATCAAACTTGGAATTTTGCAAGGTATTTATTTACACAAATATTCAAATAAAAATAAGATAAATATGCAAAAATGCAAAAAAAAGGTTTTTCATATGTATGTAAAAGTATTTATCATGTATCAAATAAGCAAAAATAAAATTAATTAATTTTTGGTATTTTTAAGCATTTAGGATAAAAACCCTAATTTTTACAAATAAAAGTATTTATTGTATGATATATGCAATATTTATTAATTATTTACAAAAAATAAATAAATGAGAAGCATATTTGTCAAAAAGGTATTTTTAATGTTAAATATTAATAAAAATAAAAATGTATATATTTTGGTATTTTTATCTAAATATCCTAATAAATATGTAAATATTTATATTATATGATAAATATATTAAATATGTACAAAAATAAAATATTTAATATTTACAAAAAAAAGTATATTTTCATAAAATATTTTCAAAAGATAAAATAAAATGAAAAACAGAAAATAAAATGCATTGGTATTAATTTTAGTATTTTTAAATAAAAGATATTATGTATTATCTATGTATACAAATATCAATTAAACAAATAAATGCCTAATAAATACAAAAATGGTTTGAAAAATATTTTTTATATTTTTAATATTATGAGAAAAAATAAATAAGTCAGAACAAAAAAGAAAAAGTCAAAAAATCATAAAAATAAACTCAATGGGCCAAGGGGGTTCAAAAGTAGAAATGTGGTGCAAATAGGAAAAAAGACCAGGCCCAGCCCATGTGGAGCTTCTTCAACCTCCAGACTGTTTGAACATGAACAAAAACGCGCGTTTTCTATCTCCAGATTCCTGGACTTTCAAGCAAAACTCACAACATGAAAAATGTAGAGCATTAAGAGACGAATCCAGACATATAAAGAACTTGACTTAACTCTCTAAGATGAGAGAGAATTTCTCCATCCCTAATTCTTGACCTAAGTTTCCATCAATGTTCAGACCTTAAATTCTCACAGCACATGCAAAATAAATGGAAAGTAAAGATATGTACAACTTCAGGGGCATGAGTAGAACAAATTTCATTCACAAACCTAGAGCTAACTCTTCCTATATTGAGAGATAGAAGTCCATGAACTTACCTGTTCAGTTGGAATCGTGTGCAACAATGGAGGCCGTTTCAAAGGCAAAGTGAGGACTTGTACAGCTTGCTTGAAGTGCAGTGATGTTATTCCAACCTTTAGTTTGCTTTGAATCTTGCTAAATCGAGCTATAGAACTCCACCTGCAAAACAGAAAAATGAAAATGGTGATGATGGTTATAGGTGTTACAGTCTGCTTCCAATGCTTTGGACAGTTTGTATGGATGGTAGGGGAAGTGTTTGAACTAGTTTGGATGGAAGTGCACGATGGAAATGAGCTGTGGGATTCAAACTGTAACCTATGCCCTGTTTTGCAGTTTTATGGTGTTTTTCTGTATATGGAGGTTTGAGGGATGGTTTGGTCGTGTTTCAGGCTTGGTTTGGTGTATGGAAGTGGTTCACAAAGTTTGTTCTTGGATGTGTTTACAGGAAATGGAAGTTGGTATGTGTTTGCAATGTTTCTTGGTTTTGAAGCAAGCAAGTTCAAGTTATGATAACAGCCAGTACAATGCCTCAATCTATGCTGCAAGTTTGGCTCTTGGTAACTGGAATGTGCAGGTTTGATTTGGCTCCAAGATTTAGCCCCCATTCCTCCAAGATTAGGAATTTGACATAAAGTGCAACTTTATCAAAATGGCATATTTACTTTTTCTACTTAAGGGTTGATTTTGTATGTAATAACCAAATGGACAAAATAACACTCTAACACAAAGGATATGCATTAAATTATTGAGTGCAAATGGGATATAGGACCTGTAATCAAGGAATGCAAGCTGAGTTCAAAATGGCACAAGTGTATGAACATGTAAATTGGCCATAAACAAAGTGAGTTTTTCCCAACTTGTCAAATTCGATTCTCCCTAACCATGAGGTTGTTTGATGAGTTCTTGGACATTTTGGAAAGCTTGGAATGAGTACTACAATCCATATTTGTAATGCAAATTGAAATTCCAAGTGTAAGTATGTGAAAAGTGGTCTTGAAGTTAGGCAAAATCCTGCCTAAAAGAGGTCAAAATTTCTCTAAGTTAAGAATGGTTTTGCACTCTTGTTCCAAAAATTGTAACTTGAGCTACAAGCTTCTTTTGAGGAAACTTTGTGAATCAAAGTTGTAGATTTTGAAATTAGATACAACTTTCATGTTTTGACTTTTCCTTGAATCCAAATGAATCTTGGTGAGAAAGTGGGACAAAGTTAGGAAAAAATTAGGGTTTTTCATAACTTAGAAAAATTCTAAGTTATGAAAAATCTTCATTTCAAACCCTAATTTGTGATTTTTGATTTCTTGATGAACAAGTTTCATGATTTGGCATGTTTTGATGAAAAATGAATCTTGACACTTGATTTTAACCAAAAAGTCAAAGTTTGACTTTTCAGTATACAGTCAAAAATTGATCAATTGACTGGAAAATTCAACTGTCAATCTTGTGCATTTGGGATCTTTTGAACTTGTTGAACATGTAAAGACAATTCCATGGGGTCCTTGAGTCCATATGAGAGCTTGGTTTTCCATTGGCTAGGTCAAACAGTCAAAAATTGCCTTTGTGCAGTCAAAACCCTAAAAATGACCATTTTGCCCTTTTGGTGATCTGATCAAATTTCTTGTGGAATTGTGATCCAAACTTGATCAAATGGTCCATATGAGTTCAATATGTTGAGATGGGTCAAAATCATGAGGTTTGACTGTCAATTGACCACAGTTGACTTTTTCCCCAATACAGCTGATCTCTAGGTCAAATGTCCAATTGACTGGGCAAAGATTGGAATCAAGGCTTGTAATTTGGTATGGGTAAACTTGTGAGTCCAATATGGAGCATGAAAGTCATCTTGGGCACTTTGGGTCAAAACATCTTTGTGCAAACACAAACCCTAATTTTGAGTCAACAGTGCAAGGAGAGGTCTTGAGCAGAGGAAACCCTAACTTGTTCTTGAGTTCAAGGGCCTTGGGATGGGAAAATGTTGATAAAAAGAGAGGGAAAATTTTGGGGTACAACAGATATCTCATAAGTGATTAGGGTGATGTATTACTCATGGATCAAGATGAGCCTGTGACCTACCAAGAGGCCATAACTGGTCCTGAGTCCGAGAAGTGGCTAGAAGCCATGAAATCTGAAATGGATTCCATGTACACAAACCAGGTTTGGACCTTGGTAGAGCCTCCTATAGGAGTTAACCCTATAGGATGCAAGTGGGTCTTCAAAAAGAAGACTGACATGGATGGTAAGGTACATACCTATAAGGCAAGACTGGTTGCAAAAGGCTATAAACAAATTCATGGGGTTGACTATGATGAAACCTTTTCACCAGTTGCAATGCTTAAATCTGTTCGGATTTTACTTGATATCGCTGCATATCATGATTATGAAATATGGCAGATGGATGTCAAAACTGCTTTCCTTAATGGAAATCTTCTTGAGGATGTGTACATGACACAACCTAAAGGATTTGACATACCAGAAGAAGCCCAAAAGACATGTAAGTTACAGCGATCAATTTATGGATTGAAGAAAGCTTCCAGAAGCTGGAATCTTCGTTTTGATGAAACAGTAAAACAATATGGATTCATCAAGAATGAAGATGAGCCTTGTGTCTACAAGAAGGTTAGTGGGAGCATGATCGTATTCCTGGTATTATATGTAGATGACATATTACTCATTGGAAACGATGTCCCTACCTTGCAACAAGTGAAAACTTAGTTAGGGAAATGCTTTTCAATGAAGGACCTAGGTGAAGCAGCCTATATATTAGGAATCAGGATCTATAGAGATAGGTCACAAAAACTGCTTGGCCTAAGTCAGAGTACATACATAGAAAAAGTGTTGAGACGCTTTAATATGCATGTTTCCAAGAAAGGATTCATACCTATGCAACATGGCATGTGTCTGTCAAAAACACAATCCCCTTCAAGTAAGGAAGAAAGGGATCGCATGGATAAGATTACATATGCATCTGCAATAGGATCTATCATGTATGCCATGCTATGTACTCGACCAGATGTCTCGTATTCTTTAAGTGCAACGAGTAGGTACCAGTCTAATCCCGGTGATGCTCATTGGGTAGCTGTCAAGAATATCCTTAAGTACTTGAGAAGGACTAAGGACTCATTCTTGATATATGGAGGTCAGGAAGAGCTTACTGTAATTGGATACATCGATGCTAGCTTCCAGACAGATAAGGATGACTTTAGATCGCAATCTGGTTATGTGTTTTGTTTAAATGGTGGCGTTGTGAGCTGGAAAAGTTCAAAGCAAGATACAATTGTTGATTCTACAACCGAGGCTGAGTATATTGTTGCCTCAACTGCAACAAAGGAAGTTGTTTGGATCAAGAAGTTCATTAGTGAACTTGGCATAATCCATAGCATTGTGGATCCCATTGATCTCTATTGTGATAACAATGGTGCTATCGCACAAGCTAAGGAGCCTAGATCTCACCAACGATCCAAACACATACTTAGGCGTTATCATCTCATTCGAGAGATAATCGATCGGGGAGATGTGAAAATATGCAGAGTACCTACACTTGACAATGTTGCTGACCCATTAACAAAGCCTCTTGTGCAGCTGAAGCATGATGGACATACTAGATCTATGGGTATTAGGGGTATGCCTGATTGGATCTAGTGCTAGTGGGAGATTGTTGGTGTAAGCCCTAGAGGCCAATACTTTTGGTACTTGTATCGAATTATTTATTAATAATAAAAGGCATTTCTTTATTATGTTTGCTTTCCAAAATAATAAAGTCTCTAGAATGGTTTATTTGTTTAATGAAATGTTAAGTGTGACTTAATCATGAGATCCCATTAAACATAAGACACTATTCTTAAAGTATCCGTAGTCAAGCTTTAATGTGAAGTGGGATAACATTAAAGCATTAAGATTATTATGAAGATAGATTGATTATCACATCTCATGGATCATAGATAAGGAGTTATCAAGTCTTGACATAGGTATGAATATTAGGAGTAATATTTATACTGGATTGACCCGCTATGAGAATACTACATAGAATGTTATGCAAAGTGTCATAAGTTATTCTCATGATGATAATGGTGTATACCACCCTTCGACCTGAAACCACTATGGACCCTAGATGTAGAGTCAAGTACTTTATTGTTGATCAAACGTCATCCGTAACTGGATGACTATAAAGACGGTTGATGGGTACTTCACAAAGCATGCTAAGGGACATGAGTGACCTAGATGGAATTTGCTCATCCTTCATAACAGGATAAATGTCTAAGGACTCAATATTGAACTGGACAAGGGTGACACAGTGTATTCCTTGTGTTCAATATAGACATAAGGGCAAAAGGGTAATTGTACAACACAAATATTATCACGGAAAAGGTTTGGTCAGATCACATGACATTTTCGTGACTTGGGTAACAGTGATGTGTTGCTAGATACCGCTCACTGTTTATTATATTAAATGTGTGATTTAATATAATTGCCAACATCGCGAAAACCTACAGGGTCACACACATAAGGACAGGTTGATGAGAGATAGAATAAATAAGGAACACCGTAAGGTACGGTGCACTTAAGTGTAATACGGAAAGTGGTAAGGTACCACGTGGATAAGTGATATATGGTACATCATAAGGTATGATGTCCATAAGCTTAATTGGGCTTTTAGCTTATAGCCTTAATTGGACTTTTAGCTTGTAGCCCACACGAGTGATTCTATAAATAGATCCCTTGTGATGAAGAAATTTCACTTGATGCAATTTCGTTTTTGATTCTCTCTCTCACTCAAGGTTTCCATTCGTGATCAGCTAGCACTGTGACCGGAAGCGATCTGTTCGTGTGGACTGAGTAGAGGCGTTGTTCTTCATCAACGCTCGTGATCACAACATCAAAGGTCTGAATCGCCACAAGAGGTAAATATTTCTATCACTGACCATGCTCATTCGTAAGGATCTCTAAAGGAAAATTTTAAATTTCGCTGCACTTTTGATCGCAATTTTCCTTCATTAACCATCCCGACCATACTGGCGGCCAGGTGTTTTCTCCGACTCTCCTTGTTGAGCCGCCTGATGGTCTCAGCCTCCTCGGCACTCACTGTCAAGGGAAACCCCTCGAAGAAACCTTCCTATTTAAAACAGGGGGGAAAGCCAAAGGCCCTCACCGCGACAGACTCGTCGCTGACTTCTGGCTTGTTCTCTACCCGACTTCTCTTTCTCGTTATCAGCTCGGTGGGCTGCTCGACGTCAGGGGAACCCTGGGACCCACTAGAAGCATCGCCTGAACTGGTCGGCGGGCCCATCCTCGTGGCATGTGGAGCTCGCACCAAACTTCTGTTTACTCTCTTGTCCTGAGATAACTTTAAAAGCCTCTCCCTTCGTTCGGCCATATTGCCTGCAAAGAAGAAAAGCTCGGGTTAGTTACGAGCAAATAACAAGACAAAGAAATTAGAACAAAACTATAAGACAAAAAGCAACCTAGTAGATCTACGGCCTGCCCGTAAGATTGACACTCGACAAGCGCCTTGGTATCGATAGGACGGGCCTCGAATGTCGGATAACCCTCCTCGTCAAGAATGTCTTCCCCCTCCCTCGTGACCCACCGGGCAGGGAAGAAGTTGTCGACATACTTACAAAGGGTACCATAGGCTTCCTCATCCTCGACACTCATCCCTCCCGCGGGCGTATGGTAGTGCCCAGTACCATGCTCGTAATGGCGCGAACACCAATGCAATGGGAACTTGGACACACGCCCCACCACCGGGCGACCCTCATCGTCCATAAGAGGCTCCCCGTTCTCGTCGGCCACTGCGGTTTCCTCTTCATACATAGAATCCGAAGCAGCCTGGGTGACCAGCCGCAGGACGTACCATTTGTCCTTGAAACCCTAGACCGAATCCATGTACATCCAGAACAGCCTCTTCGACTGTTTCAGGGAAACCCAGTTGTGCCTGCCTCCTCGAGACTGGCGTTGCAAGTGAAAAACTCTGAAGAAGAGAGGAATGGTCGCCCTGATCCTTAAGAAGCGACATGTCAGCTCGAACGCCCGAAGAAAGGCGATCGAATTAGGGTGAAGCTGCGAGGGGGCCAAGTCCAGATGGCAGAATACCCCGACCTGGAAATCACTGAAAGGGAGCTTAAGACCGAGGTCTTTGAACGCGATTTCATACATTGGAAACCCATATTCAGAGAACTCCGAGCAGATCCGCGCGTCGAGGGACGGCCTTGTGACAACAAAGTTCTTCTGGAAGCCCGGCTGACTACTGCCGTGTTCGACAATAGTGTATGCTCTCCAACTACGCCGACTATATGCCGAGGCAATCCCTCGGGGCTCGGCGCCCACCCAATCCAGCGAAGGATCATCAACGACATCAACTAGAGTTACATTCTCCTCGGCACTCTGGTCCTCGACCTTATTACGCCCCGAAGACTCCGGTTCGTCAGCCATTTACCTGCAAAGCACAGGAAACCGGTGAAATTCGAGAGCAAATCCATATGCTCGCCATAACTGACGGGAAGTAGTGCACGATAAGCCAAGACACACTCCGTGCGCGTTAAAACATTGAGGACTCAAACAAGATCCTGGTTTCGCCTCCCCGACGCTAAGGTACCACGATGAGTTGTCCTACATACTTCCTAATGGGCCAACATCCCGGCCAGCCATGGGTACGCCGACCTAAACAATGAATGTGACGAGCAATATCATGAATCCTAAACCTAGAACTATGGGTTTACCGGGCAGTATCATAGATTATACGCCCAAACCATGAAGGTCCCGGGCAGCATCGCGAGTCACATACCTAAAGCTATGCGTTTACCGGGCACCAACATGAATATACCGGGCACCAACATGAATATATCGGGCACAAACATGAATGTACCGGGCGCTAATCCCAGATGTGGGTTTCTTACATCCAAATAACGAAAAAATTACCTACAACGAAGAAAAATAGGAGGGATAAACGCTCACTTGGAAGTTAAGAGGAATGTACGGCAGCGGTGAAGAAAATCGACGGAGGAAGGTACGGTACGAACACAACTCATGAGAAACTTCTCGAGCAATCACGGGGAAGCAAATATCCTGGGCCGGGCATCAGACCCCGTGGCAAAGGCGAGCTGAGGTCAAGTCATAACTCCTGCTCCAGGAGCCACGACTTGGGGGGCTCCTGTTCTGGACTGGGCCCGCCCCGGCCCAAAAGCAAAGAACGAAGGCCCAATCCAAGCAGCTCCTCGAGGAGAGCGCGCCCGACCACAGACCGCAGTCGTGCCCGCTGTTTCCCGCGGCACATGGTGTCCCCGACCACGGGAACTCCAGCTCGAGCCCAACTCGAGCACCCTCCTCGTAGGGCAGATTCTGACCGTTACCAAATCACCTGAATTCCGGAAAGACCGCGTCTTCGTCTCTCCTGATTTCTCGCAGAGCATCACCAGGAAGGAGACCACGTGTGGGTCCCCACTACACACGTAGAACCTGGCAGTTCCTTTATTGGGCCAGTTCTGATCGGCCCAATGAGGGAACCTTGGCCCCGCGCTGGGGGCTATAAATACCCTATGTTCCTAGAGGGTCAGGTATTCATCTCTTACGCATACATACGCTTTTTGCCTGCTCATTTCGTCACTCACTTTAGCATCGAAGTGTCTTGCAGGTACCTCCCCCCATCTCACTCAAATTTCTGTCTGAGTCAGCCGTGACGGTCCAAGTCTGATCAGGTAAGATCATAATTTATTTATGATTTTGACATTTTTTATTCCTATGTAAAAATGTGTGAATCTTACATTTTCATGGGAATAAGAGGTAACCACCCATAATCTTTTACTTTAAGTTAATTTAACTCTTTTAAATCTTCTTTTTTTAAAATTAAATTACCACCCAAGGAACTCCAATTATTTATCAAACACAGACATAAATAAAATTTCTAATAATATTGTTACAGAAAATAGTTTCCCCAAATTATAAATTTGATCCTTAAAACAAACACACCAAAAAAAAACTCCAAACAATTATTTCACATTTTTATAATTAAACTGTATTTGAACACGACATCCATTCATTGTATGATTAATGACCACAATTTAAACTGACGCTAGTAACCTCATCAATCATTTGTGTATTTTACAACATTTTAAAGACAACGTCGAATAAAACATTTTAGGAGTAATTGATATAACAATATTAATTAAAATGTATAACTTATAAATAATAATTATTAAATCAATTTATAAAATGACAAAAAGAACATTCATTTTTAATTTAATTTTATTCTAAAATATTTTTTTTGAAATATAAAGAGCAATTTTTTACAATTATATAAACTACCTCTCTTTAAATTATATATATATATATATATATATATATATATATATATATATATATATATATATATATATATATATATATATATATATATATATATATATATATATATATATATATATATATATATATATATATATATATATTCCTTTTAATTTTCATTATTATGGTTTTTACTTTTTTTTTCATTTTATTTTATTTAAATATTTATTTTAAAATTTAAATATTTTAAAATTAATTAAACTTATTATCTATTTATATCAATAATTCAAACTAGCCATTTTTTATATTCACGCAACAAACTACACTTTGTATATAGCTTTTTTGTATATAGCTTAATAATATATGTACACACACCTATTTGGAGACAATTTTTCTTAGTTGTCATCACCAAATCACATCCATGTCAAATCATCAATTAAAACAATATATTTTCATGTTATTCTTAGCTTTATGTCCATACACTCTATTACACATTATATATTTTACTATTATTTAATTTTGTACAATAAAATAATATATTGTTTTACAAAACCTTAAAACAGATCGATTTGCTTTACATAGATATACTCTTTTGGTGATGTTTCAACACTACACGCGAGTAGGCAACATAGCATATATCAAGAAAATCCTTAAATCGTAATAGGGTCTGCACCACCATGTAATCATGTAAGGCTAAATTGTATCATCTGAACGTCGATGCCTAGATAATGTTTCACCTCTTCGATCTGTCTTAATCAATATCGTTCATCTTTCCAATATTAACCATTTGAATGAATTTATTTCAATTGAGATCAACTTTAATCAAATTTTTTGTTGTTCAAAATGAGATTGCTTATGAATTGAAGCATGCCGAATGGGTTATTATTCAGATAATTAATTAATTACTCGAACAATTTAAAATTTCCCCCATAATTTGACAACTTTCTTCAGTATTTTAATGTTAGAAACCCTAATTTGTTGGCTATATAATGGTCTACTTTAGTTTAGTTAAATCTATCTCAATAGTATGCTCATTGCTTGCTATCTTTTCCTCTTCCTAGTTATTTTATCTTTTTTAGATTTTGAATGCTTTAATTGTTTTTTCCTATAAATTTGAAGTAATTAATAGTAAAATATGGCAATTGTTTTGAATGGTTTTTCAAGTATAGTTGATATTAACTCTGAAAATACATTTTGGAACATTAAAGCTAAAATTATTAGGTTATGGGAAGTCTCCGATTTCAATCGAAATACTATTTCATTCTCTATTGAAATGGTTTTAATATATGTTGAAGGAGGCATAATTCATGCCTCTATCAAGAAAATATTGCTTTACAAATTTAAGAAGACATTTTAGAATGAAATGTTTATAGTTTTGAAATTTTTGGTGTGGCTACTAATGGTGGTAGTTACAAAACTACTCAGCAAAAATAGAAACTTAACTTCCACTACAACGGTGTTGTTCAGCGTATGGCTAATTTGCATATCACAAAGTCACCCTATTTGTTTGTGCCTATTTATAAAGCTATTGGTGGGAGATATTGTTAAATGTGTAATTCCTTGTGTCGAAGCAGGATATTGCACGGTACAAAGTGTTTCAAAACATGCAATATGTATGTGTCTAGATACTGTATCGAAGTAGTTGTTTCACACGGATTTGATTTAGTTCAAAAATAGGTATTTGGGGCTTTTATAGTTTTGGGCTTTTTGGCTTAGAGAGCAAGCTAACCTAAAACTATAAATAGAGAGAGTAACCCTTATTCTTGTATTCATTAATTAATTCACAGTATTTGCAGTTGCAAGTGAATATAAGTTTTTCCACAGTTTGCAGCCAGAGAGAAACTCTGCAGAAACCCTAAATCTCTTTTTTTCTTTGATTTTCTTTTCTCTTCATTGTCATTGTGTGGTGATAACAATCTTGTTCATCAAGATTGATAGAAATTTATCATAGGTTTTGGTAAATTTTCAACATCTGGTATCAAGAGCTCTGGTTGATCGATTCAAGGGAAGACCAATCAAGGGAAGAAGAAGAAATCATGATGGCGGTGAATTATGGGAATGTGAATTATCCAACAAGTCTTCCAATTCTTAAAGCTGATAACTATGAGAATTGATGCAAACATATGAAGGTTATATTCAGGTGTCAAGGTCTTTGGGATCTTGTAAAGATCGATTAGAAGATCTTAGAGAAGACGATTCAGAAGAAGAAAAGAAAGAACACATAAAATCGGAGAAGAAGAGTTATAAAGAACTCTTTATAATTCACTAATGTCTGAGTCCATAAATTTCGAAAAGGTGAGTGGTTCAGAATCTGTAAAAAAAAGTTTGGAAGATCCTTGAGAAGTCTTTTGGAGGTGTAGAAAGGGTGAAAGAGGTAAAGTTACAAACTCACAAAAGAACGTATGAATTACTTCAGATGAAAGATAGCGAGAGCATATCTGATTTCTTCACTAGGGTCACGAAACTAGTGAATCAAATTGAGGTATATGGAGAAACGTTAACAAAAAGAGTTGTTGTTTCAAAGATTTTGAGGTCTTTGACTCCTAAGTTCAACCACATGGTGGTAGCCATAGAAGAATCAAAGGTTTTGTCGAAGTTAACAAAAGAAGAGCTTCAAGAGACACTTGAATCTCATGAATAACGAATGGCTGAAAGAGTTGCATACAAGTCGAAAAGTGATGTGGATTTGCAGGAAAAATAGAAAAAGAAATTAAAGGCAAAGGAAAGTGGTTTGACAAAGGTAGGTGGCTACAATAATTTGACTGACAGAGGAAACCAACAGGAAGAAATTGTGTCAAATCAAAGAAGACCCCATTACCAAGGAAACCAAAGAGGTGGTGCTGGAAGTAGAAAAATAGGTGGTGGTCTAAATCCTGACAAGAGTCACATTCAGTGTTACAATTTTCAGAAGTATGGTCACTATTTTAGTGATTGTCCATAAAAGAGAAAGAATCAAGAAAGTGATGCAAAGTTCGCAAAGTATTAAGAAGAAGAGATGATGTTGATGGTTACAACAAAAGATGAAGAATGATTAAAGGACCAATGGTACTTGGATTCAGGATGCTCATCACACATGTCTGGAAAGAAATATTGGTTTGTCAACCTAAAACCCTCAACGAAGAACAAGGTGAAATTTGCAAATGACAGTACTCTAGCAGCTGAAGGTATTGGTGATGTTCTTATTACGAGGAAGGATGGAAAAAGGTCAATAATTTCCAATGTGTTGTACATACCAGACATGAAGAGCAACTTTCTTAGCATAGGGTCGTTGGTCAAAAAGAATTATCAAGTGTCTATCAAAGACAAGATAATGAGAGTCTTCGACGCAAGAGGAAGGTTAATCTTGAAGGTTCCAATGTATCAGAATAGAACCTTCAAGATTGAACTTGATGTGATGGCGCACAAATGCCTTGCAACTGTAGCTAGCAGAGATGAGTGGATATGGCATTATCGACTTAACCATCTCAACTTGAAAGACATCAGATATTTGAAGAGAAGAAATATGGTTTCAGGTTTACTAGAAATCGACATTCCAAATGAGGTGTGTGAGGAATGTGTCCAGTCGAGCCAACACAAGAACAACTTCAGCAAGGATGCATGAAGTAAGTCGAAGGAAACCTTTGAAGTCATATACTCTGATGCATGTGGATCAATCCAAGTGGATTTGATGGAAGACAACAAATGCTTTATCACATTTATAGATGATTTCAGTCGAAAACTGTGGACTTATCTGTTCAAGAAGAAAAGTGAAGTGATTGAGATATTTTCCAAGTTTAAATCTATGGTCGAAAGGCAAAGTGGTCGAAAGCTCAAAGTTTTGAGAACTGATGGTGGTGGAGAGTATGTGTGAAAGACTTCGATGTATTGTGTGAAAAATAAGGGATTATGCATGAGGTGGTGTCACCCTACACTCCACAGCAGAATGAAGCTGCAGAAAAGAAGAATCGAACCATCATGAATATATGTGTTGGATTCTTTTAACTATGTTATTATAGCATGTTTATTAGTTTGTCTTTTAACATTATAGATGTTATTGGATTTTTTATTGGACTTAGAGTTGAAAGGAAGATTCGGCGAAATGGGACAACTACTAAGATGAATGTCATTGAATTAAAAGTTAATTGGTACTTTAAAATTATAACATTGTAAAATGAGAGCTAAAAGAAAATGATCTTACTTTACTTACATGCGTATAGATTAAAAAATTCACAGTCACAAGATTTAGTGCACTCTATTGATAACACGTAAACGCATAATATATTTTGACTTGATTCACATGTATTATTAATGTGATTTTCATCACAATTATAAGTTAAATATTTTAAATTTTGATAACTATTGTAAACAAAAATAATTATTTTTTATTTATTTAATATTATTATCTTTACAATACCTTTCATTTATTTCAAAAATATTTATCGAAGATTTGATAAATAAGGCATTTTAATAAATTTATATTATAATTTACATTAAATTTTAGAAATCAACTAGTAAAAAACTCGTGTGTACGCACAGGTACGCGTATTTTTTTAACAAATATAAATTGTCGTTTATAAAAATATTTGTATTATCAATACTTTTTCAGTTATAAAAGTATTTATATTAATAGTGGAGTTTTTTCAATTTATAAAAATATTTGTATCAACAATACATTTTTCCGCGATTATAAATATATCTGTGTGTATTTTTTGATATAGTTTTTTTAGTTATATATTGTTTGAGCTTAATGAGTTCAGTAACTGAAAGGGAAGGGTATAGTAAGTGTTGTACCCCAAAATTTGCCCTCGTATTTTTCCACAAGAAATCACAGCCTCAGACGTTTCCTGATTTTTCAGACTGGTCCAAGAATCGGTCAAACAGACTTTTCTCGTCAGTCAGACAAAAATTAGGGTTTTCATGGCTCTGGAACAGTTCAAACAGTTTGCTTAGGGTTTGGTTGATTTTGGCTCAGCTTTGATCAGGCGAACGCTTCTTTAGCATTTGATTAGGAACTAGGGTTTTTGTGTGCGCATTCTTAGAAAGAATTAATCCCACGGTGCTTTTCAAGTTATTCCGAGATATGGACTGAGGCGTTTGGATTGAGTTTGCAATGTTTGACTAAATCAGTGAAAAGAGTCATTTGGATTGGGTTTGCAGTGTTTGATTAAAATCATTAAGAGAAAAGACATTTGGGCATGTGTGATCTGACGGTGCATTGCTTTGATTATTCAAAACGCTGGACGTTTATGGATTATTTATTATTATGAGTTAAATGGTTGGAATTTATTTTCAATTATTATAATTTAAAGAATTATAAATAATAAATAAATAATTGAAAATAATAAAAAGAATTAATTGGTTAAAAGGAATTTTTATTCATCTTTAAATATTTGTTACAATTGTTATTTAAATACAAGTATTTATTTACAAAGTATTTATAATAATAATAGTTACAACAATTAAAATTGAAATAAACTATCCTAAATTCCTAAGTCTTCAATTCTTCATCCTCCATTTGTTGCTATTTCTCCCCATTTGATTTTTTATCTGCAAAGAAAAGAAGAAAAAGTCAGAAGCAGATAAATAATTAAAAGCAGATAGATAAAAATTGGGTTCATCATTAAAAGCAAATGGCCGGGATCAGTTCGCCCTCTCTGCAAATCACGAGATTTCTCCCGGTTCACAAAGAGGGATGAATAATGTTTGCAAATTAAAGAATGAATGCACAAAATATACGAATTGTACATTTCAAATTGGCCAACCAACTGCATAGTTCAAAGCAAACAGCATGTACAACTATAAAAGTTCAAATTGCCAAACAAAGTCCAATGTCAAACTGAACAAAAAAACTGTCAAAAGAAGATATGGAAAGATAACAAGAGGCATAAAATCTGGAAGAAGTACAAAGTATGCAGAGAAAGATTAGTGTGCAAGCAAACTTTTCATTTCATCATTTCCCAAGCCAAATTGCTTTTTCAGTTAAAGTACATGATAAACATTATTTAATGTTTTAATTTGTACTGGAGAGAGAAGAAGAAAGAAAAGAGGTACAGGCTTATAGGCTTTAGGCAGGAAAATATACAAGGACGGATATACCAGCATAGAAAAAAGGGAGGCAGAAATCACAAACAAAAGAGACCCCAAACAAATATACAGAGCTGCCCAAACCAGAAGCCTGAAGCCTTTCAAGCTAGAAGCAGCAAACTGGTAAACAGCATAAGCCTAACCTGCTGCAAACAACAAGTTCAAAAACAACCAGTAAACCCTGTCAAGCCTCAATAACCTGCATCAAGCCTTAACCATCAATAACCTGCATCAAGCCTTAACCATCAATAAGCCTGCTGAAACCATTCAAACATCAAAACAAGCCTCAAGCTAAAGCCAAGATCTAAACAGCCAAAGCCTAAACTGATATCATAACAACACAAACTTTTCAAGCAATGTCCAAATCTGCCCAAACCAGAAGCCTGAAGCCTTTCAAGCTAGAAGCAGCAAACTGGTAAACAGCATAAGCCTAACCTGCTGCAAACAACAAGTTTAAAAACAACCAGTAAACCCTGTCAAGCCTCAATAACCTGCATCAAGCCTTAACCATCAATAACCTGCATCAAGCCTTAACCATCAATAAGCCTGCTGAAACCATTCAAACATCAAAACAAGCCTCAAGCTAAAGCCAAGATCTAAACAGCCAAAGCCTAAACTGATATCATAACAACACAAACTTTTCAAGCAATGTCCAAATCTGCCCAAACCAGAAGCCTGAAGCCTTTCAAGCTAGAAGCAGCAAACTGGTAAACAGCATAAGCCTAACCTGCTGCAAACAACAAGTTCAAAAACAACCAGTAAACCCTGTCAAGCCTCAATAACCTGCATCAAGCCTTAACCATCAATAACCTGCATCAAGCCTTAACCATCAATAAGCCTGCTGAAACCATTCAAACATCAAAACAAGCCTCAAGCTAAAGCCAAGATCTAAACAGCCAAAGCCTAAACTGATATCATAACAACACAAACTTTTCAAGCAATGTCCAAATCTGCACAAACCAAGGCCTGTAACCTCACTTGTCCAAAACCTGCCTGAAACCTTTGCCAAAACATGAGGCTATAGCCTACTTCTCCACAAGCCTGAACCACTGTAAGCTTCAAACAAATACACGAACCAAATTGTCAACAACACAAGCCTAAGCATCATACCAAGTCATAACCTGTCAAAGGCCATAACCTTAAACCTGTAACGCAAGCAGGGCCAAGCCTAAAGCTTCAAAAACTTCAAGCCCTCAGAAAATCTTCATCACTGGGCTAACAACAACAACACAATAGCATTCAAACACAACTCAAAGTCAGAAACGAGGAAAAGAAGCATTTCAAGGCAACAGGGCAAGCATACCCAAGATCACACATTCAAGGCAATACAGGGTAAGGCCACAAACCCTCAGAGGAAGCCTCATCATAGGGCAAGCATTTCAAGGCATCAAGCTAGGCAACAAAGGCAGCAAGAAGAAGAGGATAAAGAAGCATAAAGGGCAAGCAAGCAAGAAAAAGAAAGAAAGTTATACTAGGTTTTCAGCTTATACATCATAAAACCTAAGAAGCCAAACACGAAATACCAGTCTCCAGCAAGCTAGTTCAAACGCTCAGCATCACCACCATCCCCTCGCCTTGGCCTCCGGAGCGCCTCCACGTCCGCCTCTTCCTCCGTCAAGGTAGTATTTCTCCCTTTTTTTCTCTTCCACCACCTCAACAATAACAATATAAAGTCAAAACACTTAATCAGAACCAGTAAATCAGAACATGCAAGAAAGAAGAGTTTAAACCCTAACGCGAATGACTCAGAAAACGTTACCTTCGTGCCACATCGCTGAACGATCAATGGAAGAGAGAGGAGGTGATGATGGCGCTGGTGGCTAGGCAAGGGGAAGTTCATGCAGAAAGCTCAAAAGATGAAGAGGACGAAAGCAGTGAAGACGAAACCACAAACGGCGCCGCTGCTGTTACAAACCCTAAGCCTTTCCCCAAATGCAAACGAAACCCATTAACCCTAAAAAACAATTGTTGTGAGAAGAACACATGGGCCTTGCCCCATTCAGCCTTAAGCCCAAAACGTGTTTCCAAGTGACACCCCCCTGGCTTCTATTCAAATTATGCTTGGGCCAAGACAAACCTCCCTAAGGCCCATTCTTGTTTTCTTAAAAAACTTAAAACATTTTTTTTCTTTTCATTTAATTTTGTTTATACATAAAACAATAATACATAATATAATTAAAACTTAAAACATTTATTTCTTTTTTTAAAAATATCTTATTTGTACATAATTAATTAAAATACATTATTTTTAATGCCTAAAAGAATAGAATTTAAAACATTTTCTTTTTCTTTTAATTAATTTTTCTCCTTTGTACATATTTAACCAAAATACAAAACAAGAATACATGTTTAATAATTAAGTTAACATTTTCTAAAATCTTGTAAATAAATTACATATACACTTACACATACACGATACACTTACATTGATACATTTTATATTGCCTTTATCCTATACATTGATATACTTTACATTTGATCGCAATTCGATTTGGTTGTAATTATTTAAGTCTCATCCCTTATTTGTACATTTGAACCCCCACTCCCGGATACTTATTTGTAATAGCATAGACTTTAAATTCCCGCAATTTATCGCTTTCGAATTATACCATGGTTAGACCTAGGGTTTGTATGTACATAAAATCAAACGCTAGATAACCTAATACAAGACAAATACATGAAATCAATACACAATCACACTTGCACCCCTAGGGTAATCCCGCTTGTTGCCTTCCAAAATGGGCCATGCTTGCACGTCGAGTTTCTTTGGCAAAACAATTCAAAATGATCATAAGTCCCTCGATGACGCTTTCGAAAGTTTCCTAAACGGAATGATCAAGTCCCTTCAAGCAAATTGCCAAAGACACTTGGCACCATTGCATTCATGGTCCATACGATGACCCGCGTCTGTCCCGTTAAACATCCTAAATGCAAGATTGTCCACCAAATTCAATGGTGGAACAAAATTGTTAAAAAAGGGGTTGAAAACATAGAGAAAACCTTTGAGTACAATAGGGGTAGACAAAACTCTTAGTTACTTGAAATCAACTTGCAAAAACACTTGCCTCCTTTTCAAAACCACACTCCACAAACACTTTCAAAACAAACTCTCAAAAACATTTGAAACATCTTTTCGAAAAGATACACACTTTTGTAAAACACTCAAACACGAGTCATTACATTGGTTTCCTAAGACAAGGCATCTTCTTCAAAAACATTTTCAAAAACACACACACACACACCACAATTTCAAGCAATTGAAAATCAAAGGCAAGTGATCTAAAACCAAGTAACTAAGAGCCCATGGATAACCATGGAGGAAAAGGGTGCTAATACCTTCCCTTTTCATAATCTACCCCCCGAACCCACAAAACATCTTAAAAGGTTTTTCCTGTGCTTTTTTAACCTTTCCTTTAGGATAAAATAAAAAGTCAGTGGCGACTCTTGCTCAACCGAACAAGTGTGAATACAAACGCAAAAACACAAGTCAGTTCTCCCACCGTATCACAGAACTGGCGACTCTGCTGGGGAATTCTCTAAAAGTGGGGTTACCTTAGGGTTTAGATCACCTTTGTTTTCAATTGCTTGCTTTATTTGCTTTTATATTTGTGGGCTTTGCATCGGAGTTTCATAGATCCTAACCCGGATCTGGGGAATACCTTTTTTAGGTAGCATAAGATGTGAGGGACCTGTCCGGGGTATACCGACATGGGTAGCAGTGGCTACGTTGGTGTGGCGCCTTGGTCTGTACCGATATCCCTTGTGTTGAAACGAGGAGAATATGGGTCTTCCAAGGAGTCATTAAGCACCAACCGACCTTAGAACCCTAAATTGACCCAACTTGGCCATATAACAGTAGCAGTATGCTACACTCATTGAGGCTAAACTCTCGCGATGGTTCCGACCGCAAGAAAAGATAGCGATGCTGGAGTTATGACCGATTGAGGGTAGTCAGTGATATTGAGATCCTCTAGAACCCGGTTACTTTTGATAGGACCGGTCTTAACCAACGAAGCTGAAAGAGGGTAGTACCTGAACCTCATGCAAGCCTAAACCTAAGGACTTGTTTGCTTTGTGTGAATATGATTGCCTGTATATACACTTACTTGCTTTCGCATACATGTACATAACATCATGACATCATACCATAGCATTTTCAATAAACCATTTCAAGGATCTCGAGGGTTCTTTTGATGCAGGGTTACGTTGAACCAGACGTCTACCAAAGGGCAAGAGGTTTCCTCCTCTAAGCAAATGCCATCAAAGTTCAAGTGCAACAACTTGAATCAGTGGCTATGACCCACTCGACATGGTGAGCTTGATTCTCGTGGAAAGATATCCACTGATACAAAGTTCCCCAATCAAAGTTCAAGTGCAACAACTTGAATCAGGGGCTATGATCCACTTGACATGGTGAGCTTGATTCTTGTGGAAAGACATCCACCAGTGCAAAGTTCTCTGAACAAAGATCGAAGTTTAACCTCTAACATTCTCTTGTGTTTACCCCAAGAGATCCTTGAAAGCATGCATCCACATATCATGCATTACATCTTGACAGTTTTTCCTTTTTCAGGTTTCCTTACTCTCCTACTGTTTATTTCAGTAAGAGATGGCTCTAGAGAGGACTGTCAAGGATATCCAGGACCAGACTGCTCAGCTGCAGGAAATGTTCTTGAACCTGTCTCTGGGGCAAGAAAAAGTGAAAGCTCTCCTCACAACGGGCATGGTCCAGGGGACCTCAAACAATGCCAGAAGTGATCAGTTTGAGGCACTACAGTCTGAGCTGACTACAATGAGGATCCAAATGATGGGGCAGCTAGTGGGCCAGATGGCTCTCATCCAGGATTTGTCTCAAAGACAAGAGGGGCTCAGAGTTCTCGTCAACCAACTGCTTCGGAACAACCAACTGGGGCAAACATCTGAGGTTGAAGAGCAAGTCACCACTCAACCCCCAATCACTCAAGAAGACAAAGGGAAGGCTCCTCTGCTTGCTTCAGGGTCACAAGCCCAACAACAATCTCGCCAGCGTCAACGGGGTAATCGACGTAAGCAAAATACGTCGGGAAGACAGTTCACGGAGACTGACATACCGTCATCTCTAATTCTGGAACGTTTGTTGGAGGTCAACTGACTGCCTTGAGGGATCCTATCCGGAACCCAAATACCTCTGCTCCTAACTATCATCCCGACGCATTTTGTGTTTACCACTCCTATAGCCCGGGACATGACACTGATAGCTGTTGGGCCTTGAAGAACAAGATTCAAGATCTGATTGACATTGGAGTGCTGAGGTTCATGCCAGACGGTGAGATGAAGATCTTCCGTTAAGGAGTCCTCCACTTGAAGTGACAAAGCTCAGACTGAAAGACTTTTTCTTCATTTGAATTTTCAAAGTTGTAATTTCTTTTGTTATTTCAAACAATTATCTGTTGATGTTAGACTCTGTTTCATTAATGCATTGCATATGTTTGTCTTGAATTCATCCATTCGTTTTCACTACTCTTATGCTTTCTCTATGATATTTGACTCTTGATAAAAAGCTGCAAGCCTTTAGAGGGAGGATGACGAAACAATGCCATAATCTCATACAGTATGCTTTTGAACGGACTTTGCTGATGATGTACAAGCATTTCTTTCAATTCCCAAACACTGGAGTTATAAGGAAGATAATCCCTAGTCAACCCCTTCGAGCCAAAGAAGTAGGAGTTCTCTGTTCTAAACAAATCGAAACCTTTGATATAAACCTGGGGCAGGGTAGTATCTCAGTTAATTCAAAAGAAAGTGCGCATTGAAGTCGCAAACCCTCAGTTCGTAACACAATGAACGACGTCAAAAAAAGAAAAGCATTCCTCTGAAAACAAAGACAGTGATGGTTCCCTATCACATAGGCAGTCAATCTCTCAAAAGAGAAAAGCCCACTAAGTCAAAACCTGTAAAGGAGGCTTAAGAAAGCTGGGGCATCCCGCTGACTGTGATCTCAAAAACAGAGACAGTCAGGCAAAAGTTAGGGATAACAAATCAAAATCAAAATAGTGAGGTCATTACAAATCCTCAGCAACATGGAAAATGTTGGAGAAGAAAAAGGAGGATGACTGTCTCCCAAAATTCAACTGGTGAACCATCACCCAAAAGTCGTTCCAAACTCGAACAGAGTGTGACGCACAATTAACTAAGCTTAGGGTTGAAGAACATCACGAAGAGCGGGTGGGTACAAATATACTTTGAGCCTTTATCCTTTGTTTCGTAAACCGTGAACCAGGCCACGTTACAACCCTTTCAAAGTCCTAATTGAAGCATGGGTTAGTTTGAAAGCGTACTGTTACAAAAGGTATCCTGACTCCTGTAAGGCTTTGCTCTAAAATCTTGCGTTGACTTGTCTTATAAAAAGTTTTCCGCTAAAAACGCATCTTTCAAAACTTCGAGACAAACATAAACTTTGCATTGTGTGAATATCACTGTTTGCATTTGGCTATTTGTTTGACAGCGAAGAAATTCATACAGCGAATGTTCGTAGGAACGAAAACTCTTTCAGTGAGTAAAATCACTTCAAAAGGATGACACTTCCATTAACAAATCTCCTATCAACAAGGGGCATGACATATCACCATCCAATTACCCTGGGGCAGTCCAGTCAAGGTTTCAACAGATCTTTCAAAGTTCAGTTAACCTGGGGCAGTCTAGTCAAGATTTCAACAAAATCTCTCAATTGTAGAGTAACCTGAAGGGACTCCTTCATCATCACTTGGGGCATTCGAATGTCAAAAGTGTCTAAAGTTTCCTTCATCACCTGCTGGAAATTACAACCACCAACAGATCAACTATCACAAATTCCAGATTCGATTCCTGTATCTAGCCAGGGCATGTCTGTGAGTGATTGATTGTAGATTCAACCCCTATAACAGGCCAGGAAATTATCTTTCATTCTCAGGTCAGAGGACGACACCTGTATCCAGCCAGAAAAGCTATCTCTACCAACCTTTTGCAATTCCAGATTCGATTCCTGTATCCAGTCAGGGCACATCTGTAGACGACTAATTCCAGACTCGATTCCTGTATCTAGCCAGGGCACGTCTGAAGAGTTTGAAGATTCGATTCCTGTATCCAGCCAGGGCACATCTGTAGACGACTAATTCCAGACTCGATTCCTGTATCTAGCCAGGGCACGTCTGAAGAGTTTGAAGATTCGATTCATGTATCCAGCCAGGGCACATCTGTAGACGACTAATTCCAGACTCGATTCCTGTATCTGGCCAGGGCACGTCTGAAGAGTTTGAAGATTTGATTCCTGTATCTAGCCAGGGCATATCTGTTGACGACTATTTCCAGATTCGATTCCTGTATCTAGCCAGGGCACGTCTGAAGAGTTTGAAGATTCGATTCCTGTATCCAGCCATGGCATATCTGTTGACGACTATTTCCAGATTCGATTCCTGTATCTAGCCAGGACATATCTGTAGACGACTAATTCCAGACTCGATTCCTGTATCTAGCCAGGGCACGTCTGAAGAGTTTGAAGATTCGATTCCTGTATCCAGCCAGGTGTTGGCTGAAGATTTTGATAATATTAGTAGAAGCAAAACAAAGTGGACGTTTCGATTGAAATGAAACAAAACGTCATGTTTCGAAATAGCAGAAGCAGTGTTTCGAATGAGCATATCAAAGCTTGGAGCTTCGAGTGGAAATCATGAGAACATATCTAAAGAAGTCTCGAAATGACAACAAGGCTGTATCTAGGGAATACGTTCGAAGCGAAGAAGTACCAAAACATTTGAAATTCAAATGCAAGCGGGATGTTCGAAATTTGAAATATATGCGCTGGAGCATTCGAAGACACGTGGAAGTAAGAGAGAGGCATTGCTCTGCATGGTCTGAACGTGGCAAAATCTCATAACAAGACCGTTATGGTCGAAGTAGTATAAATAGAAGTCTTAGCATTAGGATTTCGTGTGTCATATCTATTTGTACAAAAAAAACTCAGTAAACATTCAAATTACCACATGGCTAGGGAAACGAATGCAAGAGCAATGTACGTATGATAACACCATATGCTTTTGATTTAATGAAAACTCTTTATCATTTCCAGTACTTTCCTTTGTCTTTATATCAATACCATTTACAAGTTTTTTGCATTTAAAAGTCTTTTTTATTCGAAGTCTTTTCATTGATGCCTTACATTTAAATGCTTTCTTTACATTTCAGAAACTGTTATATATTTTATGCCTTTATATTCAAGTTTTTATCCTTCGAACACCTTTTTCATTCAAAGTCATTTTACAGTTTTCTTGCATTAAACGCTTTCTTCATATTTCGAATCTTTTACGTTCCAGAACATCTTTTACATTAACTGTTTTTATAATTGGAAGCCATTTACTTGTCTTTTATACAGTTTTACATGTCTTTACAATTAACATTTATTCATGCAATTTAGTTTCGCGCACATATATTTTGATTACACCTTTAGATCTTTAAGAGAGAAATCGAAATAAGTCAAACACCTACATAACATTCTAAATACCAATCATGAATACCTGTTCGATCATGAGAGTTACCCTAATGACCAACATGTCCTAGGATCAATCTAGTCGATCCTGCGAGTTACCAGAGAAATTGAATAACAGTCAGTAAGTTTATTCGATAGTTTGGAGGACTAGCGGTTGTTTACCAGAAATCACTGGAAACAAATTGGCACACCTGGTGGGACCCAATCGTTGGATATTAGAAATAAAGATTGTTAAGACATAACCATTATAAAAACGTTGGAACTTAAGAAGTTTGCTGTTTTATGAACCTAAGAAGTGGTAAAATAACCAACAACAACCAACCTTTATCCAAAAGAAAACGTTTGAACAAGATGTCTAATTCTGACAATCAACAAGGGGAACAAAACGCCCCACATACAACAGGCACTAATGTATCCGCTTCGATGGGAACATCTAATGTGATCCCTTCGCATGCACAGTCTGTTGCCTCTTCTACTAGTAATATAGCCACTAATGGAGTAAGTGGCATATCAACTAATAGTTCGATCTTAGGAAATACTAGAACCATTAGTTATCCTGGGGGATTTGTTCCACCATCAGGAACACAAACCCATTTCTCCACTCCACTAACTAGACCACCCGGTTTCGATGGTAATAGAACCAGAAATTCCTCTTATGGAATGCCAACATCTTTTATGGCAGGTTTACACAATTCCACGTTGAATTCATCGCCATAATTAGGGTCTGGGTCTGGGGCGAATCAGTTTATGACAAATAACCAAGGGTCAGTGGGTTATAGCACAATGCCTATTTTAACCACCGAAAACCAGTTGGCTTTTAGGCAATTGATGGATGACAGTAACCATAATATGATAGGGGTGTTAGCACAAACTATGCAAGAAATATTTGCCCCAATAGTACAAAATGTGACTGTGACAAACAGAGAAAACGCTGATAACATGAGTCGAATAGCAGATTTCTTTGCTCCCCCAGAAAGGCGTAGGCAGAATCAGGCGGGAGTTCGAGCAAACATGCCTGTTATGGAACAAGTTGCTAACGACCCAAACTATAGACCACCTAGAGAAGAAGTTAACTTGGGGGCAAGGGCACAAAGGCTAGAAGCCCCAATAATCCCAGGCCCACAAAGAGAAATTATGGAACCAGGGGCAAGGGTCGAAAGGCTGGAAGTCCCAGAGTTTCGAGAAGAACAACCTAGGGGGTTGTCATGGTGGGTCGAAATCAAGATGCTGATGTTGTCGTTCATAGAATTCGAAACGATAACATCTTGGCAGAAAACAATTTAACCACCATGATAGAGAGAGTCATGGCCCAGAATGGCCTCAACACAGGAATGAGAAGGCCAAATTATGCTTCTCCTATATTAGACTGCATAATGCATACTGATTTGCCAAGGGGATATAAAGTCCCTAAATTTACAAAGTTCGTTGGGGATACCAATGAGTCAACAGTCGAACATATAGCGAGATATCTAACCGAAGCGGGAGATATAGCCAATAATGAAGATCTCAGGATCAAATATTTCCCAAGTTCCTTGACTAAAAATGCCTTCACGTGGTTTACCACTTTGCCTCCTGGGTCCATTGATACTTGGGCTCTTTTGGAGAGATTATTCCATGAACAGTTTTACATGGGACAGTCGAAAATAAGCTTGAAGGAATTATCCAGTGTCAAGAGAAAGTTCACAGAACCCATAGATGATTATCTGAATAGGTTTAGGCTTTTGAAATCCAAATGTTACACAGTGGTGCCTGAACATGAGTTAGTCGAAATGGCCGCTGGTGGCTTGGATTATTCTATTCGAAAGAAACTAGACACTAAATACCTAAGGGACATGGCTCAGTTAGCCGACAGGGTTCGACAGGTCGAAAGGCTAAAGGCCGAAAAGGCCAGAGTTTTTAAAAATAATAAGAAGGAGAGGATCTCCTATGTTGGAACTGAGGAAGCAGAAGATTATCCTGAATTCGAATTCGAAGAGGTCGAAATCGACCTCGCTGAATTGAAACAGGCACCACCTTACTCCTGCAAGTTATTAGTTCCCACAAAAGGGAAAGAGATTGTTGAAAATGATAAAAGTGACAAATTCCCAAAGAAGGTTTATTCCTTCGATGTCACTAAATGTGACGAGATTTTTGATTTACTTGTCAAAGATGGCCAACTCATTGTGCCATCAAATGTCAAAATACCTCCTTTAGATCAAAGAAAGAAAAGAGGATTTTGCAAATATCATAGTTTCCTAGGCCACAAAATCTCACAGTGTTTTCTTTTCAGGGACCTAATTCAGAATGCAATCAAAGAAGGCAGGCTGAAGTTTGCTGATAAAGCAAAGATGAAAGTGGACGAAGATCCCTTGGACGTCGCAGACACCAACTACTCCGAGCCTGCGTGCATTGGAGAGATTAACATGGTGGAAGCTGACCAAAATGATGCCCCAATAGGAGAGAAAGGTACTGAAAACGAAAGTTGGGTGATAGTCGAAGTTGATAAGGAGGTCACTGAAGACATCCAGAAACAACCAGAGACTTCGACTGAAGCAGCACCTTTAGCTGTTGCAAAAGAAATCCAGGCTACTGAAGGCCAGGAAAATCAAAACCAAGAATTGACACAGGTCACTGAAGGCCTGAGGCTGGAATTGGAAAAAGTCCAAATCACGAAGCCAACTTCCCCTCAGAAGGAAATATGGGACACTCTAGGGGAACCCAGTGGAAAATTTGACTATTTGGTCAAATATTCTGCCCCAGAGAGTTCGAAGGTTCACATTGAAGATATAAAACCCACAGGATGGGGAGATGATGAAGCTGAAGGGGAAGATGTTGAGGTAAACATGGTGGATATGGAGAGGCCTCGCTCTGAGATGGAGGAGGTAGAAAGATACTTAGAAAAAGAGAAGTATAAAATGGAGGATAATCATGCTGGAGATGCTAGTCTCAAGGATTACCTCATGACGTGCCACAAGGGAGATACAGGCATGATACTGTGCCCTAGGTGCAGCATCCTCTGCAATCAGAGAATCGCTGCGAACTTCGAAAGGGTGCAGAGGGCTCGAACTGGTAACAATTGGCGCCAGGATAACCAGTTGTTCAGGTGTTATCCTAAGGCCGGAGAAAGTTTGCTGGAATTTGTGTTTCGCTGCTACAAAGGGGCAACCAAGTGCTTGATTTGCCCAAGGTGTTCAGCTGTGTATGATCAAAGCATGGCCAGAGCCTTCGAAACGATTCCCTTCGCCCCTTGCTGGAACCATCAAGAAAATGTTCAGATGGGGCCATGTTTCAATGGCAGACACAAACAACGAAGGCCTGATAGCCCTCACCCCAAGGCTAATCGAAGAGTGACTTTCAAACTCCCTGCTGAAGTGCCAACCGACAGATGGATGCAAGTCAGAAATGACAGGCAAAGATAGATGGAGAAATACCGAACGAACTGCACGCCATGCTATGACATACAGAAGGCAATTCAACATAGCAAAAAGGGAAGAGGTAAGATTAGAGAACTACAAAGGGAGGAACCCCATGTCGAGATCCCAGTGGCGCAGGCAACAAAGGATTCGAAAGGCTGAGAGGGAAGCTATGGCAAATAAAGGGGTCACTTCAACAAAGAACCAAGGTGAATCTAGCACCAACAAACCCTCACCAAAAAATCAAACTGAAGACAAACCTCCAGTTAACAGGAGGCTTTTCTCTGAAGTACAACTAGATGAACCAAAGGAATACACTCCAGGCCCAGAAGAAGATGAAGATATGATAACAGATAACTTCGAATCGGAGGGGGAGTCTTCCTTCAACCTAAACTGCAACGTGGTGTCTGTGCTTCCCTGTGAATTTGGGCAGGAAACCGAAATTGATGAATATGAGGAAGAAGATACCACAGATTTGATGAAGCATAGGCCTGTGTGCTACTATGTGATGGACAATGGGGCTATCGAGGAGTAAAATGCGTTCTTCGAACGTCCAGAACCTGCTATGAAGAACCATCTTAAGCCACTATTTATTCGGGCAAAAGTTGGTGCCCATGGTGTGAATAAGGTTCTAGTGGATGGGGGTGCTGCAGTCAATTTGATACCCCACTTCATGCTGAAAAGATTAGAGATACGCGAAGGGGACATCAAGCCCCACAATATGGTTCTGTCCAATTATGAAGGAAAAGTGGGCAAAACACTGGGAGTGGTTCAGCTGGACTTGACAATAGGCTCAAGCTGTAGGCCCACCATGTTTATGGTGATAGAAGCCAAGGCCAACTACAACTTATTGCTGGGAAGGGAGTGGATCCATGGCGTGGGGACAGTTCCTTCGTCAATGCATCATTGACTAGTTCTATGGAGAGATGATGGGATAGTGGAAAACATCGAAGCAGATCAGAGTTACTTTATGTCAACATTCAATTTAGTTGACAAGAGGGATTATGACAAACATCTGGCAAAGATTGCTCCGTGTGTTCCAAATGATGAGATCAGCGAAACCAGAAACGCCCACTACTACATGACCCTTCGCCATGATGGCCTATACTGGGATAGAATAATAATCAGTGAAGAAGAGGGAGTCGAAAGTACTATACAAAGACGGCCAGCAGGCTGGGACTTCGACAACCTTATCCATGACTGAGTCCACCTTTTTCGAAAGGATTTCGGCCTATATGGCTGAGAACGAATCAAAAGCGGCCTTAGAGGCTGAAATAAATAAATTAGCTGTAAAGATGAACGAAACAAGTGGGGATGGCTGGAAATGCTCACCCTTTAAAGAACTTGAGATGGATCAAAGGTTGGATGCCATCTACGACAAAGAACCCTTAGGCTTCGAAAGGGACCCCATAGACTCAGGTGCCAAAATGTTGGCACAGGATCCACTCGAAAAAGTCAACTTAGGGGATGAAAAAATGAAAAGAATAACCTACATAAGTGCAAAGCTTAACCCAGGTCTCAAGCAGGAAGTAATCGAAGTCCTCAAGAAAAACAGAGATTGCTTCGCATGGGATTATGACGAAATGCCTGGTTTAAAGAGGGAGTTGGTCGAACACAGACTGCCAATCAAAGATGGCAAGAAGCCCATCAAACAAACTCCCAGAAGATTCGCACCAGCGGTTCTCACGAAGATTAAAGCTGAGATCGAAAGGTTGCTGCGTTGCAAATTCATCAGAACCACAAGGTACGTCGAATGGTTAGCAAATATAGTACCTGTTATTAAGAAAAATGGTTCTTTAAGAATTTGCATAGATTTTAGGGACTTAAACACTGCAACCCCTAAAGATGAGTATTCCATGCCTGTGGCAGAAATGCTAGTAGACTCTGCTGCAGGGTTCGAATACTTGAGTATGTTAGATGGATACTCTGGATATAATCAGATTTTTATTGCTGAAGAAGATGTTGCCAAGACAGCATTTCGTTGCCCAGGAGCCTTAGGCACCTACGAATGGGTGGTGATGCCTTTTGGTTTGAAGAACGCTGGGGCAACTTATCAAAGGGCAATGAATTCGATTTTTCATGATTTCATTGAAACCTTCATGCAGGTGTATATTGATGATATAGTCATCAAATCTATAACTGCAGAAACACATTTGCATCATTTGAGCCAATCATTCGAACAAATGAGAAAACATGGCTTAAAGATGAATCCCCTTAAATGTGCATTTTTTGTGCAGGCTGGAGATTTCCTTGGTTTTGTGGTTCACAAGAAAGGGATTGAGATCAACCAGAACAAAACCAAATCCATAATGGAGACGAAAGCACCTACGTCAAAAAGGGAGCTGCAATCTCTGCTAGGGAAGATTAATTTCCTCAGAAGATTCATTTCGAATCTGAGTGGAAGGACCCAAGCTTTCTCTCCATTGCTTCGTCTAAAGCAAGGCCAAGCCTTCGAATGGAACGAAGCCCATCAGGAGGCATTTGACAAGATAAAAAGATACCTCTCTCAGCCTCCTATCTTGTCTCCACCTTCATGGGGGAAGCCCATGAGATTGTACATATCTGCCTCTGAAGTTAGTATAGGTAGTATGTTAGTACAAGAAGATAGCAATGGTATCGAAAGAGCCATATACTATTTAAGTAGAGTACTAAATGATGCAGAGACCAGATATAGCAATTTAGAAAAGCTATGTCTCTGTTTGTATTTCTCTTGTATGAAACTCAAGTATTATATAAAGCCTGTTGATGTTTATGTTTCATCTCATTTCGATGTCATTAAACACATGCTTTCAAAACCAATAATGCATAGCAGAGTTGGTAAATGGGCTTTAGCCTTAACAGAATATTCTTTGACTTTCATGCCTTTAAAAGCTGTGAAAGGCCAAGTGATTTCTGACTTCATTGTGTACCATTCATTGGTTGAGCAGACTGTCATGAGTTACGTCGAGATGCAACCATGGAAATTATACTTTGATGGTTCAACCCACAGGAATGGAAGTGGTGTTGGAGTCCTTCTAATTTCTCCTGAAGGAATTCCAACAAAATTCAAGTATAAATTAGATGGTCCTCGTTGCTCGAACAACGAAGCTGAGTATGAAGCGCTCATTGTTGGACTTGAAGCTTTGTTGGAATTGGGGGCAACTAGAGTCGAAATTAAAGGAGACTCAGAATTAGTGGTCAAGCAAATTACAAAGGAGTATAAATGCATAAAGGAAAACTTGATGATATACTTCGTCATAGTCAACAGGTTACTTAGGAAATTTGAATACATGGATATTCAACACATACCAAGAATAGAGAACCAAGAAGCAAATGACTTAGCACAGTTGGCTTCAGGTTATAAAGTTTCTACCAGGAACTTTAAAGATTTAGTTGAATTAAGGGGTAGAGTTATGGCTACTAGATTCACACCATCAGATCTAGAAAATATGAAATTGGGATATGCTGAGAAACAGGGATTCGAAATATTAGCCATAAACACTTTATCAGACGTAGATTGGCGAAGTCCACTGGTGAGTTATTTAGCAAACCCAACTCTGAATGTGGATAGAAAGACAAAATACAGAGCATTATCATATCTCCTCATGGGGAACGAATTGTTCAAGAAGACCCAAGAGGGCATATTATTGAAATGCCTAGGAGAAAGTGAGGCATACTTAGCATTGTCAGAAGTCCACAATGGGGCATGTGGGGCACATCAAGCAGGTCATAAAATGAAATGGCTGTTGTTTCGATATGGCATGTATTGGCCTAGCATGCTCAAAGATTGTATAGACTTTGCTAAAGGATGTGAGGAATGTCAGAAACATGCAGGGATTCAACATGCCCCTGCAAGTGAGTTGCATTCGATCATCAAACCATGGCCATTTAGAGGATGGGCATTGGATTTGATAGGAGAAATAAATCCTGCTTCGTCTAAAGGACAGAAATATATCTTGGTAGGAATAGATTATTTTACCAAGTGGATCGAAGCTATACCATTAATAGTTGCTGATCAAGAGGCTATTATTGAGTTTATACAGAAGCACATTATCTATAGGTTCGGATTGCCAGAGAGCATAACCACAGACCAAGGCTCTATGTTTACTGGTAGAAAGATGCAAGAATTTGCCCAAGAAATGGGGTTTAGATTACTAACATCAACGCCATATTATCCTCAAGCAAATGGTCAAGTCAAAGCAGCCAATAAAGTAATAATAGGGTTAATCAAGAAACATATTGGTAAAAAGCCAAGAAACTGGCACAAAACTTTGGACCAAATACTATGGGCCTGTAGAACATCTCCTAAGGAAGCTACTAACACTACGCCTTTCCAACTTACATTTGGTCATGATGCAGTATTGCCAGTAGAAATTCATCTACAATCAGTTCGAATTCAAAGACAAAACGAAATCCCAGATGCATTATATTGGGAGATGATGATGAATGAATTAGTTGAGTTGGACGAAGTTAGATTACGTGCATTGGAAATTTTGATGAGACAAAAAGAAAGAGTGGCCAGGACATATAACAAAAGGGTGAAGAAAAAAGCATTCATTATTAATGACTTAGTCTGGAAAGTCATATTGCCCATGGACAAGAAAAATAAAGCATTAGGTAAATGGTCGCCTCATTGGGAAGGACCTTTTCGAATACTAAAGGTATTCTCAAACAATGCATATGAAATTGAAGAATTGACGAATGATAAACGTATCCTGAAGGTTAATGGGAAATATTTAAAGAAATATAAGCCACGCCTGCAAGAGATTCGAATAGTAACAACGTCTCCAAAATATTATAAAAATGCCAAAATGGTGAGATAAGATGCCAAAATGGCGTTGTTCGAATATTACATATAAAAAAACCAAATTGTAATCAAATAAACACTGAAATTTAGAAATAAGAATTATTCTTCAGTCTGTTGAAGGTACTTCGAAAAGATTCAACTCTCTGTTGAGCGAAACACCTGGCTCCTTCCAAGGTTGCCACTTCTCCCTTGAGTTGTTCTGCAGTTTCCATTTCTGCAAGCCCCTGGTTGAGAAGCTCTTCGAATTGGTTACCAGCAGTATTGGTTTCGAAGGCTATTTGTTGTTCTTTAGCCTCTTTAACCTTCTGTTGAAGTTCTTGGATCTGCCTTTCCTAGAGAAGGATGGACTCAGCTCGAGCCTCATAATCAGTTTTCGCTTGCTTTAGATGCATAGCTTGATCCTCAGCTTCTTGAGAGAGTTTCGAAGCTTGTTCATAAGCAGCATCCATTGCAGTGCGCTTTTCTTGAACCTTTCTGGAAGCAGATTCATCTTGGAGAAGGTAACCAGTTACGTTGTCCAACAAAGATTGAAGATCGAACAAGATAGTACTAACTGGCAATGAGCAGGTACCAAGGTTGACTTTTGTAAGCAACTCCTTCATAGTGTAGCAAGCAGTGCTATCTTGTTTGAGCACTTCGAATATATCCACATTGAGAATTGTTTTCCTGATCTTGTTGAGAAGTACAATTCTTTCATCTGTGGGAAGAGGATAGCTAGTCGAACTTGTGCCAGCCCTAGCGAGTGGAATATCCCTTTGAGCCAGCTTCGCCTTCATGTACCCAATAGGGTCATTTCGTCTCAGGAGTGCAAGCTCCTCTTCAGTCATTCGAGACAAAGACGGTTGAGGGAGTTCCACACGTAGGGGAGTCACATCCATTTCAACCTCCATGGGTTTGTTGGTTGTGTCACCATCCCCTTCATTCATTTCGTGCTCATTATCTTCTTCTTCGTCATCCAAATCCACCACTTCGATGTCTTCTTTTTCGCTGCTATCTGCATTGGACTCTGTCCCAGCAGTCGAACCATCGTTGACACCCTCCTCCTCAGAATCTTCTTCTGCAGATTCTTTGTTTCTTTGACCAGAATCAGCTTTCTCTCCTTCAGCAGAAGTGTCATTTGGGTCCTCTTGAAGGGTTTCAAGAGGGGACTTTTGAAGAGAAGTTCTTTGTAAAGCCTCTGCAGATTCTTGAAGTGTTGTTTCATTTGTCTCTTTTAGAGGAGGGGAAGTACTCTGATCATCCTGCTGCTCAGAAGCCCCAGCCAGAACCGCCATATTGGAGGAACCTTTGTTCTGTACAAGGTTGCTGGAGTCTCCTTGAGGAGAGGAGTTGAGTGGAGCAGCAACTTTTGATGGTGAGGTCGAAGTGGTAGAAGCTGGATTTAAGATATGCTGCAAGGAACGAAATAATATTAAAAGCATGCACCAAGGTAACGAATAATTATTTTCCAAAAGTTTAAAGTTCAATTTACCTGTGGGCTCTCGGAAGAGAGGTTGCTAGCTATGCGTTCCAACATTACGTTGGAGGTCGAAGATGGAATTTTGGATTTGGGTGAGGGAGCAGCATCCCTGGAATCAAGTCCAGAGACACTAGTTGGTACGGTACTTTTCGAAATATCCTTCTTCTGCTTCTTCTTCGAAGCAGTTGCTAAGTTTCCGCCAGCCTTGGGATCTTCCCCAGTGGTGTTTGATTTTCGCTTCTTTGGAGTAGTAGGCGGAAGTTTGTTGGTCTGAAAAGATTTAAACTAAGGGTTAGATGAAAATCATGAAACATTAGTAAATTCGAAACATCAAAGCTAAGTGATTACCTGTGGAGTTGGAACACTGGTTGTTGTTGGTATTGTTGTTGTTGTTGTAGCAATGGTTGTTGTTTCGGATGGAGTCACATTGTCAGTGGTTTCGATAGAGGATTGAGAGGCGCTCCCTTCTTTCGACTTTGAAGCGGCTGCCTTTATCCTGCTGAAAATCGAAACAATTAAGGCAAAAGTTAAAGATATAGAAAATGAAAAACGTTTGGGATTTTTCCCAAGCATTCGCACCTGTGCCTTGATCAGATGTAATCGACATGGCAGAAAGGTCATAGCGAAGATGTCCTGGGAAATCGTGGAGCCAGTGTCGAGCCCATGTCACAGTCTCAGATGGCTTTGGTTTCTTATGAAGATACTTGAACATTTCTTTGCAAGTGAACCACCAAGGGTATGGAGGAAACCAAGCCAGAGACAGTTCTGAGGTAGGTAATCTAGGAAATTTAGGTGGATGCATTTCGAATGCCAACCTATACCTATCCTCAGGTGACAACCCTGAAGGAAGTTTTAACTTAGAAACTTTTTGTTTGAATTTTTCCTTCAAGGTCTCAGCCGCTTGATGCACAGTGGATTCCAAGCGCGTGGGATCATAAGTAGTTTCGAAATAATTTTGAAAAGCTTTAATCTCTTTGGCATGAGTGAACATACCTTTCTTGGTTGGTACCTGCACATCGAAGGCATCAATTAGTTTCTGCTGAATTGTAAGAGTATCGAACATATAAGTCTGATAAAACTTGGTCCACCATTCCAGAAACCCTTTTGCTGTAAGGTGGGTAGGTTCAAAGGTTATTAGCTCAAACTGGGCAAAGCCTTGGTATTGTTCTTGCTGTAATTTGGCTTCCCGTGCCTTGAAGGTTCGCCCAGAGGTAATGGCACTCTCAGTTTGAAATAAGGGTTCAGGAATTAGTTGGCATAAGCCAAACTGTCTCGAAACAAAATTTGGCTGGTAAGCGAAGAGGAAAATCTGATTCTTGGCAGGAGTTATTCTTGAGGAGATTAGTCTGGGTAGCAAGAAGGCTCTCCATACATCTTGAATCTCTTTGCTCTTGACAGCTTCTGAGAGAGCCATGGTGAACCATGAAGGTCCATGAGCCCTTGAACCATGAAGGTCCAGACTCGATTCCTGTATCTAGCCAGGGCACGTCTGAAGAGTTTGAAGATTCGATTCCTGTATCCAGCCAGGGCACATCTGTAGACGACTAATTCCAGACTCGATTCCTGTATCTGGCCAGGGCACGTCTGAAGAGTTTGAAGATTCGATTCCTGTATCTAGCCAGGGCATATCTGTTGACGACTATTTCCAGATTCGATTCCTGTATCTAGCCAGGGCACGTCTGAAGAGTTTGAAGATTTGATTCCTGTATCCATCCAGGGCATATCTGTTGACGACTATTTCCAGATTCGATTCCTGTATCTAGCCAGGACATATCTGTAGACGACTAATTCTAGACTCGATTCCTGTATCTAGCCAGGGCACGTCTGAAGAGTTTGAAGATTCGATTCCTGTATCCAGCCAGGTGTTGGCTGAAGATTTTGATAATATTAGTAGAAGCAAAACAAAGTGGACGTTTCGATTGAAATGAAACAAAATGTCATGTTTCGAAATAGCAGAAGCAGTGTTTCGAATGAGCATATCAAAGCTTGGAGCTTCGAGTGGCAATTATGAGAACATATCTAAAGAAGTCTCGAAATGACAACAAGGCTGTATCTAGGGAATGCGTTCGAAGCGAAGAAGTACCAAAACATTTGAAATTCAAATGCAAGTGGGATGTTCGAAATTTGAAATATATGCGCTGGAGCATTTGAAGACACGTGGAAGTAAGAGAGAGGCATTGCTCTGCATGGTCTGAACGTGGCAAAATCTCATAACAAGACCGTTATGGTCGAAGTAGTATAAATAGAAGTCTTAGCATTAGGATTTCGTGTGTCATATCTATTTGTACAAAAAAAAAAACTCAGTAAACATTCAAATTACCACATGGCCAGGGAAACGAATGCAAGAGCAATGTACGTATGATAACACCATATGCTTTTGATTTAATGAAAACTCTTTATCATTTCCAGTACTTTCCTTTGTCTTTATATCAATACCATTTACAAGTTTTTTGCATTTAAAAGTCTTTTTTATTCGAAGTCTTTTCATTGATGCCTTACATTTAAATGCTTTCTTTACATTTCAGAAACTGTTATATATTTTATGCCTTTATATTCAAGTTTTTATCCTTCGAACACCTTTTTCATTCAAAGTCATTTTACAGTTTTCTTGCATTAAACGCTTTCTTCATATTTCGAATCTTTTACGTTCCAGAACATCTTTTACATTAACTGTTTTTATAATTGGAAGCCATTTACTTGTCTTTTATACAGTTTTACATGTCTTTACAATTAACATTTATTCATGCAATTTAGTTTCACGCACATATATTTTGATTACACCTTTAGATCTTTAAGAGAGAAATCGAAATAAGTCAAACACCTACATAACATTCTAAATACCAATCATGAATACCTGTTCGATCATGAGAGTTACCCTAATGACCAACACGTCCTAGGATCAATCTAGTCGATCCTGCGAGTTACCAGAGAAATTGAATAACAGTCAGTAAGTTTATTCGATAGTTTGGAGGACTAGTGGTTGTTTACCAGAAATCACTGGAAACACCAGGGCACATCTGTAGACGACTAATTCCAGACTCGATTCCTGTATCTGGCCAGGGCACGTCTGAAGAGTTTGAAGATTCGATTCCTGTATCTAGCCAGGGCATATCTGTTGACGACTATTTCCAGATTCGATTCCTGTATCTAGCCAGGGCATGTCTGAAGAGTTTGAAGATTCGATTCCTGTATCCAGCCAGGGCATATCTGTTGACGACTATTTCCATATTCGATTCCTATATCTAGCCAGGACATTTCTGTAGACGACCAATTCCAGATTCGATTCCTGTATCCAGCCAGGGCATATCTGTGAGCGTTTTATTGTAGATTCGATACCTGTATCCAGCCAGGGTATATCTGCATAAAGAGTTTGAAGATCAACCGGTAGCAAGCCAGGAAGTTATCTTTCTTTCTCAGGTACGCAAGTTCTCGCTAAGGAATCTCTTACGCGATCGACACACAATTCCAAATGGCATCTATAAGCCCATTCCCGACAAAGTTCTGTCACACCTCCCGATGGCATCTATAAGCCCATCCTCCTACCAGCAGACACCAGATGACATCTTTAAGCCCATCACCAAATGGCATTTGTAAGCCCATTCCCTCTACCATCACATCACCGAGTGCAAATTTCCAGGCACTCTAGTGTCCAATCTCCTTTTACCTTCGAGTCGCGAAAGGCAAACTTGCCAATCTAACTCTTCAGGTTCAAGAAGATTGAACAGGGACAACTGTTGTACCCCAAAATTTTCCCTCGTATTTTTCCACAAGAAATCACAGCCTCAGACGTTTCCTGATTTTTCAGACTGGTCCAAGAATCGGTCAAACAGACTTTTCTCGTTAGTCAGACAAAAATTAGGGTTTTCATGGCTCTGGAACAGTTCAAACAGTTTGCTTAGGGTTTGGTTGATTTTGGCTCAGCTTTGATCAGGCGAACACTTCTTTGGCATTTGATTAGGAACTAGGGTTTTTGTGCGCGCATTCTTAGAAAGAATTAATCCCACGGTGCTTTTCAAGTTATTCCGAGATATGGACTGAGGCGTTTGGATTGAGTTTGCAATGTTTGACTAAATCAGTGAAAAGAGTCATTTGGATTGGGTTTGCAGTGTTTGATTAAAATCATTAAGAGAAAAGACATTTGGGCATGTGTGATCTGACGGTGCATTGCTTTGATTATTCAAAACGCCGGACGTTTATGGATTATTTATTATTCTGAGTTAAATGGTTGGAATTTATTTTCAATTATTATAATTTAAATAATTATAAATAATAAATAAACAATTGAAAAGAATAAAAAGAATTAATTGGTTAAAAGGAATTTTTATTCATCTTTAAATATTTGTTACAATTGTTATTTAAATACAAGTATTTATTTACAAAGTATTTATAATAATAATAGTTTCAACAATTAAAATTGAAATAAACTATCCTAAATTCCTAAGTCTTCAATTCTTCATCCTCCATTTGTTGCTATTTCTCTCCATTTGATTTTTTATCTGCAAAGAAAAGAAGAAAAAGTCAGTAGCAGATAAATAATTAAAAGCAGACAGATAAAAATTGGGTTCATCATTAAAAGCAAATGGCCGAGATCAGTTCGCCCTCTCTGCAAATCACGAGATTTCTCCCGGTTCACAAAGAGGGATGAATAATGTTTGCAAATTAAAGAATGAATGCACAAAATATACGAATTGCACATTTCAAATTGGCCAACCAACTGCATAGTTCAAAGCAAACAGCATGTACAACTATAAAAGTTCAAATTGCCAAACAAAGTCCAATGTCAAACTGAACAAAAAAACTGTCAAAAGAAGATATGGAAAGATAACAAGAGGCATAAAATCTGGAAGAAGTACAAAGTATGCAGAGAAAGATTAGTGTGCAAGCAAACTTTTCATTTCATCATTTCCCAAGCCAAATTGCTTTTTCAGTTAAAGTACATGATAAACATTATTTAATGTTTTAATTTGTACTGGAGAGAGAAGAAGAAAGAAAAGAGGTACATGCTTATAGGCTTTAGGCAGGAAAATATACAAGGACGGATATACCAGCATAGAAAAAAGGGAGGCAGAAATCACAAACAAAAGAGACCCCAAACAAATATACAGAGCTGCCCAAACCAGAAGCCTGAAGCCTTTCAAGCTAGAAGCAGCAAACTGGTAAACAGCATAAGCCTAACCTGCTGCAAACAACAAGTTCAAAAACAACCAGTAAACCCTGTCAAGCCTCAATAACCTGCATCAAGCCTTAACCGTCAATAACCTGCATCAAGCCTTAACCATCAATAAGCCTGCTGAAACCATTCAAACATCAAAACAAGCCTCAAGCTAAAGCCAAGATCTAAACAGCCAAAGCCTAAACTGATATCATAACAACACAAACTTTTCAAGCAATGTCCAAATCTGCCCAAACCAGAAGCCTGAAGCCTTTCAAGCTAGAAGCAGCAAACTGGTAAACAACATAAGCCTAACCTGCTGCAAACAACAAGTTCAAAAACAACCAGTAAACCCTGTCAAGCCTCAATAACCTGCATCAAGCCTTAACCATCAATAACCTGTATCAAGCCTTAACCATCAATAAGCCTGCTGAAACCATTCAAACATTAAAACAAGCCTCAAGCTAAAGCCAAAATCTAAACAGCCAAAGCCTAAACTGATATCATAACAACACAAACTTTTCAAGCAATGTCCAAATCTGCACAAACCAAGGCCTGTAACCTCACTTGTCCAAAACCTGCCTGAAACCTTTGCCAAAACATGAGGCTATAGCCTACTTCTCCATAAGCCTGAACCACTGTAAGCTTCAAACAAATACATGAACCAAATTGTCAACAACACAAGCCTAAGCATCATACCAAGTCATAACCTGTCAAAGGCCATAACCTTAAACCTGTAACGCAAGCAGGGCCAAGCCTAAAGCTTCAAAAACTTCAAGCCCTCAGAAAATCTTCATCACTGGGCTAACAACAACAACACAATAGCATTCAAACACAACTCAAAGTCAGAAACGAGGAAAAGAAGCATTTCAAGGCAACAGGGCAAGCATACCCAAGATCACACATTCAAGGCAATACAGGGTAAGGCCACAAACCCTCAGAGGAAGCCTCATCATAGGGCAAGCATTTCAAGGCATCAAGCTAGGCAACAAAGGCAGCAAGAAGAAGAGGATAAAGAAGCATAAAGGGCAAGCAAGCAAGAAAAAGAAAGAAAGTTATACTAGGTTTTCAGCTTATACATCACAAAACCTAAGAAGCCAAACACGAAATACCAGTCTCCAGCAAGCTAGTTCAAACGCTCAGCATCACCACCATCCCCTCGCCTTGGCCTCCGGAGCGCCTCCACGTCCGCCTCTTCCTCCGTCAAGGTAGTATTTCTCCCTTTTTTTTCTTCCACCACCTCAACAATAACAATATAAAGTCAAAACACTTAATCAGAACCAGTAAATCAGAACATGCAAGAAAGAAGAGTTTAAACCCTAACGCGAATGACTCAGAAAACGTTACCTTCGTGCCACATCGCTGAACGATCAATGGAAGAGAGAGGAGGTGATGATGGCGCTGGTGGCTAGGCAAGGGGAAGTTCATGCAGAAAGCTCAAAAGATGAAGAGGACGAAAGCAGTGAAGACGAAACCACAAACGGCGCCGCTGCTGTTACAAACCCTAAGCCTTTCCCCAAATGCAAACGAAACCCATTAACCCTAAAAAACAATTGTTGTGAGAAGCACACATGGGCCTTGCCCCATTCATCCTTAAGCCCAAAACGTGTTTCCAAGTGACACCCCCCTGGCTTCTATTCAAATTATGCTTGGGCCAAGACAAACCTCCCTAAGGCCCATTCTTGTTTTCTTAAAAAACTTAAAACATTTTTTTTCTTTTCATTTAATTTTGTTTATACATAAAACAATAATACATAATATAATTAAAACTTAAAACATTTCTTTCTTTTTTTAAAAATATCTTATTTGTACATAATTAATTAAAATACATTATTTTTAATGCCTAAAAGAATAGAATTTAAAACATTTTCTTTTTCTTTTAATTAATTTTTCTCCTTTGTACATATTTAACCAAAATACAAAACAAGAATACATGTTTAATAATTAAGTTAACATTTTCTAAAATCTTGTAAATAAATTACATATACACTTACACATACACGATACACCTACATTGATACATTTTATATTGCCTTTATCCTATACATTGATATACTTTACATTTGATCGCAATTCGATTTGGTTGTAATTATTTAAGTCTCATCCCTCATTTGTACATTTGAACCCCCACTCCCGGATACTTATTTGTAATAGCGTAGACTTTAAATTCCCGCAATTTATCGCTTTTGAATTATACCATAGTTAGACCTAGGGTTTGTATGTACATAAAATCAAACGCTAGATAACCTAATACAAGACAAATACATGAAATCAATACACAATCACACTTTCACCCCTAGGGTAATCCCGCTTGTTGCCTTCCAAAATGGGCCATGCTTGCACGTCGAGTTTCTTTGGCAAAACAATTCAAAATGATCATAAGTCCCTCGATGACGCTTTCGAAAGTTGCCTAAACGGAATGATCAAGTCCCTTCAAGCAAATTGCCAAAGACACTTGGCACCATTGCATTCATGGTCCATACGATGACCCGCGCCTGTCCCGTTAAACATCCTAAACGCAAGATTGTCCACCAAATTCAATGGTGGAACAAAATTGTTAAAAAAGGGGTTGAAAACATAGAGAAAACCTTTGAGTACAATAGGGGTAGACAAAACTCTTAGTTACTTGAAATCAACTTGCAAAAACACTTGCCTCCTTTTCAAAACCACACTCCACAAACACTTTCAAAACAAATTCTCAAAAACATTTGAAACATCTTTTCGAAAAGATACACACTTTTGTAAAACACTCAAACACGAGTCATTACATTGGTTGCCTAAGACAAGGCATCTTCTTCAAAAACATTTTCAAAAACACACACACACACACACACCACAATTTCAAGCAATTGAAAATCGAAGGCAAGTGATCTAAAACCAAGTAACTAAGAGCCCATGGATAACCATGGATGAAAAGGGTGCTAATACCTTCCCTTTTCATAATCTACCCCCCGAACCCACGAAACATCTCAAAAGGTTTTTCCTGTGCTTTTTTAACCTTTCCTTTAGGATAAAATAAAAAGTCGGTGGCGACTCTTGCTCAACCGAACAAGTGCGAATACAAACGCAAAAACACAAGTCAGTTCTCCCACCGTATCACAGTAAGCATTATGAGAAATGCTAGGTTCACACTACACTCTCTAACACAATCTTCTAACATACTCGAGTAATAATTATCATGCCATTCACATTTATTTATTTTATAGAATATATCTGCAACATCCTTGGATATGTAACACTGTAGCACTCTCCAGAAGCTCGTTCCAGTTAGTTTTATGCACTGTTATTTGCCACTATTCCAGTTTAAAACCCTTGTGACTGTTTTTGTAACATCTATATTGCAAGCTCTGACGTCTTTTTTGCAAGATTCAATCTCCCCCGTCTCATGCTATGTTGGACATCACCATATAGATCTGTCTCATGCCTTCCTTGTCGGGTGCAATATTTCAAAGAGCTAGTTGCTTGGGTTGGAAGGTATGAAATTAGAATGTGGTTCTTAAGTCGTGATTTTTTCATGCTTCAGAAATTATAGAAACGAAGATGTAACTTTGACTCTGGTTATTTCATTGGAAAAGCTTGTTTGAATTTTTAAACCTCGATGGGACCGGTCTCCAAAAAGTTGAACCACTCTTTATAAGTAAGGCAAGGCATTATTGATGTTTTAGTTTATTCCTCAAAGTAGTAAATTTCCTTTATGTACCCCACTTTCTGAAGAGTACTTCCAATTTGGACAGATGAATAAAATGTTCCAGTTAGCTTAGTTGCTGCAACACTTCTTCAACCCGATTTTGGAACCCCAGTGTGATACGGTGGGAGAACTGACTTGAGTTTTGCGTTTTGTATTCGCACTTGTTCGGTTTAGCAAGAGTCGCCACCGACTTTTTATTTTATCCTAAGGAAAGGTTAAAAAGCACAGGAAAAACCTTTTGAGATGTTTCGTGGGTTCGGGGGGTAGATTATGAAAAGGGAAGGTATTAGCACCCTTTTCATCCATGGTTATCCACGGGCTCTTAGTTACTTGGTTTTAGATCACTTGCCTTTGATTTTCAATTTGTTTGAAATGGTGCTTTTGTGTGTGTTTGAAAATGTTTTTGAAGAAGATGCCTTGTCTTAGGCAACCAATGTAATGACTCATGTTTGAGTGTTTTACAAAAGTGTGTATCTTTTCGAAAAGATGTTTTAAATGTTTTTGGAAGTTTGTTTTGAAAGTGTTTGTGGAGTGTGGTTTTGAAAAGGAGGCAAGTGTTTTTTGCAAGTTGATCAAGTAACTAAGAGTTTGTCTACCCCTAAATTTACTCAAAGGCTTTTCTTATGTTTTAAACCTTTTTAACAATTTTGTTCCACCATTGTATTTGGTGGACAATCTTGCGTTTAGGATGTTTAACGGGACAGGCACAGGTCATCGTATGGACCATGAATGCAATGGTGCCAAGTGTCTTTGGCAATTTGCTTGAAGGGACTATGATCATTTTGATAGGCGACTTTCGAAAGCGTCATCGAGGGACTTATGATCATTTGAAATGTTTTGCCAAAGAAACTCGACGTGCAAGCATGGCCCATTTTGGAAGGCAACATGTAGGATTACCCTAGGGGGTGCAAGTGTGATTGTGTATTGATTTCATGCATTTGTCTTTGTATTAGGTTATCTAGCGTTTGATTTTATGTACATGCAAACCCTAGGTCTAACCATGGTATATTTGAAAGCGGTAAATTGCGGGAATTTAGAGTCTACGCTATTACAAATAAATATCCGGGAGTGGGGGTACAAATTTACAAATGGGGATGAGGCTTTAGGAGCGTAGTGTCCAAATAATTACAACCAAATCGAATTGCGATCGCAAATATAATAAGTATCAAATGTATAGCATAAAGGCAATGTAAAAGGTAACAATGTTTGTGTGTATTGTAAATGTGTAAGTGTATGTGTAAATGTATGTGTAAATGTATGTCAACGTATTTGTGTATTGCGTATGAGATTTATTTACAACTGGAAAAATGTTAATTTAATAAGAAAATTAAGTATTGTTAACTTAATGAAAAGAATTAAATATTTTGTTTATTTAATTTTTGCATTCTTGTATTTTTGTTTAATATGTACAAAGAAAGTATTTTTAGAAAAAAGAAAAGTATTATCTTAAGAAAATTAACATTTCATGTATAAAAATTTAAATTAAAGAAAGTATAAGTTTAATTGTAATTTTATATGTTTCAATGTTTTTTATGTACAAAATCTTAATTAAGAAAAAAAGAAATGTTTTAAGTTTTAGGAAAAATTAATGTATTAATTATTTATGTATAAATAGGAAAACAAAAATGTTTAAAAATTAATGTTTACGTTTTAAAATGTAACAAATAGTGGAATTTGTATAAAAAGATTTGTTTAAAGAGAATTTTTAATCTATTAAATTAATCTAGTATTTGTATGTTCTTTTTAATATAACTAAATAAAAGATAATTTTAGTATAAAATGTATTAGCTTAAGTTATGTAAAAAATGAAATGGTAAAAAAACAAAAAGATGTTAAGTGAATGGGCCAAAGAGATTTAGGGCCCAATCAACAAACAAAGTAGTAAGAAGAAAATGGGGAGGGGTGCAGACGTAATGGGCTTAAGGCAAACGAAAGGAGAAAGCCCAATATGCAAGTTGATAATTTTCGTTTAGGGTTGCAAAATTTGGGACAGCTTAGGGTTTGTGAGAACGGCGCCGTCGTCGCTTTGCTTCGTCTTTGTCATCTTCTTCGTTCACGCCAAGCGCCTAGATCCAGTCCTTCGCCCAAGCCACCAGCGCCACCACCTATATCTCTTTCCTCCATAGTTAGAGCACAGTGACCTTACGAAAGAAGGTTTGATTTTGACGCTTTATACGTTTTTACATTTTTTGCATGCTTATTTTCGTTTTGGATTCTGACTTTAAACTTGGTTATTGTGGTTTCTGTTGAGGTGTACAAAATTAAGGGAAAGAGGTTATACTACCTTTGTCTTCTGGAGATGGAGGAGAGATGGAGTTTGGAGGTGCTCTAGGCGGCTGAGAGCGAAGGGAAACGGTGTTGAGCTAACTCCGGTAACCACGACACTCTGTGTCTTTCTTTGCCTTGTATCTGTTGCCTAGCTTGCTTTTTCCTCTTCTTCTTGTTGGCTTCGTATGTTAGCCTTTGATGATTTTTGCCCAGTGATGAACCCTAGGTTCTGAGGGCCTGAACTCTTTTTCCTCTTCTTCTTGTTGGCTTCTGTATGCTTCTGTATGCTTTGACTCTGAAACAAACTGCCTTTGCAATCTTCTTTTTCTCTTCTTCTTGTCTCTTTGTCTTGCTTACATGCTTCGTATGCTTTAGCTTGATGCCTTGAAATGCTTCCTGTTGTACCCCAAAATTTTCCCTCCCATATTCTTCAAAGTTTTGACAAGCATCACCTCAAATGGTTCAAAGTCTACTCAAGGGTTGCACAGTCCAAAGGCCTCATAAGCCAGTCAAAATTAGGGTTTTGGTTCCTTCAAGGAAGTTGAGGCTTTCAAGGGCTCAATCAAGTCCCAGATGCTCATATACATTGTCAAGCACCTACATGCCAAGTTTCAAGGCTCACAAGGTCAAGTTGCACAGTCAAAAACCCTAATTGCTTCACAGTCAACTGCAGGGGCAAAACGGTCATTTGGCAGTCAAAAGTCAAAATTTTTTGTCAACATCTTATTTTGAAGCCACAATCATCATTTGATCAATTCTTGATCATGATTCCACAAGCATGGCTCAAAAATCATCAAGATGCAAAAGTTTCTATTTTTGGACAGCTGAAAAGTCAACTGTAACTTGACCAAGGCATAATTTTTTCATGGTTCATCAGAAAAATCCCATCCAATGCTCATTTTGAAGGGGAGGACATTTCCTACAATTCATATTCACATTACAAGTCCAAGAAATGCTCTCACAAAAAGTTATCAATTTCAACATTATAGGTCATTTTCAAAAGTCAACAAAAAGGCACTTTAAGTCAAAGACCATAACTTGAGATTGGTAAATCAAAATGACATGGGACCAAAGGAATTGGTTAGAGGACTTCAAAAAATTTCCAAAATGTCCAAGAACATGTTCATAGCTTCAAAATTGAGCAAGATATGCATTGGAGAAGTTGGGAAATTTTTGTGAAATGGCCAAAGTCAACTATCCTTGAAACTTCATTTTTGACAAAAAGGGCCCACTTTTTCCACTTGGTTCAGCTTGGCCATGCCTCCCATGTGTCCCACGATTTATTTCAAGATTAAAAATTAATTTTTCCATTTTTATTTAATTTTATTTGATTTAATTCATTTTAAATCTTTAAAATTCAAATAAAAATCAAGAAAATTAAATAGAGGATATTTTGTGGCTTGAATAGCTTTGATACACCATGAAGCACATACCAAACTCGTGCAAGACCTATTTCAAGCATAGAAATTCAAATTTGAAGCAAATATGGCAAGTGTTTTAATGGTGTTCATGGTAAAATCAAAACTTCATTGCAAAGGCTTAAAGGTCCATTATTCTGATTGATTCTCATTACAAAACATATGTGCAAGCCTTCTATATCAAAAACACGACCTAGAACACTCAGAGACAGCACAAGCAATTTCAAATTTTCAAAGGAAAAGTGACAAACTGAAAACCTATTTGTAGCGCAATTCAAAGCCTCTTTTGGATTCAAACAGCTTGCCTGAATCTCCAGGAGTCTATTGCTATCAAAAACGAGCCCTAACACCATCAGAATCGAAGCACACAACTCATACGGTTTGCATATATTTCCAAATCTACATATCATATTCCATGCGTTTTTAATACATTCTCTTGATTGATTTGTGTTGCTGACATCTTCCCAAAGCTTTTGGCATTGTCTAATTTCATTATCACGTACAGAATCATGACTTGCCATTAAAACACTTTAGGGTTTTTAAGGTTTAGAATTGGGGCTTTTGCTATACTGTAAAATCAGGATTCCAAACATATATGGTCAAACTCAGCATGATGAGACGAACATGATGGATACCTCACGCCCTTTTTATGTTACCCCTATTTCTATTCGCTATTTTCTGTCATTGCATTTAGTGGGGGTTAAAAACCCCTGCTATCTTATTTCTATTTTGCAGAAAAGAGGAAGACGATGATGAGGTGGCTGTGCGTGTGTGGTTGATTCAAACCACGCGCGCTCTTTTTTATTTTTCAGCATATGGCGTGTTTACTTGATATAATGTTTGTTTCTCACTCTACTTACAAATGCGCCTAAGTGATGCAGTGGTGGAAGACGTGGCTTGTAATCTCTGGGACCTGGGTTCGATTCCCAGGTCCCCCCATAATTCTCATATTATTTTTTTCAAGGCATTCCTGTGCAGATTCTCAAATGATGAGCACCATAAACCTCATCCAAGAGCCAACCAAGTGTCCACAGATGCAGATCCAAAGGCCTAGAAAGCAAGAACACCATGCTCAGGAGTCAACAGCGCTCCACTCAATCCAAGAAGTCAAACGAGCTGAAGATTCAAATGGGCCAGGATTCAACAATGCACCTCCTATTTGGCCCATACCCCCTGCCTTTGGTTTATTCTTTTCTATTCTTTTTTATAGTTTCCAATTTAATTATTAACCCTTTTAATTATTTTTATTATTAACTATTAACTTAACTAATATTTTTTATAAAAAAAAAAAAAGGAACTAACATCATTATTATTATTATTTTATTTTGTAAATAAATATTAAATAAATTAGCTTTAATTAGGCAATTTTAACTTCTTTTCTTAATAATTAAAATAGATCTAGAATTAGGTAAAATTAACTTTTAATTTTATTTCTTTTTATTTTTTATTTTATTTCATAAAAACATAAAAAATACAAAAAATATTTTCTTTTAATAAATTAATTAATTAGTTTAATTATTAGTTACTAATTTCACTTAATCACAAAAAAGGACAAAAAAATTCAATTTCTTTTCTTAAAAGGGTCAAAACCCTTAGGACGTTCCCGATTTAATTTTTATTCGCGCGCATTTATTTATTTTGATTATTTATGTATCTGTACAGAGTATGTAATAGTTAAATAGGTTTACCGCTTTATTTAAGTTCTCGTACTTATTTACCAAAACGGGTCTTTGTATTTTTGGCGATGTATAGACCCGCGCCTTGTAATAGCGTAGGATTTATATTTCCGCAATTTACTTTCCGCACCTCCTAACTGCTAATATGCCTGCAAGAATGTATGTAAATAAAACAATCCGTAGCTCACAAAATAATATGTACAAAAACATTAACTGAATACAACATACAAAGCACATGCCACTCCTAGGGTACGCTTCACTCGTCGCCTCGAAACGTGGTCATCAAGTATAGGGTGTCTTAGAGGTCGCCCTTCTGTCCAAGAGATCCAGTCGCCTCGAAACGGTTGCCTCGGATAAAAGGATCTAGGACATTAGGGTTACTTCTAAGGTGTCCTACCGTTGCTTCGGTGACCACACTGTCCCGATAATCGAATTGACCCGAATACCTCCAACGATGGTGCTACCTACCTCTCAATGGTGGGATAGCGCTATCTAAAGGACTCTTACACAGCTTAATTCCTTAGGGTAGGTAGATGACTCATGGGTACTTGCTCTCTTCAAAAACAAACAAAACAACTTTTCACACTTCACACTTTCTAAAAGTTTTCAAACAATACTTCATACACTCTTGAGGACAGATACAAGAGTTACTTAGAAGTCTTTCAAAACAAACTTTTTCAAAACCCACACACACTTGAAAAGCAAACAATTTTTGAAAACATAAGAGCAAGTACCTAAGAGCCCGTGGATAACCACGGATAGAAAGGGTGCTAACACCTTCCCTTTCTTTAAATCTACCTCCCGAACCGAGAAACATTCTCGAATAAGGAATTTTGATGTGCTTTTGTCCTTTCCATGTTGGAGAACATAAAAGACGGTGGCGACTCTTGCTTACCGCGACATTTAGCGAAACCAGCTTAAAAAACAGTCAGTTCTATTTCCACCGATCACATAACTGGCGACTCTGCTGGGGATTTATTTAAAAGTGAGGTGTACCTTAGGACTAAGATCACTTGTGTTTTCAATTGCCTGATTTGTTTGCTTTAAATATTGTGGGCCTGTTTCGGGAGTTTCATAGATCCTAAACCCGGATCTGGGGGATACCTTTTAGAAAGTAGCAACAAACTGTGAGGGAACTGTGCGGGGTATACCGACATGGTTGAAGCAGTTTGCTACGTTGATGTGGCACTTTGGTGAGTACCGGTAACCCTTGAGTCCAGTCAAGGAGAGTACGGGGCCGCCGCGTGGTGTCGTGAAGCATCAACTGACCTTAGGAACCTTAATTGAACCATCCTGGCCTCTTTAGGGGTAGTGAGATAACTGACTTTGGTGCAGTCTGAAGTTGGTTGATACTCGATACTACACTCATTGAGGGCTGTTTTCTTGGGATATTTTGATCGCCAGTTCAGTGGCTAAATCAAAACAATGAACACAGAAAACAATCCAATGATATTGAGCTCCTTAGAACCCGGTTACTTTTGATAGGACAGGTCTTAACCAACCAACTTCAAGAGGGTAGTACCCCAAACTTCATGCCGGCCTAAACTCTAAGGGCTGTCTGGTGTGACTTGTATGCCTTATCATGTTTGCATTTTGTGAATACTTGTGGTGTGCTTTTATCATAACATCATAACATCATAACATCATAAAATATCATATGCATTTACTAACCACTTCAAGGGTTCGAATCTTCATCTTTGTTCTTATTTTGTAGGACATGGAAACTATCCGCAGAAAGACGATTTTGGTCAACCTTGTAAGGGTCCCTCCTCAGCTTAAAGAGCTTACCTCCAGGATTCCCGAGAACTCTTCATTCAGTGAAAGGCATGGTAGACTCATCAGCTTGGTCAATACCAACATTGAAGAGGATATGGTGAAAGTGTTGTTCCAGTTCTTTGACCCTCTGCACCACTGTTTTACTTTCCCGGATTATCAGTTGGTGCCTACTTTGGAAGAGTTTTCTCAACTTCTGGGGATTCCCATCCTCAGTCAACTACCCTACAACGGTACGGAAAAGGAGCCCAAGCTTGAAGAGGTAGCCAAAGCATTACACCTACAGCCATCTGATATCAAGGGGCATTGGGAAGTTAGAAGTGGTATCAAAGGGTTCTTGGCCAAGTTCCTGTTTGAGAAAGCACAAGAATGTTGGAACTCCCTTGACCTACAAGCTTTTGAAGAAGTGGTGGCACTCCTCGTCTATGGGTTGGTGTTATTCCCTAATCCAGATCAGCTTATAGATATCAATGCTGTCAAGATCTTCATGTCCAGGAATCCTATACCTACGTTGCTTGGGGACATCCTTCACTCATGTTACACTCGAACCATGAGAAAGAGAGGTGTTCTCATGTGCTGCACTCCTCTCCTGGCAAGGTGGTTTATTTCGCACCTTCCACAATCAGTTTTGAAGAACGAGCAGGGTTTGAGATGGTCACAACGGTTGATGACTCTTACACATGATGATATACATTGGTGTTCTCGGTCCAGAGAGAATGTCACTATCATTGATCGTTGCGGAGAGTATCCTAATGTTCCTTTGCTTGGAATCAGAGGAGGTATTACTTACAACCCCTGTCTGGCTTTGAGGCAATTTGGATATGCTCGGAGGGATGGCCCTCATGATATGTTGATTCCTGACATAGTTTTTGACTTCGACAACGATACGCAAGGACTTCTCCAGAGATTCATCAGAGCTTGGAGGATGCCCAACAGAGTAGATAGAAAGACGCTGGGGCATAAGAACTCCATCTCCCTGGAGCCTTATATCAAGTGGGTACGAGCCCTCTCCCAGAAGCTGGTGATGCCATATCCTCATGTTCTCCCCGTGATCAAAGAGCCAGTGTTGGAAGGAGAGGTGCCCTACACCATTCAACATCCTGACATGCCTACCTCCTGGGAAGAAATGCAGAAAAGCTGGATCCAACTCAAGGAAGAACGGAATTCTCTTGAAGCCAATCTACATGCCAGTGAGAAGAAGGTCTTGGAGCTCACCCGCCTACTGCACGAGGAAAAGACTCTCAACACTTACATTTCTCCAAAGAGGATGCGCGGTGTCTTTTGGGATTAATTATTTTGTAATGTTTTGCCCATGAGGCCCTGATGTACTGAACAAATTATTTCCTAATAAAAAGTGTGTTCTTTTTTGGCTACAACGAATTTGAACTTTCGAACCCTTGAATGCATTGCATAAATAGCATATCATGCATCATGTGCATAGCAGGTACCTTTTTTTTTCTACAGGTTGCTTAATCTTCTTCGCTGTTTATTTCAGCACTCAGTCATCATGAATCCTGAACCAACTACGGAGCAAGCTATCAAGGCCCTCCAGGCCCAGAACGCCCAGTTTCAGGAAATGGTCATGAACTTGGCCCAAAGACAACAAGAGCTGAAGGCTTTGCTCCTGAAGAAGAAGAAGAAGAAGAGGACTGTGTTGTTCAACACTGGGCGCAGACTCGGGAATACACTACAAAATGAAGCTGAGAGGACTACTCCATCTGTTGGGGAAGGCAGTCACCAAGAGAGAGAGGTGCCTAGTCCTGTGGTCTCTGACACCGAGACAGACTTCAATGATGAACAGTACCCTCCTGCTGAGGACCGGTACAAACAGCTGGAGGACAGGTTAAATGCTATGGAGATTCAACGTGTGCCTGGGTTGGATTTCGGAGACTTGGGGTTATCTTCTGGGGTGGTGATCCCGCACAAGTTCAAGGCGCCTGCCTTTATGAAGTACGACGGGGCTTCCTGTCCTAGAATGCACCTCCGCTCTTATGTAAGGAAGATCCAGCCTTACACAGCAGACAAGAACTTATGGATCCATTTCTTCCAGGAGAGTCTTTCAGGGACTCACCTCGAATGGTTCTATCAGCTGGATGGAACCAACATTCGTAACTGGGAGGACTTGGCCACTGCTTTTTATAAGCAGTATCAGTACAATTTCGACCTCGCTCCCACGCATGCCCAACTCCAGGGTATGTCACTGGGAACGGGTGAAGGTTTTAAAGAGTACGCGCAAAAGTGGAGAGACCTGGCTGGAAGGGTGCAGCCACCTTTGACTGACCATGAGCTCGTTAACATGTTCTTGGGGACCCTGTCTGGTCCTTTCTTCAACCATCTGATTGGGAATTCTTCTGCTGGGTTTACAGATTTGATCTTGACCGGGGAGAGGATTGAAGCTGGTATCAAAGCTGGAAAGATTCAAGAAGCTGCACCTGCTGATGCTCATAAAAAGCCTTACAGTGGGAAGAAGGAGTCCAATGCTGTGCATGGTAAAAAGGGTCGCCATGATCAACATGTAGGGGCAACCCAGATCTCTAATCCTAGGCCTGCTCAACAAGGACATGGGCAGCAACGTAAGGAGGTCGCACCCAAGAGACAGTTCACTAAGATCAACATGTCACTGGATCAAGCGCTACAGCAAATGCTAAAGGCAGGGCTGATTACCTTAAGGGCTCCTCTCCGAAATCCAAACACTTCTGCTCCTAACTATCATCCCAACGATAGGTGCGCATACCATTCTGATAGCCCGGGGAATACTACAGACAACTGTTGGGCTCTGAAGAACAAGGTCCAAGACATGATTGACGCCGGAGAGATTCAGCTTAAAGCACCAGAGACTCCAAACATAATCACTGCTCCTTTGCCCAATCATTGAAGGCTTTTGTTTATTTGAATTTCCGAGTTGTAATTCTTGCTTACACAAACAATTAATGTCATAGCAAACTCTTTTATTTCATTAATGCACTACATATGTCTGTTTTTGAATTAATCCAATTATTTTCACTATATTCAAATTGCTCTCATTTTTTTTTTGTGATGATCAACGCTCGGTTAATAATTCTAAGTCTCTTGAGGGAGGATGACGAAAACGATACCACGATCCTTACAGTATGTTTTTGAACAGACCCCGCTGATGAGGTACAGGCATTGTTTCAATTCCTAAACACTGGAGTTATAAGGATGATAATCCCTCGTCAACCCCTTCGAGCCAAAGAAGTAGGAGTTTTTCTTTTCACAAAAATTTAAACCCTTAATCATAACCTGGGGCAGGGTAGTCTTCTCAGTTGATCCAGGTACACAACGAATGGCATCAAAAGAAGTCCTCCTGAAACAAAATACAATGATGGTCCCGAATAATCATAAAGACAGGAAGTCATTATATCTCAAAAAATAAAAGCCCAATAAGTCAAAACCTATGAAGGAGACTTACAAAACTGGGGCATCCCTCTGACTGTAATCACGAAAGAAACAGTTCAAGCAAAAAACAGGGATAACAGATCAAAAGAGAAAGAGGTCCTACAAACCCTCAACAAAAAGAACTGACTGCCTGTTCAAAATAAACTGTCAGCATCCGAACCATCATTGGAATATCAGGACAAAGACTCAGACAAGGTCTAACGCACGATCAGCCGAGTTTAGGGTCGAAGAACATCACGAAGAGCGGGTGGGTACAAATAAATTTGAGCCTTTATCCTTTGTTTCTTAAACCGTGAACCAGGCCACATTATAACCCTTAAAAGTCCTAGCTGAAGCATGGGTTAGTTCGAAAGCATACTGTTACAAAAGGTATCCTGACTCCTTAAGGCTTACTGTAAAATACTGAGTTGACATCATATTTTTACAAAACTCACTTGCTTTTACAAAAAATGCATTTTCGAAAACTTCAAGACAGACATGAGCTTTGCATTTTAATATAACATTGCTTGCATATGACTATTTGTTTGAACAACATAGAAGTTCGCACGACGAATTTCTAATGAACAAAAGCACCATCATCTGGGGCAGTCCAGTCAAGATTCGGAGAATCTCTCAAAAGGCCAACCAGCTTGGGGCAAATCTCCATCTGGATCACTTGGGGCATTGGACGATCAAACGAAGATCTTCTGGTGGTATGACAATGCAACACTACTGACAGGGGCACCTCCCTACATCCTGAGAGCATGGACATAGTCGAAAAAATACTACGCATAATCAAAGACCCGCTAGGTTGACACACCTAGGCAAAAATAAGGGCTTCTCGGCGAACCAAAAGGGTTCGGGCAAAATAAGGGATGAAAACGAAAAGATCTGTACACCCGGCAAGCCGAAAACCTGAAAAGGCGGCTTGGGCAAAAATGGGTATCCCGGTGGACTGAAAACCCGAAGGGGCGGTCCAGGAAAAAGTTAGGGATTAAAGCGTACGACTATGTCCTGTCATCTCGTCACTTGCCTACCAAAAAAGAAGATTTTCCAATCGGCAGTCATCAAGCACCTCCATATGAAGGAAAATTGCAATCAAATAACGCAACAGAATTAAAATTTTCCTTAGCGATCCTTACGAATGAGCATGGTCAGTGATAGAAACATTTACCTCTTGTGGCGATTCAGACCTTTGATGTTGTGATCACAAGCGTTGATGAAGAAGAACGCCTCTACTCAGTCCACACGAACAGATCGCTTCCGGTCACAGTGCTAGCTGATCACGAACGGAAACCTTATGAGTGAGAGAGAGAATCAAAAACGAAATTGCTTCATCACAAGGGATCTATTTATAGAATCACTTGTGTGGGCTACAAACTAAAAGCCCAATTAAGGTTGTAAGCTAAAAGCCCAATTAAGCTTATGGACATCATACCTTATGATGTACCATATATCACTTAACCACGTGGTACCTTACCACTTTCCGTATTACACTTAAGTGCACCGTACCTTACGGTGTTCCTTATTTATTCTATCTCTCATCAACCTGTCCTTATGTGTGTGACCCTGTAGGTTTTCGCGACGTTGGCAATTATATTAAATCACACATTTAATATAATAAACAATGAGCGGTATCTAGCAACACATCACTGTTACCCAAGTCACAAAAATGTCATGTGATATGACCAAACCTTTTCCGTGATAATATTTGTGTTGTACAATTACCCTTTTGCCCTCATGTCTATATTGAACACAAGGCATACACTGTGTCACCCTTGTCCAGTTCAATATTGGGCCCTTAGACATTTATCCTGTTATGCAGGATGAGCAAATTCCATCTGGGTCACTCATGTCCTTTAGCATGCTTTGTGAAGTACCCATCAACCGTCTTTATAGTCATCCAGTTACGGATGACGCTTGATCAGCAATAAAGTACTTGACTCTACATCTAGGGTCCATAGTGGTTTCAGGTCGAAGGGTGGTATACACCATTATCATCATGAGAATAACTTATGACACTTTGCATAACATTCTATGTAGTATTCTCATAGCGGGTCAATCCAGTATAAATATTACTCCTAATATTCATACCTATGTCAAGACTTGATAACTCCTTATCTATGATCCATGAGATGTGATCATCAATCTATCTTCATAATAATCTTAATGCTTTAATGTTATCCCACTTCACATTAAAGCTTGACTACGGATATTTTAAGAATAGTGTCTTATGTTTAATGGGATCTCATGATTAAGTCACACTTAACATTTCATTAAACAAATAAACCATTCTAGGGACTTTATTATTTTGGAAAGCAAACATAATAAAGAAATTCCTTTTATTATTAATAAATAATTCGATACAAGTACCAAAAGTATTGGCCTCTAGGGCTTACACCAACACCACAGGTATCTTCTCCCACAGAAGCTGGGGCAATAAGAATTGTCTGAACTGTACAAGTTGGGCTGTCCTCCAGATACCAAGGTAAGTTCGGTTGAAGAACATAACCAAGATGCCTCCACTCCCCGAGAGCAAGACAAGATCAGCAATACTCTCCCCCTAGCAGAGTTGGTCTCCCATCAGCCCTCACAAGGCACAATATCCCTAGCAAGTCAGCGATACCCTCCCGAAGCAGAGTTAGACTACGGTCAACCCTAAAGAAGTTGGGTATCCCCAGAAGATCTCAACATTCCCCAGCGGAGTATACAGATGTTCCTAAACAAGCATCCCCGGCAGTCTTAATACAAGATTGTTCCCCGGCGGAATACAGACACCCCAGTGGAGCCATTCCCCAGTACAGTTCAAAAGTCTCCCCAGGAGAGTTGAATCAATCTCCCCAGTAGGAAGCTTATCCCCAGTAGATTCTGGAAGCTTATCCCCTACAGAGTACGGACGCGTCTCCCCGACATTATTCAAAGGTTATTCCTCACCAGAGCTTATAACTGGGTTATTCTCAGCTAAAAACCACGGAAAGATCGTCCTCGGCGAAGTTCTTCCTATCCCCAGCGGAGTTCATCAAATTCCTTAACAAAGCTCATCAGCGGTATCCCCAGTGGAGTTATCATCAAACCTCAGCGAAGTATCTCTTCCCACAGAGTATTCCCCGCAGAGTAATCTCTTCGCCAAGTTTATTCCCTAACGGAGTCACCTTCTCCTACCGGTTTATTCTTGCAACCATCATCCCCAGCGGAAATGAAGAACTTCACTCTTCAACATCAGCCCAGGATTTAACTTCCCGGTATTCGTCAAGGATTTATTTTCCTAGACGAAAATACATTCATAGACATATCACATTTTCATACATCCTGCTTACATACATAATGCATACATATACGTATCATATTACATAATCTCATTTATTTTGAGAACATCATGACATCATGCATTTCATACATCATGACATTGCATACAACTGATGTTTTGCCTTTTCAGGAAAAAGGTCAATCCAAAGATAATTACTATCAACTGTCGCAATTCCAGATTCGATACCTGTATCTAGCCAGGGCATATCTATTGACGACTATTTCCAGATTCGATTCCTGTATCCAGCCAGGGCATGTCTGAAGAGTTTGAAGATTCGATTCCTGTATCCAGCCAGGGCATATCTGTTGACGACTATTTCCAGATTCGATTCCTGTATCCAGCCAGGGCACGTCTAAAGAGTTTGAAGATTCGATTCATGTATCCAGCCAGGGCATATCTGTTGACGACTATTTCCAGATTCGATTCCTGTATCCAACCAGGGCACGTCTGAAGAGTTTGAAGATTCGATTCCTGTATCCAGCCAGGGCATATCTGTTGACGATTATTTCCAGATTCGATTCCTGTATCCAGCCAGGGCACATCTGAAGAGTTTGAAGATTCGATTCCTGTATCCAGCTAGGGCATATCTGTTGACGACTATTTCCAGATTCGATTCCTGTATCCAGCCAGGGCACGTCTGAAGAGTTTGAAGATTCGATTCCTGTATCCAGCCAGGGCATATCTGTTGACGACTATTTCCAGATTCGATTCCTGTATCCAGCCAGGGCACGTCTGAAGAGTTTGAAGATTCGATTCCTGTAGCCAACCAGGGCATATCTGTTGATGACTATTTCCAGATTCGACTCCTGTATCCAGCCAGGGCACGTCTGAAGAGTTTGTAGATTCGACACCTGTATCCAGCCAGGGCATGTCTGCATAAAGAGTTTGAAGATCAACCCCTGTAACAGGCCAGGTAATTATCTTTCTTTCTCAGGAACGCAAGTTCTCGCTAAGGAATTTTTTACGCGATTGACACCTGGATGGCATCTATAAGCCCATCTCCACAACTATCCATCACAGTTCCAAATGGCATCTATAAGCCCATTCCCGACAAGGTTCTGTCACACTTCCAGATGGCATCTTTAAGCCCATCCTCCTATCCACCATCTCTCCAAAAAGGCATCTGTAAGCCCATTCCCGCTATCACACTGCTGATACTCTACTATGTGAGTGCAAATTTCTGGGCACTCTAGTGTTCAATCATCTTCCACCCTCGGATCACGAAAGGCACACAAGCCAATCTACATCCTCAGGTCTAAGAAGATTGAACAGGGGCAACTGTTGTACCCTAAAATTTTCCCTCCAATATTCTTCAAAGTTTTGACAAGCATCACCTCAAATGGTTCAAAGTCTACTCAAGGGTTGCACAGTCCAAAGGCCTCCTAAGCCAGTCAAAATTAGGGTTTTGGTTCCTTAAAGGAAGTTGAGGCTTTCAAGGGCTCAATCAAGTCCCAGATGCTCATATACATTGTCAAGCACCTACATGCCAAGTTTCAAGGCTCACAAGGTCAAGTTGCACAGTCAAAAACCCTAATTGCTTCACAGTCAACTGCAGGGGCAAAATGGTCATTTGGCAGTCAAAAGTCAAAAAATTTGGTCAACATCTTATTTTGAAGCCACAATCATCATTTGATCAATTCTTGATCATGATTCCACAAGCATGGCTCAAAAATCATCAAGATGCAAAAGTTTCTATTTTTGGACAATTGAAAAGTCAACTGTAACTTGACCAAGGCATAACTTTTTCATGGTTCATCATAAAAATCCCATCCAATGCTCATTTTGAAGGGGAGGACATTTCCTACAATTCATCTTCACATTCCAAGTCCAAGAAATGCTCTCACAAAAAGTTATCAATTTCAACATTATAGGTCATTTTCAAAAGTCAACAAAAAGGCACTTTAAGTCAAAGACCATAACTTGAGATTAGTATATCAAAATTACATGGGACCAAAGGAATTGGTTAGAGGACTTCAAAACCTTTCCAAAATGTCCAAGAACATGTTCATAGCTTCAAAATTGAGCAAGATATGCATTGGAGAAGTTGGGAAATTTTTGTGAAATGGCCAAAGTCAACTATCCTTGAAACTTCATTTTTGACAAAAAGGGCCCACTTTTTCCACTTGGTTCATCTTGGCCATGCCTCCCACGTGTCCCACGATTTATTTCAAGATTAAAAATTAATTTTTCCATTTTTATTTAATTTTATTTGATTTAATTCATTTTAAATCTTTAAAATTCAAATAAAAATCAAGAAAATTAAATAGAGGATATTTTGTGGCTTGAATAGCTTTGATACACCATGAAGCACATACCAAACTCGTGCAAGACCTATTTCAAGCATAGAAATTCAAATTTGAAGCAAATATGGCAAGTGGTTTAATGGTGTTCATGGCAAAATCAAAACTTCATTGCAAAGGCTTAAAGGTCCATTATTCTGATTGATTCTCATTACAAAACATATGTGCAAGCCTTCTATATCAAAAAAACGACCTAGAACACTCAGAGACAGCACAAGCAATTTCAAATTTTCAAAGGAAAAGTGACAAACTGAAAACCTATTTGCAGCGCAATTCAAAGCCTCTTTTGGATTCAAACAGCTTGCCTGAATCTCCAGGAGTCTATTGCTATAAAAAAACGAGCCCTAACACCATCAGAATCGAAGCACACAACTCATACGATTTGCATATATTTCCAAATCTACATATCATATTCCATGCGTTTTTAATACATTCTCTTGATTGATTTGTGTTGCTGACATCTTCCCAAAGCTTTTGGCATTGTCTAATTTCATTATCACGTACAGAATCATGACTTGCCATTAAAACACTTTAGGGTTTTTAAGGTTTAGAATTGGGGCTTTTGCTATAATGTAAAATCAGGATTCCAAACATATATGGTCAAACTCAGCATGATGAGACGAACAGGATGGATACATCGCGCCCTTTTTATGTTACCCCTATTTCTATTCGCTATTTTCTGTCATTGCATTTAATGGGGGTTAAAAACCCCCGCTATCTTATTTCTATTTTGCAGAAAAGAGGAAGACGATGATGAGGTGGCTGTGCGTGTGTGGTTGATTCAAACCACGCGCGCTCTTTTTTATTTTTCAGCATATGGCGTGTTTACTTGATATAATGTTTGTTTCTCACTCTACTTACAAATGCGCCTAAGTGATGCAGTGGTGGAAGACGTGGCTTGTAATCTCTGGGACCTGGGTTCGATTCCCAGGTCCCCCCATAATTCTCATATTATTTTTTTCAAGGCATTCCTGTGCAGATTCTCAAATGATGAGCACCATAAACCTCATCCAAGAGCCAGCCAAGTGTCCACAGATGCAGATCCAAAGGCCTAGAAAGCAAGAACACCATGCTCAGTAGTCAACAACGCTCCACTCAATCCAAGAAGTCAAACGAGCTGAAGATTCAAATGGGCCAGGATTCAACAATGCACCTCCTATTTGGCCCATACCCCCTGCCTTTGGTTTATTCTTTTCTATTCTTTTTTATAGTTTCCAATTTAATTATTAACCCTTTTAATTATTTTTATTATTAACTATTAACTTAACTAATATTTTTTATAAAAATAAAAAAAAAAGGAATTAACATCATTATTATTATTATTTTATTTTGTAAATAAATATTAAATAAATTAGCTTTAATTAGGCAATTTTAACTTCTTTTCTTAATAATTAAAATATATTTAGAATTAGGTAAAATTAACTTTTAATTTTATTTCTTTTTATTTTTTATTTTATTTCATAAAAACATAAAAAATACAAAAAATATTTTCTTTTAATAAATTAATTAATTATTTTAATTATTAGTTACTAATTTCACTTAATCACAAAAAAGGACAAAAAAATTCAATTTCTTTTCTTAAAAGGGTCAAAACCCTTAGGACGTTCCCGATTTAATTTTTATTTGCGCGCATTTATTTATTTTGATTATTTATGTATCTGTACAGAGTATGTAATAGTTAAATAGGTTTACCGCTTTATTTAAGTTCTCGTACTTATTTACCAAAACGGGTCTTTGTATTTTTGGCGATGTATAGACCCGCGCCTTGTAATAGCGTAGGATTTATATTTCCGCACCTCCTAACTGCTAATATGCCTGCAAGAATGTATGTAAATAAAACAATCCGTAGCTCACAAAATAATATGTACAAAAACATTAACTGAATACAACACACAAAGCACATGCCACTCCTAGGGTACACTTCACTCGTCGCCTCGAAACGTGGTCATCAAGTATAGGGTGTCTTAGAGGTCACCCTTCTGTCCAAGAGATCCAGTCGCCTCGAAACGGTTGCCTCGGATAAAAGGATCTAGGACATTAGGGTTACTTCTAAGGTGTCCTACCGTTGCTTCGGTGACCACACTGTCCCGATAATCGAATTGACCCGAATACCTCCAACGATGGTGCTACCTACCTCTCAATGTTGGGATAGCACTATCTAAAGGACTCTTACACAGCTTAATTCCTTAGGGTAGGTAGATTACTCATGGGTACTTGCTCTCTTCAAAAACAAACAAAACAACTTTTCACACTTCACACTTTCTAAAAGTTTTCAAACAATACTTCATACACTCTTGAGGACAGATACAAGAGTTACTTAGAAGTCTTTCAAAACAAACTTTTTCAAAACCCACACACACTTGAAAAGCAAACAATTTTTGAAAACATAAGAGCAAGTACCTAAGAGCCCGTGGATAACCACGGATAGAAAGGGTGCTAACACCTTCCCTTTCTTTAAATCTACCTCCCGAACCGAGAAACATTCTCGAATAAGGAATTTTGATGTGCTTTTGTCCTTTCCATGTTGGAGAACATAAAAGACGGTGGCGACTCTTGCTTACCGCGACATTTCGCGAAACCAGCTTAAAAAACAGTCAGTTCTATTTCCACCGATCACACTTCCCCTGTGTTTGGTTGCCTTGATGATTAATATGGTTGCTTGTTGATATGCTTCTTTATCCTCTTCTTCTTGCTGCCTTTGTTGCCTAGCTTGATGATGATTGATATGTTACCTATGATGAAATTTTTCTGAGGCTTGTTTGCTTGCTGAGTATAGTTGTTGATGTTGGTTTGAGTTGCCTCGTATGCTGGATACAGTTGCTTGTTGATTACCCAATGATGAACTCTTTGAGTTCTGAGGGTTTTGAGTTTCTTTGGAATGCTTAGAAAACAGGTTATGGGCGTGAGGCTTATGCAACTTAGAAGTTTGTAAGCTTTGACATGATTTGGGTTTTTAATCAGGTAAGATTTAAGGCTTGACAGGTTAATGGTTTAAGGCTTGATGCAGGTAAGGCTTGACAGGGTTTACTGGTTGTTTGCTTTGGTTGGAAGCTTGACCAGGTTTCAGGCTTATGGCTTTGAAGCTTTAGCAGGTTTAATGCAGGTTTAATGCAGGTTTATGGTTTTTAGGCTTGGTTTGATAGGTTATGGCTTACTGGTTTTCAGGCCATGTGTTTATCTGGTTTGAAGGCTATGGTTTTAAGGTTGAAAGGCTTAAGGCCCGAACAACTTATGTTGTGCTTTCAGGCTTCAGGCTTGATGACTGGTACAGGTTTTAGGTTTCAGGCAGGTTTTAGGTTGGACAGTTTTTTGTGTTTTTGTGAACTGGTTTGGAGGTTTGAAAGGCTTGGAGGTTTCTTTTGTTTGTGATTTCTTTTTGTTTTTGATTTCTGCCTCCTCTCCACTGTTTTATTACAGTCTCTTTTATATATTTTCTTTCTCAAGCCTAAAGCCAGTAAGCCCATCTTCTTTTTTCTCTTCTCTCTCTCTCTAGTACATTTAAAGCATTAAAAAATGTTTATGTTTGTACTTTTTCTGAAAAGGCAATGCTGGAAAATGATGATTTGAAAAGCTTGCTTGCATATGTAGTTTAGCTCTGCATACTTTATCTCTTTTCCATACTGCCTGCTTCTTTGTGACAGTACTGAGTAGCCTTTTGTTTGATATCTTGATATCTTTCCATATTTTGGACAGTTTGACAGCTTTTTGGATAGTTTGAATGTGAACTCAGTTTGGACTTTGTAGTTCTGTTTGGATTTGGACTTTGTTTATGCCATTCAGTTTGAGACTTTTGGGCTATGCAGCTTTGACAAACTTTGACTTTGTGCATTTTACAACTTTGTGCATTTCATGTTTTATTTTGCAAACATTTTTCACCCCTCTCTGTGAACCAGGAGAAATCTCGTGATTTGCAGAGAGGGCGAACTGATTCTAGCCAGTTGCCTTTAATGATGAGCCCAAATTAACTGTTTTCTCTTAATTTCAATTTATCTGCTTCTGACTTTTTCTTTTGTCTCTTGTTTTGCAGATGAAAAATAAATGAGCATCAAGGGAGCATTGGATAGAAGAATGAAGATTAGGAAGCTTAGAAAAAATTAGGATAGTTTTTTATTTCATTTTAAATATTTGTAAAATTATCATTGTAAATACTTTGTAAATAAATACTGTATTTAAATAATAATTGTAACAAATAAATTAAAGATGAATAAAATCTATTTTTTACCAGTTAATTCTTTTTCTTCTTTTCAATTGTTTATTTTATTATTTATAATTCTTTAAATTATAATAATTGAAAATAAATTCCAACCATTTAACTTAGAATAATAAATAATCCATAAACGTCTGACGTCTTGAATAATCAAAGCAATGCACCGTCAAATCACACATGCCCCAATGTCTCTTCCTTTTACTGATTTTAATCAAACACTGCAAACTCAATCCAAATGCCTCTTTTCACTGATTTAGTCAAACACTGCGAATTCAATCCAAATGCCTCAGTCCATATCTCGGAATAACTTGAAAAGCACTTTCTGAGAATGTGCGCACAAAAACCCTTGTTCTTGATTAAAAGTCAAAGAAGCGTCTGCCTGATCAAAACCTGGGCCAACTCAACCAAACCTTAGCAAACTGTTTGCACCGTTCTAGAGCCATGAAAATCAATGAAAACCCTAATTTTGTCTGACTGACGAGAAAAGTCTGTTTGACCGATTCTTGCGCCAATCTGAAAAATCAGGAAGAGTCTGAAGCTGTGATTTCTTGGTGGACAAATACGAGGGAAAATTTTGGGGTACAACAGTTACCCTTGTTCAATCTTCTTGGACCTGAAGAGTTAGATTGGCAAGTTTGCCTTTCGCGACTCGAGGGTAAAAGGAGATTGGACACTAGAGTGCCCAGAAAATTTGCACTCGGTGATGTGATGGTAGAGGGAATGGGCTTAAAGATGCCATTTGGTGATGGGCTTAAAGATGCCATCTGGTGACTGCTGATAGGAGGATGGGCTTATAGATGCCATTTAGAAATGTTTGTTGAGGAGGATGGGCTTATAGATGCCATCTGGAAATGTTGAACTGCATGTCCTTGGTGAGTGGACGAGTATCAGAAAGGTATCCATGTTTTGGAACGTCTCTGAACTGGGGGTCTGAACAAGCAATAGATTGACATCCGTGTTTGGAGGATCCGTAAACTGCTTTCAGGAGTCTTGAAGTGGAGAAGGAACCGGTGTGGGGTTTCCTGATGATGAGTCCGTGTGAAACTGCATCTGGATGAAACTGGAATAAGTATCAGAATGTCGTCGTGTCTGGGTCACATCTGTACTATTTCTGGATGAGTCTGGAATAAGTTATCAGAATGTCGTCATGTCTGGGTCACATCTGAACTATATCTGGATGAATCTCGGAAGATGATGATTTTTTTTGTCTGTTGACTGCTCTTTCCTGAAAAGGTAAAGAGTTAGTTGTTATGCAATGTTATGATGCGTGATGCAATGTATGTTACATTAATGTTTATAGTATGGATGTGATGAATGCGCATGTAAGATGATGAGCTGTCTTGCTGGGGATAGATGAATCCTGGATAGCTGGAGATAAAAGAATCTTGATTGCTGCTGGGGAAAATAAATCCTTGGCTGCCGCTGTGGAGGGAAAGAATCTTCTGATTGCTGTAGATGAGAAGTCCTGGGACCAATGTTGGAGAATCAGGAGCTTGGGTTGTATGCCAAGCTACTGGGGAATCCTGTCTTGAGGAGATCTTCACCGGAGAATATTCGAATATTCTGTGAGATGTTGAGAATGAGAGTCTTCGCTCTGCTTGGGGATTGATAATTGGGAGTTTTAGCTCCGCTGGGGATATTGAAACTTGATTGAGGGGAGTTAGCTTCTGCGAAACTCTCTGGCTGGGGATTGCTAGAATCTTCTGATTGCCGCAGGTGTTGATCTGGAATAAGTTACTGAATGTCGCCATCTCTGGGTCACATCTTGAACTGTCTCTAGAAGCAAGTCTGAATAAGTTACAGAATGTCTCCAAACCTGGGTCACATCTTGAACTATATCTGGATGCAAATCTTGAATAAGTTATAGAATGTCGCCAAATCTGGGTCACATCTTGAACTATATCTGGAAGAAAATCTGAATGAGTTATAGAATGTCGCCAAATCTGGGTCACATCTTGAACTATATCTGGAAGCAAATCTGAATGAGTTATAGAATGTCGCCAAATTTGGGTCACATCTTGAACTATATCTGGAATGAAATCTGAATGAGTTATAGAATGTCGCCAAATCTGGGTCACATCTTGAACTATATCTGGAAGCAAATCTGAATGAGTTATAGAATGTCGCCAAATTTGGGTCACATCTTGAACTATATCTGGAATGAAATCTGAATGAGTTATAGAATGTCGCCAAATTTGGGTCACATCTTGAACTATATCTGGAAGCAAATCTGAATGAGTTATAGAATGTCTCCAAATCTGGGTCACATCTTGAACTATATCTGGAAGAAAATCTGAATGAGTTATAGAATGTCGCCAAATCTGGGTCACATCTTGAACTATATCTGGAAGAAAATCTGAATGAGTTATAGAATGTCGCCAAATCTGGGTCACATCTTGAACTATATCTGGAAGCAAATATGAATGAGTTATAAAATGTCGCCAAATATGGGTCACATCTTGAACTATATCTGGAAGCAAATTTGAATGAGTTATAGAATGTCGCCAAATCTGGGTCACATCTTGAACTATATCTGGAAGCAAATCTGAATGAGTTATAGAATGTCGCTAAATCTGGGTCACATCTTGAACTATATCTGGAAGCAAATCTGAATGAGTTATAGAATGTCGCCAAATCGGGGTCACATCTTGAACTATATCTGGAATGAAATCTGAATGAGTTATAGAATGTCGCCAAATCTGGGTCACATCTTGAACTATATCTGTAAGCAAATCTTGAATAAGTTATAGAATGTCGCCAAATATGGGTCACATCTTGAACTATATCTGGAAGCAAATTTGAATGAGTTATAGAATGTCGCCAAATCTGGGTCACATCTTGAACTATATCTGGAAGCAAATCTGAATGAGTTATAGAATGTCACCAAATTTGGGTCACATCTTGAACTATATCTGGAAGCAAATCTGAATGAGTTATAGAATGTCGCCAAATCTGGGTCACATCTTGAACTATATCAATCTTCTGAGGTGATAAGGAAATTGTTGAACACTTTTGACATTCGAATGCCCCAAGTGATGATGAAGGAGTCTTGAATCAGATTACTCTGCGAATTGAGAGATTTCTTGAAATCTTGACTGGACTGCCCCAGGTTAACTGAACTTTGAAAGATCTGTTGAAACCTTGACCGGACTGCCCCAGGTTAACTGGATGGTGACATGTGAAGCCCCTTGTTGATAGGAGATTTTTGTAATGGACGTGTCATTCTTCTTGAAGTGATCTTACTTACTGAGAGAGTTTTCGTTCCTCTGAACATTCGCCGTATGAATTTCTTTGCTGTCAAACAAATAGCCAAATGCAAACAGTGATATTCAAGCAATGCAAAGTTTATGTTTGTCTCGAAGTTTTGAAAAATGCGTTTTTTAGCAGAAAACTTTTTATAAGACAAGTCAACACAAGATTTAGAGCAAAGCCTTACAGGAGTCAGGATACCTTTGGTAACAGTATGCTTTCGAACTAACCCCAGCTTCAATTAGGACTTTTGAAGGGTTGTAACGTGGCTTGGTTCACGGTTTAAGAAACAAAGGATAAAGGCTCAAAGTATATTTGTACCCACCCGCTCTTCGTGATGTTCTTCAATCCTAAGCTCAGTTAATTGTGCGCCGCACTCTATTCGGGTTTGGAACGACTTTTTGGGTGATGGTTCACCAGTTGAATTGGGAGACAGTCATCATCTCCTTTTTTCTTTGCAACATTTTTCATGTTGTTGAGGATTTGTAATGACCTCTCTATTTTGATTTTGATTTGTTATCCCTAACTTTTGCCTGACTGTTCCCGTTTTTGAGATTACAGTCAGCGGGATGCCCCAGATTTCTTAAGCCTCCTTTACAGGTTTTTGGCTTGGTGGGCTTTTTCTCTGTTTGAGAGATTGACTGCCTATGTGATAGGGAACCACCCTTGTCTTTTGATTCCAAAGGAATGCTTTTCTTTTGACGTTGTTCGTTGTGTTACGAACTGAGAGTTTGCGACTTCAATGCGCATCTCTTTTTTTGAATTAACTGAGATACTACCCTGCCCCAGGTTTATATCAAAGATTTTGATTGTTTAGAACAGAAAACTCCTACTTCTTTGGCTCGAAGGGGTTGACTAGGGATTATCTTCCTTATAACTCCAGTGTTTGGGAATTGAAAGAAATGCCTGTACATCATCAGCAAGGTCTGTTCAAAAGCATACTGTATGAGATTATGGTATTGTTTTGTCATCCTCCCTCTAAAGACTTGCAGCTTTTTATCAAGAGTCAAATATCATAAAGAAAAGCATAAGAGTAGTGAAAACGAATGGATGAATTCAAGACAAACATATGCAATGCATTAATGAAACAGAGTTTAACATTAAAAGATAATTGTTTGAATGACAAAAGATATTACAACTTTGAAAATTCAAAAAGAAAATAGACAATCTCAATGAGCTGGCATAGGAGCAGTGATCATGCTAGAGTCTCTGGAGGGTCAAACTCGATCTCCTTGGCATCGATCATGTCTTGGATTTTGTTCTTCAGAGGCCAACAGTTGTCGGTGTCGTGTCCCGGACTGTCAGAGTGGTATGCACACCTTTCATTGGGATGATAGGTAGGAGCAGAAGTATTTGGATTCCGGAGGGGATCCCTTAATGTAATCAGATCCCTTTTCAACAAGTGTTGCAGTGCTTGAGATAGTGGCATGTTGATGTTGGTGAACTGCCTCCTAGGTGCGACTTCTTTACGCTGATGCCCCTGTCTTTGCTGAGCAGGTGCAGGATTAGAGATCAGGATTGCCCCTACATGTTGGTCATGACGACCCTTTTGACTGCTTGCGGCATTGGACTCCTTCTTTCCGTTGTAGGGAATCATCTGAGTATCCGAAGAGGTAGTTCCTTGGATCTTTCCACTCTTGATGCCTGCTTCGACCCTTTCGCCGGTCAGTATCAGCTCGGTGAACCCAGCTGAGGAGCTTCCAATTAAATGATTAAAGAAAGGCCCTGTCAAAGTTCCCATGAAGATGTCAATCAGCTCTCTATCAGTTAAAGGAGGTTTCACCCTACCAGCCAAATCTCTCCACTTTTGGGCATATCCCTTGAAGCTCTCGTCGGAACCCATGGTCATGTTCTGCAACTGCATACGAGTTGGTGCAAGATCAGCATTGTACTGATACTGCTCATAGAACGCAAAAGCTAAGTCCTTCCAGGTGTGGATGCGAGAACTCTCCAATTGATAGAACCACTCCAGTTGAGCCCCTACTAGACTTTCTTGGAAGAAATGGATCCAAAGCCTCGTATCAGCTGTGTATGGTTGAATCTTGCGGACATAAGACTTTAAATGCATCTTAGGGCAAGAAACTTCGTCGTACAAAGCAAAGGTAGGGACTTTGAACTTTGAAGGGATGACCAATCTAGGAACCATACCCATGTCTCCTAGATCCAAGCCAGGTATTTGTTGGATCTCCATAGCATTGAGGCGATCCTCCAACTCTTTGTACTTGTCATCAACGAGAGGATATTGTTCTTCGGAGTAGTCAGCTTCCTCTTCATCAATCTCCACATTGTGGTTTTCTTCAAGACTACCCCCTGTGTTGGATGGAGTTGCAAGGTCTTGGGCTTTAGGTCTTCTCCTCAAGTTCAGGATGCTGGCTGTCTTCTTGGACTTCTTCTTCTTGTCTTTGAGAAGAAGGGCTGTCAGATCCTCCTGCCCTTTACCCATAGCCAGCAGCATTTGTTGGAATTGAGCATTTTGAGCCTGGAGATCTTTCACTGTTTGTTCCATATCCATCTTACTGAAATAAACAGTAGGAAGAATAAGGAAACCTGAAAAGGAGAAACCTGCTATGCAATGATATGTATGATATATATGCAATGTTTTCAAGGATCTCTTGGGGTAAACACAAGAGAATGTTAGAGGTTGAACTTCGATCTTTGATTGGAGAACTATGCATTGGTGGATGTCTTTCCACGAGAATCAAGCTCACCATGTCAAGTGGGTCATAGCCACTGATTCAAGTTGTTGCACTTGATCTTTGATTGGAGAACCTTGCACCGATGGATGTCTTTCCACGAGAATCAAGCTCACCATGTCAAGTGGGTCATAGCCCCTGATTCAAGTTGTTGCACTTGATCTTTGATGGCATTTGTTAGAGGAGAAACCCTACTGCCCTTAGGTAGACGTCTGGTTCAACGTAACCCTGCATCAAAAGAACCCTCGAGATCCTTGAAATGGTTATGGAAAAATACTATGGTATGATGTTATGATGTTATGTACATGTATGCGAAAGCAAGTAAGTGTATATACAGGTAATCATATTCACACAAAGAAAACAAGTCCTTAGGTTTAGGCTTGCATGAGGTTCAGGTACTACCCTCTTTCAGTTTCGTTAGTTAAAACCTGTCCTATCAAAAGTAACCGGGTTCTAGAGGATCTCAATATCACTGACTACCCTCAATCGGTCATAACTCCAGCATCGCTATCTTTTCTTGCGGCCGGAACCATCGCGAGAGTTTAGCCTCAATGAGTGTAGCATACTGCTACTGTTCTATGGCCAAGTTGGGTCAATTTAGAGTTCTAAGGTCGGTTGGTGCTTAATGACTCCTTAGAAAACCCATATTCTCCTCGTTTCAACACAAGGGATATCGGTACAGACCAAGGCGCCACACCAACGTAGCCACTGCTTCACCCATGTCGGTATACCACGGACAGGTCCCTCACAGCTTATGCTACCTAAAAAAGGTATTCCCCAGATCCGGGTTAGGATCTATGAAACTCCGATGCAAAGCCCATAAATATAAAAGCAAACAAAGCAAGCAATTGAAAAACAAAAAGGTGATATAAACCCTAAGGTAACCCCACTTTTAAGTTAATCCCCAGCAGATTCGCCAGTTCTGGCGATACGGTGGGAGAACTGACTTGAGTTTTGCGTTTTGTATTCGCACTTGTTCGGTTTAGCAAGAGTCGCCACCGACTTTTTATTTTATCCTAAGGAAAGGTTAAAAAGCACAGGAAAAACCTTTTGAGATGTTTCGTGGGTTCGGGGGGTAGATTATGAAAAGGGAAGGTATTAACATCCTTTTCATCCATGGTTATCCATGGGCTCTTAGTTACTTGGTTTTAGATCACTTGCCTTTGATTTTCAATTTGTTTGAAATGGTGCTTTTGTGTGTATGTTTGAAAATGTTTTTGAAGAAGATGCCTTGTCTTAGGCAACCAATGTAATGACTCATGTTTGAGTGTTTTACAAAAGTGTGTATCTTTTCGAAAAGATGTTTCAAATGTTTTTGGAAGTTTGTTTTGAAAGTGTTTGTGGAGTGCGGTTTTGAAAAGGAGGCAAGTGTTTTTTGCAAGTTGATCAAGTAACTAAGAGTTTGTCTACCCCTAAATTTACTCAAAGGCTTTTCTTATGTTTTAACCCTTTTTAACAATTTTGTTCCACCATTGTATTTGGTGAACAATCTTGCGTTTAGGATGTTTAACGGGACACGCGCGGGTCATCGTATGGACCATGAATGCAATGGTGCCAAGTGTCTTTGGCAATTTGCTTGAAGGGACTATGATCATTTTGATAGGCGACTTTCGAAAGCGTCATCGAGGGACTTATGATCATTTGAAATGTTTTGCCAAAGAAACTCGACGTGCAAGCATGGCCCATTTTGGAAAGCAACATGTGGGATTACCCTAGGGGGTGCAAGTGTGATTGTGTATTGATTTCATGCATTTGTCTTTGTATTAGGTTATCTAGCGTTTGATTTTATGTACATGCAAACCCTAGGTCTAACCATGGTATATTTGAAAGCGGTAAATTGCGGGAATTTAGAGTCTACGCTATTACAAATAAATATCCGAGAGTGGGGGTACAAATTTACAAATGGGGATGAGGCTTTAGGAGCGTAGTGACCAAATAATTAAAAACCAAATCGAATTGCGATCGCAAATATAATAAGTATCAAATGTATAGCATAAAGGCAATGTAAAAGGTAACAATGTTTGTGTGTATTGTAAATGTGTAAGTGTATGTGTAAATGTATGTGTAAATGTATGTCAACGTATTTGTGTATTGCGTATGAGATTTATTTACAAGTGGCGAAATGTTAATTTAATAAGAAAATTAAGTATTGTTAACTTAATGAAAAGAATTAAATATTTTGTTTATTTAATTTTTGCATTCTTGTATTTTTGTTTAATATGTACACAGAAAGTATTTTTAGAAAAAAGAAGAGTATTATCTTAAGAAAATTAACATTTCATGTATAAAAATTTAAATTAAAGAAAGTATAAGTTTAATTGTAATTTTATATGTTTCAATGTTTTTTATGTACAAAATCTTAATTAAGAAAAAAGAAATGTTTTAAGTTTTAGGAAAAATTAATGTATTAATTATTTATGTATAAATAGGAAAACAAAAATGTTTAAAAATTAATGTTTACGTTTTAAAATGTAACAAATAGTGGAATTTGTATAAAAAGATTTGTTTAAAGAGAATTTTTAATCTATTAAATTAATCTAGTATTTGTATGTTCTTTTTAATATAACTAAATAAAAGATAATTTTAGTATAAAATGTATTAGCTTAAGTTATGTAAAAAATGAAATGGTAAAAAAACAAAAAGATGTTAAGTGAATGGGCCAAAGAGATTTAGGGCCCAATCAACAAACAAAGCAGCAAGAAGAAAATGGGGAGGGGTGCAGACGTAATGGGCTTAAGGCAAACGAAAGGAGAAAGCCCAATATGCAAGTTGATAATTTTCGTTTAGGGTTGCAACGTTTGTGTTTCATTTGGGACAGCTTAGGGTTTGTGAGAACGGCGCCGTCGTTGCTTTGCTTCGTCTTCGTCATCTTCTTCGTTCACGCCAAGCGCCTAGATCCAGTCCTTCGCCCAAGCCACCAGCGCCACCACCTATCTCTCTTTCCTCCATAGTTCGAGCACAGTGACCTTACGAAAGAAGGTTTGATTTTGACGCTTTATACGTTTTTACATTTTTTGCATGCTTATTTTCATTTTGGATTCTGACTTTAAACTTGGTTATTGTGGTTTCTGTTGAGGTGTACAAAATGAAGGGAAAGAGGTTATACTACCTTTGTCTTCTGGAGATGGAGGAGAGATGGAGTTTGGAGGTGCTCTAGGCGGCTGAGAGCGAAGGGAAACGGTGCTGAGCTAACTCCGGTAACCACGACACTCTGTGTCTTTCTTTGCCTTGTATCTGTTGCCTAGCTTGCTTTTTCCTCTTCTTCTTGTTGGCTTCGTATGTTAGCCTTTGATGATTTTTGCCCAGTGATGAACCCTAGGTTCTGAGGGCCTGAACGCTTTTTCCTCTTCTTCTTGTTGGCTTCTGTATGCTTCGAATGCTTTGACTCTGAAACAAACTGCCTTTGCAATCTTCTTTTTCTCTTCTTCCTGTCTCTTTGTCTTGCTTACATGCTTCGTATGCTTTAGCTTGATGCCTTGAAATGCTTCCCCTGTGTTTGGTTGCCTTGATGATTAATATGGTTGCTTGTTGATATGCTTCTTTATCCTCTTCTTCTTACTGCCTTTGTTGCCTAGCTTAATGATGATTGATATGTTGCCTATGATGAAATTTTTCTGAGGCCTGTTTGCTTGCTGAGTATAGTTGTTGATGTTGGTTTGAGTTGCCTCGTATGCTGGATACAGTTGCTTGTTGATTACCCAATGATGAACTCTTTGAGTTCTGAGGGTTTTGAGTTTCTTTGGAATGCTTAGAAAACAGGTTATGGGCGTGAGGCTTATGCAGCTTAGAAGTTTGTAAGCTTTGACATGATTTGGGTTTTTAATCAGGTAAGATTTAAGGCTTGACAGGTTAATGGTTTAAGGCTTGATGCAGGTAAGGCTTGACAGGGTTTACTAGTTGTTTGCTTTGGTTGGAAGCTTGACCAGGTTTCAGGCTTATGGCTTTGAAGCTTTAGCAGGTTTAATGCAGGTTTATGGTTTTTAGGCTTGGTTTGATAGGTTATGGCTTACTGGTTTTCAGGCCATGTGTTTATCTGGTTTGAAGGCTATGGTTTTAAGGTTGAAAGGCTTAAGGCCTGAACAACTTGTGTTGTGCTTTCAGGCTTCAGGCTTGATGACTGGTACAGGTTTTAGGTTTCAGGCAGGTTTTAGGCTGGACAATTTTTTGTGTTTTTGTGAACTGGTTTGGAGGTTTGAAAGGCTTGGAGGTTTCTTTTGTTTGTGATTTCTTTTTGTTTTTGATTTCTGCCTCCTCTCTACTGTTTTATTGCAGTCTCTTTTATATATTTTCTTTCTCAAGCCTAAAGCCAGTAAGCCCATCTTATTTTTTCTCTTCTCTCTCTCTCTAGTACAGTTAAAGCATTAAAAAAATGTTTATGTTTGTACTTTTTCTGAAAAGGCAATGCTGGAAAATGATGATTTGAAAAGCTTGCTTGCATATGTAGTTTAGCTCTGCATACTTTATCTCTTTTCCATACTGCCTGCTTCTTTGTGACAGTACTGAGTAGCCTTTTGTTTGATATCTTGATATCTTTCCATATTTTGGACAGTTTGACAGATTTTTGGATAGTTTGAATGTGAACTCAGTTTGGACTTTGTAGTTCTGTTTGGATTTGGACTTTGTTTATGCCATTCAGTTTGAGACTTTTGGACTATGCAGCTTTGACAAACTTTGACTTTGTGCATTTTACAACTTTGTGCATTTCATGTTTTATTTTGCAAACATTTTTCACCCCTCTCTGTGAACCGGGAGAAATCTCGTGATTTGCAGAGAGGGCGAACTGATTCCAGCCAGTTGCCTTTAATGATGAGCCCAAATTAACTGTTTGCTCTTAATTTCAATTTATCTGCTTCTGACTTTTTCTTTTGTCTCTTGTTTTGCAGATGAAAAATAAATGAGCATCAAGGGAGCATTGGATAGAAGAATGAAGATTAGGAAGCTTAGAAAAAATTAGGATAGTTTTTTATTTCATTTTAAATATTTGTAAAATTATCATTGTAAATACTTTGTAAATAAATACTGTATTTAAATAATAATTGTAACAAATAAATTAAAGATGAATAAAATCTATTTTTTACCAGTTAATTCTTTTTCTTCTTTTCAATTGTTTATTTTATTATTTATAATTCTTTAAATTATAATAATTAAAAATAAATTCCAACCATTTAACTTAGAATAATAAATAATCCATAAACGTCCGACGTCTTGAATAATCAAAGCAATGCACCGTCAAATCACACATGCCCCAATGTCTCTTCCTTTTACTGATTTTAATCAAACACTGCAAACTCAATCCAAATGCCTCTTTTCACTGATTTAGTCAAACACTGCGAATTCAATCCAAATGCCTCAGTCCATATCTCGGAATAACTTGAAAAGCACTTTCTGAGAATGTGCGCACAAAAACCCTAGTTCTTGATTAAAAGTCAAAGAAGCATCCGCCTGATCAAAACCTGGGCCAACTCAACCAAACCTTAGCAAACTGTTTGCACCGTTCCAGAGCCATGAAAATCAATGAAAACCCTAATTTTGTCTGACTGACGAGAAAAGTCTGTTTGACCGATTCTTGCGCCAATCTGAAAAATCAGGAAGAGTCTGAAGCTGTGATTTCTTGGTGGACAAATACGAGGGCAAATTTTGGGGTACAACACCCAGAAACTCAAACTTACATTACTTATCTAAGGTAATTTAAGCATTTTTTCTTCTTCTGAGCTGAACCCAGCTAGAGTTTTGGTTACAACTGGTTGGTTGCTTCAAAACAGTGGGATCTAGCACGACTTTTAGTTTACAATATATGAAAAGATCTGCAATTGTATTAAAGTCGACATAGTTGAAGTTTAGTTGGAGTGATGATTTGAACAATGTACTTTTAGCAGTCAAATAAAGAGTTATTAATTTATTAATAATTATTAATTTAAAGAGTTTCTAAGTAATTATACTGTGCATGTTAAATTGTAATCTAATGTGTCGAAACTATGTGTCGAAAAGATTTGATTTGTTTTAGATTTAAATAGATTTGATTTAAGTTTAGAATAAATTAGATTTGATTTAGTAACAAAAAAATATTTTTGGCTTTGCGCTTAGGGTGTAAGCTCAGTTATAAATAGAGGGAGTAACCCATATTTTTGTAAGCAAGTCAATCAAGTCATTCACAGTATTTTGTAGTTGCAAAGTGAATAATAAAGTTTTCACAGTTTGTGAGCACAGAGAAACTCTGCAGAAATTATTTGTCTTGTCTTCTTTTCTTTGTTTGTCTCATAATTAAATTGTCATTGTGGTAGAAATTCAACATAGACTTTGGTGGATTTTCAATATCTGGTATCAGAGCTTTGTTTCGATTCAAGGGAAGTGTCAATCAAGAACGATTGAAGAATTCACGATGACAAGTTATGGGAATGCAAATTATCCAGCAACCCTACCAATTTTGAAAGTTGACAACTATGAGAATTGGTGCAAACAGATTAAAGTCTTATTCAGGTGTCAAGGTCTTCGAAACCTTGTAAAAGATGGAGTCGAAGCGCTTGGAGAAAACGCTTCAGAAGAAGAAAAGAAGAAATACATAGAATCTGAGAAGCGGATTTATAAAGCATTATTTATAATTCATCAATGTGTCAGCCCAGACAATTTCGAAAAGGTTAGTGATTCAGAATCTGCAAAAGAAGCTTAGGAAATCCTTGAGAAGTCTTTTGGAGGCGCTGAGAAAGTGAAAGAAGCGAGGTTACAAACTCACAAAAGGACCTATGAACTGCTTCAGATGGAAGACAGTGAAAGCATATCTGATTTCTTCACTAGAGTTACAAAACTAGTAAATCAAATCAAGATATGTGGAGAAGCGTTAACAACAAGAGCTGTTGTGTCGAAGATCTTGAGATCTTTAGCTCCTAAGTTCAACCACATAGTGGTGGCGATAGAAGAGGGGAAAGACTTTTCGAAATTGACAAAGGAATAGCTTCAAGGGACGCTTGAATCTCATGAACAAACAATGAACGAAAGAGTTGCAGGAAAATCGAAGAGTGATGTGGCCTTGCAGGCACATTCAGCAAAAGAGACGAAAGGCAAAGGAAAGTGTTTCGACAGAGGTAGAGGTGGCTACAACAAATCGAATGGTAGAGGAAACCAGATTGAAGGAAATGTGTCGAATAAAATAAGACCATACCAAGGCAACCAAAGAGGTGGTGTTGCAAATAGAGGAAGAGGTGGTGGTCGAAAACCTGATAAGAGTCACATTCAATGTTACAATTGTCAGAAGTATGGTCACTATTCGAGTGATTGTCCAGAAAAATGAAAGAATCAAGAAAGTGATGCAAAGCTTGCAAAACATGAAGAAGAAGAAGAGATGATGCGGATGGTCACAACAAGAGATGAAGATAGATTCAAGGACCAATGGTACTTGGATTCAGGATGTTCATCACATATGTCTGGAAGGAAAGACTGGTTCGTCAATATAAAACCCTCAATGAAAAATATGGTAAAATTTGCAAATGACAATACCCTAGCAGCTGAAGGTATTGGTGATGTTATGATTATGAGGAAAGATGGCAAAAGGTCAGTAATTTCCAATGTATTATACATACCAGGCATGAAGAGAAATTTGCTCAGTATAAGGTAGTTGGTCGAAAAGAATTATAAAGTGTCAATCAAAGATAAGATGATGAGAGTCGTTGATGCAAATGGGAGATTAATCTTGAAGGCTCCTATGTCTCAGAATCAAACCTTCAAGATTGAACTAAATATGATGGAGAACAAGTTCCTTTCGACTGCAGCCAGCAGAGATGAATGGATATGGAATTATAAACTAGGCCATCTCAACTTCAGAGACATCAGATATTTAAAGAGAAGAAATATGGTTTCAGGATTTCCAGAAATCGACATTCCAAACGAGGCATGTGAGGAATGTGTGCAGGCGAAGCAACACAAGAATAGCTTCAGCAAGGATGCAGGAAGCAGATCGAAGGCTATTCTTGAAGTCATATACTATGATGTATGTGGACCAATCCAGGTGGATTAGATGGGAGGTAACAAATACTTTGTTACATTCATAGATGATTTCAGTCGAAAGTTATGGACTTACCTGATCAAGAGGAAAAGTGAAGTGATCGAAGTATTTACCAAGTTTAAATCTATGGTCAAAAGACAAAGTGGTCGAAAGCTCAAAGTTTTTTGAGAACTGATGGTGGTGGAGAATATGTGTCGAAAGACTTCGACAAATTATGTGAAAAGGAAGGGATTGTGCATGAGGTGGTGCCACCCTATACTCCACAACAAAATGGAATTGCAGAAAGGAAGAATCGAACCATCATGAATATGGTGAGAAGTATGTTAAAAGTCAAGAATTTACCTAAAGAGTTTTGGGGTGAAGTTGTTTCAACTGCAACATACATTTTGAACAGATGTCCTACAAAGAAGCTAGAAGGAATTACTCCAGAAGAATATTGGTCTGGTGTGAAGCCTAGCTTGAGCCATATGAAGGTATTTGGACCTATTGCACATAGACATATGCCAGATCAGTTGAGAAGAAAACTTGATGATAAGTCAAGTCAAATGATTCTAGTTGGATATCATTCGATAGGAGGCTACAAGTTGTTCGATCCAGTGAAAAAGCAGATTGTGATCAGCAGGGACGTGATCATAGATGAGTTTAAAGAATGGGATTGGACTGAAAATATCAAGAAAGATTCAGTGGGAATCCTTCTTAAAGAGCCAGAAACTCAGGTCGAAAGAGAAGTTCGACAAGAGGAACCAGCAGATATACCAAGTACAAGCAGGCCTCAAAGAACAAGACGCATGCCTGCAAGATTGCAAGATTGTGTGATTACATCAGATGATGTAATAGATAACGAAGGTGAGCTGGTACATTATGCTTTCTATGCAGATGTCGAACCCGTTAATGCAGTTGAAGCATTAAAGGATTCTAAGTGGGTGAAAGCAATGAACGAAAAAGTAAAGTCTATCGAAGACAACAACACTTGGTCACTTGTCGAATTGCCTCAAGGCAAGAAGGCAATTGATGTCAAGTGGGTATACAAAGTGAAAACGAATTTGAAAGGTGAAGTAACTCGACACAAAGCAAGACTTGTGGCGAAAGGATTTCTACGGAAAGAAGGAATAGACTTCGATGAAGTTTTTGCACCTATTGTTAGGATCGAAACAATCGGGTTGGTTGTTGGTCTAGCAGAAATAAACAGTTGGCACATATGTCAGATGGACGTAAAGTGTGCATTCCTAAATGGACCCTTAGATAAAGAAGTCTATGTTAAACAACCAGTTGGATTTGTGAAACATGACGAAGAAAGAAAGGTGTACAGGCTAGATAAAGCCCTGTATGGATTGAAACAAGCTCCAAGGGCTTGGAATAAGAAAATTGATAGTTTTCTAAGGGAGAAGGAATTTGTGAAGTGCACAACTGAACATGGAGTATATGTAAGAAAAAGCAAGAGTAAATTGCTTATACTATGTCTCTATGTAGATGATTTGTTGATAACAGGTAGCTGTAAAAGTGAGATCGGAGACTTCAAAGGTGATCTCAGCAAGGAATTCGAAATGTCTGATTTGGGTGAGATTTCAAATTTCCTTGGTATCGAATTCTACAAGAGCAGTAGAGGTTTGATGATGCATCAAAGAAGATATGCAGGAGAAATTCTCAAGAGGTTTGAGATGGAAGAATGCAACTCAACTTTGACACCTGCAGAACCAAGACTGCAACTGTCGAAAGATGCAGATGAAGATGATGTTGATCCAACCCAATACAGAAGACTTATTGGATCATTGAGATACCTTTGTCATACAAGGCCTGACTTAGCATATAGTGTAGGTATGGTAAGTAGATTCATGCAGAAGCCAAAGGTATCACATCTAGCAGCAGTGAAGAGGATACTAAGGTATCTCAAAGGAACTTTCTATTATGGCATTTTGTTTCTTGCAGTTGATAAAGGAAAAGAATGCAAGTTAGTGGGATACACTGATTCGAGTTGGTGTAGTGATGCTGAAGATCGAAAGTCAACAGTAGGATATGTGTTTATGCTAGGTGGTGCACCAGTTGCTTGGAATTTAAGAAAGGAACCAGTAGTGGCATTGTCATCATGCGAAGCAGAATACATAGTTGCTTCTCTTTGTGCATGTCAAGCAACTTGGATGGTGAACTTGTTCGAAGAGATAACAGGGAAAAATCATAGAGCAATTACCATGAAGATAGACAGCATGTCAGCTATTAATCTAGCGAAGAACCCAATAGCACATGGTCTAAGTAAGCACATCGAAATGAGGTTCCATTATCTTCGAGAGCAGGTAGCAGATGGGATGATGAATTTGGAACACTGCAGAACTGAGAAACAGATTGCAGACATCATGACGAAGGGAGTACAAGTCGAAGTATTCAGAAAGCTAAGAGCCATGATGAACATAGATAGTTTAGACACAATGAATTAGGTGGTGTGTTAAATTGTAATCCAATGTGTCGAAACTATGTGTCGAAAAGATTTGATTTGTTTTAGATTTAAATAGATTTGATTTAGGTCTAGAATAAATTAGATTTGATTTAGTAACAAAAAGATATTTTGGTCTTTGGGCTTAGGGTGTAAGCTTAGTTATAAATAGAGGGAGTAACCCCTATTTTTGTAAGCAAGTCAATCAAGTCATTCACAGTATTTTGCAGTTGCAAAGTGAATAATAAAGTTTTCACAGTTTGTGAGCAGAGAGAAACTCTGCAGAAATTATTTGTCTTGTCTTCTTTTCTTTGTTTGTCTCATAATTAAATTGTCATTGTGGTAGAAATTCATCATAGACTTTGGTGGATTTCAAACAGTGCATACCAAACAAAAAGTCAAATTAGTATATGCCTCTTAGAATTACGTTGTAGCGAACCTTGGGACTCAACGTAAATTAGTAACTACTTTGTTCATATGCATTGGAATTCAATAATGACTTTTGAAGTACAGTAAAATGTAAACAAGATGAACAAATGTGTTCAATATATTCTTAAGTAAGTTTGACATATATAAATTACATGAATATGTTAGAGTATTCAAACCATATCTCACAAGATGGCTTCTCATCTAAAAGGTGTTGCAAAATCAACTATGTCAGATCAAATACGTAAGGAGTTGTGTGATTACAAGAGAAATAATCCTGCAAGCACACAAAAAGACTTACAAAGATGGCTTGAGGGAAAATTTCAGTTGAAAATTAGTCAAGGAACAATATCAAACACACTTAAGCGTTTAGATGACTATCTCTCTGCTGAAATAGAAAAGGAAAGAGCAGAGATCAAAAGACACAAACCAGCAAAGTATCCTGACATGGAGAAGGTTGTTTATGAGTGGTTTCTCCAGCATCAAGAACGTATGAATATCACAGGAGAATTAATTTTTCAGAAGGAAAGAGATACAATGAAACTCGTGTACCCTCATGATGATTCAGATTTTAGCTTCTCTAAAGGATGACTTTGGAAATTCAAGTACCGACATGGCATAAAGTCATTTCATCGTTTTGGCGAGAGTGGGTATGTTGATGTACAAGACATGAAGCAGAAATTGGTATCGATTCCGGAGAAAATTGATCAGTTCTCTATGAAAGATGTTTTCAATATGGATGAAACTGGGTTGTTTTATAGGCTACAAGCTGATCATTCACTGGCAACAAACAACTTGAAGAAAGAAAACAAGATAAAGAAAGGTTGACGGTAGTTATTTGTTGCAATGAAGATGGCTCTGAAAAAATCCCTCTATGGATTATTGAAAAACATGCAAAGTCTTGTTGCTTCAAGAATGTCAATATGAATAGCTTGGATTGTCAGTATCGAGCTAACAAAAAAACATGGGTGACTAGTGTGCTTTTTGATGAATATGTTCGTTCATTTGACCAAATGATGCATGGTAGAAGAATTCTACTTGTAGTGGATAATTGTCCAGCACATCTAAGATCCAACCTTGTGATGTTGGGATAATAAGAGCTTTCAAGATGCATTATCGTGAAGGTTTTACCGTAAAATATTGGAAGGATGTGAGATGGGATAATTTGATCCATGGAAGATAAATGTCCTTGATGCTATCAATTTGACAATCTCAACTTGGACGATAGATGTTCGAAAAGAAATAATAGTGAATTACTTCAAACACTGTAAAATTTAATCAGCTAGTGATGTTGCAAGAAATTTGGATGAATCCACTTTTGACGAAGAAACTCAAGACCTCGAGACTATGATCAATCAATGTGGCTATCGTGATAAGATGGATATCGACAATCTAATGAACTACCCAGGTGAAAATGAAACATGTTCGGAGGTTTAGAGTTTAGAAGATATTGTGGATACTATCATTGAGAATAATATACAGGATGACGATAAAGATGATACGGTGTCTTTGAAGTCTGTTACGCGAAATGAATCACTTATGGCGTCGAACACTCTTCACAACTTTATGATACAATACAAAAATACAACACCTAAGCTATTGGATACAATAAGAAAAGTTAGAGATGAGCTCCAAATAGACTTGAACTTTAAAGAAAAACAGACAACTATTGAATCATATTTCAATAGAGTGTAATATATTTTTTTTCAGTTTCTATGAATTATTAATTTATGATTTTCTTGGGACTCAAAATTATAAAGGAATCTCCCGAAAAATTATATCTTATTATTTTATCGAGTTTTTCAATTTTTTACATTGATCCAAGTCGGGACCAGACAAATTTATTATTTTAGAGAGTTTATTAATTTATCGGATATTAGTTTGAAGAGTTTCTACTGTATAATTATCATTATCACCTTAATTAAGGAAAAGATAGAAGAAAAAGTTACATTTATTGACCCGTTCCTTCAATGCACTAAACATGTGCGGGAATTTTGAGTAGTGATGGTATCATACAAATAACCAATAAGCAACTTCTGTTAGATGGATACCAGGTTTGTTGGAAATCCACCAATACTCAATGATGAATTTCGACCACCACTTGATGATTAGTTATGAGACAAACAAAGAAAAGACAATAGAGATATTTCTGCAGAGTTTCTCTCTGCCCACAAACTGTGGAAACTTTATTAATTCACTTTGCAACTGCAAAATACTGTGAATGACTTGATTACAAAAATAGGGGTTACTCCCTCTATTTATAGATTTAGGTTAGCTTGCTCCCTAAGCTAAAACCCAAGTCCAAAATATCTTTTTACTAAATCAAATCTAATCAAATCTATTCTAAATTTAAATTCAAATCTATTTAAATCTAAACAAATCAAATCTCCTTTTGACACATATGAATTACAATTTAACACACCACCTAATTCATTGTGTCTAAACTGTCTATGTTCATCATGGCCCTTAGCTTTCTGAATACTTCGACTTGCACTCCCTTCGTCATGGTGTCTGCAATCTGATTCTCAGTTCTGCAGTGTTCCAAATTCATCTTCCCATCTGCTACCTGCTCTCGAAGATAATGGAACCTCATTTCGATGTGCTTACTTCGACCATGTGCTATTGGGTTCTTCTCCAGATTGATAGTTGACATGCTGTCTATCTTTATGGTAATTGCTCCATGATTTTTCCCTGTTATCTCTTCGACCAAGTTCACCATCCAGGTTGCTTGACATGCACAAAGAGAAGCAGCTATGTATTCTGCTTCACATGATGATAATGCTATTACTGGTTCTTTTCTCGAACTTCAAGCAATTGTTGCACCACCTAGCATAAACACATATCCTGTTGTTGACTTTCGATCTTCAGCATCACTACACCAACTCGAATCAGCGTATTCCACTAACTTGCATTCTTTTCCTTTATCAACTGCAGGAAACAAAATGCCATAATCAAAAGTTCCTTTGAGATACCTTAGTATCCTCTTCACAGCTGCTAGATGTGATACCTTTGGCTTCTGCATGAATCTACTTACCATACCTACACTGTATGCTAAGTCAGGCCTTGTATGGCAAAGGTATCTCAATGATCCAATAAGTCTTCTGTATTGGGTTGGATCAACATCATCTTCATTTGCATCTTTCGACAGTTGCAGTCTTGGTTCTGCAGGTGTCGAAGTTGAGTTGCATTCTTCCATCTCAAACCTCTTGAGAATTTCTCCTGCATATCTTCTTTGATGCATCATCAAACCTCTACTTCTCTTGTAGAATTCGATACCAATGAAATATGAAATCTCACCCAAATCAGACATTTCGAATTCCTTGCTAAGGTCAACTTTGAAGTCTTCGATCTCACTCTTGCAGCTACCTGTTATCAACAAATCATCTACATAGAGACATAGTATAAGCAATTTACTCTTGCTTCTTCTTATATATACTCTATGTTCAGTTATGCACTTCACAAATTCCTTCTCCCTTAGAAAACTATCAATTTTCTTATTCCAAGCCCTTGGAGCTTGTTTCAATCCATACAGGGCTTTATGTAGCCTGTACACCTTTCTTTCTTCGTCATGTTTCACAAACCCAACTGGTTGTTTAACATAGACTTCTTCATCTAAGGGTCCATTTAGGAATGCACACTTCACGTCCATCTGACATATGTGCCAATTGTTGATTTCTGCTAGACCAACAACCAGCCTGATTGTTTCGATCCTAGCAACAGGTGCAAAAACTTCGTCGAAGTCTATTCCTTCTTTCTGTAGAAATCCTTTCGCCACAAGTCTTGCTTTGTGTCGAGTTACTTCACCTTTCGAATTCGTCTTCACTTTGTATACCCACTTGACATCAATTTCCTTCTTGCCTTGAGGCAATTCGACAAGTGACCAAGTGTTGTTGTCTTCGATAGACTTTACTTCTTCGTTCATTTCTTTCACCCACTTCGAATCCTTTAATGCTTCAGCTGCATTAACAGGTTCGACATCTGCATAGAAAGCATAATGTACCAGCTCACCTTCATCATCTATCACATCATCTGATGTAATCACACAATCTTGAAATCTTGCAGGCATGCGTCTTGTTCTTTGAGGTCTGCTTGTAGTGGGTATATCTGCTGGCTCCTCTTGTCAAACTTCTCTTTTGACTTGAGTTTCTGGCTCTTCGAATAAGATTCCCACTGAATCTTTCTTGACATTTGCAGTCCAATCCCATTCTTTGAACTCATCTATGATCACGTCCCTGCTGATCACAATCTTCTTGTTCTCTGGATCGAACAACTTGTAGCCTCCTGTCGAATGATATCCAACTAGGATCATTTGACTTGACTTGTCATCAAGTTTCTTTCTCAACTGATCTGGCACATGTCTATGTGCAATAGATCCAAATACTTTCAGATGACTTAAGCTAGGCTTCACACCAGACTAACATTCTTCTGGAGTAATTCCTTCTAGCTTCTTTGTAGGACTTCTGTTCAAAATGTATGTTGCAGTCGAAACAGCTTCACCCCAGAACTCTTTGGGTAAATTCTTGCCTTTCAACATACTTCTCACCATATTCATGATGGTCCGATTTTTCCTTTCTGCAATTCCATTTTGTTGTGGAGTATAGGGTGGCACCACCTCATGCATAATCCCTTCCTTTTCACATAATCTGTCGAAGTCTTTCGACACATATTCTCCTCCACCATCAGTTCTCAAAACTTTGAGCTTTCGACCACTTTGTCTTTCGACCATGGACTTAAACTTGGTAAATACTTCGATCACTTCACTTTTCTTCTTGATCAGGTAAGTCCATAGCTTTCGACTGAAATCATCTATGAATGTAACAAAGTATTTGTTACCTCCCATCGAATCCACCTGGATTGGTCCACATACATCAGAGTATATGACTTCGAGACTAGCCTTCGATCTGCTTCCAGCATCCTTGCTGAAGCTATTCTTGTGTTGCTTCGCCTGCACACATTCTTCACATACTTCGTTTGGAATGTCAATTTCAGGCAATCCTGAAACCATATTTCTTCTCTTCAAATCTCTGATGTCTCTGAAGTTGAGATGGCCTAGTCTATAATGCCATATTCATTCATCTCTGCTAGCTGCAGTCGAAAGGCACTTGTGCTCCATCACATTTAGTTCAATCTTGAAGGTTCGGTTCTGAGACATGGGAGCCTTCAAGATTACTCTCCCATTTGCATCAACAACCCTCATCAACTTATCTTCGATTGATACTTTATAATTCTTTTCGACCAACTGCCCTGTACTGAGCAAATTGCTCTTCATGCCTGGTATGTACAATACATTCGAAATTACTGACTTCTTACCATCTTTCCTCATGATCATAACATCACCAATCCCTTCAGCTGCTAGGGTGTTGTCATTAACAAATTTTACCATATTTTTCGTTGAGGGTTTTATATTGACAAACCAGTCTTTCCTTCCAGACATATGTGATGAGCATCATGAATCCAAGTACCATTGGTCCTTGAATCTATCTTCATCTCTTGTTGTGACCATCAGCATCATCTCTTCTTCTTCTTCATGTTTTGCAAGCTTTGCATCACTTTCTTGATTCTTTCGTTTTTCTGGACAATCACTCGAATAGTGACCATACTTCTGACAATTGTAACATTGAATGTGACTCTTATCAGGTTTTCGACCACCACCTCTTCCTCTGTTTGCAGCACCACCTCTTTGGTTGCCTTGGTGTGGTCTTCTTTGATTCGACACGTCTCCTTCGATTTGGTTTCCTCTACCATTTGATTTGTTGTATCCACCTCTACTTCTGTCGAAATACTTTCCTTTGCCTTTGGTTTCTTTTGCTGAATGTTCCTGGAAGGCTACATCACTCTTCGATTTTCCTGCAGCTCTTTCGTTCATTCTTTGTTCATGAGATTCGAGTGTCCCTTGAAGCTCTTCCTTTGTCAATTTCGACAAGTCTTTCCCCTCTTCGATCGCCACCACTATGTGGTCGAACTTAGGAGCTAAAGATCTCAAGATCTTCGAAACAATAGCTCTTGTTGTTAATGTTTCTCCATATATCTTGATTTGATTTACTAGTTTTGTAACTCTAGTGAAGAAATCAGATATGTTTTCACTGTCTTCCATCTGAAGTAGTTCATAGGTCCTTTTGTGAGTTTGTAACCTCACTTCTTTCACCTTCTCAGCGCCTCCAAAAGACTTCTCAAGGATCTCCCAAGCTTCTTTTGCAGATTCTGAATCACTAATCTTTTCGAAATTGTCTGGGCTGACACATTGATGAATTATAAACAATGCTTTATAACTCTGCTTCTCAGATTCTGTATATTTTTTCTTTTCTTCTTCTGAAGCGTTTTTGCCAAGCGCTTCGACTCCATCTTTTACAAGGTCCCAAAGACCTTGACACTTTAATAGGACTTTCATCTGCTTGCACCAATTCTCATAGTTGTCAACTTTCAGAATTGGCAGTGTTGCTGGATAGTTTGCATTCCCATAACTTGTCATCGTGAATTCTTCAATCGTTCTTGATTGAAACTTCCCTTGAATCGAAACACAAGCTCTTGATACCAGATGTTGGAAATCTACCAATACTCAATGATGAATTTCGACCACCACTTGATGATTAGTTATGAGACAAACAAAGAAAAGACAATAGAAATATTTCTGCAGAGTTTCTCTCTGCCCACAAACTGTGGAAACTTTATTAATTCACTTTGCAACTGCAAAATACTGTGAATGACTTGATTACAAAAATAGGGGTTACTCCCTCTATTTATAGATTTAGGTTAGCTTGCTCCCTAAGCTAAAACCCAAGCCCAAAATATCTTTTTACTAAATCAAATCTAATCAAATCTATTCTAGATTTAAATTCAAATCTATTTAAATCTAAACAAATCAAATCTCCTTTTGACACATATGAATTACAATTTAACAAGGTTGTCCCCATAAACAACTTCTATTGTTTCAGGAATACGCTACAAATAAAAAAATCAAATGTTTGATCAAATAAGAAATAATAGAAAGTTCAAGAAGGAGGACAACATTAACATAGTGCATACTAACAGTGAACTACAAGTATAGAGATGAATCCTTTTCACTCAAGTGTTGTTTCATAGTTAAAGGAAAATAACAGTTTGTTGAAATTCCGCTACACCATAATGCTACTATAGTTGCCATTTGACAACACGTTATACCAAAGCTCATATTGCAGAACATTTGACAATACGTTGTAGACATCAGTTACATGAGAAAATTTGACACCTTTAAGTTCATATTGCAGAACATTTGACAACACGTTGTAGACTGATTGTTTTACCAAAATTTGACAACATGTTGTATCAAAGCTCGTATTGACAACACGTATTCAACTATTTATCAAGATCATCAAGTAATCAAAAAGCATCAGGCAACCAAAAAAAAAACGATATGAGTTATGTCAATTGATATCGAATACCTCACATTAGCTCCATAACATCATTGTTGTGGACTTTCATCGAACATGTGAAATAAACTATTATTCAAAAGGAACAAAAGGATAAAGGGGAAATATTACCTTTCCATAGTAAAGCTGTCCGAAAATAAAATGAAGTGAAAAATGAAGTAAACCTGTCCGAAAACAATATAGCCGCCATGCATTTCACATACCTGAATGTTGTATTATTCAAAGTCAGTGTTGTTATATTCTTATAAGAGTTATTCCTCCATCATGTTTTTTCTTACGTTTCATCCATCCATAAAATTAAACTTTACCTGTCTCATCTTTACATTCTCAGATATATCTTTCAAATCGATCAAAATATATCAAAATGTATTAAATCGCTGTCAGTGAATGGCCGCCTCATCCAATCTTCAAAACATGTCTTTGCTGACCTATTTGATTTCTGAAAGAACCAGCTCCATGACAATGTTTTGATATTGTTTAGTAATCTTGTGATATTAAAGTTCATATTTCTACATTAGCCATATACTCCATGTAATAGCTAGCCAAATCAGTCCTTTAGTCTTCTTATTTCCTTTCCCTTCAATAAATTCACAGAAATAAGAATGTGTTCATAATGTAGATAGAGGTTCACTCGGTGCTACCAACTATATACACAATAAATATGATTTTGTATATTCTTTCTACAACGTTTGTTTTAAGTTTTCTCAAATTATATCAGGGTATCTTTTATTTTTGGGAATAGAATTTACTGATGAATTTGACATTTTTTATTCTATGTAAAAATGTGTGAATCTTACATTTCTATGAGAATAAGAGATAATCACCCATAATCTTCCATTTTAAATTAATTTAACTCTTTTATTTATAAAAAAAATTAAATTACATCCCAAAAAACTCCAATTGCTTACCAAACACATAGACATGAATAAAATTCCTAATAATATCATTTCAGAAAATATTTTTTTCCAAATTATATATTTAATCCTTTAAACAAACACAACCAAAAGGAAATAAGCTCCAAACAATTATTTCACATTTTTATAATTAAGCTGTATTTGAACACGACATCCATTCACTGTGTGATTAATAACCACAATTTAAACTGATGTTAGTAACCTCATCAATCATTTGTGTATTTTACAACATTATAAAGACAACGTGGAATAAAACATTTTAGGAGTAATCAATATAACAATATTAATTAAAATATATAATTTTTAAATAATAATTATTGAATCTATATATAAATGACAAAAAGAACATTCATTCTTAGTTTAATTTTTTACTAAAATAACTTTTTTGAAATATAAAGAGCAATATTTTACAATTATATATACAACTACCTCTCTTTAAATTATATATATATATATATATATATATATATATATATATATATATATATATATATATATATATATATATATATATATATATATATATATATATATATATATATATATATATATATATATATATATATATATATATATATATATATATATATATATATATATATATATATATATATATATATATATATATATATATATATATATATATATATATATATATATATATATATATATATATATATATATATATATATATATATATATATATATTCCTTTTAATATTTTATTATTATAGTTTTTACTTCTTTTTTTCATTTTATTTAAATATTTATTTTAAAATTTAATTATTTTAACATTAATTAAACTTATTATCTATCTATATCAATAATTCAAACTAGCCATTTTTTATATCCATGCACAAAACTCTACTTTATATATGTTCTGGACTAGGTCGGGCTGGCCCAAAAGCAAGGATGAAGGTCCAATCCAAACGACTTTGCAAGGGGTCACGCCGACCAAGAAGCCACAGCCGTGCCCGACACTGTCCAAACGACATCCTCGACTCCGCGCAGTCCAGCTCGACCTCAGCTCAAGCACCCCTCGTAGGGCAGACTATGACCATTACACCATCACCTGGATTCCGGAAAGACCGCGTCCTCGTCCGTCCGTACTTCTCACAGAACATCCAGGAAGGGGACCACGTGCGGGTCCCCACTACACACGTAGAACCTGGCAGTTCCTTCATTGGGCCAAACCTGCCCGGCCCAATGAAGGGACCTTGGCCCAGCGCTGGGGGCTATAAGTACCCTCTGTTCCCAGAGGGTCAGGTATTCATTCTTTTACCCATACTCATACTTGTGCCTGCTCGTACTCTCTCTCACTTTAGCATCGGAGTGCCTTGCAGGTACCCCCCCCCCATCTCGTCCAACTTCAGCTCGGAGCCAGTCGTGACGGTCCAAGTCTGATCAGGTGAGATCAGTGGCGCCGTCTGTGGGAAACCAGCTTCCCCGTCTTGCAAAACTCAAAGACCAAAGCTCAACTCAACTACCACTGTCATGGCTGACCAAGCTCGCGATGAACAACACGTCCGTGTCGTCGACACCAACAACGGCCCCGCGGACAAAAATGGACACCTCGACAACGCCGGCGACCCCGGCCACAACACCATCCCTGCGTCAACTGCACCCGGACCTTCAACCCACCGCGACGGAGCTACCGTGTCATCTTTCTCGGTCCCTCCGCCACTCGAAGATGACGATGCGGCTCTCGCGAATTACCGGGCTGCCCAGTTTCAGGAAGTCCCCGTCCCCGCTGGGGTGGACGCCATAACTCGAGCGTTGTTCGCAGCGATCAATCAGACAAATTACCTCATCTTCGCCCAAGGGGAAAGATTGAGGGCACTCGAAGACGATCGAAGACCCCCGAGGAGGCATCAGAGGCCCCAGACTCCACCTCCTCGAGTGACTGAAGTTCATCTCCCGTCTCCCCCGCGGAGACATTACAGAAATACCTCTCGAAGCCTGTCACCCCGCCCATTGGGGAAACGACCCCCTTTGGAGAGGCCACCCATCGTCGAAGCCGGAGGACGTGGCCGCGACCCGGCGAGACAGGAAAGAATACACTCCGGAGACGGGCGTGTAAGAATCAACCAACGAGCACCACGCTTGAGAGATGCCATGCACGACCAGGACCGTCATGCCCGACAGTATTACAGGTCCCCATCTCTGTCCCTGGAGAGGAGCGACGAGGATGACCCCCGCGGTCCCTTGTCGCAAGCTATCATGGAAGCGCCCATCCCCCCGGGCATGGAGAAACCCCCACACTTGAAGGAGTACGATGGAGTCGCGGACCCGGTCGACCATATAGACGGGTTCGAGGCTATGCTGCATTATCACAATGTCGGGGGCCCATCAAATGCCGACTATTTCCCACGACCCTCAAGAAGGCGGCAATGGATTGGTACAAAGGACTCGCCTCGGGGTCAATCACCTCGTGGCGAAACCTGAAAAACCAGTTCATCAGTTCATTCACAGCATCTCGGCGACACCCAAAGACTGAGGCAGCTCTCGAGGCCATCATCCAGAGACAGGATGAAACCTTGAGAGAGTTCATCAATCGCTTCAACCGTGAAGCTATACAGGTCCCCTGCGCGGACCACATGAAGAGATATCTACTGGAGAGGAGGCTCCTCCCCGGCACGGAATTCAGAAAGGCCGTGGGCATCGAGCCACCCAGGACATTCGACGCCCTCCTCGAAAAAGCCCGGGTATACATGGACTACGAGAAGAGAAAAGCGGCCAACAGAGCCCGAGACCCCAGGACTCGCTGGTCCAACAGAAACTCGCGACAGGAAGCTCCTCCTCCTCGATGAACCGGGGAGAAAAGAAAACAAGACAGACCCCGGGAAGTCCGGGAACAACTGGGACCCTCGGGGCGTTTTACCGAGTACACTCCGCTCACAGCTTCCCGCGAGCGTATTCTGGCGGAGTGTGCCAGCACTGACTTCAAGGACGGTGGTGACAAACGTCCCCGACCTACTCCCGCCAAACCCGGAGCAGACAAGAACAAGTATTGTCAGTACCATAGGAGTTATGGTCATCTGACTGAAGATTGCGTCCACCTCAAGGACGCCATCGAAACCCTCATCAAGGGAGGGAGGCTCGCACAATACCGGCGAAACAACGCTCCCCGTCGTGACGCCCAGGAGACAAGGGAGCCGGAGGAGGATGCCCGACCATCTGACGAGTCGGTCCCCATCCAGACCGCCTTCTCCATGACCAGATTCGAGGACTTCGACGTCCACGAACACCTGCAGGAGCCGCTCACAACACACAGCAGGTGGGAATATTTCCCCTCCGCCATTGTCATCAACGGCGGCGGATTCAACGACTTGACCATTAATTCGGCTAAGAGGAAGCTGGATGAGCTGGTCGACGCGGCGCCCCCGCAAACAGTGACGTTTAAAAGGGTGAAGGGCAGGTCAGAACCCATCACCTTCTACCTAGAAGACCTCCCCGGCGGAGCCCCCAACGCGGTCATCCCCTTACTGATAAGGGCAAGAATGGCCAACTTTGACGTGCATCGCATCCTCGTCGACGAAGGAAGTTCCGTCAATGTCATGTACAGCCAATTGTTCCGAACTCTACAGCTGGACGACTCACATCTCTCGCCGTATGTAGGGTCGGACTTACAAGGTTTCAATGGCTCGACCTCCAAGCCGTGGGGGTATGTCGAGCTCCTGGTTACGTTCGGCGAAGGAACGACGACAAGACAGGTCAAAGTATGCTTCCTCGTCATCGACTGCCCATCTCTCTACAATTGCATCCTGGGGAGACCAACACTGGCAGAACTGACAGCGGTGCCCTCCACCGTCCACCTGAAGATGAAATTCTACACCAAAAGGGCACGGGTAGCTACTATCTAAGAAGACCTAGCCGCTGCTCGAAGGTGTTTCAACGCTGCATCTAAGGGACGCGACACTGTCGACGTAGGAACAAGGCCCGCCAAAAGACCAACAACGTCACGACAGAAGCCCGACAAGCAAGAATCCGCCAAGGAAGAAGTCCAGAGAGCCCCACCAAAGGTCGACTCTATAGCCCTGGACGCTCGCTTCGATCAGGACGAACCTCCCAACGGCGAGCAAGTCCCTCTCCGACCAATACCGGACGGAGATTTTGAGCTCGTTCCCCTCGACACAGACCCGACCAAAGGAGTAAAGATTGGCAAGGATCTCCCCGACTTGGAAAGGAAGCAAATCAAGGCTTGTTTGCGCGAGAATGCTGACCTGTTCGCCTGGAGCGCCGCGGAGATGCCCGGACTCGACCCTGAGGTCGCCTGTCACCACCTCGCCATAGATCCTGCCGCTAGGGCCGTAGTACAACGTAGGCGTAGGCAGTCCCCAGAGAAAACAGAGGTTGCTGAAAAAGCTGTAAAAGACCTCCTAGAGGCAAATTTTATTTCTGAAGCCCGGTATTCCACCTGGCTGTCAAACGTTGTACTTGTTAAAAAGAATAATGGAAAATGGAGGATGTGTGTTGACTATACCGATCTCAACCGGGCTTGCCCGAAAGATGCTTTCCCCTTACCGAACATAGATATGCTGGTCGACAATTTGGCCGGCTACAAAACATTGTCGTTCATGGATGCTTACTCGGGCTATAACCAAATCCCAATGGCCGTGGGCGACAAACACTGCACGACTTTCATGACCAGCTCGGGCAACTATTACTACAACGTAATGCCCTTTGGACTGAAAAACGCCGGAGCAACTTACCAACGCATGATGAACAAGGTTTTCCACAAACAGATTGGGGACATACTCGAGGTGTATATGGACGAAATGATCGTCAAATCTCGAGCAGACACCGACCATGCAGCACACCTAAGGGCAGTCTTTGCCCAAGCAAGACAATGTAAAATGAGATTCAACCCCGAGAAATGTACGTTCGGAGTCAAGGCAGGAAAGTTCCTCGGATTCTACCTAACAGAACGAGGAATTGAAGCCAACCCCGACAAATGTCGGGCGTTCTCCGACCTCTCGACACCGACGTCGAAGAAGTCAATACAAATCATGAACGGCATGCTCACACCATTGTCCCGCTTCGTCGCGAGGTCCGCTCAGCATGCCCTCCCCTTCTTCAAACTCCTTCGTAAGGAAGCAACCTTCGAATGGAACGAGGAGTGTGAACGGGCACTGCGCCACCTAAAGCAAAGCCTATCTCAACCACCCGTACTATCTCGACCAGCTGACGGGGATCCACTGTTCCTATACTTGGCCGTCTCGAACGAAGCCATCAGCGCGGCTCTCATCCGCGAGACCATCGACGGACAGAAACCTGTCTACTTCACGAGCAAAGCCCTACAAGGACCCGAAAGCAGGTACCAACAAATAGAAAAGGTAGCTCTAGCCCTCGTCAACGCGACGAGGAGACTCATACATTATTTTCTGGCCCACACGATCATCGTGCGAACCGACCAACCAGTGAGGCAACTCCTGGGTCGGCCCGACATGGCGGGCAGAATGTTGAAATGGTCCTTAGAACTCTCTGAATTCGACATTCAATACGAGAGTAGGAAAGCTCTGAAAGCACAGGCCCTGGCCGACTTTGTCGCGGAAATGACCGCTCACGACCCGCCCGCGGGGAAGGAACACAAGTGGACCATCTTCGTCGATGGGGCATCCAGCTCGTCTGGAAGTGGCGCAGGAATCCTCCTAGAGAACGAGGAAGGCGTAGTGATCGAACACTCCTTAGCTCTCTCCTTCCCGACGTCGAACAACCAAGCAGAGTACGAGGCCCTGCTCGCTGGACTGAGGCTAGCCGAGGACCTGGGAGCCCGCAAAATACAAATCTACACAGACTCCCAACTCGTCGCCTCCCAAGTCCAGGGGAGTTACCAAGCCAAGAACGACAACCTCGTCGAATACTTAAACTTAGTCAAAAAATACATGACAAAGTTTGAGCGAGCAGAAATTTCACATGTCCCCTGCGAGCAAAACACAAGGGCAGACATATTGTCCAAACTCGCGAGCACGAGAAAGAAGGGCAGAAACAAATCTGTCATACAAGAATCCCTAGCACACCCGAGCATTGAAAGATCCTCGACGCTAGTAGAGGTCCACGCCATAGGAGATGCCTCGTCCTGGATGACCCCGGTTTACAATTTCTTGACGAAGGGCGAACTCCCCTCGAACCAGACCGATGCGACCATCACGAGGTGACGAGCATGCTCCTACGTGGTGCTCGAGCACAAACTGTACCGTAGGGGATTCTCCACCCCCCTCCTAAAGTGCATCGATGAATCCACAGTCCCCGAGGTACTGTGGGAGATACACGGAGGGATCAACGCCCAGCACATGGGCGGTAAGTCCTTGGCGAGGAAAGCTCTTCGAGCAGGGTATTACTGGCCGACGATGCAGCAGGACGCCAAGGAACACGTTAAGAAGTGTGACAAGTGCCAGAGGCACGGTGACATGCACCTCGCCCCCCCCCCCCCTCACGAACTAAGCATACTGTCGTCCCCATGGTCGTTCGCATGGTGGGGTATGGACATCCTCGGGCCCTTCGTACAGGGGACTTACCAAAATAAATTCCTCATCGTGGCCGTTGATTACTTCACGAAATGGATAGAAGCCGAGGCCCTCGCGAAGATCACCTCGCACAACATCCTCCGCTTCTACAAGAGAAACATCCTCGCCAGGTTCAGAATTCCGAGGGAACTGGTGACCGACAACGACACCCAATTCACCGACCACGGGTTCCAAGACTTCGTCACCAGACTAGGAACAAAACAACACTTCACTTCGGTCGAGCACCCTCAAACCAACGGGCAAGCCGAAGCCGCGAACAGAGTCATCCTCCGGGGACTCAAACGCCGACTCGGCGAAGCAAAGAGGGGATGGATCGAGGAGCTACACAGCGTCTTGTGGGCATACCGCACCACGCCCCACTCAACGATGGGTGAGACCCCATTTCAACTAACATACGGCACCGAGGCCGTTATCTCGGTAGAAATTATGGAACCATCCAGACGGACAGAGAACCCCCTCGACGAAGAAATGAACGACGAGGCACTCAGGGACGAGCTCGACTTAGTCGAGGAAATCCGATCTGGGGAGGCCCTGCGCGAAGCCACCCTAAAACAACAAGTGGCTCTGCACCACAACGACAAGGACATTAAGCGCGAGTTCAAAATCGGCAGCCTGGTATTACGAAGGAACTAGAAAGATTCCCGCGAAGGGAAGTTGGCCACAAACTGGGAAGGGCCTTATCGCGTCCACGGCACCACTGGTACCGGGGCATATTACCTCGAGCAACTAGACGGAGAACCACTACCACGACCCTGGAACGCTGCTAAACTAAAGCAGTACTATAGTTAAAACCCATTAACACTGAGGACCCTCGACCGTCGACACCTGCGTCCGGCCAACGAGGAGAAACATCCAACCCCGTAGAAAGGCCAAGGTACAGGCCCGACCTACGCCCAAACGGCATAACGTCGTTTAAAAGACGAATCTGAACGATAGTGCCCGGCGTGGAAACCTCAATCGAGCTCCACCGTCGAAGTACCTGTAGGGCAGAACACCCAGCTCGCGATGGGCAGTTCACGCCGCGGGTGAACAACCCCGATCCGGGTCACGTACCCGAACAAGCAGCTTCGCTCCGCACGCCCGATCAATCTCGAAGAGCGTCGGGCCATCCAAAAGGGTCGAAAAGGAAATCTCTCCTCGAGGTCATCACTTAGGCGAAGTTGGCCACCGAATAGAAACCGAGCATAAACATGACCCGAACAAAAGACTCAGGCAAATTTTGCCAACGAAGTCGCAAACACACGCGGGCAAGACTCGGGGCCATAACTTAGGCAAATTCTATCATAAAATATCAAAACATAAACACGGGCAAACAATCAATGTCGAAACAGGCATTCATTCAAAAAGCTCGTAAGCAACAAAACAAATAGAAATAAACCGACCAAGAAGGCTGGCGATGTTCGGAAAGTACAAAAACGGGCACGCAGGCCCAAAGAGTAAAACATACACGGGCACGCAGGCCCCAAAAAACAACCAACATACACAGGCACGCAGGCCCGACTAAAATCTCGCGGCTAGACTTCCCCGAAGCTATCGCCACCGACAGCAGGAGACTCGGGCAGAGGCACGACTTGGCCATCAATGATCTGAGACATGTAGCCCGCTCCTTCAGTATTCAGATTGGGATTCAACAGGGAGAGCTGGATGACCGTGGCCTCAAATCCATCCGCCAAAGCACCGACACAGTCCACCTCGAGGAGTTGAATACGAGCGACCAGTTCCGATCGACTCCGCAAAGGAGCCGTCTCCTCCGAATCATCCTCGGCAGGGAGCATGGCGGCCTTTAGTTCCTCGACCTCTTTGGCGAGGCGTCCGTTGTCAATTTCCAGGAGTTCCCGGTCCTCACGGAAATAGTCCCTCTCCTCGGCAATCCTCCCCGAGTTCTCTTTTTCTGCAGCCAAAAGCTCTTTTTCCGCCGCCAGCAGCTCGGCTTGCTCGAGGAACATCTCCTCGGAGCGCTCCAGGGCAGCCTTCAACTTTCGTGAACTCGAAGTAAGGGCAGCTTTTTCCTATTCTATCTCCTTGATGCAGTCAGAATCTGCCCCCTCCTTGGCCAGCACAACGGCCATCTTGATCAGCCCGACCATGTTGGCGGCCAGATGCCTTCTCCGACTCTCCTTGCTCAGTCGCCTGATGGTATCAGCTTCGTCAGCACTCACGGACAAGGGAAATCCCTTGAAGAAACCCTCCTCTTTAAAGCAAGGGGGCAACCCGAAGGACCTCACTGCACTAGAGTCCTCTCCGACCTCCGGTTGGCTCTCCACCTGATTCCTCTTCCTTGGTATCAAGGCGGTATGTGGCTCGACATCCTTAGCGTCCGGGGACCCTCTAGAAGAAGCGCTCGGGCTACTTGGCGGGCCCATCCTCGTCGCCTGAGGAGCTCGCACCACTCTCTTGTTAACCTTCTTGTCCTGTATCAGCTTCAGGAGCCTCTCCTTTCGTCCGGCCATCAGACCTGCATAAAAGAATCTCGGGTTAGTGACGAGCAAATAAACAAGCGAAGAAAATCAAACAAAACGGAAAAAAGTAAAAGACCTAGCAGGTTCTTGGCCTGCCCGAAGGACTGGCATTCCACGAGCGCCTTCGTACTGATAGGTCGGGCCTCGAAGGTCGGATAGCCATCTTCGTCAAGAATATCCTTCCCCTCCCTCGTGGCCCACCGGGCGGGGAAGAAACTATCGACATATCGGAAAAGGGTGCCATAAGCCTCCTCGTCTTCGGTGCTCATCCCACCCGCGGGCATATGGTAGTGCCCGGTGCCATGCTCGTAGTGACGTGAGGTCCAATGCAAAGGGAATTTGGACACACGCCCTAACACCGGGCGTCCCTCGTCGTCCAGAAGATCCTCCCAATGATCGTCGGTCACAACTGTTTCCTCCTCGTACACAGACTCTAAACCCGTTTTGGTAATCGGCCGCACAATGTACCACTTGTCCTTGAAGCCCCGGACAGAATCCATGTACATCCTGAATAGTCTCTTCGACTGCTTCAGGGAAACCCAACTGTGCCTGCCTCCCCGGGACTGGCACTGCAAATGGAAGATGCGGAAGAAGAGAGGTATGGTCGCCCCAATCTTTAAGAAGCGACACGTCAATTCGAACGCCCGAAGGAAAGCGATCGAGTTGGGGTAAAGCTGCGACGGGGCCAGTTCCAGATGACTAAAGACCCCGACCTGAAAATCGCTAAAGGGGAGCTGAAGTCCAAGGTCCTTGAAAGCAATCTCATACATGGGGAACCCGTACTCGGGGAACTCTGAGAAGATCTGCGCGGTAAGAGTCGGTCGGGTGACAACAAAGTTCTTCTGGAAACCGGGATGACTATCGCCCTGCTCGATGATGGTATATGCACTTCGACTGCGTCGACTATAGGCAGAAGCGATCCCTATGGGCTCGGCACCCACCCATTCCAGCATAGGATCATCGATGGTATCAACCAAATTTACATTCTCCTCGGCACTTTGGTCCTCCGCCTCAGTGCTCCCCGAGGAACACGGTTCGTCTGCCATTGTTACCTACAAAGCACAGGAAACCGGTCAATTGGGGAGCAAATCCACACGCTCGCCATAACGGACGGGAAGAAGGGCGCGACAAACCGAGTCACTCCACGCACGACTAAAAAAGTTGGTGTTTTGAACAAAAAGGGCAGGGTCACCTCCCCGACTCCCAGAGACCACGACAAGTCCTCCTACGGATCGCCTAAGTAGGCCAACATCTCGGCCACTCACGATATGTCGACCTAGGCTATGAACATGGCGGGCAATATCATAAATCCTAGAACTAGAGCTATGAGTTTACCGGGCACTACCACGAATTAGGCGCCCTAAATCATGAAGACCCCGGGCAGCACTGCGAGTCACATACCTAAACTATGCATTTTCCGAGCGCAAACATGCGTTTGCCGGGCATAAACATGCGTTCGCCGGGCATAAACATGGATTTGCCGAGCCAAATACAAATCTACCGGGGCTAATCCCAGGCGTACAGTCTCTAACGTCTAAAACAATGAAAAATATCATACATCACAGAGGAAAAGCAAAGGGGACAAGACGCTTACTTGAAATCTGGAAAGAGGTGCGACGGCGGAAAAGGTAATCAGCGACGGAGAACGCGACGGTCCTATGAATATCTGGGAAGAACAGTAGCAGCAGAGGCAGGGGAAGGAGAAGAAGCGCGAAGAGGGAAAACATGTTCTAGGGCCCAAGGACCCTATTTATAGTGATGACGTGGAATACGAAACGTCACCCCAGGGAACCACAAACTTCCCTCCTCGACGCGTAGCTCCCCTAGGCAATGATGACCCTATCGTCAATAGGGTGGCGCCACAGTTCCCAAGGGATGCCTCGTGCGCTCCACGAACACAGCCCGTCGAGAGTCCTCCGAGCACTCCTCGAACGGGATCTTCTCACGAGCGCGACACGGGGGAAACCCCATGAATGACCCCAGGGGACTAAATCTTTATCCGATCACGGGACCTCGTGACGGAGGCGAACTAAGATCAAGTCATGATTCCTGCTCCAGGAACCACGACTTGGGGGCTCCTGTTCTGGACTGGGCCAGGCTGGCCCAAAAGCAAGGATGAAGGCCCAATCCAAACGGCTTTGTAAGGGGTCGCGCCGACCAAGAAGCCACAGTTGTGCCCGACACTGTCCAAACGACATCCTCGACTCCACGCAGTCCAGCTCGACCTCAGCTCGAGCACCCCTCGTAGGGCAGACTATGACCATTACACCATCACCTGGATTCCGGAAAGACCGCGTCCTCGTCTGTTCGTACTTCTCGCAGAACATCCAGGAAGGGGACCACGTGCGGGTCCCCACTACACACGTAGAACCTGGCAGTTCCTTCATTGGGCCAAACCTGCCCGGCCCAATGAAGGGACCTTGGCCCAGCGCTGGGGGCTATAAGTACCCTCTGTTCCCAGAGGGTCAGGTATTCATTATTTTACCCATACTCATACTTGTGCCTGCTCGTACTCTCTCTCACTTTAGCATCAGAGTGCCTTGCAGGTACCCCCCCCCCCCCCCCCCATCTCGTCCAACTTCAGCTTGGAGCCAGTCGTGACGGTCCAAGTCTGATCAGGTGAGATCAATATATATCAATAAATCTTAGTTGTCATCACCTAACCACGTTCATGCCAAATCATCAATTAAAAATATATATTTTCATGCTTTTTTAGCTTTATATCCATACACACTATTGAACATCATATATTTTAATATTATTTAATTGTGTACAATATATTATTTTACAGAACTTCAGAACGGATTGTTTTGCTTTACATAGATATACTATTTTGATAATGCTTCAACACTACACGCAAGTAGGCAACATAGCATATATCAAGAAAGCCCCCAAATCGTGAAAGGGTCTACACCACCATGTAATCATGTAAGGCAAATTGTATCATATGAACATCGATATCTATATAACGTGTTAATTATTTATTTTTGTGATTGGGATTATGTTTGGTAAAATTAACTTAGCATAAATATGTTGAAATAAGATGTTCTATCAACTAGAGTAATATGTTGAACAAGATATCTTATGCAGGGTCATTCGACATCGCGTCTGTGTACAACTGGACAGTTGGATGTTTGAGTTTATTACAGATGTATAATATTCTGGAAATATTATGTTATCCTATGTGACGCTCAGTGTAAGGATTAAGATATTCAAGTTGAATTCAAGGAGTATTCTTAGTTTTTAATTATGGAGATAATTTAGGAAATAATGATTGAAGTCCTATTTTTATGCAGAAGTTTCTGCAGATTTTTAGCAGCTCATTTATTGTGTTTTTGAAGTCAAATCCAGTCCAGAAGATTACTATAGACTGTCACAAACTTAGTTTTTGTGTGGAACTTACGTGTTTTTTTGTTAGGATTTGTGTGTGTTAATTGTGAGCCTCTCTAATATCTTCTTGGTAAAAAGAGTAGGATTATTCTATTGAATTGTAAGTTCTGTCAGTCGCTCTAAAACTTTTAAGTAGTGAATAATTGTGTGTTTTTGAAGGTTGTCTTCTAATTATTGTGTTCTTGTTGTTAAATTGTAATTCAGTGTGTCAAAATTATGTGTCAAAAAGATTTGATTTGTTTTAGATTAAATAGATTTGATTTAAGTCTAGAATAGATTAGATTTGATTTAGTAACAAAATAGATATTTTGGGCTTTGGGCTTTGGGTGTAAGCTCAGTTATAAATAGAGGGAGTAACCCCTATTTTTTGTAAGCAAGTCAATTAAGTTGTATTCACAGAATTTGTAGTTGCAAGTGAATAACAAAGTTTTCCACAGTTTATGGGCAGAGAGAAACTCTGCAGAAAATAATTGTCTTCTTTCTTTTCTCTTCTTTCTCATAATTCATTGTCATTGTGCAGAAATTCATCATAGATATTTGGTGGATTTCCAACATCTGGTATCAAGAGTTTTTGTTTCGATTCAAGGGAAGTATCAATCAAGAACGATTGAAGAATTCACCATGACAAGTTATGGGAATGTAAACTATCCAGCAACGCTATCAATTCTGAAAGTTGACAACTATGAGAATTGGTGCAAACAGATGAAAGTCTTATTCAGATGTCAAGGTCTTTGGGACCTTGTAAAAGATGGTGTCGAAGTGCTTGGAGAAAATGCTTCAGAAGAAGAAAAGAAGAAATACACAGAATCTGAGAAGGTTAGTTATAAAGCATTATTTATAACTCATCAATGTGTCAGCCCAAACAATTTCGAAAAGGTTAGTGATTCAGAATCTGCAAAAGAAGCTTGGGAAATCCTTGAGAAGTCTTTTGGAGGCGCTGAGAAGGTGAAAGAAGTGAGGTTACAAACTCACAAAAGGACGTATGAACTGCTTTAGATGGAAGACAGTGAAAGCATATCTGATTTCTTCACTAGAGTTACAAAACTAATAAATCAAATCAAGATATGTGGAGAAGCGTTAACAACAAGAGTTGTTGTTTCGAAGATCTTGAGATCTTTATCTCCTAAGTTCGACCACATAGTGGTGGCGATAGAAGAGGGGAAAGACTTGTTGAAATTGACAAAGGAAGAGCTTCAAGGGACGCTTGAATCTCATGAACAAAGAATGAATGAAAGAGCTGCAGGAAAATCGAAGAGTGATGTGGCCCTGCAGGCACATTCAGCAAAAGAGACCAAATGCAAAGGAAAGTGTTTCGATAGAGGTAGAGGTGGCTACAACAAATCGAATGGTAGAGGAAACCAGATCGAAGGAAACGCGTCGAATCAAAGAAAACCATACCAAGGCAACCAAAGAGGTGGTGTTGCAAATAGAGGAAGAGGTGGTGGTCGAAAACCTGATAAGAGTCACATTCAATGTTATAATTGTGAGAAGTATGGTCACTGTGATACGGTGGGAGAACTGACTTGAGGTTTTGCGTTTGTTTTCGCAAATGTTTCGGTTTAGCAAGAGTCGCCACCGACTTTTTATTTTATCCTAAGGAAAGGTTAAAAAGCACAGCAAAAACCTTTGAGATCTTTTCTTGGGTTCGGGGAGTAGATTATAGAAAGGGAAGGTATTAGCACCCTTTCTATCCATGGTTATCCATGGGCTCTTAGTTACTTGCTTAGATCACTTGCCTTGCATTTTCAATTGTTTGAAATGGTGCTTTCAATTGTTTGAAATGGTGCTTTGTGTGTGTTTTGAAAGATATTTTAAAAAGAGGCCATAGTGGTGGCAACCTTTGTAATGATCCATGTTTGAATGTATACAAAGGTGTATTTGTCTTTTGAAAAGTTTTCAATGTTTTGAAAGTTGTTTTGAAAGTTGTGATGAAAGTTGTTTTGAAAGTAGGCAAGGTTTTGTTTTGCAAGTTTGATCAAGTAACTAAGAGTTGTCTACCCCTAAATTTACTCAAAGATTTTTCCTATGTTTTAACCCTTTTAACAGTATTGTTCCACCATTGTATTTGGTGGACAATCTTGTGTTAGGATGTTAATGGGACGTGCGTGGGTCATCGTTTAGACCATGAATGCAATAATGCCAAGTGTCTTTGGCAAATTTTCCTTTAAGGGACTTAATCATTTTTAGGCAACTTGAGAAAGCGTCATCGAGGGACTATAATCATTTGATTTATTTTGTTTTGCCAAAGATACTCAACATGCAAGCATGACCCATTATTGAAGGCAACAAGTGGAGTAACCCTAAGGGTGCAAGTGTGATTGGTGTTGTCCATTTTCATGCTTTTTTGTCTTTGCATTAGTCAAGCTATTGGTTGGTTGATTTTTGCATACAAACCCTAGGTCTATCATGGCATAATTAGAAAGCTTTAAAATGCGGAATTTAAAGTCCTAAATTATTACAACATAATTATGGGGATGGGGGTACAAATGTTCAAATGGGGGATATTTAACAAGAAATTAAATCTAGAACTATTACATCCATATTGAATATACAAATATTAATCGTACAATATTAAGACAAATATAATAAATATGCAAAAAATGTATTATGCACAAAAATGGTTTTTTATGTATGTAAAAGTGTTTTTCAATGTAAAATATAAACAAAAAATAAAAAAGTCAATTTTTTTTGGATATTTTCATGGTTTAGGGCAAAACCCTAGTTTTCTAAATAAATATTATTTATTAATTATATTATATACAATATTTGTTAATTATATACAAAAAATAAAAAAAGAAGTATATTGTGAAAAAAAGTATTTTGATGTCATATATTAATAAAAATAAAAAGGTATTATTTTTACATTTTTATCCTAAATATTTAATAAAATATGTATAAGTATTTATATTATTTATTAAATATACTAAATATATACAAAAAATATAATATTAATTTTTTACATAAAAAGTATATTTTTTAGAAAATGTTTTCAAAATTTAGACAAAAAATAATAACTAAAAAATATATTTTTGTGTTATTTTTTAGTATTTTAAGTAAAAGTATATATATTATTTCACATGTATAGGTTAAAATAAAACAAATAAATTCCAAATAAATGCAAAAATGGGTGGAAAAATATTTTTTATATTTTTTATATTTTAGCAAAAAATAATAAGTCAGAATCAAAAAGAAAAAAAATCAAAAATGATCAAAATAACACACAATGGGCCAAGGGGTGTAAGTGGAAAAAGATGGTGCAAAAAGCAGGTTGACTCAGGCCCAGCCCAAGTCAACTCTATCTTCAACCTTCAGCCATATTCAAACAAAAAAACGCGCGCTTCCTTCCATCTCCGCCATCTCTTGATTCCTTGACTTTTAACAAAATCTCACAACATAAACATTATAGAGCATCATGTCACGATTCTAAACATATAAAGAAGCTGTTCTAACTCTCAGAAATGAGAGAGAATTTCTCCTCCCCCAATTTCTGACCTAAGTTTTCTTCTATGTTCAGGTCCAAAATTCTCTTAGCACACACAATATAAATAAAAAGTGACAACATGGATAGCTTCAGGGCTATGAGTAGAACACACTTTCTTCACAAACTTAAGCTTAAATATGCTTGGATAGAGAGATAGAAGTTCACATTTTACCTGTTTCAGCTTGACTTGAACAGAGTGATATGGCCAACTTCAATGGTGTTTGAGGGCTTGTACAGCTTGCTTGAGGTCCAAGGGTGCTTCCTCTATGCTTGGTGTGCTTTGAATCCTTCTGAATCGAGCTATGGAAGTCAACCTGCAACAATGAAAAGTAAAAATGGAAAACTTGGCTATGGCTGTTACAGCTTGTATCTAAGGCTTGGGACAGCTTCAATGGATGGTATGGAGTGTATTGGAACTTGTTTGGGCAAAAACGCACGAGTGAATGATGTTGGCCAAGTCAAAATGCAGAATGCCCTGTTTCTTGCAGAAAAATGGTGATTTTCTGTATGAGGAGGGATCAAGGGTGTTTTGGTCGTGCTTTAGGTCAGTTAGGGAGTCTCAAATGTGTTTACAAAGTTTGTTTTTATTGGTCTTTGCAGGCATGAGCGTTATGGTTCAATATGCAAGTTTTCTTCTTATCTAAGCAAAGTTTGTCAAGTTGGGTTATAGGCTCATACAGGCCCCTCAAGCATGCTGCATTTTCTCTTCTTGATCAGTGGGATTTGTCCATAAACTTGTGCCTAAAAGATCTGGCTTGTACCTCTTTGATTTGTGAATTTGACATAAAGTGGACCTTTTCAAAAATGGCAAAAATGCTTTTTCTAATTATGGACTAATCTTGCATGTAATGGCTAAATACACAAAATAAGACTTGAACACAAAGGATATGCATTAAATTATTGAGTGTGAGAAAGATTAGAGGCCTGTAATCTAGCTTGAACCATGCTGAGTTTGAAAATGTAAAGTGTGTGAACATGCCTTGGTCAAGAACAAAAGTGGATTTTGCCCAACTTTGCAAATTCGATTCTCCCTAACCACAAGGGTGTTTGAGAAGTTCTTGGACAATTTGGAAAGCTTGGAATGTGTAATACAATACATCTTTGTAATGCAAATTGAAATTCCAAGTGGAAGCATGTGAAAAGTGGCCATGAAGTTGGGCAAAAATCCTGCCAAAAATAGGTCAAAAATTTTCTAAGTTAAGAATGTTTTGCACCCTTGTTACAAAAATCATAACTTGAGCTACAAGCTTCTTTTGAGGAAACTTTGTGAATAAAAGTTATATATTTTGCGATGGAATACAACTTTCATGTTTTGAGTTTTGCTTGAATCCATTTACATCTTGATGAAAAAATGGGACAAAGTTAGGAAAAAATTAGGAAATTTCATAACTTAGAAAATTTCTAAGTTATGAAATTTCTTCATTTTAAACCCTAAATTGCAATTTTTGGTTTCTTGATGAACAAGTTTCATAATTTGACATGTCTTGATGAAAAATGAATCTTGGCACTTGATTTTGACCAAAAAGTCAAAGTTTGACTTTTCAGTATACAGTCAAATTTTGATCAGTTGACTGGAAAATTCATCTGTAAATCTTGTGCATTTGGAACCTTTTGAACTTGTTGAATGTGTCAAGACCATGCCATTGAGTCATTGAGTCCATATGTGAGCTTGATTTGCCATTGGTTAGGTCAAACAGTCAAAAATTGCCTTTGTGCAGTCAAAACCCTAAAAATGACCATTTTGCCCTTTTGGTGATCTGATCAAATTTCTTGTGGAATTGTGATCCAATCTTGACAAAATGGTTCACATGAGTTCAATATGTTGATGTGGGTCAAAAATCATGAGGTTTGACTGTTAATTGGCCACAGTTGACTTTTCCCCAACACAGCTGATTTCTAGGTCAACTGTCCAATTGACTGGGCAAAGATTGGAATCAAGGCTTGAAACTTGGTATGGATAAAATTGTGAGTCCAACATGAAGTATGAAACTCACTTTGGGCATTTTAGGTTAAAACATCCTTGTGCAAACTCAAACCCTAATTTGGGGTCATCAGTGCAAGGAGGGGTCTTGAGCAGAGCAAACCCTAACTTGATCTTGAGCTCCAAGAGTCTTGTGATGAGAAAATGTTGATGAAATGAGTGGGAAAATTTTTGGGTACAACAGTTGCCCCTGTTCAATCTTCTTGAACCTGAAGAGTTAGATTGGCAAGCTTGCCTTTCGCGTCTCGAGGGTAAAAGGAGATTGGACACTTGAGTGCCCTTAAATTTGCACTCGTCCAAACAATGGTTGCGGGAATGGGCTTAAAGATGCCATTTAGAGATGGGCTTAAAGATTCCATCTGGAGGGGAGACAAAATCTTGTCGGGGATGGGCTTAAAGATGCCATCTGGAATATTTGTTAAACTGCAATTTGATTGGTCAGAAGAATGAGGATCAAAATGGTATCCGTATCTAGAATGCCTTTGAGCTGTATCTGGAGACTGAGTTTGTATGAGCAAAAGAATGGCCTCCGTGTCTGGGGCGTATCCGAGTTGTAACTGCGTTTGAAGGTAGAATGAATATCATAATGACTGCCGTGTCTGGAGTGTATCTGTATTGTATCCGGTTAACAGAGAAATATCTGTATGGAGCGAATGCGTGCGGGGGACAAATTCTGAATGAGTGACAGAATGGCAACCGTGTTTGGAGCGTATATGGACTGTATCTGAAGTTGAGATTTGTATGAGTAGCAGAATGACTTCCGTGTCTGGAGTGTATCTGAAACTGTAACTGGGATCTAAATAAATGACAGAATGACTTCCGTGGTGAACGCACTGGGAAGAATCAAACTGCTGTTGTAAAGGTCAGAATGGTATCCGTGCTTGGAATGTATTGAACCTTGAGGTGGATAAGTGAATCTGAATGAGAGATAGAATGGGTGCCGTGTCTGGAGCGTATCTAGTCTGTATCTGATTGCTGTAGTCTGAATGAGTAGTAGAATGACCGCCGTGTCTGGGGTGTATCTGTACTGTATCTGACTTGAGATTCTGAATGAGTAATAGAATGATCGCCGTGTCTGGGGTGTATCCATACTGTATCTGAATAAATTCTGAATGAGTAATAGAATAACCGCCGTGTCTGGGGTGTATCCATACTGTATCTGAATAATTGTTAATGATAGCCTTTTAATCTTATCCTGAAAAGGATGAAATGTTAGCTAAAACACAAAGTTATGTTGCATGATATGTATGATGCAATATATATGTTATATCAATGTTTATGATATGAATTTAAATGAATGCGCATGTAAGCTGAAGAGTTGTCTAGCTGAGGATAGATGAGTCCTGGATGTCTGGAGATAAAAGAATATTGACTACTGCCAGGGGAAGTGAATTCTTGACTGTTGTAGGGGATTGCAAGAATCTTTGATTGCTGAAGACGAGATATCCTTGCTGACTACTGTTGGAGAATCAGGAACTTGGGTTTGTATGCCAATCTACTGGGGAGTTCCTGTCCTGAGGAGATCTTCACTGGGGAATATCTAAATATCCTGTGAGGAATTGTTTGATTTTTGTCTTATCATGTAAACCCTAGTTTTACTAAACATGGTATAAATATGATAAATTGCGTAAAAGTAAACTAAACTATTACAACAATTATTATGGGAGGGGGGATACAAGTTTTTGAATGAGGATATTTGCACAAAATAAAACCCTAAAATACTATTACAACCCAATTGAATATTTGCAAATTAAATAAATATACAAATATTAAAAATGCAATAAAAATGTAAATATGCAAAAAATGTTTTGTATTTGATTTTTTTGTATGAGAGAATTAATTATTTAAACCATAGAAAATAAGAGAAAGATATTATTATTTTTGAAAGGGGTAAAACCCTAGTTTTTGATTTAAAGAAAATATATATTTCCCATTATTTGTTTTGTTCATTTTTTGTACAAGAAATAATAAATAATATTATTAACAAATATTAAAAATTAAAATATGTATAAAAAAAATATTTTATGTGTATGAATAATAGAAATAAAAATGTATGATATTTTTAAATGTATTTCCAATTTTTTTATAAGAAAATGGATTCTATTTATTAAAATAAAACTATTTTTATATGTGGAAAAAATAATAAAAATAAAATAAAATTGCAAAAAATTAAGAAATTATTTTTGTGATTTTTTAATGTTCAGAAAAAAAATATTAAAGTCAATAAACATAAAAAATATGAGAAAATATGCAAAATATAAAAAATATGCAAAGGGGGTGCAAATAGTAGTCAGGGGGGGTGTGGAAAACAAAACAGAAGGCCCAAGCGCGCCCAAGCCCAGGCCAAGTCGTCCCCGTCCTCCAGCCAAAAATCCTGCGCGCGCGTTTTGCCTTAAACCTGTAACTTGCTGTAGCTTGCATAAAAATGAAAACCCATAACATAAAAAATGTAGCTTATGATCTCACGATTCCAATGATATAAAATTCATAATCTAACTCTCAAAGATCAGGGAGAATTTCAGTAGCCCTAATTCGTGACCTAGTTTTTTCAGCATGTTCAACATTCAAATTCTCTTAGTTCAGTTAATATAAATGGAAAGTATGCATATGTACAACTTCACCATGCTAGAGACTACATTTTTGCTTCACAAATCGTGGCTTAAGGATGCTTAAATAGAGAGATAGTGTAACACCCTCTAAAACCCCGCATAAAATTTCGCAAATAATTAAAATCATACTTTCAGAGTACATGTATTAACGAGGATGTCACAATTCTCTTTTTACGAAAACAAGTTCCTGTCATGCATATCATAGAAGCAACTCATACATGTTTACACAGCGGAATAATTTAATTAACAAAACCAATGTTATAATATGTTCAAAATCATCAGGAATTAACACCTGGAATATATCAGCATCATATTATAACAAACATAAGGAAATAGCGAGTCTGACTAAAGCAGCTCGACAAACAAACGTTCCCAGAGTTACAACTATCAGAGCATGACCCGGACAATACTTAAACGGAAATAAACTAGAAACAACAATCCTTCGCCTAGCACCTGAACGAAGCTCCTCAATCTGAAATATTCAACAGTAAGGGTGAGCATCTCAACTATACATTTGATTATACGTTCATAACAATCAATTCAGAAAAACCATAAGCATCACCCAACAGTTAGCATGTTTCATAGTTTACGAAAACCCTTACAATTCATATATTCATAATATATCACTTTTCATACTTATAATTAACATCAAACATCATTAACAATTCAACAACAATACATGCATACAATCAATTAAACACAACATTGGAAAATCATCCATTCATGTTATATTCAATGTAATGCAACACACCCATGCATGTGGTACCATTTTACCGCCCCATTAAATCTCGGGTCACGGATAACTCACCGTTCCATTATATCGCGGACACGGCTACCACCTCAACGTTCCATTAAATCGCGGACACGTATATTGGCCACCATGTTAATTCCACACAATGGGAATTAACAAATGCAACATGATATGTACAGTATGTAACACTCAGCATACTATTAACATCAATAAACCATATCATGTAACATCAACAATATCAAATACAACATGATATGAATAGCATGTAATCACTCAGCATACTATTAAACATCAACCAATCATATCAAGTTATATCATAATTCATGCTTGATAACATTATCTAAAAAGCATGACAATGAAATCCACATAGTGTTGGTATCATAACATACAAACATTATTCGATACAAGCCTCCACAACACTATGCATATCATTAAGCAGCATGTTCAAAACTAACAAACACTGCACATTAAACAAAATCATTCCTGTACATCACAACAAAGCACAGAAAACAAAATTCAGAAACCAACACAGGAGGTTCAACACGGGTGCCCGTGTAAATCAACACTGCCCGTGTGGAAATGTGTCCAGAAACACGTTATTTTGCCAATACAGGGAATCAACACGGGTGCCCGTGTGAATCAACACGGCCCGTGTTGAAATGTGTCTGGAAACACATTTTTTTCCATCCAGCAGATCAACACGGGTGCCCGTGTGAATCAACACGGCCCGTGTTGATGAGCGCGTACACATTTTTCCTGTACCTGCAGCAGCTCATATGCCAACATTTTTGCACGAAAATACCTTTCTACAGCAGTGCAAAGCAGTACAAAACATCCAAATCCACCATAGGAACCTAAAATCCCTAATTGATTCATAAAATTTGGGAACCTAAACCTTTTTCTAACAAGTTTCAACCCTAAGGTTATTGATCCCTAAGAACATCTAAAAATTGGGGTTTCTCCCTACGATTATCCAAAAATCAATCGTACCTAAACCCATAAGCAAAAGTAAATTGAGTAAACAGCCCCCCTTACCTTATCAAATTGCAGCTTGAGTTCTTTGAGCGATGTTCTTCGTTCTTCGCACCTTCAGAGCTCAACTTCCCAAATTTCCCAAATTCTGTGTTATCGTGAAAAATGAGAAATTAACTTGAGTTCCAAAATATATCCTTATTTCTTTTGCACCCCCACTCTTACTAACGACATCCAAGCCCAATAACTTAAAAACCCAATATTTTCTTATTTCTTTTATTTTCTCTAGTTTTCCTTCAATTATCCAAATATCAATAATTCTTTTATTTTATTAACTCCAATAAAATAATTTCCCAATTAAATAAATCAAAAAAATTAGAACTGGGGTGTTACAACTCTCCCTCACTAAAAGAGTTTTCGTCCTCGAAAACATACCTTAGACGAACAGTTCCGGATAAGCCTCTTTCATCTGGCTCTCCAGTTCCCAAGTAACATTTCCATCTGTTGGACCTCCCCAAGCAACCTTCACTAATGCTATCTCTTTACCCCTTAACTGTTTCACTTCCCGATCTTCTATCCTCATAGGCAATGTTTCTATTGTCAGGTTATCTCTCACCTGCACATCATCTATTTGGATTACATGAGATGGGTCTGGAATGTATCTCCTCAACTGAGAAACATGAAAAACATCGTGCAAATTCGCAAGTCTCGGAGGTAAAGAAATACGATAAGCAACTTCTCCAACTCTCTCCGTAATCTGAAACGGACCAATAAAACGCGGAGTCAACTTCTTAGATTTCAACGCTCGACCAATACCCGTCATCGGAGTAACTCTCATAAACACATGATCTCCAGCACTGAATTCTAAATTCTTCCTCCTCTTATCATGATAACTTTTCTGACGACTCTGAGAAGCTCTCATCTTCTCTTGAATCAATTTGATCTTTTCAGTAGTCTGCTGAACAATCTCTGGCCCAATTACTGAACTCTCTCCAGATTCATACCAACACAAAGGCGTTCTACACCGTCTACCATACAATGCCTCAAACGGAGCCATACCAATACTCGAATGGTAACTATTGTTATAAGTAAATTCAATCAATGGCAAATAGCTATCCCAAGCTCCACCCTTCTCTAAAACACAAGCACGCAATAAATCTTCTAACGATTGAATCGTCCTCTCCGTCTGTCCATCAGTCTGAGGATGGTAAGCTGAACTCAACCTTAATTTAGTACCCAAAGCCTTCTGCAATCCTTCCCAAAATTTCGAAGTGAACCTCGGATCTCTATCTGACACAATACTAGAAGGAACTCCATGCAAACTCACTATTTTCTCAATATATAACTGTGCCAACCTCTCCATTGAGTAATCCATTCGCACCGGTATAAAATGAGCAGACTTAGTCAATCTATCCACCACAACCCATATCGCTTCACAATTCTTAGGAGTTCTCGGCAACCCGGATACAAAATCCATAGAAATACTATCCCACTTCCATTCTGGAATAAACATCGGTTGCATAAATCCAGACGGCTTCTGATGCTCAATCTTCGATTTCTGACAGATTAAACATGCATACACAAATTCGGCTATTTCCTTTTTCATTCCCGGCCACCAAAACAATTTCTTCAAATCATGATACATTTTCGTGGCACCCGGATGAATACTCATCCCACTGCGATGTCCTTCCTCTAATATACTCTTCTTGATTTCTGCAACATCAGGAGCACAAACTCTATCGCCAAACCTCATAACATCATTTTCATCAATTCTAAACTCACCACCTTGACCTTGGTTGATCAATGTCAATTTATCAACTAAATTAACATCAGATTTCTGCCCGATCCTGATCTCTTCTAGAATACCACTAGTAAGTTCCAACATACCCAAACGAACACACTTCGGAGTACTTTAACAAATTAAACTCAAATCTTGGAATTGTTCAATTAAATCCAATTCACGAACCATCATCATAGACATATGCAAGGATTTCCTGCTCAAAGCATTTGCAACCACATTTGCCTTACCAGGATGGTAATTCAAACTAAAATCATAATCTTTGAGAAATTCCAACCACCTTCTTTGCCTCATATTGAGCTCTTTCTGATCGAAAAGATACTTCAAACTCTTATGATCACTATACACTTCAAATCTCGAACCATACAGATAATGTCTCCACAATTTCAAGACAAACACAACTGCTGCTAACTCTAAGTCATGAGTAGGATAGTTCCTTTCGTGAACCTTCAACTGTCTCGAAGCATACGCAACTACCTGTTGATTCTGCATTAGAACACCACCTAATCCCATCAGAGATGCATCACAATAAACCACAAAAGATTCCACCGGATTCGGCAAAATCAGAATAGGAGCACTAGTCAATCTCCGCTTCAATTCTTGGAAACCTTTCTCACAATCAGAATCCCAAATAAACGCTTGTCCTTTACGAGTCAACTTTGTCAACGGCAATGCTAACTTTGAGAATCCTTCGATAAACTTTCTGTAATAACCTGCAAGACCAAGAAAACTTCTGATTTCAGAAACAGTCTTCGGCGCTTCCCACTGAGATACTGCTTCTACTTTTGTAGGATCCACTGCAATACCATTCTTAGAAATCACATGTCCAAGAAAACTAACTTCATTCAGCCAGAACTCACATTTGGACAACTTTGCATACAACTTCTTATCTTTCAACAACTCTAACACAATTCTGAGATGTTCCGCATGCTCTTCGTCATTCTTGGAATAAATCAGAATGTCATCAATAAAAACCACAACAAACTTATCCAGATACGGATGAAAAATCATGTTCATATATTCCATGAAAACACCAGGTGCATTAGTAACTCCGAACGGCATAACAGAATATTCATAATGCCCATACCTCGTTCGGAAAGCAGTCTTTTGAATATCTTCCGCTTTCACACGAATCTGATGATATCCAGATCTCAAGTCAATCTTACTGAATACACTGGCTCCAATTAGATGATCCATTAAATCATCAATCCTCGGTAAAGGATACCGATTTTTAATGGTTACTTTGTTCAATTGCCTGTAATCAACACACAGTCTCATAGAACCTTCTTTCTTCTTAACCAACAATACCGGAGCACCCCAAGGCGAAACACTTGGACGAATAAACTTCTTCTCCAGTAAATCTTCCAACTGACTCTTCAATTCAGCCAACTCAGATGCAGACATATGATATGGTGCCATCGACACCGGTCTCGTACCAGGAATCAAATCTATAGAAAATTCCACTTCTCTCTCAGGAGGTAACTCACCAACATCATCAGGAAAGACTTCTGGAAAATCACACACCACTGGAAATTCCCCACTCCTGACCTTTCCTGTTGCATCTAACGAAGCAAGTAACATAAACACATTAGCACCGTCTTCCATTGCTTCTTGTACCTGCCTAGCAGTCATAGTCAAATTCTCGACACCAACTGCTTCTGGAAAAATCACCGTCTTAGCAAAACAGTTCAGATGAACCCGGTTGAATTCCAACCAGTTCATCCCAAGGATAATATCAATTTGTTCAAGCGGTAGGCACACTAAATCCATACCGAAACTTCTACCAAAAATCTCAATAGGACAATTCCTACATACAAGTGAAGTTGTCACTGAACCCGATGCAGGAGTATCAACAACCATGCTACCTCGCATGTCAGATATGTCCAGTTTCAACCTCTCAGCACAATCCAAAGAAATGAAGGAATGAGTTGCACCAGTATCAATAATTGCAACTAAAGGTGTGCCATGAATAAAACACGTACCTTTAATCAATCGATCCTCTGGAGTAGTCTCAGATCCAGACAAAGCGAACACTTTTCCACTTGACTAATCCTTCTTAGGTTTAGGACACTGCGGACGAATGTGACCTTCTTCACCACAATTGTAACAAGTAACAGACTTCCCTTTGCAATCACTAGACAAATGACCAGTCTTTCCACATTTATAGCACTTCTTCTCATCACTCTTGCAATCTCGAATATGATGACCAAACTCACCACACCTGTAGCATCTGATAGGAGCCTTAGAGTCTCCCCCACTAGGCCTTTTCCAACCACCTGATTTCTGGTTATCTCTACCATATGGCTTGCCACGGTCCATATGTTGCTTTCCTCTTTTATCAACAGCCCCACGAGAGTGAGACGACCTAGTCTTGGTAATATCTTCTTCCAAGATCCTGCTACAATCCACCAGATCAGAAAATCTACGAATACGCTGGTACCTGATTCCCTGCTTAATCTCATCTCGGAGACCATTCTCAAATTTGATGCATTTAGAGAATTCTCCAGCCTCATCATTGTTGTAGTGTGCATAATACTTTGCCAGCTCAGTGAACTTAGTAGCATACTCACTAACAGTCAGATTGCCCTGCTTAAGCTCCAAAAACTCAATTTCCTTTCTTCCCCGAACATCTTCAGGAAAGTACCTCCTCAGAAAAGCCCTTCTGAAGTTAGCCCAAGTCAGTGCCTCTCCATCCTGAACCATTTCAGTCCTTGTTGCAACCCACCAGTCGTCGGCCTCTTCTGCCAACATATGCGTACCATATCTGACCTTCAGATCTTCAGCACAATCAATCACACGGAAAATCCTTTCGATTTCCTTCAGCCACTTCTGAGCACCTTCAGAGTCATGTGTACCTTTGAACAACGGAGGATTGTTCCTTTGGAAGTTCCCCAATTGCCTATCAGCACCAATCACGCCTCCATTTGGATTTCCAGCAAGTACACCAGCTAACATCCCCAAAGCCTCAGCGAGTGCAGCATCATTTCGTCCGTTACCTCTTCCAGCCATATTCCTGAGAATTAAAACATACTCCTCATCAGAATACAGTATCGACAGTGTTACCTTGCACTAGTCGCATACAAAAGGAATGACTGACTCAAGACTCTGGTCGCAACGACCGACTATGCTCTGATACCACTATTGTAACACCCTCTAAAACCCCGCATAAAATTTCGCAAATAATTAAAATCATACTTTCAGAGTACATGTATTAACGAGGATGTCACAATTCTCTTTTTACGAAAACAAGTTCCTGTCATGCATATCATAGAAGCAACTCATACATGTTTACACAGCGGAATAATTTAATTAACAAAACCAATGTTATAATATGTTCAAAATCATCAGGAATTAACACCTGGAATATATCAGCATCATATTATAACAAACATAAGGAAATAGCGAGTCTGACTAAAGCAGCTCGACAAACAAACGTTCCCGGAGTTACAACTATCAGAGCATGACCCGGACAATACTTAAACGGAAATAAACTAGAAACAACAATCCTTCGCCTAGCACCTGAACGAAGCTCCTCAATCTGAAATATTCAACAGTAAGGGTGAGCATCTCAACTATACATTTGATTATACGTTCATAACAATCAATTCAGAAAAACCATAAGCATCACCCAACAGTTAGCATGTTTCATAGTTTACGAAAACCCTTACAATTCATATATTCATAATATATCACTTTTCATACTTATAATTAACATCAAACATCATTAACAATTCAGCAACAATACATGCATACAATCAATTAAACACAACATTGGAAAATAATCCATTCATGTTATATTCAATGTAATGCAACACACCCATGCATGTGGTACCATTTTACCGCCCCATTAAATCTCGGGTCACGGATAACTCACCGTTCCATTATATCGCGGACACGGCTACCACCTCAACGTTCCATTAAATCGCGGACACGTATATTGGCCACCATGTTAATTCCACACAATGGGAATTAACAAATGCAACATGATATGTACAGTATGTAACACTCAGCATACTATTAACATCAATAAACCATATCATGTAACATCAACAATATCAAATACAACATGATATGAATAGCATGTAATCACTCAGCATACTATTAAACATCAACCAATCATATCAAGTTATATCATAATTCATGCTTGATAACATTATCTAAAAAGCATGACAATGAAATCCACATAGTGTTGGTATCATAACATACAAACATTATTCGATATAAGCCTCCACAACACTATGCATATCATTAAGCAGCATGTTCAAAACTAACAAACACTGCACATTAAACAAAATCATTCCTGTACATCACAACAAAGCACAGAAAACAAAATTCAGAAACCAACACAGGAGGTTCAACACGGGTGCCCGTGTAAATCAACACTGCCCGTGTGGAAATGTGTCCAGAAACACGTTATTTTGCCAATACAGGGAATCAACACGGGTGCCCGTGTGAATCAACACGGCCCGTGTTGAAATGTGTCTGGAAACACATTTTTTTCCCATCCAGCAGATCAACACGGGTGCTCGTGTGAATCAACACGGCCTGTGTTGATGAGCGCGTACACATTTTTCCTGTACCTGCAGCAGCTCATATGCCAACATTTTTGCACGAAAATACTTTTCTACAGCAGTGCAAAGCAGTACAAAACATCCAAATCCACCATAGGAACCTAAAATCCCTAATTGATTCATAAAATTTGGGAACCTAAACCTTTTTCTAACAAGTTTCAACCCTAAGGTTATTGATCCCTAAGAACATCTAAAAATTGGGGTTTCTCCCTACGATTATCCAAAATCAATCGTACCTAAACCCATAAGCAAAAGTAAATTGAGTAAACAGCCCCCCTTACCTTATCAAATTGCAGCTTGAGTTCTTTGAGCGATGTTCTTCGTTCTTCGCACCTTCAGAGCTCAACTTCCCAAATTTCCCAAATTCTGTGTTATCGTGAAAAATGAGAAATTAACTTGAGTTCCAAAATATATCCTTATTTATTTTGCACCCCCACTCTTACTAACGACATCCAAGCCCAATAACTTAAAAACCCAATATTTTCTTATTTCTTTTATTTTCTCTAGTTTTCCTTCAATTATCCAAATATCAATAATTCTTTTATTTTATTAACTCCAATAAAATAATTTCCCAATTAAATAAATCAAAAAAATTAGAACTGGGGTGTTACAGATAGAGTTTTAAAAAAATACCTCCTTCAACTGGATTTAGATATGGCAATGTGGGGACTTTGAGTGAGGCCTGAGGATCGTGTGAGGTTCCTTGAAGTTCCCTCAAGTTATTTCAATGCTTAGCTTGCCTTGAGGATGCTTGAAACTCCCTATAGAAGTCAAGCTGCAACCTTCCAAAATGAAAATGGTGATGTCTGAAACAGGGCTTACAGAACCAGGACAAGGGCTTGGATAGTTTGGATATGATGTATGAAAGGTGTTTGAAGTGTTGAATCAAGAAACGCACGAGTCAAAAATGAAATGGCAAGAGTTTTACAGAAACTGGTAGTTTGGGCAGAAAAATGGAGTTTTTTGGTTTTGGAGGGTTTCATATCATAAGCCTTCGTGTTCTAGCTTAAGATAAGTTTGTGAAGTCGTTTGGAATGAAGCCAAGTCCACCCTTTATCAGATGTACAAGTTCTCTTGACTTTTGCAACTTTTCTTGCTTTTGAAGAAAAGTGAAAGGACTTGTGCCAAAGGCCTGTACTGGCTAGTTCTTTAGCAGATGAGAGTTGGTAAAACATGCTTGATATCTGTGGACATTTCTTGTAACAAAAGAACAGGTCCATGGCTCAAGAATTGTAAAGTTGCAAAAAGCTTGCTTTATGAAAATGGCAATGTGCCCTTTATGCCATTTATGGATTTATTCTTTGTACAATACTCCAAAAGCCAAATCAAAGCCATTATCCTATGAGTTTTCATTTAATTATGGAGTGTAGAAGGGATTTAGGACCTGTAATTCAAGGTACAAGCATGCTTGATCAGATTTGCAACTTGGTGCATTGTAAAAATGGCTTGCACAAAAGTGACAAAATGCCAATTTCTCTTCTTCGATTCTCCCTAACCACAAATGATCTTGGATATTTCTTGGACATTTTATAAATCTTGCAACATGCTATACAATACATCTTTGAAATTCATTTTGAGATACTTCTTGGAACTAGGTGAAAAATGTCCATGAAGTTGGGTAAAAAACCTGCCTAGATTAGGGCAAATTTTCACTAAGTTAAAAAGTTTATGGACCCCTTTTCACAAATTCATAACTTGAGATCCAAGCATCTTTTGGGAAAACTTTGTGAATCAAAGTTGTATATTTCATGGAGGACAACAACTTTCATGTTGAATGTTTTCCTTGAATCTCATTGCATCATGGTGTAAAAGTTATGAAAAGTTGGAAAAAAATAAGAAAATTTCCATACTTAGAAAAATTCTAAGTTATGAAAATTTTCAAATTCAAAACCCTAATTTTCAAAATTGGTTTTATTGATCAACAAGTTTCATATTTTGACATTTCTTGATGAATTATGACCCTTGGCACTTGATTTTGACCAAAAAGTCAAAGTTTGACTTTTCAATGTACAATTGACTTTGGATCAGTTGACTGCAAAATTCATCTGTCAATCCAATGAACTTGAGATCTTTTGAACCATGCAATTAGGTCAAGATGATTCCATTGAGTCCTTGAAATCATGCTTGAACCCAATCGGTCACTGGCTAGGTAAAAAATCAAAAATTGCCCTTTCTCAGTCAAAACCCTAATTTTAACCATTTGATGATTTGACCAATTTCTTGAGGAGTTGTGATCCAAACTTGATCAAATGGTACATATGAGTCTAAAATGTTGTTATGGATAAAAAATTATGAGGTTTGACTGTAAATTTGCCATGGTTGACTTTTTCCCCAATACAGCTGATTTTTAGATCATCTGTCCAATTGACTGAGCAAAATCGTGATTCAAGGCTTGAAACTTAACATGAGAAATCTTAGGGGTCCAAGATGGTGTATGAATGTCATATGGAGCATTGATGGCCCAAAAATCCTTGTGCAAACTCAAACCCTAATTTCAGGTTATCAGTGCAAGGAGATGTCTTGAATTGAGCAAACCCTAAATTTGTCTTGAGTCCAAAGAGTCTTGTGAGGAAAATCTTGATAATATGAGAGGGAAAATTTTGGGGTACAACACAAACTATAATATATGAAAAATAATGGTTATTAAAAAAACGCGCTAAGATTAAAACCACCCAACCAGGGAGTGCCACACATCATCTTCTTCCTCCCAACTGTCATTTTAGCCCAAGATATTTTTACCTACGGACGCTGCGCTGTAGCTACAAACCTGTGTATCTCAAAAATTATCCACAAGCAAGATAAATGACCATGGCTGGTACCAATCAACTCGTCTCATCCTCACGAGTATCATGGTACCAGAATCAACATCCAATTTAACCTGTATTGCAAAGCCCTAAAACTAAACAAGAAACCCTAGCCATGGCAGTTTTACATACAGTCATAAAAAATGCAATTGAATATAATGATTAGCTTGCAAACTCAATAAGGAACAAGAATATATAATCAAAACGTGCAAATGATGTGTAAATCATGATAATCGAATTCCAAGAAATATAACAAACTGTGATGCTCCTACAAAGTGTTTCAGGACATGGGGAGGCTTGCTAGTGATTGGAACACGTTCCTGAGACGTCCAGCAACCGATTGGTAAGGTTAGGATGGCTTGAGATGGCCTGTATCTTGGAATTTTATCTGCACTTTTCCTTTGAAATTTTGAAGTTTGTTCTGCCTCTTTCACGACTTCTCAACCTCTTTTCTTGCCTTGGATTCCTTCTGTATATGTAGTGCAACACATTAGGTCAACAAAAACGAATTGAATCTTACCCATTATGAAGATTTGATTTGGTCTTTCATGGCATATGATATCTTTCCAAATTTTCTTTAATCCAATCTTTTTCCACCCAAATCAATCTTACAGGAATTGGTTGTCCTACTAGCTGTATGTAGACTCAAAAGATGCACAAAAAAACCAAGATTTTATTTGATTTTATTATTTTACCATTTAATTTGATTTATTTTGATTTAAATGAATAAAAAATCAAAATAAATGATAAAAATAACAAAATAAAAGGTAGAAAAGCTTAAGGGTAGTGGGTCCTATTAGAAACATGTTTCAAACAAGAAAACATGGGCCCCTTTGGGAAAAAATGCAAATTTGGTCAATGTTGACTTTTGGCAATTTTGCAAAAAAGGTCAACTTGGCCAATGCACAACTCTCTCAATTTTGACCCTAGAGAGGTGTTCTTGGACTTTTTAGAAAGCTTGGTATGTCCCCTAAGCAACCCTTTTGGTCTCATCTAAATTGAGTCTTCCATGTTCATTCATGAAGCTTTGACCCAAATGGTGTTTTTGTTGATTTTCCAAAATGACCTATAATGTCAAAATTCATATCTTCTTGTGAGTGCATATTTTGAACTTGGGAGCTGAATATGAATTGTAGGGAATTTCATCCTCTTCAAAATGAGCTTTGAATGGGTCATTTATGATAAATTATGAGAAAGTTATGCTTGGTCAAATTTGAGTTGACTTTTCCTACAAAGCCCTAATTTAACAACTCTTGGGTTTTGATTAACTGTGAGCAATCCTTGAGGAATCATGATCAACCCTTGATCAAATGATGAATAATACTTAAAAATGAGGATTTTGACCAAAAATCTTGAAGTTTGACTGTATGTGGGCCACAATTGACTTTTGACCCAGCACAGTCGATTTTCAGGCCTTTGAGCAATTGACTAAGCAAATTTCTCCTGCAAGGCTTGAAACTTGACATGGATGATCTTGAGAACATATTAGGACAATGGTGAGCATTTGAGTCCTTTTTGGTTCAAGCATCTTGATGCAAAATGAAACCCTAATTTGAGGTAGACTGCCTTAGGGGAGAGTTTGTCTGGTCAACTTTTGAACTTCCTTGAGCAATTTAGGGACCTCACTTGCCATGTGTTGAGAAATATGGGATGGAAAATTTTGGGTTACAACAGCTGCCCCTGTTTAATTTTCTTAAACCTGAGGATGTAGATTGGCTCGTTTGCCTTTCGTGATCTGAAGGTGGAAGATGATTGAACACTAGAGTGCCCAAAAAATTTGCACTCACGTGAAGTGATTTGATTTGTGATATCGGGAATGGGCTTATAGAGGCCATCTGATAGCTGCTAGAGAATTGTCGGGGATGGGCTTAAAGATGCCATCCGAAGAGATGTCGATCCCATAAGAGATTCCCTTGTGAGAACCCACATACCTGTTGTTGAGGAGGACTTCGTTGGGGGGTGTTGATCTTTGTCTTGAGAGAAATAGAGTTCTAGGAGCTTCAGTTGTCCGTTATTCTACTGGGGAATAATTCCGGTTTGGGAAACGGAAGTGATTTGTGTGCTTGTTCAGGGTATATGTTGCACCGCGACTTTCTGGGGAAATGTGAAATCAATGGTGTGTGATTGGGTCCCGGTCTTACAGTGTTGTGAACTGCTGTCTGGGGATAAGAGAGGAAGAAACCGGATAGTAAGGTTATGAGAAGGAACCCGGATAATAGAGTTACTTCGATGTAAAAGCTTGGATAGTAGAGCTGTGAGAAGGAACCTGGATAGTAGGGTTATTTTGACATGAAAGCCTGGATAGTAGGGTTGTGAGAAGGAACCTGGATAGTAGGGTTACTTCAATATGAAAGCCTGGATAGTAGGGCTGTGAGAAGGAACCTGGATAGTAAGGTTACTTCGAGATGAAAGCCTAGATAGTAGGGCTGTGAGAAGGAACCTGGATAGTAGGGTTACTTTGATATGAAAGCCTAGATAGTAGGGCTGTGAGAAGGAACCTGGATAGTAGGGTTACTTCGATATGAAAGCCTGGATAGTAGGGCTGTTTCGGAATGAGTTTGGGTAAAACTGTAGAGGGAACCGGGGTAAGGTTATTCTTGTCGCACCGATGATTACTCTGTTTAGCTTCGAGTGTTGATCATGGACCTGCTGGAAGTTGTTGATACTAATTGTCTTTCCTGAAAGAAGTAAAAGGTTAGTTATGCGCGATACATGAGATGCATCGTATGATGACGCTTCTCAAAATAAATGAGACCATGCTATATGTAATGCATGTACATGTCATGATGTATGAACATGAAATGCTGATGTAACAAACTGATTTTGGGAAAATAAATCCTTGACTGCTGTTTGGAGAGTATGAGAAATGGTATTCTTGACTGCTGTAAAACCATAGTTCTTCTGCTTTTGTTGGGGATGGTGAACAAAGATGACTATGCTGGGGATTTGCCCCTCGTTTACTGATATTTTGTCGAGGAAAGACTCTGCCCGAGGATAACTCTGTGGGGAATAACTCTGTTGGAGAGGAGATACTATGGTGATAGATCTGCTGATTTGGAGAAATAAACTCAGCTGAGGATGAATTTCTGTTGCTGGTAATAACGAATTCCGTTGGAGATTGCATTTCTGCTTGTGAGAGAAATAAACTCTGCTTGGGGAAATATTTACTGACTCCCTCGCGATTGTGAACCTTAGCTGGGGAGAGTTATTTCCTGTTCGGGAAAGCTAACATCGCTGTCTTTGGATACTTTTTACTCTATGGGGAGTGTATGTACCACTACTTATGTTCTCAAGCTGGATCTATCCCGATACCTGATGGACAAAGTAACTGTAAGGTTTGGGCACTTCTTGTTGGAATTTAGCTTTCTTTTAATTATTTAATTTTCATTTTATTTTTATTAACTTAAAACCTTTTTCATAAAAAAACCCTAAAAAAAATACTTTTTTTAACTTAGTTTCTTTTCTTAATTAGTTTAAGTTTAATTTTGCTTAACTTTAATTAATCATCTCTTTTAATTAGGGTAAAACCCCTTTCATGAAAACCAAACAAAATCATTTCTTTTTCCATTTGCATTTGTACATTATTTATTTAATTCTTGTACATTTATTCAATATAGTTGTAATAGATAATTAGGTTTAATTTTCTTGCAAATCCCCATTTTTCAATTTGTATACCCTCTCCCCTAATGATGTAATAGCATAGTAATTTTAATTTCCGCAATTTATCGCTTTATATAAATGCTAGTAAACTAGGGTTTGTATGGAAAGACTAAAACCAACAAATAGCAAACCCTAATTCAAGATAAACAAGTATGTAAATCAACACACTTGCACACTTCCACCCTTAGGGTAATTCCACTTTGTTGCCTTACACAAAATGGCCATGTTATGCATGTGGGACCTCTTAGCAAAAAGCAATCAAGAATACAAGATCATAGTCCCTCGATGACGCTATCAAATGTTGCCTTTCAAATTGGTCTTAGTCCCTCAAAGAGAATTGCTAAGATATCTTACAACATTGCTATCATGGCTATACGATGACCCACACCGTCCCTTTTACATCCAAAGATAAGGCTTCTTACCAATTCAATGGTAAGATAGAAATATCAAAGTAAAGGAAGAAATGAACTAAGACTTTTGAGTAGGTAGATTGTTCCTAGTTGCTTGCTTAATTTCAAATCAAAACATCCTTGCATATTTTCAAAACAAACACCAACACTTTCAAAACACTTTCAAAACCTTTTCCAAACATGAAATATTTTCAAAATCCCAATACTTTGTATACGTTCTTACGAACAAGAACTATTATAAAGTTTGCCTAAACGATGGAGTCTTTTCAAAATACTTTCAAGAACCACACAAAGCACATTTTCAAACAAAATCAAGTGATCTAGCAAGCAACTAAGAGCCCATAGATAACTATGGATGAAAAGGGTGCTAACACCTTCCCTTTTCATAATCTACCCCCCGAACTCAAGAAATAATCTCAAAGGTCTTTCCTGTTCTTTTCAGCCTTTCCTTTTGAATAAAAGAAAATTCGGTGGCGACTTTTGCTAACCGCAACATTTGTGATAAAACGCAAAACACCCAAGTCAGTTCTTCCACTGTATCACAGAACTGACGACTCTACTGGGGAAAAAATTAAAAGTGGGGTTACCTTAGGGCTAGATCACCTTTATTTTCTTTCATTGTTTGATTTGCTTGCTTTACATTTTGGTTCCTTATTTGGGCTTGCTTAAATCCTCTACCCGGATTTGGGATACCTTATAGGTAAGTAGCAATACATTATGGAAACTATGCAAGGTATACCGACATGGTCTAAGCAATAGCTATGTTAGTGTGAAATATTTATGGGTACCGGTAGCCCTTGAGTAGTCAAGGAGAATACGGGGCCGTTGAGTGATGTCATGAAGCACTAACTGACTTTTAGAACTTTACTTGACCAACTTGGCCATTAGGACGTAGTGAGATAACCGGCTTTGGTGCAGTCCAAAGTTGGTTGATACTCGATACTACACTCATTGAGGTTTGACTTTTCGGGATGTTTCGGTCTCCGTGAAAGAGGCTTGCGCTGAAACAATGCCCGAGGAGATAGATCAGTGATAGTGAGATCCCTTAGAACCCGGTTACTATTTCTAGGACAGGTTCGAGCCAACTAAACTTCAAGAGGGTACTTACCTATGAGACTCCATGCAAGCCTAAATCTAATAACTTGTTTGCCTTGTTTGTATATACTTACTTGTACATAACATCATAAACATCATACTCATTCTCACTAACCATTTCAAGGATTTTTGGGATTTATCTTTGTTCTATTTTGTAGGACATGGCTTCTATCCGCAGGAATACTATTTGTGATACGGTGGGAGAACTGACTTGGGATTTTGCGTTTTGTGTTCGCAAATGTTTCGGTTTAGCAAGAGTCGCCACCGACTTTTTATTTGATCCTAAGGAAAGGTCAAAAAGCACAGGAAAGACCTTTGAGATTTTTTCTTGGGTTCGGGGAGTAGATTATAGAAAGGGAAGGTATTAGCACCCTTTCTATCCATGGTTATCCATGGGCTCTTAGTTACTTGCTTAGATCACTTGCTTTGCGTTTTCAATTGTTTGAAATGGTGCTTTGTGTGTGGTTTTGAAAGATGTTTTGAAATGAGGCCATCGTTGTGGCAACCTTTGTAATGATTCTTGTTTGAATGTATACAAAGGTGTTTTTTTCTTTTAAAAGTTTCCAATGTTTGAAAGTAGGGTTTTGAAATTGTGTTTTGAAGTGTGTTTTGAAGATAGCAAGGATGTTTTTTTGCAAGCTTTGATCAAGTAACTAAGAGTTGTCTACCCTATTTTACTCAAAGATCTTTCTTATGTTTTTAAACCTTTTAACAGTGTTGTTTCACCATTGTATTTGGTGAGCAACCTTGTGTTAGGATGTTTTTTACGGGACAGGCGCGGGTCATCGTATAGACGATGATAGCAATTGTGTCAAGTATTTTTGGCAATTTTCTTAAGGGACTTGATCATTTTATTTAGGAAACTCAGATAGCATCATCGAGGGACTATGATCTTTGTTTTTTTTTTTTGCCAAAGTACTTGACATGCATATCATGGCCCATTTTTGAAGGCAGCAAGTGGATTGTAACCCTAGGGGTGCAAGTGTGCATTGTGTTTGTTTTTCATGCATGTTTATCTTGGATTAGGTTAAGCTAGTTGTTGATTTTATTTGCATACAAACCCTAAGTCTAAGCATGGCATAATTGGAAGCTTTTAAATGTGCGAGAATTTAAATCCTACACTATTACAACATGATATAGGGAGGGGGTACAAATTTGAATTGGGGGTATTTGACAATAAATTAAATTCTAAATTATTACAACCAAATCGAATGTATAGGCAATATTTAAATGTACAATAATTAAATAAAATACAACAAATAAATGTTAAATAAAATGTATTATGCAAAAAGTTTTTATGTATGTAAAAAGTAATTTTTTAATGTGAAATGTAAAAATAATAAAATAAATAAAAAAAGAAATCCAATTTTAATTATTTTGGTTATTTAGGGCAAAAACCCTAATTCTTAATAAATAGTATTATTTATTAAGTATATACAATAATATATTGATTTATACAAAAAATAAAAGTATATTGTAAAAAATATTTTTTTAGTGTAAAATATTAATAAAATTAAAATGTATTATTTTTTTTGTATTTTTGACCTAATTATTTAATAAAATAAAGTATATAAGTATATATATATATATATTAAACATATTAAATATATAAAAATAAAAAAAATTAATTATTTAAAAAATGTGTATATCCAAGAAAATGTTTTCAAATGTAAATAAAAATAATAAATGAAGATAAGTATATTTTTTTATATTATTTTTGAGTTTTAATAAAAAGAAAATAGATTATTTACATGCTTATACTAGTAAAATAAAAATAAATATCAAATAAAATATGAAAAATATAGAAAATAATTTTTTAGCATTTTTTATATTTGGAAAAAAAATAATAAAGTCAGAATAAAAAAATAAAAATATAAAAATGACAAATATTCAAATAAATGGGCCAGGGGGGTGTAAACTGAAAAATGGGGTGTCAAAAGCAAAAGGAAACCAGGCCCAACCCAGAATCCACTTCTTCTTCTTCCTTTGAACTGTAACACGCGTGCCTTGTACAGAAAATGATATCTCCTGATTCTTTGATTTTTTGACAAAACTCATAACATGAAACTTGTAGAGCATTAAACAACGAATCTAACCATATAAAAAACTTGAACTAACTCTCAAAGACCAGAGAGAATTTCTCTGGCCCTAATTTCTAACCTAGTTTTTTCAGAAAGTTCATGGGTGAAATTCTCCTAGCACGATTAATGTAAATGAAAACTAAGCATATGTGTGGCTTCAGGGTTATGATTACAACATATTTCATTCACAAACCTAAGCCTAACTATTCCTAAATAGGGAGATAGAAGTTCATGAAATACCTGTTTCAGTTGACTTCGAGCTGGCCAATGCAGCAACTTCCAAGGGTGTTTGAGGTTCTGTTGAGCTTGCCTGAGGTCCAATGAAGCTTTCCCAATGCCTGGCTTGTTTTGAAGTAGCCTGAATCGTGCTACAGAACTCAACCTGCAAAGCTTTGAAACAAAAATGGAAATGTGTGTTAAAGGTGTTACAACTAGCAATGGATGATCTGGATAGCTTAGATATGTTGGTTGGAAGGTGTTTGAAGTATCTTTGGGCAAAACGCACGATAGAATTTGATGATGGCTTGCAAAATGCAGAACTGACTCTGTTTTGCAGAAAAATGGAGATTTTGAGTATGAGGAGGTTTGAGTGATGAAGGGGTCGTGTTTCTGGCTTGTTAGGAGGTACCAAACTTGTTTACAATGTTTGTGTAAGTTGGTTTTTTACAGATGTGAGAGAATGCTTCTGTTTTGCAAGTTTCTTCTACTTGAAGCAAAAGAGTGGAGGTGATGTTATAGCCTTGTACAGACCCTCCTATCACCCTGCACACAACACTCTTGGACCCTCTAATTCATGGATTTGGTTTGCAGTATCAGATTTTGTTCAAGGCTCAAGGCTTAGTGTTTTGACATAAAGTAACCTTTTGCAAAAATGGCAATATACCTTTTACCATTTAGGGCTTAATCTTGTGTACAATGCCCTAATGACCAAGACAATACCTTAACTCAATGGATATGCATTAAATTATGGAGTACAAACTGGTTTTGAGGCCTGTAATTATGAACCAAGCTAGCTAGATCATATTTGCAAATTGGTATGAACATGTATTGGCCATGGACAAAAGTGAGTTTTTGCCAACTTCAAGCATTCGATTCTCTCTAACCACAAGGGTGTTTGAGGATTTCTTAGACAATTTGGAAAGCTTGGAACATGTACTATAATCCATCTTTGAAATGAAACTTGAAACTACAAGTGGAACTATGTGAAAAATGGCCAAGAAGACGGGTCAAAATCCTGCCTATACTAGGACAAAATTTCTCTAAGTTAAAAGTTTTAGGTACCCTTGTTCCAAAAATCATAACTTGAGATACAAGCTTCTTTTTAGAAAACTTTGTGAATAAAAGTTGTAGAATTTGTGATGGACTACAACTTTCATGTTGCAAGTTTTGTTTGAATCCATTTGCATCTCGGTGAAAAAATGGGACAAAGTTAGGAAAAAATAAGAAAATTTCATAACTTAGAAAATTTCTAAGTTATGAAATTTTTCCATTTTAAACCCTAATTTGCATTTTTGGGTTTCTTGATGAACAAGTTTCATAATTTGACATGTCTTGATGAAAAATAACTCTTGGCACTTGATTTTGACCAAAAAGTCAAAGTTTGACTTTTCAGTGTACAGTCAAATTTTGATCAGTTGATTGAAAAATTCATTTGTCAATCCTATGCATTTGAGATCTTTTGAACTTGTTGAATGGGTCAAGACAATGTAATTGAGTTCTTGAGTCCATGTGTGAGCTTTATTTGCCATTGGTTAGGTCAAACAGTCAAAAATTGCCTTTGTACAGTCAAAACCCTAAAAATGACCATTTTGCCCTTTTGGTGATCTGATCAAATTTCTTGTGGAATTGTGATCCAAACTTGATCAAATGGTTCACATGAGTTCATAATGTTTATGTGGGTCAAAATTCATGAGGTTTGACAGTCAATTGGCCACAATTGACTTTTTCCCCAATACAGCTGATTTCTAGGTCAACTGTCCAATTGACTGGGCAAAAATTTGAATCAAGGCTTGAAACTTGGTATGGACAAACTTGTGAGTCCAACATGAAGTATGAAAGTCACTTTGGGCATTGTAGGTCAAAATATCCATGTGCAAACTGAAACCCTAATTTAGGTCAACAGTGCAAGGAGGTGTCTTGAGCAGAGCAAACCCTAGCTTGATCTTGAGTTCCAAGAGTCTTGTGATGAGAAATGTTGATGAAATGAGAGGGAAAATTTTGGGGTACAACAGTTGCCCCTGTTCAATCTTCTTGAACCTGAAGAGTTAGATTGGCAAGTTTGCCTTTCGCGACTCGAATGTAAAAGAGGATTGGACACTAGAGTGCCCGTAAATTTGCACTCGTCAAAACATAGATGCGGGAATGGGCTTAAAGATGCCATTTGAAGATGGTAGAATCTTGCTGGAGATGGGCTTAAAGATGCCATCCAAGAATCTTTATTGAATGGTGTTGTACCCCAAAATTTGCCCTCTCATGTTTTCCAAAGTCTCCCCCCTGCATGGTTGATCACAAACCCTTGCCTAAGGAAAAAGAAAATTTTTGAGTGGTGATTTAAGTGTATTTCGATTGGCATCTGGGAAAAGTCTTCGATTGGGTATCCAAAATCCTTCGATACAGGCTTGTCTCACCAGTCTTTGATTGGGAATTTGGCACTCTTCGATCAGACTTTGATTAGTAAGCTTCGATTAGGTGTTTGGAACTCTTCGATCAAGCTTTGGTTCACCAGTCTTCGATTGGGCATTTGGCACTCTTCGATCAGGCTTTGATTAGTAAGCTTCGATTAGGTGTTTGGAACCCTTCGATCAAGCTTTGGTGCGCAACCCTTCGATTGGTATTCTGAAGGAGCCTTTCGATTGGCATTATAAAAGTGTCCTTCGATTGGCACTGTAACAAGATCCTTCGATTGGAAGGATAACAAGTACCTTTCGATTGGTATTATAGCAGTGGCATTCGATTGGTAGTTGAACAAGTATCTTTCGATTGGTATTATAGCAGTGTCTTTCGATTGGAATTTTAACAAGTACCCTTTGATTGGTATCTGGACAAAGGCCCTTCAATTGGCATTTCAAAAGGTCCTTGGACTGGAACTTCAGAGTGTCCTTCGACTGGAACTTCAGAGTTTCCCTTAATAATAACATCAGAACGAAATGACCTTCGAATGGCATTTCAGTTCCGAGTTTCTCTTAATCTAAGATGCTCTGATGAAGGAAGTTCTGAACACTTCGAATCAGAATTTAGACTCCTCACAGGGCCAAGGGCTAGTCGAAGTTGTCTAATAGGGAATGATCTAAATAGATTCGAATTGGAACTTTGAAGCAATCGAAGCAGGGGGAGTGTCAATCGAAGGGGAAGTGGATCTGTAAGTCAGCTTTCGATTTTCATCATGTTGGAGGCCCAAGCAGCTCATAACAGGCTGGCAGTAACGCATAAAAGCAGATTGGCATGTGATTGAATCAAATATGGCAAGTCTTTATGAAGAAATCAAATCAAATCTCTTCATCATGATGGACCAAGATTTGATACACAAATGTTGACCTAAATTCCTTTGTCCATATAAACCTCAAGCCTCACAAATCACAGAGGGGGAAGAACACAAAAACTCTACACACGAAAAAAAATGCACAAAGTCTGCAGAAACGGCCACACCACTTTGCAAAAAACCTTGAAAAAGTGTGAGATCAAGAACCACATTGGAGGCAGATTCAGACTAAAAGAAAGACGCAGCTCTCTTCCCTGATACCTAGTGGAGCTATACCCATCAAAATGGAGTCTTTCCATCGCCCATAACGCGCTGTAAGTCTCCAAGAACTTTGCTCTGCACATGGAATCATAACTCGGTTTTCTTGCATCTTTGTGCCAAATTTCTTGCATATTTGTACTGACCATTAAATTCCTAAGCAAATTGCATTATTTGATTTTATTTTCGTGGCCTCTAACCCCATATTCAGAACCTAGGGTTCTTGTTCTTGTTTTTGGGCATTCTTTGTGCAGATTAAATTAAGGCCAATAATGGCCATGGATAAATTCAGGGGAAAGAGACTAGTGTGAAGGTGTCCTTAAAACTCGTTTTCATGGCCTATAGATAGTTTTGGAAGGCAGTTAGGGAATAATGGTTGGTTTGTTTTATAATATTTGATTAATAATTCACTAACAGGTTAACATCATGGCTCAGTTGGTAGCACGTTGGTTGAATTGTCCAAAGGGACCTGGATTCGAATCCCAGGTCCCCCAAAACTTTGTTACATTTTTCTTCAGGTAATCAGATGCAGCGCTTCAGGCAAGGAGCATCATATACCTCCAGATCTCAAAGGCCAGGTGGTTCCAGATTCAGATCCAATAGTCTAGGATGGAGGTTCACCATGAACCCTGGTCAACAAGCGCACATGCAATCTGAAAGTCAAAGCAGGCTGGAATATGTTTGGGTCACGAAAATGCTGACCAAACCTCCTGATTTGGGGCCCAACCTCCCCTTTGGTTTACTTCTTTTCTATTTTTTTCTCTTTATTTAATTTGTTTTCATTATTTTTATTGTTAATTAATCAACCCTTAATTTTTCTCATAAAAAATCAGAAAACACAAAAAATATTATTTATTAACTTCACTTTTTTATTTTTGTAAATAAAGTTAACCAATTAATTTAGTTTTAATTAGGTTTAATTTTAACGTATTTTGCATTAAATTAAAATCAATATAGAATTAGTTTTTTTTTATATTTTTAACCATTCTTTTTTTATTTTCCTTAATTGAAATAAAAAACCAAAAATATTTTCATTTAATTTAATTATTAATTTAGACTTATTTTTTAAATAAAAAAAGACCAAAAATATGCTTTATTTAATGAAAAAAGGGTCAAAACCCTAGGACATTCCGATTCAATTTTCTCGCGCGCATACTATTTTTGATCCATATATTGTAATTGCTCCGAGGATGTAATAGTTTTAACTTAGGACTTTTTATTTACCGCTTTTATTTACGTTTTCGCATTTAATTTTTAAGGGTTTGTTTTTGGCGATGTAAATACCCGACGCCTTGTAATAGCTTAGCTTTATTTTCCGCAATTTATTTTCCGCAACCATTAAATACTACATGTTTGAATAATAGGCTATGCATGACAAGATTAACCTCTAATTTAAAATCAACCGTAGCTCACCATAACATGTGCAAAGATAATATATCTGAATAACAATACACTCACACATGCCACTCTTAGGGTACGCCTCACTTGGTTGCCTCGAACGTGGTCATTAAGTATAGGATGTTTTAGAGGTCGTCCTCTTGTCCAAAGATCATAAGTTGCCTCGAAACGGTTGCCTCGGATAAAATGATCTAAAACATTAGGGTTATCGCTAAGGCGCCCTAACGTTGCTTTAGTGACCACACGTCCCTTAATCGAATTGACCCGAAAAATCCAACGACGGTGCTACCTACTCCTCAATAGTAGGATAGCATTGTCTAAAGTACATTTGCACAGTTTAATTCCTTTTTGAGTAGGTAGATGTTCTTAAGTACTTGCTCCTTTTAAAACAAAAACAAACTTTCCGCACTTACACTCTCTTCAAAAACAAGACTCTTTTCAAAACCCACAAACACAAAGAAAAGCAAACTTTTGAAAACATAGTGAGGAAGTACCTAAGAGCCCGTGGATAACCACGGATAGAAAGGGTGCTAACACCTTCCCTTTCTATAATCTACCTCCCGAACCCGAGAAATATCTCAAAAAGGAATTTTTCTGTGCTTTTGTCCTTTCCTTGTTGGATAAAATAAAAGATGGTGGTGAATCTTGCTTACCGCGACATTTTGCGAAAACAAACACAAACCAGCATTTCAAAACAGTCCGTTCTCATTCCCACCGATCACAGAACTGGCGACTCTGCTGGGGAATATGTATAAGTGAGGTGTACCTTAGGATTAGATCACTTGTGTTTTCAATTGTATGCTTTGTATGCTTTAAATTTTGTGGGCTTGTATCAGAGTTCTATAGATCCTAACCCGGATCTGGGGATACCCTTTAGGTAAGTAGCAATAAACTGTAAGGGATCTGTCTGGCGTAGACCGACACGGATGAAGCAGTAGCTACGTTGGTGTGGTACCTTGGTCTGTACCGATATCCCTTGTGTTGAAACAAGGAGAATATGGGTCTTCTGAGGAGTCATTAAGCACCAACTGACCTTAGAACCTTAAATTGACTAACTTGGCCATAGAACAGTAGCAGTATGCTACACTCATTGAGGCTAAACTCTCGCGATGATTCTTACCGCAAGAAAAGGTTGCTAAACTGGAATTATGACCGATTGAGGGTAGTCAGTGATATTGAGATCCTCTAGAACCCGGTTACTATTTTTAGGACAGGTTTTTAACCAACTGAACTGAAAGAGGGTAATACCTAAACTCCATGCCAGCCTAAACTTAATGCTATATGTGTGACTTGTGTGCCTTCAAACTTGAACTACTTGCACATTCTTGTTATCTGACAACATGAGTTCCTTGCAGGTTTTGTTTACAGTCCTTATCCAACAATTTGGATTCATTGCAGGGCTTACTTACATCACCTCACACTTCCGCTTAAACGCATAGCATACACATCATAACATCATGCCTTAACATTTCCTTAACCATTTCAAGGATCTCAAGGGTCTGTGATGCAGGTTATGATAAATCAAATGCCTAGCAAGGGGCAAAGGGGATTTATTTTCCTCTAGCCAAGGTTGTCTAGAAATGAAAACACGGTAATTTGAGTCAGGGGCTATGACCCACTCGATATGGTGAGCTTGACTCTTGAAGAAGGACTCTCAGCAACATGAAGTTCCTTCAATCAAGCTACCAGATTCAGATTCTAACAGTTTCTTGTTTACCCCGCGAGATCCTTGAAAACATTGCATACATATATCATACATATCATTGCATAGCAGGTCATCCGATACAGGTCTCTCATGTTCTCACTGTTTATTTCAGTAATGGCTTTCCAACCAGACAACCAAGATCTCCGGGCTCAAAACGCCCAACTTCAAGAAATGTTCTTGAACCTATCCCAGGGGCAAGAAGAAATAAAAGCTCTCCTCACAAGGGGCTTGGTCCTAGGGAATCCAGGAGGCATCAGGAATGATCAGTTGGAAGGGCTACAAATCGAGTTGGCAACAATGAAGATCCAGATGATGGGACAGCTGGTGGGCCAGATGGCTCTCATTCAAGAGTTAGCTCAAAGACAAGAAGAGCTCAGGGTCCTCGTCAACAAGCTGCTTCAAAATAACCAAGTGGGGAAAACAACTAGGGTTGAAGATCAAATCATCGTTCAACCTACTTTGAGACAAGAAGACAAAGGAAAAAGCTCCCCAGCTTGCTTCAGGGTCACAAGCCCAGCAACAACCTCGCCAGCATTAACGGGATAATCGGCGCAAGCGAAATGCACCTGGAAGACATTTCTCTGAGACTGATATACCATCATCTCTAATACTGAAACGCTTGTTGGAGGTCAATCTGATTACTTTAAAAGATCCACCCCGGAATCCCAACACCTCTGCTCCTGGCTATCGTCCCGATGCATTTTGTGTATACCACTCCCATAGTCCTGGACATGACACCGACGACTGTTGGACTCTGAAGAACAAGATCCAAGACTTGATTGACGGAAGAGTGCTGGAGTTCATGCCGGATGGCGAGATGAAAATCTTCCGCTGAGAATTCTCCATCTGAGATGACTAATTCAAACTAAGAGACTTTTGTTCATTTGAATTTTCAAGTTGTAATCACTTTGTTATTCAAACAATTATCTATTAATGCCAAACTTTGTTTCATTAATGCATTGCATATGTTTGTCTTGATTTGATCCAATCATTTTAATTACATTTAAACTATGATTTTTACTCATTTTATGACATTCAACTCTTGCTAAAAGTTACAAGCCTTTAGAGGGAGGATGATGAAACAATGCCATAATCTAATACAATATGCTTTTGGACAGACCTTACTGACGATGTACATGCGTTTCTTTCAAATCCTAAACACTGGAGTTATAAGAAAGATAATCCCTAGTCAACCCCTTCGAGCCAAAGAAGTAGGAGTTTTCTGTTTTAAACACAAATTGGAACCTTTAATTTAAACCTGGGGCAGGGTAGTCTCTCAGTTAATTCAAAAGATGCACATTGAAGTCGCAAAACTCTCAGTTCATAATACAACGAAAGACATCAAAAGCATTCCTCTGGAATCAAAAGACAATGGTGGTTCCTTATCTCACAGGCAGTCAATCTCTCAAAAGAGAAAAAGCCCACTGAGCCAAAACCTATAAAGGAGGCTTAAGAAAGCTGGGGCATCCCGCTGACTGTAAACTCGAAAACAGAAACAGTCAGGCAAAATTAGGGATAATAAATCAAAAGAACGAGGTCATTACAAATCCTCGACAACATGAAAAATGTTGCAAAAAAAAATGAAATGATGACTGCCTTCCAAAATCCAACTTGTGTGAACCATCACCAAAACGTCGTTCCAAATTCGAATAGAGTTCGGCGCACAATTAACTGAGTTTAGGATTGAAGAACATCACGAAGAGCGGGTGGGTACAAATACACTTTGAGCCTTTATCCTTTGTTTCTTAAACCGTGAACCAAGCCACGTTACAACCCTTCAAAAGTCCTAACTGAAGCATGGGTTAGTTCGAAAGCATACTGTTAGAAAAGGTATCCTGACTCCTGTAAGGCTTTGCCCTAAATCTTGTGTTGAATTTGTCTTATAAAAAGTTTTCTGCTAAAAAACGCATTTTTCAAAACTTCGAGACAAGCATAAACTCTGCATTATTTGAATATCACTGTTGTACCCTAAAATTTGCCCTCCCATAATCTTCAAAGTTTTGCCAAGCATCACCTCCAATGGTTCAAAGTCTACTCAAGGGCTACACAGTCAACCATCCTCCTAAGGCAGGCAAATTAGGGTTTTGGTCTCTTCAAGGAAATTGAAGTTTCCAAGGGTCCAATCAAGTCCCACATGCCTATAAACATTGTCAAGCACCTACATGTCAAGTTTCAAGGCTCACAAGGTCAAGTTGCACAGTCAAAAACCCTAATTGCTCAACAGTCAACTGTAGGGGCAAAATGGTCATTTGGCAGTCAAAAACCAAAATTTTTGGTCAACATCTTATTTTGAAGCCACAATCATCATTTGATCAATTCTTTATCATGATCCTCAAAGCAGGGCTCAAAAAGTCCCAAGATGCAAAAGTTTCTATTTTTGGACAGTTGAAAAAGTCAATTGTAACTTGACCAAGGCATAACTTTTTCATGGTTCATCAGAAAAATCCCATCCAATGCTCATCTTGAAGGGGAGGGCATTTCCTACAATTCATCTCCACATTCCAAGTCCAAGAAATGCTCTCACAAAAAGTTATCAATTTCAACATTATAGGTCATTTTCAAAAGTCAACAAAAAGGGACTTTAAGTCAAAGACCATAACTTGAGATTGGTAAATCAAAATGACATGAGACCAAAGACATTGGTTAGAGGACTTCAAGACCTTTCCAAAATGTCCAAGAACATGTTCATAGCTTCAAAATTGAGCAAGATATGCATTGGAGAAGTTGGGAAATGTTTGTGAAATGGCCAAAGGCAATTATCCTTGAAAATTCATTTTTGACAAAAGGGGCCCACTTTTTCCACTTGTTTCAGCTTGGCCATGCTTCCCACGTGTCCCACAAATTATTTCAAAATTTAAAATTAATTTTTTCATTTTTATTTAATTTTATTGGATTTAATGCATTTTAAATCTTTTAAAATCAAATAAAAATTAAAAAGGTTAATTAAGGGGTATATTGTGTATTGAATAACTTTGAGTCACCATCATGACCATTCCAATTTCGTGCAAGGGCCTAAATGAAGCAAGAATTCAAATTTTGGCTCAAGAATGGAAAGTGCTTCAATGGAGTTTATGGAAAATCCCAAGCATGAATGCATTGCATTATTGGCTTTAATTCTGATCAAGACTCATTACATAATACATGTACAAGCTAACACAAGTAAAGACACGACCTAAGAAGCTCCCAAACTGCAAAACACACTTCAAAAATTTCAAGCAAAAGAGCAAAACTGTAAACCTCCTTACAGCACGTTTTAAGTCCCCATTCCCATCCAAACACATTCCTGGCATCTCAAGGAAACTTTTGCAATCAAAAACCAATCCAAACGTGCCCAGAATCTTAGCACTCAGGCCCAAACAGTTTGCTTTTTTTCTTGAATTCTATGTGATCACTCATGCGTTTTTTGACATTTTTTTGAATTGATTTATACTCATATTAACATCCTGAAGCTTTTGGTATTACTTAATTGAACAATAGCATCCCATATCAAAAGTTGCCATTGATGGACATTAGGGTTTCAGGGGTTTGAAATTAGGCGTTTGCACATATGGTAATATTGGCCAACCAAACGTAGACCATTGGAATCGTGACATCCAAACGAACATAACGGACCCATCGCGCTCAATTTATGTGCAAGCATGAGCTGTTCGCTATTTTTTGCAGGTGGTGTTTTGGGGGGGTTTAAAACCCCCGCTATCTCCTTTATGTTACAGGGACAAATGAAGAAGAAGGCTGGCGTGGCGAGACCTGAGTGGAAGGTTCAAATCCACGCGCGCATTTTTTTTGTTTTTAGCATATAATGTCTTTAATCTATATAATATTCCGTTTCCATATTATTAACAAATATGTCAAAGTGCTTCAGTGGTGATGAGCGTGTCATGTAAACGCTGGGACCTGGGTTCGAATCCCAGGTCCCCTCAAATAATTTCTATTGTTTTGTTTCACATGTTCCCATGCAGTGCACGTTCCAGGGCTCACCATGCATCCCAACGCTTAGGCTTGACAAGTGGCTTCAAGGCCAATCTGAAGGCCAAAGCATGCAGTACACGTTGCACCTTAGTCAGCAGGCAAGCACATGATCAAAAAAGGTCAACGTGGCCTTTGCCTCAATGGGCCTGAATTCCAGATTCCACCCTCCTATTTGGCCCACACCCCCTTGGTTTTAATTTCTTTTCTTTTATCATTTATTTGTTTTTTTTGATATTTCCTTTTATTTTTAACCCTTTATTTTATTACTAATAATTAATTTAATTAATCATTTTCATAAAAAAAAATATATAATTAACACTTTTATTATTATTTATTATTTTGTAAATAAATCATAATTGAACTAGTTTTTTTAATTAGGCCATTTAAACATTTTAATAATTAAAATAGATTTAGATTTAGGTTAACCTAGAATTTCATTTCTTTTTCTATTTTATTTTCATAAAAAATATAAAAAAACCAAAACATATTTTCTTGTAATTAAAATAATTAATTAGTTTTCAATTTCATTTAATTACCAAAAAAAAAAAGACAAAAAAAATTATTTTCTTTTCTTAAAAGGGTCAAAACCCTTAGAACATTCCGATTTAATTTTATTCGCGCGCATTTTAATTTTATTTCCTTATCTTTGATTATTATGTAATTGTTCCGGATATGTAATAGTAAATAGGACCTTTTACTGTTTTTTTTATTTTCCGTACTTATTTACTTAAAACGGGTCTTTGTAAAGATTTGGCGATGTATAGACCCGCGCCTTGTAATAGCGTAGGATTTACGTTTCCGCAATTTACTTTTCGCACCCCTTTTAACTGTTAACTTGTATGAAAGAATGCATGCCCAAATAAAATCAAAGCGTAGATCACTATAATGCATGACAAGATAAAACATAACTGAAAATAACACACAAATTCACACACCACTCTTAGGGTACGCCTCGCTGTTGCCTTGCCCTCGAATTGTGGTCGTCGAGTACAGGACATTTTAGTAAGTCCTTATGTCCATGATATGATCCAGTTGCTTCGGAAAGGTCGCCTCGGAATAAAAAAGGATCAATGGCATAAGGGTAGCTTCTAAGGTGTCCTACTGTTGCTCTGGTGACCATACTGTCCCTACAAACTCGAATCGTGGTCGTCGGGTACAGGACGTTTTAGTAAGTCCTTATGTCCATGATATGATCCAGTTGCCTCGAAACGGTTGCCTCGGAATAAAAGTGATCAATGGCATAAGGGTAGCTTCTAAGGTGTCCTACTGTTGCTCTGGTAACCACACCGTCCCTAACAATCGAATTGACCCGAACACCTCCAACGATGGTGCTACCTACCCCTCAATGGTGGGATGGCACTACCTAAAGGACACTTACACAGCTTAATTCCTTAGGGTAGGTAGATGACTCATAGATACTTGCTCTAAAAAAACAAATCAAAACTCTTTTCACACCGACACTTTCAAAAAAAGCTTTCAAAACAATTTTTCAAACACTCTTGAGGACTGATACAAGAGTCGATCTGAAATCTTTAAATGGAACTTTTTCAAACCCACTCACACTTGAAAAGAAAACACTTTTGAAAACACAATGAGCAAGTATCTAAGAGCCCATGGATAACCATGGATAGAAAGGGTGCTAACACCTTCCCTTTCTATAAATCTACCTCCCGAACTGAGAACTATTCTCAATAAGGAATTTTGCTGTGCTTTTGTCCTTTCCACGTTGGAGAAAATAAAATACGGTGGCGACTCTTGCTTACCGCGACATTTCGCGAACCAGCGTTAAACAGTCAGTTCCAGATCCACCGATCACAGAACTGGCGACTCTGCTGGGGAATTATTTAAAGTGAGGTGTACCTTAGGACTAAGATCACTTGTGTTTTCAATTGTCTGAATTGATTGCTTTATTATTGTGGGTACTGTCTTGGGAGTTCTATAGATTCTAACCCGGATCTGGGGGGTACCTTCTTAGAAAGTAGCAACAAGGCTGTGAGGGAACTGTGCGGGGTATACCGACACGGTTGAAGCAGTCTGCTACGTTGATGTGGCACTTTGATGAGTACCGGTAACCCTTGAGTTCAGTCAAGGAGAGTACGGGGCCGCCGCGTGGTGTCGTGAAGCATCAACTGACCTTAGGAACCTTAATTGAACCATCTTGGCCTCTTTAGGGTAGTGAGATAACTACTTTGGTGCAGTCCGAAGTTGGTTGATACTCGATACTACACTCAGTTGAGGGTTGTTTTCTTGGGATATTTTGATCGCCAGTCAGTGGCTAAATCGAAACGATGAACAATGAAAACAATCCAATGATATTGAGATCCTTAGAACCCGATTACTTTGATAGGACAGTTTTGAGCCCACCAACTTCAAGAGGGTAGTACCCCTAACTTCATGCTGGCCTAAACTCTAAGGGCTGTGGTGTGACTTGTGTGCCTTATCATGTTTGCTTTTGTGAATACTTGTGGTGTGCCCTTATCATAGCATCATAACATCATACAGCATCATATGCATCCACTAACCATTTCAGGGGTTCGAATCTTCATCTTTGTTCTTGTTTTGTAGGACATGGAAACTATCCGCAGAAAGACAATTCAGGTTAACCTTGTAAGGGTCCCTCCTCAGCTTAAGGAGCTTACATCTAGGATTCCCGAGAACTCGTCATTCAGTGAAAGGCATGGTAGACTCATCAGCCTGGTCAATACCAACATTGAGGAAGATATGATAAAGGTCCTCTTCCAGTTCTTTGACCCTCTGCATCACTGTTTTACTTTCCCGGATTATCAGCTGGTGCCTACTTTAGAAGAGTTTTCCCATCTTCTGAAGATTCCCATTCTCAATCAACTACCCTACAACGGTACGGAAAGGGAACCAAAACTTGAATAGGTTGCTAAAGCATTATGCCTACAACCATCTGACATCAAGGGACATTGGGAAGCCAGAAATGGTATCAAAGGGTTCTTGGCAAAGTTTCTGTTTGAGAAGGCCCAAGAGTGTTGGAATTCCCTTGACCTACAAGCCTTTGAAGAAGTTGTAGCCCTCCTTGTCTATGGGTTGGTGTTGTTCCCTAAGCCAGATCAGCTTATAGATATCAATGCTGCCAAGGTCTTCATGTCCAGTAATCCTATACCTACGTTGCTTGGGGACATCCTTCACTCATGTTACACTCGAACCATGAGAAAAAGAGGTATTCTTATGTGCTGCACTCCTCTCCTGGGAAGGTGGTTTATTTCGCACCTTCCACAATCAATTTTGAAGAATGAGCGGGGTTTGAGATGGTCACAACGACTGATGACTCTTACGCATGCTGATATACATTGGTGTTCTCGGTCCAGAGAAGATGTCACTATCATTGATCGTTGCGGGGAGTTTCCTAATGTTCCTTTACTTGGAATCAGAGGAGGTATTACTTACAACCCGTGTCTGGCTTGGAGACAGTTTGGTTATGCTCGGAGGGACGGCCCTCATGACATGTTAATTCCTGACATAGTTTTTGACTTCGACAACGATGCACAAGGACTTCGCCAGAGATTTATCAGAGCCTGGAGGATGCCCAGCAAGATAGACAGCAAGACACTGGGGCACAGGAACTCCATCCCGTTGGAGCCTTATCTCAAGTGGGTACGAGCCCGCTCCCAGAAGCTAGTGATGCCTTATCCTCATGTTCTCCCGGTGATCAAAGAGCCAGTTTTGGAAGGAGAGGTGTCCTACACCATTCAACACCCTGACATGCCAACCTCTTGGGAAGAAATGCAGAAAAGCTGGATCCAACTCAAGGAAGAACGAAATTCTCTTGAAGCCAACCTACATGCCAGTGAGAAGAAGGTCTTGGAGCTCACCCGCCTACTGCATGAGGAAAAGACTCTCAACACTTACATAGCTCAAAAGAGGATGTGCAGTGTCTTTTGGGATTAGTCATTTTGTAATGTTTTGCCCATGAGGCCCTGATGTACTGAACAAATTATTTCCTAATAAAAGTGTGTTCTTTTTTGGCTACAACGAATTTGAACTTTCGAACCCTTGAATGCATTGCATAAATAGCATATCATGCATCATGTGCATAACAGGTACCCTTTTTCTACAGGTTGCTTAATCTTCTTTGCTGTTTATTTCAGCACTCAAGCATCATGAATCCTGACCAACTACCGAGCAAGCTATCAAGGCCCTCCAGGCCCAGAACGCTCAATTTCAGGAGATGGTCATGAACTTGGCCCAGGGACAACAAGAATTGAAGGCTTTGCTCCTGAAGAAGAATAAGAAGAAGAAGAGGACCGTCCTGTTCAGCAATGGACGAAGACTAGGGAATACATTGCAGAATGAAGCTGAAAGGACTACCCCATCTGTGGCAGAAGGCAGTCACCAAGGGAGAGAGGTCCCTAGTCCTGTGGTCTCTGACAATGAGACAGACTTCAATGATGAACAATACCCTCCTGCTGAGGACCGGTACAAGCAGCTGGAAGACAAGCTAAACGCTATGGAGATTTAACGTGTGCCTGGGTTAGATTTCGGAGACTTGGGGTTATCTTCTGGGGTGATAATTCCACACAAGTTCAAGGCGCCGACCTTTGTGAAGTATGACGGGGCTTCCTGTCCCAAGATGCACCTCCATTCTTATGTAAGGAAGATCCAGCCTTACACTACAGACAAGAACTTATGGATCCACTTCTTCCAGGAGAGTCTTTCAGGGACTCATCTCGAATGGTTCTATCAGCTGGATGGAATCAACATTCGTAACTGGGAGGATTTGGCCACTGCTTTCTATAAGCAGTATCAGTATAATTCCGACCTCGCGCCCACGCGTACCCAACTCCAGGGTATGTCGCTGGGAATGGGTGAAGGTTTTAAGGAATACGCACAGAAATGGAGAGATCTGGCTGGAAGGGTGCAGCCACCATTAACTGACCGGGAGCTAGTGGACATGTTCTTGGGGACCCTATCTGGTTCATTCTTCAATCATCTCATTGGTAATTCTTCTGCAGGGTTCACAGACCTCATTCTGACTGGGGAAAGGATCGAAGCTGGTTTAAAATCGGGGAAGATTCAGAAGGATACCTCCTTCAATACTGAAAAGAAGCCCTTTAAGAAGGAAGCCAGTGCTGTGTATGGTCCAAGAAGGCAAAACAAACCTGAACGCCACCAAGCTGTCAACGCGGTGGTTATTTCTAAGCCTGCTGCTGCTCCACAACAGTACAACCAGCCAAGAGCTGAGAGGCCCAAACGGTAGTATACTCGGCTCAGCATGACTCTCTCTCAGATCTTGCCACAACTGTTGTCGACCAACTTGGTAACCGTCAGAGAGGCTCCGAAGATGGTAAACACAGCATCTCCGAAATACAACCCCAAAGCCCGTTGCGCGTATCACTCTGATAGCCCGGGACATTCTACTGATGATTGCTGGGCCCTGGGGAATAAGGTTCAGGACCTTATTGATGCCAAGGAGATACAGTTTGAGGCGCCCGAGAGGCCGAATGTTGTGACCGCTCCCATGCCCCAGCATGGAGTGAATGCTGTTGAGGAGGATTTGTATGTAGCTTTTGTGGATGATGTTGCTACTCCGCTGCCGACTGTCAAGAGGAACCTGCTGCTAGCCGGTTTATTTCCGGGATGTAGCAAAGGTTGCCCTTTATGTGTTGATTCCCCTGCTAGTTGTTCTTTGCTGAAGTCAGGCGTCCAAAACCTGATGGATAGTAAAGAGATTTTGTTCAAAAAGACTGTTGTTCCTGCTGCTCCTGTTGAAGAAGTTTCAATTGTTACTATTTTCAACAACCCTTCCAAGGCTCCTTCAAAGAAGCCTGTCCAAATTTTGCCTGTTCACAAGATTGCTCCTATAACCATTACTGTTCCGGGGCCCATCCCCTATAAGTCTGATAAAGTTGTCCTGTGGCACTATGGGGCAGATGTTTATGTTTTGGGAGTAAAGCAAGAGTTCGATACTGATACCGGTGTCACTAACATCACCGGGCATGCCAAGGTCACTCGCAGTGGCAGATTATTTTCACCAGATATCGCGCCACCAACAATTCAAAGGCCTCTTATCATCACACCTGCCAGTGTGCCTGTTTCCCCCCTGATCAAGTTTCTACCCCTGCTGCCGAGTCATCTGACGCTCGGGGTAAGAGAATTGCTACTGATGTGCCTGCCCGGACGGAGGCACCAAAGACCATTGTTGAGGCTTCCAATCAAGAGATGGAAGAGATCCTCAAGATTATAAAGAGGAGTGACTTCAACGTCGTTGAACAGCTGGGGCACACCCCATCTAAGATCTCCATGCTTTCATTGCTGCTGTGTTCTGAGGCCCATGCTAAGGCCCTGATTGCATTCCTGAAAAAGGCCCACGTACCACAAGAGACGTCTGCCGATCAATTCACCGACTGTGTGGCCAACTTAACCACTGACAATGGCCTAGGTTTCTCTGATGCTGATCTGACGGCCAAGGGGAAAAACCATAATGATGCCCTGCATGTCTCCATTGAATGCAGGGGCACTACTCTTGCTCACGTGCTGGTTGACACGGGTTCTTCACTGAATGTGCTACCCAAAAAGGCTCTAGACAGGCTGGACTGTGAGGGTTTAGAACTCAAGCCAAGTAACATTGTCGTCCGGGCCTTTGACGGGTCCAAAAGGATGGTCCATGGTGAGGTTGACATCCCGATCAGGGTTGGTTCGCAGGTGTTTGATTCAAAGTTCTATGTAATGGATATCCGACCGTCCTATTCTTGTCTGCTGGGTCGTCCTTGGATCCACAAGGCTGGAGCGGTGACCTCCACATTGCATCAGAAGTTGAAGTACCCAGTCAGGGGGAAGATTGTAACAGTGCAAGGGGAAGAGGAATACATGGTCAGCCACCTCAACTCCTTCAGGTACGTGGAAATGGATGGGGAGTTCATTGAAACCCCCTTTCAACATTTTGAAGAGGTGCCTCAGACTTTGGCAGCAGCAGAATCAGTGGTTGAAGATCCTCCGTTGAAGATGGCCTCCTTAAGGGATGCCCGGGCTGTGGCTGAGAAAGGTGAATGTGCAAACTGGGGCAGGCTCCCGGATTTTACTCCTAAGACTAACAAGTTTGGGCTGGGTTTTACTGCAGAGGCTCAGAAGGCTGTGCGGAAGGCAAGGATTGGAAGACCTCCTGTGTTCATCACCAATCCATGAGTGAATGCTATTGGCGATGAAGACGAAGTGGAAGAATCCGAGTTTGACAGCTGGATCTACCCGACGACTGACGGTGGACCTAGCAACTGGACCGCAAAAGACTTTACACCCATTACTTTTGTCACCCAGTAATGAACTTCTTTGTTTTGGATTTGTAATAAACAATAATTCTAAACTCTATGGCCCGGTGTCTTACCCGGGGCACCGTGGTTCTATTTGTGAGGGATTTTGTGTGTCACTTACATATATCATGAATAAAAGCGTTAGACGTTTTTCACATTTCAAATCTTGTGCTCCCTTTCTTTCTTTATATATTGCAAAACAGCTGTATTTACACACACTCACTCATACAGGTTCCAATCCACTCTGGATCTCACTGGTAACGACTCTGCTACCACCAGTTATGACTTTGAAAATCCGATCAACTTAGCCGAAGACGAAGGTGAAGATGATTGTGAAGTGCCTGGCGAGCTTGCAAGACTGTTACTCCAGGAAGAGAGGGCTATTCTGCCACATGAAGAGCCAATGGAAACGGTAAATCTGGGTACTGAGACAGACAGAAAAGAAGTCAAGATTGGTGCTAATCTAGAGCTCAGTGTGAAACAACGGCTGATCTAGATGCTGCATGACTACATGGAAATATTTGCTTGGTCGTACGAAGACATGCCTGGGTTGGACACCGATATTGTGGTTCATCATCTACCTACCAAGGAAGACTGCCCTCCGGTTAAGCAAAAGGTCCGCCGTATGCGTCCAGAGATGTCCGAGAAGATCAAAGCTGAGGTTATGAAGCAATTTGATGCCGGGTTTCTAGCTGTGACTTCTTACCCTCAGTGGGTTGCCAATGTGGTGCCGGTACCGAAGAAAGATGGTAAGGTCAGAATGTATGTCGATTACAGGGATCTGAACAGGGCAAGCCCCAAGGATGACTTCCCTCTACCTCACATTGATGTTCTGGTTGACAATACTGCTCAGCACAAGGTATTCTCCTTCATGGATGGCTTTTCAGGTTATAATTAGATCAAGATGGCTCCTGAAGATATGGAAAAGACTACATTTGTTACTCAGTGGGGCACCTTCTGCTACAAGGTCATGCCATTCGGGTTGAAGAATGCAGGGGAAACCTATCAACGGGCCATGGTTGCTTTATTTCATGACATGATTCATCATGAGATTGAAGTGTATCTCGACGACATGATTGCAAGGTCTCAAACTGAGGAGGAACACCTTGACCATCTGCAAAAGCTGTTTGACCGTCTGAAGTTATACAAGCTGAGGTTGAACCCGAACAAGTGCACATTTGGGGTAAGATCTGGAAAGTTGCTAGGCTTCGTTGTAAGTGACAAGGGTATTCAAGTGGACCCTGCCAAGGTTAAGGCTATTCAAGAGATGCCAGTTCCCAAGACAGAGAGAGAAGTCAGAGGCTTTCTAGGACATCTGAATTACATTGCCCGATTCATCTCGCACCTAACTGCTACTTGTGAGCCAATCTTCAAGCTGCTGAAGAAAGATCAGGTAGTACGTTGGAACGATGAATGTCAGGCCGCTTTCGACAGAATCAAAGAGTATCTCCAAGAACCACCCATTCTTATGCCACTGGTTGAAGGGAGACCTCTAATATTATACCTGACAGTACTTGACAGCTCAATGGGGTGTGTGCTGGGGCAGCATGACGAGTCTGGCCGAAAAGAGCACGCCATTTATTACCTTAGCAAAAAGTTTACCGACTGTGAGACCCGATACTCACTGCTCGAGAAAACTTGCTGCGCTTTGGTATAGGCTGCTCGCCGGCTGAGACAGTATATGCTGACTCACACTACCTTGTTGATCTCAAAGATGGATCCGATAAAGTACATATTCGAAAAGCCTGTTCTGTCTGGGAGAATAGCAAGATGGCAGATGATCTTGACGGAATATGACATCCAGTACACAACCCAGAAAGCAATTAAGGGAAGTGTATTGGCAGACCATTTGGCACACCAGGCAGTGGATGACTACCAATCCATGAACTTTGAATTTCCCGACGAGAACATCATGGTAGTGACTGATTGTGAAGTACCTGGACCGGATGAAGGACCTAAGGAAGGATCCTGATGGTCTATGCACTTTGATGGAGCCTCCAACGCTTTGGGTAACGTTATTGGCGCTGTGATCATATCCCCTCAAGGCACTCATACTCCACTTACTTCCCGGCTATGTTTCAACTGCACCAACAACATGGCGGAGTATGAGGCATGCATAATGGGTCTTCAAGCTGCGATCGACTTAAGGATCAAGTTTCTGAGTGTCTTCGGAGATTCCGCTCTTGTGATCAATCAAATCAAAGGCGAGTGGGATACGAAACATCCGAATCTTATTCCTTATAGAGAATGTGTGTTGACATTGATCCCCCATTTCACAGAGATAACATTTGAACACTTCCCAAGAGAGGAGAATCAGTTGGCGGACGCGTTGGCTACGATGTCTTCCATGTTCAAAGTCAAGTGGGACAATGAGGCTCCCCGGATCATTATCTGGAAACAGGACGAACCTGCATATTGTTGTGATCTTGAGGCTGAGGCAGTGACTGAAAAACCTTGGTATTATGAGGTGAAGAGGTACTTAGAAGCTCAAGAATACCCTGAAGGTGCATCCATCAACGACAAAAAGTTTCTGAGAAGGTTCGCAGCAAAGTTCTTCCTCAGCAATGACATTCTGTACAAGCGAAACCATGATTCGACCTTATTGCGTTGTGTGGATAAAACTGAAGCAGAAAAGATCATGGCAGAGCTACATGAAGGTACCTTCGGGACACATTCCAGTGGACATACCATGGCGAAGAAAATCCTCCGGGCAGGATATTACTGGTCCACAATGGAAGCTGATTGTTACCAACATTCTCGGACATGTCACAAATGCCAGATTTACGCAGACAAGGTGCACGTTCCTCCAGTTCCTCTGAATGTCTTGACAGCACCGCGGCCTTTTGCAATGTGGGGAATTGATATGATCGGCGAGATTAAACCTACGACATCCAACGGGCATCGCTTCATCCTGGTGGCGATTGATTACTTCATAAAGTGGGTTGAGGCAGCTTCATATGCTACGGTAACCAAGAATGTCGTGGCACGGTTCATTCGGCATAACCTGATCTGTCGATACGGTGTCCCAGAAAGGATCATTACGGACAATGGTACTAATCTTAACAACAAGATGATCACTGAGCTCTGCGAGCAGTTCAAGATACAACACCACAATTCTTCTCCTTACCGGCCGAAGATGAATGGGGCTGTAGAAGCAGCAAATAAGAACATCAAAAAGATTGTGCAGAAGATGACAGTGACTTACAAAGATTGGCACGAGATGTTACCGTTCGCTCTTCATGGGTACCGTACCTCAGCAAGAACGTCAACCGGGCAACTCCTTTTTCCTTGGTCTACGGTATGGAGGCAGTCTTACCAATTGAAGTGCAAATACCCTCTCTCTGGATAATGAAGGATGCAGATCTGAGTGAAGATGACTGGATCCAGACACGACTTGATCAGTTAAATCTAATTGACGAAAAGAGACTCACTGCTATTTGTCATGGTCAGACGTATCAGAAACGGATGATCAGGGCATTTAACAAAAATGTCAGACCACAAGAGTATCAAGTCGGAGACCTGGTAATCAAGCGCATCATTCTTCCTCAAAGTGATCCAAGGGGCAAATGGACCCCTACGTACGAAGGGCCATTTGTGGTTAAACATGTGTTATCAGGAGGAGCCATGATCCTAACCACCATGGATGGTGACGACCTTCCTCGCCCCGCCAATGCAGACATAGTAAAAAGATACTACACATGATAAAAGACCCGCTAGGTTGACATACCTAGGCAAAAATTAGGGCTTCCCGGCGAACCAAAAGGGTTCGGGCAAAAATAAGGGATGAAATTGAAAAAAAATCTGTACACCCGGCAAGTCGAAAACCTGAAAAGGCGACTTGGGCAAAAATGGGTATCCCGGTGGACTGAAAACCCGAAAGGGCGGTCCAGGCAAAAATTAGGGATAAAGCGTAATACTATGTCTCATTGGATCACCTTGCATCCAGAATCCGGTATCAGCTGTCAAGTTCAAAGGGCATCGATCAATCAGCTTCATCTTCAGCTAGGTCGTCAAGTGATGAAACGCTTGAAGACATAAAGGCGATAGCAGAGTTGAAACCCAGTGGAACCATTCTTTTCACATAGCTGTTTTGTTTTTCCTTTTCAAAATTGTAAACTCTATGTTGTTCGGCGGCGTTCTCTTACTAGGACGTCAGCCTCTTGTACATAAACGCCTATTTACAGGCTAACTTCAAATCAATACAAATTCACATTTTTAGACAAATTGCCAATTGTTTTTCCTTTTTCTGTTTTGTCTTGCGAAGAACGTCCAATGTTCAATTTTGATATATGCATTTGACACTAATTGCTAACTCATAAATACTTGCATGCGAAACAAAGGATTAATTACAGGTAACATTAGGGACAGGGGCAATATCGAGTCGTCTAAGCGATCTAGTTGCTCTGTCCACCAAGGTACCAAGGTAAGTTCAGCTGAAGAACATAACCAGGATATCTTAACTCCCCAGAGAGTGAGCCAGCAAGTCAGTGATACTCTCCCCAAGCAGAGTTATACTGTCAGCCTTAAGGAAATTGGGTATCCCCAGCAGATCTCAACATTCCCCAGCGCAACATACAAACATTCTTAACAAGCATCCCCGGCAATCTTGATCTAAGATTGTTCCCCGGCGGAATCTAGACATTCAGCGGAGCCACTTCCCCAGTACATCTCAAATCTCCCCAGAAGAGCTAAATCCATCTCCCCAGCAGGTCTTGAAGCTTATCCCCAGTAGATTCTGGAAGCTGGTCACCTGCAGAGCACGAACGCGTCTCCCGACTTTATTCAAAGGTTATTCTTCACCAGATCTTATAACTGGGTTATCCTCAGCCAAAAGCCACGGAAAGATCGTCCCCTGCAAAGTCTTCCTATCCCCCAGCGAAGTTCATCAAACCTTCCAACATAGCACATCAATGGTATCCCCAACGGAGTTCTCATTTAACATCTCAGCAAAGTACCTCTCTCCCCACAGAGCATCTTCCCCAGTGAAGTCGCCAGAGTAATTTCCCTGCAGAGTAATCTCTTCGCCAAGTTTATTCCTCAACGGAGTCATCTTCTCCTATCGGTTTATTCTTGAAACCATCATCCCCAGCGGAAATGAAGAACTTCACTCTTCGACATCAGCCCAGGATTCAAGTTCCCGGCATTCGTCAAGGATTTACTTTCCTAGATGAAAATACATTCATAAACATTACATCTTCATACATGACGCATGCATATACGCATCATAACACACTATCTCATTTATTCTTAAAGAACATCAGGACATCACGCATTTCATACATCATGACATTGCATACAATTGACGTTTTACCTTTTCAGGAAAAAGGTCAATCCAAAGATAATTACTATCAACTGTCGCAATTCCAGATTCGATACCTGTATCCTGCCAGGGCACATCTGTGAGCGACTATGTTCCAGACTCGACTCCTGTATCCTGCCAGGGCACGTCTGAAGAGTTCGAAGATCTGATTCCTGTATCTTGCCAGGGTGTATCTGTTGACGACTACATTTCCAGACTCGATTCCTGTATCCTGCCAGGGCACGTCTGAAGAGTTCGAAGATCTGATTCATGTATCTTACCAGGGTGTATCTGTTGACAACTACATTACCAGACTCGATTCCTGTATCTTGCCAGGGCACGTCTGAAGAGTTCGAAGATCTGATTCCTGTATCTTTCCAGGGTGTATCTGTTGACGACTACATTACCAGACTCGATTCCTGTATCTTGCCAGGGCACGTCTGAAGAGTTCGAAGATCTGATTCCTGTATCTTGCCAGGGTGTATCTGTTGACGACTACATTACCAGACTCGATTCCTGTATCCTTCCAGGGCACGTCTGAAGAGTTCGAAGATCCGATTCCTGTATCTTGCCAGGGTGTATCTGTTGACGACTACATTACCAGACTCGATTCCTGTATCCTGCCAGGGCACGTCTGAAGAGTTCGAAGATCCGATTCCTGTATCTTGCCAGGGTGTATCTGTTGACGACTACATTACCAGACTCGATTCCTGTATCCTGCCAGGGCACGTCTGAAGAGTTCAAAGATCCGATTCCTGTATCTTGCCAGGGTGTATCTGTTGACGACTACATTACCAGACTCGATTCCTGTATCCTGCCAGGGCACGTCTGAAGAGTTCGAAGATCCGATTCCTGTATCTTGCCAGGGTGTATCTGTTAACGACTATTTTCCGGACTCGATTCCTGTATCCTGCCAGGGCACGTCCATATAAAGAATTTGAAGATCAATCCCTGTAACAAGCCAGGTAAGTATCTTTCTTTTTTCAGGTACGCAAGTTCTCGCTAAGGAATATCTTACGCGATCGACACCTCCAGATGGCATCTATAAGCCCATCCTCCTATCCATCATCTCTCCAAATGGCATCTGTAAGCCCATTCCCGCCATCACACTGCTGATACTCAACTATGTGAGTGCAAATTTCTGGGCACTCTAGTGTTCAATCATCTTCCACCTTCGGATCACGAAAGGCACACAAGCCAATCTACATCCCCAGGTTTAAGAAGATTGAATAGGGGCAACTGTTGTACCCCAAAATTTGCCCTCCCATAATCTTCAAAGTTTTGCCAAGCATCACCTCCAATGGTTCAAAGTCTACTCAAGGGCTACACAGTCAACCATCCTCCTAAGGCAGGCAAATTAGGGTTTTGGTCTCTTCAAGGAAATTGAAGTTTCCAAGGGTCCAATCAAGTCCCACATGCCTATAAACATTGTCAAGCACCTACATGTCAAGTTTCAAGGCTCACAAGGTCAAGTTGCACAGTCAAAAACCCTAATTGCTCAATAGTCAACTGTAGGGGCAAAATGGTCATTTGGCAGTCAAAAATCAAAATTTTTGGTCAACATCTTATTTTGAAGCCACAATCATCATTTGATCAATTCTTGATCATGATCCTCAAAGCAGGGCTCAAAAAGTCCCAAGATGCAAAAGTTTCTATTTTTGGACAGTTGAAAAAGTCAACTGTAACTTGACCAAGGCATAACTTTTTCACGGTTCATCAGAAAAATCCCATCCAATTCTCATCTTGAAGGGGAGGACATTTCCTACAATTCATCTTCACATTCCAAGTCCAAGAAATGCTCTCACAAAAAGTTATCAATTTCAACATTATAGGTCATTTTCAAAAGTCAACAAAAAGGGACTTTAAGTCAAAGACCATAACTTGAGATTGGTAAATCAAAATGACATGAGACCAAAGACATTGGTTAGAGGACTTCAAGACCTTTCCAAAATGTCCAAGAACATGTTCATAGCTTCAAAATTGAGCAAGATATGCATTGGAGAAGTTGGGAAATTTTTGTGAAATGGCCAAAGGCAATTATCCTTGAAAATTCATTTTTGACAAAAGGGGCCAACTTTTTCCACTTGTTTCAGCTTGTCCATGCTTCCCACGTGTCCCACAAATTATTTCAAAATTTAAAGTTAATTTTTTCATTTTTATTTAATTTTATTGGATTTAATGCATTTTAAATCTTTTAAAATCAAATAAAAATTAAAAAGGTTAATTAAGGGGTATATTGTGTATTGAATAACTTTGAATCACCATCATGACCATTCCAATTTCGTGCAAGGGCCTAAATGAAGCAAGAATTCTAATTTTGGCTCAAGAATGGAAAGTGCTTCAATGGAGTTTATGGAAAATTCCAAGCATGAATGCATTGTATTATTGGCTTTAATTCTGATCAAGACTCATTACATAATACATGTACAAGCTAACACAAGTAAAGACACGACCTAAGAAGCTCCCAAACTGCAAAACACACTTCAAAAATTTCAAGCAAAAGAGCAAAACTGTAAACCTCCTTACAACACGTTTTAAGTCCCCATTCCCATCCAAACACATTCCTGGCATCTCAAGGAAACTTTTGCAATCAAAAACCAATCCAAATGTGCCCAGAATCTTAGCACTCAGGCCCAAACGGTTTGCTTTTTTTCTTAAATTCTATGTGATCACTCATGCGTTTTTTGACATTTTTTTGAATTGATTTATACTCATATTAACATCCTGAAGCTTTTCGTATTACTTAATTGAACAATAGCATCCCATATCAAAAGTTGCCATTGATGGACATTAGGGTTTCAGGGGTTTGAAATTAGGCGTTTGCACATATGGTAAAATTGGCCAACCAAACGTAGACCATTGGAATCGTGACATCCAAACGAACATAACGGACCCATCGCGCTCAATTTATGTGCAAGCATGAGTTGTTCGCTATTTTTTGCAGGTGGTGTTTTGGGGGGGTTTAAAACCCCCGCTATCTCCTTTATGTTACAGGGACAAATGAAGAAGAAGGCTGGCGTGGCGAGACCTGAGTGGAAGGTTCAAATCCACGCGCGCATTTTTTTTTTGTTTTTAGCATATAATGTCTTTAATCTATATAATATTTCGTTTCCATATTATTAACAAATATGTCAAAGTGCTTCAGTGGTGATGAGCGTGTCATGTAAACGCTGGGACCTGGGTTCGAATCCCAGGTCCCCTCAAATAATTTCTATTGTTTTGTTTCACATGTTCCCATGCAGTGCACGTTCCAGGGCTCACCATGCATCCCAACGCTTAGGCTTGACAAGTGGCTTCAAGGCCAATCTGAAGGCCAAAGCATGCAGTACACGATGCACCTTAGTCAGCAGGCAAGCACATGATCAAAAAAGGTCAACGTGGCCTTTGCCTCAATGGGCCTGAATTCCAGATTCCACCCTCCTATTTGGCCCACACCCCCTTGGTTTTCATTTCTTTTCTTTTATCATTTATTTGTTTTTTTTTATATTTCCTTTTATTTTTAACCCTTTATTTTATTACTAATAATTAATTTAATTAATCATTTTCATAAAAAAAAATATAATTAACACTTTTATTATTATTTATTATTTTGTAAATAAATCATAATTGAACGAGTTTTTTTAATTAGGCCATTTAAACATTTTAATAATTAAAATAGATTTAGATTTAGGTTAACCTAGAATTTCATTTCTTTTTCTATTTTATTTTCATAAAAAATATAAAAAAACCAAAACATATTTTCTTGTAATTAAAATAATTAATTAGTTTTCAATTTCATTTAATTACCAAAAAAAAAGACAAAAAAAATTAATTTCTTTTCTTAAAAGGGTCAAAACCCTTAGAACATTCCGATTTAATTTTATTCGCGTGCATTTTAATTTTATTTCCTTATCTTTGATTATTATGTAATTGTTCCGGATATGTAACAGTAAATAGGACCTTTTACTGTTTTTTTTATTTTCCGTACTTATTTACTTAAAACGGGTCTTTGTAAAGATTTGGCGATGTATAGACCCGCGCCTTGTAATAGCGTAGGATTTACATTTCCGCAATTTACTTTCCCACCCCTTTTAACTGTTAACTTGTATGAAAGAATGCATGCCCAAATAAAATCAAAGCGTAGATCACTATAATGCATGACAAGATAAAACATAACTGAAAATAACACACAAATTCACACACCACTCTTAGGGTACGCCTCGCTGTTGCCTTGCCCTCGAATTGTGGTCGTCGAGTACAGGACGTTTTAGTAAGTCCTTATGTCCATGATATGATCCAGTTGCTTCGGAAAGGTCGCCTCGGAATAAAAAAGGATCAATGGCATAAGGGTAGCTTCTAAGGTGTCCTACTGTTGCTCTGGTGACCAGACTGTCCCTACAAACTCGAATCGTGGTCGTCGGGTACATGACGTTTTAGTAAGTCCTTATGTCCATGATATGATCCAGTTGCCTCGAAACGGTTGCCTCGGAATAAAAGGGATCAATGGCATAAGGGTAGCTTCTAAGGTGTCCTACTGTTGCTCTGGTAACCACACCGTCCCTAACAATCGAATTGACCCGAACACCTCCAACGGTGGTGCTACCTACCCCTGAATGGTGGGATGGCACTACCTAAAGGACACTTACACAGCTTAATTCCTTAGGGTAGGTAGATGACTCATAGATACTTGCTCTAAAAAAACAAATCAAAACTCTTTTCACACCGACACTTTCAAAAAAAGCTTTCAAAACAATTTTTCAAACACTCTTGAGGACTGATACAAGATTCGATCTGAAATCTTTAAACGAAACTTTTTCAAACCCACTCACACTTGAAAAGCAAACACTTTTGAAAACACAATGAGCAAGTATCTAAGAGCCCATGGATAACCATGGATAGAAAGGGTACTAACACCTTCCCTTTCTATAAATCTACCTCCCGAACCGAGAACTATTCTCAATAAGGAATTTTGCTGTGCTTTTGTCCTTTCCACGTTGGAGAAAATAAAAGACGGTGGCGACTCTTGCTTACCGCGACATTTTGCGAACCAGCGTTAAACAGTCAGTTCCAGATCCACCGATCACAATCACTGTTTGCATTTGGCTATTTGTTTGACAGCAGAGAAATTCACACAACGAATATCCGATGAACGAAATCCCTCTCAGTGAACAAAATCACTTCAAAAAGGATACACTTCCATTGACAAATCTCCTATCAACAAGGGGGCATGACATGTCACTATCCAGTAAACCTGGGGCAATCCAGTCAAGATTTCAATAAATCTCTCAGTTGCAGGTTAACCTAGGGGCAAGTCTCCCTAACCATCACTTGGGGCATTAAAACGTCAATCTCAGTGAAGGGTTACGTACAATTAAACATTTTCTGGCAATGTCACAAACACTTGCTACTAGGGGAAATGACAAATCTTCCCAAAATCCTTCTCATAGGATGATTCCCAGCAAGGGTTTGATCTCTGAAAACCTTTCCCCAGCTGATTCAACCTCAAGAATCCTCGAGGACTTCCCCCAACAAAGATATCACCTCTCTAGCGGACTGACGACAGGGTTTATTTCCCCAACAACACCAGGATTCCCCAGCTCAAGATTGCCTCTCCGACTACTACAAATCAAAGGACCACAACTCCTATTCCCCAGTAGACTACACTACAATCCCCAGCAAGTTACTTTGAAACCTGGACCCGACCAGAAATCAGTTCAACTTCGACTCCCCAGTAGTGCAACGGACGACTAAGACTCCTAAACTCTTTTCCCAAGCAGAAATAAACATACTCCCCACAGAGTTTTCAATGTCCCCCAGCGGAGTTCTCCTCAAACAACAAAGCAGGGATCCCCGGTGGAAACATTTTGAGCAAAGTCCAAGACAAGATTACACTTCAACAACATTCATAACATATGCATACAAAATACATATGACACAAATCTCATTTTATTTTGAGAACATCATTACACAATGCATACATCATGATATTACGTACAACTAACTCTTTACCTTTTCAGGAAAGATCAATCAACAGACAAAGATCATCATCTTCTGAGATTCCTTCTAGAGACAGTTCAGATGCGATCCAGATATGGCTGACATTCTGATACTTATTCCAGACTCCTTCTAGAGACAGTTCAGATGCGACCCAGATATGGATGACATTCTGATACTTATTCCAGATTCCTTCTAGAGACGGTTCAGATGCGACCCAGATATGGGTGACATTCTGATACTTATTCCAGATTCCTTCTAGAGACAGTTCAGATGCGATCCAAGTATGGCTGACATTCTGATGCTTATTCCAGACTCCTTCTAGAGACAGTTCAGATGCGACCCAGATATGGCTGACATTCTGATACTTATTCCAGATTCCTTCTAGAGACGGTTCAGATGCGACCCATATATGGCTGACATTCTGATACTTATTCCAGATTCCTTCTAGAGACAGTTCAGATGCGACCTAGATATGGCTGACATTCTGATACTTATTCCAGACTCCTTCTAGAGACAGTTCAGATGCGATTCAGATATGGCTGACATTCTGATACTTATTCCAGATTCCTTCTAGAGACAGTTCAGATGCGATCCAGATATGGCTGACATTCTGATACTTATTCCAGACTCCTTCTAGAGACAGTTCAGATGCGATCCAGATATGGCTGACATTCTGATACTTATTCCAGATTCCTTCTAGAGACAGTTCAGATGCGATCCAGATATGGCTGACATTCTGATACTTATTCCAGATTCATTCAAAATACAGTCCAGATACGATCCAAATTCGAATGTCATTCTGTCACTCATTCAAAATACAGTCCAGATACGATCCAGATTCGAATGTCATTCTGTTATTCAAATTACAGTCCAGATACGATCCAGATTCAGACGTCATTCTGTCACTCATTCAAAATACAGTCCAGATACGATCCAGATTTGGATGTCATTCTGTCATTCAAATTACAGTCCAGATACGATCCAGATTCGGATGTCATTATGTTAGTCATTCAAATACAGTCCAGATACGATCCAGATTCGGATGTCATTCAGTCATTCAAATTACAGTCCAGATACGATCCAGATTCGGATGTCATTCTGTCACTCATTCAAAATACAATCCAGATACGATCCAGATTTGGATGTCATTCTGTCATTCAAATTACAGTCCAGATACGATCCAGATTCAGATGTTATTCTGTCACTCATTCAAATACAGTCCAGATACGATCCAGATTCAGATATCATTCTGTCACTCATTCAAATACATTCTAGATACGATCCAGATTCGGATGTCATTCTGTCACTCATTCAAATACATTTCAGATACGCTCCAGACACGGACGCCATTTCTTTGACTCATATGGACTCAGTCTCCAGATACAGTTCAAATGCATTTCAGACATGGATACCATTTTAATGCTCATTCTTCTGACCTACAACATTGCACTTACAACAAACATTCTTGGATGGAATCTTTTAAGCCCATCTCCGACAAGATTCTGTCACATTCTTGGATGGCATCTTTAAGCCCATCTCAAGCAAGATCCTACCAACAATCTCCAAATGGCATCTGTAAGCCCATTCCCGACATCACGATGCTGATACTACACCATGCGAGTGCAAATTTCTGGGCACTCTAGTGTTCAATCATCTTCCACCTTCGGATCACGAAAGGCACGCAAGCCAATCTACATCCTCAGGTTTAAGAAGATTGAACAGGGGCAACTGTTGTACCCCAAAATTTGCCCTCTCATGTTTTCCAAAGTCTTCCCCCTGCATGGTTGATCACAAACCCTTGCCTAAGGAAAAAGAAAATTTTTTAGTGGTGCTTTAAGTGTCTTTCGATTGGCATCTGGGAAAAGTCTTCGATTGGGTATCCAAAATCCTTCGATACAGGCTTGGCTCACCAGTCTTCGATTGGGCATTTGGCACTCTTCGATCAGGCTTTAATTAGTAAGCTTCGATTAGGTGTTTGGAAATCTTCGATCAAGCTTTGGTTCACCAGTCTTCGATTGGGCATTTGGCACTCTTCGATCAGGCTTTGATTAGTAAGCTTCGATTAGGTGTTTGGAACCCTTCGATCAAGCTTTGGTGCGCAACCCTTCGATTGGTATTCTGAAGGAGCCTTTCGATTGGCATTATAAAAGTGTCCTTCGATTGGCACTGTAATAAGATCCTTCGATTGGCAGGATAACAAGTACCTTTCGATTGGTATTATAGCAGTGGCATTCGATTGGTAGTTGAACAAGTATCTTTCGATTGGTATTATAGCAGTGTCTTTCGATTGGAATCTTAACAAGTACCCTTTGATTGGTATCTGGACAAAGGCCCTTCAATTGGCATTTCAAAAGGTCCTTGGACTGGAACTTCAGAGTGTCCTTCGACTGGAACTTCAGAGTTTCCCTTAATAATAACATCAGAACGAAATGACCTTCGAATGGCATTTCAGTGTAGAGTTTCTCTTAATCTAAGATGCTCTGATGAAGGAAGTTCTAAACACTTCGAATCAGAATTTAGACTCATCACAGGGCCAAGGGCTAGTCGAAGTTGTCTAATAGGGAATGATCTAAATAGATTCGAATTGGGACTTTGAAGCAATCGAAGCAGGGGGAGTATCAATCGAAGGGAAGTGGATCTGTAAGTCAGCTTTCGATTTTCATCATGTTGGAGGCCCAAGAAGCTCATAACAGGCTGGTAGTAACGCATAAAAGCAGATTGGCACGTAATTGAATCAAATATGGCAAGTCTTTATGAAGAAATCAAATCAAATCTCTTCATCATAATGGACCAAGATTTGATACACAAATGTTGACCTAAATTCATTTTCCCATATAAACCTCAAGCCTCACAAATCACAGAGGGGGAAGAACACAGAAAAACTCTACACACGAAAAAAACGCACAAAGTCTGCAGAAACGGCCACACCACTTTGCAAAAAACCTTGAAAAAGTGTGAGATCAAGAACCACATTGGAGGCAGATTCAGACCAAAAGAAAGACGCAACTCTCTTCCCTGATACCTAGTGGAGCTATACCCATCAAAAGGGAGTCTTTCCATCGCCCATAACGCGCTGTAAGTCTCCAGGAACTTTGCTCTGCACATGGAATCATAACTCGGGTTTCTTGCATCTTTGTGCCAAATTTCTTGCATATTTGTACTGACCATTAAATTCCTAAGCAAATTGCATTATTTGATTTTATTTTCGTGGCCTCTAACCCCATATTCAGAACCTAGGGTTCTTGTTCTTGTTTTTGGGCATTATTTGTGCAGATTAAATTAAGGCCAATAATGGCCATGGATAAGTTAAGGGAAAGAGACTAGTGTGAAGGTGTCCTTAAAACTCGTTTTCATGGCCTATAGATAGTTTTGGAAGGCAGTTAGGGATTTCTCTACGGATATAAATCTGCAGGAAACGAACCAGGGGTTTGTGGGGAAGACGAAGACGTGTCTTCTTCCCACTGGTCCATTTAAAACGCGCGCCACATTTTTTATTTTCAGGGAATAATGGTTGGTTTGTTTTATAATATTTGATTAATAATCCACTAACAGGTTAACATCATGGCTCAGTTGGTAGCACGTTGGTTGAATTGTCCAATGGGACCTGGATTCGAATCCCAGGTCCCCCAAAACTTTGTTACATTTTTCTTCAGGTACTCAGATGCAGCGCTTCAGGCAAGGAGCATGATATACCTCCAGATCTCAAAGGCCAGGTGGTTCCAGATTCAGTTCCAATAGTCCAGGATGGAGGTTCACCATGAACCCTGGTCAACAAGCGCACATGCAATCTGAAAGTCAAAGCAGGCTGGAATATGTTTGGGCCACGAAAATGCTGACCAAACCTCCTGATTTGGGGCCCAACCTCCCCTTTGGTTTACTTCTTTTCTATTTTTTTATCTTTATTTAATTTGTTTTCATTATTTTTATTGTTAATTAATCAACCCTTAATTTTTCTCATAAAAAATCAGAAAACACAAAAAATAATATTTATTAACTTCACTATTTTATTTTTGTAAATAAATTTAACCAATTAATTTAGTTTTAATTAGGTTTAATTTTAACGTATTTTGCATTAAATTAAAATCAATATAGAATTAGGTTTTTTTAAATATTTTTAACCATTCTTTTTTTATTTTCCTTTATTGAAATAAAAAACCAAAAATATTTTCATTTAATTTAATTATTAATTTAGACTTATTTTTTAAATAATAAAAGACCAAAAATATGCTTTATTTAATGAAATAAGGGTCAAAACCCTAGGACATTCCGATTCAATTTTCTCGCGCGCATATTATTTTTGATCCATATATTGTAATTGCTCCGAGGATGTAATAGTTTTAACTTAGGACTTTTTATTTACCGCTTTTATTTACGTTTTCGCATTTAATTTTTAAGGGTTTGTTTTTGGCGATGTAAATACCCGACGCCTTGTAATAGCTTAGCTTTATTTTCCGCAATTTATTTTCCGCAACCATTAACTTCTAGATGTTTGAATAATAGGCTATGCATGACAAGATTAACCTCTAATTTAAAATCAATCGTAGCTCACCATAACATGTGCAAAGATAATATATCTGAATAACAATACACTCGCACATGCCACTCTTAGGATACGCCTCACTTGGTTGCCTCGAACGTGGTCATTAAGTATAGGATGTTTTAGAGGTCGTCCTCTTGTCCAAAGATCATAAGTTGCCTCGAAACGGTTGCCTCGGATAAAATGATCTAAGACATTAGGGTTACCGCTAAGGCGTCCTAACGTTGCTTTAGTGACCACACGTCCCTTAATCGAATTGACTCGAAAACTCCAACGACGGTGCTACCTACTCCTAAATAGTAGGATAGCATTGTCTAAAGGACATTTGCACAGTTTAATTCCTTTTTGAGTAGGTAGATGTTCTTAAGTACTTGCTCCTTTTAAAACAAAAACAAAATTTTCGCACTTACACTCTCTTCAAAACCAAGACTCTTTTCAAAACCCACAAACACAAAGAAAAGCAAACTTTTGAAAACATAGTGAGCAAGTACCTAAGATCCCATGGATAACCACGGATAGAAAGGGTGCTAACACCTTCCCTTTCTATAATCTACCTCCCAAACCCGAGAAATATCTCAAAAAGGAATTTTTCTGTGCTTTTGTCCTTCCCTTGTTGGATAAAATAAAAGACGGTGGCGACTCTTGCTTACCGCGACATTTTGCAAAAACAAACGCAAATGCGAACCAGCATTCCAAAACAGTCAGTTCTCATTCCCACCGATCACAAATTGCAATGCTGTAGGTTAGAAGAATGTGCATCAAAACAGTATCCGTGTCTGGAATGCCATTGAACTGCATCTGGAGACTGAGTTTGTATGAGCAAAAGAATGGCGTCCGTGTCTGGTGCGTATCTGAGATGTAACTGTATTTGAATTTTGAATGAATATCAGAATGACTGCCGTGTCTGGAGTGTATCTGTATTGTATCTAGGTAACAGAGAAACATCTGCGTACGGAGCAACTGTGTGCTGGGGATAAACTATGAATGAGTGACAGAATGACAACCGTGTCTGGAGCGTATCTGGACTGTATCTGAAGTTGAGATCAGTATGAGTAGTAGAATGACTGCCGTGTCTGGGGTGTATCCGTACTGTAACTGCGATCTGAATAAGTGACAGAAAGACCTCTGTGGCGACCGCACTGGGGGGATCAAACTGCAGGCGTAAAGGCCAGAACGGCATCCTTGTTTGGAGCGTATCTGAACTTGTAGTTGATAATTGAATCTGAATGAGAGATAGAATGACAGCCGTGTCTGGAGCGTATCTAGTCTGTATCTGATTGCTGAAGTCTGAATGAGTAGTAGAATGACCGCCGCGTCTGGGGTGTATCCATACTGTATTTTGACTTGAAGTTCTGAACAAGTAATAGAATGACCGCCGTGTCTGGGGTGTATCCGTACTGTATCCGAATAATTGTTAACAAAAGCCTTTTATTCTTATCCTCAAAAGGGTAAAATGTTAGCTGAAACACCAAGTTATGTTGCATGATATGTATGATGCAATGAATTGTGTTTCATCAACGTTTATGATATATGAATGTAATGGTTGCGCATGTAAGCTGAGTAACTGTCTTGCTGAGGAAAATAAATCCTTGATAACTGGAGATAATGAAATCTTTGATTGCTGTTGGGGAAAGTAAATCCTTTACCAAAGCTGGGGATTCCAAAAATCTTTGAAGATGAGAAAACCTTGCTGACTGCTGACTGCTTAGGGAAATAAGGAAAATTCTAAAAATCTCTACTGGGAAGTTAAAACCTGGGAGACTTCTGCTGGAGAAATGAGACTGAGAATCTTCAATCTGCTGGGAAATAACTCTGTGGGGAGAATGTTCACTATTCTGGCTCCGCTGGGGATATGATTTTTCAGGGTTTAACCTTGTTAACTTCGCTGGGGAAATATACTCCATATTTAACCTTGTTGAGGATCCGAATGATGTATCGTAGGGAATTTCTTCTGGAATGGCATAAAGATTTCTTCCCACTCCTTCAAACTATCAGTAATTATCCTTTCTTCAATTTGTTTTATTTGTAAGCAGTGATTATATTAAAATGCATATGCCTATTTATCAAAACATTGGACGTTTTCAAATAAAACATAAATGAAAAAATAAGAAAAGAAAGGCAAGAAAATTTCTGCACTTTGAAGTATTTTTGTATTAACTTTTGTGAGTATTTTTGTACAAAGGAGATAGACATCCTAGTAAGAGAATGTTATCGTAAAAATTGAAAAAATTTATACAAAAGAAAGATGGCTATGTGTAACAATTCCATGGGATTCCCATTCTGCTATAGCCTTCACAACTCTGAATATTTTGTCCATTCGCTGCTTCGTCCGCCGATGACTGGATTGATCAGAAGCTTGGAGCTTGTTGGTGAAGAGATTGTTCTTAAAGTGACCCGACGAGACATAGTCATACGCTTTAATTCCCTAACTTTTGCCTGGACCGCCCTTTCGGGTTTTCGATTCACCGGGAAGCCCCTTTTTGCCCTAGTCGCCCTTTCGGGTTTTTAACTTGCCGGGTGTACATATTTTTTTTGTTTTATCCCTAATTTTTGCCTGAACCGCCCTTTCAGGTTTTTGATTCACCGGGATGCCCTTTTTTGCCCAAGTCGCCCTTTCGGGTTTTCAACTTGTCGGGTCGTTTTATGCGTAGTATCTTTTGACTATGTCTGCGTTCGCAGGGTGCGTAAAATCGTTGCCGTCCATGGTGGTCATAATCATTGCCCCACCAGAAAAGATGCTCTTAATCACAAATGGTCCTTCGTAAGTAGGAGTCCACTTGCTCCTGGGATCACTTTGCGGCAAGATGATCCGCTTGATTACAAGATATCCGACTTGATATACCTGACGTCTAACTTTCTTGTTGAAAGCCTTGATCATCCGTTTTTGATACGTCTGACCATGACAAACAGCAGTAAGTCGCTTCTCGTCGATCAAATTAAGTTGATCAAGCCGGGTCTGAATCCAATCGTCTTCACTCAAACTGACGTCTTTCATAATCCTTAAGGAAGGAATCTGAACTTCCATGGGTAGCACAGCTTCCATGCCATACACCAAAGAGAATGGGGTTGCCCCTGTTGAAGTACCTGCCGTGGTACGGTATCCATGTAGAGCAAACGGTAACATCTCATGCCAGTCCTTCTAGGTGACTGTCATCTTTTGAATGATCTTCTTGATATTTTTGTTCGCGGCTTCAACAGTACCGTTCATCTTCGGCCGGTAGGGAGATGAATTGTGATGATAAATCTTGAACTGCTCGCATAGAGCGGTGATCATAGTATTGTTCAAATTCGTACCGTTGTCTGTGATGATCTTGTCGGGGATGCCGTACCGGCATATGAGATTCTGCTTGATGAAGCGGGCAACCACATTCTTTGTAACGGAGGCAAAGGAAGCTGCCTCGACCCATTTGGTGAAGTAATCAATAGCCACCAAGATGAAGCGATGTCCATTGGATGTCGTGGGCTTGATCTCTCCAATCATGTCAATGCCCCACATTGCGAATGGCCAAGGAGCTGTCAGAACGTTGAGAGGAACAGGAGGAATATGTACCTTGTCAGCATAGACTTGGCACTTGTGGCAAGTACGGGAATGTTGATGACAATCAGCTTCCATGGTAGACCAGTAATAGCCTGCCCTTAGAATCTTCTTAGCCACTGTATGTCCGCTCAAGTGGGTGCCAAATGTGCCACTGTGTATCTCAGTCATGATCAACTCTGCTTCAGCGTTGTCCACACAACAAAGGAGAACACAATCATGGTTGCGCTTATAAAGGATGCCATTGCTTAGGAAGAACTTGGCAGCAAACCTCCTTAAGAACTTTTTGTCATTAACGAAAGCTCCTTCAGGGTATTATCTAGTCTGGAGATACCTTTTGATTTCATGAAACCAGGGTTGTTCCACTACTTCTTAGATATTAATCTGATGACAGTGCGCGGGTTCGTCCATTCGCTCTATGGTAATTTGGGAGCCTCGTTATCCCAGTTGAGTTTAAACATGGAAGACATTGTAGCCAGAGCATCTGCCAGCTGATTTTCTTCTCGCGGGAAGTGCTCAAAAGTAATCTGCTCGAAATGAGGCAACAATGTCAGGACATGTTCTTTGTATGGGATAAGATTAGGATGTTTGGTGTCCCACTCTCCTTTGACTTGACTGATAACCAAATCCGAGTCCCCAAATACGTCTAGAGATTTGATTCCCAAGTCTATAGCAGCCTTGAGACCAAAGATGCAAGCTTCATATTCGGCCATGTTGTTGGTGCAGCTGAAACAAAGTCGGGCAGTGAAGGGTGTATGGTAACCTTCCAGAGAAATGAGTACCGCACCGATGCCGTTGCCAAGTGCATTCGAAGCACCATCAAAGTACAGGGTCCATCGGGATCCTTGTTCAGGTCCGTCATACGGTCCATTACCTTCAATGTTGTCCAATGTCATGATGTCCTCGTCAGGGAAGTCGAATCTCATAGACTGGTAATCTTCGACGGCTTGATGAGCTAGATGGTCAGCTATTACACTCCCCTTTATAGCTTTTTGGGTAGTATACTGGATATCATACTCTGTCAGGATCATTTTCCATCTAGCGATTCTTCCAGATAAAGCAGGCTTCTCGAAGATATATTTGATCGAATCCATTTTGGAAATCAACAAAGTGGTGTGAGTCAACATATACTGCCTTAGCCGGCGAGCAGCCCATACCAAAGCCCAACAAGTTTTCTCGAGCAGTGAGTAGCGAGTCTCAAAGTCGGTAAAATTTTTGCTAAGGTAATAAATGGCATGCTCTTTTCGGCCAGACTCGTCATGTTGGCCCAGCACGCACCCCATTGAATTATCCAAAACAGTCAGATACATGATTAACGACCTTCCTTCGATGGGTGGCATCAGAATAGGAGGTTCTAGTAAATACTCCTTGATTTTATCAAAACCAACTTGACAATCATTGTTCCATTCAACTACCTGATCTTTCTTCAACAGTTTGAAAATTGGCTCACAGGTAGATGTCAGGTGAGAGATGAACCTCGCAATATAGTTCAAGCGTCCCAAGAATCCTCTAACCTCCTTTTCAGTACGGGGGTAGGCATTTCTTGTATAGCCTTCACTTTAGTTGGATCAACCTCAATGCATTTGTTGCTGACAATAAATCCCAAAAGTTTACCAGACCTAACTCCAAAAGTGAACTTGCTTGGGTTCAGTCTGAGCTTATACTCCTTCAACCTGACAAACAGCTTTTGCAAATGACCAAGGTGTTCTTCTTCTGTCTGTGATCGAGCTATCATGTCGTCTACGTAAACTTCAATTTCATGATGTATCATATCATGAAACAAAGCTACCATGGCGCGTTAATAAGTTGCCCCTGCATTATTCAGTCCGAGTGGCATCACTTTGTAGCAGAAGGTACCCCATTGCCTGACAAAAGTAGTTTTCTCCATGTCCTCGTGGGCCATTTTGATCTGGTTATATCCCGAGAATCCGCCCATGAAGGAAAACACTTTGTGTTGAGCTGTGTTGTCAACCAAAATATCGATATGCAGTAGCGGAAAATCATCTTTGGGGCTAGCCCTGTTCAAATCCCGATAGTCCACGCACATTCTGACTTTGCCGTCCTTCTTAGGCATGGGCACGATGTTAGCAACCCATTGTGGATAGGAGGTAACAGCCAGAAATCCAGCGTTGAATTGCTTCATTACTTCAGCCTTAATCTTCTCAGACATGTCAGGCCTCATTCGGCGAACCTTTTGCTTGATCGGTGGACAGTTTTCTCTTGTAGGGAGACGGTGAACCACGATATCTGTGTCTAACCCTGGCATGTCTTCATAAGACCAGGCGAAGATTTCAACATATTCGTTCAACAACTGCACTAAGCGCTCCTTGACACTTGGTTCAAGGTTGGCACCCACTTTTACTTCTTTCCTATCCTCCTCTATCCCCAAGTTGGTGGTTTCTAGCAACTCTTCATGAGGCAGAATGGCCCTCTCTTCTTGTTGCAAAAGTCTGGCTAACTCTCCCGGCACTTCACAATCTTCGTCAACTTCGTACTCAGCGTGATTGACCAAATCCTCAGAGTTATCGAAGGCTGAAACAGAACAATTGCCCATGGAATCCGAAATGGATGGGTACCTGCATTTGTGAGTGTGGGTGTGTGTAAGGGATAGCCATCCTTAAACAAACAAAAATGCAAAAGGAAAGAAAATGAACAGTTTATAGATGAAAAACGTCCAATGATTCATTAAAACATAGCATATGTTTATGAAGAAAATCAAGCCCTTACAAATGGACCTACATGCCCCGGGCAAGGCATGAGGTGAAAATAGTGTGCGAATTGTTTTAGTTATTAAAGACCATAAAAATGGGAAATTGTTCAAAGATAAAATTACTGGTTGATAAAGGTGATGGGAACTAAATCCTTTGCTTCCCAGTTGCTCAAACCCCCTTCGACAGTCGGAAAGATCCAATCTTCAAAGTGGCTCTCTTCATCTTCATCCTCAACAACATTAATTTTGTGATGAGTGATCCTTATGGGTGGCCCTCCAGTCTTGGAACGATGCATAGCCTTCTGTCCTGCAGCTGTAAACCCTAGTCCAAATTTGTCCGTCTTATGGGGAAAATCAGGCAATTTCCCCCATGTTGTACTCTTCCCTTCTTTGATCACCGCCTCCGCGTCCTTGAGAGATTCCATCCTAGATACATATGATAAGCACCTCAACCATTGTCTTCGCAACTGCTACCTCGGGAGAAACTTCCTCAAAATGCTGGAAAGGCGTTTCAATGAACTCGCCATCCAGCTCCACATAACGGAAGGAGTTGAGGTGGCTTATCATGTACTCTTCCTCGCCGTGCACCGTTATAATCTTATGCTTAACAGGATATTTCAGCATCTGGTGCAAAGAGGAGGTAACTGCCCCGGCATAATGGATCCACGGTCTTCCTAGCAAACATGAATATGACGGACAAATGTCCATCACGTAGAAGGTGGAGTTGAAAACTTCCGTGCCTACTTTGATAGGAATATCAACCTCTCCATGAACCATTCTTTTGGAACCATCAAAAGCCCTAACAATGATGTTACTAGGCTTGAGAGTCAGTCCTTCGCAGTCCAAACGGTCTAAGGTTTTCTTTGGCAGCACGTTCAAGGAAGAACCAGTGTCAACTAAGACATGGGCGAGAGTTGTTCCCCGGCATTCAACTGAAACATGTAACGCGTTGTTGTGTTTCCTTCCTTTGGGAGTTAAGTTAGAATCGAAAAAGCCAAGGCCATTATCAGCAGTAAGACTGGCCACACATTCCTGAAACTGGTCAGCTGAAGTCTCTTGGGGAACATGTGCCGCCTTCAAGAATTTGATCAGGGCCTTAGAATGGGCCTCAGAACAGAGAAAAAGAGCCAACATTGCAATTTTAGAAGGGGTCTGACCTAATTGTTCCACAACGTCGTAGTCACTTTTTCTGATTATTTTCAAGATTTCATCCATTTCTTTCTGAGTGGTTTCGGGGATAACCACAACATGAGCCTTCATCCTGACAAGCACTTCCAGTATCCCCTTACCCTTGTCGGTAGTTTCAGCAGATGGTCTTACTACAGGAGTATCCAGTTCTTTAATCACTGGGCCTTGCACAGATGGTCCAACAGGTGCAGAAGCTTTCAAGGGTCCGAGAACTGCTCGAGGGGGAGCAATCTCCGGAGAAAAGATCCGGCCATTGCGGGTTATCTTGCTTGTACCTGTGATGTTCCCTACATCAGGGTTTTCTTCTTCAGAAATCTCTTGGACAGTCTCGATTTGTTTGATACCATGGTAGAAGATTTCTCCCCCATAGTTCCATGGTATCGTTTTGCTGGATTGGTACGGGACAGGTCCCGGCATGGTGATCTTTAATGGTACACATTCAGAGTTGGGTGTAATCCTGACAGGCCTTTTGCCAGCCTTGGGAGGATTGTCGGAAATGGTTATGATTGCAATATCGTTGGTCGAAGTAGAAAAAGTATCAGGAGTAACAGGATTGAAGGTATCAACAGAGGTTTTCTGGAAAAGTATCTCTTGGGTATCCATCAGGCGTTGGACACCTGACTTCAACATTGGGCAATCACCTCGTATGTTCAAACAAAAATAACAGTCTTTATCACAACCAGGAAAGATCCCGGCTCTCAACAAATTTTCCTTAATCACAAGTAACGGTGTCAGCAGGTCAACAACATCAGTAACATGAGTGTCCTCCATAACAACATGAATATTGTGGCCGTGCTTGGGCATCGAAGCAGATATAACATTGGGCTTCTCAGGAGCATCAAATTCTACTTCCTTAGCATCAATCAGATCCTAGATTTTATTCTTAAGCGCCCAGCAATTATTGGTATCGTGCCCAGCACTGTCAGAATGGTAGGCACACTTGGCATTGGAGTGGTAGTATGGAGAGGAGGTGTTAGGGTTCTTTGGCGATTCCTTCAAACAGGTCAGATTCAGCTTCAACAAATGAGAAAGTACCTGAGCGGGCGTCATGTTGATGCGGGTGAACTGCCGTTGTGGCCTTTCCACCCGTTGTTGATTAGGTCTCGACTGATTGTTACGAGGTTGATCATTTGACGAGTTTTGAATCATCACAGCTCCTACAGTCGGCCGGCGCTCAGTTCTTCCCAATCCCTTCTGAGAATACACAGCAGATGCTTCCTTCTTGGCTGGGAAGGGTTTCTTAACAGTTGTGGATGCGGAAGCATCCCTTTGAATCTTTCCACTCTTAATACCGGCCTCAACCCTTTCGCCAGTCAAAATCAGTTCAGTAAATCCCGCGGAAGAACTTTCGATCAGATGATTGAAGAAGGGGCCAGACAGGGTCCCCAGAAACATGTCAACTAACTCCCTATCCGATAGTGGTGGCTGCACTCTTCCAGCCAGATCACGCCACTTCTGGGCATACTCTTTAAACCCTTCATTGGAAGCCATCCCCATACTTTGTAACTGAGTACGAGTGGGCGCCAAATCAGCATTGTATTGATACTGATGATAAAAAGCAGCTGCCAAGTCTTCCCAATTATGAACCTCTGATCTCTCGAGTTGATAAAACCAGTCTAACTGCGTGCCAGACAAGCTGTCTTGGAAAAAGTGTACCCAGAGGTCTTTATCGGATGAGTGGGGTTGGATTTTTCTTACATACGACCTCAGGTGCATCTTTGGGCATGACAGACCGTCATACTTGGCAAATGTTGGCACCTTGAACTTGGGAGGGATAACAATCCCAGCTACCAGCCCTAGTTCTTCAAAATCCAATCCGGGCACCCTCAGCAACTCCATAGTTGCCAGTCTATCTTCAAGGTTCTTATATTTATCATCCGCTGGTGGATATTGTTGTTCGGAGTAGTCTTCGTCTTCTTCCTCCTCTTCTTCTTTAACCTCAGATTGAGAAGGCACAACCGTCCCTTTCCCTTTAACGACCCCTTCGTCAGACGTTGAGGGGAACTCGAGAACTCTCCTAGCCTGATGCTCAAATCTTCTTCCAAAAGTGGCTACTCCAGGTCTCTTTTTCTTTTTCTCTTTATTCTTCTCCAACAAAACTTTAAGGTCCTCTTGACCCTTTGCCAAGGTCATGAGGAGTTGCTGGAACTGTGAATTTTGTGCCTGCAGATCCTTTACCGTTTGCTCCAAATCCATCTTGTTGAAATAAGCAGCAGAAAGATAAGGAAACCTGGCGCGAAGACCTGTTTATGCATATGATGAATGGTATGTTATTCATGTAATGCATTCAAGGGTTCAAAAATTCAAATTTGTTGCAAACAAAAAGAACGCACGTCATATTAAGAAAGAAATTTGTTAGTACATAAGTGCCCCAAGGGCGAAATATTATAAAATTATTAATGTAAAAAGACATTGCGCATCCTCTTTGGCGCGATGTAAGTGTTGAGAGTTTCCTCCTCGTGAAGTCGGCGGGTGAGCTCCAAAACCTTCTTCTCACTGGCATAGAAGCTGGCTTCAAAAGTATCTCGTTCTTCCTTGAGTTGGATCCAACTCTTTTGCATTTCTTCCCATGATGTTGGCATGACAGGATGTAGGATGGTGTATGGAACCTTGCCTTCCATAACAGGCTCTTTGATCAAGGGGAGAATGTGAGGGTATGGCATCATAAGATTCTGGGAGCGGGTTCGTACCCACTTGAGATAAGGCTCAAGGGGGATGGAATTCTTGTGCCCCAGTGTCTTACTATCTACCTTGTTGGGCATCCTCCAAGCTCTGATGAATATTTGTCGAAGTCCTTGCGCATCGTTGTCGAAGTAAAAAACTAGGTCAGGAATCAGCATGTCATGAGGGCCATCCCTCTGAGCATATCCAAATTGTCTCAAAGCTAGACAGGGGTTGTAGGTGATGCCTCCCCTAATGCCAAGTAGTGGGACATTAGGGAATTCCCCACAACGATCAATGATGATGACATTTTCTCTGGACCGAGAAAACCAATGTACATCAGAATGTGTGAGGGTCATCAATCGTTGTGACCACCTTAAACCCTGCTCATTCTTCAAAACTGGTTGTGGAAGGTGAGAAATAAACCACCTTGCTAGGAGAGGAGTACAGCACATGAGAACACCTCTTTTCCTCATTGTTCGTGTTTAAAATGAGTGTAGGATGTCCCCAAGCAATGTAGGTATAGGATTTCTGGATATGAAAATCTTGACAGCATTCACATCTATAAGTTGATCAGGGTTTGGGAACAAGACCAACCCATAGATGAGGAGTGCCACAATCTCTTTAAAGGCTTGTAGATCAAGAGAATTCCAACAGTCTTGTGCCTTCTCAAACAGAAATTTTGCCAAGAATCCCTTGACACCACTTATGGTTTCCCAATGCCCCTTGATGTCAGATGGTTGCAATTGTAATGCTTGAGCAACATCTTTTAGGCTTTGGTTCTTTTTCCGTACCGTTGTAGGGTAGTTGATTAAGAATAGGAATTCTCAAGAGTTGAGAAAATTCCTCCAAAGTAAGCACCAATTGATAATCAGGGAATGTGAAACAGTGGTGTAGGGGGTCAAAGAACTGGAAGAGAACTTTCACCATGTCTTCTTCAATGTTGGTGTTGACCAAGTTGAGGAGTCTACCATGTCTTTCACTGAAGAGAGAATTCTCTGGAATCCTAGAAGTAAGCTCCTTGAGTTGAGAAGGGATTCTCACTAGGTTGACTTGTATTGTTTTCCCGCGAAGAGATTCCATGACCTACAAAACAAGAACAAAGATGAAGATCCAAACCCTTGAAATGGTTAGTGGATGCATATGATGCTTTATGATGTTCATGATGTATGCACAAGCACATGTACAAGCAAGTCACACAAAACCCTAGTCTCAGGCTTGCATGAGGTTTCATAGGTAAATACCCTCTTGAGTTTAGTTGGCTGAAAACCTGTCCTATAAATAGTAACCGGGTTCTAAGGAGCTCAATATCATTGGATTGTTTTCTATGTTCATTGTTTTGGTTTAGCCACTTAACTAGCGACCAAAATATTACAAGAAAACAACCCTCAATGAGTGTAGTATCGAGTATCTACCAACTTCGGACTGCACCAAAGTCAGTCATCTCACTACCCCTAAAAAGGCCAAGATGGTCAAGTAAGGTTCTAAGAGTTCATTAGTGCTTCATGACATCACTCATCGGCCCCGTATTCTCTTTGATTGACTCAAAGGCTACCGGTACTCACAAATATGTCGTACTAATATAGCTATTTCTTCAACCGTGTCGGTATACCCCGCACAATTTCCACAATGTATTGCTATTTACCTATGAATGTTTCCCAAATCCGGGTGGAGGATTTCAAGCCCAAAAAAGAGAACCAAAATGTAAAGCAAGCAAGGCAAACAATAATCATGCAAAGGGTGATCTAAGCCCTAAGGTTACTCCACTTTTAGAATTTTCCCAAGCAGAGTCGCCAGTTCTGGTGTACGGTGGGAGAACTGACTTGGGATTTTGCGTTTTGTGTTCGCAAATGTTTCGGTTTAGCAAGAGTCGCCACCGACTTTTTATTTTATCCTAAGGAAAGGTCAAAAAGCACAGGAAAGACCTTTGAGATTTTTTCTTGGGTTCGGGGAGTAGATTATAGAAAGGGAAGGTATTAGCACCTTTTCTATCCATGGTTATCCATGGGCTCTTAGTTACTTGCTTAGATCACTTGCTTTGCGTTTTCAATTGTTTGAAATGGTGCTTTGTGTGTGGTTTTGAAAGATGTTTTGAAAAGAGGCCATCGTTGTGGCAACCTTTGTAATGATTCTTGTTTGAATGTATACAAAGGTGTTTTTGTCTTTTAAAAGTTTCCAATGTTTGAAAGTAGGGTTTTGAAATTGTGTTGTGAAGTGTGTTTTGAAGATAGCAAGGATGTTTTTTTTGCAAGCTTTGATCAAGTAACTAAGAGTTGTCTACCCTATTTTACTCAAAGATCTTTCTTATGTTTTTAACCCTTTTAACAGTGTTGTTTCACCATTGTATTTGGTGAGCAACCTTGTGTTAGGATGTTTTTTACGGGACAGGCGCGGGTCATCGTATAGCCCATGATAGCAATTGTGTCAAGTATTTTTGGCAATTTTCTTAAGGGACTTGATCATTTTGTTTAGGCAACTCAGATAGCGTCATCGAGGGACTATGATCTTTGTTTTGCCAAAGTACTTGACATGCATATCATGGCCCATTTTTGAAGGCAACAAGTGGATTGTAACCCTAGGGGTGCAAGTGTGCATTGTGTTTGTTTTTCATGCATGTTTATCTTGGATTAGGTCAAGCTAGTTGTTGATTTTATTTGCATACAAACCCTAAGTCTAAGCATGGCATAATTGGAAGCTTTTAAATGTGCGAGAATTTAAATCCTACACTATTACAACATGATATAGGGAGGTATTTGACAAGAAATTAAATTCTAAATTATTACAACCAAATTGAATGTATATGCAATGTTTAAATGTACAATAATTAAATAAAATACAACAAATAAATGTTAAATAAAATGTATTATGCAAAAAGTTTTTATGTATGTAAAAAGTAATTTTTTAATGTGAAATGTAAAAAAAATAAAATAAATAAAAAAAGAAAGCCAATTTTAATTATTTTGGTTATTTAGGGCAAAACCCCTAATTCTTAATAAATAGTATTATTTATTAATTATATACAATAATATATTGATTTATACAATAAATAAAAGTATATTGTAAAAAAGATATTTTTAGTGTAAAATATTAATAAAATGAAAATGTATTATTTTTTTTGTATTTTTGACCTAATTATTTAATAAAATAAAGTATATCAGTATATATATATATTAAACATATTAAATATATAAAAAAAAATTAATTATTTAAAAAATGTGTATATCCAAGAAAATGTTTTCAAATGTAAATAAAAATAATAAATGAAGATAAGTATATTTTTTTATATTATTTTTGAGTTTTAATAAAAATAAAATAGATTATTTACATGCTTATACTAGTAAAATAAAAATAAATATCAAATAAAATATGAAAAATATCAAATAAAATATGAAAAATATAGAAAATAATTTTTTAGCATTTTTTATATTTGGACAAAAAATAATAAAGTCAGAATAAAAAAATAAAAAAATCAAAATGACAAATATTCAAATAAATGGGCCAGGGGGGTGTAAACTGAAAAATGGGGTGTCAAAAGCAAAAGGAAACCAGGCCCAACCCAGAATCCACTTCTTCTTCTTCCTTTGAACTGTAACACGCGCGCCTTGTACAGAAAATGCTATCTCCTGATTCTTTGATTCTTTGACAAAACTCATAACATGAAACTTGTAGAGCATTAAATAACGAATCCAACCATATAAAAAACTTGAACTAACTCTCAAAGACCAGAGAGAATTTCTCTGGCCCTAATTTCTAACCTAGTTTTTTCAGAAAGTTCATGGGTGAAATTCTCCTAGCACGATTAATGTAAATGAAAACTAAGCATATGTATGGCTTCAGGGCTATGAGTACAATATATTTCATTCACAAACCTAAGCCTAACTATTCCTAAATAGGGAGATAGAAGTTCATGAAATACCTGTTTCAGTTGACTTCGAGCTGGCTAATGCAACAACTTCCAAGGGTGTTTGAGGTTCTGTTGAGCTTGCCTGAGGTCCAATTAAGCTTTCCCAATGCCTGGCTTATTTTGAAGTAGCCTAAATCGTGCTACACAACTCAACCTGCAAAGCTTTGAAACAAAAATGGCAATGTGTGTTAAAGGTGTTACAGCTAGCAATGGATGATATGGATAGCTTAGATATGTTGGTTGGAAATTGTTTGAAGTATCTTTGGGCAAAACGCACGATAGAATTTGATGATGGCTTGCAAAATGCAGAACTGACTCTATTTTGCAGAAAAATGGAGATTTTGAGTATGAGGAGGTTTGAGTGATGAAGGGGTCGTGTTTCTGGCTTGTTAGGAGGTACCAAACTTGTTTACAATGTTTGTGTAAGTTGGTTTTTTACAGATGTGAGAGATTGCTTCTGTTTTGCAAGTTTCTTCTACTTGAAGCAAAAGAGTGGAAGTGATGTTATAGCCTTGTACAAGCCCTCCTATCACCATACACACAACACTCTTGGCCCCTCTAATTCATGGATTTGGTTTGCAGTATCAGATTTTGTTCAAGGCTTAAGGCTTAGTGTTTTGACATAAAGTAACCTTTTGCAAAAATGGCAATATACCTTTTACCATTTAGGGCTTAATCTTGTGTACAATGCCCTAATGACCAAGACAATACCTTAACTCAGTGGATATGCATTAAATTATGGAGTACAAACTATTTTTGAGGCCTGTAATTGTGAACCAAGCTAGCTAGATCAGATTTGCAAATTGGTATGAACATGTATTGGCCATGGACAAAAGTGAGTTTTTACCAACTTCAAGCATTCGATTCTCTCTAACCACAAGGGTGTTTGAGGAGTTCTTGGACAATTTGGAAAGCTTGGAACATGTACTATAATCCATCTTTGAATTGCAACTTGAAACTCCAAGTGGAACTATGTGCAAAATGGCCAAGAAGATGGGTCAAAATCCTGCCTATACTAGGGCAAAATTTCTCTAAGTTAAAAGTTTTAGGTACCCTTGCTCCAAAAATCATAACTTGAGATAAAATCTTCTTTTGAGAAAACTTTGTGAATCAAAGTTGTAGACTTTGTGGTGGACTACAACTTTCATGTTTCAAGTTTTGTTTGAATCCATTTTCATATTGGTGAAAAAATGGGACAAAGTTAGGAAAAAATAAGAAAATTTCATAACTTAGAAAATTTCTAAGTTATGAAATTTTTCCATTTCAAACCCTAATTTGCATTTTTGGGTTTATTGATGAACAAGTTTCATAATTTGACATGTCTCGATGAAAAATAACTCTTGGCACTTGATTTTGACCAAGAAGTCAAAGTTTGACTTTTCAGTGTACAGACAAATTTTGATCAGTTGACTGAAAAGTTCATTTGTCAATCCTATGCATTTGAGATCTTTTGAACTTGTTGAATGGGTCAAGACAATTTCATTGAGTTCTTGATTCCATGTGTGAGCTTTATTTGCCATTGGTTAGGTCAAACAGTCAAAAATTGCCTTTGTACAGTCAAAACCCTAAAAATGACCATTTTGCCCTTTTGGTGATCTGATCAAATTTCTTGTGGAATTGTGATCCAAACTTGATCAAATGGTTCATATGAGTTCATAATGTTGATGTGGGTCAAAATTCATGAGGTTTCTAGGTCAACTGTCCAATTTACTGGGCAAAAATTTGAATCAAGGCTTGAAACTTGGTATGGACAAACTTGTGAGTCCAACATGAAGTACGAAAGTAACTTTGGGCATTGTAGGTCAAAATATCCCTATGCAAACTCAAACCCTAATTTAGGTCAACAGTGCAAGGAGGTGTCTTGAGCAGAGCAAACCCTAGCTTGATCTTGAGTTCCAAGAGTCTTGTGATGAGAAATGTTGATGAAATGAGAGGGAAAATTTTGGGATACAACACTATCCAAGTCAATCTCGTAAGAATTCCTCCTCAACTCAAAGAGTTAGCATCAAGGGTTCCTGAGAATTATCCATTCACCGAAAGACATGGTCGCCTCCTAAGCTTGGTTACCTCCAACACTAATGAAGATATGATGAAGGTGATTTTCCAATTATTTGTTCCTCTACACCATTGCTTCACTTTTCCCGATTATCAGCTTGTACCAACTTTGGAAGAATTCTCTCAACTCTTGAGGATTCCCATTCTCAACCAACTACCCTTCAATGGTACGGAGAGATATCCAAAACCTGAAGAGATTGCCCAAGCACTACACCTGCAACAAGCTGATATCACAACTAATTGGGAAACAAGGAGTGGTGTCAAAGGTTTCTTAGCCATGTTCTTGTTCGAGAAAGCTCAAGATTGTTGGAACTCTTTGGAATTACAAGATTTTGAATAAATCTTGGCCCTTATCATCTATAGGATGGTTTTGTTTCAAAACCCTGACCAACTCATAGATGTAAATGCTGTCAAAATCTTCATGTCTCGCAATCTGGTGCCTACCTTGTTGGGAGATATCCTTCATTCTTTTCATTCTCGCACTATGAGGAAGAGAGGGATCCTCATGTGTTGCACTCCTCTCTTGGCAAGATGGTTTATTTCGCATCTTCCTCGATCTGTGTTAAAGAACGAGTAAGGTTTGAGGTGGTCCCATAGGTTGATGGCGCTCATACATTCAGATGTTCATTGGTGTTCTCGATCCTTGGAGAACGTTACTATCATCGACCGTTGTGGTGAATTCCCTAATGTCCCTTTACTTGGAATTAGGGGAGGTATCACTTACAACCCTTGTTTAGCCTTACGACAGTTTGGTTATGCCCGAAGGGATGGCCCGTATGAGATGCTCATCCAAGGAGTGGTATTTGACTATGAGAGTGACGATCAAAGCTACCGTCAGAGGTTTATTCGAGCTTGGAGGATGATGAGAAAAATGGATAGTAAGACGTTGGGACACAATAATTCCATTCCCCCCGAGCCTTACCTTAGGGGGGTAAGAGCTCGTGCTCAGAAACTTGTGATGCCTTATCCCTCTATCTTGCCAGTTATCATGGAACATGTGGTCGAAGGAGATGTTCCCTACATTGTCCTCCATCCTGACATGCCTACTTCTCTTAAAAACTTGAAAAAGGGTTAGATTCAGCTGAAGGAAGAACGAGATACTTTCGAACCTAAATTCTATGCTAGTGAGAAGAGGGTCTTGAAGCTTACAAAGCAGCTACAAGAAGAGCAAAGTGTGAACACCTATCTCGCGCTGAATAGGATGCGTTCAGTCTTTTTATCTTAGAGAGTTATTTTGTAAGCCCAAGAGGCATTTTGTAATCATTTTGATCTAATTAATGAAAATTGACATTTGTTCATTCTTTTGTCTATACAAATTTAAATTTCATAGATCCTTGAAATCATCTGCATATACATCTTCCATGCATCATAACATGACAGGTTTTCACATAACAGGTTTCCTTATCTCTCTGATGTTTATTTTAGCAAGATGGATGTAGAGAAAACTTTGAAGGATCTTCAGGCACAAAACTCCCAATTCCAAGAGACGCTACTGGCCCTAGCCAAGGGGAAGCAAGACATGATGGCATTGCTGGAAGTTAAGAAGAAGCCCAAGAATAAAGCTCTACTCAACATGGGTAGAAGATTCAAAGAGTCGGTTCGTCAGATCCCGGTAGTGGAAGACTCATCTGAAGAAGACGAGAATCAGATTGGTGAGGTTAAGAGTACCCAGGCTGACTGTGTTAATGATCAAGTGTCTGATGATGATTATTTCGACGAGCAGTATCCACCCGCCAATGTCATGTACAAGCAGTTAGAATACAGATTGAAGGCTATTGAAATCCAAGTCGTTCCCAGTTTAGATTTTGATGATTTGGGTTTGATCTCTGGGGTTGTTATTCCCCACAAATTCAAAATACCAGTCTTTGCAAAGTAAGATGGAGTTTCCTTCCCAAAACTTCACATGAAATCTTATGTGCACAAGATACAGCCGCACACCACTGATAAGAAACTCCGGGTTCACTCTTTCCAAGAGAGCTTGACCAGAACACAACTAGAATGGTTCTACCAGTTAGATGGTTCCCGCATCAATACTTGGGAAGATTTAGCTACCGCCTTCTACCATCAGTACCAGTATAACACTGACTTGGCATCGACAAGGGTTCAGTTGCAAGATATGACAATGGGAAAGAATGAAGGATTTAAAGAATATGCACAAAAGTGGAGAGACCTCGCCAGTAGGGTTCAACCACCTTTGACTGATAGGGAGCACATTAACATGTTTATGGGCACTTTATCTGGTCCTTTCTTTAATCTGTTAGTTGGTTGTTCCTCTTCTACCTTCACCGAGCTAATCATAACCGCTGAAAGAGTTGAAAGCAGCATCAAAAGCGAGAAGATTCCCATGGCGTCTGCCTCTACTTCCAATACTATAAACAAACCTTTTACTGCAAATAAAGAAATCAATATTGTGTACGGGGCAAGGACCCGTACCAAGAAGAATGATCATCTGTCTGTTAATGCTGTCTGAATCTCCAATCCAACTCCTACTCCAAGACCATCTGCTAATCACCAATAGTTTGAAACTCTGATAAGACAATTCACGAGATTAGGCATGTCACTATATCAAGCCCTACAATATTTGCTAAAGGCTAATTTGGGAGAATCTTTTCACCCAATATTTCACCACCAGTTGTTACAAAGGCACCCATTCGCATCACTTCCGCTAAGCCAAGTACTGATACAAGAGGGAAGGAGAAGGTTGTTGAGCCAGTCGTGACGGAAATACCCGCAAAGGATGTTGCTGATGGAGAACCCTTCGCTCGTGAGATGGACAAAATCTTGAAAATAATAAAAAGAAAAGACTTCAATATTGTGGAACAGTTGGGGAAAACCCCTTATAAGATTTCTATGTTGTTGTTGTACCCCAAAATTTTCCCTCTCATTTATCAAGAAGTTTCTCACAAGATCTCCTTTGGTTCAAGACTGCACTAGGGTTGATCAGCTCAAGACACCTCCTCAAGCTCTGATGACTGGAGATTAGGGTTTGATATTGCACAAAGATAATTGAACTTTTAATTCCTCATATTACTTTCATGGATCATTATGGACCCTGAAGATTGCTCATGTCAAGTTTCATGTCTTGGATCACATTTTTGCTCAGTCAATTGATCAGTTGACCTAAAAAGCAGCTGTATTAGGGGAAAAGTCAACTATGACCAATTTACAGTCAAAATTCATAATTTTTTATCCATATCAATATTTTGAACTCGTATATGTCATTTGATCATGTTTGGACCACAATTCCTCAAGAAATTTGATCAGATCATCAAAAGGGAAAAATGGTCAAAATTAGGGTTTTTACTGAGAAAGGGCAAATTCTGGTTTTTGACCTAGAAAATGGTTAATTGGTTTGAGACATGATCTCAAGGTATCAAATGAATCATTTTAACCTAATGGTATGACTCAAAACTTCCCTCAATATCAATTGATTGATGGTTGATTTTCAGTCAACGGATCAAAAGTCAACTGTACACTGAAAAGTTAAACTTTGACTTTTTGGTCAAAATCAAGTGTCAAAGATCACAATTCATAAAAACATGTCAAAATATGAAACTTGTTCATCAAGAAACCAAAAGTCAAGATTTCATTTTGAAAAGTCAAAGTTTCCAAACTTAGAAATATTTCTAAGTATTGAAAACTTCATATTTTTTCACAACTTTGAGCCAATTTTTCACCATGATGCAAGATGATTCAAAGGAAACTTTAAACATGAAAGTTGAAGATCTAAATTAGATAAAAAACATTTCTGAACACAACTCCTCCTAGAAATTCTTGTATTTCAAGTTATTAATCCATGAAATCATGTTCATAAAACTAAAACACTTAGTGAAATTTTGAGCATTTTGGTCAGGATTTTGACCTAACTTCTCGGCCAAGTTTCATATAGTTCCAATTGGATTTTGCAAAAGTGATTCACATAGGGGTTGTAGATCACATTATAAGCTTTCCAAAATGACTATTAACTCCTTGTATCATTCTTGAGAAAAGAGAATCGAAGGCAAGAAGTTAGGGTTTCAAGTTGTTTTACAAGGCAGAATTTTGTGATGAACATGAACCAAATCCATAGCCATGCTGCATAATCCCACTTTTCAGGCCCTCTAACTTGTGTATCTATCCTTAATCAAAAGATTACACAAACTTTATGGCTATTATCCATTAAATTCAAGCTTTGTCTAAGTTAACTTGCCATTTTTAGAAGAAGGGCAAGACTTCCATTTTGGAAAAGTATGCTTTTGCAAATGTCAAACATTCTTGAGCCTCTCAATGGATCCTTATGCATAAAAAACATCTACAAGTCCAAAGCAAGCTTGTTTAAAGTTCAACCACTCTACAATAGCATGGTACAAGCTTTGGGAAGATGTTTGTCATGTTTTCTTCAAAAACAAGTAAAGGTTTTACAACATGTAAATTCAAATTCTGACTTGTTGTAGAACACAAAACCTCTTGCCTATAAATACATACACTATTTGCAATATAACCCACGCATGTAAAAGCCCTTAAACTCACTCAAACCCTCACAAACTCAGATTGCACACAAAACTCCATTTTTGTGCAGAAACTGACCTTACACTCCCATCTCTCAAATTACTCGTGCGTTTCCTCTCCAAACCATTCCAAAAGTTCCTAAACGTCATCCACAACTCACCCCAATACCTGTTACACTTTTGTAACTCCATTTCCACCATTATCCAAACTCAAAAACAGATCACTACAAGTGGACTTCTCCAGAACTCCTCAGCCACTTTCAGCTCAAGCCAAGCATCACATTAGCTTCCTGGGAACTTGAGGAAGCTAACCCAATCACTAGAACTCATTGAAAGCTTCTCCAACTCAAAACACGATACCCTCTTGCAAGGTGAGTTTTATGATTTTTGAACTCCTCATATAGGCATTGTTAAGCTTTCATTTTCAAAGATAAAATGTAGACCTCATTGCCACGAAGCTGTACATATCCATAGGTTGCATTTATATGGCCCGAGCTTAGAGAATTTTGGAGTTGAAGTTTCTGAAAAATTTTAGGTTTTAAATTAGGGCCAGAAAAATTCTCACTCATCTTAGATTTATAGCTTTAGTTATTTATATGGTTGGATTTGTGGAAAGCAAAGTCACGACTTTCATGTTTGTACTTTCCATTTTTGTTGAGAGATGAACAAGTTACAGGTGCTCTGGTTGGCTAAAGGTTGAAGGTGAAGTACAGGCCTTGGAAGCATTTTATGTTATGTATTTATCATTTCACTTTAATAAACAGATGTATAGCCACCCCAGTGGTAAGGCAGCGCACTGGTAACCAAGAGGGCGTGGGTTCAACACCCAGCGCGCTGCCTTTTGATCTTTTTTTCTTCACATTTTTACTCTTTTTGGTTTTTATTTGTAGCGCCTGGGCCCCAAACATTGGGCCTTCACTTTTTTGCTAACTTTCCCTCCTGATTATATTTCATACCCCCTGTCCCATTTTATTTCTTTATTTCATTTACATTTTTATTTTTATTTTACTTTCATATTTTCTTTGATATTTTTATTACTAATATTATTTTTTTTATTATTAATAAAAAAATCCAAAAATATTTATTTTATTATTTTTGCACTCATATTTTATTTCTCTTTATAAAAACTAAAAAAGAACAATTACAATTTTCTTAATAAATTAATTTCTCTTTCTTGATTAATATTAAGATAATTAGGTTTAATTATTATATTATATTATTTTCTTATAAATTAAAATTAATTTAGAACTTAGGTTTATTTTAATTAATTAATTTTCCTATTATTTCTATTATTTAAAACCTTTTCATAAAAAACCCTAGAAAAATCATTTTTAACTTATTGTTCTTTGTTAATTAATTTAGGTTTTAATTTTAGTTAATTTCCATTAATTATTTTCTTAATTAGGTTAAGATTAAAACCTTTCATAAAACCAAATAAAAAATCATTTCTTTTTCCATTTTGCATTCTTGCATTTTTTATCTTCAATTTTGTATAATATTCAATATGGTTGTAATAGTTAATTAGATTTAATTTTCAAGCAAAATCCCCATTTGTAAATTTGTACTCCCCCTCCCCTATTGATGTAATAGCTTAGTATTTTTATTTTCCGCAATTTAATGATTTATATATAAATGCTAGTAAATTAGGGTTTGTATGGAAAGATTAAATCAACAAGTTAGTAAATCCTAATACAAGACAAAACAATGCATGTAAATCAATACACTTGCACACTTACACCCTTAGGGTAAATCCACTTTGTTGCCTTATGAAAATGGCTATATTATGCATGTGGGTTATCTTAGAAAAAGCAATAAAAAAATACAAGATCATAGTCCCTCGATGACACTATCAAAGTCGCCTTTCAAAAATGATCTTAGTCCCTTAAAGAAAATGCTAAGATGTCTTACAACATTACTATTCAGGACTATACGATGACCATTGCCCGTCCCTTTTACATCCAAAGAGAAGGTTACTTACCAATACATGGTAAGATAACAATGTCAAAGGAAAGAGGAAATAAACAAGAAAGACTTTTGAGTAGGTAGAATGTTCCTAGTTGCTTGCTCATTTTCAAACCAAAACATCCTTGCTATTTTCAAAACAAACACCAACACTTTCAAAACATCTTTCAAACTTGAAACATTTTTCAAATGTTAAACACTTTGCATACGTTCTTACGAACAAGAACTATTACAAAGTTTGCCTAAACGATGGCGCCTTTTCAAAATACTTTCAAAAACCACACAAAGCACATTTTCAAACAAAAGCAAGTGATCTAGCAAGCAAATAAGAGCCCGTAGATAACTACAGATGAAAAGGATGTTAATACTTTCCCTTTTCATAATCTACCTCCCTGAACTCAAGTAAACATCTCTAAAGGTCTTTCCTGTTCTTTTCAGCCTTTCCTTTTGGATAAAAGAAAAGTCGGTGGCGACTCTTGCTATCCGCAACATTTGCGATCAAACGCAAAACAACAAAGTCAGTTCTCTCACCGTGTTACAGCTATCTTTGCTACTCTGTTCAGATGCCCATGCTCGGAAATTAATCAAATTCTTGAAGAAGGCTCATGTCCCCCATGAGATAACAACAGATCGGATTGAGAATTGCGTGGCGAGCTTGACGGTTGATAATAGCTTGGGATTTTCAAATGCTGACCTAATACCGTTTGGGAAGAACCACAATAAAGGTCTACATGTTTCTGTCGAGTGCAAGGGGACCACCCTAGCACATGTTCTAGTCGACACTGGTTCATCTTTAAACGTACTACCCAAGGGGGTGTTAGACCATCTAGACTGTGAAGGTTTAGTCTTGAAACCAAGTGATATCATCGTGAGGGCCTTCGATGGATCAAAAAGAACAATTCATGGGGAGGTAGATCTTCCAATCAAGGTGGGCTCCCAAATCTTCAACTCCACATTCTACATTATGGATATCCGTCCTGCCTATTCTTGTTTGTTGGGTCGCCCTTGGATCCACAAAGCTGCGGCAGTAACCTCAACTCTCCATCAGAAACTCAAATATCCGGTAAAGGGAAGAATTGTCACCGTATGTGGAGAGGAAGAGTTTATGGTAAGCCACCTTAACTCTTTCAAGTACGTAGAATGGATGGAGAATTCATTGAGACCCCGTGTCAAGCCTTTGAAGTTATACCACCAATGGTTGCTGCTACCAAATGTTCCTCTGATGAGTCCAAAGTTGTTAAAGTCGTGCCAAAGATGGTTTCAGTCAAAGATGCTTGTGCTGCAATTGAAGAAGGAAATTGTGATACTTGGGGGCAACTCCTTGACATCCCATTCAAAGCGGACAAATTTTTTTTGGGTTTCACTGTTAAGGCTCAGAAGGAAGTGAGGCGTGCTCGTGTTGGAAAGCCACCTCTCCGCATTGGGAGCCATGAAGTCAACGCTGTGGGTGATTCGGATGATGAAGCTGCATTTGAAGATTGGGTGTATCCCATTACAACGGAGGTAAAGAATTAGCATGCAAAGGACTTTATGCCCATATCCTTCATTAAGGAGTAATATACTTGTTATTGCTTTTCTTTCAATTCAAGAACATTTTGTCTGTAATATTTAACAATGACTTTTAAGCCATGTGCCTGGCCCGGGGCACTTTGGTCCATTTGGCAAGGGTTTTATTTATGTTCATCTAATCATATGATTATTCAATACAAATCATTGAACTCTTTTGCATTCAAATCTTTATGCTAATTGTCTTTCTTTTCTTCAAATACATTTTTCAAAATAGCCATGTATCTTACATTCATACACACACACTCTTGCAGGTCCTCATCCACTCTGGATCTTATTGCTAATGACTGTACTATTGCCGACTATGACTTTGAATGTCCAATCAACCAAGCCGAAGACGAAGGTGAGGAAGATTGTGAAATACCGGGAGAACTAGACAGAATTCTATTACAAGAGGAAAAAGCTATTCAGCCACACAAAGAGTCAGTTGAAGTCATCAATCTGGGTACCGAGACAGACAAGAAAGAAGTCAAGATCGGTGCTAACCTGGAAAGAAGTATCAAGAGCAGGTTGGTTCAAATGTTGTATGACTATGTGGAAGTATTTGCTTGGTCTTATGAAGATATGTCGGGTGTTGTACCCCAAAATTTTCCCTCTCATTTTACTCAATACATGTCCATTGAGATCCTCAATTTGCTCAAGGTTGCAAAAGAGTGGACCAGACAAACTCTCTCCTAAGGCAGTGTACCTTAAATTAGGGTTTCCAGTTTCATCAAGATGGATGAACAAAAAAGGCCTCATATTCTCTCCATGGTCTTAATATGCTCTCAAGACCCTACATGTCAAGTTTCATACATTTCACAAGAAGTTTGCTCAGTCAACTGCTCAGATGCTTGAGAATCGACTGTATTAGGTCAAAAGTCAATTGTGACCCACATACAGTCAAACTTCAAGATTTTTGGTTAACATTAACATTTTGAAGTGAATTTCATCATTTTATCAAGGGTTGATCATGATTCCCCAAGGAATGCTCCAAATTCATCAAAACCCAAAAGTTGTAAATTAGGGTTTCTTAGTAAAAGTCAACCATACTTTGACCAAGCATAACTTCCACATGCTTTATCAGAAAGTTTACATCCAAATATCATTTTGAAGAGGATGAAATTACCTACAATTCATCTTCATCTCACAAGTTCAAAATGTGCACTTATAAAAAGATATGAATTTCTACATTATGGGTCCTTTTGAAAAGTCAACAAAAACACCTTTTGGATCAAAGCTTCTTACATGAACATGGAAGACTCAATTGAGATGAGACCAAAAGGGTTGCTTAGGGGACATCCTAAGCTTTATAAAAATTCCAAGAACACCTCTCTAGGGTTAAAATTGGAAGAGATATGCCTTGTCAAAGTTGACCCTTTTTGCAAAATTGTCAAAAGTCAAATATGCTCAAAAGTGAATTTTTTGCTAAATTGGCCTAACTTTTTATGCTTGCACCTCATTTATAATGTGGTCCACGACTCAAATATTCACCCACACATTATTTTCTTCATTTTGCAATTTATTTTGATTTTTTATTAATTAAAAAGTGAATTAAATCAAATAATTGATGAATAATAGCAAAGATATGATTTGATTTGGTTTTTGGACAGGTTGGCAATCAAAATATGCTGAATTATCAAGGCCAAAACGAATCAAGCTTAATTGGTACAAGAAAGGGAAGATTTGGCTCAAAATAGCAAGTTTGCATATGGCTAAAGAATTAAATCAAATCTCATCAAATTACAAGATTCAATCCAAGTTTGTAACCCTAATTCATCCTTAGGTATACATTGGACAAGAACAAAGCAAAAAACAAGGGTTGCAGTCGTGTAAAAGGCCAGAACAAACTTCAAAAAATTCAAAGAAAAGTGTTAATCGGTTTTCACTCCACAGGCCATCTCAAGTCATCCTAGCACTGCCAATCAATTGTTGGACGTCTCAGGAAGCCATCCCAATCAATTGCAAGTCTCCCCAAGTCCAGAATCATCGTGTAGCAGTCACACGGTTTGTAAAAAATTTCAGAAATGGTAATCATAATTCTTGCATCATTAGCATGTTTAAGTTATATATTTGTAATCCTCATCATGTTTGCAAACTGACTGAATGATTTAATTGCATTTTTGGAGCCTATACGTGCCTTTTCCATTGTTAGGGTTTGGGTGTGCAGTTTAGGGCTTTTGGCTACATGCAAAATTAAACCATAAGATGGATACTGGGATGACCGAGACATCATGACCGGTTGAACCATGGTCTCCAATTCCATTTATATTGTGTCTTGTGAATTTTTAAATTGCACAGGTCTTTAGCCATGGAAGCTGACCGTAGGTAAAATTATGAAGATCTAAAACGACGGATGAGGAAGAAGAAGATAACATGTCCAAGCATCATTGGACCATTTGAAAGCTGGCGCGTTTTTTTTTGTTTATTCATTAATCCATTTATTTATTATATAACATATTTTGTTTTCCTTATACTAACAACAAAAGCGCACAGCTTAGCTGGAAATGAGGCATTTGTATTGATTATAAGGACCTGGGTTCGACCCTAAGTCCCAGCGCTTCCTTTATATTATTTTCATTCAACAGATCCAGCGTATTATCCTTCCTGGTGACCACCATGCACACTTGTGTCCAACCATTTGATCAAGCATGCCATCAGATCTAACGCTCCATCCATGAGGGACTATGGTGCACGTTAAGGTCAACATCACACAGAATCCAATATTGACCGGGCCTGGAGTGTTTTTGGGCTTGAAGATTTCAAATTGACACCCCCCTTTTTGCTAGCATACAGGCCCAGTTTGTAGTTTCTTTCTATTTTCTTTTTATAATTTCTTTAATTATTTTCTTTATTTGTTTTAATTAATTAACACAAAAAATAATATTTTTTTCCACAAAATCATAAAAAAAGAGCTTTTTTTATAATATTTATTTAATATAATTAGTAAGTTAGGTAAATTTAATTTCTTTTTCATAATTAAAATCAAATAGAAACTAGGTTTTTAATTTTACAATTAAATCTCTTTCCTCAAATAAAAAACCACCAAAAATAAACAAAATCTTGTTTTTTTTTGTAAAATATTTTATTTTCTTGAAACTATTTAATTTAGTTTAGATTAGGTTAATTTCAATTTCTTTTTCATAATTAAAAAATAATTAGAATTAGGGTTTTGTTGTACATAATTTAACTAATTCTTTTCTCAAAAAATAACTTAATCATTCTTGTAATTAGATTTTAGGGTTCTCAATCTCCCTCATATTTAATTTACCACGCGCACTTTTATTTGTTTTTATTATTATTGTAACTGTTTCGAGGTTGTAATAGTTTTCATTAGGGTTTTAAATTTCGCATCTTTTATTTCCCGTCAAGATAATTATGTAACTGTCAAAGACATGTAATAGCTAGGTTTATTTTCTTGCACTTTTAAATTCCTTCAAATATTTAACTGTCTAGATGTATGCTAATAGGATTGTATGGCAAGATTACTTGAAATTAAAACGGTAGATCACCTAATGTGCAAAGATTAAATAACTGAAACAAATCATATGCACATATTTCACTCCTAGGGTTTACCTCACTTCGGTTGCCTTCGGTAAACAATCATTAAGCATAGTAGATTTTAGTGGTTGCCCTCCAGTATAAAAAGATCAAATTGTCCCATTCGAATGTTGCCTCAGAAATGTTGCCTCAGAGATTTTGCCTTTGAAAGATCTTAAGACTCTAGGGTTACTACTAAAGTTTTCTAACTATTGCTTTAGTGATTGTACTTGTCCCTTTCGAATGTGCCTTACAACTCCAACGATGGTGCTACCTACTCCTTAATAGTAGGATAGCATTGTCTAAAGAAAACGAGAACAAACAATCTTTTTTTGAGTAGGTAGAATCTTAAGTACTTGCTCAATAAAAACTTTTCACACAAACACCTTTCAAAACAAATTTTCAAAAAACAATTTTCGTCACATCCTTGAGGACTGATACAAGGGTTATCACGAAGTAAAACATTTTCAAGACAAACACACACAAGCAATTTGAAAAATGAGCAAGTACCTAAGAGCCCGTAGAAAACTACGGAAAGAAAGGGTGCTAAAACCTTCCCTTTCTATAGTCTACCCCCTGTAATCAGAATATCTCGAAAAAAGGTTTTTTCTGTTCTTTTTCCTTTTCCATGATTGGATGAAATAAAAGTCGGTGGCGACTCTTGCTTACTGCAACATTTTGCAAACAAAAAACGCAAAACATAAACCAGTAAAACAGTCGGTTCTGCCACCGTATCACAGAACTGGCGACTCTGCTGGGGAGTAATAAGTAGGGTATACCTTAGTATCTAGGTCATTAAAATTGCTTCTCTCGATTGTCTTGATTGCTTTACTTTTGAAGGTTTGTTTGGGGTTACTATAGATCCTACACCCAGATCTGGGGGCAGTCATTAGGTAAACAACAATAGACCATGGAGACTGTACGGCGTAGACCGATATGGTTTAAGCGATGGCTGTGTTGGTGTGGCACTTTGGTTGGTATCGGTATCCTTCATGGGGAAACGAGGAGAATACGGGGCCGCCGCGTGGTGTCGTGAAGCACCAACGGACCTTAGAACCTTAGTTGAACAAACTTGGCCATTAGAAAGTAGTGAGATAGCCAGCCTCGGTGTAGAGATGAGGATTGGTTGATACTCGATGCTACGCTCATTGAGATCAGACTTTCGGGATATTTCGGCCGCGAGAAAAGATTGATTGAGCTGAAACAATGCCCGATAAAGGATGGTCAGTGATATTGAGATCCTCTAGAACCCAGTTACTTTTAAGACAGGTTTGAAACCAACTAAACTTCAAGAGGGTATTACCTTTAACCTCATGAAAGCCTTAAACCTAAGGACTTAGTGTCATTTGGCTGTGTTTGCTATACCTGTGTTTGTTATACCTGTGGTTTCTCATGACATCATGAATCAGAACATAGCATCCATTCATATTGCACTAACCATTTCAAAGACCAAGAGAATTTATCTTTGTTCTGTTTTGTAGATCATGGCTTCCGTTCGTAGAAACACTATCCGAATTGGCTTTGTGAAGATACCTTCCCAACTCAAAGAGCTAGCATCAAGGGTTTCTGAAACTTCTGCGTTCACTAAGAGACATGCTCAACTTCTCAACCTGGTTACTTCAAACTTTGATGAAAAGATGATGAGTGTGCTCTTTCAGTTCTTTGATTCCAAGCACCATTGCTTCACCTTTCCAGACTATCAGTTGGTACATACCTTGGAAGAATTCTCTCAGCTGTTGGATATACCCATTCTTGAACAGTTACCCTTCACAGGTATAGAAGAAGTTCATAAGCCATAAGTCATTGCCTCAGCTTTGCATCTGAAACTGGCCGACGTGGTATCCAATTGGGAAACCAGAAGCCGAGTCAAAGGTTTTCTAGCTAAGTTTATGATAGACAAGGCTCAACTATTTTAGGATGATATGGATTTTCAGGCTTTTGAGGAGGTCTTGGCTCTTCTAATCTATGGGTTAGTCGTATTCCCTAATCCGGACTCATTCATAGATGTGAATGCTACCAAGGTTTTTCTCTCCCGCAATCATGTGCCAACATTGCTCGGAGATATTTTGCACACTCTCCATACTCGTACGATGAAGAGAAGAGGGATTCTTATGTGCTGCATGCCATTGTTGTCGAGGTGGTTTATTTCTCACCTCCCTAAGTCCATACTGAAGAATGAAGCAGGTTTGGGTTGGTCACAAAGGATAATGCCACTCGCTCACACAGATATTCTTTGGTGTTCTTGAGCTATGGAAAACATTGCTATTATTGACTGCTGCGGGGAGTACCCTAATGTCCCATTGCTTGGTATCAGAGGGGGTATAACCTACAATCCTTGTTTAGATCTGCGACAATTTGGCCATGCTCGAAGGGATGATCCCCATGAGTTACTTATCGAGGGCATTATGTTCAACTATGAGGATGATGTTAAAGAATATCGCCGGAGGTTCATACGAGCTTGGGGCATGGTAAACAGATCTGGCGTCAAGACTTTGGGGCCAAAAACTTCCATTCCTATGGAGCCTTACCTCCAAGGGGTACGAGCTCGTACCCAGAAGCTTATGATGCTCTATGTGGCCGTTTTACCAGTGATTGTGGAACCCACTATTGAAGAAGGCATTCCTTACACGGTTCTCTATCCTTACATACCCACTGATCTTGGGGAATTATAGAGGTCTTGGATTCAGTTGATGAAGGAGCGGGATACTTACAGGGATCAGTTCCATGCTCAAGAGAGGAAGGTTTTAGAGCGCACAAAGCAACTCCATGAGTAAAAAGGACTCAATGATTATATCGGCAAAAAGAGGAAGCATCCATGGGACTTTTGATCTTCTTTTCTAGTTTTAGATTTATTTTTAATTGTAACGCCTAAAAGGCATTTTGAACCTTCAAAATCAGATAATAAAGTTTTGTTTATTTTGGTTTGCAAATTTAGATTTCCCGAAGTCTTTGAAATCATTGCATGTGCATCCCGTTATCATACACATCATTACAGGTACCATTACTGGTTTCTCATCTTCTTCGCTGTTTATTTCAGAACGAAATGTCTTTCGAGCAAAGCATTAAGGACCTTCAGGCACGGAACGCCCAGTTCCAACAAATGTTCATAAGTCGGACAAAAGGGCAGGAGGATTTGAAAGCCCTCATCCTGAAAGAAAAGAAGAAAAAGAAGAAGGTTGCTGGTATTCTGAATATGGGTAGAAGGTTTGGAGAGCGGTTGAAGCGACAAGTCGATCTGACCACTTCATCTAAGGAAGGGGAGAATCAGGAAGAAGAGAAGGACCCCAATCCTGCAGTTTTTGACAATGATACTGATTACAATGATGAGCAATATCCTCATGCTGAGGATAGATACAAACAGTTGGAAGACCGTCTAAGTGCTATGGAAGTTTAGAGGATACCTGGACTGGATTTCGTAGAATTAGGATTAGTGTCGGGAGTGGTCATCCCGCAGAAGTTCAAAGCTCCAGTTTTTGCTAAGTATAATGGGGTGTCCTGCCCAAAACTACATCTCTGTTCTTATGTGAGAAAGATCCAGCCTCACACCACTGATAGAAATCTGTAGGTTCATTTCTTTTAAGATGGTCTGTCAGGGACTCAGCTTGAATGGTTCTACCAGCTGGAGGGAGCCAATATCCGAAATTGGGAAGATCTGGGTGTTGCTTTCTAAAAGCAGTATCAGTACAATGCCGACCTTGCTCCTACGTGTACTCAACTCCAGAGTATGTCCATAGGTGCAAATGAAGGCTTTAAGGACTATGCACAAAAATGGAGAGACTTGTCTGGAAGAGTTCAACCCCCGTTGTCTGATAGGGAGTTGGTTGATATGTTTCTGGGGACGCTATCTGGTCCATTTTTCAATCATTTGATCGGCAGCTCGTCAGCTGGTTTCACCGAGCTGATTCTGACTGGAGAGAGAGTAGAAGCTGAGATTCGGAGCGGAAATATACAAAAGGATGCCTCTTCGAGTTCGGTAAAGAAGCCTTTCGCTGGTAAGAAGGAAGCCAGTGTCGTCTATAGCCCAAGGGTCCAAAATAGGGCTGAAAATCGTCAGACAATAAGTGCCGTGATGATACCTAGGCCTGCAGTTGCTCCACAATGCAACAATCAACAAAGGGTGGAAAGACCACAACGGCGGTTTACTCGAATCAATATGACATTGGCCGAAGTGCTACCTCGTCTGCTGAGATCCAACTTGGAAACCTTGAAAGAGGCTCCCAAGAATCCAAATACCACATCTCCCAGATATAATCCGAATGCCCGGTGTGCTTATCATTCTGAGAGTCCTGGTCACGATACAAATGATTGCTGGGCTCTGAGGAATAAAATACAAGACTTGATTGAAGCCAAGGAAATAGATTTTGATGCTCTGGAGAAGCCCAACGTCATAACGCTCCCTTGCCTAAACACAGTCGTGGAGTTAATGTTGTTGACACTGATTTGTTTGTTGCCTCTATTGATGAAGTTTCTGCTCCTCTCATGACTATCAAGAAGAATTTTTTGTTGGCTGGTTTATTTTCGGGTTGTGGTGAAGATTGCCACATGTGTTCGCTTCTACCTTTTGGTTGCCATTTACTAAAGTTAGGTGTTCAACGCCGGATAGATAGCAAAGAGATTTTGTTCAAGAAGACTATGATTCTTGTTGTTCCAATAGAAGACGTTGCCATTATAACCATTTCCTCTAATCCTTCCAAGGTTTCCTCGAGAAGACCTGTTAGGATTACATCTGCTCCAAGAATTGCTCCGCTGATAATCACTGTTCCTGGTCTTGTCCTGTATGTCTCGGACAAAGTTGTCCCATGGCATTATGGTGCCGATGTGTACTATCATGGCATCAAACAAGATCTGAGAGATGAAGAGGCTGATCTCGATATTGATAACATTGTCAGAACCAGCAAAATCACCTGAAGTGGAAGGGTCTTCTCTCCCAAGATTTCGCCTAAGACTATCAACAAGCCAATTGTCATTACATCTGTTGTTCATGCTAATACATCCACTACAGTTCTTGTTCTTACTCCAATAATTACCCCTGTCGATGAATCGTATGATACCTGCGGCAAAGAGGTTGTAGGTGAGCCTGCCCGGACGGAGGCGCCTAAGAAAATTGTTGTGGAAGCCTCTAAGCAAGAAATAGAGGAAATACTGAAAATCATTAAGAAGAGCGGCTACAATGTGGTCGAGCAGCTAGGGAAGACCCCATCAAAGATACCCATTTTGTCCCTGCTATTGTGTTCCGAAACCCATGCGAAGGCTTTGATTGCATTTCTCAAGACTGCGCATGTTCCCCAGGAGACTTCAGCTGATCAGTTCAAAGATTGTGTGGCCAGCCTGACTGCTGATAATGGGCTGGGTTTTTCAGATGCGGATTTGACACCAAAGGGAAGGAAGCATAATGATGATGCTCTGCATGTCTCGATTGAATGCAGGGGCACCACTATGGCTCATGTGCTGGTAGATACTGGGTCTTCACTGAATGTTCTGCCGAAGAAGGAGTTGTACCAGTTGGATTGCGAGGGTTTAACTCTAAAGCCTAGTAACAATGTTGTAAGGGCTTTTGACGGATGGAAGAGAATGGTGCACGGGGAGGTGGACATCCCTGTCAAAGTGGGTTCTCAGACTTTTGGGTCCACCTTCTATGTGATGGATATCAGGCCGTCGTATTCTTGTTTGTTGGGTCGTCCTTGGATCCACAAGGCTGGGGCAGTCACTTCCACACTCCACCAAATGCTGAAGTATCTGGTGAAAGGAAAGATTGTCACAGTGCGGGGTGAAGAAGAATATATGGTGAGTCACCTCAATTCCTTCCGCTACGTAGAGATGGACGGGGAATTCATAGAAACCCCTTGTCAAAATTTTGAAGAGGTCCCTCAGATCTTGGCATCAACTGAAACTACTACCAGCAGCAAACCTCCTCTGAAGATGGCTTCTCTCAAGGATGCCAGGGCCGTGGTTGAAGAAGGTGGGTGTGCCAATTGGGGTCAGCTCCCTGATTTCATTCAGAAAACTGACAAATTTGGTTTGGACTTTACTACAGGGGCTCAAAGGGCTGTTAGACGCGCTCGGGCTGGAAGACCTCCCATACATATCAGCAATCGGGGAATTAATGCCATTGAAGAAAGTGAAGAGGACTCAGACATCGACAGCTGGATCTACCCAATAACCAACGGTGGACCGAGTAACTGGATGGCTAGGGACTTCATACGTGTTTCTTTTATTCCGCAGTAATTGACTTATTTGTTTTAAGATTTGTAATAAACAATTTGAAACTGTACGACCTGGTGCCTTTCCCGAGGCACCTTGGCTTTTGCTTGTGAGGGCTATTATTTGTCATTTCATATATCATTAATAAAGTTATGGACGTTTCTTGCATACAAATTTTGCGCTCTCTGTTTTTCTTTTCTGTTTTCACTTTATCAAAACAACTATTCTCTTACACACACTCACGTATGATAATGCAGATCCATATCTACTCTGGATCCCATTGATAACAGCTCTGCTATTGCCGGTTATGAATTCAAAAATCCGACCAACCAAGCCGAGGACGAAGGTGAGGATGATTGTGAGGTGCCTGGAGAACTTGCTAGACTATTACAGTAGGAGGAAAGGGCCATACAGCCTCATGAAGAGCCGGTTGAGACAGTGAATTTGGGTACTGAGAAAGATAGAAAAGAGGTTAAAATAGGTGCAAATTTGGAGCTTAGCGTCAAACAGAGGTTGATACAGATGTTGCACGACTATGTCGAGATATTCGCCTGGTCTTATGAAGACATGCTTGGTTTGGACACCGATATTGTGGTACATCGCCTTCCGACTAAAGAAGACTGTCCTCCGGTTAAACAGAAGGTTCGTCGTATGCGCCCCGAAATGTCAGAAAAGATCAAGGCAGAGTTCATGAAACAGTTCGACGCAGGATTCTTAGTTTTCACTTCCTATCCACAGTGGGTTGCTAACATTGTTCCGGTACCTAAAAAGGATGGTAAGGTATGGATGTGTGTGGATTACAGAGACTTGAATAGGGCAAGCCCCAAGGATGATTTGCCTCTTCCTCACATTGATTTTCTGGTCGACAACAACGTGTAACACAAAGTTTTCTCCTTCATGGATGGTTTCTCTGGCTACAACCAGATCAAAATGGCTGCTGAAGACATGGAGAAGACAACCTTCGTCACACAGTGGGGCACCTTCTGCTACAAGGTGATGCCTTTTGGGTTGAAGAATGTTGGGGAAATTTATCAGCGCGTCATGGTCGCTCTGTTCCATGATATGATTCACCCCGAGATCGAGGTCTATGTTGATGACATGATAGCCAGGTCTCAGACTGAGGAAGAGCACCTTGATCATCTCCAGAAATTGTTTGACAGGTTGAAGACATACAAGCTGAGGTTGAATCCGAACAAGTGTGCCTTCGGGGTAAGATCTAGTAAGCTTTTGGGTTTTGTCGTCAGTGACAAGGGTATTCAGGTAGGCCCTGCGAAGGTAAAGGCCATACAAGAGATGCCAGTTCCCTGCACAGAGAAGGAAGTTAGAGGTTTCTTTGGACGCCTGAATTACATTGCCAGGTTCTTTTCACATCTGACTGCTACTTGTGAGCCAATCTTTAAGCTTCTGAAGAAAGATCAAGTGGTAAAATGGAATGACGAATACCAGACCACCTTCGAAAGGATCAAGGAATACCTTCAAGAACCACCAATTCTGATGCCTCCAGTTGAAGGAAGACCTTTGATATTATACTTGACAGTGCTAGATAATTCAATGGGGTGTGTGCTGCGGCAGCATGACGAGTCTGGTCGAAAAGAGCACGCAATATACTACCTTATTAAAAAGTTTACTGACTGTGAGACATGATACTCATTGCTCGAGAAAACTTGTTGCGCTTTGGCATGGGCTACTCGTCGACTGAGACAGTATATGCTGACTCACACTACCTTGTTGATATCGAAGATCGATCCGATCAAGTACATTTTCGAGAAGCCCGCTCTCTTCGGAACGATAGCAAGGTGGCAAATGATCTTAACTGAGTACTACATACAATATACAACCCAAAAAGCAATAAAGGGGAGTGTATTGGCTGATCATTTGGCTCATCAGGCCGTGGACGACTACCAGTCCATGAATTTTGAGTTCCCGGATGAGAATATCATGTTAGTGACTGACTACGAAGAACCTGGACCAGATGAAGGACCTGAGGAGGGATCCTGATGGTCTATGTATTTTGATGGAGCCTCAAACGCACTAGGTAACGACATTGGTGCTGTAATCATATCTCCCGAGGGCCGTCATACTCCGTTCACTGCCCGATTATGTTTTAATTGCACCAACAACATGGCAGAGTATGAAGCGTGCATCATGGGTCTTCGAGCTCCTATTGACCTAAGGATTAAGTTTTTAAGTGTATTCGGGGATTCCGCTCTGGTGATAAGTCAGATCAAAGGCAAGTGGGATACAAAGCACCCGAATCTCATTCCTTACCAAGAGTATGTACTGACATTGCTCCCACACTTTGAGGAGGTAACTTTTGAACATTTCCCACGAGAGGAGAACTAGTTGGCAGACGCGCTAGCTACCATGTCTTCTATGTTCAAGGTTAGGTGGGACAATGAAGCTCCCAAAATTGCCATTGAGAGGTTGGATGAACCAGCACACTGCTGTGAGATCGATACCGAAGAAGTGGCAGACAAACCCTGGTTTCACGAAGTCAAAAGGTATCTCGAGGCTCAAGAGTATCCCAAAGGGGCATCTGTTAATGATAAGAAGTTTTTGAGAAGGTTCGCTACAAATTTCTTCCTCAGTAATGGAATCCTCTATAAACGCAACCATAACTCCACACTATTACGGTGTGTAGACAAGAGCGAAGCAGAGAGGATCATGACAGATCTACATGAAGGCACTTTCGGAACCCATTCTAGTGGATATACCATGGCTAAGAAGATCCTACGTGCATGATACTACTAGTCCACTATGGAAGCCGATTGTTATCAGCACTCTCGAACTTGTCATAAGTGCCAAATCTACGCTGATAAGGTGCATGTGCCTCTGGTCCTCTTAAGTGTCCTGGAAGCTCCTTGGCCCTTTGCAATGTGGGGCATCGACATGATCGGCGAGATCAGACCTACTGCATCTAACGGACATCATTTCATTCTGGTAGCCATTGATTACTTCACGAAGTGGGTTGAGGCAGCTTCCTTTGCTACAGTAACCAAGAACGTCGTGGCGCGGTTTATCCGACACAATCTGATCTGTTGATATGGTGTGCCAGAGAGGATTATTACTGATAATGGTACGAATCTCAACAACATAATGAACACCGAGCTCTGTAAACAGTTCAAGATACAACACCATAATTCTTCTCCCTACCGACCGAAGATGAATGGGGCTGTTGAAGCAGCTAACAAGAACATCAAGAAGATTGTGCAAAAGATGACGGTGACGTATAAAGACTGGCATGAGATGTTACCATTTTCTCTTCATGGGTACCGTACTTCAGCACAGACGTCGACAAGAGAAACACCCTACTCTCTGGTATATGGCATGGAGGAAGTCCTACCCATCGAAGTCCAGATACCCTCTCTCAGGATTATGAAGGATGCGGGTTTGAACGAAGACGATTGGATCCAAACCCGACTTTATCAGCTAAATCTAATCGATGAAAAGAGACTTACTGCTATCTGCCATGGTCAGACGTATCAAAAGCGAATGATCAAGGCTTTTAACAAGAAAGTAAGGCGTCAAGAATATCAAGTCGGGGATCTAGTAATCAAGCGCATCATACTGCCGCAAGGTGATCCCAGGGGCAAATGGACCCCCACGTACGAAGGACCATTTGTGGTTAAGAACATTTTCTCGGGAGGAGCCATGATTCTAACCACCATGGATGGTGACGACCTTCCTCACCCTGTCAATGCAGACATAGTGAAAAGATACTACGCCTAATCAAAGAACCACTCGGTTGACTGGCCTAGGAAAAAATAAAGGCTTCCCAGTGAACCAAAAGGGTTCGGGCAAAAGTAAGGGATGAAAATGAAAAAAAAATTATACACCCGGCAAGTCGAAAACCCGAAAGGGAGGCTTGGGCAAAAAAGGGTATCCCGGTGGATTGAAAATCCGAAAGGGCAATCCAGGCAAAAGTTAGGGATTGAAGTGTATCACTATGTCTCATTGGATCATCTTGCGACCAGACTTCGGTATCGACTATCAAGCTCGGACGGTGCCAACCAATCTGATCAACCTTCGGCCAAGTAGCAAACTGATGAGACGCTTGAAGATATAAAGGCAATAGCAGAGTTGGAACCCGATGGGGTCGTTTCACATAGCTGCTTTTCTTGCTTTTGCACAAATTGTATAATTTATATATTTCGGTGGCGTTCTCTTACTAGAGCGTCAACCTCTTTGTACAAAAACTCCTATTACAAGCCAACTTCAAAAATCAATACAAATCATTTTCACAAGAAACTTCAATCTATTTTTTCTTTTTCTGTTTTGTTTTGCAAGAACGTCCAATGATTTATTTTTTATATACGCATTTGAAAATGATTGTTGCTCGTAAATATTCACATAAGAAACAAGAGACAATTACTCGTAATTCCAGAAACAGAGAAAAACAAGAAGTCCCAAACCCTACAGTTACTCTGCCCATCAGGTATCGGGATAGAGTCGGCTTTAGAACACAATCACGGGTACATACACTCCCCACAGAGTAAAAGTATTCAAAGGCATTGATGTCAGCTTTCCTGAAACAAGACATAACTGTCCCCAGCCAAGGTTCATAATCGCAGGCGAGTCAGAAAATTTCATCCCCCAAGCGGAGTTTATTTCTCCAACCGAGCTCAACACCTCCAACAATGAATTTCATCCCCAGCTGAGTTTATTCCTCCAGATCAGCAGGTCTACCAACAAAGTATCTCTTCCCTTAAGTTGGTCCCCGCAGAGTTATTCTCCAGCATCCCTTCCTGACAGAATATTTATAAATCTCCAACAACCGTCAGGGATTTATTTTCCCAAGACGCGAGCATACCTCAATAGCATTTCATGAACATACATCATGACATACACATGAATATCATATACAACATAATCTCATTTATTTTGAGAACATCATCTCACCCTGCATTTCATGCATCGCATATAACTGACCCTGATATCTTTTCAAGAAAAGAGGATTAGCTTCAACAAATTAAGCAGTTATACAAATCAAATCTACAAACGACCAATGGAAACTCAGTTCTCGAAATCAAACGGGTCAACTAATCTATATTATCTCTTTGATGTAACCCTATGATCCAGGTTTCTTCCCACAAGCCCTACTACCCAGGCTTTCATATCGAAGTAACCCTACTATCCAGGTTCCTTTTTACAGCCCTACTATCCAACTTTCATATCGAAGTAACCCTATTATCCAGGTTCCTTCTCACAACCCTACTATCCAGGCTTTCATATCGAAGTAACCCTACGACCCAGGTTCCTTCTCACAGCCCTACTATCCAGACTTTCATATCAAAGTAACCCTACTATCTAGGTTCCTTCTCACAGCCCTACTATCTAGGCTTTCATATCGAAGTAACCCTACTATCCAGGTTCCTTCTCACATCCCTACTATCCAGGCTTTCATATCGAAGTAACCCTACTATCCAGGTTCCTTCTCACGGCCCTACTATCCAGGCTTTCATATCGAAGTAACCCTACAAACCAGGTTCCTTCTCACAGCCCTACTATCCAGGCTTTCATATCGAAGTAACCCTACTATCCAGGTTCCTTCTCACAGCCCTACTACCCAGGCTTTCATATCGAAGTAACCCTACGACCCAGGTTCCTTCTCACAGTCCTACTATCCAGGCTTTCATATCGAAGTAACCCTACTATCCAGGTTCCTTATCACGACCCTACTATCCAGGCTTTCATATCAAAGTAACCCTACTATCCAGGTTCCTTCTCACAACCCTACTATCCAGGATTTCATATCGAAGTAACCCTACGACCCAGGTTCTTTCTCACAGCCCTACTATCCAGGCTTTCATATCGAAGTAACCCTACTATCCAGGTTCCTTCTCACAGTCCTACTATCCAGGCTTTCATATCAAAGTAACTCTACTATCCAGGTTCCTTCTTACAGCCCTACTATCCAGGCTTTCACATCGAAGTAACCCTACTATCTAGGTTCCTTCTCACATCCCTACTATCCAGGCTTTCATATCAAAGTAACCCTACTATCCAGGTTCCTTCTCATAACCTTACTATCCAGGTTCCTTCTCTCTTATCTCCAGACAGCAGTCCACAACACTGTAGAACCTGAACCTGATCAAACATGATTGGTTTCGCATTTCCCCAGTAAATCGTGGTGTAGCTTGTACCCTGACCAGATATACAATTCACTTCTGCTTCCTCAAGCCGGAGTTATTTCCCCAGTAGAGTAACGGACAACTAACGCTACTAAAATTCTATTTCTCTCAAGACAGATACAACCGTTCCTCAGCAAATTCCTCATCAATAACAGTAACAGGAACTCTCATCGAAGGAATATCTCAGGAAATTAACATCATCTAGAGGGCATCTTCAAGCCCATATCCAATGATTCTCTGTCACACCCAGGATGGCATCTTTAAGCCCATCTCTGACAATCTTCTATCATCAACTTCCGAATGGCATCTGTAAGCCCATTCCCGATATCACAAATCAAGTGCCACTTCATGCGAGTGCAAATTTCTGGGCACTCTAGTGTTCAATCATCTTCCACCTTCAAATCACGAAAGGCAGACAGCCAATCTACATCCTCAGGTTTAAGAAGATTGAATAAGGGCAGCTGTTGTACCCCAAAATTTTCCCTCTCATTTTACTCAATACATGTCCATTGAGATCCTCAATTTGCTCAAGGTTGCCCAAGAGTGGACCAGACAGACTCTCTCCTAAGGCAGTGTACCTCAAATTAGGGTTTCCATTTTCATCAAGATGGGTGAACCAAAAAGGCCTCATATGCTCTCCATGGTCTTAATATTCTCTCAAGACCCTACATGTCAAGTTTCATACCTTGCACAAGAAGTTTGCTCAATCAACTGCTCAGATGCTTGAAAATCGACTTTATTAGGTCAAAAGTCAACGGTGACCCACATACAGTCAAACTTCAAGATTTTTGGTCAACATTAACATTTTGAAGTGAATTTCATCATTTTATCAAGGGTTGATCATGATTCCCCAAGGAATGCTCCAAATTCATCAAAACCCAAAAGTTGTTAAATTAGGGTTTCTTAGTAAAAGTCAACCAAAGTTTGACCAAGCATAACTTCCACATGCTTTATCAGAAATTTTTCATCCAAAGCTCATTTTAAAGAGGATGAAATTCCCTACAATTCATCTTCATCTCACAAGTTCAAAATTTGCACTCATAAAAAGATACGAATTTCTACATTATGGGTCCTTTTGAAAAGTCAACAAAAACACCTTTTGGTTCAAAGCTTATTACATGAACATGGAAGGTTCAATTGAGATGAGACCAAAAGGGTTGCTTAGGGGACATCCTAAGATTTCTAAAAAGTCAAAGAAATCCTTTCTAGGGTTAAAATTGGAAGAGATATGCCTTGTCAAAGTTGACCCTTTTTGCAAAATTGCCAAAAGTCAAATGTGCTCAAAAGTGAATTTTTTGCTAAATGGGCCTAACATTTTATGCTTGCACCTCATTTATAATGTGGTCCAAGACTCAAATATTCACCCACACATTATTTTCTTCATTTTGCAATTTATTTTGATTTTTTATTAATTAAAAAGTGAATTAAATCAAATAATTGATGAATAATAGCAAATATATGATTTGATTTGGTTTTTAGACAGATTGGCAATCAAAATATGCTGAATTATCAAGGCCAAAACGAATCAAGCATAATTGGTACAAGAAATGGAAGATTTGGCTCAAAATAGTTGGTTTGCATATGGCTAAAGTATCAAATCAAATCTCATCAAATTACAAGATTCAATCCAAGTTTGTTACCCTAATTGATTCTTAGGTATATATTGGACATGAACAAAGAAAAAAACAAGGGTTGCAGTCGTGTAAAAGGCCAGAACAAACTTCAAAAAATTCAAAGAAAAGTGTGAATCGGTTTTCACTCCACAGGCCATCTCAAGTCATCCTAGCACTGCCAATCAATTGCTGAACTTCTCAGGAAACCATCCCAATCAATTGCAAGCCACCCCAAGTCCAAAATCATCGTGTAGCAGTCACACGGTTTGCAAAATGTTTCAAAAATGATTATCATAATTCTTGCATCATTAGCATGTTTAAGTTATATATTTCTAATCCTCATCATGTTTGCAAACTGACTGGATGATTTAATTGCATTTTTGGAGCCTATACGTGCCTTTGCCATTGTTAGGGTTTAGGTGTGCAGTTTAGGGCTTTTGGCTGCAGGCAAAATTAAACCATAAGATGGATACTAGGATGACCGGGACATCATGATCGGTCGAACCATGGTCTCCAATTCCATTTATATTGTGTCTCGTGAATTTTTGAATTGCACAGGTGTTTAGCCATAGAAGCTGACCGTAGGTAAAAGTATGAAGATATAAAACGATGGATGAGGAAGAAGAAGATAACGTTTCCAAGCATCATTGGACCATTTGAAAGCTGGCGCGTTTTTTTTGTTTATTCATTAATCCATTTATTTATTATATAACATATTTTGTTTTCCTTATACTAACAACAAAAGCGCGCAGCTCAGCTGGCAATGAGGCATTGGTATTGATTATAAGGACCTGGGTTCGATCCCAGGTCCCAGCGCTTCCTTTATATTATTTTCATTCAACAGATCCAGCACATTATCCTTCCTGGTGACCACCATGCACACTTGCGTCCAACCATTTGATCAAGCATGTTGTGATACGGTGGGAGAACTGACTTGAGGGTTTTGCATTTTATCACAAATGTTGTGGTTAGCAAGAGTCGCCACCGACTTTTATTTTATCCAAAAGGAAAGGTGAAAAAGCACAAGAAAGACCTTTGAGATTGTTTCTTGAGTTCGGGGGGTAGATTATGAAAAGGGAAGGTATTAGCACCCTTTTCATCCATGGTTTTCCATGGGCTCTTAGTTACTTGCTAGATCACTTGCTTTTTGTTTTGAAATTGTGCTTTGTGTAGTTTTGAAAGAATTTTGTAAAAGAGGCCATTTGTTTAGGCAATCTTTGTAATGATTCTCGTTCGTAAGAATGTATACAAAGATGTTTGTATTTTTGAAAATGTTTTCAATATTTGTAATATGTTTTGAAATGTGTGTGTTTATTTTAAAAATAGCAAGGATAGTTGTTTTGAAATGAAGCAAGAAACTAGAAGTAATCTACCTACTTAAAATGTCTTTCTTGTTCATTTTCTTTTCCTTTGATATTGTTGTCTTACCATTGATTTGGTAAGCAACCCTATCTTTGGATGTAAACGGGACGGGCGTGGGTCATCGTATAACCATGATTAGCAATGTTGCAAAGTATCTTAGCATTTTTGAGGGACTAAGATCATTTTGTAAGGCAACTTTGAATAGCGTCATCGAGGGACTATGATCTTATACTTGTTTGTTTTTGCCAAGATACATCGCATGCGTAATATGGCCATTTTTGTATAAGACAACCAAGTGGAGTAACCCTAAGGGTGCTTGTGTGCAAGTGTATTATTTTCATGCTTGATTTTGTCTTGGATTAGGGTTTTCTATTTGATTTGTTTTGATCTTGCCATTCAAACCCTAATTACTAGCATGGTATATAAAAGCGGTAAATTGCGTAATTTAAGGATTACTACGCTATTACAACATTTTATGGGAGGGGGGGGGGGGGGGGGGGTACACAAATTATAAATAAGGATTTGCAAATAATGTAAACCTAATTTAATCTACTACAACCAAATCGAATTTGTACAAGTATTTGAATAAATAATATACAATATAAATTAAATATGCAATGTTTATGTATATGCAAGAAAAATAAATTAATTTTGTTTTTCATATAAAGAAGAGTTTTGAATTAAACCTAATAATATTTAAAAAAGGAAATTATTTCTTTAAAAGTGGTTAACCCTAATTTCTAACTTAAGAAAATAAAGTTCTTTTAGTATTATTTTTGTGTATTTTTTGTCTTAAAATAATAAATAATATTTATGAAAATATTTAGTCTTTTTATATGTCAAAATAAATATTTACAAGTGTGAAGAAAAAGGGATAAAAATATATCTAAGTCTATTCTATTTTACAAGTTTATTTAAGAAAAATAGTTAGTATATAATTTAATAAAAATGTTTTTTATGTGAAAATAAAATAAAATAAACAAAATGCAATATTTATCATGTTTTATATTTTTTATGATTTTTTATGCAAAAGAAAAATATTTAATGAAATAAACAAAAATAAGATAAATGAATGAAAATAAATTGGGCCAGGGGTGTCCTGAGTAATCAGGAGGTAACATTAGGAAAAAAAACAAGCCCAAATGAACAAAAGCCCAACGCTGAAAAAATGAGAAAAATGGCAAAAATGAGAAAATATGCAAAAGGCAGGTACCAAGGCTCGAACCCATGACCTTGGCATTCTCAACGTGCTGCCTTGCCACTGGGGTGGCTGTACATCCGTTAGTTCATATGAAATAAAAAACACATAACACATAATGCCTCCTAGCCCTGTACTTCATCTTCTTCCTCAAGCTAGCCAGAACCTCTGTATCTTTCTCATTTCTCCCTGAAAATGGAAACTTCAAACATGAAAATGTTAGTACTTTTTCCCACGATTTCAACCATGTAACTCATGTAAACTATCAGTCAAAGATCAAAGCTAATTTCAATGGACCTAATTTTAAACCTAATTTTTACAGAAATTTGAAATCTAAAATTCTCTATACATAATGAACATAAATGAAATCTATGCACATGGTTGGATTTAGCACAATAATATCTACATTTTCCTTTCACAAATCGAGACCAATGGATGTCTGTATAAAGAGATAGAAGTTAGAGTTCTTACCTCCTTCAGCTGAGATCGTGAATGGAGTTTGAGTGAGTTTTATGAAGGCCTGAAGATTCCTTTAGCTTGCCCGAACCTCCCTGAGTGTGTTCCAATCCTTGCCTTGCTTTGAAAGTGCCTGAATCTCTCTATCCAAGTCAACCTGCAAGCTTGAAATGCAAAAATGGCAGATGGAGAAGGAGGAGTTACAGTGGAGGGGTGATGGTCTGGAACACTTAGATATGAGGTAGGTTAAGTGTTTGAGTGATTAGAACTTGAAATGCACGAGTAGATTTTTGGATTGCTATGCTTGGTCGCAATCTGCAAGTTATGACAGGTTTTTGGTTATAGGGAGTTTTAGAGAGTTTTGGGGCTTGAGTAATTGTGTGTTAGGTTGCAATGTGTTTGGGTATAAGTATAGAGAAGGTTTCAAGTCAGCTTCAAAACAAATTTCTCAAATGTAGGCTTTTTTCTCTATTGCTTGCCTTTTAAGAAAAGTGAAGAGACAACTCTCCTCATGCTTATACAGGCCTGCTTGGAGTTGGTACAAGTCCTAGACCATTTGCTTTTGGTTTATAGGACTTGTATGTGCAGATAAAACAGGTCCAATGCTCAAGGAGTTGACAAATGCAAAAGTTATGCTTTTCTAAAATGGCAATGGCAACTTTGTGCCGTTTATGGAATTAAAGCTTGAACAAAGATTCTTATGCTTGGATTAAGGCTTTATCAACTGTGTAAGCATTAAATTATGAAGTGAGAAACAAGTTTGAGACCTGTAAAGCAAGGATTAGGCAGAATAGGTTCAGATTTGAATTTTGTTCTTCATGAAATGGCTTGAAATCAAAGTGAGAAATTGCCAACTTTTTTTCTTCGATTCTCTCTACTAAAAAATGATCTCAAGGAGTTCTTGGACATTTTGGAAATCTTCCAATATGCTATATAACTCATATTTTAAATGCATTTCAAGATTCCTCTTGGAACTAGGTGAAAAATTGCCATGAAGTTAGGTCAAAAACCTACCTAAATTAGGGCAAAATTTCACTAAGTTATTTTAGTTCATGGGCATGTATTCAAAAAATTATATCTTGAGATCCAAGCATCTTTAAGGAAAAATGTGTGAAGAAAAGTTGTAGATTTCATGGAGATCTACAACTTTCATGTTGGGAACTTTATTTGAATCATCTTGTATCATGGTGACAATTTGGCTTAAAGTTGAGAAAAAATAAGAAATTTTCTATACTTAGAAAAATTTCTAAGTTAAGAAAATTTCAAATTTCAAAACCAAATCTTCAACCTTTGATTTATTGATGAACAAGTTTCACATTTTGACATGTTTTTATGAATTGTGATCCTTGGCATTTGATTTTGACCAAAAAGTCAAAGTTTGACTTCTCAGTATACAATTGACTTTTGATCAGTTGGCTGCAAATTTCATTTGTCAATCCAATGAACTTGCAATGTTTTGAACCACGTCATTAGGTTAAGATGATATAATTGAACCCTTGAAATCATGCTTCAAACCAATTGGTCATTTGCTAGGTCAAAAATCAGAAATTGCCCTTTCCCAATCAAAACCCTAATTTTGACCATTTTGCCCTTTTGATGATTTGATCAAATTTCTTAACCAATTGTGGTCCAAACTTGATCAAATGATTCATATGAGTCTAAAATGTTTATGTGGATAAAAAATTATGAAGTTTGACTGTAAATTGGCCATGGTTGACTTTTTCCTTAATACAGCTGATTTTTAGGTCAATTGTCCAAATGACTGATTAAAAATGTGATTCAAGGCTTGAAACTTGACATGAGTAATCTTAGGGGTCCATGATAATACTTGAAAGTCATATGAAGCATTGATAGTCCAAAAATACTTGGGCAATTCCAAACCCTAATTTTGGGTCATCAGGGCATGATGAGATGTCTTGAGCTGGTCAAACCCTAATCCAGTCTTAAGTCAAAGAGATCTTGTGAGAAAAGTATTGATAAATGAGAGGGCAAATTTTGTGGTACAACAGCTTCCCCTGTTCAATCTTTTTAAACATGAAGAGTTAGATTGGCGAGTTTTGCCATTCGTGACTCAAAGGTGAAAGAATGATTGGACACTAGAGTGCCCAGAAATTTGCACTCGACGACATGCGGTTGAGGGAATGGGCTTAAAAAATTCCATTTTGGAGAGGTGATAGAACCTTGTTGGAGATGGGCTTGTAGATGCCATCCAGTGACGTTTGTTGAATTGTAAGTTGTAAGCTGAAAGAATAAGTATCAGAATGGCGTCCGTGTCTGGAGCGTATCTGAACTGTATCTGAAGATTGAATCTTAATGAGTATCAGAATTGCATCCATGTTTAGAGTGTATCCGTACTGTATCTGAAAGTTGAATCTGAATGAGTAATAGAATGGCATCCGTTTTTGGAGCGTATCCATACTGTATCTGAAAGTTGAATCTGAGTGAGTATCAGAATGGCATCCGTGTTTGGAGCGTATCCATACTGTATCAAGAATTTGAATCTGAATGAGTATCAGAATGGCATCCGTGTTTGGAGCGTACGCGTACTGTATCAAGATTGCATGTTGTTAATGGTAGCTGTTAATCTTATCCTGAAAAGGGTAAAATGTTAGCTGAAATACAAAGTTATGTTTGCATGAAATGTATGATGAAATGTATTTTCTTCATTAATGTTTATGATATATGGATGCAATGTGTGCGCATGTGAGCTGATTTGTTGTATTGTTGTCTGTTTGAGGAAAGTAAATTCCTGAATGCTACTGAGGATATGTTGAATTTTCATGTCTTGAAGTTGAAGTGTTGAAGAATTTCCATTTAGAGAAATAAACTTTGTTGTAAGGGAAATGCCATGTACTGCTTGTAAGATCTGCTTGGGGAATCATGAGAAATTTGACGATTTCTACTGGGGATAAAAAACTTCAAGTTTTGTTCCGCTGGGGATTTAAATGATGTACTGTAGGGGATTACTTATGGAATATCCTAGAGACATTTTCCTTTTCTTTCAACCCATTAGTAATTGTCTCTCCCATTTGTTTTATTTGTACACAGTAATTATGTTCAAATACATATGTTCATCAATGAATCATTGGACGTTTTTTGTAAACAAAACACAAGCGTAAAGAAAAAGACAAATAGTTTTTGTACTTTTAAAGGGACATCTTTGTATTGACTTTGAATAAGTATTTTTGTACAAAGGGAACAAACATTCTAGTAAGAGAATGTTGTCGTAAAACAAGAAAATTTTGATACAAAGAAAGACAGCTATGTGTAATAATCCCATGGGGTTCCCATTCCGCTATAGCCTTCGTATTTCCGAGTATCTTGTCTATCTACCTTGTCCGAAGATGATTGAATTGATCAGAAACTCTGAGTTTGTCAGTGGAAGTCAAAGGTTGTCCGTAAAGTGATCCGACGGGACATAGTCATAAGCTTTAATTCCCTAACTTTTGCTTGGACCGCCCTTTCGGGTTTTCAGTCCGTCGGGAAACCATTTTTTGCCCAAGTCGCCCTTTCGGGTTTTCAACTTTCCGGGTATACAGATTTTTTCATTTTATCCCTAATTTTTTCCCAAACCTTTTATTTCGCCCGGATGCCCTTGTTTTCCTAGGTGTGTCAACCTAGCGAGTCTCTTATGCGTAGTATCTTTTGACTATGTCCGCGTTCGCAGGGTGTGGCAGGTTGTCGCCATCCATGGTGGTCAAGATCATTGCCCCACCAGAGAATATGTTTTTGATTAGAAACGGTCCTTCATAGGTAGGAGTCCATTTACCCCTGGGATCACTTTGTGGCAAGATGATACGTTTGATTACTAGATCCCCCACCTGATATACTTGGCGCCTGACTTTCTTGTTGAAAGCCTTGATCATCCGTTTTTGATAAATCTGACCATGGCAGACAGCAGTAAGTCTCTTTTCATCAATTAAGTTCAATTGAACAAGTCGAGTCTGGATCCAATCGTCTTCGTTCAAGCCTGCATCCTTCATAATCCTCAGAGAGGGGATTTGGACCTCAATAGGCAAGACAACCTCCATGCCGTAAACCAAAGAATAGGGTGTTGCCCCAAGTGATGTGAGAGCCGTGGTACGATAACCGTGGAGAGCGAATGGTAGCATCTCATGCCAGTCTTTGTATGTGACTGTCATTTTTTGTATGATCTTCTTAATGTTTTTATTTGCAGCTTCGACATCACCATTCATTTTTGGCCGATAGGGAGAAGAATTGTGATGCTGGATCTTGAATTGCTCGCATAATGCGGTGATCATAGTGTTGTTAAGATTTGTACCATTTTCAGTGATGATCCTTTCCGGGATACCATATCGGCAAATGAGGTTTTTCTTGATGAAGCGGGCAACAACATTCTTGGTAACGGAAGCGAAGGAAGCTGCTTCGACCCACTTTGTAAAATAGTCAATGGCCACTAGGATGAAGCGGTGTCCATTGGAAGCTGTAGGCTTGATTTCTCCAATCATATCAATTCCCCACATAGCAAAGGGCCAAGGAGCCGTCAAGACATTCAGAGGAACCGGAGGTACATGCACCTTGTCATCATAATTTTGGCATTTATGACAAGTTCGGGAATGTTGATAGCAATCTGCTTCTATGGTAGACCAATAATAGCCTTCCCGTAGGATTTTCTTTTCCATCGTATGCCCACTGGAATGGGTGCCAAAAGTACCTTCATGTAATTCAGCCATGATCTTTTCAGCTTCAACCTTATCCACACACCGAAGCAAAATGGAGTCATGATTGTGTTTGTACAGGATGCCATTACTAAGGAAGAATTTAGCAGAGAATCTCCTTAAGAACTTCTTATCATTGATTGAATCTCCTTCTGGATATTCTTGAGCCTCGAGATACCTATTGACCTCATGAAACCAAGGTTGGTCCACTACCTCTTCAATATTAATCTCGTGACAATATGTCGGTTCATCCATTCGTTCGATGGTGATCTGGGGAGCCTCATTATCCCAATTAAGTTTAAACATAGATGAAACTGTGGCTAGAGCGTCTGCTAGCTGATTTTCTTCTTGCGGGAAATGCTCGAAGGTAATCTTCTCAAAATGTGGTAGCAATGTCAAAAGATGTTCTTTGTAAGGGATAAGGTTTGGGTGCTTAGTGTCCCATTCCCCTTTGATATGACTGATGACCAAAGCTGAGTCTCCGAATACATCCAATGATTTGATCCCCAAGTCTATGGCAGCTTTGAGACCAAAGATACATGCTTCGTATTCTGCCATGTTATTTGTACAGTTGAAGAAAAGTCTGGCAGTAAAGGGAGTATGAAACCCTTCTGGAGATATGAGTACAGCGCCGATACCATTGTCGAGGGCGTTGGATGCCCCATCAAAGAACAGGGTCCATCAGGATCCTTGTTCAGGTCCGTCATATGGTCTGATTTCTTCACAGTTGTCTAATGTCATGATGTCTTCATCCGAGAATTCAAACTTCATGGACTGATAGTCTTCTACAGCTTGGTGAGCAAGGTGATCAGCCAATACACTGCCCTTTATAGCTTTTTGGATAGTATATTGTATGTCGTACTCTGTTAGGATCATCTGCCATCTAGCTATTATCCCAGAGAGAGTAGGCTTCTCGAAGATGTATTTTATCGGATCCATCTTAGATATCAACAAAGTAGTATGAGTCAGCATATAATTTCTTAGCCAGTGAGCAGCCCATGCCAGAGCGCAGCAAGTTTTCTCGAGCAGTGAATATCTGGTTTCACAGTCGGTAAACTTTTTGCTCAGGTAATAAATAGCGTTCTCTTTTCGGACAGAATCGTCATGCTTCCCCTATACACACCCCATTGAGTTTACTGAAACAATCAGATACATGATCAATGGTCATCCCTCGACCGGTGGCATCAGTACAGGAGGCTCTTGTAAGTACTCTTTGACTTTGTCAAAAGAAACTTGGCATTCATCATTCCATCTGACTACTTGATCTTTCTTCAATTGTTTGAAGATTGGCTCACAAGTAACTGTTAGGTGAGAGATGAATCTGGCAATATAGTTCATGCGTCCAAAGAATCCTTTGACTTCATTCTCACTACAAGGAGCAGGCATCTCTTGTATTGCTTTAACTTTGGCAGGATCGACCTTAATACCTTTGTTACTGACGACAAATCCTAGGAGTTTACCGGACCGTACTCCAAATGTGCACTTGTTTGGATTCAACCTCAGCTTGTACTTCTTCGGTCTCTCAAACAGATTTTGTAAGTGATTAATGTGCTCTTCTTCTGTTTGCGATCTGGCTATCATATCGTCTATGTAGACCTCTATTTCATGATGTATCATGTCGTGAAATAAAGCTACCATGGCGCGTTGATAGGTTGCCCCAACATTCTTCAATCTGAATGGCATCACCTTGTACCAGAATGTGCACCACTGTGTGACAAATGTTGTTTTCTCCATGTCTTCAGGTGCCATTTTGATTTGGTTGTAACCTGAGAATCCATCCATGAAGGAAAACACTTTGTGTTGTGTCGTATTGTCAACCAGTATATCAATGTGGGGGAGTGGAAAATCATCGTTAGGGTTTGCCCTTTTCAAATCTCTATAGTCTAGGCACATTCGTACTTTGCCGTCTTTTTTAGGTACGGGAACAATGTTGGCAACCCATTGAGGGTAGGAAGTGACAACCAAGAATCCAGCATTGAATTGCTTCATGACCTCTGCTTTGATCTTTTCTGACATATCAGGTCTCATGTGGCGGAATTTTTGTTTTACTGGCGGACAATCTTCTCTTGTAGGCAGGCGATGTACCACGATGTCCGTATCAAGTCGTGGCATGTCTTCATATGACCATGCAAAGATCTCAACATAATCATGCAACTGCTGAGTCAGACGCTCCTTGACACTGGGTTCCAGATTGGCACCCATCTTGACCTCTTTTTTATCCTCCTCGGTTCCCAGGTTGATTGTATCCACAGGTTCCTCGTGAGGCTGAATGGTTCTTTCCTCTTGTTGTAGTAGTCTGGCAAGTTCCCCTGGTACTTCACAATCTTCCTCGCCTTCGTCTTCGGCTTGGTAGATTAGATCCTCAGAGTCACAAAAGGCCATAGCAGTATCGTTACCCATGGGATCCAGAATGGATGGGTACCTGTATTTGTGAGTGTGCGTGTGTGTAAGGGTATAGCCATCCTTAAAAATAAAATGTAAAAGAAAAACAATCAGCACAAAAGTTTGTATTTGAAAAACGTCCATGATTCGTTGAATGTCGTATGAAGATGAAATAATAACCCTTACAAATGGACCATTGTGCCTCGGGCAAGACACAACGTTTTAAGAGTGCGAATTGTTTTTGAATATTATAAGTCCAATCAAAATGTAGAGATAAATTACTGAGGGATGAAAGTTATTGGGACAAAGTCTCTGGCCTCCCAATTGCTGAGTCATCCGTTGACAGTTGGAAATATCCAATCCTCCAAGATGCAATCCTCTTCACCATCTTCTACCACGTTGACATCTCGGTTTCTAATCTTCAAGGGTGGCTGTGGTATGGTGGGAGAACTGACTTGGGTTTTGCGTTTGTTTTCGCAAATGTTTCGGTTTAGCAAGAGTCGCCACCGACTTTTTATTTTATCCTAAGGAAAGGTTAAAAAGCACAGCAAAAACCTTTGAGATGTTTTCTTGGGTTCGGGGAGTAGATTATAGAAAGGGAAGGTATTAGCACCCTTTCTATCCATGGTTATCCATGGGCTCTTAGTTACTTGCCTAGATCACTTGCCTTGCATTTTCAATTGTTTGAAATGGTGCTTTGTGTGTGTGGTTTTTGAAAATGTTTTGAAAAAGATGCCTTGTCTAGGCAACCCTTGTAACAATTCTTGTTTGAATGTTTTACAAAGGTGTGTGTCTTTTTGAAAAGATGTTTCAATGTTTTTGAAAGTTGATTTTGAAGTTGTGTAGTGATGTGTGTTTTGAAAAAGGCAAGGATTTGTTTTGCAAGTTGGTCAAGTAACCAAGAGCTATCTACCCTAAATTTCTCAAAGATCTTTCTATGTTTTAACCCTTTTAACAGTATTGTTCCACCATTGTATTTGGTGGACAATCTTGTGTTAGGATGTTAACGGGACGGACACGGGTCATCGTTTAGACCATGAATGCAATGGTGCCAAGTGTCTTTGGCAATTTGCTTGAGGGACTATGATCATTTTGTTTAGGCAACTTCGAAAGCGTCATCGAGGGACTATGATCATTTGATTTGTTTTGTTTTTCCAAAGAAACTCAACATGCAAGCATGGCCCATTTTGGAAGGCAACAAGCGAGATTACCCTAGGGGTGCAAGTGTGAATTGTGTATTGATTGTTACGCATTTATCTTTGTATTAGGTTATCTAGCGGTTGATTTTATTGGCATACAAACCCTAAGTCTAAGCATGGTATAATTGAAAGCGATAAATTGCGGGAATTTAAAGTCCTAAACTATTACAAATAAGTATCCTGGGATGGGGGTACAAATATTTACAAATGGGGGATGTGTCTTATCAGGATAGTAGTGTCCAAATAATATTTACAACCAAATTGAATCGTATTCTCAATGTAAAATATAGCAAAGTATAAGAATCAAAGAGAGATAAAAGTAATTTGTGAAAGTGTATGTGATTATTTACAAGTGATGCAAGATGTTAACTTAATGCAAAATTAAGTATTAATATTATTTTTATGTTTTTGTTAATGTTTTATAAACTTGTATAAGATTAATTAAACAAAAGTTTTAAAGAAAAAAGTATTTAATTTAAGCTAAAGAAAATTAATGCTTGTGTATTTTAGTTAATATTTTTATGTACAAAAGGGTTTTAAAGAAAAGAAAAGAAAATTGTTTAATTTTAAGAAAATTAATGTTTATATATTTTTTTAAATTGTAATAAAATAAAAAGAAACAATTAAGAACATATTGTATAAAAAATGTGTTATTTTATTTAACAAAAATATTATTTTAGGTTATGTATAAAAAATGGAAAAGTAAAAAAAAAAAGGTGATTTGTAGAAAATGAAAAAAAGTTTGAAGGGGCCTTAGGAAAGCCTTTGGCCCAAAGATTTTAACCAACAGATTTGCAAAAGGGGGGGGGGGGGGGGGTATGCGCCAGATTGCATTGGGCCTTGGCAGTTGGATGGGGAAAAGCCCAAATGAATTTGATAATTGTTTAGGGTTGAATTGTTGTGTTTCAGAGTAAGGGTTTACAGCATTTTTGGAACGGCGCCGCTTCTTTCCACCTTTCTTCGTCTTCTTCCTTTCTCAAAGCATGGCCTATGACGCTCTCTCCGCCTTAGGCTACCAGGCGCCGCCTCTAACTCCTTCTCCCTCCATGGTTGAGCACAGTAACGACAAGAAAATGTAACAACTTCCCCTTTTTTATGTTTTAGGGTTTTAAGTTTTATATCTTGCATGCTTTAATTTTATATGTTCTGATTTTTTTATGTGTTGTTTGGTGTTCGTGTGAGGTGTGGAAAAGAAAAGAAAAAGGAATTTATACCTTTAGGTTTTGGAGAAGGAGGAGTGGACGGCGGCATCTCTGGTGGCCAAGGCAAGGGGGTACGCGACGCTGAGAACTGGCTAGCCTTCCTGGTACTCGTATTTTGCTTTTATGGTTTTATGATGATGCTTTGCCTCTGAAAACGCTTGCCTATTTGCTTCTTTTCCTCTTCTGGTCGCTTACCTCTGTGATGCTTGTTGTAATGGTGATGTTGATTCTGAGTTCTTTGATATCTTCTGCTTGCTTCGTTTATTTCCTATGCTATGATGATCTGATTCTGAGTATTGTTGTTGGACCCTGTGATGAGCCTAGCTCTGAGGGTTTTTGGGATTGAATGCTTTGTTCTGGTTTTATGTTTGCTGTCCTCGTTTTTGACAGGCTTCAGGCTTGATATGCTTGTATGGATTTTTCTGGTTTGATATTTGTTGTCCTGGTTTTTGACAGGCTTCAGGCTTGATATGCTTGTATGGCTTGGAGGAAAACAGGCTGGTAGTTTGAGGCTTAGTAGGTTAAGGCTGGTTATGCAGTTTGTTTAAGCTTGTGTTATGTAACAGGTTTTGAGGCAGTTTGAATGTTTGACAGGCTTTGTTGTGATATGCTGGTTTAAAAGCTTAAGGTTTAGGCTTCAGGCTTGTATGGCTTGTATGGGGTTTTTGCTGTATTGGTACAGGCTTTGTGTTTTGTATCTTGTAGGATGTTACAGTTTGGAGGCAGTTTTGGAGCAAGCTTGAGCAATGTTACAGTTGTGGTATCTCTTGTATATTCTGCCCCCTTTTTGCTCGTTTTGATATGTTTGTTATATCCTTGTCCTTAAGCCTGCTGTACTGTAAGCCTCTTCTCTCTCTCTTTTCTCTCTCCACAGAAAAGCATTCTTTATTGCTTAGACTGTACTATCTACTCTGAAAAAGGGTTGGCTGGAAAGTGATGTCAATTTGAATATGTTTCTTGCATTGTGGTTTTGCTCTGCATATCTCTTATCTTCTTTTCCATATTTTCTGCCTTTTGTGTACTTGTTTACAGCTTTTGGCTTTTGATATCTTTCTATATCTTCTTTGGACAGCTTTTGGACAGTTTAGTTGACATTGGACTTGGTTAGGCATTTTTCAGTTTGCAATTTGTGACTTAGTTTGGAATTTTGAACTATGCAGCTTTGTATTTGGCATATTCAGTAGCTTTGTGCATTTTGACATTTTTGTTGACACTTTGCAATTTGAAACTATGCAGCCTTGTACATTTAATTAATTCCAATGCTTGCAAGATAATTTTCTATCCCTCTTTGTGAACCAAGAGTTCTCTTGTGATTTGCAGAGAGGGTGAACGAACTGATTCCGGCCAATCACTTTTAATGATGAGCTTTAAATATCTGTCTGCTTTTTGATTTTATCTGTGTTGACTTCTCTTCTTTTTCTTTTTGCAGGTAAAAAAATCAGTTGAGCAAAGGATGTAATTAGAAGATGAAGATTTCAAGACATTTAGGATATAGCTTTATTTCATTTTAATTATTTGTAATAATATTAATGTAAATAACTGTAAATGAATTTACAGTATTCAAATAATATCCGTAACAAACAATTCAAAATGAATAAACAAATCTTTTTTGTCAGATTTCTCTTTTAATTCCTCTTCAATTGTTTATTTAATTATTTATATTTCTTGAATTATAATAACTGGACAATATCCAATAATTTTAACTTAGAAATGATAAATAATCAATAAACGTCTGGCATTCTGAATAATCAAAAGCATTGCACAGTTAATCGAACAAACGCCCATATGTCCTTTCCTTTTACTGATTAGACCAATACTTCAAACTCTCAATCAACAGCCTCAGCCCATGTCCCTGATGTTTAGACCTTGAGAAACAAGCAGAAATCTTGAGCAAACGTCAAAGCAGTGTAACATCCAATTAAAACGCTGTGGATTCAAATTCTTCTGAAAATGCGCGTGCAAACCCTAATGTTGGATTTACTGTCAAAGAAGCGCCTGCCTGATCAAACCCTGAGCCAAACTCAACCAAACCCTAGCAATCTGCTTGAACTAATTCAAAAGTTAATGGAAACCCTAATTTTGTCTGACTGGTGAAAAAAGTCTGTTTGACCTATTCTTAAGCCAATCTGAAAAATCAGGAAAAGCCCGAAGCTGTGATTTCTTGTTGAAAAGAGAGGGCAAATTTTGGGGTACAACAGTTGCCCCTGTTCAATCTTCTTGAACTTGAAGAGTTAGATTGGCAAGTTTGCCTTTCGCGACTCGAGGGTAAAAGGAGATTGGACACTAGAGTGCCCAAAAAAATTTGCACTCGGTGATGTGATGGTAGAGGGAATGGGCTTGAAGATGCCATTTGGTGATGGGCTTAAAGATGCCATCTGGAGATGTGACAGAATCATGTCGGGGGATGGGCTTAAAGATGTCATCTGGAATGTATGTTGTAGGTGAAAGACATGAGTATCAGAAAGGTGTCCATGTTTTGGAACATTTCTGAACTGGGGGTCTGAATAAGCAATAGATTGACATCCGTATCTGGAAGCATCCGTAAACTGTTTTCAGAGGTCTTGAAGTTGAATAAGCAATAGAGTAGCATCCATGTTGGGAAGCGTCCGTAAACTGTTTTCAAAAGTTGAGTCTGAACAAGCGATAGATTAACCTCCGTATTTGGAGAATCCGTAAACTGTTTTCAGAAGTCTTGAAATGGAGAAGGAACTGGTGTAGGGTTTCCTGATGATGATTCCGTGTAAAACTGCATCTGAAATTGAGAAGGAACTAGTGTAGGGTTTCCTGATGATGAGTCCGTGTAAAACTGCATCTGGATGAATCTGGAGTAAGTATCAGAATGTCGCCATGTCTGGGTCACATCTGGACTATCTCTGGGTGAATCTGGAATAAGTATCAGAATGTCGCCATGTCTGGGTCACATCTGAACTATTTCTAGAAAGAATCTCGGAAGATGATGATCTTTGTCTGTTGACTGATCTTTCCTGAAAAGGTAAAGAGTTAGTTGTATGCAATGTCATGATGCATGATGCAATGCGTGTTATATCAATGTTTATGATATGAATGTGATGAATGCACATGTAAGATGATGAGCTATCTTGATGAGGATAGGTGAATCCTGGATAATGAAATCTTTGACTGCTGTCGGGGAAAGTAAATCCTTGACTGCTGCAGGGGATTGTTGGAGATGAGAAGTCCTGGAACCACTGTTGGGGGATCTGGAGCTTGGGTTGTATGCCAATCTACTGGGGATTCTTATCTTGAGGAGATCTTCACTGGGGAATATCTGAATATCCTGTGAGGAACTGAGAATGAGAGTCTTCACTCTGCCTGGGGATTGATAGTTGGGAGTTTTAGCTCTGCTGGGGGTTGCAAGAATATTTTGATTGCTACAGGTGTTGATCTGGGATCTTGAAAAGGTTGGTCGGTGAGATAGTTGTCCTGGATGGTTTCAGGTATTAATCTCTGACTTTGAGAAAGAAAGATAGTTTTCCTGGCTTGTTACAGGTATTAATCTTCAATCTCTTCATGTATATAGTTTTCCTGGCTGGTTTCAGGTATTAATCTACAATCAGTCGTCCACAGATAGTTTTCCTGGCTTATTACAGGTATTGATCTGGAACTTGGGTTATACGCCACTTTGAGAATGAGAATCTTCATTCTGTTGGGGGTCAGAAATTGGGAGTATACCAATCTTCTGAGGTGATGAGAATCTTCATGCTGTTAATGGTCAGAAACTTGGAGTATACCAATCTTCTGAGGTTTTAAGGATGAGAGTCTTCATTCTTGAGGGTCAGAAATTGGGAGTATACCAATCTTCTGAGGTGATGAGAATCTTCATGTTGTTAACGGTCAGAAACTGGGAGTATTCCAATCTTTTGAGGTTTTAAGGATGAGAGTCTTCATTCTTGAGGGTCAGAAATTGGGAGTATACCAATCTTCTGAGGTGATGAGAATCTTCATGCTGTTAACGGTCAGAAACTGGGAGTATACCAATCTTCTGAGGTTTTAAGGATGAGAGTCTTCATTCTGTTAACGGTCAACTGTTATCTGGTCGTAATCCAGGCTTCACAGAAACTTATATTGTCATCTGGTCGTAATCCAGGCTTCACAATAGCTTGCTAAGCTGTTATCCGGTCAAATCCGGGCTCCGCGGCTTGTGTTGAAGATATACCACTATCTGGTCGACTCCAGGTTTCGTAGTATTCTTGACTGCTGTCTGGTCGTAATCCAGGCTTCACAGAAACTTGTATTGCCATCTGGTCGTAATCCAGGCTTCACAATAGCTTGCTAAGTTGTTATCCGGTCAAATCTGGGCTTCACGGCTTGTGTTGAAGATATACCACTATCTGGTCGACTCCAGGTTTTGTAGTATTCTTGACTGATGTCTGGTCGTAATCCAGGCTTCACAGAAACTTGCATTGCCATCTGGTCATAATCCAGGCTTCACAATAGCTTGCTAAGCTGTTATCCAGTCAAATCCGGGCTTCACGGCTTGTGTTGAAGATATACCACTATCTGGTCGACTCCAGGTTTCGTAGTATTCTTGACTGCTGTCTGGTCGTAATCCAGGCTTCACAGAAACTTGTATTGCCATCTGGTCGTAATCCAGGCTTCACAAAAACTTGCATTGCCATCTGGTCGTAGTCCAGACTTCACAATAACTTGTTGGGGATTAAACTATTATCCGGTCGAATCCGGGTTTCATAGCTTGCTCTTAAGAGATACCGCTGCCTGGTTGTAATCCAGGCTTCACGGTAGTCTGATATTGTTATCCGGTCGTAATCCGGGATTCACAATATGCTGTAGAGATCAAGATACTATCTGGTCAAATCCGGGCTTCATAACTTGAATTTTGTGAGAATTTGGTCTTTGACGATTGTAACTTCCAACAGGCGATGAAGAAATCTTTGATGTTGATCGTAACTTCCAGCAGGTGATGAAGGAAATTTTGAACAACCTTGAGTTTGACATTCGAATGCCCCAAGTGATGATGAAGGAGACTTGCCCCAAGTTCACTGAACTTTTTGAGAGATTTGTTGAAATCTTGACTGGACTGCCCCAGGTTAACTGAACTTTGAAAGATTTGTTGAAACCTTGACTGGACTGCCCCAGGTTAACTGAACTTTGAAAGATTTGTTGAAATCTTGACTGGACTGCCCCAGGTTAATTGAACTTTGAAAGATTTGTTGAAATCTTGACTGGACTGCCCTAGGTTAATTGAACTTTGAAAGATTTGTTGAAATCTTGACTGGGCTTCCTCAGGTGTGCTGGATAGTGACATGTGATACTCCCTTGTTGATAGGAGATTTGTCGATGGAAGTGTCATCCTTTTTGAATTGATTTTGTTCACTGAGAGAGCTTTCGTTCATCGGATATTCGTTGTGTGAATTTCTCCGCTGTCAAACAAATAGCCAAATGCGAACAGTGATATTCAAGTAATGCAAAGTTTATGTCTGTCTCGAAGTTTTGAAAAATGCGTTTTTTAGTAGAAAACTTTTTATAAGACAAAATCAACACAAGATTTAGAGCAAAGCCTTACAGGAGTCAAGATACCTTTTTGTAACAGTATGCTTTCGAACTAACCCATGCTTCAATTAGGACTTTTGAAGGGTTGTAACGTGGCTTGGTTCACGGTTTAAGAAACAAAGGATAAAGGCTCAAAGTATATTTGTACCCACCCGCTCTTCGTGATGTTCTTCAATCCTAAACTCAGTTAATTGTGCATCGCACTCTATTCGAGTTTGGAACGACCTTTGGGTGATGGTTCACCAATTGAATTTTATGGGAAGGCAGTCATCATCTCCTTTTTCTTTTGTAACATTTTTCATGTTGTTGAGGACTTGTAATGACCTCGTTCTTTTGATTTGTTTATCCCTAACTTTTGCCTGACTGTTCCTGTTTTCGAGATTACAGTCAGCGGGATGCCCCAGCTTTCTTAAGCCTCCTTTATAGGTTTTAGCTTAGTGGGCTTTTCTCTTTCGAGAGGTAATGACTGCCTATTAGATAAGGAACCATCATTGTCTTTTGATTCCAAAGGAATGTCTTTCTTTTTTAATGTCGTTCGTTGTATTACGAACTGAGAGTTTGCGACTTCAATGCGCACCTTTTTTTTTTGATTAACTGAGAGACTACCCTGCCCCAGGTTTAAATCAAAGGTTTCAATTTGTTTAGAACAGAGAACTCCTACTTCTTTGGCTCGAAGGGGTTGACTAGGGATTATCTTCCTCATAACTCCAGTGTTTGGGAATTGAAAGAAATGCATGTACATCATCAGCAAGGTCTGTTCAAAAGCATATTGTATGAGATTATGGTATTGTTTCGTCATCCTCCCTCTAAAGGCTTGCAGCTTTTTATCAAGAGTTAAATATCATAAAGAAAGCATAAGAGTAGTGAAAACGAATGGATGAATTCAAGACAAACATATGCAATGCATTAATGAAACAGAGTTTTGACATTAATAGATAATTGTTTGAATAACAAAGAGATTACAACTTGAAAGTTTAAATGAAACAAAAGTCTCTCAGTTCGAGCTTTGTCACTTCAGGTGGAGATACCCTTAACGGAAGTTCTTCATCTCGCAATCTGGCATGAATCTCAGCACTCCAATGTCAATCAGATCTTGGATCTTGTTCTTCAAGGCCCAACAGTTATCGGTGTCATGTCCCGGACTATAGGAGTGGTATACACAAAATTCATCAGGATGATAGTTAGGAGCAGAGGTATTGGGCTTCCGAATAGGATCCCTCAAAGCAGTCAGATTGACCTCCAACAAGCGTTCCAGTATTAGATATGACGGTATGTCAGTCTCAGTGAACTTTCTTCCCGACGTATTTTGCTTACGCCGATTACCCCGTTGACGTTGGCGGGGTTGTTGATGGGTTTGTGACCCTGAAGCAAGTAGAGGAGCCTTTCCCTTGTCTTCTTGTCTCAAATGGGGTTGAATGATGACTTGCTCTTCAACCTCAGATGTTTTCCCCACTTGGTTGTCCCGAAGCAGTTGGTTGACGAGAACTCTGAGTTCCTCTTGTCTTTGAGCCAAGTTCTGGATGAGAGCCATCTGGCCCACCAGTTGTCCCATCATTTGGATCCTCATTGTTGCCAGCTCAAACTGCAGTTCTTCCAACTGAACACTCCTGGCATTGCTTGAATTCCCCTGGACCATGCCCCTTGTGAGGAGAGCTTTCACTTCTTCTTGCCCCAAGGACAGGTTCAAGAACATTTCTTGAAGTTGAGCATTTTGATCCTGGATATCCTTGACAGTCCTTTCTAGAGCCATCTCTACTGAAATAAACAGTAGGAGAGTAAGGAAACCTGAAAAGGAAAAACTGTTATGATGCAATGCATGATATGTGAATGCATGTTTTCAAGGATCTCTCGGGGTAAACACAAGAAAATGTTAGAGGTTGAACTTCGATCTTTGATTGGAGAACTTTGCACTGGTGGATGTCTTTCCACAAAAATCAAGCTCACCATGTCAAGTGGGTCATAGCCCCTGATTCAAGTTGTTGCACTTGATCTTTGATGGCATTTGTTTAGAGGAGAAAACCTCTTGCCCTTTGGTAGACGTCTGGTTCAACGTGACCCTGCATCAAAAGACCCTCGAGATCTTTGAAATGGTTATTGAAAATGCTATGGTATGATGTTATGATGTTATGTACATGTATGCAAAAGTAAGCAAGTGTATATATACATGCAATCATATTCACACAGAGCAAACAAGTCCTTAGGTTTAGGCTTGCATGGGGTTTGTAGGTAAGTACCCTCTTGAAGTTAATTGGCTCATCCTTTCCAAAAATAGAAACCGGGTTCTAAGGAGCTCAATATCATTGGATTATTTTCTGTGTTCATTGTTTTGGTTTAGCCACTTAACTGGCGACCAAAATATTCCAAGAAAACAACCCTCAATGAGTGTAGTATCGAGTATCTACCAACTTCGGACTGCACCAAAGTCGGTCATCTCACTACCCCTAAAAAGGCTAAGATGGTCAAGTAAGGTTCTAAGAGTTCGTTAGTGCTTCATGACATCACTCAGCAGCCCCGTACTCTCCTTGATTGAACTCAAGGGTTACCGGTACTCACAAATATGTCACACTAACATAGCTTACTTCTTCAACCATGTCGGTATACCTCGCACAGTTCCCTCACAGTTTTATTGCTATTTACCTAGAAAGGTGCCCCCAAATCCGGGTGTAGGATTTACAACAAACCCAAACAAGGACCCAAAAAGTAAAGCAATCAAAGCAATCAAAGCAAGAATGTAAAGGTGGTCTAAACCCTAAGGTAACCCCACTTTTAGAAATATCCCCAACAGAGTCGCCAGTTCTGTGGTACGGTGGGAGAACTGACTTGGGTTTTGCGTTTGTTTTCGCAAATGTTTCGGTTTAGCAAGAGTCGCCACCGACTTTTTATTTTATCCTAAGGAAAGGTTAAAAAGCACAGCAAAAACCTTTGAGATGTTTTCTTGGGTTCGGGGAGTAGATTATAGAAAGGGAAGGTATTAGCACCCTTTCTATCCATGGTTATCCATGGGCTCTTAGTTACTTGCCTAGATCACTTGCCTTGCATTTTCAATTGTTTGAAATGGTGCTTTGTGTGTGTGGTTTTTGAAAATGTTTTGAAAAAGATGCCTTGTCTAGGCAACCCTTGTAACAATTCTTGTTTAAATGTTTTAAAAAGGTGTGTGTCTTTTTGAAAATATGTTTCAATGTTTTTGAAAGTTGATTTTGAAGTTGTGTAGTGATGTGTGTTTTGAAAAAGGCAAGGATTTGTTTTGCAAGTTGGTCAAGTAACCAAGAGCTATCTACCCTAAATTTCTCAAAGATCTTTCTATGTTTTAACCCTTTTAACAGTATTGTTCCACCATTGTATTTGGTGTACAATCTTGTGTTAGGATGTTAACGGGACGGGCACGGGTCATCGTTTAGACCATGAATGCAATGGTGCCAAGTGTCTTTGGCAATTTGCTTGAGGGACTATGATCATTTTGTTTAGGCAACTTCGAAAGCGTCATCGAGGGACTATGATCATTTGATTTGTTTTGTTTTGCCAAAGAAACTCAACATGCAAGCATGGCCCATTTTGGAAGGCAACAAGCGAGATTACCCTAGGGGTGCAAGTGTGAATTGTGTATTGATTGTTACGCATTTATCTTTGTATTAGGTTATCTAGCGGTTGATTTTATTGGTATACAAACCCTAAGTCTAAGCATGGTATAATTGAAAGCGATAAATTACGGGAATTTAAAGTCCTAAACTATTACAAATAAGTATCCGGGGATGGGGGTACAAATATTTACAAATGGGGGATGTGTCTTATCAGGATAGTAGTGTCCAAATAATATTTACAACCAAATTGAATCGTATTCTCAATGTAAAATATAGCAAAGTATAAGAATCAAAGAGAGATAAAAGTAATTTGTGAAAGTGTATGTGATTATTTACAAGTGATGCAAGATGTTAACTTAATGCAAAATTAAGTATTAATATTATTTTTATGTTTTTGTTAATGTTTTATAAACTTGTATAAGATTAATTAAACAAAAGTTTTAAAGAAAAAAGTATTTAATTTAAGCTAAAGAAAATTAATGCTTGTGTATTTTAGTTAATATTTTTATGTACAAAAGGGTTTTAAAGAAAAGAAAAGAAAATTGTTTAAATTTAAGAAAATTAATGTTTATATATTTTTTTAAATTGTAATAAATTAAAAAAAAACAATTAAGAACATCTTGTATAAAAAATGTGTTATTTTATTTAACAAAAATATTATTTTAGGTTATGTATAAAAAATGGCAAAGTAAAAAAAAAAGGTGATTTGTAGAAAATGAAAAAAAGTTTGAAGGGGCCTTAGGAAAGCCTTTGGCCCAAAGATTTTAACCAACAGATTTGCAAAAGGGGGGGGGGGGGGGGTATGCGCCAGATTGCATTGGGCCTTGGCAGTTGGATGGGGAAAAGCCCAAATGAATTTGATAATTGTTTAGGGTTGAATTGTTGTGTTTCAGAGTAAGGGTTTACAGCATTTTTGGAACGGCGCCGCTTCTTTCCACCTTTCTTCGTCTTCTTCCTTTCTCAAAGCATGGCCTATGACGCTCTCTCCGCCTTAGGCTACCAGGCGCCGCCTCTAACTCCTTCTCCCTCCATGGTTGAGCACAGTAATGACAAGAAAATGTAACAGCTTCCCCTTTTTTATGTTTTAGGGTTTTAAGTTTTATATCTTGCATGCTTTAATTTTATATGTTATGATTTTTTTATGTATTGTTTGGTGTTCGTGTGAGGTGTGGAAAAGAAAAGAAAAAGGAATTTATACCTTTAGGGTTTTGGAGAAGGAGGAGTGGACGGCGGCGTCTCTGGTGGCCAAGGCAAGGGGGTACGCGACGCTGAGAACTGGCTAGCCTTCCTGGTACTCGTATTTTGCTTTTATGGTTTTATGATGACGTTTTGCCTCGGAAAACGCTTGCCTATTTGCTTCTTTTCCTCTTCTGGTCGCTTACCTCTGTGATGCTTGTTGTAATGGTGATGTTGATTCTGAGTTCTTTGATATCTTCTGCTTGCTTCGTTTATTTCCTATGCTATGATGATCTGATTCTGAGCATTGTTGTTGGACCCTGTGATGAGCCTAGCTCTGAGGGTTTTTGGGATTGAATGCTTTGTTCTGGTTTTATGTTTGCTGTCCTGGTTTTTGACAGGCTTCAGGCTTGATATGCTTGTATGGCTTTTTCTGGTTTGATATTTGCTGTCCTGGTTTTTGACAGGCTTCAGGCTTGATATGCTTGTATGGCTTGGAGGAAAACAGGCTGGTAGTTTGAGGCTTAGTAGGTTAAGGCTAGTTATGCAGTTTGTTTAAGCTTGTGTTATGTAACAGGTTTTGAGGCAGTTTGAATGTTTGACAGGCTTTGTTGTGATATGCTGGTTTGAAAGCTTAAGGTTTAGGCTTCAGGCTTGTATGGCTTGTATGGGGTTTTTGCGGTACAGGCTTTGTGTTTTGTATCTTGCAGGATGTTACAGTTTGGAGGCAGTTTTGGAGCAAGCTTGAGCAATGTTACAGTTGTGGTATCTCTTGTATATTCTGCCCCCCTTTTTGCTCGTTTGATATGTTTGTTATATCCTTGTCCTTAAGCCTGTTGTACTGTAAGCCTCTTCTCTCTCTCCTTTCTCTCTCCACAGAAAAGCATTCTTTATTGCTTAGACTGTACTATCTACTCTGAAAAAGGGTTGGCTGGAAAGTGATGTCAATTTGAATATGTTTCTTGCATTGTGGTTTTGCTCTGCATATCTCTTATCTTCTTTTCCAGATTTTCTGCCTTTTGTGTACTTGTTGACAGCTTTTGGCTTTTGTTATCTTTCTATATCTTCTTTGGACAGCTTTTGGACAGTTTAGTTGACATTGGACTTGGTTAGGCATTTTTCAGTTTGCAATTTGTGACTTAGTTTGGAATTTTGAACTATGCAGCTTTGTATTTGGCATATTCAGTAGCTTTGTGCATTTTGACATTTTTGTTGACACTTTGCAATTTGAAACTATGCAGCCTTGTACATTTAATTAATTCCAATGCTTGCAAGATAATTTTCTATCCCTCTTTGTGAACCAAGAGTTCTCTTGTTATTTGCAGAGAGGGTGAACGAACTGATTCCGACCAATCACTTTTAATGATGAGCTTTAAATATCTGTCTGCTTTTTGATTTTATCTGTGTTGACTTCTCTTCTTTTTCTTTTTGCAGGTAAAAAAATCAGTTGAGCAAAGGATGTAATTAGAAGATGAAGATTTCAAGACATTTAGGATATAGCTTTATTTCATTTTAATTATTTGTAATAATATTAATGTAAATAACTGTAAATGAATTTACAGTATTCAAATAATATCCGTAACAAACAATTCAAAATGAATAAACAAATCTTTTTTGTCAGATTTCTCTTTTAATTCCTCTTCAATTGTTTATTTAATTATTTATATTTCTTGAATTATAATAACTGGACAATATCCAATAATTTTAACTTAGAAATGATAAATAATCAATAAACGTCTGGCATTCCGAATAATCAAAAGCATTGCACAGTTAATCAAACACGCCCATATGTCCTTTCCTTTTACTGATTAGACCAATACTTCAAACTCTCAATCAGCAGCCTCAGCCCATGTCCCAGATGTTTAGACCTTGAGAAACAAGCAGAAATCTTGAGCAAACGTCAAAGCAGTGTAACAGCCAATTAAAACGCTGTGGATTCAAATTCTTCTGAAAATGCGCGTGCAAACCCTAATGTTGGATTTACTGTCAAAGAAGCGCCTGCCTGATCAAACCCTGAGCCAAACTCAACCAAACCCTAGCAATCTGCTTGAACTGATTCAAAAATTAATGGAAACCCTAATTTTGTCTGACTGGTGAAAAAAGTCTGTTTGACCAATTCTTAAGCCAATCTAAAAAATCAGGAAAAGCCCGAAGCTGTGATTTCTTGTTAAAAAGAGAGGGCAAATTTTGGGGTACAACAGTGGCCCTCTAGCACGGGCATTGCGTACAGCCTTTTGAGCACTTGAAGTGAAACCTAAGCCAAACTTATCAGACTTATACGGGATATCCGGAAGTTTCCCCCAGATGGTGCATCCACCTTCTTCCACTACTGCCTTGGCATCCTTCAGAGATGACATCCGGAGTGGAGGTCTTGTAATATTGGGAATCTGGGACACAACTTTGGTCACTGCTACCTCTTGGGGAACCTCTTCGAAGTGTTGAAAAGGAGTTTCAATGAACTCGTCGTATAATTCCACATACCTGAAGGAATTAAGATGGCTAATCATGTATTCTTCTTCTCCGTGGACAGTGATAATCTTTCCTTGAACCGGATACTTCAGCATCTGGTGCAATGTAGAGGTAACAGCGCCAACATTATGGATCCATGGCCGTCCTAGCAGACAGGAGTAAGAGGGGCGGATGTCCATTACATAAAAGGTTGAATCAAAAGTTTGAGTCCCAACCTTTATGGGGATATCCACCTCCCCGTGTACCATCCTCTTCGAGCCATCAAATGCCCTAACCACTATGTTACTCGGCTTTAACTTTAGTCCTTCCCAGTCAAGTATGTCAACTGCTTTTTTCGGTAAGACATTTAAAGATGAGCCAGTGTCCACTAAGACACGGGCCAGAGTTGTGCCTCTACATTCTACAGAGACATACAATGCCTCGTTGTGATTTCTTCCTCTTGGTGTCAGATCAGCATCTGAGAAGCCTAGGTCATTATCCGCTGTCAAGCTGGCCACGCAATCTTGAAATTAATCAGCAGACGTCTCTTGAGGCACATGGGCTATTTTTAGGAACTTCACCAAGGCTTTCGCATGTGCCTCAGAACACAGTAGTAATTCCAGCATGGAGATTTTGGAGGGAGTTTGCCCCAACTGTTCAACTACATCGTAGTCACTCCTTTTTATAATTCTCAGGATCTCCTCCATTTCTTTTTTGGAGGTCTCGGGGATAGTCAGTGATTGAGCCTTCATCTGGACATACTCCACTTGAATACTTTTTCCTCGAGTTTCAGCAGCTGGAGTGTTGGTAGGAATGATAACAGGGGTTGTATCGTCTTCATCAATAGGAGCACTTGCAGAGATGATTATTGGTACGGAAGTAACCTTTGAAGCAGCCACAGGTCCAAAAACTGCCTTTGGGGGGACAATCTCTGGAGAAAAGATCCTACCGCTTCAGATAATCTTACTAGTCCCGACAATATTGCTAATATCGGAATCTTGTTCTTCTGAGTTTATCTCTTCGGCGGCCAGCCCATCTTGTTTGATGCCATGGTAGTATATGTCCCCACCGTAATTCCACGGCACAGTTTTGTCTGATTCATATGGGACTGGCCCAGGCATTGTGATTATAAGAGGAATAGTTTTCGGAACCTATGTAATTCTAACGGGTCTTCTAGGGACCCTGGAAGAATTGGTGGAGATGGTAATGATTGAAACGTCTTCAACAGGAACAGGTGAAACAGGAGTACTTTCAAACATGATCTCTTTGTTGTCTATCAAGCGTTGAATGCATGTTTTCAACAAAGGGCAAACAGTTGGTGAGGATAAGCAGAGGTGGCAGTCTTCATTACAACCCGAGAATACACCGGATTTCAACAAATTTATCTTGATGATTGGGAGTGGAGTCAAGAGTTCATCAACTGCAGTAACAAACAAATCTTCTTCAATTGCATTGGTGTTGTGACCATGTCTGGGCATAGGAGCAGAAATGACATTTGGCTTCTCGGGCGCATCAAACTCAATTTCTTTCGCTTCAATAAGGTCTTGAATTTTATTTTTCAAGGCCCAACAGTTGTTAGTGTCGTGACCCGGACTTTCGGAGTGATATGCGCAACGGGCATTTGGGTGATAATGAGGGGACGCTGTGTTGGGTTTTTTTGGAGTTTCTTTTAAAGTTTCCAAATTGGATTTCAGAAGATGAGTTAATACTTGGGACAGAGTCATATTGATTCTGGTGAATTGTTGGATTGGCCTTTCCACCCTCAGTTGATTACTTCTTGGTTGATCAGATGTAGGCTTTGGGATCAAAATAGCCCCTACCATTGGTCAGCGTTCGGCTCTCCCTTGGTTCCTTTATGGATATACAACATCTACTTCTTTCTTCCCAATAAAAGGCTTCCTCACAACTGTAGAAGAAGATGAATCCTTCTGAATCTTTCCACATTTTATGCCAACTTCCACCCTCTCTCGGTCAGTATTAACTCAGTAAATCCCGCAGATGAGCTTCCAATTAAATGGTTGAAGAAAGGGCCTGATAGAGTGCCTAAGAACATGCCCACCAATTCCCTTTTAGACAGAGGGGTTGAACTCTTCCAGGTAGATCTCTCCATTTCTGCGCGTAATCCTTGAAACCCTCATTGGAAGCCATAGCCCTACTCTGAAGTTGAGTACGGGTATGCGCCAAATCAGCATTATATTGATATTTCTTGTAGAAAGCTACGGCAAGATCGTCCCAATTGTGGACGTTGGCCCTTTCCAGTTGGTAAAACCAATCGAGTTGTGTTCTAGATAGACTATCTTAGAAAAAATGCACCCACAAGTCTTTATCAGCGGAGTGTGGTTGGATCTTTCTCACATATGATCAGAGGTGCATCTTAGGACATGACACTCCATCATATTTTGCGAACAAAGGCACTTTGAATTTCGGAGGAATCACAATTCCTGACACTAATGCCAATTCTTCAAAGTCTAGGCCTGGAACCTATTGTATTTCCATAGCGCTCAAGCGCTCTTCAAGATGTCTATACTTATCATCAGTTGGAGGATACTGTTCCTCAGAGTAGTCTTCCTCTTCTTCCTCCTCTTCAGATTCTGACGGGACCGCTGTTTCCTTTCCTTTCCCCTCTCCTTCACCGGATGTTGTTGCAAAATTCAAGGTTCTTCTAGTCTGCCCCTGAAATCCTCTCACCATGTTTAGGACCCCGGTGACCTTCTTTGTTTTCTTTTTTCTCTCTTCAGCCAACAGAGTCTTCAACTCTTCTTGCCCCTTGGCTAGGGTCATGAGCAACTGTTGAAATTGTGTGTTCTGAGCTTGGAGATCTTTGACTGTTTGTTCGAGATCCATCTTACTGAAATAAACAGTAGAGAGATGAGGAAACTCGTCGCAAACGACCTGTTTATGTTATGATGAATGATATGTGCATATGCAATGTTTTCAAGGATTTCAAAGATTCAAGTTCATTTTAGACAAAAATAAAATACACATTATATTAATAAGATAAAGTCTGAGTACATCAATGCCCCTTGGATAAAATAATACAAAACTCTAAGATAAAAAGTAGTGTGCATCCTTTTTGGTGCAATGTAGGCATTTAGAGCCTGCTCCTCATGAAGTAGCCTAGTGAGTTCCAAAACCTTCTTCTAGCTTGCGTAGAATTGAGCTTCGAAAGTATCTCGCTCTCCTTTGAGCTGTATCCAATCCCTTTGTAGGTCTTCAAGAGATGTGGGCATGTCAGGATGTAGGATAGTGTATGGAACATCTCCCTCCTTAACAGGCTCAATAATTACCGGAAGAATGGAAGGATAAGGCATCATAAGACTTTGAGCGCGAGTTCGTACCCATTTTAGGTAAGGCTCAAGAGGTATGGAATTCTTGTGTCCCAAAGTCTTACTATCAACCTTGTTTAGCATCCTCCAAGCTCGGATGAATCTCTGGCGAAGACCTTGATCATCGTTGTCGTAGTCGAATACCAAACCTTGAATCAGCATCTCGTGCGGGCCATCCCTTCGGGCATAACCAAACTGTCTTAAGGCTAAGCAAGGGTTGTAGGTGATGCCTCCCCTAATTCCAAGTAGAGGGACTATTGTACCCCAAAATTTGCCCTCCCATATTCCTCAAGATTTGTCAAGAATCACCTCCAAATGGTTCAAGATTGCTCAAGGGTTGTACAGTCAAACCACCTCCTTAGGCAGTCAATTCAAAATTAGGGTTTTGGTTCTTTCAAGGAATTTGGGGTTTTTAATGGTTCAACCAAGTCTCATAGGCCTATATACATTCTCTAGCACCTACATACCAAGTTTCAAGACTCACAATGCCAATTTGCACAGTCAAAAGCTCCATTTGATTTACAGTCAACTACAAGGGCAAAATGGTCATGTTGCAGTCAAAAGTCATAGTTTTTGGTCAACATCTTATTTTGAGTTCACAATCATCATTTGATCAAGTCTTGATCATGATTCCACAAGAATAGCTCAAAAATCATCAAAAATGCAAAAGTTACTATTTTAAGACAGCAGAAAAGTCAACTGTACCTTGACCAGGGCATAACTCTTTCATGGTTTATCAGAAAAATCCCATCAAAAGCTCATTTTGAAGAGGATGCAATTTCCTACAATCCATCTTCACACTCAAAGATCAAGAAATGCTCTCACACAAAGTTATAAATTTTTACATTATAGGTCAATTTCAAAAGTCAACAAAAGTACACTTTGAGTCAAAGGCCATAACTTGATATTGGTAAATCCAAATGACATGGGACCAAAGGCATTGGTTAGAGGACTTCAAGAGCTTTCCAAAATGTCCAAGAACATGGTCATATGATCAAAATTGAGCAAGTTGTGCATTGGAGAAGTTGGGAAATTTTCATGAATTTGCAAAAGTCAACTTTGCTCAAAACACCTTCTTTTTGCTAATGGGCCTCAAATCTCTTCTTGAAACTTCACTCATGACCTATGCACGACCCACCAAGTTAAGTTGGATTTATTTTCTTAAATTTATTGATTAAATGGATTTTTAATATATATTAATTCATTTAATTAATTTAAATTATAAGAAAATAGAAGATTTGATTTTTAAATCAATTTGTGAAGCAAATATGATCCAAATATGCTGACTAATTCGTGCACAAGCTAAAAGATGCAAAAAAATCCAATTTTGGCAACTTGTTCAATCATGGAAAATCAAGAATATGTGATTTATCAATCAAGGATTCAATCATCAATGCACATGGATATTGGCCCAGCTTTTGACCTAATTTGATTGCCTTATACATAAGCAAGCCAACCATACCCTAAGAGACGAGGAAAGGCTGCAAAAAACGACCATACAATTTCAAGAATTTTCAAGAAAAACTCCAAACCTGTTCTTGCATTCTAGGCCAATTCAAGGCGTGTTGTCCATTCAAATACATTGCAGGAGATCCCAGGAGTGTTTTGCAATCAAATTCAAGCATCAAAGCTCAAGGAATCGCGACATACAGTTTCACGGTTTGCACTTAAAATTCCAAATCGTATCTCTTAATTCATATGCATTTAACATGTTTTTGTGATTGATTTGTGTTGTTAGAGATCATACAAAGCTAATGTAATGGTTGAATTGAACCATAGTGCCCTGAATCGAAGGATGCCATGATTGAATTTCTAGGGTTTTCAAGCTTTAAATCAGGGCTTTCCAAACCAGGAAAAATTGGAACCAATGAGGTACATGGTTGAATTCGTGAGGCCAAGACGATGGGAACCCATACCTCGCGAAATATTTATGTTTGCTATATTTCTATTCGCTATTTTTCCTTGCAGGAGGTAGTGGAGGTTAAAAATCCCCGCTATTTGATTCTGTTTACACAGAACCAAAGTTGAAGACGCTGCTGTGTTGGCATATGGTTGGTCTATTTGAATTAGCGCGCATTTTATTCTTTTTCCAAGCATAAGCGTTTATTTGGATATATGTTAATTGTTGTATATATTAATAACAAAGATGCAGCGTGGCTCAGTTGGTGAAGCGTGAGTGGGATGTCCCTTGGGACCTGGGTTTGAATCCCAGGTCCCCCAAATATTTGTTATAATTTTTATCCAGGTGATTGCATGTGATTCAGTAGGCGTAGCATATCATGGATCTCCATATCTCAAGCGCCAGATGGCCATCAGGCCAAATCTGATGGTCACAAGATGATGTCCACCGTGTGTCCAAGTCAACAAGCGCGTGGATGATCCTGGAAAGTCAAACAGGCTGGAAGCATAATGGGCCAAGAATTGCTGACTCTACCTCCTCTTGGGCCCATACCCCCTGGGTTTGCTTTTTTATTTTCTTTCATTTTATATTTTTTACTTGATTTATTTTCTTAATTTAATTACTAACAAAAATAATTAATATTTTCATAATAAAATCAGAACATAAAAAAATATAATATTTTTCTTTATTAAATTTAGTTAGTTTATTTTGTAAATAAATATTAACTTAATTTGTTTAGTTTAATTAGGCATAATTTTAATAATTTTTGCAATAAATTAAAATTAAGTAGAATTAGGTTTTAACATATTTAATCATTTTATTATTTTTATTTTCTTAAACATTCAAAAACCCAAAAAAATATTTCTTTCTATTTAATTAACTAATTAGTTTAGGTTTAATTTAATTCTTAAATTCCAAAATAACAAAAATATGTTTTATTTGACAAAAAGGGTCAAAATCCTAAAAAACTCTCCGATTCAATTTTTCTCGCATATGATTTATTTGATTCGTATATTTATCCATATAATTGTATTTGCTCCGAGGATGTAATAGCTTTTAATTAGGACCTTTTATCGCTTTCATTTACTTTTCCGCAATTTACTTTTCAAGGGTTTGTTTTTGGCGATGTAAATACCCGACGCCTTGTAATAGCGTAGTTTTATTTTCCGCAACTATTAACTGCTAGATGTATGCTAACTAGGCTATGCATGACAAGATTTATCTTAACTTAAAATCAACCGTAGCTCACCATAACGTGTACAAAGATAACTTGACTGAAAATTGACACATTTACACATGCCACTCCTAGGGTACGCCTCACTTGGTTGCCTCGAATGTGGTCATTGAGTATAGGGTGTTTTAGAGGTCGTCCTCCTGTCTAAAGATCATAGTTTCCTCGAAACGGTTGCCTCGGATAAAAACGATCTAAGACATTAGGGTTACCGCTAAGGCGTCCTAACATTGCTTTAGTGACCACATGTCCCTTAAATCGAATTGACCCGAAAACTCCAACGACGGTGCTACCTACTTCTCAATAGTGGGATAGTACTGTCTAAAGGACATTTACACAGTATAATTCCTTTTGAGTAGGTAGAGGTTCTCAGGTACTTGCTCTTTCAAAAACAAAACAAATTTTTCGCACTTACACTTTTCAAACAAAGTTTTCAAACAACACTTCATACACTCTTGAGGACAGAAACAAGAGTTAAATCGAAGTTTTTTCAAACAAAACTTTTTTCAAAACCCACAAACACAAGAAAAGCAAAACTTTTTGAAAACACAGTGAGCAAGTACCTAAGAGCCTGTGGATAACCACGGATAGAAAGGGTGCTAACACCTTCCCTTTCTATAATCTACCTCCCGAACCCGAGAAATATCTCGAAAAGGAATTTTGCTGTGCTTTTGTCCTTTCCTTGTTGGATAAAATAAAAGACGGTGGTGACTCTTGCTTCCGCGACATTTTGTGAAAACAAACGCAAACGCGAACCGGCATTAAAAAACAGTCAGTTCTATTTCCACCGATCACAGGGACATTAGGGAATTCCCCACAAAGGTCAACAATTTTAACATTCTCTTTGGATCGGGAGCACCAATGAATATCTGAATGTTTGAGCGTCATTAACCTTTGTGACCACCTTGAACCTTGCTCATTCTTTAAGACTGATTGGGGAAGATGAGAAATAAACCATCTTGCCAGGAGAGGAGTGCAACACATAAGGACACCTCTTTTCTTTATTGTGCGAGTTTGAAAAGAGCGTAGGATATCCCCTAACAATGTAGGCACCGGATTGCGTGACATGAAGATTTTGACAGCGCTCACATCTATGAGTTGGTCAGGATTGGGAAATAAGACCATCCCATAGATAAGAAGAGCCAAAATTTCCTCAAAGGCTTGCAAGTCTAAGGAATTCCAACAGCTTTGGGCTTTCTCAAACAGAAACTTTGCTAAGAAGCCTTTGACACCACTCCTAGTTTCCCAATGATTTGTGACATCAGATGAGTGCAAGTGCAGAGCTTGAGCAATCTCTTTTGGCTTTGGGTCTCTTTCCGTACCGTTGAAAGGTAGTAGACTGAGAATGGGAATCCTCAAGAGTTGAGAGAATTCTTCCAAAGTAGGCACAAGCTGATAGTCGGGAAATGTGAAGCAATGGTGCAAAGGATCAAAGAACTGAAGGAGCACCTTCATCATATCCTCATTTGTGTTGGAGGTGACCAAGTTGAGTAGACGACCATGTCTCTCGGTGAATGGAGAGTTCTCAGGGATCCTTGAAGCTAGCTCCTTAAGTTGTGGAGGAATTTTTACAAGGTTGACTTGGATAGTGTTGTACCCCAAAAGTTTCCCTCTCATTTCATCAACATTTCTCATCACAAGACTCTTGGAATTCAAGATCAAGCTAGGGTTTGCTCTGCTCAAGACACCTCCTTGCACTATTGACCTAAATTAGGGTTTGATTTTGCACAGGGATGTTTTGACCTACAATGCCCAAAATGACTTTCATACTTCATGTTGGACTCACAAGTTTGTCCATACCAAGTTTCAAGCCTTGATTCAAATTTTTGCCCAGTCAATTGGACAGTTGGCCTAGAAATCAGTTGTATTGGGGAAAAAGTCAACTGTGGCCAATTGACAGTCAAACCTCATGAATTTTGATCCACATCAACATTATGAACTCATATGAACCATTTGATCAAGTTTGGATCACAATTCCACAAGAAATTTGATCAGATCACCAAAAGGGCAAAAAGGTCATTTTTAGGGTTTTGACTACACAAGGGCAATTTTTGACTGTTTGACCTAGCCAATGGCAAATCAACCTCAACCATGGACTCAAGGAATCAATGAATTTGTCTTTACCCATTCAACAAGTACAAAAGATCTCAAATTCATAGGATTGACAGATGAATTTTTCAGTCAACTGATCAAAATTTGACTGTATACTGAAAAGTCAAACTTTGACTTTTTGGTCAAAATCAAGTGCCAAGGGTCATTTTTCATCAAGACATGCGAAATTATGAAACTTGTTCATCAAGAAACCCAAAAATGCAAATTAGGGTTTAAAATGGGAAAATTTCATAACTTAGAAAATTTCTAAGTTATAAACTTTTCTTATTTTTTCCTAACTTTGTCCCACTTTTTCACCAAGATGAAAGTGGATTCAAACAAAACCTACAACATAAAAGTTGTAGTACATCATAAAGTCTACAACTTTGATTCACAAAGTTTTCTCAAAAGAAGCTTGTATCTGAAGTTATGATTTTTGGAACAAGGGTACCTAAAACTTTTAACTTAGAAAAATTTTGCCCTAGTTTAGGCAGGATTTTTACCCATCTTCTTGGAAATTTTTCACATAGTTCCACTTGGAGTTTCAATTTTCATTTCAAATATGGATTGTAGTACATGTTGCAAGATTTCCAAATTGTCCATGAACTCCTCAAACACCTTTGTGGTTAGGGAGAATCGAATGCTTGAAGTTGGCAAAAACTCACTTTGAAACCATGGCCAATACATGTTCATACCAAGTCGCAAATCTGACCAAACTAGCTTAGTACATGATTACAGGCCTCTAAACCAATTTACACTCCAAAATTGAATGCAAATACATTGGATATTGGCATTGTTCTGATCAAGAGAGCTTTGTACATTGAACTTTTCCATTTTGAGCATAAAGGTCATACTTCCATTTTCATAAAGGCCATTTTATGTCAATTTCATTTTCTTGAGCCTTGGACTTTTTTCCTTGCAGCAAACAACTTCCCTAATCTCAGGCATAGTACGCCAAGTTGAGCATGCTTGTAACTAGCCTGTACAGGCCCTAGCTTGGACAATTCACAACTTTTCTTTCAAAACAAGTCAAATGGCCAAAAGTTCAGAACTGGCACATCTGATAAAACCAAGCAAGACAAAGTTTTCAAACAAGTTTCATACATCCTCACAAGTCAGGAGCACGAGCCTTTCACCCCTAAAGCATCCTCATACTCCAGAACCCCATTTTCTTGCAAAACAGGGCCAGATCTGCATTTTGCAAGCCATCATCAAATTCCATCGTGCGTTTTGTCCAAAGCTACTTCAAACACCTTCCAACCAACATACCTGAGCTATCCAGACCATCCACAAGTTACTGTAACTCCATTAACACACATTGCCATTTTTGTTTGGAAGCTTTGCAGGTTAAGTTCTGTAGCACGATTCAGGCTACTTCAAAACAAGCCAAGCATTGGGAAGGCTTCATTGGACATCAGGCAAGCTCAAAAGAACTTCAAGTACCCTTGGAAGTTGCTGCATTGTCCAGCTCGAAGTCAACTGAAACAGGTATTTCATGAACTTCTATCTCTCTATTTAGGAATAGTTAGACTTAGGTTTGTGAATGAAAGATGTTGTACTCATAGCCCTGAAACCATACATGTGATTAGTTTTCATTTATATTAATCGTGCTAGGAGAATTTTGTTCATGAACTTTCTGAAAAAACTAGGTTAAGAATTAGGGCCAGAGAAATTCTCTCTGGTCGTTGAGAGTTAGCTTAAGTTTTTTATATGGTTAGATTCGTTATTTGATGCTCTACAAGTTTCATGTTATGAGTTTTGTCAAAAAAGCAAGGAATCAGGAGATAGCATTTTGTGTACAAAGCACGCGTTTTGGTTTGAACTGAAGAAGAAGATGAAGTTGATTGGGCTGGGCCTGGTTGTTTTTACTTCTAACACCTGCCTTTTCAGTTTACACCCCCTGGCCCATTTATTTGTATATTTGTCATTTTGGTATTTTTATTTTTTATTCTGACTTTATTATTTTATGTCCAAATATAAAAAATGCCAAAAAAATTATTTTTATATTTTTTCATATTTATTTGATATTTATTTTTATTTTACTAGTATAAAAATGTAAATAATTTATATTCTTTTTATTAAAACTTAGGAATAATGTAAAAAAATATGTTTATTTTCATTTATTATTTTATACACATTTGAAAACATTTTCTTGAAATATATACATTTTGTAAATAATTAATTTTTATTTTTATACACTTAATATATTTAATATATATATATATATATATATATATATATATATATATATATATATATATATATATATATATATATATATATATATATATATATATATATATATATATATATATATATATATATATATATATATATATATATATATATATATATATATATATATATATATATATATATATATATATATATATATATATATATATATATATATATATATATATATATATATATATATATATATATATATATATATATATATATATATATATATATATATATATATACTTATAACTTTATTTTATTAAATAATTAGAACAAAAAATAATAAATTTTTATTTTTATTAATAATTGATACTAAAAATACCCTTTTTTACAATATACTTTTATTTTTTATACAAATTAATACATTATTGTATATAAATAATAAATAATATTATTTATTTAAGAAATTAGGGTTTTTGCCCTAAAAAAACAAACAAATTGAAATTGACTTTTTTATTTATTTACATTTCACATTAAAAATACCTTTTACATACACAAAAACTTCTTTGCATAATACATTTTATTTAATATTTATTTATTGTATTTATTTAAATATTGTGTATTTAATTGTTATGCCTTACCCATTCAATATGGTTGTAATAATTTAGGATTTAATTTCTTGCAAAAGAATCCCCAATTCAAATTTGTACCCCCCCCCTCCCTATATCATGTTGTAATAGTGTAGAATTTAAATTCTCGCACCTTTAAATGCTTTCAATTATGCCATGATTAGACATAGGGTTTCTATGCAAAATAAAATCAACAAAAAGCTTGACCTAATCAAAAGATAAAAATACATGAAAAAACAAACACAATGCACACTTGCACCCCTAGGGTTACAATCCACTTGTTGCCGTCAAAAATGGGCCATGGTATGCATGTCAAGTACTTTTGCAAAACAAAAACAAAACAAAAGATCATAGTCCCTCGATGACGCTATCTGAGTAGCCTAAACAAAAGATCATAGTCCCTCGATGACGTTATCTGAGTTGCCTAAACAAAATGATCAAGTCCCTTAAGAAAATTGCTAAAAATACTTGACACTATTGCTATCATGGTCTATACGATGACCCGTGCCTATCCCATTCAACATCCTAACACAAGGTTGTTCACCAAATACAATGGTGAAACAACACTGTTAAAAGGGTTAAAAACATAAGAAAGATCTTTGAGTAAAACAGGGTAGACAAACTCTTAGTTACTTGATCAAAGCTTGCAAAAACATCCTTGTTATCTTCAAAACACACTTCACAACACAATTTCAAAACCCTACTTTCAAACATTGAAAACTTTTCAAAAAGACCAAAAACACCTTTGTATACATTCAAACAAGAATCATTACAAAGGTTGCCACAACGATGGCCTCTTTTCAAAACATCTTTTAAAACCACACACAAAGCACCATTTCAAACAATTGAAGAGCACCATTTCAAACAATTGAAAAGCAAAGCAAGTGATCTAAACAAGTAACTAAGAGCCCATGGATAACCATGGATAGAAAGGGTGCTAATACCTTCCCTTTCTATAATCTACTCCCCGAACCCAAGAAAACATCTCAAAGGTCTTTCCTGTGCTTTTTGACCTTTCCTTAGGATAAAATAAAAGTCGGTGGCGACTCTTGCTAAACCGAAACATTTGCGAACACAAACGCAAAATCCCAAGTCAGTTCTCCCACCGTATCACAGAACTGGCGACTCTGCTGGGGAAAACTTTAAAAGTGGAGTAACCTTAGGGCTTATATCACCCTTTGCATGATTATATTGTTTGCTTTGTTTGCTTTACATTTGATTCTCTTGTTCGGGCTTGAAATCCTCTACCCGGATTTGGGAAACATTCATAGGTAAATAGCAATACGTTGTGGAAACTGTGTGGGGTATACCGACATGGTTGAAGCAATAGCTATATTAGTGCGACATATTTGTGAGTACCGGTAGCCTTTGAGTCAATCAAAGAGAATACGGGGCCGCTGAGTGATGTCATGAAGCACTAATGAACTCTTAGAACCTTACTTGACCATCTTGGCCTTTTATTAGGGGTAGTGAGATGACCGGCTTTGGTGCAGTCCGAAGTTGGTAGACACTCGACACTACACTCATTGAGGGTTGTTTTCTTGGAATATTTTGGTCGGTAGTTAAGTGGATAAACCAAAACAATGAACATAGAAAACAATCCAGTGATATTGAGCTCCTTAGAACCCGGTTACTATTTATAGGACAGGTTTGATCCAACTAACTTTAAGAGGGTACTTACCTATGAAACCTCATGCAAGCCTGAAACTAGGGTTTTGTGTGACTTGCTTGTACATGTGTTTGTGCATACATCATGAACATCATAAAGCATCATATGCATCCACTAACCATTTCAAGGGTTTGGATCTTCATCTTTGTTCTTGTTTTGTAGGTCATGGAATCTCTTCGCAGGAAAACAATTCAAGTCAACCTTGTGAGAATCCCTCCTCAACTCAAGGAGCTTACTTCTAGAATTCCAGAGAATTCTCTCTTCAGTGAAAGACATGGTAGACTCCTCAACTTGGTCAACACCAACATTGAAGAAGACATGGTGAAAGTCCTCTTCCAGTTCTTTGGCCCCCTACACCACTGTTTCACATTTCCTGATTACCAGTTGGTGCCTACTTTGGAGGAATTTTCTCAACTCTTGAGAATTCCTATTCTTAATCAACTACCCTACAATGGTACGGAAAAAGAACCAAAGCCTGAAGATGTTGCTCAAGCATTACACTTGCAACCATCTGACATCAAGGGGCATTGGGAAACCAGAAGTGGTGTCAAGGGTTTCTTGGCAAAGTTTCTGTTTGAGAAGGCACAAGACTGCTGGAATTCTCTTGATCTACAAGCCTTTCAAGAGATTGTGGCACTCCTTATCTATGGGTTGGTCTTGTTCCCAAACCCTGACCAACTTATAGATATGAATGCTGTCAAGATTTTCATATCCAGGAATCCTATACCTACATTGCTTGGGGACATCCTACACTCATTTTACACACGAACAATGAGGAAAAGAGGTGTTCTCATGTACTGTACTCCTCTCCTAGCAAGGTGGTTTATTTCTCACCTTCCACAATCAGTTTTGAAGAATGAGCAGGGTTTAAGGTGGTCACAACGGTTGATGACCCTTACACATTCTGATGTACATTGATGTTCTCGGTCCAGAGAAAATGTCATCATCATTGATCATTGTGGGGAGTTACCTAATGTCCCACTACTTGGCATTAGGGGAGGCATTACCTACAACCCCTGTATAGCTTTGATACAATTTGGATATGCTCTGAGGGATGGCCCTCATGACATGCTGATTCCTGACCTAGTTTTTGACTTCGACAACGATGCGCAAGGGCTTCGACAAAGGTTCATCAGAGCTTGGAGGATGCCCAACAAAGTGGATAGTAAGACACTGGGGCACAAAAATTCCATCCCCCTTGAGCCTTACCTCAAGTGGGAACGAACCCGCGCCCAGAGTCTTATGATGCCATATCCTCACATTCTCCCCGTGATCAAAGAGCTTGTTATGGAAGGAGAGGTTCCATACACCATCCTACATCCTGACATGCCAACATCATGGGAAGAAATGCAAAAGAGTTGGATCCAACTCAAGGAAGAACGGGATACTTTTGAAGCCAGCTTCTATGCCAGTGAGAAGAAGGTTTTGGAGCTTACCCGCCGACTTCATGAGGAGGAAACTCTCAACACTTACATCGCACCAAAGAGGATGCGCAATGTCTTTTTACATTAAGAATTTTGTAATATTTTGCCCATGGGGCACTTATGTACTAACAATTTCTTCTTAATATGACGTGCGTTCCTTTTTGTTTGCAACAAATTTGAATTTCTGAATCCTTGAATGCATTACATGAATAACATACCATTCATCATATGCATAAACAGGTCTTCACACCAGGTTTCCTTATCTTTCTGCTGTTTATTTCAGCAAGATGGATTTGGAGCAGACGGTAAAGGATCTGCAGGCACAAAATTCACAATTCCAGCAACTCCTCATGACCTTGGCAAAGGGTCAAGAGGACCTCAAAGCTTTGTTGGAGAAGAATAAAGAGAAAAAGAAAAAGAGACCTGGAGTAGCCACTTTTGGAAGAAGGTTTGAGAGCAATGCTAGGAAGGTTCTTGAGTTCCCCTCAACGTCTGACGAAGGGGCCGGTAAAGGGAAATGGGTTGTTGTACCTTCTGAATCTGAGGTTGAAGAGGAGGAGCGGAAGAAGACGAAGACTACTCCAAACAACAGTATCCTCCAGCGGATGATAAATATAATAATCTTGAAGATAGACTGGCAGCCATGGAGTTGCAGAGGGTCCCTGGTTTGGACTTTGAAGAACTAGGGCTGGTAGCTGGGATTGTTATCCCTCCCAAGTTCAAGGTGCCAACATTCGCTAAGTACGACGGTCTGTCTTGCCCAAAGATGCACCTAAGGTCGTATGTCAGAAAGATCCAACCCCACTCATCCGATAAGGACCTCTGGGTACATTTATTCCAAGACAGTTTGTCTGGCACGCAGCTAGATTGGTTCTATCAACTCGAGAGATCAGAGGTTCACAATTAGGAAGACTTAGCAGTTGCTTTTTACTGTCAGTATCAATACAATGCTGATTTGGCGCCCACTCATACTCAGTTACAAAGTACGAGGATGGCTTCCAATGAAGGGTTTAAAGAGTACGCCCAGAAGTGGCATGATCTGGCTGGAAGGGTGCATCCACCATTGTCAGATAGGGAGTTAGTTGACATGTTTCTGGGGACCCTGTCTGGCCCTTTCTTCAACCATCTAATCGGGAGTTCTTCCGCGGGATTTACTGAACTAGTTTTGACCGGCGAAAGGGTCGAGGCCGGTATTAAGAGTGGAACGATTCAGAAGGATGCTTCCGCATCCACAGCTGTTAAGAAACCCTTCCCAGCCAAGAAGGAAGCATCTGCTGTGTATTCTCAGAAGGGTCAGGGAAGAACTGAGCGCCGGCCGACTGTAGGGGTTGTGATGATTCAAAATTCTTCAAATGATCAACTTCGCGGCAATCAGTCGAGACCTAATCAACAACGGGTAGAAAGGCCACAACGGCAGTTCACCCGAATTAACATGACGCCCGCTCAAGTACTCCCTCATTTGTTGAAGCTGAATCTTACCAGTTTGAAGGAAGCGCCAAAGAACCCTAACACCGCCTCTCCATACTACCACTCCAATGCCAAATGTGCTTACCATTCTGACAGTGTTGGGCACGATACCAATAATTCTTGGGCGCTTAAGAACAAAATCCAGGATCTGATTGATGCCAAAGAAGTAGAATTTGATGCTCCTTAGAAGCCCAATGTTATATCTGCTCTGATGCCCAAGCACGGCCACAATGTTCATGCCGTTATAGAAGACCTCCATGTTACTGATGTTGCCGAACTGTTGACTCCATTGTTAGTGATTAAAGAGAAGTTGATGAGAGTCGGGATATTCCCGGGCTGTGGGAAGGACTGTTATTTTTGTTTGAACATACGAGCTGATTGCCCAATGTTGAAATCAGGTGTCCAACACCTGATGGATACTCAAGAGATACTTTTCCAGAAAACCTCTATTGATACCTTCAATCCTGTTACTCTTGTTACTTTTGCTACTTCAACCAACGATATTGCAATCATAACCATTTCCAACAATCCTCCCAAGGCTTGCAAAAGGCCTGTCAGGATTACACCCAACTCTGAATGTGTACCATTAAAGATCACCATGCTGGGACCTGTCCCATACCAATCCATCAAAACGATACCATGGAACTATGGAGGAGAAATCTTCTACCAAGGTATCAAACAAATCGAAACAGTCCAAGAAAATTCTGAAGAAGAAAACACTGATATAGGGAACATTGCAGGTACAAGCAAGATAACCCGCAGCGGTCGGATCTTTTCTCCGGAGATTGCTCCCCCTCGAGCAGTTTTTGGACCCTTGAAAGCTTCTGTACCTGTTGGACCATCTGTGCAAGGCCCGGTGATTGAAGAATTGGATACTCCTGAAGTAAGACCATTTGTTGATACTACCAATAAGGGTAAGGGGATACTAGAAGTGTCTGTCAGGACGAAGCTCATGTTGTGGTTATCCCTGAAACCACTCAGAAAGAAATGGATGAAATCTTGAAAATAATCAAAAAAAGTGACTACGACGTTGTGGAACAGCTAGGGAAGACCCCTTCTAAAATTTCAATGTTGGCTCTTCTGCTCTGTTCTGAGGCCCATGCAAAGGCCCTAATCAAATTCTTGAAGGCGACACATGTACCCCAAGAGACTTCGGCTGACCAGTTTCAGGAGTGTGTGGCCAGTCTTACTGCTGATAATGGCCTAGGCTTTTCCGATGCTGACTTGACTCCCAAAGGAAGGAAACACAACGACGTGCTACATGTTTCATTTGAATGCAAGAGAACCACCCTCGCCCATGTCTTAGTTGATACTGGTTCTTCCTTGAATGTGCTTCCGAAGAAAGCCTTAGACCGTTTGGATTGCGAAGGATTGACCCTCAAACCTAGTAACATCGTTGTTAGAGCCTTTGATGGGTCCAAAAGAATGGTTCATGGAGAGGTTAATATTCTTGTCAAAGTAGGCACAGAAGTCTTCAACTCCACCTTTTATGTGATGGACATTCGTCCGTCATATTCTTGTTTGTTAGGGAGACCGTGGATCCATTATGCCGGGGCAGTTACCTCCTCTTTGCACCAAATGCTGAAATATCCTGTTAAGGGTAAGATTATAATAGTGCACGGAGAGGAAGAGTACATGATAGGTCATCTCAATTCCTTCCGCTATGTGGAGTTGGAAGGCGAGTTCATCGAAACGCCTTTCCAACATTTTGAGGAAGTTTCTCCTGAGGTAGCAGTTGCGAAGACAATGGTTGAGGTGCCTGTTGTTCCCAAGCATGTATCTAGGATGGCATCTCTCAAGGATGCAGAGGCGGTGGTTAAAGAAGGAAAGAGCACAGTGTGGGGGAAATTGTCTGATTTTCCCCATAAGACGGACAAGTTTGGGTTAGGGTTTACTGTTGCAGGACAGAAGGCTATGCGTCGCTCCAAGGCTGGAGGACCACCCGTCAAAATCTCTCACCATAGAATCAATGTTGTAGAAGATGAAGATGAAGAGTTCCACTTTGAAGATTGGATCTTTCCGACTGTCGAAGGGGGTTTAAGAAACTGGGAAGCAAAGGATTTTGTTCCCATCACCTTTATCAACCAGTAATTTTATCTTTGAACAATTTCCCATTTATGGTCTGTAATAACTAAACAATTCGCACACTATTTTCACCTCATGCCTTGCCCGGGGCATGTAGGTCCATTTGTAAGGGCTTTATTTTCTTCATTATCATATGCCATGTTTTAATGAATCATCGAACGTTTTTCATCTATAAACTGTTGTGTTCATTTTCTTTCTTTTTGCATTTTTGTTTGTTTAAGGATGGCTATCCCTTACACACACCCACACTCACAAATGCAGGTACCCATCCGCTCCGGATTCCATGGGTGACTATTTTTCTTTAACCTTCGATAACTCTGAAGATTTGGTCAATCATGCTGAGTACGAAGTTGACGAAGATTGTGAAGTGCCGGGAGAGTTAGCTAGACTTTTGCAACAAGAAGAGAGGGTTATTCTACCTCATGAAGAGTTGCTAGAAACCATCAACTTGGGGTCAGAGGAAGACAAGAAAGAGGTAAAAGTGGGTGCCAACCTGGAACCGAGTGTCAAAGAGCGCTTAGTGCAGTTGTTGAACGAATATGTTGAAATCCTCGCTTGGTCTTACGAAGACATGCCAGGGTTAGACACAGATATCGTGGTCCACCGTCTCCCTACAAGAGAAGATTGTCCACCGATCAAGCAAAAGGTCCGTCGAATGAGACCTGACATGTCTGAGAAGATTAAAGCTGAAGTAATGAAGCAATTCAACGCTGGCTTTCTGGCTGTTACTTCCCATCCACAAAGGGTTGCTAACATTGTGCCCGTGCCTAAGAAGGACGGCAAAGTCAGAATGTGCGTGGACTATCGGGATTTGAACAGGGCTAGCCCCAAGGATGATTTTCCGCTGCCACATATCGACATCTTGGTTGACAACACAGCTCAGCATAAGGTATTTTCCTTCATGGACGGATTCTCGGGATACAACCAGATCAAAATGGCCCCCGAGGACATGGAGAAAACTACTTTTGTCACGCAGTGGGGTACCTTCTGCTACAAAGTGATGCCATTCGGACTGAAGAATGCAGGGGCAACCTATCAACGCGCCATGGTAGCTTTGTTTCATGATATGATACATCATGAGATCGAAGTTTACATAGACGACATGATAGCTCGATCACAGACAAAAGAGGAACACCTTGATCATTTGCAAAAGTTGTTTTCCAGGTTGAATGAGTATAAGCTCAGACTAAACCCAAGCAAGTGCACTTTTGGAGTTAGGTCTGGTAAACTTTTGGGATTTATTGTCACCAACAAAGGCATTGAGGTTGATCCATCTAAAGTGAAGGCTATACAAGAAATGCCTGCCCCCCGTACTGAAAAGGAGGTTAGAGGATTCTTGGGACGCTTGAACTATATTGCAAGGTCCATCTCTCACCTGACATCTACCTGTGAGCCAATCTTCAAGCTGTTGAAGAAAGATCGGGTGGTTGAATGGAATAATGATTGTCAAGTTGCTTTTGATAAGATCAAGGAGTATTTTCTAGAACCTCCTATTCTTATGCCACTCGTCGAAGGAAGGCCGTTAATCATGTATCTGACTGTTTTGGATAACTCATTGGGGTGCGTGTTGGGCCAACATGACGAGTCTGGCCGAAAAGAGCATTCCATTTATTACCTTAGCAAAAAGTTTACCGACTGTGAGACTCGCTACTCACTGCTCGAGAAAACTTGTTGCGCTTTGGTATGGGCTGCTCGCCGGCTAAGGCAGTATATGTTGACTCACACCACTTTATTGATTTCCAAAATGGATCCGATCAAGTATATCTTCGAGAAGCCTGCTTTATCTGGAAGAATCGCTAGATGGCAAATGATCCTGACTGAGTATGATATCCAGTATACTACCCAAAAAGCTATAAAGGGGAGTGTACTAGCCGACCATCTAGCTCATCAAGCCGTCGAAGATTACCAGTCTATGAGATTCGACTTCCCTGACGAGGACATCATGACATTGGACAACATTGAAGGTAACGGACCGTATGACGGACCTGAACAAGGATCCCGATGGACCCTGTTCTTTGATGGTGCTTCAAATGCACTTGGCAACGATATCGGTGCGGTACTCATTTCTCCGAAAGGCTGCCATACACCCTTCACTGCCCGACTTTGCTTCAGTTGTACCAACAACATGGCTGAATATGAAGCTTGCATCTTTGGTCTCAAGGCTGCTATAGACTTGGGAATCAAATCTTTGGTCGTATTTGGGGACTCGGCTTTGGTTATCGATCAAGTCAAAGGAGAGTGGGACACTAAACATCCTAATCTTATCCCATACAAAGAACATGTCTTGACGTTGTTGCCTCATTTCGAGCAGATTACTTTCGAACACTTCCCGCGAGAAGAAAATCAGTTGGCCGATGCTATGGCTACAATGTCCTCCATGTTTAAACTCAACTGGGATAACGAGGCTCCCCAAATCATCGAGCGAATGGAAGAACATGCGCACTGTCATGAGATTAATACCGAAGAAGTAGTGGAACAACCCTGGTTTCATGAAATCAAAAGGTATCTCCAGACTAGAGAATACCCTGAAGGAGCTTCTGTCAATGACAAAAAGTTCTTAAGGAGATTTGGTGCCAAGTTCTTCCTAAGCAATGGCATTCTTTATAAGCGCAACCATGATTGTGTTTTACTTCGTTGTATGGACAAAGTTGAAGCAGAGTTGATCATGACTGAGATACACAGTGGCACATTTGGCACCCACTTGAGCGGACATACGATGGCTAAGAAAATTCTAAGGGCAGGCTACTACTGGTCTACCATGGAAGCTGATTGTCATCAACATTCCCGTACTTGCCACAAATGCCAAGTCTACACCGACAAGGTACATATTCCTCCTGTTCCCCTCAACGTTCTGACAGCTCCTTGGCCATTCGCAATGTGGGGCATTGACATGATTGGAGAGATCAAGCCTACGGCATCCAATGGACATCGCTTCATCTTGGTCACTATTGATTATTTCACCAAGTGGGTTGAAGCAGCTTCCTTTTCCTCTGTTACAAAGAATGTCGCTGCCCGCTTCATCAAGCAGAACCTCATATGCCGGTATGGTGTCCCCGACAGGATCATCATAGACAATGGTACAAATTTGAACAACACTATGATCACCGCTCTATGCGAACAGTTTAAGATTTATCATCACAATTCATCTCCCTATCGGCCGAAGATGAACGGTGTTATTGAAACCGCAAACAAAAATATCAAGAAGATCATTCAAAAGATGACAGTCACCTACAAGGACTGGCATGAGATGTTACTGTTTGCTCTGCATTGATATCGTACCACGGCACGTACTTCAACAGGGGCAACCCCATTTTCTTTGGTGTATGGCATGGAAGTTGTTCTACCCATGGAAGTTCAGATTCCTTCCTTAAGGATTATGAAGGACGCTGGTTTGAGTGAAGACGATTGGATTCCGACCCGGCTTGATCAACTTAATTTGATCGATGAGAAGCGACTTACTGCTGTTTGTCATGGTCAGACGTATCAAAAACGGATGATCAAGGCTTTCAACAAGAAAGTCAGGCGTCAGGTATATCAAGTCGGAGATCTTGTAATCAAGCGGATCATCTTGCCGCAAAGTGATCCCAGGGGCAAGTGGACTCCTACTTATGAAGGACCATTTGTGATTAAGAGTATCTTTTCTGGTGGGGCAATGATTCTGACCACCATGGACGGCGACGACTTACCACACCCTGCGAATGTAGACATAGTCAAAAGATACTACGCATAAAACGACCCGGCAAGTTGAAAACCCGAAAGGGAGACTTGGGCAAAAATGGGCATCCCGATGAATCAAAAACCCGAAAGGGCGGTTCAGGAAAAAATTAGGGATAAAACAAAAAAAATCTGTACAGCCGGCAAGTTGAAAACCCGAAAGGGAGACTTGGGCAAAAAAGGGTTTCCCGGTGGATCGAAAACCCGAAAGGGCGGTCCAGGCAAAAGTTAGGGAATTAAAGCGTATGACTATATCTCGTCGGATCACTTTAAGAACAATCTCTTCACCAACAAGCTCCAAGCTTCTGATCAATCCAGTCATCAGCGGACGAAGCAGCGAATGGACAAGATATTAAGAGTTGTGAAGGCTATAGCAGAATGGGAATCCCATGGAATTATTACACATAGCCATCTTTCTTTTGTATGAAATTTTTCTCAATTTTTTTTACGACAACATTCTCCTACTAGGATGTTTGTCCCCTTTGTACAAAGATACTTACAAAAGTTAATACAAAGATACTTCAAAGTGCAGAAATTTGCTTGTCTTTCTTTTCTTTTTACACTTATGTTTATTTTGAAAACGTCCAATGTTTTGTTAAATAGGCATATGCATTTGAATATAATCACTGCTTACAAGTAAAACGAAATTGAAAAAGGATAATTACTGATAGGTTGAAGGTGTAGGAAGATATTTTTGTGCCATCTCAGAAGAAATACCCTACGATACATCATTCAGATCCTCAACAAGGCTAAATTTGGAGTATATTTCCCCAGCAGAGTTAAGCTTCAAGATCCTCAGCGGAGCCAGTTCATTCTAAAACTTGATTCCCCAACTGAGTTAAGTTTCAAAATTCCCATCAGATTTAAGCTTCAAGATCCCCAGTGGAGCCCGAAAACCCTGAAAACCCTATCCCCAGCGGAGCCAGAACAGTGAACATTCCCCCCACAGAGTTATCTCCCAGCAAGATCGAAGAATCTCGGTCTCATTTCTCCAAGAAAAAGCCTCCTAGGTTTTAACTCCCCAGTAGAGATTTTCAGAGTTTTCCCTACATCCCAGGAAAGTCATGAAGGATTCTCATTCCCTGCAGAAATTCTCAAAGGCCTTGTGAATCCCCACAAATCACCGAGGATTTTCAATCTCCAGAAGTGGTCCCAGGATTTCTCATTCTCAACAATCAGAGATCTTTAATCCCCAAGCAGTCAGCAAGGATTTCTCATCTTCAATAATCAAAGATTTTTTGGAATCCCCAGCATCGGTCAAGGATTTACTTTCCCCGACAGCAGTCAAAGATTTCATTATCTCCAGTTATCAAGGATTTATTTTCCTCAGCAAGACAGCTACTCAGCTTACATGCACATCCATTACATTCATATATCATAAACATTGATGAAATGCAGTTCATTGCATCATACATATCATGCAACATAAATTTGTGTTTTAGCTAACATTTTACCCTTTTCAGGATAAGATTAAAAGGCTATCGTTAACAATTATTCAGATACAATATGGATATACCCCAGACACGGCGGTCATTCTATTACTCATTCAGAATTTCAAGTCAAATACAGTACAGATACACCCTAGACACGGCGGTCATTCTACTACTCATTCAGACTTCAGCAATCCGATACAGACTAGATACACTCCAGACACGGCAGCCATTCTATCTCTCATTCAGATTCAACTATCAACCACAAGTTCAGATACGCTCCAGACACGGATGCCATTCTGGCCCTTACACCAGCAGTTTGATTCTCCCCAGTGCAATCGCCACGGAAGTCATTCTGTCACTTATTCAGATCCCAGTTACAGTCTCAAATACACTCCAGACATGGAAGTCATTCTGCTACTCATACAGATCTCAACTTGAGATACAGTCCAGATACGCTCCAGACACGGTTTCCATTCTGTCACTCATTCGGAATTTATCCCCAACCCAGAGATGCTCCATACACGGATGTTTCTCTGTCGCCCATTCCGAATTCAGATAAAATACAGATACACTCCAGACACGACAGTCATTCTGATATTCATTCAAAACTCAAATACAGTTATATCTCAGATACGCTCCAGACACGGACGCCATCCTTTCGCTCATACAGACTCAGTCTCCAGATACAGTTCAAATGCCTTCCAGACACGGATACCATTTTAATGTTCATTCTTCTGATCTACCGCATTGCAATTCAACAAACATTCTTGGATGGCATCTTTAATCCCATCTCCAGCAAGGTTCTACCATCTCCAAATGGCATCTTTAAGCCCATTCCATTATCTATGTTTTGACGAGTGCAAATTTATGGGCACTCTAGTGTCCAATCCTCTTTTACCTTCGAGTCATGAAAGGAAAACTTGCCAATCTAACTCTTCAGGTTCAAGAAGATTGAACAGGGGCAACTTTTGTACCCCAAAATTTTCCCTCTCATTTCATCAACATTTCTCATCACAAGACTCTTGGAATTCAAGATCAAGTTAGGGTTTGCTCTGCTCAAGACACCTCCTTGCACTGTTGACCTAAATTAGGGTTTGAGTTTGCACAAGGATATTTTGACCTACAATGCCCAAAATTACTTTCATACTTCATGTTGGACTCACAAGTTTGTCCATACCAAGTTTCAAGCCTTGATTCAAATTTTTGCCCAGTCAATTGGACAGTTGACCTAGAAATCAGCTGTATTGGGGAAAAAGTCAATTGTGGCCAATTGACTGTGAAACCTCATGAATTTTGATCCACATCAACATTGTGAACTCATATGAACCATTTGATCAAGTTTGGATCACAATTCCACAAGAAATTTGATCAGATCACCAAAAGGGCAAAATGGTCATTTTTAGGGTTTTGACTGCACAAGGGCAATTTTTGACTGTTTGACCTAGCCAATGGCAAATCAAGCTCAACCATGGACTCAAGGACTCAATGACTTTGTCTTTACCCATTCAACAAGTACAAAAGATCTCAAATGCATAGGATTGACAAATGAATTTTTCAATCATCTGATCAAAATTTGACTGTATACTGAAAAGTCAAACTTTGACTTTTTGGTCAAAATCAAGTGCCAAGGGTCATTTTTCATCAAGACATGCCAAATTATGAAACTTGTTCATCAAGAAACCCAAAAATGCAAATTAAAGTTTAAAATGGGAAAATTTCATAACTTAGAAATTTTCTAAGTTATAAAATTTTCTTATTTTTTCCTAATTGTGTCCCACTTTTTCACCAAGATGCAAGTGGATTAAAACAAAACCTACAACATGAAAGTTGTAGTCCATCACAAAGTCTACAACTTTAGTTCACAAAGTCTACAACTTTGGTTCACAAAGTTTTCTCAAAAGAAGCTTGTATCTCAAGTTATGATTTTTGGAACAAGGGTACCTAAAACTTTTAACTTAGAAAAATTTTGCCCAAGTTTAAGCAGGATTTTGACCCATATTCTTGGCCATTTTTCACATAGTTCCACTTGGAGTTTCAAGTTGCATTTCAAATATGTATTGTAGTACATGTTGCAAGCTTTCCAAATTGTCCAAGAACTCCTCAAACACCTTTTTGGTTAGGGAGAATCGAATGCTTGAAGTTGGCAAAAACTCACTTTAAAACCATGGCCAATACATGTTCATACCAAGTCGCAAATCTGACCAAACTAGCTTAGTACATGATTACAGGCCTCTACACCAATTTACACTCCAAAATTGAATGAAAATACATTGAATATTGACATTGTTCTGATCAAGAGAGCTTTGTACATTGAACTTTTCCATTTTGAGCATAAAGGTCATACTTCCATTTTCATAAAGGCCACTTTATGTCAATTTCCATTTTCTTGAGCCTTGGACTTTTTTCCTTGCAGCAAACAACTTCCCTAATCTCAGGCATAGTACGCCAAGTTGAGCATGCTTGTAACTAGCATGTACAGGCCCTAGCTTGGACAGTTCACAACTTTGCTTTCAAAACAAGTCAAATAGCCAAAAGTTCAGAACTGGCACATCTGATAAAACCAACCAAGACAAAGTTTTCAAACAAGTTTCATACATCCTCACAAGTCAGAAGCACGATCCTTTCACCCCTAAAGCATACTCATACTCCAAAACCCCATTTTCTTGCAAAACAGGGCCAGTTCTGCATTTTGCAAGCCATCATCAAATTCTATCGTGCGTTTTGTCCAAATCTACTTCAAACACCTTCCAACCAACATACCTGAGCTATCCAGACCATCCACAATTTGTTGTAACTCCATTAATACACATTTCCATTTTTGTTTGGAAGCTTTGTAGGTTGAGTTCTGTAGCACGATTCAGGCTACTTCAAAACAAGCCAAGCATTGGGAAAGCTTCATTGGACATCAGGCAAGCTCAAAAGAACCTCAAGCACCCTTGGAAGTTGCTGCATTGTCCAACTCGAAGTCAACTGAAATAGGTATTTCATGAACTTCTATCTCTCTATTTAGGAATAGTTAGACTTAGGTTTGTGAATGAAAGATGTTGTACTCATAGCCCTGAAACCATACATGTGCTTAGTTTTCATTTATATTAATCGTGCTAGGAGAATTTTGTTCATGAACTTTCTGAAAAAACTAGGTTAAGAATTAGGGCCAGAGAAATTCTCTCTGGTCTTTGAGAGTTAGCTTAAGTTTTTTATATGGTTAGACTCGTTATTTGATGCTCTACAAGTTTCATGTTATGAGATTTGTCAAAAAAGCAAGGAATCAGGAGATAGCATTTTGTGTACAAAGCGCGCGTTTTGGTTTGAACTGAGGAAGAAGATGAAGTTGATTGGGCTGGGCCTGGTTGTTTTTACTTCTAACACCTGCCTTTTCAGTTTACACCCCCTGGCCGATTTATTTGTATATTTGTCATTTTGGTATTTTTATTTTTTATTCTGACATTATTATTTTATGTCCAAATATAAAAAAAATGCCAAAAAAAAATTATTTTTATATTTTTTCATATTTATTTGATATTTATTTTTATTTTACTAGTATAAAAATATAAATAATTTATATTCTTTTATTAAAACTTAGGAATAATGTAAAAAAAATATGTTTATTTTCATTTATTATTTTATACAAATTTGAAAACATTTTCTTGACATATATACATTTTGTAAATAATTAATTTTTATTTTTATACATTTAATATATTTAATATATATATATATATATATATATATATATATATATATATATATATATATATATATATATATATATATATATATATATATATATATATATATATATATATATATATATATATATATATATATATATATATATATATATATATATATATATATATATATATATATATATATATATATATATATATATATATATATATATATATATATATATATATATATATATATATATATATATATATATATATATATATATATATATACTTATATACTTTATTTTATTAAATAATTAGAACAAAAAACACAAAAATAATACATTTTTATTTTTATTAATAATTGATACTAAAAATACCCTTTTTTACAATATACGTTTATTTTTTATACAAATTAATACATTATTGTATATAAATAATAAATAATATTATTTATTTAAGAAATTAGGGTTTTTGCCCTAAAACAAACAAACAAATTGAAATTGACTTTTTTATTTATTTACATTTCACATTAAAAATACCTTTTACATACACAAAAACTTCTTTGCATAATACATTTTATTTAATATTTATTTATTGTATTTATTTAAATATTGTGTATTTAATTGTTATGCCTTACCCATTCAATATGGTTGTAATAATTTAGGATTTAATTTCTTGCAAAATAATCCCCAATTCAAATTTGTACCCCCTCCCTATATCATGTTGTAATAGTGTAGAATTTAAATTCTCACACCTTTAAATGCTTCCAATTATGCCATGATTAGACCTAGGGTTTGTATGCAAAATAAAATCAACAAAAAGCTTGACCTAATCAAAAGATAAAAATGCATGAAAAAACAAACACAATGCACACTTGCACCCCTAGGGTTACAATCCACTTGTTGCCTTCAAAAATGGGCCATGGTATGCATGTCAAGTACTTTGGCAAAACAAAAACAAAACAAAAGATCATAGTCCCTCGATGACGCTATCTGAGTTGCCTAAACAAAAGATCATAGTCCCTCGATGATGCTATCTGAGTTGCCTAAACAAAATGATCAAATCCCTTAAAAAAATTGCCAAAAATACTTGACATTATTGCTATCATGGTCTATACGATGACCCGTGCCTATCCCGTTCAACATCCTAACACAAGGTTGTTCACCAAATACAATGGTGAAACAAGACTGTTAAAAGGGTTAAAAACATAAGAAAGATCTTTGAGTAAAATAGGGTAGACAAACTCTTAGTTACTTGATCAAAGCTTTCAAAAACATCCTTGCTATCTTCAAAACACACTTTATAACACAATTTCAAAACCCTAATTTCAAACATTGAAAACTTTTCAAAAAGACCAAACACACCTTTGTATACATTCAAACAAGAATCATTACAAAGGTTGCCACAACGATGGCCTCTTTTCAAAACATCTTTCAAAACCACACACAAAGCACCATTTTAAACAATTGAAGAGCACCATTTCAAACAATTGAAAAGAAAAGCAAGTGATCTAAACAAGTAACTAAGATCCCATGGATAACCATGGATAGAAAGGGTGTTAATGCCTTCCCTTTCTATAATCTACTCCCCGAACCCAAGAAAACATCTCAAAGGTCTTTCATGTGCTTTTTGACCTTTCCTTAGGATAAAATAAAAGTCGGTGGCGACTCTTGCTAAACTGAAACATTTGCAAACACAAACGCAAAATCCCAAGTCAGTTCTCCCACCGTATCACAGATAGTTTTCCTGCGAAGGGAATCCATATCCTACAAAACAAGAACAAAGATGAATATCCAAAATCCTTGAAATGGTTAGTGGATGCATGTGATGTTCATGATGTCCATGATATTATGTACAAGTATGCATATACAAGCAAAGCAAACAAGTTCTTAGTTTAGGATTGCATGGGGTTTTATAGGTAAGTACCCTCTTGAAGTTTAGTTGGCTTAAACCTGTCCTAATAATAGTAACCGGGTTCTGAGGAGCTCAATATCACCGGATTGTTTCCTTGGTCATTGTTTTAGCTCAAGCCTCTTTAATGGCGACCGAAATATCCCAAGAAACCAACCCTCAATGAGTGTAGTATCGAGTATCTACCAACTTCGGACTACACCAAAGTCGGTCATCTCACTACATCCTAAAGGACAAGTTGGTCAAGTAAGGGTTATAGAAGTTCATTAGTGCTTTATTACATCACTCAGCGGCCCCGTATTCTCTTTGATTGACTCAAAGGCTACCGGTACCCACAAATATGTCACACTAACATATTTATTTCTTAGACCATGTCGGTATACCCCGCACAGTTTCCACAACGTATTGCTATTTACCTATAATGTATTCCAAATCCAGGTAGAGGATTTCAAACCCAAACAAAGAACTGTAACGTAAATCATACAAGTCAAACAATGTAAGCAAATAAATTTGATCTAGCCCTAAGGTAACCCCACTTTTATAATTTCCCCAGCAGAGTCGCCAGTTCTGTGATATAGTGGTAGAACTGACTTGGGGGTTTTGCATTTTATTGCAAATGTTGCAATTAGCAAAAGTCGCCACCGACTTTTCTTTTATCCAAAAGGAAAGGTGAAAAAGCACAGGAAAGACCTTTGAGATTGTTTCTTGAGTTCGGGGGGTAGATTATGAAAAGGGAAGGTATTAGCACCCTTTTCATCCATGGTTTTCCATGGGCTCTTAGTTACTCGCTAGATCACTTGCTTTTTGTTTTGAAATTGTGCTTTGTGTGGTTTTTAAAGTATTTTGTAAAAGATGCCATTTGTTTAGGCAATCTTTGTAATGATTCTCGTTCGTAAGAATGTATACAAAGATGTTTGTCTTTTTGAAAATGTTTTCAATATTTGTAAGATGTTTTGAAATGTGTTTGTTTGTTTTAAAAAGAGCAAGGATAGTTGTTTTGAAATGAAGCAAGCAACTAGAAGTAATCTACCTACTCAAAATGTCTTTCTTGTTCATTTTCTTTTCCTTTGATATTGTTGTCTTACCATTGATCGGGTAAGCAACCCTATCTTTGGATGTAAACGGGACGGGCGTGGGTCATCGTATAACCATGATTAGCAATGTTGCAAAGTATCTTAGCATTTTTGAGGGACTAAGATCATTTTGTAAGGCAACTTTGAATAGCGTCATCGAGGGACTATGATCTTATACTTGTTTGTTTTTTCCAAGATACTTCGCATGCGTAATATGGTCATTTTTGTATAAGGCAACCAAGTGGAGTAACCATAAGGGTGCTTGTGTGCAATTGTGTTATTTTCATGCTTGATTTTGTCTTGGATTAGGGTTTTCTATTTGATTTGTTTTGATCTTGCCATTCAAACCCTAATTACTAGCATGGTATATAAAAGTGGTAAATTGCGTAATTTAAAGATTACTACGCTATTACAACATTTTATGGGAGGGGGTATACAAATTATGAATGGGGATTTGCAAATAATGTAAACCTAATTTAATTTATTACAACCAAATCGAATTTTTACAAGTATTTGAATAAACAATATACAATATAAATTAAATATGCAATGTTTATGTATATGCAAGAAAAGAAATTTGTTTTGTTTTTCATATAAAGAAGAGTTTTGAATTAAACCTAATAATATTTAAAAAAAAGGAAATTATTTCTTGAAAAGTGGTTAACCCTAATTTCTAACTTAAGAAAATAGAGTTCTTTTAGTATTATTTTTGTGTATTTTTTGTCTTAAAATAATAAATAATATTTATGAAAACATTTAGTCTTTTTATATGTCAAAATAAATATTTATAAGTATGAAGAAAAAGGGATAAAAATATATCTAAGTCTATTTTATTTTACAAGTTTATTTAAGAAAAATAGTTAGTATATAATTTAATAAAAATGTTTTTATGTGAAAATAAAATAAAATAAACAAAATGCAATATTTATCATGTTTTATATTTCTTATGATTTTTTATGCAAAAGAAAAATATTTAATGAAATAAACAAAAATAAGATAAATGAATGAAAATAAATTGGGCCAGGGGTGTCCTGAGTAATCAGGAGGTAACATTAGGAAAAAAAACAAGCCCAAATGAACAAAAGCCCAGCGGTGCAAAAATGAGAAAATGGCAAAAATGAGAAAATATGCAAAAGGCATGTACCAAGGCTCGAACCCATGACCTTGGCATTCTCAGCGCGCTGCCTTGCCACTGGGGTGGCTGTACATCCGTTAGTTCATATGAAATAAAAAACACATAACACATAACGCCTCCTAGCCCTGTACTTCATCTTCTTCCTCAAGCTAGCCAGAACCTATGTATCTTTCTCATTTCTCCATGAAAATGGTAGTACTTTTTCCCACGATTTCAACCATGTAACTCATATAAACTATCAGTCAAAGATCAAAGCTAATTTCAATGGCCCTGATTTTAAACCTAATTTTTACAGAAATTTGAAATCTAAAATTCTCTATACATAATGAACATAAATGAAATCTATGCACATGGTTGGATTTAGCATAATAATATCTACATTTTCCTTTCACAAATCGAGACCAATGGATGTCTTTATGAAGAGATAGAAGTTAGAGTTCTTACCTCATTCAGCTGAGATCGTGAACGGAGTTTGAGTGAGTTTTATGAAGTCCTGAAGATTCCTTTAGCTTGCCTGAACCTTCCTGAGTGTGTTCCAATCCTTGTCTTGCTTTGAAAGTGCCTGAATCTCTTTATCCAAGTCAACCTGCATGCTTGAAATGAAAAAATGGCAGATGGAGAAGGAGGGGTTACAGTGAAGGGGTGATGGTCTGGAACACTTAGATATGAGGTAGGTTAAGTGTTTGAGTGATTAGAACTTAAAACACACGAGTAGATTTTTGGATTTCTATGCTTGGTCTCAAACTGCAAGTTATGACAGGTTTTTGGTGATAGGGAGTTTTAGAGAGTTTATGGCCTTAAGCAATCGTGTGTTAGGTTGCAATGTGTTTGTGTATAAGTATAGAGAAGGTTTCAAGTCAGCTTCACAACAGATTTCTCAAATGTAGGCTTTTTGCTCTATTGCTTGCCTTTTAAGAAAAGTGAAGAGATAACTTTCCTCATGCTTGTAAAGGCCTTCTTGGAGTATGTACAAGTCCTAGACAATTTGATTTTGGTTTATAGGACTTGTGTGTGCAGATAAAACAGGTCCAATGCTCAAGGAGTTGACAAATGCAAAAGTTATGCTTTTCTAAAATGGCAATGGCAACTTTGTGCCATTTATGGAATTAAAGCTTGGACAAAGACTCTTATGCTTGGATTAAGGCTTTATCAACTGTGTAAGAATTAAATTATGAAGTGAGAAACAAGTTTGAGACCTGTAAAGCAAGGATTAGGCAGCATAGGTTCAGATTTGAATTTTGTTCTTCATGAAATGGCTTAAAATCAAAGTGAAAAATTGCCAACTTCTTCTCTTCGATTCTCTCTACTAAAAAATGATCTCAAGGAGTTCTTGGACATTTTGGAAATCTTCCAATGTGCTCTATAACTCATATTTGAAATGAATTTCAAGATTCCTTTTATAACTAGGTGAAAAATTTCCATGAAGTTAGGTCAAAAACCTGCCTAAATTAGGGCAAATTTTCACTAAGTTATTTTAGTTCATGGGCATGTATTCACAAAATTATATCTTGAGATCCTAGAATCTTTAGGGAAAAATGTGTGAAACAAAGTTTTATATTTCATGGATATATACAACTTTCTTGTTGGGAACTTTCTTTGAATCATCTTGTATCATGGTGAGAATTTGGCTTAAAGTTGAGAAAAAATAAGAAATTTTCTATACTTAGAAAAATTTCTAAGTTAAGAAAATTTCAAATTTCAAAACCAAATCTTCAATCTTTGATTTCTTGATGAACAAGTTTCACATTTTGACATGTTTTTATGAATTGTGATCCTTGACATTTAATTTTGACCAAAAAGTCAAAGTTTGACATCTCGGTATACAGTTGACTTTTGATCAGTTGACTACAAATTTCATCTGTCAATCCAATGAACTTGCAATGTTTTGAACCATGTCATTAGGTCAAGATGATACAATTGAACCCTTGAAATCATGATTCAAACCAATTGGTCATTTTCTAGGTCAAAAATCAGAAATAACCCTTTCCCAGTCAAAACCCTAATTTTGACCATTTTGCCCTTTTGATTATTTGATCAAATTTCTTGAGGAATTGTGGTCCAAACTTGATCAAATGATTCATATGAGTCTAAAATGTTAATCTGGATCAAAAATTATGAAGTTTGACTGTAAATTTGCCATGGTTGACTTTTTCCTCAATATAGCTGATTTTTAGGTCAACTGTCCAAATGACTGATCAAAAATGTGATTCAAGGCTTGAAACTTGACATGAGTAATCTTAGGGGTCCATGATGATACTTTAAAATCATATGAAGTATTGATAGTCCAAAAATACTTGTGCAATTCCAAACCCTAATTTTGGGTCATCAGGGCATGATGAGATGTCTTGAGCTGGTCAAACCCTAATCCAGTCTTGAGTCAAAGAGATCTTGTGAGAAAAGTCTTGATAAATGAGAGGGCAAATTTTGGGGTACAACACATGCCATCGGATCTAACGCTCCATCCATGAGGGACTATGGTGCACGTTCATGTCAACATCACACAGAATCCAATATTGACCAGGCCTGGAGTGCTTTTGGGCTTGAAGATTTCAGATTGACACCCCCCTTTTTGCTAGCATACATGCCCAGTTTGTAGTTTCTTTCTATTTTCTTTTTCTAATTTCTTTAATTGTTTTCTTTATTTGTTTTAATTAATTAACACAAAAAATAATATTTTTTCCATAAAATCAACAAATCATAAAAAATAGCTTTTTTTATAATATTTATTTAATATAATTAGTAAGTTAGGTAAATTTAATTTCTTTTTCATAATTAAATCAAATAGAAAGTAGGTTTTTAATTTTACAATTAACTCTCTTTCCTCAAATAAAAAACCACCAAAAATACACAAAATCTTGTTTTTTTTTTGTAAAATATTTTATTTTATTGAAACTATTTAATTTAGTTTAGATTAGGTTAATTTCAATTTCTTTTTCATAATTAAAAAATAATTAGAATTAGGGTTTTGTTGTACATAATTTAACTAATTCTTTTCTCAAAAAATAACTTAATCATTCTTGTAATTATATTTTAGGGTTCTCAATCTCCCTCGTATTTAATTTACCACGCACACTTTTATTTGTTTTTATTATTATTGTAACTGTTTCGAGATTGTAATAGTTTTCATTAGGGTTTTAAATTTCGCATCTTTTATTTCCCGTCAAGATAATTATGTAACTGTCAAAGCCTTGTAATAGCTAGGTTTATTTTATTGCACTTTTAAATTCCTGCAAATATTTAACTGTCTAGATGTATGCTAATAGGATTGTATGGCAAGATTACTTGAAATTAAAACGGTAGATCACCTAATTTGCAAAGATTAAATATCTGAAACAAATCATATGCACATATTTCACTCCTAGGGTTTACCTCACTTCGGTTGCCTTCGGTAAACAATCATTAAGCATAGGAGATTTTAGTGGTTTCCCTCCAGTCTAAACAGATCAAATTGTCCCATTTGAGTGTTGCCTCAGAAATGTTGCCTCGGAGATGTTGCCTTGGAAAGATCTTAAGACTCTAGGGTTACTACTAAAGTTTTCTAACTATTGCTTTAGCGATTGTACTTGTCCCTTTCGAATGTCCCTTACAACTCCAACGACGGTGCTACCTACTCCTTAATAGTAGGATAGCGCTGTCTAAAGGAAACAAGAACAAACAATCTTTTTTCGAGTAGGTAGAATCTTAAGTACTTGCTCAATAAAAACTTTTCATACAAACACCTTTCAAAACAAATTTTCAAAAAAAAAAACTTCGTCACATCCTTGAGGACTGATACAAGGGTTATCACGAAGTAAAACATTTTCAAGACAAACACACACAAGCAATTTGAAAAATGATCAAGTACCTAAGATCCCGTAGAAAACTACGGATAGAAAGGGTTCTAACACCTTCCCTTTCTATAGTCTACCCCCCGTAATCAGAATATCTCGAAAAAGGTTTTTTCTGTTCTTTTTCCTTTTCAATGATTGGATGAAATAAAAGTTGATGGCGACTCTTGCTTACCGCGACATTTTGTGAACAAAAAACGCAAAATGCAAACCAGTAAAACAGACGGTTCTTCAACCGTATCACACCAGGGTTGGATACTGACATCGTAGTTCATCGTCTGCCGACAAAAGAAGATTGTCCTCCTGTCAAATAAAAGGTTCGTCGTATGAGGCCTGATATGTCTGAGAAGATAAAAGCTGAAGTGATGAAACAATTTGATGCACGGTTCTTAGCTATGACATCTCATCCCCAATGGGTTGCCAATGTGGTGCCAATACCAAAGAAAGACGGAAAAGTTCGCATGTGCGTAGACTATAGGGATCTTAATAGGGAAAGCCCCAAGGATGACTTCCCTCTACCACACATTGACGTCTTGGTCGATAATACTGATCAGCATAAAGTATTCTCTTTCATGGATGGCTTCTCTGGCTATAATCAGATAAGGATGGATCCCGAAGACATGGAGAAGACAACTTTTGTTATGCAATGGGGCACCTTTTTCTACAAGGTCATGCCGTTCGGATTGAAGAATGCAGGGGCAACATATCAAAGGGCTATGGTAGCTTTGTTTCATGATATGATCCATCATGAAATAGAGGTATATATGGATGGTATGATTGCCATATCACAAACTAAAGAGGAAAATCTTGACCACCTGTACAAGCTATTCGAAAGGCTGAAAAAGTACAAGTTGAGGTTGAACCCTAACAAGTGCCCATTTGGAGTACCATCTGGAAAGCTTCTAAGTTTTGTTGTCAGCAATAAAGGCATTAAAGTTGATCCTGCCAAGGTAAAGTCCATCCAAGAAATGCCAGTCCCCCACTCCGAAAAGGAAGTTAGAGGATTCTTGGGTCGTCTCAATTATATCGCCCGCTTCATATCTCACTTGACTGCTACTTGTGATCCAATCTTCAAACTCTTGAAGAAAGATCAAGTAATCAGATGGAATGATGAATGCCAAGCTGCCTTTGACAAAATCAAAGAATATCTATAAGAGCCTCCTATTCTCATGCCTCCAGTTGAAGGAAGACCCTTGATCATGTACTTGACAGTACAAGAGAACTCTATGGGGTGTGTTTTGGGCCAACATGACGAGCCTGGCCGAAAAGAGCATGTTATTTATTACATGAGCAAAAAGTTTACTGACTGTGAAACCAGATATTCATTTCTAGAGAAAACTTGTTGCGCTCTGGCATGGGCTGCTCTCCGGCTAAGACAGTATATGTTGACTCATACCACTCTATTGATTTATAAGATGGACCCAATCAAGTATATCTTCGAGAAACTCGCTCTTTCCGGATGGATAGCCAGATGGAAAATGATTTTGACTGAGTTCGACATTCAATACACAAAACAAAAGGCCATTAAAGGAAGCATACTAGCAGATCATTTGGCCCATCAAGCTGTTGATGATTATCAGTCTATGAACTTTGACTTCCCGGATGAGAACATCATGCTAGTGACCGACTACGCGAAACTTGTACCGTATGAGGACCTGAACAACTATCCTGATGGACTATGGTCTTCGATGGGGCTTCCAATGCTATGGGTAACAAAATCGGTACTGTGATCATATCCCCTGAAGGTTTCCACACTTCTTTCACTGCCAAACTATGCTTCGATTGCACGAACAATATGGCTGAGTACGAAGCGTGCATTTTGGGTCTGAAAGCTGCCATTGACTTGAGGATCAAGCATTTGAATGTATTTGGGGATTCCGCTCTAGTGATTAGCCAAGTAAAAGGAGATTGGTACACTAAGCACCCTAATATCATCCCTTACAAGGAACTTGTGCTATCCCTGATTCTCTACTTCGAAGAAATCACCTTTGAGCACTTCCCTAGGGAGGAAAATTAGTTGGCTGACGCCTTGGCAACCATGTCTTCAATGTTTAAGGTCAGATGGTACAACGAAGCCCCTATGATTACAATTGAGAGATTCGACGAACCTGCACAGTGCTGTGAGCTTGACACTGATACAGAAAAGCCTTGGTATCATGAGATGAAGAGATATCTCGAAGCACAAGAGTACCCTAAGGGGGGCATCCATCAATGACAGAAAGTTCTTACGAAGATTTTCAGCCAAATTCTTCCTAAGTAACAGACTATTATATAAGCGCAACCATGACTCTACTCTACTCCGATGTATGGACAAGAAGGAGGCAGAGGAAATTATGGAAGACATGCACGATGGTCTCTTTGGAACTCACTCTAGTGGACATACGATGGCTAAGAAAATCTTGAGAGCCGGTTACTATTGGTCAACAATGGAGACTGATTGCCATCAACATTCAAGAACTTATCACAAATGCCAAATCTATGCTGACAAGGTCCATGTATCTCTTATCCCTCTGAACGTCATGACTGCTCTGTGGCCATTTGCAATGTGGGGCATTGATATGATTGGAGAAATCAAGCCCACCGCTTCCAATGGACACCGCTTCATTCTTGTCGCTATCGACTATTTCACCAAATGGGTCGAAGCCGCCTCTTTTGCCTCAGTCACAAAGAATGTGGAAGCCAGATTCATCAAACACAACCTCATCTGCCGCTATGGTATCCCCAAAAGGATCATCACTGACAATGGGACTAACCTCAACAATGCTATGATTACTGAGATTTGCACTCAGTTTAAGATCAAGCATCATAATTCTTCTTCATATAGACCTAAAATGAATGGTGCAGTTGAAGCGGCCAACAAAAACATCAAGAAGATTGTGCAGAAAATGGTGGTAACCTATAAGGACTAGAATGAGATGTTACCGTTTGCTCTTCACGGCTACCGCACTTCAGCTAGAACATCAACTGGGGCAACTCCCTTTTCCTTAGTCTATGGAATGGAAGTTGTTTTTCCAGTAGAAGTTCATATTCCCTCACTAAGGATTATGAATGAAGCAGGCCTAGGCGAAGACTAGTGGATTTATACAACGTTGGATCAGCTGAACTTGATCGATGAAAAATGATTGGCTACTATTTGTCATGGTCATACGTACCAAAAATGTATGATCAAGGCTTTCAATAAAAAGATCAAGTCTCGAGTATATCAAGTTGGTGACTTGGTGATAAAGCGCATCATTCTACCACAAGGAGACCCCAGAGGAAAATGGACCCCCACTTATGAAGGTCCATTTGTTGTCAAGAGAGTGTTCTCCGGCGGTGCTATGATGCTGACTACCATGGATGGTGAAGACTTCCCACATCCTATAAACGCGGACATAGTTAAAAAAACACTACACATAAGAGACCCGCTAGGTTGACACACCTAGGAAAAATAAGGGCATCCCGGCAAACCAAAAGGTTTGGGAAAAAAATAGGGATATAGGCAAAAGATTGTACACCCGGCAAGTCGAAAACCCGAAAGGGCGACTTGGGAAAAATTGGGTATCCTGGTGGGCTGAAAACCCGAAAGGGAGGTCCGGGCAAAAGTTAAGGATTAAAAGCGTATGACTATGTCTCGTGGAATCACCACAGTCAACTTTATCACCAAGGTCCGAGTTCAAACGATCCAAGATCAATCCAATCAACTTCTGTCAACGGCAAGGAGCATTCGAAGACATTAAGGCAATAATAGAGTTTAAAAGCAATGAGATCATTTCATATGGCTATTATTTTGTTTTCAGTCTTTGTTTTCCTTTCGACGATTTCCTCTTACTAGGATCTCCGTCTCTTTGTATAAAAACTCCTATTCATGGGCAAAATATCAATACAAATATACTTTGAAGTGCAAACTTTCTGTCTTTGTCTTGAATTCAAATTTGTCCAATGACTAAAATTGAACGAACATATGCATATGAATATAATTAAAACTATTTGGCACATGTGTCTTGCTAAGCAGCAACAAACATCTCTTTAATGTATATGGAATAACCCCACACATTTATTTCATTAGCATTATCCCCACAAAGACGGTTACAATAAACCAATCTTCAACAAAGTTACCCGCAAAGTCTCTTTGCATAGGTTGATCTCCAGCCATAGTCTCAATCTCTTGGAAGCTCTCTCCCCAGCTAAATTGATCCTACAAGAAAAAGCCTTGTGGATCTCTTTCTCAAAAAACTCACCTCATCAGCAGTTCATCAAATATTCATCAACATGGTTTAGGGTTTAAATTCCCCCGACATAGTCTATCTTCCCCAGTTGAGTATATCCCCCCAAGCTAAGTTTGTCTTCCCCGACTGAGTCCACACTCTCCAGCTTGAGTTTGCCTTTCAGACTATTACAAATCTGAGGGCTTTAACCCCTAATCCCAAGTAAAGTCGTCAACAAAACCTTTACTATCTCCAAAAGATACTATGAAACCTGGACCCGACCAGATAATAGTCAACTTCTCAAGTCACTATAAATCCTGGACCCGAACAGATAATATTAAAAACCTTCCAGATACTATGAAACCTGGACCCGACCAGATAATAGTTTAACTCTTCAAGATATAGAAGAACCTGGACTCAACCAGACCAAGGTTTAACTTCTTTTCCCCAGTAGAGTTTACCTTTATCCCAACAAATTACTGTGAAGCCTGGATCCGACCAGATATCAATTTTCAATTTCATCTATTCAAGCAAGTTATTGTAAAGCCTGGGCCTGACAAGATAACAACTAGCTACAATGTCAGCAAGTTACTATGAAGCCTGGACTCGACCAGATAATAGTATAACTGTTCAAAAACTATGAAGCTTGGACCCAACCAGATAGTAGTTACCATTTCAAGTTACTATGAAGCCTGGACCCGACCAGATATTCAATTCAACTTCATCTATTCTAGCAAGTTACTTCAAAGCCTGGAATCCGACCAGATAACAGTTAAACTTCCTTGTCCCCAGAAAGTTGTTGTGAAGCCTGGATCCGACCAGATAACAATTCAACTTTAATAAATCTTCTGCGAAGCCTGGAATCTGACCAGATAACAAATAATTTATTCTTCCCTAGTAAGTTACAGTGAAGCCTGGAATCCAATCAGATGGTATTTGACTTCCTCATCCTCAGCGAGTTGTAAAGCCTGGTTCCAACCAGATAACAGTTGACGTTCAAGACATATTCCCCGGCGGAAGCATTCTTTCAACAAAGTTTGAAGATATGTATACTCTTCATCCCCAACAGCAATCTGGGATTCAAAACTCCTCAGCAGTAGTCAGGGATTTATTTTCCCGGACAATATATTCATCCCACATTACTACATCATAGCACATACATACAAAATGCATTTAGCATAATACCACATTTGGTGAACATCATGCATACATCTGCATTTTACTAACCCTTTTTCCCACAGGTGAAACATCAAGTGTTAGTGTAAATCGACCAAAGATTTGTGTTGATACTTCTTCCAGTGTTTACCAACATTCCTCCAAATGGCATCTATAAGCCCATTCACAATCCATCTTCAAGTTCAAATTTCTGGGCACTCTAGTGTTCAATCATCTTTCACCTTCAAGTCACGAATGGCAGATCCGTCAATCTAACTCTTCAGGTTTAAGAAGATTGAACAAGGGAATTTGTTGTACCCCAAAATTTTCCCTCTCATTTCTCAAGTAATCTCTCACAAGATCTCCTTTGGTTCAAGACTGCACAAGGGTTGATCAGCTCAAGACACTTCCTCAAGCACTGATGACTGAAAATTAGGGTTTGAGATTGCACAAGGACAAATGGACTTTTAATGCCTCATATCACTTTCATTAATCATTTTGGACCCTCAAGATTTCTCATGTCAAGTTTCAAGTCTTGGGTCACATTTTTGCTCAGTCAATTGATCAGTTAACCTAAAATCAGTTGTATTGGAGAAAAAGTCAATTGTGGTTAATTTACAGTCAAAATTCATAATTTTTTATCCATATCAACATTATGAACTCATATATGTCACTTGATCAAGTTTGGATCACAATTCCTCAAGAAATTTGATCAGATCATCAAAAGGGCAAAATGGTCAAAATTAGGGTTTTGATTGAGATGATGCAATTTCTGATTTTTGACCTAGAAAATGATTGTTTGATTTAAGTTATGATCTCAAGATTTCAAATACTTAATTTTTACCTATTGACATGGCTCAAAACATCTGTCAAGATCAATTAATTGACAGATGAATTTCAATCAACTGATCAAAAGTCAATTGTACACTGAAAAGTCAAACTTTGACTTTTTGGTCAAAATCAAGTATCAAAGATCACAATTCATCAAAACATGTCAAAATATTAAACTTGTTCATCAAGAAATCAAAAATTCAAGATTTCATTTTGAAAAGTCAAAATTTCTAAACTTAGAAATTTTTCTAAGTGTTTGAAAATTCATATTTTTTTCACAACTTTGAGCCAAATTTTCACCATGATGCAAGATGATTCAAAGGAAACTTCAAACATGAAAGTTGTAGATCTCAATAAGACATAAAACATTGTATAGCACAACTTCTCCTAGAAATTCATGGATTTCAAGTTATGATTTTGTGAATACATGTTCGTGAAACTTGGAAACTTAGTGAAATTTTGCCTTAGTTTAGGCAGGATTTTGACCTAACTTCATGGAAATTTTTCACATAGTTACAAGATGAATTTTAAAAAATATCCAACATAGAGGTTGTAGAGGATGTTACAATCTTTCAAAAATGTCAAACAACTCATTGAGATCATACTTGAGCAAGGAGAGTCGAAGGCAAGAAGTTAGGGTTTTCAAACTTGAATTACAAGTCATTTCTTGATGAACACATGAACCAAATCCATGTTAGGTTGTATAATCTTTGCTTTGCATGTCTCAAACTTAATTTTCACTCCATAATTAATGTTTTGCACAGCTGCTAGAAGCTTTAATACAAGCATTCAATGCATTGCCCATGCTTAATACCATTTTAGGAAGAAAGGCAACATTGCCATTTTGGAAAAGTGGCTTTATGCACAAAGTCCACTCTTCTTGAGCCTCTAAATTATTTTTCTGAACACACACAACATGTATTCTCAGAAGCAACATGTTTAAAGCTTGTAACCACTCTAGATAGCTTTGTACTTGTGCATTGGAACCACATTTCTCAAGCTTTCTTCAAAATCAAGCAAAAAGCCACAAACATGTGATTTCAAATTCTGATCAAGGACAAGCCTCAAAACTTGTTGCTTATAAATAGAGGCACTATTTGTGAGCTAGAGGACGAGCATTAAGACCCTGAAATACTCCCAAACTCCCTCAAGTTAGAAATTTCCCAAAAACTCCATTGTTACACAACTTCTGACCTTGAACTCCAAACACATATTTTCCTCGTGCGCTTTTTGGCCTTTTAGTTCCTAAAGCTTCTTTACATCAAATATAAACCATCCCATACCCTGTTACATGACTGTAACATCATCTTCATCAACTTCCATAACCAAAAACAGAGCATTGCACATTGACTTCTCCAAACCATTCCAGCCATCCATTGCTCAAGCTAACCATTGCATTAGCTTCCTGGGAACTTGAGGAAGCTAACCTGTTCATTGCAGCACCTTGAATCAAGCTCAAACTCATTTCAAGATTTCCATTTTTGAGGTATATTTTTTGAACTTCCATCTTCTCATTTAGGCATTGTTAGGCTTGCATTTGTGAAGATAAAATATAGACATCATTGCCCTGATGCTGTACAGGTCCATAGATTTCATTTATATTGATTGAGCTAGGAGAATTTTAGGATTGAACCTCTGAAAATAATTAGGTCAGAATTTGGTACTTTCAAAAATTCTCATTCATCTTTGATTTATAGCTTATGATATTTATATGGTTGGATTCGTATGGAAAAATGGAGCAACTTTCATGTTTGCATATTTCATTTTTGTTGAGAAATGGTGAAGTTACAGGTGTTTTGGCTGGAGGTTGAAGATGAAGTTTCATTTCTGGAACTTGTTTTGTGTTATATGTTTATTATTTCACCAATGTTAGCGGATGTATAGCCACCTCAGTGGTAAAGCGCGCGCCTGTTAACCTTAGGGACCTGAGTTTGAGCCCCAGTGGTACCCTTTTGCTCTTTTTTTACATTTTTCTCTTCTTTTTTTTCCAGCAAGCAGGCGCATGGGCCTCAAACCTTTAGGCTTTGTTTTTTTTGCTAGCTTCTGACCCCCTGCCTACTTTTGCACCCCTGGCCCAACTTTTATTTATTTCATTTTCATTTATTTATTTTCTTATTTTATTTTAATTTCATTTCATATTTTCTTCATTATTTTTATTATTATTATTATTATTATTATTATTATTATTATTAATGAAAAAATATAAAAATATTTTTATTTATTATTTACACTTATTTATTTCATTTTCTTTATAAAGACAAAAAGATTAAAAAAACATTTTCTTAAACAAATTAATTTCTTTTTTTAAATAATTAATATTTAGACTTAGGTTTAATTATTATTTTATTTTCTTAATTAAAATTAACTTAGAATTTAGGTTTCTTTTGATTATTTAATTTTCATTTTATTTTTATTAACTTAAAACCTTTTTCATAAAAAACCCTAAAAAAACTTTTTTAACTTAATTTCTTTTCTTAATTAGTTTAAGTTTAATTTTGTTTAATTTTAATTAATCATCTCTCTTAATTAGGTTAAAACCCTTTTCATGAAAACTAAACAAAATCATTTCTTTTTCCATTTGCATTTGTACATTATTTATTCAATTCTTGTACATTTATTTAATATGGTTGTAATAGATAATTTGGTTTAATTTTCTTGAAAATCCCCATTTGCAAATTTGTATACCCCATCCCCTAATGATTTAATAGCGTAGTAATTTTAATTTCCGCAATTTATTGCTTTATATAAATACTAGTAAACTAGGGTTTGTATGGAAAGACTAAAACCAACAAATAGCAAACCCTAATTCAAGATAAACAAGCATGTAAATCAACACACTTGCACACTTCTACCCTTAGGGTAATTCCACTTTGTTGCCTTACAAAAAATGACCATGTTATGCATGTGGGATATCTTAGCAAACAGAAAATAAGAATACAAGATCATAGTCCCTCGATGACGCATCAAATGTTGCCTTTCAAAATGGTCTTAGTCCCTCAAAGAGAATTGCTAAGATATCTCACAACATTGCTATCTTGGATATACAATGACCCACGCCCGTCCCTTTTATATCCAAAGATAAGGCTTCTTACCAAATCAATGGTAATATAGCAATATCAAAAGAAAGGAAGAAATGAACTAAGACTTTTGAGTAGGTAGATTTTTCCTAGTTGCTTGCTCAATTGCAAATAAAAACATCCTTGCATATTTTCAAAACAATCATCAACACTTTCAAAACACTTTCAAAACCTTTTCCAAACATGAAGTATTTTCAAAAGCCCAACACTTTGTATACGTTCTTACGAACGAAAACTATTACAAAGTTTGCCTAAATGATGACGCCTTTTCAAAATACTTTCAAAAACCACACAAAGCACATTTTCAAACAAAAGCAAGTGATCTAGAAAGCAATTAAGATCTCATAGATAATTATGGATGAAAAGGGTGCTAACACCTTCCCTTTTTGTAATATACCCCCTGAACTCAAGAAATAATCTCAAAGGTCTTTCCTGTTCTTTTTAGCCTTTCCTTTTGGATAAAAGAAAAGTTGATGGCGACTCTTACTAACCGCAACATTTGCGATAAAACACAAAACACCTAAGTCGGTTCTCCCACCATATCACACCCGGCATGTCTTTGTATGACCAAGCGGAGATCTCAACATATTCATGCAGCATTTGGATTAACCTGCTCTTGACACTGCCCTCTAAGTTGGCACCTATCTTGACCTCTTTCTTATATGTCTCAGTTCCCAGGTTTACCATCTCCACTGGCTCTTCATGGGGTTGGATAGTCTTCTCTTACTGTATCAAAAGTTTGGCAAGTATCTAGGTATTTCACAATCTTCCTCACCTTCGTCTTCGGCTTGGTAGATTGGATTCTTAAAGTCATATAAAGCAATAGAAGAATTGTCATCGGCGAGATCCAGAGTGGATGAGGATCTGCAATGTAGTGCATGGGTGTGTGCGAGAACACATAGCTATTTGAAAGAAAATGCAATAAGATAAGGAGAAAGACAGAGATCACAAAAATTGTATGCAAAATGTCCAATGTTTTTATTGAAATGAGCAAATGTTTATGGATCAATCAACCCTTAACAAATGAACCATTATGCCCCGGGTAAGGCACAAGGTTTTAACAGCCATTGTTCAAATTTTACATAAACAACACTTTTTTAAACAATAAAAATAGGAAAATAGCCATTACTCATGGATGAAAGAGATAGGGAACACGTCTTCCGCTCTCCAATTATCTAGTCTGTTACCAATAGTAGGGAAAAATCCAGTTGTTGAAGTCGCAATCACTGTCACCATCCTCTATGGCATTAACCATGTTGTTGCTGATGCGGGATAGAGGTCTCCCAGCACGAGCGCGTCGAACATCCTTCTGACCTTCGGCAGTGAAACTCAAACCAAACTTGTTAGATTTATAAGGGATGTATGGAAGCTGGTGCAAAGTGGAGGTGATAGCACCTGCCCCATTGATCCAAGAGTGTCCTAATAAACAAGAGTAAGCAGGTCGAATATCCATAACATAGAAAGTGGACTCAAAAATCTGTGAACCCACCTTAATCAGGAGATCTACCTCTCCATGTACCATTCTCTTTGATCTGTCAAAATTTTGAACTATGATATTGTTGGGCTTCAACACCAACCCTTTACAATCTAAACGGTCGAGAGCACCTTTCGGAAGGACATTCAAAGACGACCTTGTGTCACTCAATGGATACGTATAGAGCCCTATTGTGATTCCTCCCTTCCGGAGTCAAGTCAGCATCGGTTAAACCCAAACCATCGTTAGTTGTTAGACTAGCCACATAACTTCCAAAGTGGTTTGTCAAAATCTTATATGGTACATGAGAAGTATTTAGGAATTTCACTAAAGCCTTCGCATGAGCCTCTAAACACAACAGTAGTGACAACATAGATATTTTGGATGGGGTTTGCCTCAGCTGTTCGACAATCTTGTAATCACTCCTACGGATGATCTTTAACACTTCTTCCAAGTCTTATTCGGAGGTATCCTTGACAGGAGTTTCTTTTCGCGTCTCTGTTCGTGCCGGCTTTATCACTGGTTCTTTACCTCAAGCCCCAACAGTTGTCTTAGCAATAGTGATTTGAACTGGCCGAGAGATTTCCGAAGAGAAAACCCTTCCACTTCTTGTAACTTTACTGGTCCCCGAAATATTGATAATATTGGGATTAACTTCTTCTTTTTCTTTATCTGATAACTCCTGTTTGACTCCATGATAATAGACGTCATATCCGTAGTGCCAAGGAATTGCTTTATCTGAGGAATATAGGATCGGCCCGGGCGTTGTAATGACCAGCAGAGCAGCTTTCGAATTGGCGGTAATCCTTATAGGACCTTTATAAGGCATCCTAAATGGAGTACCAGAGATAACAGATAAATCTTGATAGAAATTGTTGGTGGATGGAACTTTTTCAATTAAAATAATGTGCTCATTCAGCAAACGTTGAACACCCCTCTTCAATAACCCGCAACCATTGGGTTCAACCGCCCAACAATAACAACCTTCAATACAACCTGGAAATAAACCAGCTTGTAACAAATTCCTCTTGATCTTAGAAAGAGGACTAACCACGTCATCTACAGAAGTAACATACAGAATATCTTCAACAACACTTATGCCTTTATCATGCTTGGGCATAGGTGTTGTGATTACATTTGGGGTCTCTGGAGGATCGATATAATATCCTTGTTGTCAATCATATCCTGGATCTTATTCTTTAAGGCCCAACAATTATCGGTGTCATGACCAGGACTGTTGGAGTGGAAAGCACACTTTGCATTTAGATTGTACTTAGGGGAAACGGTGTTGGGATTCTGAGGAGGATCCTGTAGAAAAACGAGTTCATCTTTAAATACGTGTTGCAGTGCTTGAGACAGAGGTGTGATCGGTGGATCTGGAACTGACTGTTTAAAGCTGGTTTCGCGAAATGTCGCGGAAGCAAGAGTCGCCATCGTCTTTTATTTTCTCCAAATGGAAAGGACAAAAGCACAGAAAAATTCCTTATAGAGATTGCTCTCGGTTCGGGAGGTAGATTTATAGAAAGGGAAGGTGTTAGCACCCTTTCTATCCATGGTTATCCATGGGCTCTTAGATACTTGCTCATTTGTGTTTTCAAAATTGTTTGTTTGCTTTTCAACTGTGGGTTTTAAAAAAGGTTTCTTTGAAAATTTCAGTTCGACTCTTGTATCAGTCCTCAAGAGTGTTTGAAAAGTTGCTTTTGAAAGCTTTTTGAAAGGTGTCGGTGTGAAAAGAAGTTTTTGATTTGTTTTGAAATTAGAGCAAGTATCTACGAGTCATCTACCTACCCTAAGGAATTCGTCTGTGTAAATGTCCTTAAAGTAGTGCCATCCCACCATTGAGAGGTAGGTAGCACCACCGTTGGAGGTGTTCGGGTCAATTCGAAGGTTCGGGACATTGTGGTCACCAGAGCAATAGGAAGACACCTTAGAAGCTACCCTCATGCCATGTTCATGGACATGAGGACTTACTAAAACGTCCTCTATTCGACGACCACCTTTCGAGGGGCAAGGCAACAGTGAGGCGTACCCTAGGGGTGGCGTGTGAATTGTGTGTCATTTTCATTTATGTTTATCTTATTCATGCATTGAGTGTTCTACACTTTGATTTTATTATTTGCCATTCATTCTTTCATGCAATAGTTAGCAGTTAAAGGTTGCGGGAATATGAAAGTCCTACACTATTACAAAGGCGCGGGTCCACATCGCCAAATCAAACCAGGACCCGATTTGAATAAAAAATAATGCGGAAGAATAAATATCCTAATTAATCTATTACATGGCTTTGGGATAAATACATTATATTCACAAAAAGAAATAAAAGTAAAATGCGAGAAGAAGTAAAGTCGGGAATGCGAGGGCGTTGGACCCTTTTAAGGAAATTAAATTACAATTAATAAATTAATTAAGTTAAATGAGAAAAGGAAATTATTTTTGAGTTTTTTGTATTTATGGATTTTAATAAGAAAATTAAATTGGAATTAAAAAGAAAAGTTAATTAAACCTAATTCTAAACTGTTTTTAATTTATTAAGAAAATGTTTAAATTAGACCTAGTTTAAATTAATTATTTAATGGCAAATTTATTTACAAAAATAATTAATATTTAATAATGGCAAAGGAAAAGAAAAAAGGATAAACGTATTTAAAACCCTAATTCTACATTTTTTAGTTTATTAAGAAAAAGATTAGAATTAAACCTAGAATTAAAAACTAAATTAATTAATAAAGTTTATTTACAAAAAAACATTTAAATAAAATATATTTATATTTTTGGTCTTTCTGATTTTTTATTATTTTTATTATATTATAAAAAATTAATTTGGAGGAATTAAATGAAAACAAATAAATTAAAACCAATAAATTAAAAAAAGAGTGAAAGAGAGAAATGCAAACAGGAGGGGGTTTGTTGACCCAATGGAGGTGTTATTGTAGCAATCTTGGCCCACTAGATCCAAAGCCTGTTGACTTTTTCCAGCACGTGTATGGCATGGCTGACTAGTGTCCATGGTGATCTGCAGATCTTGACCTTTGGATTGGGGTTATGGGACGCGTGGCCAGCTTGAGCGCAGAGTGCATGGTGGATCAATGAAGGGGCCAACGTACCTGATCATGTTACAAAGAAAATCATAAGGAAATAAGGGGGACCTGGGAATCGAACCCAGGTCCCAAAGCTTGCAAATATTCCCTCCTACCAACTGAGCCAGCATGTTTATTCGTATACATAATAGAATAGAATTAATATGAAAGAGAAAAAATCATTAGTGACATTTGATGAAAACGCGCGCCAATTGTTTGAATCTACCAACCATAGGATGACACACAACCTTCTTCTTCGTTTCCTTGCTTTTTTGCCTGAAAAATAAAACAAGATTGCGGGGGTTTTAAACCCCCACTACATGATACATAAAAAAATAGCGAATAGAACCCTATTGTTCATAAATTGAGCGCGAGTATGCCATTTGAATCGTTATGAGCTTCTGATTCTAACGACATAGGTCTTGTTGGCTGATTTTTCCCCAAGCGCAAAGCCCTAATTTTTGACCTCTGAAACCCTAAAGAGCTTCCATGGCAACTTCCTATTCAGACCACCATTCTCCAATTGAATCACATCATTAGCTTTAGAATCATCACATTAGTATAGTTCAAACATTGAAATGCATGAAAAGTATGTATAAATTCAAACACGAATGTGCAATTTTTAGAAGAAAGTCAAGTTCCCATCTACCAATTCTTTGAGTATGGAAGTGTGATTCTGATTGGAAACGATTCCTGGCAACCTTGGAAAGCTTTTGGGATAGTTCTTTCGCCTTGAAACTCCCTGCAATATCGTTTTCAGTTTTGAAAAATTTGATGAAAAATGCAAAGTTGGTTTTGGTTCTTAGGCACAGCCTTCTGGTCCTTGGCATTAGGGTTATGATCTAGTATGTATATGGAACGAATTAGGTTTACAAAGCAAGCCCAAAAACCCTTGTAATCATGAATCAAATATTTGATTTTTAATGGCATCTTTTCAAATCTTTTCCATGTGCTTTTGATACCAATCATGGCCAAACCTTTCCAAATTGGGTGTGCACGAATCTTGAGGTTTTATTGGGGAGAATATGCTGCAAAAAAGGATTAAAAAAACATGGTTTTCTATTTTTGTCATATTTTATTTCATTAAATGAATTAATAGTGATTAAAAATTCAAATAAATAATAAAAAATGATGAAATAATTCCCCTTTGGGCCAGATGGTCGTGCATAACCTTTGGATGATGATTCTTGGAAGAAAATCTGGCCCATTATCAATTTTGAAGCATTTGAAGCAAAGTTGACTTTTCAAAATTCCCAAAAATTTCCCAACTTCCACAAGGCATATCTTGCTCAATTTTTAAGCTTTGATCATGTTCTTGGACATTTTGGAAAGGTCTTGAAGTCCTCTAACCAATGCCTTTGGTCCCATATCATTTTGATTTACCAATCTCAAGTTATGGTCTTTGACTTAAAGTCCCTTTTTGTTGACTTTTGAAAATGACCTATAATGTTGAAATTGATAACTTTTTGTGGGAGCATTTCTTGGACTTGAAGTGTGAAGAGGAGTTGTAGGAAATGTCTTTCTATTCAAAATGAGCTTTGGATGGAATTTTTCTGATAAACCATGTGGAAGTTATGCCTTAGTCAAGTTACAGTTGACTTTTTCAACTGTCCAAATATAGAAACTTTTGCATCTTGAGATTTTTTGAGCCATGCCTTGAAAATCATGATCAAGAATTGATCAAATGATGTTTGTGGCTTCAAAATAAGATGTTGATCAAAAATTTGGACTTTTGACTGTCAAATGACCATGTTACCCCTGCAGTTGACTGTTGAGCAATTAGGGTTTTTGACTGTGCAATTTTGTGCTATAAGTCTTGAAACTTGGCATGTGGATGCTTGACCATGTTTGTAGGCATGTGGGACTTGGTTGGACCCTTGGAACCTTCAAATTCTTTGCCAGAACCAAAACCCTAGTTTTTGACTGTTGGGAGGCCCTTGAACTGTGCAACCCTTGGGAGATTTTGAAGCATGCTCTTTGCAAATTTTGAAGAATATGGGAGGGCAAATTTTGGGGTACAACAGTTGCCCCTGTTCAATCTTCTTAGACCTGAGGATGCAGATTGGCTGACGTGCCTTTCGTAATCCGAAGGTGGAAGATGATTGAACACTAGAGTGCCCAGAAATTTGCGCTCACATGTTAGCAGTGTGATAGTGGGAATGGGCTTATAGATGCCATTTGGAGATTGATGGATAGGAGGATGGGCTTATAGATGCCATCTGGATGTCGATCGCATAAGAGATTCCTTAGCAAGGACTTGCGTACCTGAAAAAGAAAGATGATTACCTGACCTGTTACAGGAGCTGGTCTTCAAACTCTTTGTATAGATGCGTCCTGACTGGTTACAGGAATTGAATCTGGAGCTTCAAAAGGTGATGAATGAACCAGGGATGGTTACTACCTCAACGGGACGGTGAGAGAATCTTGGACGATTACTACCTCAACAGTAGCGCTGAGAGAACCTGGGGCGATTACTACCTCAACAATAGCGCTGAGAGAATCTGGGCGACTTCAACCTCAACAGTAACGTTGAGAGAATCATAGGCGACTTCAACCTCAACAGTAATGTTGAGAGAATCATAGGCGACTTCAACCTCAACAGTAACGATGAGAGAACCTGGGGCGATTACTACCTCAACAGTAACGATGAGAGAATCTGGGGCGATTACTACCTCAACAGTAACGCTGAGAGAATCATAGGCGACTTCAACCTCAACAGTAACGCTGAGAGAATCTTGGGCGACTTCAACCTCAACAGTAACACTGAGAGAATCATAGGCGACTTCAACCTCAATAGTAACGCTGAGAGAATCTTGGGCGATTACTACCTCAACAGTAACGATGAGAGAACCTGGGGCGATTACTACCTCAACAGTAACGATGAGAGAATCTGGGGCGATTACTACCTCAACAGTAACGATGAGATAATCTTGGATGTCTTCTACTAAGTCTTCAACAGAAAAATCTTTAGGAATCGATTTAACTAGACCAGAGAAGGCCTTTGACCGGATAATAATCAGAAAAATCTTTAGGAATCGATTTAACTGAACCGGACAAGGTCTTGGAGTCTTCAACTGAGTCTTCAACAGAAAAATCTTTAGGAATCGATTTAACTAGACCAGAGAAGGCCTTTGACTGGATAATAATCAGAAAAATCTTTAGGAGTCGATTTAACTGAACCAGACAAGGTCTTTGAGTCTTCAACTGAGTCTTCAACAGAAAAATCTTTAGGAATCGATTTAACTAGACCAGAGAAGGCCTTTGACTGGATAATAATCAGAAAAATCTTTAGGAGTCGATTTAATTGAACCAGACAAGGTCTTGGAGTCTTCAACTGAGTCTTCAACAGAAAAATCTTTAGGAATCGATTTAACTAGACCAGAGAAGGCCTTTGACTGGATAATAATCAGAAAAATCTTTAGGAGTCGATTTAACTGAACCAGACAAGGTCTTGGACGTAGCTGAGAACTTAACTGGGTCTTTCCTGAAAGGTAAAGGTCAGTCATATGCAATGCATGATATGGATCAAGCTATGATGTTCTCAATATGAAGGAGATCGTATGTTCATGATGCATATATGCACGCTATAATGTATGGAAATGTGATGTTTATGAATGTATGTTTTTGTCTAGGAAAGTAAATCTTTGACGGGTGCCGGGAAGTCGCATCCTGGGCTGATGTTGGAGAATAGTGCTTTGTTGTTTCCGCTGGGGGAGGTAGTTGCAAGAATACCGGTAGGAGAAGATAACTCCGTTGGGGAATAAACTTGGCGAATGGATTACTCTGCAGGGAGAAAATTACTATAGCGATCTTGCTGAGGAACAATGTTCTGTGGGGAGAGAGGTACTTTGCTGGGATATTGATGGTAACTTCGCTGGGGATACCGTTGTTATGTTGGAAGTGTTAATAGACTTCGCTGGGGGTAAGAAGACTTCGCCGAGGACGATCTTTCCGTGGCTTTTGGCTGAGGATAACCCAGTTATATCCTGGTAAGGAAATAACCTTTGAATAAAGTCGGGGACGCGTTCGTGCTCTGTAGGGGATAAGCTTCCAGAATCTACTGGGGATAAGCTTACTGCTGGGGAGATGATTCAACTCTCCTGGGGAAATCTTTGAATTGGACTCTCCTGGGGAGATTTTTGAATTGTTCTTTTCGTAAGTTGAAAGAGGGAACCTGTGTAGGGTTACTTTGAGGTCGAGCTCGTGTGAAGCTGCATTTGGAATTGAAGGAAACCTGTGTAGGGTTTATTGATAGTGGGTTCGTGTAAAACCGCATCTTTGGAGGGAGGAAACCTGTGTGGGGTTTACTGACAATGAATCCGTGTAAGACTTCTGGAGGAACCGGGGTAAGGTTACTTCGGGATAAGTCTGTGTAAGACTTCTTGATGAACCGGGGTAAGGTTATCTTGATATAAGCCCGTGTAAGACTTCGGGAGGAACTGGGGTAAGGTTACTGCAGGGAAAGTTCGTGTAAAACTTCTTGATGAACCGGGGTAAGGTTATCTTGAGATAAGTCCGTGTGAGACTTCTGGAGGAACCGGGGTAAGGTTACCTGCAGGGTAAGTTCGTGTAAAACTTTGGGAGGAACCGGTGTAGGGTTACCATGAGATAAGTCCGTGTAAGACTTTAGGAGGAACTGGGGTGAGGTTACCTTGAGATAAGTCCGTGTAAGACTTCTGGAGGAACCAGGGTAAGGTTACTGCAGGGCAAGTTCGTGTAAAAATTCTGGATGAACCGGGGTAAGGTCATCTTTAAATCCGTGTAAGATTTCGGGAGGAACCGGTGTAGGGTTACCATGAGATAAGTTCGTGTAAAACTTCTTGATGAACCGGGGTAAGGTCATCTTGAGATAGGTCTGTGTAAGACTTTAGGGGGAACCGGTGTAGGGTTACCATGAGATAAGTCCGTGTGAGACTTTGGGAGGAACCGGTGTAGGGTTTCCTGGGATGGGTCCGTGTAAGACTTCATTTGAGAAGGAGAAGGAGCCGGCGTAGGGTTGCCTGATGATGATCAAGTGTAAAACTTCATCTGAAAGAAAAGGAACCGGTGTAGGGTTGCCTGATGATGGTCAAGTGGATGATTGTCCTATTTGGTTTCGGATATTAACCCACGATCAGTCGTCTACTGAATTTTCTTGGTTTGTTACCAATGTTGATCTGGAATTTGTAAAGGTAGATGGTAATCATCTTTATATTGACCTTTCCTTGGTACTTTGGTTGACAGAGCAACTGGATCGCCTGGACGACTCACTATTGCCCCTGTTTCTGAGGTGAGAGGAGAGGATACCTTGTGGAGGTGCTTGATGACTGCCAATTGACAAGTCTTCCTTTTGGTAGGCAAGTGACGAGACGCCGGGACATAGTCGTACGCTTTTGATCCCTAACTTTTGCCTGGACCGCCCTTTCGGGTTTTCAGTCCACCGGGATACCCATTTTTGCCCAAGCCGCCTTTTCAGGTTTTCGACTTGCCGGGTGTACTGGTTCTTTTCATTTCATCCCTTATTTTTGCCCGAACCCTTTTGGTTCACCGGGAAGCCCTTATTTTTTCCCAGGTGTGTCAACCTAGCGGGTCTTTGATTATGCGTAGTACTTTTTTCGACCATGTCCATGCTCTCAGGATGTAGGGAGTTGCCCCTGTCATTAGATATTGCGTTGCCGTACCACTAGAAGATGTCTGATCAGGCAAGATTCGTTGTTGGAGTGCCCCAAGTGTCTCGGGCGGAGATTTTCCCCCAGGCTGGTTGGCCTTTTGAGAGATTCTCCAAATCTTGGTTGGACTGCCCCAGATGATGGACACTGATCATGCCATGCCCCTTGATTGGAAGTGTTTCTTCCACTGGAGGTGACCTCTTGTTGAGAAGACCTTTGTTCATAAGATATTCGTCGTGCGAATTTCTCTATTGTTCAAACAGGTGGTCATATGCAAACAATATTATTTTAAGAATGCAAAAGCTTATGTCTGTCTTGAATTTTGAAAATGCTTTTTTTTTTTTTGTAAAACAAGTGAAACTTTTTGTAGACTGTAATGTCAACTCAAGATTTTACAGCAAGCCTTCAGGAGTCAGGATACCTTCGTAACAGTATGCTTTCGAACTAACCCATGCTTCAGCTTGGACTTTTAAGGGTTATAACGTGGCCTGGTTCACGGTTTAAGAAACAAAGGATAAAGGCTCAAATTATTTGAACCCACCCGCTCTTCGTGATGTTCTTCAAACCTAAGCTCAGTTGATCGTGCGTTAGACCTTATTTGAGTTTTTGTCCTGACGTTCCAATGACGGTTCAAATATCGATGATTTATTCTGAATAGGCAGTCATTCTTTGTTTTTGTTAAGGGTTTGTATGACCTCTTTCTTTTTTTTTTTTTGATTTCATTATCCCTGTTTTTTGCCTGAACTGTTTCTTTTTGGAATTACAGTCAGCGGGATGCCCCAGTTTTGTAAGTCTCCTTCGTAGGTTTTGACTTAAGGGGTTTTTATTTTGAGAAGTAATGTCTGCCTGTCTGTACGATTGTTCATCACTGTCTTTTGTTTTGTAAGGACTTCTTTGGTGCCGTTCGTTGTGCACCTAGATCAACTGAGAGAACTACCCTGCCCCAGGTTATGATTAAGGGTTTTAATTTCGAAAAGAAAAACTCCTACTTCCTTGGCTCAGAGGGGTTGACGAGGGATTATCATCCTTATTACTCCAGTGTTTAGGGATTGAAACAATGCATGTACCTCATCAGCGGGGTCTGTTCAAAAGCATACTGTAGATTGCGGTATCATTTTCGTCATCCTCCCTCAAGAGGCTTAGAATTTTCAATCAATAGTTGATCATCACAAAAATATGAAAACAGTTTTAAGCACAGTAAACATAATTAAATCAAGACAGACATGTGTAATGCATTCATGAAATAAAAGAGTTTAATCATGGTGATTGTTTGTTTGAACAAGAAAAGAAAAATACAACTTGAATTCAAATGAACAAGAATCTCTCAATCTTAGCCATGTTTTGGCAAGGGAGCAGTGATCACGTTGGGAGTCTCGGTAGGCTCGAACTCGATCTCTTTAGCATCGATCATGTTCTGAATCTTATACTTCAGCGCCCAACAGTCCTCAGTATCGTGCCCCTGGCTATCAGAATGATAAGCACACCTCGCTTCTGAGTTGTAGTTTGGAGAGGAGGTCTTGGGATTTGCAGGAGGGTTGATCACCGCAATCAGATTCATCTTTAACATGTGCTGCATAGCTTGTGACCATGACATGTTAATGTTGGAGAATTGTCTTTTAGGCTCGTCCGGCCTTCGCTGATTTCCCTTTTGTGGTTGTCGGCGTGGTGCAGAACCAGAGATCATGACTGCCCCTGCATGTTGGTCATGGAGACTCTTCTGACTGTATGCAGCATTAGCCTCTTTCTTCCCCATGTAAGGCTTTTTCTGAGTATCCGAAGGTGCGGCCTCTTGAATTTTCCCATTTTTTATGCCAGCTTCAATTCTTTCCCCAGTCAGAATGAGGTCGGTAAACCCTGCAGATGAGTTACCAATAAGATGATTGAAGAACGGCCCGGATAAGGTCCCCAAGAACATGTCGACAAGTTCCCGGTCAGTCAAGGGTGGCTGTACCCTTCCAGCTAGGTCTCTCCATTTCTGCGCATACTCTTTGAAACCTTCGCCTGCACCCATAGACATTCCCTGAAGCTGAGTGCGCGTGGGAGCAAGGTCGGCATTGTACTGGTAATGCTTGTAGAATGCAGTGGACAAGTCTTCCCAGCTGCGGATGTTGGCTCCATTCAGTTGACAGAACCAGTCGAGTTGAGTTCCCGACAGACTGTCCTGAAAGAAATGGATCCACAAATTCTTGTCAACCGTGTAGGGCTAGATCCTCCTTGTGTAAGACCTGAGATGCAATTTAGGACAGGATTCCCCGTCGTATTTAGCAAAAGCAGGTGCCTTGAATTTGTGTGGGATTACTACCCCAAAAGACAGACCTAGATCTTCGAAGTCCAGGCCGGGCACTTTCTGTATCTCCATAGCACTTAGCCTGTCTTCTAACTGCTTGTACTTGTCCTCAGCAGGAGGGTATTGCTCATCATTAATATCAGCCTCGTTGTCGGAGACCACTGGACTAATAACCTCTCTCCCTTGGGGACTGTCTTTCCCAGCAGATGAAACAGCTTGATCAGCATCATTATGTGGTCCATTCCCAGATTTGCGTCTAGTGTTGAACAGCACAGTCCTCTTCTTCTTCTTTTTCAAGAGCAGGGTCTTCAGATCTTGTTGCCCCTGGGCCAAATTCATGATCAGCTCTTGGAACTGGGCGTTCTGAGCCTGGAGAGCCTTGATGGATTGTTCGTTGGATGGTGCAGAAGACATGATGATGCTGAAATAAACAGCAGAGAAGGTAAGTGGCCTGTAAAGAAAGGGTACCTGTGATGCAATGATATGTATGGATATATATGCAATGTTTTCAAGGATCTCGCGGGGTAAACGAGAAAATTGTTAGCATTTGAATTTGGGTAGCTTGATTGAAGGAACCGCATATTGTTGTGAATCCTTCTTCAGGGGTCAAAGGCTCACCATATCGAGTGGGTCATAGCCCCTGACAACCTTGGCTAGAGGAAAATAAATCCCCTTTGCCCCTTGCTAGACATTTTGATTCATCATGACCTGCATCACAAGCCCTTGAGATCCTTGAAATGGGTTAGTCCTTATGTAGGATGTATGCAATGGTATGATGACATGATGTTATGCCATGCATGGAGTAATGTAGGTAAACCCTGTAATGAGTCCTAATTAAGGACTATAAACAAAACCTGCAACAAACTCATGGGTCAGACAACAAGCATGCAAGTAGTCAAGTATTAGGGCACACAAGTCACACAGAGAGCCCTTAGAGTTTAGGCCAGCATGGGGTTTGGGTATTACCCTTTTTCAGTTGGTTGGTTCATACCTGTCCTAATCAAAAGTAACCGGGTTCTAGAGGATCCCAATATCATTGACTACCCTCAATCGGTCATAACTCCAGCATCGCAATCTTTTCTTGCGGCCAGAACCATCACGAGAGTTTAGCCTCAATGGGCGTAGCATACTGCTACTGTTCTATAGGCCAAGTTGGGTCATTTAAGGTTCTAAGGTCGGTTGGTGCTTAATGACTCCTCAGAAGACCCATATTCTCCTCGTTGCAACACAAGGGATATCGGTACAGACCAAGGTGCCACACCAACGTAGCCACTGCTTCACCCATGTCGGTCTACGCCGGACAGGTCCCTCACAGCTTATGCTACCTAAACAGGGTATCCCCAGATCCGGGTTAGGATCTATGTAACTCCCATGCAACCCACAATTTTAAAGCAAACAAGTCAATACAATTGAAAACACAGTTATGAACTATCCTAAGGTACACCTCACTTTAAAATCTCCCCAGCAGAGTCGCCAGTTCTGTGATCGGTGGATCTGGAACTGACTGTTTAAAGCTGGTTTCACAAAATGTCGCGGAAGCAAGAGTCGCCACCGTCTTTTATTTTCTCCAAATGGAAAGGACAAAAGCACAGAAAAATTCCTTATAGAGATTGCTCTCGGTTCGGGAGGTAGATTTATAGAAAGGGAAGGTGTTAGCACCCTTTCTATCCATGGTTATCCATGGGCTCTTAGATACTTGCTCATTTGTGTTTTCAAAATTGTTTGTTTGCTTTTCAACTGTGTGTTTTAAAAAAGGTTTCTTTGAAAATTTCAGTTCGACTCTTGTATCAGTCCTCAAGAGTGTTTGAAAAGTTGCTTTTGAAAGCTTTTTGAAAGGTGTCGGTGTGAAAAGAAGTTTTTCATTTGTTTTGAAATTAGAGCAAGTATCTACGAGTCATCTACCTACCCTAAGGAATTCGTCTGTGTAAATGTCCTTAAAGTAGTGCCATCCCACCATTGAGAGGTAGGTAGCACCACCGTTGGAGGTGTTCGGGTCAATTCGAAGGTTCGGGACATTGTGGTCACCAGAGCAATAGGAAGACACCTTAGAAGCTACCCTCATGCCATGTTCATGGACATGAGGACTTACTAAAACGTCCTCTATTCGACGACCACCTTTCGAGGGGCAAGGCAACAGTGAGGCGTACCCTAGGGGTGGCGTGTGAATTGTGTGTCATTTTCATTTATGTTTATCTTATTCATGCATTGAGTGTTCTACGCTTTGATTTTATTATTTGCCATTCATTCTTTCATGCAATAGTTAGCAGTTAAAGGTTGCGGGAATATGAAAGTCCTACACTATTACAAAGGCGCGGGTCCACATCGCCAAATCAAACCAGGACCCGATTTGAATAAAAAATAATGCGGAAGAATAAATATCCTAATTAATCTATTACATGGCTTTGGGATAAATACATTATATTCACAAAAAGAAATAAAAGTAAAATGCGAGAAGAAGTAAAGTCGGGAATGCGAGGGCGTTGGACCCTTTTAAGGAAATTAAATTACAATTAATAAATTAATTAAGTTAAATGAGAAAAGGAAATTATTTTTGAGTTTTTTGTATTTATGGATTTTAATAAGAAAATTAAATTGGAATTAAAAAGAAAAGTTAATTAAACCTAATTCTAAACTGTTTTTAATTTATTAAGAAAATGTTTAAATTAGACCTAGTTTAAATTAATTATTTAATGGCAAATTTATTTACAAAAATAATTAATATTTAATAATGGCAAAGGAAAAGAAAAAAGGATAAACGTATTTAAAACCCTAATTCTACATTTTTTAGTTTATTAAGAAAAAGATTAGAATTAAACCTAGAATTAAAAACTAAATTAATTAATAAAGTTTATTTACAAAAAAACATTTAAATAAAATATATTTATATTTTTGGTCTTTCTGATTTTTTATTATTTTTATTATATTATAAAAAATTAATTTGGAGGAATTAAATGAAAACAAATAAATTAAAACCAATAAATAAAAAAAAGAGTGAAAGAGAGAAATGCAAACAGGAGGGGGTTTGTTGACCCAATGGAGGTGTTATTGTAGCAATCTTGGCCCACTAGATCCAAAGCCTGTTGACTTTTTCCAGCACGTGTATGGCATGGCTGACTAGTGTCCATGGTGATCTGCAGATCTTGACCTTTGGATTGGGGTTATGGGACGCGTGGCCAGCTTGAGCGCAGAGTGCATGGTGGATCAATGAAGGGGCCAACGTACCTGATCATGTTACAAAGAAAATCATAAGGAAATAAGGGGGACCTGGTAATCGAACCCAGCTCCCAAAGCTTGCAAATATTCCCTCCTACCAACTGAGCCAGCATGTTTATTTGTATACATAATGGAATAGAATTAATATGAAAGAGAAAAAATCATTAGTGACATTTGATGAAAACGCGCGCCAATTGTTTGAATCTACCAACCATAGGATGACACACAACCTTCTTCTTTGTTTCCTTGCATTTTTGCCTGAAAAATAAAACAAGATTGCGGGGGTTTTAAACCCCCACTACATGATACATAAAAAAATAGCGAATAGAACCCTGTTGTTCATAAATTGAGCGCGAGTATGCCATTTGAATCGTTATGAGCTTCTGATTCTAACGACATAGGTCTTGTTGGCTGATTTTTCCCCAAGCGCAAAGCCCTAATTTTTGACCTCTGAAACCCTAAAGAGCTTCCATGGCAACTTCCTATTCAGACCACCATTCTCCAATTGAATCACATCATTAGCTTTAGAATCATCACATTAGTATAGTTCAAACATTGAAATGCATGAAAAGTATGTATAAATTCAAACACGAATGTGCAATTTTTAGAAGAAAGTCAAGTTCCCATCTACCAATTCTTTGAGTATGGAAGTGTGATTCTGATTGGAAACGATTCTTGGCAACCTTGGAAAGCTTTTGGGATAGTTCTTTCGCCTTGAAACTCCCTGCAATATCGTTTTCAGTTTTGAAAAATTTGATGAAAAATGCAAAGTTGGTTTTGGTTCTTAGGCGCAGCCTTCTGGTCCTTGGCATTAGGGTTATGATCTAGTATGTATATGGAACGAATTAGGTTTACAAAGCAAGCCCAAAAACCCTTGTAATCATGAATCAAATATTTGATTTTTAATGGCATCTTTTCAAATCTTTTCCATGTGCTTTTGATACCAATCATGGCCAAACCTTTCCAAATTGGGTGTGCACGAATCTTGAGGTTTTATTGGGGAGAATATGCTGCAAAAAAGGATTAAAAAAACATGGTTTTCTATTTTTGTCATATTTTATTTCATTAAATGAATTAATAGTGATTAAAAATTCAAATAAATAATAAAAATGATGAAATAATTCCCCTTTGGGCCAGATGGTCGTGCATAACCTTTGGATGATGATTCTTGGAAGAAAATGTGGCCCATTATCAATTTTGAAGCATTTGAAGCAAAGTTGACTTTTCAAAATTCCCAAAAATTTCCCAACTTCCACAAGGCATATCTTGCTCAATTTTTAAGTTTTGATCATGTTCTTGGACATTTTGGAAAGGTATTGAAGTCCTCTAACCAATGCCATTGGTCCCATGTCATTTTGATTTACCAATCTCAAGTTATGATCTTTGACTTAAAGTCCCTTTTTGTTGACTTTTGAAAATGACCTATAATGTTGAAATTGATAACTTTTTGTGGGAGCATTTATTGGAATTGAAGTGTTAAGAGGAGTTGTAGGAAATGTCTTTCTCTTCAAAATGAGCTTTGGATGGAATTTTTCTGATAAACCATGTGGAAGTTATGCCTTGGTCAAGTTACAGTTGACTTTTTCAACTGTCCAAATATAGAAACTTTTGCATCTTGAAATTTTTTGAGCCATGCCTTGAAAATCATGATCAAGAATTGATCAAATGATGTTTGTGGCTTCAAAATAAGATGTTGATCAAAAATTTGGACTTTTGACTGTCAAATGACCATTTTACCCCTGCAGTTGACTGTTGAGCAATTAGGGTTTTTGACTGTGCAATTTTGTGCTATAAGTCTTGAAACTTGGCATGTGGATGCTTGACCATGTTTGTAGGCATGTGGGACTTGGTTGGACCCTTGGAACCTTCAAATTCTTTGCCAGAACCAAAACCCTAGTTTTTGACTGTTGGGAGGCCCTTGAACTGTGCAACCCTTGGGAGATTTTGAAGCATGCTCTTTGCAAATTTTGAAGAATATGGGAGGGCAAATTTTGGGGTACAACAAGAGGCATACCATGCTTGGTAAACTGTCTTCTCGGAATGTCTGGTCTTTGACGGTTAACCTGCGGTTGCTGTTGGGCAGGTGCCGGATTGGAAATCAAAACTTCTCCTATAAACTCACGGCAATTAACTTTGCTACGGGCCTTCTGGCCATATATAGACTCAACTTTCTTCTTACCTCTGTATGGCTTCTTCGCGGCACTAGAATATGCGGCCACCGAGATCTTTCCACTTTTTATACTTCTATAAATATTTTCACCAATCGAAATCATCTCTGTGAAACCAGAGGAGGAGCTCCCAATCAATAAATTGAAGAACGGAACTATCAGAGTGTCCATAAACATGTCTATCATTTCCCGTTCATTCAGAGGAGGTTGCACTCTACCAGCTAGATCCCTCCATTTCTGCGCATATTATTTGAATCCTTCTCTTGATCCCATGGACATGTTTTGTAATTGTACTCGGGTTGGTGCCTGATCAGTGTTGTATTGGTACTTCTTGTAGAAAGAAGCAACCAATTCTTCCAAAGTATGAATATTGGTTCCCTTCAGCTGGTAGAACCATTCCAGTTCTGTGCCATCCAAACTCTCTTGGAAGAAATGGACACATAACTTTCAGTCAGCAGTGTGAGGTTGTATCTTCCGAACATACAACCTCAAGTGGAGCTTAGGACAAGAGACCCCTCCATACATCACAAAAAAATGGACTTTAAACTTGAGTGGGATAACCACTTCGGGAACCAGACCTAAATCACCAAAATCTAGTCCAGGTACCTTCTGAACTTCCATAGCTTTGAGCCTATACTCCAACTGCTTATATTTATCATCCGCAGGGGATACTGTTCATCAACAAAGTCTTCATTCTCATGAGCATTCTCATAATCCTTCTTATTTTTGTCATCCTCATCATTGTTGTCATCTTCTTCAGAAGAGTCATCTTCTATGTGGACTGGTTGAGCGGGACCCTTGAATCTCCTTCCCAAGTTGAGGACAACAGGCTTCTTGGTTTTATTTTTCTTAGAAAGTAGTGCCAACAGATCTTATTGCCCCTTAGCCAAATTCAGAAGAGTCTCTTGGAATTGAGCATGTTGAGTCTGGAGATCCTTCACGGTTTGTTCGAGTGCCATTTTTCTGCTGAAATAAACAGCGAGAAAATGAGAAACATGTACAAGAAACCTGTTATGCGATGATTCATGATATGCAAATGTGATGATTTCAAGGACTTTATAGGATTTAAACTCTTTTAAGCAAAGCAGAAACAAAGATCTTTTATTAGTAAGTTCAAGTGAAACAAATGTTTACAAAGAAATAAATTAAAAATTTCTAAAACTTCTAGGTTTCCCATGGACGCTTCCTCTTTGTGTGAACATAGGCATTAAGGTTCTTCTTCTCGTGAAGCTGCTTTATCAGTTCCAACACTTTCTTCTCACTGACATATAATTGGGTCTCAAAGGTGTTTCGTTCTTCTTTGAGTTGAATCGAATACCTTTGCAACTTTTCAAAGTTTGTTGGCATATCAGGATGAAAAATAATGCAAGACTTGTCCTCTTGAACAATGGGCTCTAAGATCACTGGTAAGATGGAGGGATATGGTATCATAAGACTTTGAGCACGGGCTCGTACCCATTTGAGGTAAGGTTCCAAAGGGATGAAATTATTGTGCCCTAAAGTCTTACCACCAATCTTCTTAACCATGCCCCAAGCGCGTATGAACCTTGGACGATAACCTTGCAGATCATTGTCGTAGTAGAACATAAAACCCTGAATTAACATGTCATGAGGGTCGTTTCTTCGTGAATAACCAAACTGACATAAAGCTAGATAAGGGTTGTAAGTGATTCCCCCTCTAATTCCAAGGAGTGTAACATTAGGAAATTCTCCATAATGATCAATAATAGAGACATCTTCTTGAGAACGAGAACACCAATAGATATCAGAGTGAGAGAGAGACATCAACCTTTGAGACCATCTTAAGCCAAGCTCGTTCTTCATTACTGATCGAGGAAGGTGAGAAATAAACCACCTATAGAGCAAAGGTATACAACATATAAGAGTTCCTCGTTTCTTCATAGTACGTGTATAGAGGGAATGCATAATATCCCCAATCAATGTAGGCACTGGGTTGTGAGTGAGGAAAATCTTGATGGGATTTACATCTATAAGTTGGTCCAGATTAGGGAACAATACCAACCCATAGATCAGGAGGGCTAAGATATCCTTAAAATCATGGAAACTCACGGCGTCTAGGAATACTTGAGCTTTATCTATTAGAAACTTTGCAAGAAGACCTTTGACCCCACTTCTTCTTTCCCACTTAGATTCAATGTCTGGTGGCTTCAAGTGCAAGGTTGTGGAAACATCTTCAGACCTTGGATCTGGTTCTAAACTTGTGAAGGGTATCTGCTTCAATATAGGCACTCCAAATAGTTTAGAGAATTCTTCCAATGTGGGCACCAACTGATAATCGGGGAACGTGAAGCAATGGTGCTTAGGATCAAAGAATTGGAATAGGACGCTCATCATACCCTCGTCAAAACTGGTAGTAACCAAACTGAGCAAGTGGTCGTGTCTTCTATTGAATCGGGAACTTTTAGGAACCTTTAAGACCAAATGCCTAAGCTTGGAAGGTATTTCTATGAAATTGATCCAAATGGTATTTCTGCGAGCGGAAGCCATAACCTACAAAACAGAGAAGAGATAAATCCCTAGGTCCTTGAAATGGTTAGTGCAAATGATATGTTATGATGTTTATGATATTATGTTCACTCTTAAAATAAAATAGCAAACACAAACAAATCATACAAAGACCTTAGGTGTAAAGGCTTGCATGAGGTCTATAGGCAAGTACCCTTTTGAAGTTTCAGTTGGCTCAACCTGTCCTAGCAATAGTAACTGGGTTCTAGGGATCTCATATAATTGATCTTTCTCTCAGGCATTGTTTCAGCTCAAGCATCTAAATTGCGGCTGAAATATCCCAAAAGTCTAATCTCAATGAGTGTAGCATGAGTATCAACGAACTTTAGTCTGCACCAAAGCCGACCATCTCACTACTGTCTAATGGCTAAGATGAGTCAATTTAAGGTTCTAAAGGCCAGTTAGTGCTTAATGACACTATGTGGAAGCGTAATGTTATCATTGAATGACTCAAGGAACATTAGTACAAGCCAGAGTATCACACTAACGTAGCTATCATATCATCCATATCGGTCTACACCGTACAACCTCCATGATTTATTGCTACTTACCTAAAAGGTGCCCCATATTCGGGTATAGGGTCTTTAATAATAGCCCAAACATAAACCCGAAAGATAAAGCATACAAATCAAAAAAGTAAAGCATTTCAAATATGACCTAGCCTTAAGGTAACCCCACTTTTTAAGAGTAATACTCCCCAGAAGAGTTGCCAGTTTTTTTATATGGTGGGAGAAATGACTTTACTGGTTTTGCATTTCTATCGCAAATGTTGCGGTTAGCAAGAGTCGCCATCGACTTTTCTTTTATCCAATAAAGGAAAGGGTGAAAAGAACAGGAAATCCCTTTCGAGATTGTTTTTTGAGTAAGGGGGGTAGGTTATGGAAAGGGAAGGTGTTAGCACCCTTTCCATCCATAATTATCTACGGGCTCTTAGTTGCTAGCTCACTTTTGAAAATGATTTTTTTGTGTAAGTGTATTTGAAAATATTTTTGAAAAGACGCCTTAGTGCCACAAACTTTGTAATGATTCTCGTATCGCTGAGAACACATACAAAGTGTTTTGTCTTTAGAATATTTAGAAAAGAGTTTGTGTATGTGTGAAAAATTGTTTTGTTTGTTTTTGTGAGCAAGCAACTATGAACGTCAACCTACTCGAATGGTCTTTGTTACTTTCCTCTTTTCCTTTAGAAAGTGATATCATACTATTAGTCAGTAGGTAGCTCTGTCGTTGGATGTTTTGAGGGACATGTGCGGGTCATCGTACAATCATAAAGATAACTCGTATGGCACTTTAGCAATTTTATCGTAAGGGACTATATCGTATACCGAAGGCAACATCGGAGGGTCATCAAGGGACTACGGTCTTTTTAACTGAGGGTCTTTGCTAAATTGTCCGGCGTTCGTTGGACATGACTGTTTTTCTGAAGGCAACAAAGTGGAGGTACCTTAGAGGTGCGCATGTGCGAGTGTGTTGTGATTCAGTTATTTATCTTGGATGTTAGGTTTTTCTAATGTTTGCTTTTAGTCTTATCATACAATCCTATTAGCATTCATCTAACAATTAATATAAGTGCAAAAAGTAAAGTGCGGAATTTAGAGCTACACTATTACATGGCTTCGGGGAGGGGGAATTACAAATAAAAACGGGAAAAAAAGTAAAGTCCTAATTTAAAGCTATTACATCCTTTTGCAGTTACATAATTCATAAAGAAAATAAACATGAAAAAATTAAATAAGCGCACGAAGATGAAAGTGCGATCAAAACCCTAAAAACTCCTAAACACTTGAAAAAATAAATTTTGTTGTTTTTTTATTGTCTTTTGATAAAAAATAAATAAAGTGATTAAAAAGAAATTAAAATCTACTCATTTCTAAATTATTTAAGAAAATTAAGTTAATAATAATAATTTTAAAAAAAAAAACTAATGTCTAATTGATTTTAATTAAAAATAAATAATAATATTGTAAGATATCTTAGCATCTTCTTTAGGAACTAAGATCATTTTGAAAGGCAACACGGATAGAGTCATCGAGGGACTATGATCTTGTATTTTGCTTGTTTTTGCTAAGATACCTCACATGCATAATATGGCCATTTTTGTAAGGCAACAAAGTGGATTTATCCTAGGGGTGTATGTGTGCAAGTGTAATGATTTACATGCTTGATTTGTCTTTTAATTAGGGTTTTCTATTTGTTGGTTTTGATCTTTCCATACAAACCCTAATTACTAGCATTTGTATATAAAGCATTTAAATTGCGGAAAATAAAAGTACTATGATATTACATGATTTCGGGGAGGGGGTGTACAAATTACAAATGGGGAATTGCAAGAATCTAAATTATTACAACCATATTGAATTCGAATAAATGTACAAAAATAAATAAGTTAAATATAAATAATAATAATAATAAAAGACTTTGGGCCAGATTTTTGAAGAGAAATGGGGGTGTAATTGAAAAATTCGTTATGCCCAGATGAGGCTGAGCCCAATAACTGTGCTGGATTCGGTGTGCATCATCCTTGGAGACCTATGGTGGGAACGCATTCTGAGAAGGTTGGATTCGCTTGTATTAGTATCTAATGGTCCATATCTAAGGCGCATGGTATGCATATGAACCTACTTAACACCTGATCTGCAGAGGAAATGTAATAGAAAATAAAACTCAAGACCTGGGGATTGAACCCAGGTTATCCAGCTTTACAAACGCGCGCTTCACCATTGAACCAACCTGCTCATTAGTTAATCCAATGACAATAATGATATTATATGGTGAACATGGATCAAGAAATATTCAAAACAAAAAACACGCGCTCAGTGGATTCAAACTAGCCAATGGTGCTGCGACACCTAAGCTACAAGAGTCAACCCACCGGAGTCACCCTTCCGGTTGTCTTCTCCGGTGGATTCCAAACCCTAATATGCAAAACAACACAATTAATGAATCAAAGCAACCCTACCCCCTTAAAATGATGCCTTGATTTCGAATCTAGCATCAAATTTAGCTAAAGGTATCTGAATTTTGTGTTTCCAAGCCAAGCTTCTGATCGGGGTTGAAAATGGCATCTCACGAACCAGACCCGAAAACTTACATGCTCCACGTCCAACCTGCTATATATATATATATATATATATATATATATATATATATATATATATATATATATATATATATATATATATATATATATATATATATATATATACATGATTATGAACACATATGCAAATGTTAAATTTAATAACAATGCATATTAAACGAAATTGGATCCAAAAAAACTATACCTAATGGTGCAACTTGTATGGATGGTTCAAGCGTGCTTCAGGCCAAGGTGAGGGATGAAGATGACTCATGGGGACCTCAGGAGTGTAAAGATGCCACGAGATTGGATGGAGGAATGCTGGAAATTAGGTTTTGAATTTTCACAACTTTAGATAATTTCTATGAATTTTGAGAGCTTTTTTCAGGAAATTTGTACCTGTCTTGGCTTGAGTTGTGACTCTGTATTTATAGAGGAATGAGGGAAGCACACAATCATGGAAAGAAATCAACCAAGAAATCAAGAATTGAAAAAAATGCCAAAAATGTGATATCATTTCCATTTTTGTCCCTTGCATGAACCTGGTCCTCTTTGATGTATCTTGCACAAAAATATGGGCCTCTCAATGGATCAAACCAAGCCCAAATGTCATGACCCCTTTTTCTTGTATTTTATCTTTATTTATTTAATATTAAATTAAATAAAAACCAAAATAAATACAAATAAAATCAAATTCATTCAAAAATGGACTTAGAGGTTCTCTAAGAGATTATGGACATGCTTGAAGTCCAAAAAGTAGACCCATTGGTCTAAAAATACAATTTTACTCAATGTGTACTTTTTGAAATTCCTCAAAATTCCCCAACTTGTGAAAATCATTTCTTGTTCAATTTTCATCCTTTGGGGATGATCTTTGACTTTTTGGAAATCCCAAGATGTTCTATACCTTTTCTATTTTAACCATTTTTGCATTTGGATACATTATCTTAATGTAAGTTGCCTTGACAAAAAGTGTCTTTTGTTGACTTTCTGAAAATGACCTATAATGTATGAGATCATATCTTCCAAATGAAGCATATTTTGGACTTGAGGAAAAAAACAGAGTATAGAGAATTGAATTTTCTTCAAAATGAGCTTTGGTTGGGGAAAAGTTGATGGAGCATGTGAAAGTTATGCCTGGTCAAGGTTCAATTGACTTCTCCTAAGGAAACCCTAATTTGGCAATTCTTGACTTTTGATTATTTGAGGACTTTCCTTGGGGAATCATGATAAACCCTTGATCAAATGATGAATATCACCTAAAAAATTTGATGTTGGCCAAAAATCTTGAATTTTAACTGTATATTGACCACAATTGACTTTTTGACCAATACAATTGATTTTCAAGCATTTGAACCATTGACTGGGCAAACTTGTAATGTAGGGCTTGAAACTTGACATGAAACTTGTTGAGAACCTATGAAGAACCATATAAGCCATCTGAGACCTTTTCAAACCAAATTTCTTTGAGAAACTCTAAACCCTAGTTGTGGGCCTTTGGTCTAGGAGGTGCATCTTGACTAGTCAACCCTTGAGTGTCTTGACTACTTGAGAAGCTTTGAAAGAATATTCTGAGAAAAGTGAGAGGGAAAATTTTAGGATACAACAATAATAAATGTTGGGCTTTCTATTCTTCCATAATTCATAAGGAGTCTTACTCAAAATAGGTCTTATGGAGATTCTATTTTGAATATAACACGATGTATTCACTGCTTCTGCCCAGAAGTGCTTCGCCATATGAGTTTCTTGGATCATGGTGCGAGCCATTTCTTGAAGGGTTCTATTTTTTGTTTCTACAACCCAATTTTCTTGTGTAGTTCTGGTGAAAGTGAAATCGTGGATTATGCCATTTGAATCAAAAAGTTTTTCAAAATCTTTGTTTTCAAAATCTCCACCATGATCGCTTCTTACTCTGACTATTTTGCAATCCTTTTCATTTTGCACTTGGGAACAAAAGGAAGCAAATATAGAGTGTGAGTCATCCTTGTGTTTCAAGAATTTTACCCATGTCCATCTACTATAATCACCAACGATGACAAGTCCATATTTACTACCGTTGATTGAAGAAATTTTCACTGGTACAAATAAGTCAATGTGAAGAAGTTCTAATGGCCTAGAAGTTGAAACAGTCCTTTTAGATTTAAAATAGGTTTTTGAAAATTTTCCTTTCTAACAAGCTTCACAAAGATCATCTAAAGTATACTATAGATTGGGCAAGCATCTGACTAATCCAAGTTTATTTAGTTGAGAAATTTTTCTCAGGCTAACATGACCCAGACGTCTGTGCCAGACACTTTCCTCTTCTTGAACAGTCAGAAGACATTTTACATTTTGATTTATCAAATCTAATAATCTTATTTTGTAAATATTGTTCTTCCTCTTGCCATTAAATAGAACTAATCCATCCTTTTTACTAACAACTTTACAAGACATTTGATTAAAAGTGACATCATAACCATTGTCTCTAAGTTGGCTAATTGACAAGAGGTTATGCATCCGACCCTCGACTAAAATTACATTTTTAATAGAAGGGATTTTACCATTACCAATAGTTCAAAAGCTGATGATCTTTCCCTTCTGGTTGCCTCCAAAACCAACAACACCTCCAGACTTAAGTTCCAAATCTTGGAACATATGCCTTTCGCCCATCATGTGTCGCGAGTATCCATTGTCTAGGTACCATGACTGGTGTTTCTGTCTCACCATCAAGGACATCTGCTACATAGATTATCTGATCCTTAGGTGCCCATTTTCAAGGTCCTCTTTTGTTAGAAGTTCCAGAGGTTCTGACACCTTTGGACTTTTGTACAATAGAAGTATCAGAACCTTCTTGTTCTGGACATTTTCAAATCTGTGCCAGCAAGCACAAAATGTTTAGAAAGAGGTTTTGGTTTGACATTCAGAGTCTCATCAATTTTCTTTGATGGTCTTGAATATCCCAAGCTTCTACTTCCATTTCTATTAACATCATAGATCATTGAAGCCATTTTGCTTTTATTTATGCTCTTAGCAAGAAAGTGTTGAAAAGCTCTATCATATTTGATTACTTCGTCAGTAACAGATGTAGTAGAGATTATCTCTTCTTACAACCTAGAAACTTTACTTTTTAGAGCTAGATTTGATTTTTCAAACGCAAATAATTTTCATTTAAATTAGAAACAATTTGCTCATCATTAGTAGAGTTTTCAGAAGTAACTACAAACTTCTTTTTCAAGATTTTTGTTTACTTAGAAGAGATTGACACCTTTTCATTAATTCAGATAAACCAATTTTAATTTCAAAACGAGTTAAGGAAGAAATTACCTCTTTGTCATAATAAGAGTCTGACTCATCATCAAGTGTCAGTTCATCTTCCGATGTTTCTTCATCTGTGTAAGTTCTGGCCATGAATGCCACGTTTGCATGCTCTTCATCAAAATCTCCATCTTCTAATTCGGAATCATCCCATATTGCCATGAGACCCTTCTTAGCTTTGTAAGCCTTTTTAGGCTTCTTGTCTTTCTTGAGCTTTGGGCAGTCATTTTTGTAATGTCCAGGCTCATTGCATTCATAACAAGTAACTCCTTTTCCAGAAGCATTCTTCTGACCAAAAGTAGATTCACCTCTTACAAAAGTCCTTCGTTGATTTCTGAATTTGCTTTGTCTATACTTTAGATTTTACTGATTCTTCTGGATATCAACTAAAGTTCTTTATCATCTGAATCTTCCTTAGCATGATAAGTCTTTGTCTTTCCAGACTTAGACCTTAGAGCTATAGAATTAACTATTTTATGAGGTTCATCTTGATCAAGCTCAATCTCATGACTTCTTAAAGAGCTAATCAACTCCTCAAGAGAGGTGTTGTTCAGATCTTTTGAAAGTTTCAAAGCAGTTACCATTGGTCTCTATTTTTTAGGCAGACTTCTGATAATCTTCTTAACATGATCTGTTGTAGAGTAACCTTTATTCAGAACCTTAAGTCCTTCCACAAGAGTCTAAAATCTTGAAAACATTTTTTCCACGGATTCGTCGTCTTCCATCTTGAAGGCTTCGTATTTTTGAATTAAGGCCATAACCTTTGTTTCATTTACTTTTGCATTGCCTTCATGCGTAATCTGAAGAGAATCAAAGATAGACTTTGCAGTCTCTCTATCCGTGATCTTTTCATATTCATGTGTCATTTTATTTTTCTGCATTTTATTGCTTTCATAACATCACCATAAACCAAAAAAATAAGTCCTTCATCACTAAAAACTGATAAAATTTTAAAGTGCCTAATTCACCCCCTCTCTTAGACGCACTCATTACTTACAATTGACATCAAAGCAGGTTATAAGTAACATGTTCCTAAAGATCCATAATGGCTTTCACAAATGCAAATCCGGTTTTCAAAGACGCTGATAGCAATAACAAGCCTCCATTGTTTTGTGGTGAATATTTCGATTTCTGGAAAATACGCACGAAGGCCCATTTAGAATCTCAAGGAAAAGAAGTTTGGAAAGTCATTGTTGAAGGTCCTTGCGTTCCTACATGTGTTGTTAATGGTATTGGCACTCCAAAGCCCTATGATTCATGGGATAAATATGATGAAGAAAAAGTTCTTTAGGATAAGAAAGCAATAAATCTTCTTCAAGGTGCTCTTAGCATGGATGAATTCTTTCAAATTTCGGCAATACACAAAGGAAAAGTAAATATGGGATACATTGGTAGAAACTCATGAAGGAACAACTAAAGTTAAAAGATCTAAATTTAATACTTTAAGTCAAGAGTACGAGTTATTCAGAATGCAGCCCGAGGAATCCATCCTTAACATGTAGAAAAGATTCGTGCATTTGACAAATCACTTAAATGCACTTGGTAAGACTCTTACTAACGATGAACTTAATCTTAAAGTGCTTAGATCTTTAACCAGAGAATGGCAACCAAAAGTGATAGCAATCTCTGAAAAGAAAAGTCTATCCACAATGACTTCCGCAACATTATTTGGAAAACTTCAAGAATATGAGACGAAACTTGGAAGACTAGAAAAGCATGAGAATCAAGAGAAAAAATTCCAAAATTATTGCATTAATGGTGAATCCAAGGAAATTGAAATGGGGGATAATTTGAAAGATGATGAGAACTTCATGCTTCTTATCAAAAGGTTAGGTAATTTTTTTGGTAATAATGAAAATGCTAACTTTGTGAAAAAGAAGAAATTATTCAACAAGAAAGAAGCCTCTACATCAACACAAAATGTGAATTGCTATGAATGTGGGAAACAAGGACACGTAAATTCAGAATGTCCAAATCTCACCAAACAAATTGTTTCAAGAAAAGAAAGGAGTCAAAGTCTAAAAGAGCCTATATTGCATGGGATGATAATGAAGTAAGTTCATCATCTGATTCGAATAGCGAAGAATGTGTAAATCTTTCTTGATGTCATCACACCATTGCGATGATGAATATGAAGAGGTTATAATGAATTTTTTTCTTTTTGATAATGATGTTCAAGGTGTTATTGATGAACTTCTCAATGAATGTGAGATTTTATATAAAACAGTGTCAACACAAAAGAAACAAATTATGTCTCTTGAAGAAAAGATTGACACCATGGAAAATAATTTTGAAATTGAAAAAAAAAATCTTGAAAAGAAAAAACAATATCTTACATGCAAAGAGTGTGAATCACTTTCTTTCCAAATTGTTCAATTAAAAAGAGTTCTTAAAAGGTATGAAAAAAGACAAGCTGGATTAGACAATGTCCTTAGTCAACAAAGGTACTCAAATGATAAAATTGGTCTTGATTATTCTAAATCTAACAAACCAAGTACTAGTAAAACTATATTATATCAAATTCCTGCAGAATGATAAGGGGGATGTCATTACAGGGAAAAACAACATTGAAAATGAGGTTATGACCTTTTACCTCCATCTGCTGGGAGAGACCCCTAACCAAACCAAGCATATTGATGTGGAAGCTATGAGAATGGGTAGGCAGATTCTGAATGATCAAAAGAGTAACCTTGTCAACTGTGCTTCTGTCCAGGAGATTGAAGATGCTTTAAAGAGCATTGGTGACAACAAATCCCCAGGCCCTGATGGATTTACTGCAAAGTTTTTCAAAAGCTGTTGGGAAATTCTGCAGAAGGATGTGATTATAGCAGTTGAGGAATTTTTCAAAACTGGTAATATCCTTAGTAATTTTAACAGGACTCTGGTAACCCTTATCCCTAAAGGAGACATTGCTATTGGTATTAAGGACTACAGGCCTATTTCTGGGTGCAATGTCTTTTTGAAAATTATCTCGAAGATTCTTACAACAAGATTGAAGAAGATCTTGCCTTCAGTTATTAATAAGAATCAGGCAGCTTTTGTCTCAGGCCAAGACATCCACAACCACATCCACTTAGCATATGAACTTGTCAAAGGATATGATAGGAAACATGGTACTCCAAGGTGCATGCTGCAAATCGACCTTCAGAAGGCTTATGACATGGTTGAATGGGGTGCTCTAGATAGTATTATGAGGGAACTGGGGTTCCCTACCAGATTTGTCCAGTGGATCCTCACTCTGATATCAACAGTTTCCTATACCTTCAATATCAACGGTAACCTTTCGAATATTCTGCAGTAAAAGCGAGGTATTAGACAGGGGGACCTAATGTCCCCGCTCCTGTTTGTGCTCATGATTGAGTATCTAGATAGGTGCTTGGTGAAAATGCAAAGAAATCCTGATTTTAATCATCACGCAAAATGTGAGCAGATGGCGCTGACCAACCTGGATTTTGCAGATGACATCCTCCTTTTCTGCAGAGGGGATGCTGGGTCTGTGGACATTCTTATGACTGCATTTAGGAATTTTTCCCTCTCTACTGGCCTTATTTTTAACCCTCGCAAATGTAACATTTTCTTTGGCAGTGTGGAGTTCACAGAGAGAAACATAATCAGGACAAGAGTTGGGTTTGCAGAAGGTAGCTTCCCCATCCGCTACTTAGGGGTACCACTCAGCAGCAAGAAGCTCAGTTTGCAGCATTACCTCCCCCTAATTGCGAAAATTACTGGGCGTATCCACCACTGGTCTACAAATCTGCTCAGCTATGCCAGTCGTATTCAACTTGTTAACAACATTATATGCTCTATTACTCAGTACTGGATGCATAATTTCCCCCTTCCAAAGTGCGTGCTCAGGAAAATTGACACTATTTGCAGGACCTTTGTTTGGACTGGTAGGAATGATTCTAGCCATAAAAGTTATGTTGCTTGGAAGAACATGTGTAAACCAAGGAAGCAAGGAGGTTTAGGTATCAAGAACCTAACGGTTTGGAATCAAGTTTCCTTACTTAAGTGCCTTTGGAATATTAGTAATAAGAGTGACAGCCTGTGGGTCAATTGGATACATAAGGTGTATCTGAAAAATTGTGACGTTATGGAAGCTTCTGTGGGGATAAGTTGGACGTGGAACATTAGGAACATTTTGAACCTTAGAAGCAAGGTCACTCAAATCCAACATCTTTGGGACCAAATGCTTCTCCATCATAAGTTTTCAATGAAAGCAGTTTATAACGTGCTTATTGATGACTTGAGTAGAAGTATTTGGAGTAAACTCCTTCTATATAATCATGCTAGACCGAAAGCCAAATTTACTGCCTGGTTGTTGTGTCATGGGAAGCTCCCAACTAAGGATAGGCTGGTGAGGTTTGGTATAGTTCAAGATAGCTTATGTAGGTTGTGTGATAAGGAGGAAGAAAGTTCTAACCATCTTTTCTTTAGCTGCTCCAAAACTATTACTGTTTGGATGGCAACCTTAACTTGGTTGGGGGTAAACCACAAACCCCTTCTCTGGGAGGATGAGTTGAAGTGGATTCTGGCTAGTACAAAAGGTAAGGGCTGGCGGGAAACAGTGCTCAAAACGGCGGTTACAAAAACAATTCATGAAACTTGGCTGCTTAGGAATGCTACTATTTTTGATAACATTACTTTTAACAACAATACGGTAGAAAGAATTATTGATTGTATAGTGTATAGATGTTGGGGAAATAGGAAGATTAGGCCTAATATTGCTATATTAATGTGTTAGTTTTTTTTTGTGTAGAATTAGATGGCTGAACATGTAGAGGTTGCCTTGGTTGTATTGTTCCCTTTTGAATTAATATATCAGTTTGGTTAAAAAAAAACTATATTTGTAAAGGCAAGTGACCAATCCATCAAGGAAAAAGTGAATAAAGCACAAAAGGTTCATCATCACACTAAGAAGAGATTTCCTAAAAAGAAATCGTATGTTCCTAAATATAAAAGTAATTTTGTTCCTACATGTTTTTATTGTGATATAAGTGGCCATACACCTAATGCTTGATATGTAAGAAACTTTAGTGTAGCAAGTGGGAATTATGTTTGGGTTAAGAAAGGAACTAATTATGAAGGACCCAAAGCACATTGTGAAGGTGTGAAAAACATAAGAAAGGGGGGGGGGGGGGGTTGAATTGGGTTTTAAATAAAAACTTTACTTTTAAAAATATTCTCCTTTAATTAAAATACTGTTTCCTTCACTCTTGATAATAACAATAATTAAGAACAGGAAGTAAAGAACAAGGTATGTTTATACTAGTTCACTTGAAAACTATCAAGCTAGTCTAGTCCATCCGCCAAGGTGATTTCTCCACTATCAATCAAGGACTTAATCCAAAAATCCAACATATCATTACAATGCACAAGCTACCTGCAAGTGACTAACAATCTCTAAGACATACAAGTCCTAGACTTCTTAAGAATACAGACCTAACCGGTCCCTTAAGGAAAATCAAACAATAATCCAACTGATTATTACAATGCACAAGCTACCCGCAAGTGACTAACAACCTCTAAGACACACAAGTCATAGGATTCTTAAGGATACAGACCTAACTGGTCCCTTAAGTAGATTCAAACAACCGTTTGAATACAAGTTTTATTTACAATGATATTGCTTCTACACAAGCTGAATATGTAAACTATTTTAAGAATAATGACTTAAGAATTTAAAAGCTATGAACAACTCTTATGCGTGAATATTTCTTTGATTAGCCACTTTCTCTCTTAGTCTTCAAGTCTTTATATAGCCAATAAACTAATGTATTCATTGAGGGGTACTCTTGGGATTTCCAGAAACATGGGCAACCTGAACAATAATGTGGGGGGACAAGATCATGTGATGCATCCGTCCTTCCATGGTAGTGGAATGAAACGTTGATTGTACCATGTACTATTTGTACCAAGTTAATGTTATCTTCTTTCCATCTGCACTTCAGAGGCTTCTGCGAGCATGAGTTTAGAAACGAGAACATAACATAAGGTCATAAGAACTTCACATCTTTAGAGTCTTCAGAACTGCATCTTCAAAGTCTTCAGCACTTGGTCGTGAGAAATTTTTCTAAGAACCTTGGTGTGATGCGGTGGGAGAACTGACTTGAGGGTTTTGCGTTTGATCGCAAATGTTGCGGTTAGCAAGAGTCGCCACCTACTTTTCTTTTATCCAAAAGGAAAGGTGAAAAAGCACGGGAAAGACCTTTGAGATTATTTCTTGAGTTCGGGGGGTAGATTATGAAAAGGGAAGGTATTAGAACCCTTTTAATCCATGGTTTTCCATGGGCTATTAGTTACTTGCTAGATCACTTGCTTTTGTTTGAAATTGTGCTTTGTGTGGTTTTTGATAGTATTTTGTAAAGAGGCCATTGTTTAGGCAATCTTTGTAATAATTCTCGTTCGTAAGAATGTATACAAAGATGTTTGATCTTTTGAAAAGGTTTTCAATTTTTTAAGATGTTTGAAAGTGTATGTGATTGTTTTGAAAATAGCAAGGATGTCTGTTTTGAAATGGAGCAAGTAATTAGGAGCAATCTACCTACTCAAATGTCTTTCTTGTTCATTTTCTTTTCCTTTGACATTGTTGTCTTACCATTGATTTGGTAAGCAACCCTATCTTTGGATGTAAATGGGACGGACGTGGGTCATCGTATAACCATGATTTGCAATATTGCAAGGTATCTTAGCATTTTTCTTTATGGGCTAAGATCATTTATAAGACAACTTAGAGAGCGTCATCGAGGTACTATGATTTTGTATTCGTTTGTTTTTGCTAAGATACCTCACATGCGTAGTATGGCCATTTTTGTAAGGCAATCAAGTGGGATAACCCTAGGGGTGCTTGTGTGTAAGTGTATTGTTTTCATGCTTGATTTTTTCTTGAATTAGCGTTTTCTATTTGATTGATTTTGTTCTTTCCATACAAACCCTAATTACTAGCATTTGTATCTAAAGCGATAAATTGCGGAATTTAAAGTTACTACACTATTACAATACTTGTGGGAGGGGGGTATACAAATTGTGAATGGGGATTGCAATAATATAAACCTAATTAACCTATTACAACCAAATTGAATAAATGTACAAGAAAATGAATAAATATAAAGTACAAATGCAAATGGAAAGAAATATGGTTTTTGTTTGGATTTTTTATATGAAAGGGGACTTTAACCTAAACCTAATTAGAGAAAAATAATTAATCAAAATTAAATTAACTTAAACTAATTAGGAAAAGAAAATTAATTAAGAAAATATTTTTGAATAAAACCCTAATTCTATTTAGTTGATTAAAAGAAAATAAGTTTAGAAAAAAAAGTATTTTTTGGTATTTTTGTCTTGAAAATATTTATGGCATCATGAAATATTTTTAGTATTTTTTATATCAAAAATAGTATATTTTAATAGGTGAAAAAGAAAAATAAATATTAACCTAGTTTTAATTAAATTTATAAGGTGATTTATAAAAAAATAAATAAAGTATAGTTAATAAAAATATTTTTTGGTGAGAAAAAATAAAATAAACTAAATTAAAATGAAGAGAATTTTTTTTTTTTATGATTTTTAATATTAGTGAAAAATAATTAAGAAAAAAAACAAATAAAATTAAGAAAATAAAATAAATTAGGCCAGGGGTGCATAAGCAGGCAGGGAGGTTAATTAGTAAAAAAACAAAAAGCCCAAAGGCCTAGGCGCCCTGCAAAAAGGTCAGAAAAATGCAAAAATATGTAAAAAAACAAAATGGGTACCACTGGGGCTCGAACCCAGATCCCGTAGGTTAACAGGCGCGCGCTTTATTACTGGGGTGGCTATACATCTGTTCATATAAACAAAACAATAAATATGTAAGGCAAATCAAGTCCTGATGACTTCATCTTCAACCTTCAACCGGTGTACCTGTAACTTCTTTATTTCTCAACAAAAATGGAAGATGACAAAATGAAAGTTCTTGCATTCTTCCTCACGAATCTAACCATGTAAATAACTAAAAATAAAATTCAAAGATAAATGAGAATTTCTCTGGCCCTAATTTGAACCCTAAAAATTTCAGAAACTTCAACTCTAAAATTCTCTAAGCTCAGGCCATGTAAATTCAAACTATGGATATGTACAGCTTTGTGGCAATGAGGTCTACATTTTATCTTCATAAATGCAAGCCTAACAATGCCTAAGTAATGAGATAGAAGTTCAAGAAAAATACCGCAAAACTGGAAATCATGAAATGCAAATGAGCTTGATTCAAAGTACTGCAAGGATCAGGTTAGCTTCCTTGAGGTCCCAGGAAGTTAATGCAATGATTAGCTTGAGCTGAAAGTAGCTGAGGAGCTCAGGAGAAATCAAGTTGCAGACCCCTATTTTTGAAAATGGAACTTGATGATGGAGGTGTTACATTTGAGCAAATGGAGTTTGAATGGTTTGTATTTGATGTTTAGAAGCTTTTGGAAGTGAAAGGCCAAAGAACGCACGAGGGGATTTGGAGTTTGGTATGTAAAGTCAAAACTTGCACTACAATGGTGTTTTGAGATAATTTCTGGCTAGAGGGAATTTGAGTGAGTTTAAGGGTCTTCAAGCTCGTGTCCTAGCTCACAAATAGTGCTTCTATTTATAAGCAACAAGTTTAGAGACTTGTTGTTGATCAGAATTTGAAATTACATGTTTATGCATAACATGTGATTTTTGAGAAAATAAGTTTCAATGCCTTGTGTACTTGCTAAGATAGAGTGGTTATTCTTTAAACAAGCTTGCTTCTGACTTTGTGGATGGAGTGTGATCAGAGGGAACAAGTTAGAGGCTCAATGTGAACTTTATGCAAAAAGCTTACTTTACAAGAATGGCATTGTTAACTTTCTTCCCAAAATGACAATGTGAATTGGATAAAGCTTAAATCAATTGGATTATAGCTCAAAAGTTTGTGTAATCCATTAATTATAGAGTGACAAAAAAGTTTGTGGCCTGCAAAGCAAAGATTATGCAGCCTAACATTGAAATTGCATTTGTGTTCATCATGAAAATGACCTATAATTCAAGTGACAAAACACCAACTTCATCTCTTTGATTCTCCATACTCAAGAATGATCTCAATGAGTTATTTGACATTTTGGAAAGCTTGTAATGTGCTCTAAAACTCATATTTTAATTTCTTTTTAAGATTACCCATGGAACTATGTGAAAAAATGCCAAGAAGTTAGGTCAAAAATCTGCCTAACTAGGGCAAAAATTTCACTAAGTCTTTTTTAGTTCATGAGCGTGTATTCATAAAATTATAACTTGAGATCAAAGAACTTTTAGGATAATTTGTGTGAAGCAAAGTTATATATTTCATGGATATATAAAACTTTCATATTGGAAGTTTCTCTTGAATCATCTTGTATCATGGTGAAAATTTGGCTCAAAGTTATGAAAAAACATGAAATTTCCAACACTTAGAAAAAATTTCTAAGTTTAGAAATTTTGACTTTTCAAAGTGAAATCTTGACTTTTTGATTTCTTGATGAATAAGTTTCATATTTTTACATGTTTTGATGAATTATGATTTTTGGCACTTGAATTTGACCAAAAAGTCAAAGTTTGACTTTTCAGTACACGGTTGAGTTTTGATCAGTTGACTGCAAAATTCATATGTCAATCCAATGGATTTGCAATGTTTTGAATCATGTCATTAGGTCAAAATGATGCAATTGGGCTCTTGAGATCATTCCTTAAACCAATTGACAATTTGCTAGGTCCAAAATCAGGAATTTCCCTTTCCCAATCAAAACCTTAATTTTGACCATTTTGCCCTTTTGGAGATTTGATCAAATTTCTTGAGGAATTGTGGCCCAAAATTGATCAAATGATACATATGGGTTTAAAATGTTTATTTGGATCAAAAATTATGAAGTTTGACTGTAAATTGGCCATGGTTGACTTTTTCCCCAATACAACTGATTTTTAGGTCAACTGCTCAATTGACTGAGCAAAAATGTGATCCAAGGCTTGAAACTTGACATGTGTAATCTTGGGGTTCCATAATGGTCCATGAAAGTCATATGAAGCATTGATAGTTCAAAAATCCTTGTGCAAACTCAAACCCTAATTTTGGTCATCAGTGCCTAAGGAGGTGTCTTGAGCTGATCAAACCCTAGTGTCGTCTTGAGCCCAATGAGATCTTGTGAGAAAATTATTGATAAGTGAGAGGGAAAATTTTGGGGTACAACAACTGCCCCTGTTCAATCTTCTTAAGCCTGAGGAGTTAGATTGACAAGTTTTTCCATTCGTGACTCGAAGGTGGAAGATGATTGGACACTAGAGTGCTCAGAAATTTCACTCGGTGATGTGATGGTTGAGGGAATGAGCTTAAAGATGCCATTTGGAGAGGTGATAGAAATCTGTAGGAGATGGGCTTAAAGATGCCATTCAAAAGTGATTGTTTGTATTGTAATTTGTAAGCTGAAAGAATGAGTATCAGAATGGCGTATGTGTCTGGAGCGTATCTGAACTGTATCTGGGAGCCGATTTTGAATGATTATCAGAATGGAATTCGTGTCTAGAGTGTATCTGAACTGTTATCTGAGAATTGAATGAGTATCATAATGGCATTCGTGTCTAGAGCGTATCTGAATTGTATCTGAGAAGTTGAATCTGAATGAGTATCAGAATGGCATCCGTGTCTAGAGTGTATCTGAACTGTTATCTGAGAATTGAATGAGTATCAGAATGGCATTCGTGTCTGGAGCATATCTGAACTGTATCTAAGAAGTTGAATCTGAATGAGTATCAGAATGGCATCCGTGTTTGGAGCGTATCTGAACTGTATCTAAAGACTTTGAATATTGTTAATGGTAGCTGTTTGATTAATCTTATCCTGAAAAAGATAAAATGTTAGCTAATATGCAATGTTATGTTGTATGAAATGCATAGTATAATGCATTCGTGTTATCAATGCTTATGATATATGGATGCAATGTATTTGTATGTGAGCTAGTTTGCTACACCGTTGTTGGATTGGGGAAAATAAATCCCTGACTGCTACTGAGGATATGGGGTATAAGTCTTCATGTTGTGACGTCTAAGTGTTGATGAATTTCTTCTTAGAGAAATAAACTTTGTTGTAAGGGAATTGTCGTGTACTACTTGTAAAATCCTGTTGTGAAATCCTGAGAAATTGAACGACTTCTACTGGGGATTGATAACTGGAAGCTTTGTTCTGCTGGGGACTAAACTGCACACTGCGGGGAATTTTATTGAATATTTCAAAGATATTGCCCTATCAGTGATTGTCTTTTTATTTTGTTTATTTGTAAACAGTAATTATGTTCAAATGCATATGTTCAACAGTGAATCATTGGACGTTTTTGTAAACAAAACACAACAGTAAAGAAAAACATATAGTTTTGCACTTTCAAAGGAATATCTTTGCATTGAATTTGAGTAAGTATTTTTGTACAGTGAGACGAACATTCTAGTAGGAGAACGCCTTCGTAAGAAAAAATGAAAATTTTAATACAAAGAAAAGATAGCTATGTGAAATAATCCCATGGGGTTCCCATTCTGCTATAGCCTTTGTATCTCTGAGCATCTTGTCTATTTGTTGCCTCGTCTGAAGATGATTTAATTGATCAGAACCTCTGAGTTTGCAGGTTGTCTGTAAGGTGATCCAACGGGACATAGTCATACGCTTTACATTCCTTAACTTTTGCCTGGACCGCCCTTTCAGGTTTTCAGTCCACCGGGAATCCCTTTTTTGCCCAAGCAGCCCTTTCGGGTTTTCAACTTGCCGGGTGTACAAATTTTTTCATTTTATCCCTAATTTTTTCCCGAACCTTTTTGGTTTGTCGGGATGCCCTTGTTTTTCCTAGGTGTGTTAACCTAGCGGGTCTCTTATGCGTAGTATCTTTTGACTATGTCTGCGTTCGCAGGGTGCAGCAGGTCGTCGCCATCCATGGTGGTCAAGATCATTGCCCCACTAGAGAAAATGTTTTTTATTACAAATGGTCCTTCATATGTAGGAGTGCATTTGCCCCTGGGATCACCTTGTGGCACTATGATGCGTTTGATCACTAGATCTCCAACTTGATACACTTGGCGTCTGACCTTCTTGTTGAAAGCCTTGATCATCCGTTTTTGATACATTTGACCATGGCAAACAGCAGTAAGTCTCTTCTCATCAATTAAGTTCAATTGATCAAGTCGAGTCTGGATCCAATCGTCTTCGTTCAGCCCTGCATCCTTCATAATCCTCAGAGAGGGGATCTGGACCTCGATGGGAAAGACAACCTCCATGCCGTAAACCAGAGAATAAGGTGTTTCCCCGGTTGATGTGCGAGTTGTGGTACGATACCCGTGGAGAGCGAATGGTAGCATCTCATGCCAGTATTTGTATGTGACTGTCATTTTCTGTATGATCTTTTTAATGTTCTTATTCACAGCTTCGACAGCACCATTCATCTTTGACCGGTGAGGGGAAGAATTGTGATGATGGATCTTGAATTGCTCGCACAAGGCGGTGATCATAGTGTTGTTGAGATTTGTACCATTGTTAGTGATGATCCTTTCTGGGATGCCGTACCGGCAAATGAGATTTTGCTTGATGAAACAGGCAACAACATTCTTGTTAACGGAAGCAAAGGAGGCTGCCTCAACCCACTTTGTAAAATAGTCAATGGCCACTAGGATGAAGCGGTGTCCATTGGAGGCCGTTGTCTTGATTTCCCCAATCATATCTATTTCCCACATATCAAAGGGCCAAAGAGTCGTCAATACATTCAGAGGAACCGGAGGTACGTGCACCTTGTCAGCATAAATCTGGCATTTATGGCAGGTTCGAGAGTGTTGATAGCAATCTGCTTCCATGTTAGACCAGTAATAGCCTGCCCGTAGGATTTTCTTTGCCATCGTATGCCCATTGGAATGGGTGTCAAAAGTTCCTTCATGCAATTCAGCCATGATCCTTTCAGCTTCAACCTTATCTATGCACCGAAGTAACACAGAGTCATGATTGCGTTTGTACAAAATGTCATTACTAAGAAAGAATTTAGCAGAGAATCTCCTTAAGAACTTCTTATCATTTATTGAAGCTCCTTCTGGATATTCTTGAGCCTCGAGATACTTCTTGACTTCGGGAAACCAAGGCTGGTCCACTACTTCTTCAATATTAATCTCGTGACAGTGCGTTGGTTCCTCCATTAGTTTGATGGTGATCTGGGGAGCCTCGTTATCCCAATTAAGTTTAAACATGGATGACATTGTGGCTAGTGCGCCTGCTAGCTGATTTTCTTCTCGCGAGAAATGCTCGAAGGTAATCTTCTCAAAATGTGGTAGCAATGTCAAAACATGTTCTTTGTAAGGGATTAGGTTAGGGTGTTTGGTGTCCCATTCCCCTTTGATCTGACTAATAACCAAAGCTGAATCTCCGAATACATCCAAGGATTTGATCCCCAAGTCTATGGCAGCTCTGAGACCAAAGATGCATGCTTCGTATTCCGCCATGTTGTTTGTACAATTGAAGTAGATTCTTACGGTAAAGGGAGTATGACACCCTTCCGGAGATATGAGTACAACACTGATACCATTTCCAAGTGAATTGGATTCCCCATCAAAGAATATGGTCAGTCGGGATCCTTGTTCAGGTCCGTCATATGGCATGAATTCTTCACAGTTGTTTACCATCATGATGTCTTCATCTGGAAATTCGAACTTCATGGACTGGTAGTCTTCCACAACTTGGTGAGCAAGGTGATCAGCTAGTACACTGACCTTTATAGTTTTCTGGGTAGTATATTGTATGTCATATTCCGTCAGGGTCATCTTCCATCTCGCTATTCTCCCAGAAAGAGCAGGCTTCTCGAAGATGTATTTTATTGGATCCATTTTAGATATCAACAAAGTAGTATGAGTCAGCATATACTGTCTTAACCGGCAAGCAACCCATGCCAGAGCGCAGCAAGTTTTCTCAAGCAGTAAATATCTGGTTTCACAGTCGGTAAACTTTTTTCTCAGGTAGTAAATAGCATGCTATTTTCGGCCAGACTCGTCATGCTGCCCCAATATACACCCCACTGAGTTTTCTAAAATAGTCAGATACATGATCAATGGTCTTCCCTTGACTGGTGGAATCAAAACCGGAGGCTCTTGTAAATACTCTTTGATTTTGTCAAAAGAAAATTGGCACTCATCATTCCATTTGACTACTTGATCTTTCTTCAATAGTTTGAAGATTGGCTCATAAGTAGCTGTCAGGTGAGAAATGAATCTGGCAATGTAGTTTAAACGCCCAAAGAATCCTATGACTTCCTTCTCAGTACGAGGAGCAGGCATCTCTTGTATCGCTTCTACCTTGGCAGGATCTACTTCAATACCTTTATTACTGACGACAAAGCCTAGGAGTTTACCAGACCGTAACCCAAATGTGCATTTGTTTGGATTCAACCTCAGCTTGTACTTCTTCAGTCTCTCAAACAGTTTTTGTAAGTGATCAAGATGCTCTTCTTCTATTTGAGATCTGGCTATCATATCATCTACGTAGACCTTTATTTCATGATGTATCATGTCGTGGAATAAAGCTACCATGGCATGCTGATACGTTGCCCCAACATTCTTCAGTCCGAATGGCATCACCTTGTAGCAAAATGTGACCCACTGTGTGACAGACGTTGTTTTCTCCATGTCCTCAGGTTCCATTATGATTTGGTTGTAACCTGAGAATCCGTCCATGAAGGAAAACACTTTATGTTGTGCCATATTGTCAACTAGAATATCAATGTGGGGGAGTGGAAAATCATCCTTAAGGCTTTCCCTATTCAAATCTCTGTAGTCCACACACATTCGCACTTTGCCGTCTTTCTTGGGCATGGGAACAACATTGGCAACCCATTGCGGATAGGAGGTGACAACCAAGAATCCAGCGTTGAATTGCTTCATGACTTCTACTTTAATCTTTTCTGACATATCAGGCCTCATGCGACGAACCTTGTGCTTTACTGGAGGACAATCCTCTCCTGTAGGCAGACGATGTACCATAATGTCTGCATCAAGTCCCAGCATGTCTTCATACGAACAGGAAAAGACTTCAACATAATCGTGTAACAACTGAATCAGACGCTCCTTGATACTGGGTTCCAGATGGGCACCCACCTTGACCTCTTTTTCGTCTTCTTCGGTACCTAGGTTGATTGTATCCATGGGTTCCTCGTGAGGCTGAATGGTTCTCTCTTCTTGTTGTAGTATTCTGGAAAGTTCCCTTGGTACTTCACAATCTTCCTCACCTTTGTCTTAGGCTCGGTATATTAGATTCTCAGAGTCACATAAGGCCATAGCAGTATCGTTACCCATGGGATCCCGAATGGATGTATACCTGCATTGTGAGTGCGAGTGTGTGTAAGGGTATAGCTATCCTTGAAAGAAATAAAAATGTAAAAAGAAAAACAATAAGCACAAAGGTTTGTATGCGAAAACGTCCATGATTCATTGATGTCATATTAAAATGAGACAATAACCCTTACAAATGGACCATTGTTCCTCAGGTAAGACACAAGGTTTTAAGAGTGCGAATTGTTTTAATATTACAGATCCAACAAAATGTAAAGACAGATTACTGTGGGATAAAAGTGATCGGGACAAAATCTCTAGCCTCCCAGTTGCTGAGCCCTCCACTGACATTTGGGAATATCCAGTCCTCTAAGTCACAACTATCTTCATCATCTTCTACAACGTTGACCTCGTGGTTGCTGATCTTCAGGGGTGGTCCTCTGGCACGAGCATGGCGTACAGCCTTTTGGGAACCTGAAGTGAAACCCACGCCAAACTTGTCAGACTTATATGGGATATCTGGGAGTTATCCTCAGATAGTGTACCCACCTTCTTCTACCACTGCTTTGGAATCCTTCAGAGATGACATCCAGAGTGGAGGCTTTGTGATCTTGGGAATAACCTTGGTTACTGCCACATCTTGCGGGACCTCTTCAAAATGTTGGAATGGAGTTTCAATAAATTCACCATCTAATTCCACATATCTGAAGGAATTAATATGGTTGATCATATACTCTTCTTCTCCATGAACGGTGATAATCTTCCCTTGAATCGGATATTTCAGCATTTGGTGCAACGTAGAAGTGACAGCTCCAGCATTGTGAATCCATGGTCGGCCTAGCAAGCTGGAATATGAGGGACGGATATCCATTACATAAAAAGTTGAATCAAAAGTTTGGGTTCCAACCTTCACGGGGATATCCACTTCCCCATGTACCATCCTTTTCGAGCCGTCAAAAGCCCTTACTACTATGTTACTTAGCTTCAATGTCAATCTCTCACAGTCAAGCCTATCAAGAGCTTTTTTAGGCAATACATTCAGAGATGAGCCAGTGTCCACCAAAACATGAGCCAAGGTTGTGCCCCTACATTCAACTGAGACATGCAATGTCTCATTATGCCTCCTTCCCCTTGGCGTTAAATCAGCATCTGAAAAACCTAGACCATTATCTACAGTTAAGCTGACTACGCAATCTTGAAACTGATCGGTAGATGTTTCTTGGGGTACATGGGCAGTTTTCAGGAATTTAACCAAGGCTTTTGCATGCGCCTCAGAACATAGTAGTAATTCCAGCATGGAAATTTTAGAGGGAGTTTTCCCCAGTTTTTCAACTACATCGTAGTCGCTTCTTTTTATGATCTTCAGAATTTCCTCCATCTCTTTCCGGGAGGTCTCGGGGATAGCCAATGATTGTGTCTTGTCTTGACTGACTCAACCAGAACACCTTTTCCTCGAGTCTCGGTTAACTCGGCAGCAGGAGTGTCAGTAGGAATGATAACAGGGGTTGTAACAGCTTTGTTAGTTGGATTATTAGTGGGGATGATTGTAGGACCGATAACATCTTTTGGAGGAGTAACAACAGGAATGATTACGAGTCCAGAAATTGCTTTTGGGCGGAGCAATTTCTGGAGAGAATATCCTTCCGCTTTGGGTAATCTTGCTAGTTCCTGCAATATTATTGATATTGGAGTCGACTTTCTCAGAACTTGAATCTTCGGCGGCTGGCCAATCTTGCTTAATACCATGGTAGTAGACATCCCCTCCATAATTCCATGGTATGGTTTTGTCTAACGAATATGGGACTGGTCCAGGCATTGTAATTATCAAAGGAGTTGCTTTCGGAACTGATGTAATTCTAACAGGTCTTTTGGTGGAGACCCTGGAAGAATTGGCGGAAATGGTAATGATAGAAACGTCTTCAAAAGGAATAGGTGGAGCAGAAGTTTTTTCAAACAAAATTTCTTTGTTATCTATTAGGAACTGAACGCCTGTTTTCAATAAAGGACAGCTGGTTGGTGAGGATAAACAAAAATGACAATCTTCACCATAGCCCGGGAACACACTGGCATTCAACAAGTTCATTTTAATAGTCAGGAGTGGGGTCATAAGCTCATCAACTGAAGTAACAAACATATCTTCTTCAATGGCATTGGTATTATGACCATGTTTGGGCATAGGGGCAGAAATGACGTTTGGCTTTTCGGGCCCATCGAATTCAATTTCTTTGGCTTCAATGAGGTCTTGTATTTTTTTTCTTTAGAGCCCAACAGTTATTAGTGTCATGGTCGGGACTTTCAGAGTGATGTGTGCAACGGGCATTGGGATGATAGTGAGGAGATGTTGTGTTAGGGTTTTTCGGAGCTTCTTTCAAGGTTACCAAATTGGATCTTAGCAGATGTGGCAATACCTGAGATAAGGTCATGTTAATTCTGGTGAGTTGTATGATTGGTCTTTCCATCCTTGGTTGGTTGTTTCTTTGCTGATCAGGCGCAGACTTAAGAATCATAACGGCCCCCACCATCGGACGGTGTTCGGCCCTATCTTAATTTCTTTGAGGATAAACAGGAACCACTTCTTTCTTTCCGATAAATGGCTTCCTTACAGCTGCAGAAGAAGATATATCTTTTTGGATCTTTCCATTCTTTATGCCGGCTTCTACCCTTTCTCCGGTCAATATCAACTCAGTAAAACCTGCTGATGAACTTCCAATTAAGTGATTGAAGAAGGGACCAGCCAAGGTGCCCAAGAACATGTCTACCAACTCTCTCTCAGATAGAGGAGGTTGAACTCTTCCGGATAAATTTCTCCATTTTTGCGCATAGTCCTTGAAGCCTTCATTTGAAGCTATGGCCATACTCTGAAGTTGAGTACGGGTAGGCGCAAGATCAACATTGTATTGGTATTGTTTGTAAAAGAATGCAGCAAGATCTTTCCAGTTATGAACGTTGGCTCTTTCTAACTAGTAAAACCAATCAAGTTGAGTTCCAGACAGGCTGTCTTGGAAGAAGTGTACCCATAAGTCTTTGTCAGCGGTATGGGGCTAGATTTTCCTTAGATAGGACTGGAGATGCATTTTAGGGCGTGAGACTCCGTTATACTTGGCGAACACAGGTGCTTTGAATTTTTAAGGAATGACAATCCCCGATACTAACCCCAATTCCTCAAAGTCCAAGGCAGGCACTTTTTGGATTTCCATCGCACTCAACCGCTCTTCGAGATGTTTATACTTGTCATCAGCTGGAGGGTATTGTTCTTCAGAATATTCTTCTTCTTCCTTTTCCTCTTCTGATTCTGATGGGACAACTGTTTCCTTGCCTTTTCCATCTTGATTGTCTCTCTCACCAGATGTTGTTGCAAAGTCTAAGGTCCTTCTTATCTGCCCATGAAATCTTCTTCCCGTGTTTAGGACTCCGGTTACCTTCTTTGCCTTCTCCTCAGCCAGCAAAGTCTTCAACTCTTCTTGTCCTTTGGCTAGGGTTAAGAGAAACTGTTGAAACTGTGTATTTTGAGCTTGGAGGTCCTTCATTGTTTGCTCGAGATCCATCTTACTGAAATAAATAGTAGAGAGATGAGGAGACTTGTTGCAAAAGACCTGCTTATGTTATGATGAATGGTATATGCATATGTAATAATTTCAAGGATTTCAAAGATTCAAATTTGTTTTAGACAAAAAGGAAACACACGTTATATTAATAAGTTAAAGCTTGAGTACATCACTGCCTTTTCGGGCAAAATAATACAAAAACTCTAAGATAAAAAGGTAGTTCGCATCCTCTTTGGTGCGATGTAGGCATTGAGAGTCTGCTCCTCATGAAGTAGCCTAGCGAGTTCCAAAACCTTCTTCTCGCTTGCACAGAATTGGGCTTCGAAAGTATCTCGCTCTCCCTTGAGTTGTATCCAATCCCTTTGTAGGTCTTCAAGAGAGGTAGGCATGTTAGGATGTAGGATAGTGTATGGAACATCTCCTTCCATGACAGGCTCAATGATTACCGGGAGAATGGAGGGGTAACGCATCATAAGACTCTGAGCATGAGTTCGTACCCATTTGAGGTAAGGTTCAAGAGGGATGGAATTTTTATGCATCAAAGTCTTGCTATCCACCTTGTTTAACATCCTCCAAGATTGGATAAATCTCTGGCGAAGACCTTGATCGTTGTTGTCGTAGTCAAATACCAAACCTTGAATCAGCATCTCGTGCGGGCCATGCCATCGGGCGTAACCAAGCTGTCTTAAGGCTAAACATGGGTTGTGAGTGATACCTCCCCTGATTCCAAGTAAAGGGACATTAGGGAATTCTCCCCAACGGTCGACAATGATAACATTCTCTTTGGATCGGGAGCACCAATGAATGTCCGAATGTTTGAGCATCATCAACCTTTGTGACCACCTTAAACCTTGCTCATTCTTTAATACAGATTGGGGAAGATGCGAAATAAACCACCTTTCCAAGAGAGGAGTGCAACACATAAGAACACCTCTTTTCCTTATTGTGCGAGTGTGAAAAGAGTGTAGGATATCTCCTAGCAATGTAGGCACCGGGTTGCGGGATATGAAGATTTTGATGGTGTTGACATCTATGAGTTGGTCAGGATTTGGAAACAAAACCATCCCATAGATGAGGAGAGCCATAATTTCCTCAAAGGCTTGCAATTCCAAGGAGTTCCAACAACTTTGGGCTTTCTCGAACAAGAACTTTGTTAAGAAACCTTTGACACCACTCCTTGTTTCCCAATGAGTTGTGATATCAGATGAGTGCAAGTGTAAAGCTTGAGCAATCTATTCTGGCTTTGGGTCTCTTTCCGTACCGTTGAAAGGTAGTTGATTGAGAATGGGAATTCTCAAGAGTTGGGAGAATTCTTCCAAAGTAGGCACAAGTTGATAGTCAGGAAATGTGAAGCAATGGTGTAAAGGATCAAAGAACTGAAAGAGCACCTTGATCATATCCTCATCTGTGTTGGAGGTGACCAAGTTGAGTAGGCGACCATGTATCTCGGTGAATGGAGAGTTTTCAGGAATCCTTGAAGCTAGCTCCTTGAGTTGTGGAGGGATCCTTACAAGATTGACTTGAATAATTTTCCTGCAAAGTGAATCCATATCCTACAAAACAAGAACAAAGATGAAACCCAAAATCCTTGAAAATGGTTAGTGGATGTATATGATGTTCATGATGTTCATGATGTTATGTACAAGTATGCATATACAAACAAAGCAAACAAGTCCTTAGGTTTAGGCTTGCATGAAGTTTTATAGGTAAGTACCCTCTTGAAGTTTAGTTGGCTTAAACCTGTCCTAGTAATAGTAACCGGGTTCTAAGAAGCTCAATGTCACTGGTTTGTTTCCTTGGTCATTGTTTCAGCACAAGCCTCTTTATGGCGACCGAAATATCCCAAGAAACCAAACCTCAATGAGTGTAGTATCGAGTATCTACCAACTTCGAACTGTACCAAAGTCGGTCATCTCACCATATCCTAAAGGCCAAGTTGGTCAAGTAAAGGTTCTAAAAGTTCATTAGTGCTTCATGACATCACTCAGCGTCCCCGTATTCTCTTTGATTAACTCAAAGGCTACCGGTACCCATAAATATGTCGCACTAATGTAGCTATTGCTTAGACCATATCAGTATACCCCGCACAGTTTCCACAACGTATTGCTACTTACCTATAAGGTATCCCAAATCCAGATAGAGGATTCAAACCCAAACAAAGAACCATAATGTAAATCATACAAGTCAAACAATGCAAGCAAATAAATGTGATATATCCTTAAGGTAACCCCACTTTTAGAATTATCCCCGGCAGAGTTGCCAGTTCTATAATGCGGTGGGAGAACTGACTTGAGGGTTTTGCGTTTGATTGCGAATGTTGAGGTTAGCAAGAGTCGCCACCGACTTTTCTTTTATCCAAAAGGAAAGGTGATAAAGCACAAGAAAGACCTTTGAGATTATTTCTTGAGTTCGGGGGGTAGATTATGAAAAGGGGTGGTATTAGCACCCTTTTCATCCATGGTTTTCCATGGGCTCTTAGTTACTTGCTAGATCACTTGCTTTTGTTTGAAATTGTGCTTTGTGTGGTTTTTGAAAGTATTTTGTAAAGAGGCCATTGTTTAGGCAATCTTTGTAATGATTCTCGTTCGTAAGAATGTATACAAAGATGTTTGATCTTTTGAAAATGTTTTCAATTTTGTAAGATGCTTGAAGGTGTATGTGATTGTTTAGAAACTAGCAAGGATGTTTGTTTTGAAATAGAGCAAGTAATTAGGAGCAATCTACCTACTCAAATGTCTTTCTTGTTCATTTTCTTTTCCTTTGACATTGTTGTCTTACCATTGATTTGGTAAGCAACCCTATCTTTGGATGTAAATGGGACGGACGTGGGTCATCGTATAACAATGATTTTCAATATTGCAAGGTATCTTAGCATTTTTCTTTAGGGGCTAAGATCATTTATAAGACAACTTAGATAGCGTCATCGAGGGACTATGATCTTGTATTCGTTTGTTTTTGCTAAGATACCTCACATGCGTAATATGACCATTTTTGTAAGGCAATCAAGTGGGATAACCCTAGGGGTGCTTGTGTGTAAGTGTATTGTTTTCATGCTTGATTTTTATCTTGAATTAGGGTTTTCTATTTGATTTATTTTGTTCTTTCCATACAAACCCTAATTACTAGCATTTGTATCTAAAGCGATCAATTGCAGAATTTAAAGTTACTATGCTATTACAATACTTGTGGGAGGGGGTATACAAATTGTGAATGGGGATTGCAATAATATAAACCTAATTAATCTATTACGACCAAATTGAATAAATGTACAAGGAAATGAATAAATATAAAGTACAAATGCAAATGGAAAGAAATATGATTTTTGTTTGGATTTTTTATATGAAAGGGGTTTTAACCTAAACCTAATTAGAGAAAAATAATTAATCAAAATTAAATTAACTTAAACTAATTAAGAAAAAAAAATTAATTAAGAAAAGATTTTTGAATAAAACCCTAATTCTATTTAGTTGATTAAAAGAAAATAAGTTTAGAAAAAAAAAGTATTTTTTGGTATTTTTGTCTTGAAAATATTTATGGCATCATGAAATATTTTTAGTCTTTTTTATATCAAAAATAATATATTTTAATAGGTGCAGAAGAAAAATAAATATTAACCTAGTTTTAATTAAATTTACAAGGTGATTTATAAAAAAATAAATAAAGTATAGTTAATAAAAATATTTTTTGGTGAGAAAAAATAAAATAAACTAAACTAAAATGAAGATATTTTTTTTTTAATATTTTTTTATGATTTTTAATATTAGTGAAAAATAATTAAGAAAAAAACAAATAAAATTAAGAAAATAAAATAAATTAGGCCAAGGGTGCATAAGCAGGCAGGGAGGTTAATTAGTAAAAAAAATAAAAAGCCCAAAGGCCCACGCGCCCTGCAAAAAGGTTAGAAAAATGCAATAATATGTAAAAACACAAAATGGGTACCACCGGGGCTCGAACCCAGGTCCCATAGGTTAACAGGCGCGCGCTTTACCACTGGGTTGGCTATACATCCGTTCATATAAACAAAACAGTAAAGATGTAAGGCAAATCAAGTCCTGATGACTTCATCTTCAACCTCCATCCGGTGTACCTGTAACTTCTTCATTTCTCAACAAAAATGGAAGATGACAAAATGAAAGTTGTTGCATTCTTCCTCACGAATCTAACCATGTAAATAACTAAAGCTAAAAGTCAAAGATAAATGAGAATTTCTTTGGCCCTAATTTGAACCCTAAAATTTTCAGAAACTTCAACTCTAAAATTTGCTAAGCTCAGGCCATGTAAATGAAAATTATGGATATGTACAGCTTCGTGGCAATGAGGTCTACATTTTATCTTCACAAATGCAAGCCTAACAATGCCTAAGTAATGAGATAAAAGTTCAAGAAAAATACCTCAAAACTGGAAATCGTGAAATGCAAATGAGCTTGATTCAAAGTGTTGCAAGGATCAGGTTAGCTTCCTTGAGGTCCAAGGAAGCTAATGCAATGATTAGCTTGAGCTGAAAGTGGCTGAGGAGCTCTGGAGAAGTCAAGTTGCAGACCCCTATTTTTGAAAATGGAACTTGATGATAGAGGTATTACATTTGAGCAAATGGAGTTTGAATGGTTTGTATTTGATGTTTAGAAGCTTTTGGAAGTGAAAGGCCAAATAACGCACGAGGGGATTTGGAGTTTGGTATGTAAAGTCAGAACTTGCACAACAATGGTGTTTTGAGACAATTTCTGGCTAGAGGGAATTTGAGTGAGTTTAAGGGTCTTCAAGCTCGTGTCCTAGTTCACAAATAGTGATTCTATTTATAAGCAACAAGTTTAGAGACTTGTTGTTGATCAGAATTTGAAATTACATGTTTATGCATAACATGTGATTTTTGAGAAAACAAGTTTCAATGCCTTGTGTACTTGCTAAGATAGAGTGGTTAAGCTTTAAACAAGCTTTCTTATGACTTTGTGGATGGAGTGTGATCAGAGGGAACAAGTTAGAGGCTCAATGTGAACTTTATGCAAAAAGCTTGCTTTACAAGAATGGCATTGTTAACTTTCTTCCCAAAATGACAATGTGAATTGGATAAAGCTTAAATCACTTGGATTATAGCTCAAAAGTTTGTGTAATCCATTAATTATGGAGTGACAAAAAAGTTTGTGGCCTGCAAAGCAAAGATTATGCAGCCTAACATTGAAATTGCATTTGTGTTCATCATGAAAATGACCTATAATTCAAGTGACAAAACACCAACTTCATCTCTTTGATTCTCCATACTCAAGAATGATCTCAAGGAGTTCTTGGACATTTTGGAAATCTTGCAATGTGCTCTAAAACTCATATTTTAATTTATTTTTAATATTCCCCATGGAACTATGTGAAAAATTTCCAAGAAGTTAGGTCAAAAATCTGCCTAACTAGGGCAAAAATTTCACTAAGTCTTTTTTAGTTCATGAGCATGTATTCATAAAATTATAACTTGAGATCAAAGCACTTTTAGGAGAAGATGTGTGAAGCAAAGTTGTATATTTCATGGAGATATACAACTTTCATGTTGGAAGTTTCTCTTGAATCATCTTGCATCATGGTGAAAATTTGGCTCAAAGTTATTGAAAAAAATGAAATTTCCAACACTTAGAAAAATTTCTAAGTTTAGAAATTTTGACTTTTCAAAGTGAAATCTTGACTTTTTGATTTCTTGATGAATAAGTTTCATATTTTGACATATTTTGATGAATTATGATTTTTGGCACTTGAATTTGACCAAAAAGTCAAAGTTTGACTTTTCAGTACACAGTTGACTTTTGATCAGTTGACTGCAAAATTCATCTATCAATCCAATGGATTTGCAATGTTTTGAATCATGTCATTAGGTCAAAATGATGAAATTGGGCTCTTGAGATCATGCCTTAAACCAATTTACCATTTGCTAGGTCAAAAATCAGGAATTTCCCTTTCCCAGTCAAAACCCTAATTTTGACCATTTTGCCCTTTTGGAGATTTGATCAAATTTCTTGAGGAATTGTGGTCCAAACTTGATCAAATAATACATATGGGTTTAAAATGTTGATGTGGATCAAAAATTATGAAGCTTGAATGTAAATTGGCCATGGTTGACTTTTTCCCCAATACAATTGATTTTTAGGTCAACTGCTCAATTGACTGAGCAAAAATGTGATCCAAGGCTTGAAACTTAACATGAGTAATATTGGGGGTCCATAATGGTCCATGAAAGTCATATGAATCATTGATAGTTCAAAAATCCTTGTGCAAACTCAAACCCTAATTTTGGTCATCAGTGCCTAAGGAGATGTCTTGAGCTGATCAAACCCTAGTGCAGTCTTGAGCCCAAGGAGATCTTGTGAGCAAATTCTTGATAAGTGAGAGGGAAACTTTTGGGGTACAACACTTGGGTCTTTATAAATTCAAGTCTTCATAATATTTATAACTTCTATCTTTAGAGTCTTCAGCACTTAGTCTTTAGAACCCTTTACTTAGAACCTTAAGTCTTTGGAAACTTGAGTCTTTAGCATCTAGACTTAAGTAGAACTTCTTGTCTTCATATATTCTAAATGTTTATTTAGAACCCGTTGTTATAAAAAAACATGAGTCTTCAGCATCTAGACTTTAGTAGAAACTTCTGTCTTCAGATCTTTTGACTTGTTACTTTAGAGCATGTTGTCTTTAGAAGCATGAGTCTTCAGCATCTGGACGTAAGTAGAAACTTATGTCTTCAGATCTTCTGACTTGTTTCTTTAGACAAAAATCAAAGCCTACACTTCAGAAGCTTCTGGAGTGTCTTGCTACTATTCATCAAAACTTGTGTAGCACAAAAGTATAATTAATTCTCTTCTAATGTCTTGGCCAAGCCATCCATCAGAAGCAGAACCTATTTGTTAAATACTAAAAAAAAACATTAGAGTATCAAAATTATTCAATAAAACATACTAATTTGTTATCATTAAAACTCATAGATGATATTCCAGAATCAAATATTGTTCTAACACATTGGGCACCTAACCAAACCTAATTTGTTTTTTAGGCATGCTTGGAGACCACTACAAATCTATGGTATCTCGATAGTGGTTGTTCTAAGCATATTAAGAGAGATATAAACAAATTTTCAGATCTAGTGCTTAAGGCCAAGAGTTTTGTCACTCGTGGAGACAACAATAAGGGAAAAATTCTTGACATTAGCAAAGTTGGTGCACCCCTTTCACATCCATTGAAGACATACTTTATGTTGAAGGACTGAAGCATAATCTTCTAAGCAAAAGCCAACTTTGTGACAAAGGATTCAAGATCAAGTTCACCAAAGATGAATGCTTGATTGAAGATGAAGTTACCAATGAGGTAAAACTCAAAGGTAAAAGAATTAACAATATTCCTATGATATCTTTAGATGATTTATCTTTGAAAGTAAAATGTCTCATGGTAAAAAATAATGAATCATGGCTTTGGCATAAAAGGGCAACCCATATTCATATGGAACATTTAAATAAACTAGCCAAATGTAAATCAAAGAATGTGGTGGCAACAACAATACCATTTAACTTGTTGCATATGGACTTATTTGGTCCATCAAGAACAAGAAGCTTCATATGTAATGTATATGCCTTAGTTATTGTTGATGATTTTTCTATATATTCTTGGACTTTGTTCCTTGTGCAGAAAAGTGATGCTTTCAAGGCTTTTAAGAAGTATGTAAAGTAAGTTCAAAATGAAAAGTCATAAAATAATGCATCAATTAGAAGTGACAATGGTGGAGAGTTCCAAAATGCATTTTTTGAAGAATTTTGTGAAGAACATGGTATCTCTCATAATTTTTCAGCACCAAGGACACTACAACAAAATGGAGTAGTCGAAAGAAAGAATTGATTTATAGTGGAACTTACAAGGACAATGCTTAGTGACACAAATCAACTAAAGTGCTTTTGGAAGGATGCGGTTAGTATGACATGTTATGTTGGAAATTGAGTTATCATTAGACTTATCTTGAAAAAGACTCCATATGAACTCTTCAAAGGAAGAAAGCCAAACATTTCTGACTTTCACATATTTTGATGCAAGTGCTTTGTCCTAAAAAATGACAAAGACAATCTCGGTAAGTTTGACAAGAAATTCGGCGAAGGTATATTTCTTGGTTATTACCTCTCTAGTAAAGCTTATAGAATTTATAACAAAAGAACTTTAACTATTGAAGAATCTATGCATATTTCTTTTGATGAAACTAACACTTATAAGGAGGACATAGTTGTTTGTGATGATGATGATAATGATATTATAGAATTTCCCTTGGAAGAAGTTTCTATCAATCAAAGTGTGAAACAACCGGAACACCAACAAGAAGTTTCACAAAAAGATACCAATCATAGTGACCTTCCTCAAGAATGGAGAATCCATCGTGATCATCCAATTGACAAAGTAATTGGTCACATAAGCAAAGGATTTTCAACAAGACTAAATCTCAAGGATGCTTGCTTGAACATGACATTTGTTTCTCAAGTAGAATCCTCCAAGATTGATGAATCCTTAGGAGACAATCAATGGATTATTGCTATGCAAGAGGAAATAAATCAATTCGAAAGAAATCAAGTTTGAGAACTTGTTCCTAGGCCAGATGGGTGTTTAAAAAAAACTTGGTGAGAATGGTATAATTGTTCGAAACAAAGCAAGATTGGTGGCTGAAGGTTATAATCAAGAAGAAGGAATCTACTTTGAATAAACATTCACTCCGGTTGCAAGTTTAGAATTTATTCGTCTATTACTTGCTTATGCTTGTTCACTAAATTTTAAGCTTTTCCAAATGGACGTCAAAAATGCCTCCTTGAATAGATATATCAATGACGAAGTCTATGTCAAACAAACTCCAGGTTTTGAAGACTTCAAGAATTCTTCACATGTCTTTAAGTTGAAGAAATCTCTTTATGGCTTAAAACAAGCACCAAGAGCATGGTATGATAGACTTATCAATTTTCTTTGCGAAAGAGGATTTGAAAAAGGTAAAGTTGTTAAAACCTTACTTATTAAGAAAGGCAAATGTAATACTTTATTGGTTCAAGTCTATGTTGACGACATTATATTCGTCTCAACAAACAAAAATCTATGTGAAGAATTTTCATTGATGATGCAATGAGAATTCGAGATGTCTATGATGGGTAAGATGAACTATTTTCTTGGACTACAAATTAAGCAATTAAAGGATGACGTCTTCATAAATTAATCTAAGTTTTGCAAAGAATTATTGAAAATATTTGATACGGACAATTGTAAAACAATGACTACTCCAAAAGGATCCAAAACATATGTAGATTAAGATGAATATAGTGTTTCGATTGATATTACCAAATATCGAGGTATGATTGGTTCATTATTATATTTGACGGCAAGTCATCCTGGCATTATGTTTAATGTTTGTCTTTGTGATTGCTTTCAAGAAAACCCAAAGGAATCTCATCTCGCAGCAGTTAAAAGGATCATGGAGTATCTAAAAGGGACAACAAATGTTGGACTATGGTATCCTAAAGGTAGTATTTGTAATTTAATTGGTTATTCTGACGCGGATTATGCATGATGTAAAACTGATAGAAAAAGCACTAGTGGTACATGTCACATTCTTAGAAATTAATTATTGTCTTTGGCTTGCCAGAAATAAGCATGCATTGCTCTTAGCACGACCGAAGCTGAATACATAGCAGCGGGTAATTGTTGTGCACAAATACTTTGGCTTAAGCAACAACTTCGTGACTACTGACTCAATCTAGGATGCATCCTTCTACATTGTGGTAACACAAGTGTGATTAACATTAAAAAGAATGCATCCATGCACTCAAGAACCAAACATATTGATATTCAACATCATTTTCTCTGTGATCACGTGCTTCAACGAGATGTCGAAGTTACATTCGTGAATACTCATAATAAACTTTCTGACATATTCACAAAACCTTTGGCTTGAGAACCTTTCTTCATAATCTGAAGAGAATTGGGAATTTTGAATGAAAAAGATGAATGATGAACGATAGACATATTTACTTGTTTAAATTTTCATAATTTTTCCATAATTCCATTTGTGAAAATATGTTATATAATGCTTTTGTATTAAAATATATGATCATATGATGCCTAAACATGTTATATCGATGTTATGTGACTTTTTTGTATGTTTGTATTTATTAAAGTTGAAGTGTCATGTCTATTTTTTTTGTATTTGGAAAAAAAATTATGCGAAAATCGATACCCCAATTCCCAGAAATCGACTTCATGAGCAAAAATTTCACTTCCTGAGCCTCTGGAATTTATGTTTCGCATGACAGAAATTGATTCCCCCTCCTGGAGAAATCAATTTCCTGTTCGTTTTTTTTTTTTTTTAACTTTTTATTTAAGTTGTTTGATTGTTTTAAATATTGGTCAAACATTCATCTCTCTCATCTTCCATCCTTCCACCTACTCTCCTTGAAAATCAATCCCATTCACACATATCCTTTACTACCCACTTAAATCTCTCCACTTACCAACACAATCCACTTTAAATCTCACTATCATAAATCCTCTATATATTAATCTTCTCACACCTAAATCCAAATAAGCTATTTTCATAATCACTTATTCTCACTCCAAAGGCAATTTCGAAAATCTCTTTCCAAAAAATAACTTTCTCCAAGCTCCTTCCATGGAACCTCCTAAGAATGCAAAGGGAAAAACAAAGATGGGTGAAAGTTCAAATGCTCCTGACTCTGACTCAGAATAGGTTCAACTATCTGTGAAGCAATACAGACTCATGGAAAGCTTCAGACAGCGTACTATACTCCTTCTGAAATATGGTAAACTGGAAACTTTTCCCTCTTCTAGCTTCACTTTTCCTGTTTATCTAGAATATCAAGGGGTTGTTAATTTTGTGTCTGATTCTGGGATGTTCTATCAAGATTTGGTTAGATATTTTTATGTTCATCTTTCGATACTTATGGGTTGTGCTTTTACCTCTGTGGTAAGAGGTAAAGAAATTGCAACGTTGTTGGTATATTTTGGTTCAGGTTTAGGTGTTCCATTTGAAGGAGAAATAATTATTTGTTGTTTTACTCCCAACACTCCGGGTTGGGAAACTTACAACAAGATGGAGTTTTTCTTTAGCAATTTGTCGGATTATGCAACAAGAATTTTATGCATCACAAGCTCGCTCAAACTCTACCAAAATATTTTTGTCAAGCAAAAATCTGTCCGTGAGTGACCGAATACTTCACTACTTCCTTGTGTATATGCTTGTCCCGAAAGGCAACAATTACACCAAAATTGAGGATACTGAATGTTAAATTGTAATTCATAGGTGTCAAAAGAAGATTTGATTTGTTTAGATTTAAATAGATTTGAATTTAAATCTAGATTAGATTAGATTTAGTAAAGAGATATTTTGGGATTGGGTTTAGCTTAGGGAGCAAGCTAACCTAAATCTATAAATAAGAGGGAGTAACCCTTATTTTGTAATTAAGTCATTGAAGTCATTCACAGTATTTTGCAGTTGCAAAGTGAATTAATAAAGATTCCACAGTTTGTGGGCAGAATAGAAATTCTGCAGAAATATCTCCATTGTTTTTTTATTTGTTTGTTTCATAACTTATCATCAAGTGGTGGTCGAAATTCATCATAGTGTATTGGTGGATTTCCAACATCTGGTATCAAGAGCTTGTGTTTCGATTCAAGGGAAGTATCAATCAAGAACGATTGAAGAATTCACGATGACAAGTTATGGGAATGCAAACTATCCAGCAACGCTGCCAATTCTGAAAGTTGACAACTATGAGAATTGGTGCAAGCAGATGAAAGTCCTATTAAGGTGTCAAGGCCTTTGGGACCTTGTAAAAGATGGAGTCGAAGCGCTTGGCGAAAACGCTTCAGAAGAAGAAAAGAAGACATATACAGAATCTGAGAAGCAGAGTTATAAAGCATTATTTATAATTCATCAATGTGTCAGCCCAAACAACTTCGAAAAGATTAGTGATTCAGAATCTGCAAAAGAAGCTTGGGAGATCCTTGAGAAGTCTTTTGGAGGCGCTGAGAAGGTGAAAGAAGTGAGGTTACAAACTCACAAAAGAACCTATGAACTGCTTCAGATGGAAGACAGTGAAAACATATCTGATTTCTTTACTAGAGTTACAAAACTAGTGAACCAAATCAAGACATGTGGAGAAACATTAACAACAAGAGCTGTTGTTTTGAAGATCCTGAGATCCTTAGCCCCTAAGTTCGACCACATAGTGGTGGCGATAGAAGAAGGTAAAGACTTGTCGAAATTGACAAAGGAAGAGCTTCAAGGGACGCTCGAATCTCATGAACAAAGAATGAACGAAAGAGCTGCAGGAAAATCGAATAATGATGTAGCCTTGCAGGCACATTCAGCAAAAGAAACCAAAGGCAAAGGAAATTATTTCGACAGAAGTAGAGGCGGCTACAACAAATCGAATGGCAGAGGAAACCAAATCGAAGGAGACGTGTCGAATCAAAGAAGACCACACCAAGGCAACCAAAGAGGTGGTGCTGCAAACAAAGGAAGAGGTGGTGGTCAAAAACCTGATAAGAGTCACATTCAATGTTATAACTGTCAGAAGTATGGTCATTATTCGAGTGATTGTCCAGAAAAACGAAAGAATCAAGAAAGTGATGCAAAGCTGGCAAAACATGAAGAAGAAGAAGAGATGATGCTGATGGTCACAACAAGAGATGAAGATAGATTCAAGGACCAATGGTACTTGGATTCAGGATGTTCATCACATATGTCTGGAAGGAAAGACTGGTTCGTCAACATAAAACTCTCAATGAAAATTTTGGTAAAATTTGCGAATGACAACACCCTAGCAGCTGAAGGTATTGGTGATGTTATGATCATGAGGAAAGATGGCAAGAAGTCAGTAATTTCGAATGTATTGTACATACCAGGCATGAAGAGCAATTTGCTCAGTATAGGGCAGTTGGTCGAAAAGAATTATAAAGTATCAATCGAAGATAAGTTGATGAGAGTTGTTGATGCAAATGGGAGAGTAATCTTGAAGGCTCCTATGTCTCAGAATCGAACCTTCAAGATTGAACTAAATGTGATGGAGCACAAGTGCCTTTCGACTGCAGCTAGCAGAGATGAATGGATATGGCATTATAGACTTGGTCATCTCAACTTCAGAGACATCAGAGATTTGAAGAGAAGAAATATGGTTTCAGGATTGCCTGAAATTGACATTCCAAACGAAGTATGTGAAGAATGTGTGCAGGCGAAGCAACACAAGAACAGCTTCAGCAAGGATGCAGGAAGCAGATCGAAGGCTAATCTCGAAGTCATATACTCTGATGTATGTGGACCAATTCAGGTGGATTCGATGAGAGGTAACAAATACTTTGTTACATTCATAGATGATTTCAGTCGAAAGCTATGGACTTACCTGATCAAGAAGAAAAGTGAAGTGTTCGAAGTATTTATCAAGTTCAAGTCCATGGTCGAAAGACAAAGTGGTCAAAAGCTCAAAGTTTTGAGAACTGGTGGTGGAGGAGAATATGTGTCGAAAGATTTCGACAGATTATGTGAAAAAGAAGGGATTGTGCATGAGGTGGTGCCACCCTATACTCCACAGCAAAATGGAATTGCAGAAAGGAAAAATCGAAACATCATGAACATGGTGAGAAGTATGTTGAAAGGCAAGAATTTACCCAAAGAGTTCTGGGGTGAAGCTGTTTCGACTGCAACATACATTTTGAACAGAAGTCCTACAAAGAAGCTAGAAGGAATTACTCCAGAAGAATGTTGGTCTGGTGTGAAGCCTAGCTTAAGTCATCTGAAAGTATTTGGATCTATTGCACATAGACATGTGCCAGATCAGTTGAGAAAGAAACTTGATGACAAGTCAAGTCAAATGATCCTAGTTGGATATCATTCGACAGGAGGCTACAAGTTGTTTGATCCAGAGAACAAGAAGATTGTGATCAGCAGGGACGTGATCATAGATGAGTTCAAAGAATGGGATTGGACTGCAAATGTCAAGAAAGATTCAGTGGGAATCTTATTCGAAGAGCCAGAAACTCAAGTCGAAAGAGAAGTTCGACAAGAGGAGCCAGCAAATATACCCAGTACAAGCAGACCTCAAAGAACAAGACGCATGCCTGCAAGATTGCAAGATTGTGTGATTACATCAGATGATGTAATAGATGATGAAGGTGAGCTGGTACATTATGCTTTCTATGCAGATGTCGAACCTGTTAATGCAGCTGAAGCATTAAAGGATTCGAAGTGGGTGAAAGCAATGAACGAAGAAGTAAAGTCTATCGAAGACAACAACACTTGGTCACTTGTCGAATTGCCTCAAGGCAAGAAGGCAATTGATGTCAAGTGGGTATACAAAGTGAAGACGAATTCGAAAGGTGAAATAACTCGACACAAAGCAAGACTTGTGGCGAAAGGATTTCTACAGAAAGAAGGAATAGACTTCGACGAAGTTTTTGCACCTGTTGCTAGGATCGAAACAATCAGGTTGGTTGTTGGTCTAGCAGAAATCAACAGTTGGCACATATGTCAGATGGACGTGAAGTGTGCATTCCTAAATGGACCCTTAGATGAAGAAGTCTATGTTAAACAACCAGTTGGGTTTGTGAAACATGACGAAGAAAGAAAGGTGTACAAGCTACATAAAGCCCTGTATGGTTTGAAACAAGCTCCAAGGGCTTGGAATAAGAAAATTGATAGTTTTCTAAGGGAGAAGGAATTTGAGAAGTGCATAACTGAACATGGAGTATATGTAAGAAGAAGCAAGAGTAAATTGCTTATACTATGTCTCTATGTAGATGATTTGTTGATAACAGGTAGCTGCAAGAGTGAGATCGAAGACTTCAAAGTTGATCTCAGCAAGGAATTTGAAATGTCTGATTTGGGTGAGATTTCATATTTCCTTGGTATCGAATTCCACAAGAGCAGTAGAGGTTTGATGATGCATCAAAGAAGATATGCAGGAGAAATTCTCAAGAGGTTTGAGATGGAAGAATGCAACTCAACTTCGACACCTGCAGAACCAAGACTGCAACTGTCGAAAGATGCAGATGAAGATGATGTTGATCCAACCCAATACAGAAGACTTATTGGATCATTGAGATACCTTTGTCATACAAGGCCTGACTTAGCGTACAGTGTAGGTATGGTAAGTAGATTCATGCAGAAGCCAAAGGTATCACATCTAGCAGCTGTGAAGAGGATACTAAGGTATCTCAAAGGAACTTTCGATTATGGCATTTTGTTTCCTGCAGTTGATAAAGGAAAAGAATGCAAGTTAGTGGGATACACTGATTCGAGTTGGTGTAGTGATGCTGAAGATCGAAAGTCAACAGCAGGATATGTGTTTATGCTAGGTGGTGCAACAATTGCTTGGAGTTCGAGAAAAGAACCAGTAGTGGCATTATCATCATGTGAAGCAGAATACATAGCTGCTTCTCTTTGTGCATGCCAAGCAACCTGGATGGTGAACTTGGTCGAAGAGATAACAGGGAAAAATCATGGAGCAATTACCATGAAGATAGACAGCATGTCAGCTATCAACCTGGCAAAGAACCCAATAGCACATGGTCGAAGTAAGCACATCGAAATGAGGTTCCATTATCTTCGAGAGCAGGTAGCAGATGGGAAGATGAATTTGGAACACTGCAGAACTGAGAATCAGATTGCAGACATCATGACAAAGGGAGTACAGGTCGAAGTATTCAGAAAGCTAAGGGCCATGATGAACATAGACAGTTTAGACACAATGAATTAGGTGGTGTGTTAAATTGTAATTCATAGGTGTCAAAAGAAGATTTGATTTATTTAGATTTAAATAGATTTGAATTTAAATCTAGATTAGATTTGATTTAGTAAAGAGATATTTTGGGCTTGGGTTTAGCTTAGGGAGCAAGCTAACCTAAATCTATAAATAAGAGGGAGTAACCCTTATTTTGTAATTAAGTCATTGAAGTCATTCACAGTATTTTGCAGTTGCAAAGTGAATTAATAAAGATTCCACAGTTTGTGGGCAGAATAGAAATTCTGCAGAAATATCTCCATTGTTTTTTTTATTTGTTTGTTTCATAACTTATCATCAAGTGGTGGTCGAAATTCATCATAGTGTATTGGTGGATTTCCAACACTGAAATGCAACTTTTGTTTGCCATGAAGCACAGCACATGAAAATAAATTGGGCCTATGTGATTCTACGTCACATGGAATACTCAAAAGGTTTGATAAGTGGTTATCCTTATACAAGAGGAATTATAAAAAAAATTGGAAACATGTGGGATTAGTTTGCATCTAGAACCTTCTAAGAAAATGGGAAAGACAAGCGTAATCACGAGTAACACTTGCTTGAAAAACATGGGAATCTTCAAAGATGTTGATGGAATCTATAAGCATACTGATGCGGATAATGTTTATGCACCTCCTTCCGCTCTCGAAGGTGGATACACTCTTGAGCTTATTTACAACAAGTTGCATGAAATGGATATTCGTCATTCATCCGAGCTTCATGCTCTCCGCCTTGACATGAACCTTCTCAAGCAACAAAACCGTCATCAAAGTGAAGGAGAAGAAGATGAAGAGGAAGAGGAAGAAGGTGAAGAAAAGAATAATGAGATGCATGAAAGTGACTAATATGTTTATGTTTTCTTCTATATTAGTCTATGTTTAAGTTTATGTTATTTTTATTTTTTTTCTAAAACAATGTGGTTTCCTTGTTGTGTTGTTTAGTTGCTAAAGACTTAGTCTATTATGCTATGATTTCAAGTATCTTGATTGTTAATTGTGCTGTGTTTAGTTTATACTTTGTTTGATAGTTTATGCTTCATGTTTATATTTTTAAACTTTTCCCTTTTTTTTTGCTAATGACAAAGGGGGAGAAGATATTATGTTACGATATTTGTGTGTATTTATCTAGCAATTTTTGCAGCAAGCCTTACAATGTCAAAAACTCTAATTCATGGATCAAAGAGATAACATGGATCAAGGGGGGTTATTTGTGTTAGGGGAGAATTAACCATAAAACTTCAATTGTTTGTCATTATAAAAAAGGGGGAGAGTGTGAAGTCAAGACTCTCCATCCAATATATTTTGATGAAGACAAAGTGAAAATCAAATGATCATGTCAAAGAGTTTGGAAAAAGCTTCAAGTGTGTTTTATCAATTCAAGTGTGTTTTGCATGCATAACATGTTTTTACTAAAGTTACAAAATAATTATGTACTTCTGTCAAATGTTTTTTCAAAATTCAGTACAGGAAATCGATTACCCTGTTTTCAAGAATCAATTTTCCCTTCGTGTTCCAGCCTGCATGTCTTTTCTGGAAAACAGTTTTTAGGCATGAAAATTGATTACCCCACTTTTGGAAATCTATTTCCCTCATGAAATTTTGAATTGCTAGTTGCATCGCTTCAGGTGAAATCAATTACCCTCTTTTCCAAAATCGACTTCCATATGAGGCAGTAGCTATTTCAATTCTGTTTTGAATCTGAACGTTTTACAAAAGTCATTCGTTAATCATTGCTTCTTTTCATTAATTCACACACTTTCATAGAGGTGTTAAGGTGTTATATATGTTCTACATTTTCAGATTTAAAACTCACCTCTTCCATTGCAATTTGAAATCATATACTCATTCATTTTCAAATACGTGTTTTGATTCTTGAAATTTCATAGATAATTTTTCTACATTTGTTTCCATATCAGTCCAGAAAAATTTATCTCATATTCATAAACACTTGAGCACTAATATATCTTTATAAATTACTTGTTTGAAAGGGAAGATTAATCTTAGTGATTGATACATATTCATCTATGTTCTTACTTCATATTTTTTTCATATTTGGTTGTAAATACCTTGTTGTCCAGGATTATTGGAAGAAAGAGAGTTGAAAGTGATAGGATTGTTCTCATTTCAACTTAGTTGTTCACAAGAGGATTGTTTTTGTGACTGTGTTGGTTTTCGTATTGAAAGGTGATTGGAGTACCTTCAAACTGTGAAGAAAACCAGTATAAATCCTCGTGTTATTTATTTTTTTGTATTTTTTTGCTTTCATAACATCCCCATAAACCATAAAAATAAGTCCTTCATCACTAAAAACTGATAAAATTTTAAAGTGTTCAATTCACCTCCCTCCTCTTAGACGCACTCATTACTTACAACTAACTCCCTAAACTAATACAAGATAACACCGAATTGAGAATATGAAAATGACAATATTTGAAGATTAAATATGAAATATTTTAAATAATAGTAATAGAAATGTATATATTTCATATTATAACAATAATAATAATATTACTCAAATAACATTGTGATGAAGAACTTTCTTGATTAACTTATGAAAATTATTATATGATGATCCTCCCAATTCAGTAGATTCTTCAGATTTCTTCTTCCACTCTAAACTCTTTCGTCTAATTTCTTTTCCCTTTTCTCCCTTCAACATTTCCAACACAAGTGTTGTTATTTCTTCCCTTTTCACATCATGGTTAATTTCCATCCCTATCCTCCAATTGTGACATAAATACCTACTATTTGTTTGTTGATCTGCAAAGAAAGGCCAACAAATAGTTGGCACACCATAAGAAATAGTTTCAAGTGTCGAATTCCAACCACAATGAGTTAGGAATCCCCCGATTGATGGATGAGTAAGCACTTCATCTTGTGAGCACCAATTAGTTATGTATCCTCTATCTTTAATCTCATCTAGAAACTCTTGAGGTAAAGTGGTGGTTTCACCCATTACAACATCTGGCCTCATTATCCATAAAAATGGTAAGTTGCTATTTGCTATTCCCCAAGCAAACTCTTTTAAGTGATGATCACTCATAACAGCTATACTTCCATAATTAATATATAATACTGAGTAAGGTTCCCATTTATTCAACCATTTTATGCTTTCTGGGTCAATTTTCCATAAACTAGAACCAATTGCTTTAAAACCATTTTCTTTCTCCGGAAAATGCTTACCAAGCATGTGAATTGGACCAATATTGTATATGTTTGAATTTTGTGCCCTAAGGATCTGAAGAGCTTCATCTTCCAATTCTTCAAATGTGTTAATGATGATTACTGATGATCTCAAACAATTTTGTACTTCAAAATTCAAGAAATCGAACATAATATCATTTAAATCAGTAACTCTTATGAAACTTGGAAGATCTTTTAGTCTGATGCCTTTCATTCCAGAGATCCAATCTAAACTTATTTCCAAATTGCTATCCACAATAAATTTTTCATCTAAAAATTTGACAAAAAGAAGTTATTCAAGTAAAAACATTTTCATTTTCATTTGTTACTTATTTTTCATTTATATGCAAAGAGGGAAATATTAATTAGGTGAATACTTATACACTCTTAAATTTAATAGAGTAGACATTCATTATTCAATTAAATAATATTATTCAATACTATATCGGTTTTAAATATTACCCTATTTTAAAAATAAATTAAAATTTTAAATTAATTATTATTAAAAATATTGGTATTCAATCAAAACTTTAAATTTGTCAAAAAGATAAATTTTGTATTTTTCCTTTTTAATCAAAAAATAAACATCACATTAACCACACAAATGAAAATGTCTAGGTAATTAATAATTTTTAGATTTAATTGCAACTTAGATCTCTTATTATTATGTTTATTTATTTATTTTGGTCCCTTCATTTTAAAAATTAATCTTTTAATTCTTCTATTTTTTTTTTATAAAGATTTTAGTCCCTCTTTAAAATTAAGAAAATTTGTAAATGGCATGACGCTCATTTGACTTACGCTTTTTTCCAAATCATCATTAAATTTATTCAACTAATTTATTTTGTTTTTTATTTAAGTTAATCTAATTAAATTTATCCTATCTGTCGTTTGTAAAACTTTTATTTTTTGAATTATTAGGTTTAATTGTAAAATTTTTAAAATAAGATTAAGTGATATGTCATTAAAAAATACTCTCAATTTTAAAGAGAGACTAAAATCTTAAAAAAAAACAAAAAACAAAATAAAGAGATTAAAAAAAACTAGTTTTAAAAATGGAGGGAACAAAATTAAAAAGAAAAAAGAAAAAAAAGAAAATCAAAATTGTACTTAAACCTGACTTTTAACTTTATACTTTAGTTTGTCTAGTCTAGTCAATAAAAGACAAGTGGTACTATGGTCCAATTCTAGAAACATTAATAAGTGAGGACCACATTTAGGAGACAAATTTAATAGACGGTAAACTTGAATAAAATGATTTTTATCTACTAAATTTACATTTTAACATATTTTTATCCATAAAATTCCAAAACTATTTTATTACTCATAGATCTACCTAAAGCTTTTATCTACGTTATATAAAGTTATCAAGTTAGAGATGATTTTATGGCCAGATTTTCCCCAACTCCATGATGATTCTGTGCAGTTTTAGTTGTATGTAATTCAAATTCCTTACAACTTTAATTTAGATTTCATAAAATTTAAGTTTTGAAATTTGGTTAATATTTTTAATTCCTTACAACTATTTTATTACTCATAGATCGATATTTTTTTTCTTTCATTTATATACATTTTTACTTTAGTTGCATTGTAACCCCAAAAAAAAGTTATATTTTCTATCCTTTTTTTTTATTCTAACAAAACCCCGTGAAAAAGAAAAACTTGAAAAGCTCTTCCATATATTTCATTTTTACATTTACAAATTTGTGATATTATAGATTACTTTATGGAATGAGAAACGTAGTGATAAAAAAAAAACCAGAAGTTCGGTCCACATCACAACATTAAACTTAACAATATTAACTTTTTTAATAAAAAAATAATTGTGGAGTTTACGGCAATTTTTGTGGTGTATATATTGTGTGTAGTCAATTATCATTTAATTTAATTTGGACATTAGGAAAAAACACCAATCATCATAAAAAAAATCCTTTTCAGAATTAATTTATAAATCAAAAGCATACATTTTTTAAAAAAAATCCAATATAAAAAAAGAGAGATACTAGTTTAATTTACCTTTGAATGGAATAATTCCTCTTTTGATAAGTTCATCAAATTGCAAATATGCCACAAAGGAACAAGTAGAAGATGTCCAAAACTGTAGCTCTTGAATGCCCAAATCTTTTGCCACACTTCCAGCAAAGCCCATAATGCCATCAGCAATTATGCAAGTAACTGGATATGGTGATGAAGTGTTGAGCTTAATCACAAGTTCTTTCAAAGGGCCATAACAGTTTTTCCTAGTTGAGTCACACAAAGTTGGAATATCCTGTGTTGCATCCTTATCTGATTCTGGCAAACCATCAGGTATGGTCTCAAATTGAAAATCTGGGAGACCTTTCACAAACTCTTCTCCAAGAGATTTTATCAAACGTTTGTGGTTGAACTCTGTGTTGACAAAGGTTATGTGGAAACCATTGCAACGGAAGAGTTTAGCTAATTGCATGAAGGGATTCACATGACCCTGTGCTGGAAATGGTACAAATACAGCATGAGGCTTTTGGGTATGTTTTGGAGTAGACTCCATTTTTGTTCAAGTATGTGAATTAATAGGAGATGGAAAGACTTGTAGAATGGGGATGGTTTAGCTTTCCCCTTCTTTCCAATGTATATATAATAGTACTAATCTTAGAAGGAAGAAGTAATTTATGTGTTTCCTTTTGAAGAAATATTGATAAAAACAAATAAATTCTATATTATATTTGAATACTGATAAATTTAATTAAAATATATTTATTAATAAATTAATATAAGAAATAATATAAAATTAAATGTATATACATGTCCTACTATCCGTAGGTTTTAGTAAAGCATTTCACTCTAAGTCGGTTCATGGTTGCAGGACTCTATATATGTTTGACATCTCGATACATCTTAGAAAAGTATTTTATCGTTATAAGGTTCATGCTTGTGGGTTGTATATAATTTTGAGATATTGGGTCAGATTGTCAAAAGTGGGTCGGATTGTAACCCAAAGTCAATATGATCTAGCCCAAAATATAGCTCATCCAATATAACAAGGTCGAGTTTAAGGCAGTCGATGGATCATACTGATCATGTCGGCTCAAAACTAATACATAGGAAATATTTAAATTAAGATACTAGAGGTAACATATTTATGGTTGATTGATAACATTATGATTCAACATCGGACAATAAAATCTTATTCCAATTATCATTAAGATATCAGACTAATTAAAGTCAACCACCTTAAATGATTCTTAATGGACCTTTAGTACGAAATTGGTCAGACTTACTGTATAAGGAGATGCTCATTATATATATATATATATATATATATATATATATATATATATATATATATATATATATATATATATATATATATATATATATATATATATATATATATATAATTCAAAGAGCATCTCACTTGATGTGCATTTAACCGAGACAAAAACAAATAGAAACATGAGTGCTCTGCTAGGGTTTAGAAAAACCCTAGAACCTGATAACGGCAAGTCTACTAAAGAGACTAATCAGTTGGCTCCTAGCACTAGACGAGCAAAGGTTAACGATGGAGGGGATGAAGTTGCAGAGGAGATTGCAGAAAAAGGAGTGGAAGACTCAGCGATGAATGAATCACATGCAGAAGAACGACGTCAAACTAGCAAATCATATAAAGACATGGTTCTAGGAGTGGATGGAGAATAGGAAAAAGATGATGGGATAGGGAAATATGACCGTGATAGTGATGAATAGGAAGAATGGGATACTACCGTAGATGTAATACGAGTTGAGGATAAAAAAGTTAGTGCCTATGACTGTCCTTTGTTTATCATGTCCAAAGCTGAGGAGACAAGAATTCATAGACCATGGAAAAGAGGACTTATAGTGAAACTTTTGGGGAGAAGAATTGGCTATAAGGTATTAGAAACAAGACTGAAACAAATGTGGGTTTAAAAATAAATAATAAACATTATTGACCTTAGTAATGATTATTATCTTGTCACTTTTTCCCATGACCAGGATCATGCTATTGACATTAATGAATGGGTCGTGGTTTATCTATGATCACTACCTCACAGTGAAAAAATAGAGTCCAAACTTTCATCCTCAAAGAGACTCTGAAACAACCGGCCGAATAATCATCGAATATAAATTCAATCAAGGTGCCATCGAATGTCTTTTATCCCGCCGAAAGGGAAAGGTGAATATCGAGTAAACCTGAAGGGGTGAAATCACGGTCTTGTGATCGTAGAGATCGAGTAAGGAAGTCGGTTACGCGAGGGAGCACCACACATGTCTGTAGTACTCCACAAGATCCACTTATGTTTGTTCTAATCTAAGGGTGTGTAAAATCTATGTCTAAAGCTTAAAAGCTAAAAAGAAAGATGCAAAGAGAGAATGCATGCAAAAGTGAAAACACGGGGAAAAGAAGGAAAGATTACAAATTTCGCTCGGCTGAGCCCCGTGACCAGATGCCTACTCCCTTTTAAGGAATCAGAGCGGCATAGTTCGGCTCACATTTTTCTGTTTGTTTGTATTTTTTATATGAACAATGTTAACTTCAATCATTTCACTGCCGCTCGACCATTGGAGACTCATGCACTGTAGTGGAAAGGAATCAATCATGTTCTTAGAAGAGAAAAGACGAATGGCGAAAAGAAATGAATTAGTTGGTGTTTTTTACCATGAAAAGGATTTTTATATGGTTAGCACGTTTTATACGTTTACCAAGAAAAAGTAGTTTTAGTCTTAAATGCAAATATGCAAAAGAAAAGAAAAACAACTAGGGGAGAATATCTTAATCTCTAATCCTAATGTGATCATACAAATATGGCCCTACGTCTAGGATGAAAGGGAATGTCTACCTAAGTGGACATACATGGATCTCTATCCTAATGTCTAGCTCGAGGACTAACCTAAACGAGCAATCCTAAGGGAGCATGGTAAATATCTCATAAAAGAGACGCAAGGGAAGTCATACTATCATAAGAGAAAGTACGAGAATGGATGACGAAACATCCAACGGGAGATGGAAAAACATCACAGATCCTGTGACAAAAAAATCAAACAAACAGATGGCAAAACATCTGAACAAACAAAAGCTTAAGCATAACCCGGATATCAAACACCTACAAGGTACATGCTGAGTAGTAAAAGGGGAGGTCTCGCCATAGACAAGCAACCAAGCATTAGACCAAGGATCAAGCCATAGCTAAGGGGAGCGAATCATCCGAGTCAACTAAGCCATAAAATTGTGGGAATATAATTGGTTCTTAACAATGGTATCAATTACATGGGTAAGAAAGATCTGGGGGAAAGACAAAATGTACGCATACACTGAGCATCAGTGTCGGTCAACACGAGCTAAAGAAGATCTGGGGATCTGATTGCAAGAATCCTTTTTACTAGCCTTAATAGGGCTTGGATTCATTCAGATCCTGGGAATATGTTCGGATAATTTACTTGTAAAAAGTAAGCATAGGAACGACACAGACGAAGGACTGCAGGGGTTGATTACTAACCCTCTCCACTTGACTACTCACGAGGACTTAGGAATGGTTGCCATAAAAGGACCTAAACCCATCATCCCACTATGTAAGCACAGATAGTAAACAAACAAATACATGGCCTCCTAGTGAGGACTTCCAGAATTGCCTGCCAAGTGGCACGAACTCCCAATGCTAAGTGTGGTGTGGTGGGAGAACTGACTTGGGTGTTTTGCGTTTTATCGCAAATGTTGCGCTTAGCAATAGTCGCCACCGACTTTTATTTTATCCAAAAGGAAAGGTGAAAAAGCACAGGAAATACCTTTGAGATTATTTCTTGAGTTCGGGGGGTAGATTATGAAAAGGGAAGGTATTAGCACCCTTTTCATCCATGGTTTTCCATGGGCTCTTAGTTACTTTCTAGATCACTTGCTTTTGTTTGAAATTATGCTTTGTGTGGTTTTGAAAGTATTTTGTAAAAGAGGCCATTGTTTAGGCAATCTTTGTAATGATTCTCGTTCGTAAGAATGTATACAAAGATGTTGATCTTTTTGAAAATGTTTTCAATATTTGTAAGATGTTTGGAAATGTGTGTGTTTGTTTCGAAAATAGCGAGGATATTTGTTTTGAAATGGAGCAAGTAACTAAAAGTAATCTACCTACTCAAATGTCTTTCTTGTTCATTTTCTTTTCCTTTGATATTGTTGTCTTACCATTGATTTGGTAGGCAACCCTATCTTTAGATGTAAATGGGACGGGCGCGGGTCATCGTATAGCCATGATTAGGAATGTTGCAAAGTATCTTAGCATTTTTTAGGGACTAAGATCATTTTTGTAAGGCAACTTTGAATAGCGTCATCGAGGGACTATGACCTTGTATTTGTTTGTTTTTGCTAAGATACCTTACATGCGTAACATGGTCATTTTGTATAAGGAAACCAAGTGGAGTAACCCTAGGGGTGCTTGTGTGCAAGTGTCATTTTCATACTTGATTTTGTCTTGAATTAGGGTTTTCTATTTGATTGGTTTTATCTTGCCATACAAACCCTAATTACTAGCATATTATGTAAAAGCGATAAATTGCGAAATTTAAAATTACTACGCTATTACAACACTTGTGGGAGAGGGGTATACAATTTATGAATGGAATTTGCAAGAAAGTAAATCTATTTATCTATTACAACCTTATCAAATTTTAATAAATGTACAAAAACAAATGTAAATATAATGTACAAGAAGTGAGATGAATATAATGTACAAGTATGAATGGATAAAGAATGGATTTTTGTTTTGATTTAATTAACTTTAAAGAAAAATAATTAACTAAAATAAAATAAAAAAATTAAAATTAAGTTAGTAAAAGAAATTAGTTTAAAGAAACAAATTTCTAGATAAATTATAAGTATAAATCTAATCTAATTATTTAATTAATTTTTGGAAAACAAAATGAATTTTAATAGGAAAATGTTTTGGTCTTTTAGTCTAAGAAAGGAAACAAATATGGATATATTTAATATGAGTAAATAATATATTTTTTTTGAGATTTTTATTTATAAAAAATATATATTACAATAACATTAATAATAGTAACTAAAAGAAAGAAAAGAAAAATAAAATAAATAAAATAAGTCAGGGGGGTTAATAATTAGAAGGAGTGTTTGGAGAAAGAAAGAAAAGGAAATCTGTTTAGGCTTTTAGCCCAAACTTTTATGGCCAAAAATAAAATAAAAACCAGACTTTTAGGGGATGGGGGGGTGTAGCGAGCAGAAGGAGGTTGGGTTTAGTTATTGGGCCTGGTATGAGGGGCCTGGTTGTTTTGAACAAAACAACCAGGTTAATGAGACACGGTCTCATTTGGCCAAATCATTTCTCTCTCTCATTTCTCTGATTCTCTCGCTCTCTCTCTCTCTGTGGTTCCTTCAACGGAGAAGAAACAAAAGCCACACTGGAAATCGCCTCACAGCGGTGACGGCGGCGGCTAGGTTCAAAACTCCATTTGTTTTACATCAACCTCTTCCTATCTTCCTCCTAATCACTAATTTGGTGTTTAATTTTGCAGAAAACGCATGATTTGGCCTAGATCTAAAAGGAGATGACCGGAACCCTAGGGGTTCCGATTTGCTTTTTCTACATGATTTGGTGAGATCTTTCCTCTCTTCTCTTTGCTAATTCCGAAGGGTTTGGCTTCTTTTGAAAATGATGATAAAAAATAAGGTTTAGGGTTTTGCATGTTTCTGTTTGCATGTTTCTCTGTGAAAGAAAACTCTTCTTTTTTTTTATAAAGGGTTTGGGTTTGCGAAACTGATGATGATTTACTTAGGGTTTTGATTCTGTATGTTTGTTGGTGATGATGTTGAGGGTTTTGATTTTGTATGTTTGTTGGTGATAATGTTTAGGTTTTTGATTATGTATGTTTGTTGGTGATGATGTTGAGGGTTTTGATTATGTATGTTTGTTGGTGATGATGTTTAGGGTTTTGATTATGTATGTTTTCTTTGTAAAACTGAAAAGGAAGATGGTGTTACAAGCTTTATGTCCCTATGTTCTATTTGGTATTTAATTGGCCCTAAACTGTATGTTTTGTACAAGAAAAATTTTCAAAAAAAGCTTTGTATATTGAAAACAGTTTGAGAAATTACTTCTTTGCTGTGTTTTGATACCCCGTGGCTTTGTTGACAGTAAACTTTGAGGGATGAGAACAATGGCTGGACTTTTTCTTTCTGTGTATTCTCCTTGTTGGCCAAAAACCTCCCCTTGCACAGTATTGTTGCCTTGTCTTTTATATTGGTTGATTTTGTGATAAATAAAATACTACTGGCTTTTTTGCTTGTACTGTCTTTTTTTATAAATCAATTTTCCAGTTGACTTTGCTTGTTGGTTGTGCTATTCATTTATGGTGGAAGCTGACTTTTGCTGGTTGTACTGTGATGGCTTTGTACCTGCTATGTTTTAACAACTCAAGTTGTTGTCCTTTGGTTGGCTGACGGTTGCTTTCCCTTTTACAGTTTTCTGTACTTGTTTTTACTTTTCTGACTTTGCTGGCTACTTTTGTTGTATTTTTGTATTAGCTGCTTGTGGACTTTTGCTATGAATCAAACAAAAATGTTTTGAGATTTGTAGTGAAACACTCTAGGCCTATGACATGAATTTGCAAATTTGAGGCTTTTTGATTGTTGGTCTAACTTTTTCTGATTTGAAACAACATGAGGCTTTTGCTTTCTGATTTCCTCTTTACCTTTTGTGAACCAAATACTTTAGATTTGAAAAATATTACTTCTTAGCCAATGATGTAGTTATGTCTTTGTGAAACATGTATGAGACTTGATTTTCTCTTTTCCCTTGCTTGTGAACCAAGTTTTTGTGATTTGCAAACATATCTTTAGGCCAATGATAGGACACTGTTTTAAGGCCTCTATTGGGCTTGAATTTCTTGATTTGAATTTTGCTAATGGGCTGGGAATATGGTTGGAATTCTTTTGAATTTGTTTATTGTGGACCAAGTTTTGTTTTGCAATGATAATGGGCCCATGATAGAATTTGACATGGTTTGAGGCCTTTAGAATCCAAAACCTTCTTTTCTAAACTTTTGGTACCTTGTAGATTTTTTGCACAAGTTTTGTTTTTAGCAGCTTGCAGCATTGTTTTTGTTTGCTGCCCTGTTATGCACTTTGTTGCAGCTTGCCCTGCTTGTAGTTTGTGGCAGCTTTCCCTGCTTGCAGTTTATGGCAGCTTGCCCTACTTTCCTGCCCTGTTATGCTTGTTTGCTGGTCCTGTTTTGGCAGTTTGCAGCATTGTTTTGCTTGTTTATGAACCAAGCTTGTACCTTGTGATTTGCAAACTAGAAATTCTCAGGCCAATGATTAAACAAGAATTATATGAGGCCTTAGAACACAAAACCCTTCTTTTTTGATTCAACAGAAACCACCTTGATGATGAATTTTAGGATTACTTTGTATATTTTTCTGTTCATTTCTGGATGTTTGAATTACTAACAAACTTCTCCCTTTCTTTTTCATAAACATGAGGCATGGATGGCAAGCAAAGATTGGAGGGGTTGCTTGAGGATGAAGACTTTGAAGAAATAGAATTTCTCTCTTCTTTTTTTCATAAACAGATCTTTGTAATTTATTGCATTTGGTAGACAAGACATTTCTTTTGTAAAATTCAAACTTGTAATGTAATGAATATAATGTTTCTGAATAAACTTTGTGAAAATATTGTACCAATCTCAACTTTGAATTTTGGAATTCTTATTTGGATGTTTTGAGTAAAATACCTTGTTTTGGATAACTTGTATTTCAAGCAATCACCAAAGATGATCAAGCAAAACAAAACACTTTGTACCCCAATCAAACTTCTAAAACAAAATGAATGTTTAAGAATTTTAATTCCACTTGATTAACTTAACTTCAGAGGCTTATGGTAAAAAAGTCTTAATCTTCAATTCTTGTTCAATAGCTAACTGGTAATCATAATGAATTCGCATGTCACTCTTGATTCCAACAGGACTTCATTGTCTATCAAATACGTTTCAAGAACATTAGTCAGTCTTGTAGAATTAACAAACTTTAGCAAATTGTCTTTAAGAATATTGGAGATTTTGAAGACTTAATTATCTCTAAGAAATCCAAAACCCTAATTATTGATTTGATGTCTAAGCAGAGAACCTGTTTGGTCGACCTTTGAGCTAATTGAGTGTAGAAGAACCCTAGGGTAAGCATCTTGCATGAAAAATTGGAAGGCAAATTTTGGGGTACAACAGCTGCCCCTATTCAATCTTCTTAAACTTGAAAGAGCGAGATTGGCATGCTCGTCGTTCGTAGCTTGAAAGTGGAAGATGATTGAACACTAAAGTGCCCAAAAATTTGCACTTGCTGGTGTACAAAGTAATGCTTTGAATCTATTATATCAAGAATGGGCTTAAAGATGCCATTGAATGAATTGAGGGATAACTGTCGGAGATGTGCTTACAGATGCCGTCCAAGGGTGACATGCTAACAGAAAATGGACTAAGTTCAGCCTTGATTTCAACCGGGAATGAATCAGAATAATTATTGGGAGATTTGCCTGAACAAAAAGGGGTCTCAAATAAGTAACAAAATAATATTCGAAACTGAATTGTATTTGACTTGCATCTGAGATATGTACTGAATGAGAGCCAGAATGAAATCCGTATCTAGATCATGTTTGGACTGTATCTGAAAGTTGAATCTAAATAAGTATCAAGATGGCATCCGTATTTAGAGCGTATCTGAACTATATCTGTAATCTGAATCTGAATGAGTATCAGAATGACATCCGTATCTGGAGCGTATCTGAATTGTATCTGAATTTGAAATCTGAATGAGTATCATAATGGCATCCGTATCTAGAGTGTATCTGAACTGTACCTGAATTTGAATGAGTATCAGAATAGTGTCCATGTCTGGGGCGTATCTGAATTGTATCTGAATTTGAAATATGAATGAGTATCAGAATGGCATCCGTATCTGGAGCATATCTGAACTGTATCTGAATTTGAAATATGAATGAGTATCAGAATGGCATCCGTATCTGGAGCGTATCTGAACTGTATCTGAAAGCTGAATGTTGTTAGAGGTAGATTTTAATCTTATCCTGAAAAGGGTAAGAAGTTAGATAAAATACTAAGTCATATTGCATGAAATTTATGATGTGATGCATTTGATTTATCAATGTTTATGATATAAGGATGCAATGTATGCGTATGTGAGCTGATTTGTTGTATTGTAGTTGGATTGGGGAAAATAAATCCCTGACTGTTGTTGAGAATATGTAAGTCTTTATGCTTTGAAGTCGAAGTGTTGATGAATTTCCGTTTTGAGAAATAAACTCTGTTGTAAGGGCAATACCATGTACTGCTTGTAAAATCTTATTGGGGAATCCTGAGAAATTTGACGACTTCTACTGGGGATCAATAGTTTGAAATTTTGTTCCGCTGGGGATTTAAACGACGTAATGAAGGGGATTACTTATTGAATAGCCTATAGACATTTTCCTATCCTTTCAACCTATCAGTAATTGTCTTTCCTATTTTGTTTATTTGTAAACAGTAATTACGTTCAAATGCATAAGCTCAACAATGAATCATTGGACGTTTTTGTAAACAAAACAAGCGTAAAGAAAAGACAAATAGTTTTTGCACTTTCAAATAGATATCTTTGTATTGACTTTGAGTAAATATTTTTTGTACAAGGATACAAACATTCTAGTAAGAGAATGTTGTCGTAAAAGAGAAAAATTTGATACAAATGAAAGATAGTTATGTGTAATAATCCCATGGGGTTTCCATTCTTCTATAGCCTTCGTATCTCTGAGTATCTTGTCTATTTGTTGCCTTGTCCGAAGATGATTGAATTGATCAGAACCTCTGAGTTTGTCAGTGGAAGCCAAAGGTTGTCCGTAAAGTGATCCAATGGGACATAGTCGTACGCCTTAATTTCCTAACTTTTGCTTGGACCGCCCTTTCGGGTTTTTAGTCCACCGGGAAACCCTTTTTTCCCAAGCCTCCCTTTCGGGTTTTCAACTTTCCGGGTGTACAATTTTTTTTGTTTTATCCCTAACTTTTTCCCGAACCTTTTGGTTCGCCGGGATGCCCATGTTTTGCCTAGGTACGTTAACCTAGCGGGTCTCTTATGTGTAGTATCTTTTGACTATGTCCGCGTTCGCAGTGTGTGGCAGGTCGTCGCCATCCATGGTGGTCAAGATCATTGCCCCACCAGATAAAATGTTTTTGATTATAAACGGTCCTTCATAGGTAGGAGTACATTTGCCCCTAGGATCACCTTGTTGTAAGAACAAGATTAGTTCTGACCTATCTCAGAGTTTTGATGATAAAAATAAATTATATTTAAGATAATTTATACTCTGATGAATGTGTTTGAATGTTTCAGTTAATATTCTGACAGAAAACATTCTGAAGTACTAAGTAAAAATTATGAAGATGTTCTTTGATGAAAGAACCTTTTCTTCAAGCGCATCTGCTGACTCTGGTAAGACACTTTATTTTTTTAAATATATCTTCTAACATTTTAGCAGGTTTCTTGCTCAGAAGATTACTTGAAAGCAAGCGCTGACCAAGTTCTTAGCAAGCAAAGCACTGCCTAGAAGATGAGTGAAGCATGTTCTGACTTAAAGAAATTTGGAGCAAATTCTGAAATAACGTTAAAACCAACTTGTCTTGTCAAAGTGTAGGAAACATGTTCTTACATTCTATCGTTTGCTCATTAATGCAAAGACGGCTGAAAGCACTCAAGTGTCTACAACTAGCTTCTTAGAAAATGGAATATTGCAAGGAAACACGCAAGCATTTAATGCTCTCCAACTTTTCTGAAGGCAGCAACGGTCTTATTGTTCCTACTATAAATAAAAGGACATTTATTGCAAGCGAACAACCAAGTGAACCAATCAATTTTAAAATTAGAAGCAAGAAACTACGTGAAAGATTCTAAGCTCATAAACTCATTGTTCATACAATTTGTGCATTATATTCTAAGAAAAAAATTACAGTTGTGATATAGCTTGATTAGAAGCAAACTCTATTTCACTATCTGTAAAGATTAAACTCCTGTATTTTTGTTTCTTGAGAGACCAAGTTTGGTCAGATTCCTCAAGCAGACTAGGACTAGATTTAAGTCTTAGTGGTGTTAGTCACTTGTAAGATTACTTGTGCATTGTTAGTCACAACAGTTGTTGTGTGTTTGTAATCAATTGATTATAGTGGATTAAGTCCTTGTTGAGAAAGGCGAAATCACCTTGGCGGGTGGACTGGAGTAGTTTGAGTTCAAACGAACCAGGATAAAAATAACCTTGTTCTTCCATTATTGTTTGAGCTTTGTTTTGGAAACGAAAAGAGTCACTTATTCAACCCCCCCTTCTAAGTGTTTTCTTACCCCTTTAATTGGTATCAGAGCTTGATTCTGAGCTTAACACTTAACCGTGTCAGGAAAAGATCCAGAAGAAAACACAATGGCCGCTGAACAAAATAATAATAGTTACAACAAACCTCCAGTGTTTGATGGAGAAGATTTTGAGTACTGGAAAGATAGACTAGAAGGTTTCTTTCTAGGTCATGATAGTGATCTTTTGGATATAATCTTGGATGGTTACAAACATCCTATAGATTCAGAAGGAAACAAAGTGGATAGAAAAAATATGGATAGACAACAAAAAGCTGATTTTAAAAATCATCATAGAGCTAGAAATATTTTTCTAAATGCTATCTCTAAAGTAGAATATGAAAAAATCACTAATAGAGATACAACGCATGATATGTTTGAGTCTCTCAAAATGACTCATGAAGGAAACGCTCAAGTTAAGGAGTCTAAAGCTCTGACTTTAGTTCAGAAGTATGAAGCCTTCAAAGTTGAAGAGAGTGAGTCTATAGAAGCAATGTTCTCTAGGTTTCAAACTCTGATCATTGGTCTGAGAGTTTTGAACAAAGGATATACCAAAGCAGATCATGTGAAAAAGATCATCAGAAGCTTACCCAAAAGATGGGCACCAATGGTCACTGCTTTCAAAGTGTCAAAAGATCTGAACAATGTGTCTCTGGAGGAACTCATCAGCGATCTCAGAAGTCATGAGATTGAACTGGACGAGCACGAGCCTCAGAAGAAAGGTAAGTCTCTAGCCCTTAAATCAATTAAGAAATTTGATACTAACGCTTTTCAGGATGAAGAGGAAAACTCTGAATAATCAGCGTCAGAAGAAGACGAACTATTCTTGCTCTCCAGAAGGATCAATCATCTATGGAAGCACAGACAAAAGAAGTTCAGGAACTTCATGAAGTCAGAAGATAAAGCAGAATCTTATGGACACAAAAAGTCAAACATAAGAGAGATCATATGTTATGAATGCAAAGAACCTGGTCACTACAAAAGTGATTGTCCAAAGCTTCAAAAAGAAAAACCAAAGAAGAGATTTAGTAAGAAGAAAGGAATGATGGCAACCTGGGATGACTCAGATTCTTCTGAAGAGGAATCTGGTTCTGAAGATGAAAATGCCAACCTAGCTCTGATGGCTATCACAGAAGATGACTCAGACTATGAGTCAGAACAAAGAGAGGTATTTTCTGAATTCTCTAGAGAAGAACTTGCTGATAGTTTATCAGAACTTATGGAAAACTATAGTAAGCTCAAAATCTAATACAAGAAACTCAAGAAGAGTCTTGCATCTGATCTTGAGAAACTTGAAAAAGAAAATCTGAACTTTTAGAAAATAATTTTAAACTTAAAAAGGAAATTCAAAATGTTCAAAAGAATTTTAGTTCAGAGTCTGTGTCTAGTTCAAAAGATATTCTGAAAGAATATGGCTATAGCTTTCAATCTTTTCTTACTAAAGGCATAGACAGAAGAAAAATGGCTTCAATGATCTATGGAGTTAGTGGGAAAAACAGAAGAGGAATTGGATATGAACCTCCCAAAGGGAAGGAGACATACATTCCAAAACCTGTTGCTAAAATGACTTTCACTTACAAACCTCTGAATAAACAATTCAAGTTTGGACACTCACATGATATAAAATATACATCACATTCTAGAAACTCTTATGCTAACCCAAAAGGACCCAAAAAGATATGGGTACCTAAGGATAAAATAATATTTGTTGCAGATGTCCTTAACAGCTCAATTGAAACACCAGTCATGGTACCTGGACTCTGGGTGCTCACGACACATGACGGGAAAAGGTCTATGTTCCAAATCCTGGAACTTAAAGCTGGAGGAGATGTGAAGTTTAGAGGTAATCAGAAAGGGAAGATTATTGGTTCTGGAACTATTGGAAACAGTAACCTTCCTTCTATCTACAATGTTTTATTAGTAGAAGGATTAGCTCATAATATTGTCCATAAGTCAATTAAGTGACAATGGCTATGACATTATCTTCAATCAAAACTCTTGTAAAGTTGTAAGTAAAAAAGATGGATCAATCCTCTTTTCTGGCAAGAGAAAGAACAACATTTACAAAATTGATTTATCAGATCTGAAATCTCAAAACGTCAAATGCCTTTTGTCTGTTAGCAATGAGCAATGGGTATGGAACAGAAGATTGGGACATGTCAGTCTTAGAAAAATATCTCAATTAAATAAATTAAATTTAGTCAGAGGACTTCCCAATCTGAAGTACAACTCAGAAGCTCTGTGCGAAGCATGCCAAAAGGGAAAATTTTCAAAACCTTCCTTTAAATCTAAAAATGTTGTCTCTTCCTCTAAGCCATTAGAGTTACTTCATATTGATCTGTTTGGGCCGATTAAAACTGCATCCATCAGAGGCAAGAAGTATGGATTGGTCATCGTTGATGACTTCAGCAGATGGACATGGGTAAAGTTTTTAAAACACAAGGATGAGTCACATTCTGTATTCATTGACTTCTGTACTCAAGTGCAAAATGAAAAAGATTTTAAAATCACAAAAGTCAGAAGTGATCATGGTGGTGAATTTGAAAATCATTATTTTGAAAAGTATTTTAAAGAAAATGTATTGTTCATAATTTTTCTTGTCCTAGAACTCCCCAGCAAAATGGAGTTGTAGAAAGAAAGAATAGAACATTATAAGAAATGGCCAGAACCATGATCAATGAAACAAATATGGCTAAGCACTTTTGGGCAGAAGCTGTGAACCCAGCGTGTTACATTCAGAATAGAATCTCTATAAGACCTATTCTTGAAAAGACTCCCTATGAATTGTGGAAAAACAGAAAGCCCAACATTTCTTATTTCCATCCTTTTGGATGTACTTGTTTTATTCTGAACACCAAAGAAATTCTGAACAAGTTTGATTCCAAAGCACAAAAGTGTTTCCTGCTTGGATATTCTGAATGCTCAAAAGGCTATAGAGTATACAACACAGAAACTCTGATTGTTGAAGAATCAATCAAAGTCAGGTTTGATGATAAGCTTGGCCAGCAACAACCAAAGCAAACTGATTTTTCTGTTGGTACAGAAGATCATCCCTCAAACTCTGAAACTTCAGGAGAAAAAGAAAACTCAAAAGCAAAAGAAGACTCAGTAGATCATCCTCTTGACAATGCTCTGAACAATCTCAGAATCTCTGACCAACCCACTCAGAAAAGGTTTCCTAGAATATCTTCAGCTCACAAAGAAGACGTAATTATTGGAAGAAAAGAAGATCCCATAAGAACAAGATCCTCTCTTAGAATCTATGAAGAATCTTTGTTTGGTTTGGCCTCTCTGATTGAGCCAACTACCATTGATGAAGCTCTGAAAGATAATGATTGGATCTTAGCAATGCAAGAAGAACTCAATCAATTCTCCAGAAATGATGTATGGAATCTAGTTCCTAGACCCAAAGGATTCAATGTTATAGGAACCAAATGGGTTTTCAGAAACAAATTGAATGAGAAAGGAAAAGTTATCAGAAACAAATCACGACTGATTGCACAGGGTTATAGTCAACAAGAAGGAATTTATTATAATGAAACCTTTGCCCCAGTCGTCAGGTTAGAATCTATAAGATTATTAATGTCTTTTGCTGTACAAAATAATATTTCATTATATCAAATGGATGTTAAAAGTGCATTTCTAAATGGCTATATTAAAGAAGAAGTATATGTCCATCAACCTCCTGGATTTAATGATTCAAAACATCCAGAACATGTTTTTAAATTAAAAAAGTCTTTGTACGGTCTAAAACAAGCTCCCAGAGCTTGGTATGATCGTCTGAGTTATTTTCTATTAGAAAAAGATTTTACCAGAGGGAAAGTGGACACAACTCTTTTCAGAAAGACATTTAAAAATGATATTTTAATTTGTCAAATTTATGTTGATGATATAATTTTTGGAACCACTAATATCTCCCTTGGAAAAGAATTTGCTAAGACCATGCAGGCGGAATTTGAAATGAGCATGATGGGAGAATTGAAATTCTTTATGGGAATTCAAATCAACCAGACTCCAGAAGGTACTTTCATACATCAGACGAAGTATGTTAAAGAACTTATCAAGAAATTTCAAATGTCAGAAAGCAAAGATGCCAAGACACCTATGCATCCAACCTGCATTCTAGGTAAAGATGAGGTAAGTATGAAAGTAGATCAAAAGGTCTATAGAGGTATGATTGGATCCCTTCTCTATCTGATTGCATCTAGACCTGATATACTATTTAGCGTGTGCTTGTATGCTAGATTCCAATCAGATCCTAGATAATCTCATTTAACAGTTGTTAATAGAATTCTTAGGTATCTAAAAGGTACTACTAATCTAGGTCTGTGTTACAGAAGATCACAAGATTACAGACTAGTAGGTTATTGTGATGCTGACTTTGCTGGAGATAGAATTGAAAGAAAGAGCACCTCTGGAAGCTGTCAGTTTCTGGGTGAACATCTTATCTCGTTGTTGTACCCCAAAATTTTCCCTCTCATATTTCTAAAAACATTGCAAGAAAAATCTCCAAGTTGCTCAAGTTTGCTCAAGAATTGGTCAGACAAGTTATCTCCTAAGGCAGTTAACCCCAAATTAGGGTTTTGTGTTGTACCAAGATCCTTGAGTCCAAATGACCTAAAGTTATCCCTAATGTTCTAATATGTTCTCAAGATCATCCATGTCAAATTTCAAGCCTTGCAGAGGAAGTTTGCTCAATCAATTGCTCAAGGGTCCAAAAATCGACAATGCTAGGGCAAAAGTCAATTGTGACCCAAATACAGTCAAACTTCAATATTTTCTTGTCAACATTCTCATTTTGAGGGATATTTCATCATTTGATCAAGGGTTGATCATGATTCATCAAGGATTGCTCAAAATTCATCAAGACTCAAAAGTTGCTAAATTAGGGTTTTGTAGGAAAAGTCAACTCAACTTTGACCAAGCATAACTTTCTTATACTTTATTAGAAATGACCCATCCAAAGCTCATTTTAAAGAGGATGCAATTTCCTAAAATCCATCTTCATTCCCAAAGATAAAAAAATGCACTCACAAGAAGTTATAATTTTGGACATTATAGGTCATTTTTGAAAGTCAACAAAAACACCTTTTTTGCCAAAGCTTATAACTTGAGCATGAAACATCAAAATGATATGAGACAAAAAGAGTTGGATATATGACATCTCAAGCTTTCTAAAAAGTCCAAGAACACTACAAAAGGTTCAAAATTGAAGAAGTTATGCATTGTTGAAGTTGGACATTTTTGCAAAATTGCCAAAAGTCAACTATCCCCAAAACATCAAATTTTGTCAAATGGGCCCATTCTTTTCCACTTGATTTGAGCTTGCATCATTTCCCACGTGTCCTAGCTTCAGCCATGAGCCCATATTTTACTTTTATTATTTTATTTGATTTTTTATTGAATTTATTCATTTTAAATCAAATTAAATCATATAAAATCCAAAACTTTGATTACCTAAGATTTTTTGGCTGTTTCAGGTTGTAATTATCATCAATATCATCATCAAACTAGAATCTCACCATATCATGTGCAAAAAGATTGAGATTTGGCAAAATTGACAAGTTTGTAAAGGGTTAATCAAATCAAATCCCAAAGCATTGATATGAGAAGATTCAAGCCATAATTCCTACCCTAATACATTACATAGTACATAAGCAAGCAAAAGAGATCGAAACAAGGGTTAGAGGCTGCAGAAAGAGGCAGAACAGAAATTGAAAAAAGCACCAAAAATCTTGAAATCGAATCCATAGTTAGAGGTGTTTTCAGAAGCCAAGACCTATCCCAACCGTTTCCTGGACGTACACTGAATCTTCCTGGATCAAAAACAAGCTTGCTCATACGCCCAAACGCTCTGTAAGTCCCTTGTTACCTAGCTCTGTTCTTGGATTCGACTTGGCCTATTCTGGCATCATTTGAATGAGATAATTGCATATTAATAACCCTCATGTCATTTATGAACCTTTGGCATTAATCAATTTGGTTTATAGGCGCTGTAACCCCAAAACACCATAGCTAGGGTTGCGTTTTTGTTTTTTAGGGATTTTTATTTCAGGTGAAATTGGTCCATGTAATAGGCATGGTTGCACTCAGGAGAAGGAGACAGACCCAACCATGCCCTTGAAAGTCATTCTTATTGCCTGGAAGTGATTTTTGGATCGAGTTGCATTTTTAGCTGCAGATTCAAATCCGCAGGTAAAATTATAGTAGTGGAAGGACAGGGACGAAGAGGTGGCGGTCACCTATTGGCCAATTCAAATAATTTTCACGCATTTTTGTTTTGCTGGCATATTAACCTGTTTCATTTTATTATTATTATTTCGTATATTACTAACAAACAAAGCCAAGAGGCCTAGTGGTAAGCGTGTACATCCAATATCCTACAGGACCTGGGTTCAAATCCCAGGTCCCCCCAATTTCTCATTGTTTTTTCTCTTCAGGCGATTGTGTGTGTATTCCAGCCTGCAGCTCACCGTGCACCTTCATACATCCAGTAGCCAGATGGCCAAAGGCCAGATCTGGTGGTCCAAGGGAGAATGTCCACCATAGGCAAAGTCCAAGTGCGCGCATGGAATCCAAAAAAAGTCAAACAAGGCCACCTACATTTAGGCCTCAACATTGCTATTCACACCATGGAAACAGGCCCATACTCCTCTCTCATAATTCTTTTGTTTATTTATTTTTATTTGTTTTAATTATTTTTATTTTTTACTAACCAATCAAAAAATTCTTTTCTTATAAAATAAAATCACAAAAATATTTTCTTTGTCAAATCAAATTTTAATTTTTATTAATAAATACTAATTAAATTAATTTAGGTTTTAATTAGAATAACTTTAACTTATTTTTGTAAATAATTAAAATTAACTAGACTTAATTAGGCTTTTACTAATTCAATTAATTTTTATTTTCTTTCTTAAAATAACAAAAACCCAAAAATAAATGATTTTCTTAATTAATTAATTTATTAATTTAGTAATTAATTTAGGTTAGTTTCTCTTTTAAAATAAAAAAACAACAAAGATATTTCTCTTTAACCAAAAAAAGGGTCAAAACCCTAATCTCGCACTCGATTTAATTTCCCGCACGCGATCTATTTTCTTTTATTTTATCCAATAATGTACTTGCTCCCAAATTGTAATAGTTTAATAGGACTTTTATTTATTTTTTATCGCTTTATTTATTTTTAAAGGGTTTGTCTTTGGCGATGTAAATACCCGACGCCTTGTAATTTAAATTCTGCATTTTATTTCCGCAAAATATAACTGTTAGATGTTTGATAATAGGATGCATGACAAGACTGAATGTTTTAACCTAAAATCAACTTAGTTCACCCTTAACATGTACAAAGATAAAATTAACTGAAAACGACACACTCGCACATGCGCACTCTTAGGGTACACCCCACTTGGTTGCCTTCGTACGCGGTCATTGAGTATAGGTCATTTTAGAGGTCGTCCTCTTGTCTAAAAGATCATAGTCGCCTCGAAATGGTTGCCTCAGATATTGTTGCCTCAAAACAAATGATCTAAGACATTAGGGTTACCGTTAAGGCGTCCTAACATTGCTTTAATGACCGCATGTCCCTAAATTCGAATTGACCCTTAAACTCCAACGACGGTGCTAGCTACTCATCAATAGTAGGACATCATTGTCTAAAGGAAATTAGCATAGAACGATTCCTTTTTCGAGTAGGTAGATGGTTCTTAGATACTTGCTCATTCAAAAAACAAAAACTTTTCACACTTACACTTTTCGAACAAAGTTTTCAAAAACACTTCATACGCTCTTGAGGACAGAAGCAAGAGTTAAATCGAAGTTTTTCAAACAAAAACTTTTTCAAACCCACAAAACACAAAGAAAACAATTGAGTAAGTACCTAAGAGCCCGTGGATAACCACAGATAGAAAGGGTGCTAACACCTTCCCTTTCTATAATCTACCCCCCCGAACCCGAGAAATAATCTCGAAAAAGGAATTTTTCTGTGCTTTTTTCCTTTCCTTGTTGGATAAAATAAAAGTCGGTGGCGACTCTTGCTTACCGCGACATTTTGCGAAAACCAACGCAAAACGCAAACCAGCATTCCAAAAAACAGTCAGTTCTTCCCACCGTATCACAGAACTGGCGACTATGCTGGGGATTTAATAAGTGGGGTGTACCTTAGGAATAGTTCATAATGTTTTCAATTGCTTGATTTGTATGCTTTATCTTTGTGGGTTTGAATCGGAGTTACTATAGATCCTAACCCGGATTTGGGGGATACCCTTTAGGTAAGTAGCAATAAACTATGAGGGAACTGTACGGTGTAGACCGATACGGTTGAAGCAGTAGCTACGTTGGTGTGGCACTTTAGTTTGTACCGATATCCCTTGTGGCGCAACGAGGAGAATATGGGTCTTCTAAGGGTCATTAAGCACCAATTGACCTTAGAACCTTTAAATTGACCAACTTGGCCATAGAAAAGTAGCAGTATGCTACACTCATTGAGACTAAACTCTCGCGATGATTCCGGCCGCAATAAAAGGTTGCTAAATTGGAATTATGACCGATCGAGGGTGGTCAGTGATATTGAGTTCCTCTAGAACCCGATTACTATTTCTAGGACAGGTTTGAACCAACTGAACTGAAAGAGGGTAGTACCTAAGCTCCTTGCCAGCCTGAAATCTAAGGGATCTCTGTGTGACTTGTGTGCCTTTACCATGTTTGCTATTTGTGGATACTTGTGGTGTGTTTTCTATCATGACATCATGACATCATGACATTGCATGCATCCTGCATTGGACTAACCTATTTCAAAGACAGGAGGGATTCATCTTTGTTCTGTTTTGTGGGTCATGACACCCATGCGTAGGAACACTATTCGGATCAACTTTGTCCAGATTCCCACTCAGCTTAAGGAATTGGTTACAAAAATTTCAGATACTTCCTCCTTCATCAGAAGACATGGGCACCTCCTTGGTTTGGTCACTTCCAAATTGGACGAACAGATGATGAGTGTCTTAGTCCAGTTCTTTGATCCTTTGTACCATTGTTTTACTTTTCCAGACTACCAGTTGGTCCCTACATTGGAAGAGTTCTCTGATCTGCTTGGTATCTCTATTTTGGAGCAGACCCTGTTCACAGGTTGGGAGAAGATCCTTAGGCCGGAAGAAATTGCTTCAGCCCTCCATATGACAAAGGCTGAGGTAATGTCTAATTGGGAAACTAGAAGTGGAGCAAAGGGTTTCTTGACTAAATTCTTGGTTGGTAAAGCTAATCAGTTCTGGGACAGTCTAGACTTCCAGGCATTTGAAGACATTCTAACTCTACTCATATATGGTTTAGTATTGTTTCCTAACTCAGATGCTTTCGTCGACGTGAATGAAGTGAAGATTTTTATGTCTGGTAATCCTATACCCACTCTCTTGGGTGACATTCTTCACTCTCTTTATTCCCGTACTGCTCGGAAGCGGGGAACCCTGATGTGCTGTGTTCCATTATTGGCGAGGTGGTTTATTTCTCACCTCCCCAAATCAGTTTTGAAGAACAAGGAAGGCATGGGATGGGCTTATAGGATCATGTCTCTCTCTCATAATGACATCATTTGGACTATCAAGGGCATGGAAGATGTGGCTATTATTGATCGATGTGGGGAATACCCCAATGTTCCACTGATAGGAACCAATGGAGGAATCACCTATAATCTGTGCTTGGCCTTACGCCAGTTTGGGCGAGCCAGGAGGGAAGGACCTCATGAGTTGCTGATGCCGAGTATTGTCTTTGATTTCCAAGGGGATAGTGACGAGCAACGCCGCAGGTTCATAAGAGCTTGGGATAGAGTTCACAGGTCTGACCCGCACGAGTTGGGTGCAAAGACTTCTCTTTCGATGGAGCCATATCTTTGATGGGTTCGTATCCATGCCCAAAAGTTGGGTATGCCGTACGAAGCCGTCTTGCCTATAACTGTTGAGGTTGCTGATGAAGAAGGGGTCCCTCCTACAATCCTCCATCCGTACATGCCCACTGACATTGGGGCATTGAAGAGATCGTGGATGCAGCTGAGAGAAGAGCGGGATACTTACAGAGAAAAGTATCACGAGCAAGAGCTGAAGATTCAGAAGTTGACAAGGCAGCTGGAGAACGAGCGGATCCTCAATGACTATGTCCGCACCGATAAGAAACGACCATGGGAGCACTGATTGTCTTTTTGATTATTTCTAGTTTTGATTTACTTTTTAGTTTTTCTTTCCTGTAACGCCTTAAAGGCATATGTTGAACAATTAAATTTCAAGTTTATCTAATAAAAGTGTGTTTCCTTTTTTTGTTTACGAATTTGAATCTCTCGATGTCTTTGAAATCATATCATACGCATATCATTCCCATGCACCTCATAACAGGTACCCATTACAGGTCTCTTATCTTCTTCGTTGTTTATTTCAGCATCATGTCTTCTGAAACATCAACTGAACAAGCAATCAAGGCTCTACAGGCTCAAAACGCCCAGTTCCAGGAATTGTTCATGAGTTTGGCTAAGGGTCAGCAAGATCTGAAGACCCTTATCTTGAAAGAGAAGAAGAAGAAGAAGAAGAAGAAGAAGAAGAAGACGGTCCTGTTTAATATGGGTCGCAGATTCGGAAACGATTTGCGAGAAGAGGTTGATTTGACCCCCTCATCTGGAGGGAAGGATAATCAGGAAGAAAGGAGGGCTCCTAGCCTTGTAGTTTCCGACAATGAGACCGACTTCGATGAAGACCAGTATCCTCCGGCTGAGGATAAATATAAGCAACTGGAAGACCGGTTGAATGCGATGGAAGTTCAGAAAGTGCCTGGTATGGACTTTGGTGATTTGGGTCTGTCATCTGGGGTGGTAATTCCCCACAAGTTCAAAGCACCGATCTTCGCTAAATACGACGGGGTTTCTTGCCCAAAACTGCACCTCTGTTCGTATGTTAGGAAGATTCAGCCGTACACCACTGACAAGAACCTATGGATCCACTTCTTTCAAGACAGTCTTTCAGGGATTCAGCTTGAATGGTTTTACCAGCTGGAAGGAGCCAGTATCCGTAATTGGGAAGACTTGGCTGCTGCTTTCTACAAGCAGTACCAATACAATGCCGACCTCGCTCCCACGCGTACCCAACTCCAGGGTATGTCAATGGGTGCGGATGAAGGTTTCAAAGATTATGCTCAGAAGTGGAGGGACCTTGCTGGTAGAGTACAACCACCCTTGGCTGATAGGGAGCTAGTGGACATGTTTCTGGGGACCTTGTCTGGTCCGTATTTCAACCATCTGATTGGAAGTTCTTCGTCCGGGTTTACAGAGCTGATTATGACCGGGGAAAGAATTGAGGCCGGTATCAAGGCTGGTAAAATACATAAGGGGGCTTCATCAAGCACCGAGAAGAAGCCTTTTAAGAAAGAGTCCAGTGCTGTTTACAGTTCAAAAAGTCAGAATAGACCTGAACGCCGCCAAGCTGTTAATGCGGTGGTTATATCAAGACCTGCTGGTGCTCCTCAGCGCAACAATCAGTCAAGGGACGAGAGACCGCGAAGACAATTCACTCAGCTCAACATGACTTTATCCCAGATTCTGCCGCAGTTATTAAAGACCGATCTAGTGATTCCAAGGGATGCCCCGAAGAATCCTAATACAACATCACCGAAGTACGATCCGAATACCCGCTGTGCTTTTCACTCTGATAGCCCGGGGCATGACACGGATGACTGCTGGGTCTTGAAGAACAAAGTACAGGACTTGATTGATGCGAAGGAGATTGAGTTTGAAGCACCTGAAATACCTAATGTTGTGACAGCTCCTATGCCCAAGCATGGAGTGAATGCTGTAGATGAAGACTCGTTTGTGGTTTATGTGAAAGACATTGTTACTCCCTTAATGACTGTGAAGAAGAACCTTTTGTTAGCCGGTTTATTTTCGGGATGTGATGAAGGTTGTCGTATGTGTTATGTCCTACCTACCGGTTGCCATCTTTTGAAATCAGGTGTCCAGCGCCTGATGGATAATAAAGAAATTCTGTTTGAGAAGACTTTTGTTCCTTTGGTTCCTACTGAAGAAGTTGCTATAATCACCATTTTCGACAATTCTTCCAAGGCTTCCTCGAGAAAGCCTGTTAGAATTACATCTATTCCAAGAATTGCACCGTTGATCATCACCATTCCTGGGCCTATCCTCTATACATCAAATAAAGCTATCCCATGGCACTACGGGGATGACGTGTATTATCACGAAGTTAAACAAGATTTGGATGCCGATACTGATGTCAGCAATATTGTTGGACCTACCAAAGTCACCCGCAGCGGAAGACTTTTCTCCCCTGATATCTCTCCACCAATTGTTCGGAAGCCTATTGTTATTACACCTGCCAGCGTACCTGCTACTGCCCCTGTTCAAGTTCCAATCCTTACCCCTGTTGCCGAGTCATCTGACACTCCGGGCAAAGGGACCACTGATGAGCCTGCCCAGACGGAGGCACCGAAGAAGATTACTGTTGAAGCCTCTCGGCAAGAGATGGAAGAAATTTTGAAGATCGTCAAAAAGAGCGACTACAATGTAGTCGAGCAGCTGGGGAAAACCCCGTCCAAAATCTCTATGTTATCTTTGTTGCTATGCTCAGAAGCCCATGCCAAGGCTCTGATTGCTTTCCTGAAGACTGCACACGTACCGCAAGAGACATCAGCTGATCAGTTTAAAGATTGTGTGGCTAGTCTGACAGCGGATAATGGGTTGGGTTTCTCTGACGCCGATTTGACTATTAAGGGGAAGAATCACAATGACGCCCTGCATGTCTTCATTGAATGTAGGGGCACTACTCTTGCTCATGTATTGGTGGATACTGGGTCATCGTTGAATGTTCTACCTAAGAAAGCGTTGGACCGGTTAGACTGTAAAGGGTTAGAGCTGAAACCAAGCAACATTGTAGTCAGGGCTTTTGATGGGTCCAAGAGAATGGTACACGGAGAAGTGGATATTCCGATTAAGGTTGGTTCTCAGGTTTTCGCATCTACATTCTATGTGATGGATATTTGGCCATCTTATTCATGTTTGCTAGGTCGTCCATGGATCCACAAAGCTGGGGCAGTGACGTCTACGCTCCACCAGAAGCTGAAATACCCGGTCAAAGGGAAAATTGTGACAGTACAAGGAGAAGAGGAGTACATGGTGAGCCACTTCAACTCTTTCCGATATGTAGAAATGGATGGGGAGTTCATTGAGACCCCATTTCAGCATTTTGAAGAGGTTCCCCAGACGCTGGCATCAACTGAGACTGTTGTTGAAGATCCTCCTATGAAGATGGCTTCCTTCAAGGATGCCCGGGCTGTTGTCGAGAAAGGTGGGTGTGCAAATTGGGGCCAACTCCCTGATTTTGCACAGAAGACTAACAAATTTGGTTTGGGTTTCACTGCAGAAGCTCAAAGGGCTATTCGGAATGCACGGATCGGAAGCCCTCCCCTATTCATCAGCAATTCAGGAGTGAATGCCATTGAAGACGATGTTGAAGAGTCTGAATTCGACAGTTGGATCTATCCTACTACTGATGGTGGACTAAGCAACTGGACATCAAAGGACTTCATCCCAATTTCTTTTGTTACCCAGTAATGAGACTTTTGTTTTGAATTTGTAACAGACAATGTTTTAAACTTTACGGCCCGGTGTCTTACCCGGGGCACCGTGGCTTCATTTGTGAGGGCTTTATGTGTGTCATCTACATATATCATTAATAAAAGCATTGGACGTTTCTTGCATTTCAAATTTTGCGCTCCTTGTTTTTCTTTTATTATATATTACAAAACAACTATTTTACACACACTCACATATACAGGTCTACATCCACTCTGGATCTCATTGGTAACGACTCTGCTACTTCCAGTTACGACTTCGAGAGTCCGATCAACTTAGCCGAAGACGAAGGTGAAGACGGTTGCGAAGTGCCTGGTGAACTTGCTAGACTGCTACTCCAGGAAGAGAGGGTCATACAGCCGCACGAAGAGCCAATGGAATCAATGAATCTGGGTACAGAGGTAGACAAGAAAGAAGTCAAGATCGGTGCAAATGTGGAAGCTAGTGTTAAGCAACGGTTGATTCAGATGCTGTGAGACTATGTTGAGATCTTTTCCTGGTCTTATGAAGATATGCCTGGGTTGGATACCGATATTGTGGTTCATCGCCTGCCTACCAAGGAAGATTGTCCTCCAGTGAAACAGAAGGTCCGCCGAATGCGCCCGGAGATGTCTGAGAAAATCAAGGCTGAAGTTATGAAACAGTTTGACGCCGGTTTTCTAGCAGTTACTTCTTACCCGCAGTGGGTTGCCAACGTGGTTCCTGTGCCGAAGAAGGATGGTAAGGTTCGAATGTGTGTTGACTATAGGGATCTGAACAGAGCAAGCCCCAAGGATGATTTCCCTCTACCTCATATCGATGTTCTGGTTGACAACACTGCACATCATAAGGTCTTCTCCTTTATGGATGGTTTCTCCGATTATAATCAGATTAAAATGGCTCCCAAAGACATGGAGAAGACAACCTTTGTTACTCAATGGGGTACCTATTGCTACAAGGTCATGCCTTTTGGATTGAAGAATGCTGGGGTAACGTATCAGCGTGCCATGGTCGCTTTGTTCCATGACACGATCCATCATGAGATTGAGATATACGTCGACGACATGAATGCAAGATCCCAGACTGAAGAATAACATCTTGACCACCTTCAGAAGCTATTTGATAGGTTGAAGTTGTACAAGCTGAGGTTAAACCCGAACAAGTGCACCTTCGTGGTGAGATCTGGTAAACTGCTGAGTTTCTTCGTAAGCGATAAAGGTATTCAAGTTGACCCTGCAAAGGTGAAGGCAATACAAGAAATGCCAGCTCCTCGAACAGAAAAAGAAGTCAGAGGCTTTCTGGGACGTTTGAACTACATTGCCCGATTCATCTCGCACCTGACTGCTACTTGTGAGCCAATCTTCAAGTTACTGAAGAAAGATCAAGTGGTAAGATGGAATGATGAATGTCAGGCCGCTTTCGAAAGGATCAAAGAGTATCTCCAAGAGCCACATATTCTGATGCCTCCAGTTGAAGGGAGACCCTTGATCCTATACTTGACAGTACTCGACAACTCAATGTGGTGTGTGTTGGGCCAACATGACGAGTCTGGACGAAAAGAGCATGCTATTTATTACCTTAGCAAAAAGTTTACCGACTGTGAGACCCGATACTCACTGCTCAAGAAAACTTGTTGCGCTTTGGCATGGACTGCTCGCCGGCTCAGACAGTATATGCTGACTCACACTACTCTATTGATATCAAAAATGGATTCAATCAAGTATATCTTCGAGAAGCCTGCATTATCTGGAAGAATAGCAAGATGGCAGATGATCTTGACTGAGTATGACATCCAGTACACGACCCAAAAGGCAATTAAGGGAAGTGTGTTGGCATACCATTTGGCACATCAGGCAGTGGACGATTACCAGTCTATGAACTTCGAGTTCCCGGATGAGAAAATCATGTTAGTAACCGACTACGAAGAACCTGGACTGAATGAAGGACCTGAGGAAGGATCCCGATGGTCTATGTACTTTGATGGAGCTTCAAATGCTTTGGGTAATGGCATTGGCACCGTGATCATATCTCCTAAAGGTTCTCATACTCCGTTCACCGCCCGACTATGTTTCAACTGCACCAACAACATGGCGGAGTATGAAGCGTGCATCATGGGTCTTCGAGCAGCAATTGACCTAAGGATTAAGTTCTTAAGTGTTTTCGGAGATTCCGCTCTCGTGATCAGCCAGATCAAAGGCGAGTGGGATATGAAACACCCAAATATTATTCCTTATAAGGAGTATGTGTTGACATTGCTTCCCCACTTCGAGGAGATAACCTTTGAACATTTCCCTAGAGAGGAGAATCAGTTGGCGGACGCGCTAGCTACGATGTCTTCTATGTTCAAAATCAATTGGGACAACGAAGCTCCCCGAATTATCATTGAAAGATTGGACGAACCTGCACATTGCTGTGACATTGAGACTGAAGAGGTAGTAGATAAACCTTGTTTTCACGAGGTAAAGAGGTATCTTGAGGCTCAGGAGTACCCCGAGGGTGCATCTGTTAATGACAAGAAGTTTCTAAGGAGGTTCGCGGAAAAGTTCTTCATCAGCAATGGTATCCTTTACAAGCGTAACCATGATTCGACCTTACTGCGGTGTGTGGATAAAAATGAAGCAGAAAGGATCATGGCAGAGTTACATGAAGGGACTTTCGGAACTCATTCCAGTGGACACACCATGGCAAAGAAAATCCTACGGGCAAGATACTATTGGTCCACCATAGAAGCCGACTGTTTTCAGCATTCTCGGACCTGTCACAAGTGCCAAGTATATGCTGATAAGGTGCACATACCTCCAGTACCTATGAACGTCTTGACGACACCTTGGCCTTTTGCAATGTGGGGCATTGATATGATCGGCGAGATCAGACCTACAGCATCCAACGGGCATCGTTTCATTTTGGTAGCAATTGATTACTTTACGAAGTGGGTTGAAGCAACTTCCTTTGCTACTATAACCAAGAATGTCGTGGCACGGTTCATTCGGCACAATTTGATCTGTCGATATGGTGTACCAGAGAGGATCATTACGAACAATGGTACGAATCTCAACAATAAGGTGATCACCGAGCTCTGCAAGCAGTTCAAGATACAACATCACAACTCTTCTCCCTACTGGCCGAAGATGAATGGGGCTGTTAAAGCGGCTAATAAGAACATTAAGAAGATTGTGCAGAAGATGACGGTGACGTACAAAGATTGGCACGAGATGTTACCATTTTCTCTTCATGGGTACCGTACCTCAGCACGGACATCAACAGGGGCAACCCCCTATTCCTTGGTATATGGTATGGAGGCAGTCTTGCCCATTGAAGTTCAGATATCCTCTCTTCGGATTATGAAGGATGCAGGTTTGATCGAAGATGACTGGATTCAGACCCGGCTTGATTAGATGAACCTGATCGACGAAAAGAGACTTACTGCTATTTGTCATGGTCAGACGTATCAAAAACGGATGATCAAGGCATTTAACAAGAAAGTTAGAAGACAAGAGTATCAAGTTGGGGATCTGGTGATCAAGCGCATCATTCTACCTCAAGATGATCCCAGGGGAAAATGGACCCCTACTTACGAAGGGCCATTGGTGGTTAAGAACATTTTCTCAGGAGGAGCTATGATTCTAACCACCATGGATGGTGACGACCTTCCTCACCCCGTCAATGCAGACATGGTGAAAAAAATACTATGCATAATCAAAGACCCGCTAGGTCGACTGGCCTAGGCAAAAATAAGGGCTTCCCGGTGAACCCAAAGGGTTCGGGCAAAAATAAGGGATGAAAATGAAAAAAGCTGTACACCCGGCAAGTTGAAAACCCGAAAGGGCGACTTGGGCAAAAAAGGGTATCCCGGTGGACTGAAAACCCGAAAGGGCAGTCCAGGAAAAAATTAGGGATCAAAGCGTAACACTATGTCTCATTGGATCACCTTGCAACCAGACTTCGGTATCGCCTATCAAGCTCGGACGACACTAATCAATCTGATCTACCTTCAACCAAGTAGAAAAGTGATGAGATACTCAAGGATATAAAGGAAATAGCAGGGTTGGAACCCAGTGGGATTATTCACATAGCTGTTTTATTTAGTTTTTCACAAATTGTGTAAATTCTATTTGTTCGGCGGCGTTCTCTTACTAGGACGTCAGCCTCTTGTACAAAAACGCCTCTTTACAGGCCAAACTTCAAAATCAATACAATTCATTTTCAGAGAAAATTCAAATTGTTTTTCCTTTATCTGTTTTGTTTTGCAAAGAACGTCCAATGTCCATTTTTTATATATGCATTTGACATTAATTGCTACTCATAAATATTTACATGCGAAACAAAAGACGATTACTGGAAATATCAGAAACAGGGGAAATAAGAATTGTCCAAACTGTACGAATTCTTTATCCACCAGGTACAAAGGTAAATTCAACTGAAGAATATGGCTAAGGTACCTTCACTCCCCGCAGAGTAATACAGTAATGATGGCTCTCCCCAGCTGAGCCTTGCAACTGTGAATGAATCGGTAATATTCTCCCCAAGCAGAGTTTATCTACCATCAGTACTGAAAAAGCTTAATATCCCCGACGGTCTTAATATTTCCCAACAGAGTATAAGAGTATTCCCCGGCAGAGTACAAAATATCCCCAGTGGAGTCTGAGAGTTTTCCCAACGCAGTCTGGAAAAAAAAGGCTTCCCCAGTGGAGTTGAAGAATCATCCCCAATGAACTTCAGAAGATTGTCCCCAGTAGAACTCAAAGGTTTATCCCCATAAGAGTCTAAAAGGATTATCCCCATAAGAGTCTAAAAGGTTATCCCCAGTGAAGTCGCAACTGAAAGATCATCCCCAACAAAGTTATTTCCTTTCACAAACAGGAATTCAATCCCCAACAGGATTCAATATCACCAGCAACGGTAATTCCTCCCCAGCGGAATTTATCGTTGGAATCCTCAGTAGAGCATCTCTTCCCCACAGAGTAATCTCCTCATCAGTTTATTCCCCAACGGAGTTATACTCTCCTGCAGGTTTATTCTCGCAAACATCTTCGTTCGCCGTCCCCAGCGGAAATGAATAATTCAACTCTTTTCTCCAGCAGCTATACGTGATTTATTTTCCCCAGCTAAAAACATTACATTTCCATACATCATGATACATGCATATACGCATCATACAACACAATATCGTTTATGTTAAGAGCATCATTGCTTGATATATATCATGCATTGCATACGACTAACCTTTACCTTTCAGGAAGGATGCAGTTAAGTTCTCAGCTATGTCGAAGAACTGACCGGTTCTTAAATCTCAACTGAATTATTCTCGGTTGAATTACAGATGAGGTTCTAAATCTCGACAATTTTGCTCTGTCGAAGTGTGGACGAGTTCTTAAATCTCAACAGAATTATGCTCCGTTGAAGTAACAGACAGTCCTAGATCTTGATGAAGATGTTTCCCTCAGTCGAAGAACTGACCGGTTATTAAATCTCAACTGAATTATTCTCGGTTGAATTACAGATAAGGTTCTAAATCTCGGTAATTTTCCTCCGTCGAAGTGTGGACGAGTTCTTAAATCTCAACAAAATTATTCTCTGTTGAAGTAACAGACAGTCCTAGATCTTGATGAAGATGTTTCCCTCAGTCGAAGAACTGACCGGTTCTTAAATCTCAACTGAATTATTCTCGGTTGAATTATAGATAAGGTTCTAAATCTCGGCAATTTTCCTCCGTCGAAGTGTGGACGAGTTCTTAAATCTCAACAGAATTATTCTCCGTTGAAGTAACAGACAGTCCTGGATCTTGATGAAGATGTTTCCCTCAGTCGAAGTACTGTCCGGTTCTTAAATCTCAACTGAATTAGTCTCGGTTGAATTACAGAGAAGGTTCTAAATCTCGACAATTTTACTCCGTCGAAGTATGGACGAGTTCTTAAATCTCAACAGAATTATTCTCCGTTGAAGTAACAGACAGTCCTAGATATTGATGAAGATGTTTCCCTCAGTCTAAGTACTGACCGGTTCTTAAATCTCAACTGAATTAGTCTCGGTTGAATTACAGATAAGGTTCTAAATCTCTGCAATTTTCCTCCATCGAAGTGTGGACGGGTTCTTAAATCTCAACAGAATTATTCTCCATTGAAGTAACAGATAGTCCTAGATCTCGATGAAGATGTTTCCCTCAGTCGAAGTACTGACCGGTTCTTAAATCTCAACTGAATTAGTCTCGGTTGAATTACAGATAAGGTTCTAAATCTCGGCAATTCTCCTCAGTTGAAGTATTGACCGGTTCTTAAATCTCAACTGAACTATCCTCAGTTGAATTACAGATAAGGTTCTAAATCTCGACAGATTTCCCCCCAGTTGAATTACGGACAAGTTCTTAAAACTCAGCAGAGATGTTCTCTCAGCTAAGGTACAGGCAAGTTCCTAAATATCAACAAGACCAGGCTTCCCCAGCGGAATCTTCTATAACAACAGGTATGCAAGTTCTCGCTAAGTAATATCTTAGGCGATCGACACCCATTCAGATGGCATCTTTAAGCCCATCCTCCCATCAGCAATCTCCAAATGGCATCTGTAAGCCCATTCCCTACATCACCAGGCTGATACCACTTCATGCGAGTGCAAATTTCTAGGCACTCTAGTGTTCAATCATCTTCCACCTTCGGATCACGAAAGGCACGAAAGCCAATCTACATCCTCAGGTTTAAGAAGATTGAACAGGGGCAGCTGTTGTACCCCAAAATTTTCCCTCTCATATTTCTCAAAACATTTCAAGAAAAATCTCCAAGTTGCTCAAGTTCGCTCAAGAATTGGTCAGACAAGTTATCTCCTAAGGCAGTCAACCCCAAATTAGGGTTTTGTGTTGTACCAAGATCCTTGAGTCCAAATGACCTCAAGTTCTTCCTAATGTCCTAATATGTTCTCAAGATCATCCATGTCAAATTTCAAGCCTTTCAGAGGAAGTTTGCTCAGTCAATTGCTCAAGGGTCCAAAAATCGATTGTGCTAGGGCAAAAGTCAACTGTGACCCAAATACAGTCAAACTTCAAGATTTCTTATCAACATTATCATTTTGAGGTATGTTTAATCATTTGATCAAGGGTTGATCATGATTCATCAAGGATTGCTCAAAATTCATCAAGACTCAAAAGTTGCTAAATTAGGGTTTTGTAGGAAAAGTCAACTCAACTTTGACCAAGCATAACTTTCTTATACTTTATGAGAAATGACCCATCCAAAGCTCATTTTAAAGAGGATGCAATTTCCTAAAATCCATCTTCATGCCCCAAGATAAAAAATGCACTCACAAGAAGTTATAGTTTTGGACATTATAGGTCATTTTTGAAAGTCAACAAAAACACCTTTTTTTCCAAAGCTTATAACTTGAGCGTGGAACATCAAAATGAGATGAGACTAAAAGGGTTGGATAGAGGACATCTCAAGATTTCTAAAAAGTCCAAGAACACTCCAAAAAGTTCAAAATTGAAGAAGTTATTCATTGTTGAAGTTGGACATTTTTGCAAAATTGCCAAAAGTCAACTATCCCCAAAACTTCAAATTTTGTCAAATGGGCCCATTCTTTTCCACTTGATTTGAGCTTACATCATTGCCCACGTTTCCTAGCTTAAGCCATGAGCCCATATTTTATTTTTATTATTTTATTTGATTTTTTATTGAATTTATTCATTTTAAATCAAATTAAATCATATAAAATCCAAAACTTTGATTACCTAAGATTTTTTGGCTGTTTCAGGTTGTAATTATCATCAATATCATCATCAAACTCGAATCTCACCATATCATGTGCAAAAAGATTGAGATTTGGCAAAATTGGCAAGTTTGTAAAGGGTGAATCAAATCAAATCCCAAAGCATTGATATGAGAAGATTCAAGCCATAATTCCTACCCTAATACATTACATAGTACATAAGCAAGCAAAAGAGATCGAAACAAGGGTTAGAGGCTGCAGAAAGAGGCAGAACAGAAATTGAAAAAAGCACCAAAAATCTTGAAATCGAATCCATAGTTAGAGGTGTTTTCAGAAGCCAAGACCTATCCCAATCGTTTCCTGGACGTACACTGAATCTTCCTGGATCAAAAACAAGCTTGCTCATACGCCGAAACGCTCTGTAAGTCCCTCATTACCTAGCTCTGTTCTTGGATTCGACTTGTCCTATTCTGGCATCATTTGAATGAGATAATTGCATATTCATAACCCTCATGTCATTTGTGAACCTTTGGCATTAATCAATTTGGTTTATAGGCGCTGTAACCCCAAAACACCATAGCTAGGGTTGCGTTTTTGTTTTTTAGGGATTTTTATTTCAGGTGAAATTGGTCCATGTAATAGGCATGGTTGCACTCAGGAGAAGGAGACGAACCCAACCATGCCCTTGAAAGTCATTCTTATTGCCTGGAAGTGATTTTTGGATCGAGTTGCGTTTTTAGCTGCAGATTCAAATCCGTAGGTAAAATTAAAGTAGTGGAAGGACAGGGACGAAGAGGTGGCGGTCACCTATTGGCCAATTCAAATAATTTTCGCACATTTTTGTTTTGCTGGCATATTAACCTGTTTCATTTTATTATTATTATTTCGTATATTACTAACAAACAAAGCCAAGCGGCCTAGTGGTAAGCGTGTACATCCAATATCCTACAGGACCTGGGTTCGAATCCCAGGTCCCCCCAATTTCTCATTGTTTTTTCTCTTTAGGCGATTGTGTGTGTATTCCAGCCTGCAGCTCACCGTGCACCTTCATACATCCAGTAGCCAGATCTGGTGGTCCAAGGGTGAATGTCCACCATAGGCAAAGTCCAAGTGCGCGCATGGAATCCAAAAAAGTCAAACGAGGCCACCTACATTTGGGCCTCAGCATTGCTATTCACACCATGGAAACAGGCCCATATTCCTCTCTCATAATTCTTTTGTTTATTTATTTTTATTTGTTTTAATTATTTTTATTATTTACTAACCAATCAAAAAATTCTTTTCTTATAAAACAAAATCACAAAAATATTTTCTTTGTCAAATCAAATTTTAATTTTAATTAATAAATACTAATTAAATTAATTTAGGTTTTAATTAGAATAACTTTAACTTATTTTTGTAAATAATTAAAATTAACTAGACTTAATTAGGCTTTTACTAATTCAATTAATTTTTATTTTCTTTCTTAAAATAACAAAAACCCAAAAATAAATCATTTTCTTAATTAATTTATTTATTAATTTAGTAATTAATTTAGGTTAGTTTCTCTTTTAAAATAAAAAAAACAACAAAGATATTTCTCTTTAACCAAAAAAAGGGTCAAAACCCTAATCTCGCACTTGATTTAATTTCCCGCACGCGATCTATTTTCTTTTATTTTATCCAATAATATACTTGCTCCCAGATTGTAATAGTTTAATAGGACTTTAATTTATTTTTTATCGCTTTATTTATTTTTAAAGGGTTTGTCTTTGGCGATGTAAATACCCGACGCCTTGTAATTCAAATTCCTCATTTTATTTCCGCAAAATATAATTGTTAGATGTTTGATAATAGGATGCATGACAAGACTGAATGTTTTAACCTAAAATCAACTTAGATCACCCTTAACATGTACAAAGATAAAATTAACTGAAAACGACACACTCGCACATGCGCACTCTTAGGGTACACCCCACTTGGTTGCCTTCGTACGCGGTCATTGAGTATAAGTCATTTTAGAGGTCGTCCTCTTGTCTAAAAGATCATAGTCGCCTCGAAATGGTTGCCTCGGATATTGTTGCCTCAAAACAAATGATCTAAGACATTAGGGTTACCGCTAAAGCGTCCGAACATTGCTTTAGTGACCGCATGTCCTCTAAATTCAAATTGACCCTTAAACTCCAACGACGGTGCTACCTACTCATCAATAGTAGGACAACATTGTCTAAAGGAAATTAGCATAGAACGATTCCTTTTTCGAGTAGGTAGATGGTTCTTAGATACTTGCTCATTCAAAAAACAAAAACTTTTCACACTTACACTTTTCGAACAAAGCTTTCAAAAACACTTCACACGCTCTTGAGGACAGAAGCAAGAGTTAAATCGAAGTTTTTCAAACAAAAACTTTTTCAAACCCACAAGCATAAAGAAAACAATTTTGAAAATAATTGAGCAAGTACCTAAGAGCTCGTGGATAACCACAGATAGAAAGGGTGCTAACACCTTCCGTTTCTATAATCTACCCCCCCCCCCCCCCCCCCCCCCGAACCCGAGAAATAATCTCGAAAAAGGATTTTTCTGTGCTTTTTTGGATAAAATAAAATTCGGTGGCGACTCTTGCTTACCACGACATTTTGCGAAAACAAACGCAAAATGCAAACCAGCATTCCAAAAAACAGTCAGTTCTTCCCACCGTATCACACTCGTGGTACAACAAGAAGCAAGCAACAATTGCACTATCAACCACAAAAGCTGAATATATATCTACTGCAGGATGTAGTTCTCAGATGATTTGGATGAAAAGTCAACTAGAAGATTTCAACCTTTATGAAAGTAAGATTCCTATCTTCTGTAACAATACTTCAGCTATTTGTCTTTCTAAGAATCCAATCTTACATTCTAAAGCCAAACATATTGAAATTAAATATCATTTTATAAGGGACTATATTCAGAAGGGAATTTTAAACTTAATTTTTGTAAAAACAGACCATCAATGGGCTGACATTTTTACCAAACCCCTTTCATAAGATAGATTTACTTTCATTCTGAAAAATATTTGTATGGAATTATGTCCTGAATAAAATAATATTTATCTTCTGTGATTGACTTCAGAATATTCTGAATTGAATGCTCTGATCAATAACTCTTCAGAAGTTAGAAGAGAAGTTGTAACAGAAACTATATGAAAAGTTATGAAATGTTCTAACGCTTCCTGTCCAAGTGTAATTCAGAAATTCATTAGAACAAACAGATGTTACATGCATCCTTCAGGAGATGTACACGTGGTGTGTTTATGAAAGGTCACGCGTGCAAAAGCTACTGATGACGTTCCAGGTAACTGTTAATGATTAGCCATAATCTCACGTGTTCCCGTATTTTTAGCAAAATCATTAAATGCACGTAATGATGAGATTCGTTTTTAAATCCATTTTAAAATTTATTTTAAATTTGTCTTAAATATAATTTATTTTAAATTTATTTTTAATTTTATTTCTAAACCTATCTTCTGAAATCTTTGTCTATAAATACTTTTTGAAAAACCCTTTTTCATTTTTTACCGTCTCTTTCAAACTCAAGCGTTTTCTGTACTTTTTCTCTTAAAACCCTTTTCTTCAAATTCTCTTTTCTAAATAACTTCAACGACTTCTTCTTCTTTTACCCACTCTGAGCAATACATTGTGCCTGAAAGAACAACTCTTATTCCGATAGACAGTTTGGAATTTTTGAGTGAGTTAATGGTAGATTTTGAGAATCTCAGAGAGAATGGTTTTGATTTGTTCCCTGCTGTGAAGTTTCAAGGCTGGGAAAGCTTTTTTTATCGTCTCATTGGTCCAGTCTTTCCACATCTGGTGAAGGAATTCTTGATACATGCTATTGCAACCCCCGGGGTTATTCTCTCCTTCGTAATGGGCAAGGAAATATCCATTACAGAAAATCAAATCAGAAAGTTGCTGGGGGTTTAAAGGACTTGGAGTTACAGGAATGCCAAGTGGAAGAATGGAGATGTCAAGGGTATATTCAGAGATTTTCAAAAATGGCCAAGGTTCTTCTAAAGTCAGGGACTTGAAAGACAAATACAAGATTTGGGCAAGGATTATTCATGGATGTATTCACCACAGGAAAGACACCAGCTCTCCTGATTACATCAACATTGATCAACAATATTTGTTGTTCTGCCTTGGAACTAATGTCAAAGTTGATTTGCCTTACTTGCTATTTGAACATCTCTGGAACCATGTAAAAGAGACTAGGGAAGCCGAGAGGATGAAAAAGCCCAAATCCAAGAGGAATTGGATTCCTATGGGGAGATTAATATCAGACATTCTGACTGAGAATGGTTTGATTGCTCACCTAAAAGAAGCCAATCTTCTGGGGGAGCTAGAACCTACTTATGGTAAGACTATGACTGGGAAGAACTTGCTGAAAAGTAAAATAATTGACAAGCTGCTGGTGGAACCAACTCCATTTGTGTCAACTGTTGTGAAGAGGAGAAGGATACCTATTGCTGACTTTCCTCTGTTCAACTCAGGAGATCATCCTCGTATCATCTTGCACTATCTTGAAATCTGCAAAGAAACTGGATCACCCATTGATCCAGCTTGGCTTCAAGGAAGAAATCAAGTTGTTCCTGATGTTGTTCTCCAAGAATCTGTAAAGAGAAAAGCTGTAGAAGGACCTTCCGACACTCCTCAGAAGAAGAAAAAGAAGACAGGTAAACCCGCTGAAACTATATCTGTTTATGATTCTGTCAATGTATCTACATATACTGACCCTCCAAAACCTTAGGAGGTATAGATGTTGATATTGACCTGACCTTACCATCTGACCCCCTTGCTGACAACCCTCATAAAATTCAAGTTCTATCAGATTTGAGTGATTTTCACTCTGATGAACACTCTGACACCCAATCAGAACCCTCTCAATTAGAACCCCTTGAACCATCTGTTTTTCAACCCATTCCTGCTGAACATTTTTCAAGACCTCCTCCCAGACCTCTATCACCCAGACCTCTATCACCCAGACCCACTGGATGGTATGATGCTGGCTCTTGGAGAATTCCAGGGATAAATGAACCTCTGGACACTATAAAGCCTCCTTTCAACCTACCATATGAAAACATTTTTGCTATGAATCAACCACAGCCTCAGAACCCCATTCCCACTCCTGAGTATACAATAATAATTTCGCCTGATGTCACTCCACCTACTTCACCAAAACATACAACACCAATCTCACCTACACTCTCACCTCTTCATATTCCAGAACAACAACCTTTTGAACAAACTGAAACTGCTGGATCATCCGAACCTCATGAAATATCAGTACCTCCTATCTTTGTTGACCAACCTGAACCTACCAAAAATCCTGAACCTAATAGCTTTTTAAGAACTGTAGTGGATTTTCAATCTCTACAATTCTTGAAAAACAAAACTTTCAAGAAGGCTGTCCCTAAACCTGTTCAGTCAGATGTAAATACTTTGTTTCAGAATTTTATAACAGATGTTCAAGCAAGGTTAAAACTGCTGAAAGAAGATTGCTCCAGAAGCGTGAACACAACTGCAATGGATCTTCTATGGGAAACCTTCAGAAGAACTTTGGATGCTGAATCACTGAAGTTACAGGACTTATGCCACTTTGAGGTGCTGGAAAACTTTTCCAAACTTCTGCATGCCTTCAAGACAGAAGCTGCTGACATTTGGAATAAGAATTCTTCGTTAATGATTGCTGATACACCAGCTGATAAGATGGATATCTCAGAAGATGAATCTGAAGAATCCTCTGAAGATTCAAATCCTCTGGCTATTGTTCTATTGAATCAACCTTCTGTTAAGGTTGGACCTGAACCAGTGCCAACTCTTGCAATGGATCTGGGCATTCTGCTTTCCACCTTCGTAAATTCTGACTCAACGGTTGATGCTTCTAAGCCTGTTTCTACTGAAGCTTCATCATCCTCTGCTCCTACCTCACTCATCATGGACACTCTGAAAGAGTCCAAGAGGGAGAATGAAGTCATAAATGAACACTTGGATAAGCAAGACCAAACAAATCAAGAAATCAAGAATTGGATGGTGAAACAAGAAGAATCTGCCTCTGAGATCAAGAATCTTCTGATGGCTCTTGTTACTAAGAAATCCTAGTTTCTTTTTGTCTTTTGTCTTTTGTTTGGGTGTTTTGTTTGTACTTCTGGAAATTTGTTATGAAATCTTTTAAAATTTCTCAATTTTTTATATTTACACTTTTTGATAATGCCAAAAAGGGGGAGAAAATGTGCATTCTTGAACTAATCACTGTTTAACAGTTATGGGATTAAGTCTCATACATTCTAACAAATTGCAAGATTTCCTTCTGTGCAAAAGAATTTTTTTTGCAGGTATCACTTTAACTCTGAAAGAATATTCTAGCTGAACATTATCTTCTTGAAGAAGTTCTGAAGAAATCCAAGAAGACTTTGTATTGTTCTGATAAATAATCTCAGGATGTTTTATACAGAAATATTCATTTCAGGGGGAGATTCTTATCTCTTATCTTTTTCTTTTCTTTATCTAAAATAATTTTTGTCGTCATCAAAAAGGGGGAGATTGTAAGAACAAGATTAGTTCTGACCTATCTTAGAGTTTTGATGATAACAATAAATTATATTTAAGATATTTTATACTCTGATGAATGTGTTTGAATGTTTCAGTTAATGTTCTGACAGAAAACATTCTGAAGTGCTAAGCAAAAATTATGAAGATGTTCTTTGATGAAAGAACCTTTTCTTCAAGCGCATCTGCTGACTCTGGTAAGACACTTTATTTTTTTAAATATATCTTCTAACATTTTAGCAGGTTTCTTGCTCAGAAGATTACTTGAAAGTAAGCGCTGACCAAGTTCTTAGCAAGCAAAGCACTGCCTAGAAGATGAGTGAAGCATGTTCTGACTTAAAGACATTTGGAGCAAATTCTGAAATAACGTTAAAACCAACTTGTCTTGTCAAAGCGTAGGAAACATGTTCTTACATTCTGTCATTTGCTCATTAATGCAAAGACGGCTGAAAGCACTCAAGTGTCTACAACTAGCTTCTTGGAAAATGGAATATTGCAAGGAAACACGCAAGCATTTAATGCTCTCCAACTTTTCTGAAGGCAACAACGGTCTTATTGTTCCTACTATAAATAGAAGGACATTTATTGCAAGCCAACAACCAAGTGAACCAATCAATTTTCAAATTAGAAGCAAGAAACTACGTGAAAGATTCTAAGCTCACAGACTCATTGTTCATACAATTTGTGCATTATATTCAAAGTAAAAAAAATCACAGTTGTGATATAGCTTGATAAGAAGCAAACTCTATTTCACTATCTGTAAATATTAAACTCCTGTATTTTTGTTCCTTGAGAGACCAAGTTTGGTCAGATTCCTCAAGCAGACTAGGACTAGATTTAAGTCTTAGTGGTGTTAGTCACTTGTAAGATTACTTGTGCATTGTTAGTCATAATAGTTGTTGTGTGTTTGTAATCAATTGATTATAGTGGATTAAGTCCTTGTTAAGAAAGGCGAAATCACTTTGGCGGGTGGACTGGAGTAGTTTAAGTTCAAATGAACCAGGATAAAAATAACCTTGTTCTTCCATTATTGTTTGAGCTTGGTTTTGGAAACGAAAAGAGTCACTTATTCAACCCCCCTTCTAAGTGTTTTCTTACCCCTTCACTTGTGGCAAGATGATGTGTTTGATCACTAGATCCCTAACTTGATACATTTGGCGTCTGACTTTCTTGTTGAAAGCCTTGATCATGCGTTTTTGATACATCTGACCAAGGCAAACAGCAGTAAGTCTCTTCTCATCAATCAAGCTCAGTTGATCAAGTCGAGTCTGGATCCAATTGTCTTTGTTCAGCCCTGCATCCTTCATAATCCTCAGAAAGGGGATCTGGACCTCGATAGGCAAGGCAACTTCCATGCCGTAAACCAAAGAATAGGGTGTTGCGCCGGTTGATGTTAGAGTTGTGGTACGATACCCGTGGAGAGTGAATGGTAACATCTCATGCCAGTCTTTGTATGTGACTGTCATTTTCTGTATGATCTTTTTAATGTTCTTATTTGCAGCTTCGAAAACACCATTCATCTTTGGCCGATAGGGAGAAGAATTGTGATGCTGAATCTTGAATTGCTCGCACAATGCGGTGATCATAGTATTGTTGAGATTTGTACCATTGTCGGTGATAATCCTTTCCGCAACACCGTACCGGAAAATGAGATTTTGCTTGATGAAACGGGAAACAACTGTGATACGGTGGGAGAACTGACTTGATGTTTTGCGTTTGTGTTCGCAAATGTTTCGGTTTAGCAAGAGTCGCCACCAACTTTTTATTTTATCCTAAGGAAAGGTCAAAAAGCACAGGAAAGACCTTTGAGACGTTTTCTTGGGTTCAGGGAGTAGATTATAGAAAGGGAAGGTATTAGCACCCTTTCTATCCATGGTTATCCATGGGATCTTAGTTACTTGCTTAGATCACTTGCTTTTTCTTTTCAATTGTTTGAAATGGTGCTTTGTGTGTGATTTTGAAAGATGTTTTGAAAAGAGGCCATCGTTGTGGCAACCTTTGTAATGATTCTTGTTTGAATGTATACAAAGGTTTTTCTGTCTTTTGAAAGGTTTTCAATGTCTGAAATTGTGTTGTGAAGTGTGTTTTAAAAAAGTAGCAAGGATGTTTTTTTGCAAGCTTGATCAAGTAACTAAGAGCTATCTACCCTAATTTACTCAAAGATCTTTCTTATGTTTTTAACCCTTTTAACAGTGTTGCTTCACCATTGTATTTGGTGAACAACCTTGTGTTAAGATGTTAACGGGACAGGCGCGGGTCATCGTATAGACCATGATAGCAATTGTGTAAAGTATTTTTGGCAATTTTCTTGAGGGACTTGATCATTTTGTTTAGGCAACCAAGATAGCGTCATTGAGGGACTATGATCTTTTTGTTTTGCCAAAGTACTTGACATGCATACCATGGCCCATTTTTGAAGGCAACAAGTGGATTGTAACCCTAGGGGTGCAAGTGTGCATTGCGATTGTTTTTCATGCATTTTTGTTTTTGATATTAGTGATTGTCTACTTGTTGATTTTATCTTGCCATACATATCTTATTTACTAGCAAGCATATAAAAGTAATAAAGCACAAAAAGATAAAATCCTACACTATTACAACCATATAGAATTGCATGAAAATACAAAGGCAAAAATAAAATAAAAGTAAGAAAAACGAGGGTCTTTCGATTGAGGCAGAAAAACCCTTCGATTCTGCACTTTCTGACTCTCTTCGATTTGGCCCGAAAAAGGGTGAAGGCATGACTTTCGACTGAGGCCTCTTGGTCAGCATGTTGTGCATTTCGATTGGGACCAGTGGGACAACATGTTGTGCCTTTCGACTAGGCCTGGAATCTGTGCAAGATGTAATCTTCCTTTCTGCCTCCTTCGACTGGGCCTGGAGTCAGTGAGGAAGCCTGAGGCTTCGTTTCATATTCCTGTCTCCTGTTTATTTTGTTTGAGATATTAAATAGCAACATGACCTAAGGCCATGTTATCATTACCTCAGGGCCAGGTTAGTTCTTAGAGCATTTATAAAAAACCAAAGAACAAAACCAAAAGGAGAGACAATAAAAACAAACTAAAAGAGTGGAAACGAAAAGGTAACAAACACTACGTACATGTTTGAAATGAAAAGGAAGCTTATTTACATGTTATGCTAGAAATGAAGGGTTCAAGGTTAAGAATGACTTACCTTGCTCGAGGTTGAAACGTGTGCCGGGCCTTTAAGTGGTTTCCTTGAATGCTTCTGGATTCGAAGGGAGGAACTAGGGGTTATGTCTTTGATACTGGATTCGAAAGAGAAGAACAAGTGTGAGGTTCTTCCTACTGGATTCGAAGGGTAACAAGGTATAGGGATGTTTCAGATTCTAAGGGGATAAGTGTTCGGATTCTGGGTATGTGTTTTGATGAGTGTTTAAGTGTTTGAGAGCTTTATGGTGTTTGAGAATTTTTATTGAAGATTCGTTCCTCTGGTCGGAAAAAAAAGGTCCTTTAAACATGTGTTGGAGCCTCCTATTTATAGGCAAAGTTGGCTGAAGCTTTTGGAGGGAAAACAAAATAATTTGAACAATTCGAGTAAACTGCTCTTTGTAGCCTTCGAGGGACAATGCTTGTATGCTATTTTGGTGCAAGAATGGGGCAGTGTTTCAAGACTGCTGTGCAGCAGTTTTGGCCAGTGTACCATGCCTGAACTTGGCAGCAAGCATCTTTGAATATTTCATCCTTTCGTTTTGACCCTCCTTCGACCAAATTCTTCTTCCAAACATATTGTTAGACTTTCCTCCAACAAGTGTCCTTCGAACGAATCAACTTTGTGCATCGTTTGAAGGGGCCAAATGTGTGCTTAGAATGGACTAGTAAGACGTACCCTTCGACAGGGACTCATATGTATGCCCCTCAAGTCCACCACTATATGTCTTTTGAAGGGGTCATCAACCATGTGCTGAAGTTTGTCAAGTTTGTGAACTCAGTAAGGCCAGAGATGCAATCGAAGGTGGCATGTAGGAAACTCCTGCCTTGTAAATCAAAGCCAGCGTGCCAGAGGCCAACGCCCAGTCGAAGGATGCAACCAAAGCCTGTATCAAAAGAGGCCAAAAGGCCAATCGAATGAGCTGAAGCGAAGAACACTTGTATTTCTCCAAATTTTGTCAAAATCATATTTTTATCTGTTTTCTCCCTTTTTGACAGTTTCCTTTTAATTTTGGTACTGGAAAATTCCAAAGTACTTGTGCAAGCTTGAACCTTGAGAATCCTTGTGAGAAAGGCCTTGAAGAATGAGAGGGCAAATTTTGGGGTACAACAGCTGCCCCTGTTCAATCTTCTTGAACCTGAAGAGTTAGATTGGCAAGTTTGCCTTTCGCGACTCGAAGGTAAAAGAGGGTTGGACACTAGAGTGCCCGTAAATTTGCACTCGTCAAAATATAGTTGAGGATATGGGATTAAAGATGCCATTTGGATATGGTGGAATCTTGCTGGAGATGGGCTTAAAGATGCCATCCAAGAATGTTTGTTGAATTGCAATGTTGTAGGTCAGAAGAATGAGCATCAAAATGGTATCCGTGTCTGGAATGCATTTGAACTGTATCTGGAGACTGAGTCTATATGAGCCAAAGAATGGCATCTGTGTCTGGAGCATAACTGAGCTGTAACTGCATTTGATTCTTTGAATGAATATCAGAATGACTGCCGTGTCTGGAGTGTATCCGTATTCTGAATGGGTAACAGAGAAAAATCTGTGTATGGAGCAACTGTGTGCTGAGGATAAGTTTTGAATGAGTGACAAAATGGCAACCGTGTATGGAGCGTATCTGGACTGTATCTGAATTTGAGATCTGTATGAGTAGCAGAATGACTTCTGTGTCTGGAGTGTATCTGAAACTGTAACTGGGATTGAGATCTGTATGAGTAGCAGAATGACTTCCGTGTCTGGAGTGTATCTGAAACTGTAACTGGGATTGAGATCTGTATGAGTAGCAGAATGACTTCCGTGTCTGGAGTGTATCTGAGACTGTAACTGGGATTGAGATCTGTATGAGTAGCAGAATGACTTCCGTGTCTGGAGTGTATCTGAGACTGTAACTGGGATCTGACTAACTGAAAAAATGATTTCCGCAGCGACCGCACTGGGGATAATCAAACTTCTGGTGTAAGGGTCCAGGATGGCATCCGTGTCTGGAGCATATCTGAACTTTGAAGTTGAAAATTGAATCTAAATGAGAGATAGAATGACCGCCGTGTCTGGAGCATATCTAGTCTGTATCTAATTGTTGAAGTCTGAATGAGTAGTAGAATGACCGCCGTGTCTGGGGTGTATCCGTAATGTATCTGAATAATTGTTAACGATAGCCTTTTAATCTTATCCTGAAAAGGATAAAATGTTAGCTAAAACACAAAGTTATGTTGCATGATATGTATGATGCAGTGAACTGTACTTCAAAAATGTTTATGATATATGAATGTAATGGTTATGCGTGCAGGCTGAGTAGCTGGAGATAACGAATTCTTTGACTGCTGCCGGGGAAAATAAATCCTTGACTGAAGCTGGGGATTCCAAAATCTTTGATTGTTGAAGATGAGAAGTCCTTGCTGACTGCTCGTGGATTAAAGATCTTCGATTGTTGAGGAATCTTAGGACCACTGTTGGGGATTAAAAAAAACTTTGGCCGCTGCTGAGGACTTGGAGAGGAGAAACCCTTGCTGACTGCTTGGGAAATAAGGAAAACTTTGAAAAAAATCTCAACTAGTGAGTAAAAACCTGGGAGACTTTTGCTGCAGAAATGAGACTGAGAATCTTCAATCTGTTGGGAAATAACTCTTGTAAGGAGAATGTTTAGATTATTCTGGCTCCGCTGGGGATAGGATTTCAGGGTCTTCGGGCTCCACTGGGGATCTCGAAGCTTAATTCTGATGGGAATTTTTAAATTCAACTCAGCTGGGGAATCAAGCTTTAGACTGTACCGGCTCTGTTGCGGATCTTGAAGCTTAACTTTGTTGGGGAAATATGCTCCAAATTTCAGCTTTGTTGAGGATCCTAATGATGTGTTGCAGGGGATTTCTCCTGGAATGGTATAAAGGTATCTTCTTACACCTTCAACCTATCAGTAATTATCCTTTTTTCAATTTTTAAGCAGTGATTATATTCAAATGCATATGCCTATTTAACAAAAACATTGGACGTTTTCAAATAAAACATAAGTGTAAAAAGAAAATAAAGGCAAACAAATCTCCGCACTTTGAGGCATATTTGTATTTAACTTTTGTAAGTATCTTTGCACAAAGGGGACAGACATCCTAGTAAGAGAATGTTGTCGTAAGAATTGAAAAATACAAAAGAAAAAATGGCTATGTGTAACAATTCCATGGGATTCCCATTCTGCTATAGCCTTCACAACTCTGAATATCTTGTCCATTCGCCGCTTTGCCCGCCGATGACTGGATTGATCAGAAGCTCGGAGCTTGTTTGATGAAGAGATTGTTCTTTAAGGTGATCCGACGATACATAGTCATATTCTTTAATTCCCTAACTTTTTCCTGAATCGCCCTTTCGGGTTTTCGATCCACCGGAAAACCCTTTTTTGCCCAAGTCGCCCTTTCGGGTGTTCAACTTGCCGGGTGTATAGATTTTTTTGTTTTATCCCTAATTTTTGCCTGAACCGCCCTTTCAGTCGGTTCACCGGGATGCCCATTTTTTCCCAAGTCGCCCTTTCGGGTTTTCAACTTGCCGGGTTGTTTTATGCGTAGTATCTTTTGACTATGTCTGTGTTTGCAGGGTGTGGCAAATCGTCACCGACCATGGTGGTCAAAATCATTGCCCCATCATAAAATATGCTCTTGATCACAAATGGTCCTTCGTAAGTAGGAGTCCACTTGCCCCTGGGATCACTTTGCGGTAAGATGATCCGCTTGATTACAAGATCTCCGACCTGATATATCTGACATCTGACTTTCTTGTTGAAAGCCTTGATCATGCGTTTTTGATACGCCTGACCATGACAAACAGCAGTAAGCCGCTTCTCATCGATCAAATTAAGTTGATCAAGCCGAGTCTGAATCCAATCGTCTTCACTCAAACCAGTGTCTTTCATAATCCTTAAGGAAGGAATCTGAACTTCCATGGGTAGGACGGCCTCTATGCCATACACCAAAGAAAATGGGGTTGCCCCTGTTGAAGTACGTGTCATGGTACGATATCCATGCAGAGCAAACGGTAACATCTCATGCCAGTCTTTGTAGGTGACTGTCATCTTTTGAATGATCTTCTTGATATTTTTGTTCGCGGCTTCAACAACACCGTTCATCTTCGGCCGATAGGGAGATGAATTGTGATGATAAATCTTGAACTGCTCGCCTAGAGCGGTGATCATAGTATTGTTCAGATTTGTACCGTTGTCTGTGATGATCCTGTCGGGGACACCATACCGGCATATGAGGTTCTTCTTAATGAAACGGGCAACCACATTCTTTGTAACAGAGGTAAAGGAAGCTGCTTCGACCCACTTGGTAAAATAGTCAATGGCGACCAAGATGAAGCGATGTCCATTGGACGCTGTGGGCTTGATTTCTCCAATCATGTCAATGCCCCACATTGCGAATGGCCAAGGAGCTGTCAGAATGTTGAGAGCAACAGGAGGAATATGTACTTTGTCGGCGTAGACTTGGCATTTGTGGAAAGTACGGGAATGTTGATGACAATCAGCTTCCATGGTAGACCAGTAATAGCCTGCCCTTAGAATCTTCTTAGCCATCGTATGACCGCTCAAGTGGGTGCCAAATGTGCCACTGTGTATCTCAGTCATGATCAACTCTGCTTCAGCTTTGTCTACACATCGAAGTAAAACACAATCATGGCTGCGTTTATAAAGGATGCCATTGCTTAGGAAGAACTTGGCAGCAAATCTCCTTAAGAACTTTTTGTCATTGACTGAAGCTCCTTCGGGATATTCTCTAGTCTGGAGATACCTTTTGATTTCATGAAACCAGGGTTGTTCCACTACTTCTTCGGTATTAATCTCATGACAATGCGCAGGTTCGTCCATTCGCTCGATGGTAATTTGGGGAGCCTCGTTATCCCAGTTGAGTTTAAACATGGAAGACATTGTAGCCAGGGCATCTTCTAGTTGATTCTCTTCTCGTGGGAAATGCTCGAAAGTAATCTGCTCGAAATGAGGCAACAACGTCAGGACATGTTCTTTGTATGGGATAAGATTAGGATGTTTGGTATCCCATTCTCCTTTGACTTGACTGATAAGCAAGGCCGAGTCCCCAAATACGACCAATGATTTGATTCCCAAGTCTATAGCAGCCTTGAGACCAGAGATGCAAGCTTCATATTCAGCCATGTTGTTGGTACAGCTGAAACAAAGTCGGGCAGTGAAGGGTGTATGGCAACCTTCCGGAGAGATGAGTACTGCACCGATACCGTTGCCGAGTGCATTTGAAGCACCATCAAAGTACAGGGTCCATCGGGATCCTTGTTTAGGTCCGTCATACGGTCCGTTACCTTCGATGTTGTATAATGTCATGATGTCCTCGTCAGGGAAGTCGAATCTCATAGACTGGTAATCTTCGACGGCTTGATGAGCTAGATGGTCAGCTAGCACACTCCCTTTTATAGCTTTTTGGGTAGTATACTGAATGTCATACTCAGTCAGGATCATCTGCCATCTAGCGATTCTTCCTGATAAAGCAGGCTTTTCGAAGATATACTTGATCGGATCCATTTTGGAAATCAGCAAAGTGGTATGAGTCAACATATACTGCCTTAGTCGGCGAGCAACCCATACCAAAGCGCAGCAAGTTTTCTCGAGCAGTGAGTAGCGAGTCTCACAGTCGGTAAACTTTTTGCTAAGGTAATAAATGGCATGCTCTTTTCGACCAGACTCGTCATGTTGGCCCAGCACGCACCCCATCGAGTTATCCAAAACAGACAGATACATGATCAACGGCCTTCCTTCGACGGGTGGCATCAGAATAGGAGGTTCCAGCAAATACTCCTTGGTCTTATCAAAAGCAACTTGACAATCGTTGTTCCATTCAACTACCTGATCTTTCTTTAACAGTTTGAAAATTGGCTCACAGGTAGATGTCAGGTGAGAGATGAACCTTGTAATATAGTTCAAGCGTCCCAAGAATCCTCTAACCTCCTTTTCAGTGCGGGGGGTAAGAATTTCTTGTATAGCTTTTATTTTAGCAGGATCAACCTCAATACCCTTGTTGCTGACAATAAATCCCAAGAGCTTACCAGACCTAACTCCAAAATTACACTTGTTTGGATTCAGTCTGAGTTTATACTCCTTCAACCTGACAAACAGCTTTTGCAAATGTTCAAGGTGCTCTTCTTCTGTCTGCGATCGAGCTATCATGTCGTCTACGTAAACCTCGATCTCATGATGTATCATATCATGAAACAAAGCTACCATGTCGCGTTGATAGGTTGCCCCTGCGTTCTTCAGTCCGAACGACATCACTTTGTAGCAGAAGTTACCCCATTGCGTGACAATGGTAGTTTTCTCCATGTCCTCGGGGGCCATTTTGATCTGGTTGTAACCCGAGAATCCATCCATGAAGGAAAAAACCTTATGCTGAGCTGTGTTGTCAACCAAGATGTCGATATGCGGCAGTGGGAAATCGTCTTTGGGGCTGGCCCTATTCAAATCCCGATAATCCACACACATTCTGACTTTGCCGTCCTTTTTGGGTACGGGCACAATGTTAGCAACCCATTATGGATAGGTTGTAACAGCCAGAAAACCAGTGTTGAATTGCTTCATTACTTCAGTCTTAATCTTCTCAGACATGTCAGGCCTCATTCGTCGGACCTTTTGCTTGATCGGTGGACAATCTTTTCTTGTGGGGAGACGGTGAACCACAATATCTGTGTCTAACCCTGGCATGTCTTCATAAGACCAGGCGAAGATTTCAACATACTCGCTCAACAACTGCACTAAGCGCTCCTTGACACTTGGTTCCAGGTTGGCACCCACTTTTACTTCCTTCCTGTCTTCCTCTGTCCCTAAGTTGATGGTTTCTAACAACTCTTCATGAGGCAAGATGGCCCTCTCTTCTTGTTGTAGAAGTCTGGCTAACTCTCCTGACACTTCACAATCTTCGTCAACTTCGTACTCAGCTCGATTGACCGAATTTTCAGAGTTATCGAAAGCTAAAGCAGAATAGTCACCCATGGAATCCAGAGTGGATGGGTACCTGCATTTGTGAGTGTGGGTGTGTGTAAGGGATAACCATCCTTAAACAAACAAAAATGCAAAAGGAAATAAAATGAACACAATAGTTTATAGATGAAAAACGTCCAATGATTCATTAAAATATGGCATATGATTATGAAGAGAATCAAGCCCTTACAAATGGACCTACGTGCCCCGGGCAAGGCATGAGGTGAAAATAGTGTGCGAATTGTTTTAGTTATTACAGACCATAGAAAATGGGAAATTGTTCAAAGATAAAATTACTGGTTGATAAAGGTGATAGGGACGAAATCCTTTGCTTCCCAATTGCTCAAACCCCGTTCGACAGTCGGGAAGATCCAGTCTTCAAAGAGGCTCTCCTCATCTTTAACTTCTACAACATTGATTCCATGGTGAGAAATCTTGACGGGTGATCTTTCGATCTTAGAGCGACGCATAGCCTTTTGTCCCGCAGCAGTAAACCCCGACCCAAACTTGTCTGTGTTATAGGGAAAGTCGGGTAACTGTCCCCATACTGTTCTCTTCCCCTCCTTAATCGCAGCCTCTGCGTCTTTGAGAGATGCCATCCTAGCCACCTGCTTGGGAATGATAGGTACCTCAACCACTGCCTTTGTGACTTCCACCTCGGGAGAAACTTCCTCAAAATGTTGAAAAGGCGTTTCAATGAACTCGCCATCCACTTCCACATACCGAAAGGAATTGAGATGACTGATCATGTACTCCTCCTCACCGTGTACAGTTATGATTTTACCCTTAACAAGGTACTTCAGCATCTGATGCAAAGAGGAGGTGACTGCCCCGACATAATGGATCCACGGTCTTCCTAGCAAACATGAGTATGATGGACGGATGTCCATTACGTAGAAAGTGGAGTTGAACACTTCGGTGCCTACCTTGATAGGAATATCGACCTCTCCATGCACCATCCTTTTAGACCCGTCAAAGGCCCTGACAATAATATTACTTGGTTTCAGCTCCAAACCTTCACAATCCAACCGGTCTAGAGCTTTCTTAGGCAGCACATTTAGGGAAGAACCAGTATCTACCAAGACATGGGCGAGAGTAGTTCCTCGGCATTCAACCAAAACATGTAATGCATCATTGTGTTTCCTTCCCTTAGGAGTTAAGTCAGCATCGGAAAAACCCAGGCCGTTGTCAGCAGTAAGATTGGCCACACAATCCTGAAATTGGTCAGCCGAAGTCTCTTGGGGCACGTGTGCCGTCTTCAAGAACTTAATCAGGGCCTTAGCATGGGCCTCTGAACAGAGCAGGAGGGCCAACATTGAAATCTTAGAGGGGGTCTGCCCCAGTTGTTCTACAACGTCGTAGTCACTTTTTCGGATTATTTTTAGGATTTCATCCATCTCCTTCTGAGTGGTTTCGGGAATAACCACAGCATGAGCCTTCGTCCTGACAGGCATTTCCAGTATCCCCTTACCCTTGTTGGTATTATCAACAAACAATCTTTCTTCGGGAGTAACCACTTCTTCAATCATTGGGTCTTGCACAGAGGGTCCGACAGGTGCAGGAGTTTTTAAGGGTCCGAAAACTGCTCGGGGAGGAGCAATCTCCGGAGAAAAGATCCGGCCACTGCGGGTTATCTTGCTCGTTCCCGCGATGTTCTCTATGTTAGGGTTTTCTTCAGAAATCTCTTGGAATGTTTCGATTTGTTTGATGCCGTGGTAGAAGATTTCTCCTCCATAGTTCCACGGTATCATTTTGCTTGATTGGTACGGGACAGGTCCCGGCATGGTGATCTTGAGAGGTACACATTCGAAGTTGGGTGTAATCCTGACAGGCCTTTTGCAAGCCTTGGGAGGATTGTCGGAAATGGTTATGATAGCAATATCGTTGGTTGAAATATCACAAGTATCAGGAGTAATCGGATTGAAAGCGTTAACAGGGGTTTTCTAGAAAAGAATCTCTTGAGTATCCATCAGGCGCTGGACACCCAATTTCAACATTGGACAATCATCTTGAATGTTCAAACAAAAATAATAGTCTTGACTACACCCAGGAAAGATCCCGGCTCTCAACAAATTTTCTTTAATCACAAGCAGAGGGGTTAACAGATTAGCAATATCAGTAACATGGAGGTCTTCCAAAATGACATGCACATTGTGGCCGTGCTTGGGCATCGGAGCGGATATAACATTGGGCTTCTCAGGAGCATCAAATTCAACCTCTTTGGCATCAATTAAGTCCTGAATTTTGTTCTTGAGTGCCCAACAATTATTGGTATCGTGTCCAGCACTATCGGAATGGTAAGCACACTTGGCATTGGAGTGATAGTACGAAGATGAAGTGTTAGGGTTTTTTGGCGCCTCTTTCAAACTAGTCAGGTTTGGCTTCAACAAATGGGGAAGAACCTGTGCGGGCGTCATGTTGATGCGGGTGAACTGCCGTTGTGGCCGTTCTACCCGTTGTTGATTAGGTCTCGACTGATTGTTACAAGGCTGATCATTTGACGAATTTTGAATCATCACGACCCCTACAGTCGGCCGACGCTCAGTTCTTCCCAATCCCTTCTGAGAATACACAGAAGATGCTTCTTTCATGGTTGGAAAAGGTTTTTTAACAACTGAGGATGCGGAGGCGTCCTTTTGAATCTGTCCACTTTTTATACCGGCTTCCACCCTTTCGCCAGTCAGAATCAGTTCAGTAAATCCCGCAGAAGAGCTCCCGGTTAGATGGTTGAAGAAAGGGCCATACAGGGTCCCCAAAAACATGTCAATTAATTCCCTATCTGATAGCGGTGGCTGCACCCTTCCAGCCAGATCACGCCATTTCTGGACGTACTCCTTAAACCCCTCATTTGAAGCCATCCCCATACTTTGTAGCTGAGTACAGGTAGGCTCCAAATCAGCGTTGTACTGATACTGACGATAAAAAGCAGCCGCCAAGTCTTCCCAATTGTGAACTTCTGATCTCTCGAGCTGATAAAACCAATCTAACTGAGTGCCAGACAAGCTGTCTTGGAAAAAGTGTACCCAGAGGTCTTTATCGGATGAATGAGGTTGGATCTTTCTAACATACGACCTCAAGTGCATCTTAGGGCAAGATAGACCGTCGTACTTGGCAAATGTTGGCACCTTAAACTTGGGAGGGATTACAATCCCAGCTACATACCCCAGTTCTTCAAAATCCAACCCAGGCACCCTCTGCAACTCCATAGCTGCCAATCTGTCTTCAAGGTTCTTGTATTTGTCATCCGCCGGTGGGTACTGTTGTTCTGAATAGTCTTCGTCTTCTTCCTCTTCCTCCTCTTCTACCTCAGATTCAGAAGGTACAGTAACTCCTTTCCCCTTGCCAATCCCTTCGTCAGACGTTGAAGGGAACTCAAGGGTCCTTCTAGCATCACCCTCAAACCTTCTTCTGAAAGTGGCAACCCCGGTCTCTTTTTATTTTTCTTCTGTTTATTCTTCTCTAGCAGAGCTTTGAGATCCTCTTGACCCTTTGCCAAGGTCATGAGGAGTTGCTGAAATTGCGAATTTTGTGCCTGTAGATCTTTTACTGTTTGCTCCAAATCCATCTGGCTGAAATAAACAGCAGAAAGATAAGGAAACCTGGCTGGAAGACCTGTTTATGCATATGATGAATGGTATGTTATTCATGTAATGCATTCAAGGGTTCGAAAATTCAAATTTGTTGTAAACAAAAAGAACGCACGTCATATTAAGAAGGAATTGTTAGTACATAAGTGCCCCATGGGCAAAATATTACAAAATTCTTAATGTAAAAAGACGTTGCGCATCCTCTTTGGTGCAATGTAGGTGTTGAGAGTTTTCTCCTCGTGAAGTCGGCGGGTGAGCTCTAAAACCTTCTTCTCACTGGCATAGAAGTTGGCTTCAAAAGTATCCCGTTCTTATTTGAGTTGGATCCAACTCTTTTGCATTTCCTCCCATGATGTTGGCATGTCAGGATGTAGGATGGTGCATGGAACCTCTCCTTCCTTAACAGGCTCTTTGATCAAGGGGAGAATGTGAGGATACAGCATCATAAGATTCTGGGAACGGGTTAGTACCCACTTGAGGTAAGGCTCAAGGGGGATGGAATTCTTGTGCCCCAGTGTCTTACTATCCATCTTGTTAGGCATCCTCTAAGCTCTGATGAACATTTGTCGAAGTCCTTGCACGTCGTTGTCGAAGTCAAAAACTAGGTCAGGAATCAGCATGTCATGAGGGCCATCCCTCCGAGCATATCCAAATTGTCTCAAGGCTAGACATGGGTTGTAGGTGATGCCTCCCCTAATGCCAAGTAATGGGACATTAGGGAATTCCCCACAACGATCAATAATGATGACATTTTCTCTGGACCGAGAACACCAATGAACATCAGAATGTGTAAGAGTCATCAACTGTTATGACCACCTCAATCCTTGCTCATTCTTCAGAACTGATTGTGGAAGGTGGGAAATAAACCACCTTGCTAGGAGAGGAGTACAACACATGAGAACACCTCTTTTCCTCATTGTTCGTGTGTAAAATGAGTGTAGGATGTCCCCAAGCAATGTAGGTATAGGATTCCTGGATATGAAAATCTTGACAGCATTCACATCTATAAGCTGATCGGGGTTTGGGAACAAGACCAACCCATAGATGAGGAGTGCCACAATTTCTTCATAGGCTTGTAGATCAAGAGAATTCCAGCAGTCTTGTGCCTTCTCAAACAGAAACTTTGCCAAGAAACGCTTGACACCACTTCTGGTTTCCCAATGCCCCTTGATATCAGATGGTTGCAAGTGTAATGCTTGAGCAACATCTTCAGGCTTTGGCTCTTTTTCCGTACCGTTGTAGGGTAGTTGATTAAGAATAGGAATTCTCAGGAGTTGAGAAAATTCCTCCAAAGTAGGCACCAATTGGTAGTCAGGGAATGTGAAACAGTGGTGTAGGGGGTCAAAGAACTGGAAGAGAACTTTCATCATGTCTTCTTCAATGTTGGTGTTGACCAAGCTGAGGAGTCTACCATGTCTTTCATTAAAGAGAGAATTCTCTGGAATCCTGGATGTAAGCTCCTTGAGTTGAGGAGGGATCCTTACAAGGATGACTTGAATTGTTTTCTTGCGGAGAGATTCCATGTCCTACAAAACAAGAACAAAGATGAAGATCCAAACCCTTGAAAATGGTTAGTAGATGCATATGATGCTTTATGATGTTCATGATGTATGCACAAACATATGTACAAGCAAATCACACAAAAACCCTAGTTTCAAGCTTGCATGAGGTTTCATAGGTAAGTACCCTCTTGAGTTTAGGTGGCTCAAAACCTGTCCTATAAATAGTAACCGGGTTCTAAGGAGCTCAATATAATTGGATTGTTTTCTATGTTCATTGTTTTGGTTTAGCCACTTAACTAGCGACCAAAATATTCCAAGAAAACAACCCTCAATGAGTGTAGTATCGAGTATCTACCAACTTCAGACTGTACCAAAGCCGGTCATCTCACTACCCCTAATGAAAGGCCAAGATGGTCAAGTAAGGTTCTAGTTCATTAGTGCTTAATGACATCACTCAGCGGCCCCGTATTCTCTTTGATTGACTCAAAGGCTACCGATACTCACAAATATGTCGCACTAATATAGCTATTGCTTCAACCGTGTCGGTATACCCCGCACAGTTTCCACAATGTATTGCTATCTATGAATGTTTCCCAAATCCAGGTGGAGGATTTCAAGCCCAAACAAGAGAACCAAATGTAAAGCAATCAAAACAAACAATTAATCATGCAAAGGGTGATCTAAGCCTTAAGGTTACTCCACTTTTAATTAAGTCCCCAGCAGAGTCGCCAGTTCTGTGATACGGTGGGAGAACTGACTTGATGTTTTGCGTTTGTGTTCGCAAATGTTTCGGTTTAGCAAGAGTCGCCACCGACTTTTTATTTTATCCTAAGGAAAGGTCAAAAAGCACAGGAAAGACCTTTGAGATGTTTTCTTGGGTTCGGGGAGTAGATTATATAAAGGGAAGGTATTAGCACCCTTTCTATCCATGGTTATCCATGGGCTCTTAGTTACTTTCTTAGATCACTTGCTTTTGCTTTTCAATTGTTTGAAATGGTGCTTTGTGTGTGATTTTGAAAGATGTTTTGAAAAGAGGCCATCGTTGTGGCAACCTTTGTAATGATTCTTATTTGAATGTATACAAAGGTGTTTTTGTCTTTTGAAAGGTTTTCAATGTCTGAAATTGTGTTGTGAAGCGTGTTTTAAAAAAGTAGCAAGGATGTTTTTTTGCAAGCTTGATCAAGTAACTAAGAGCTATCTGCCCTAATTTACTCAAAGATCTTTCTTATGTTTTTAACCCTTTTAATAGTGTTGCTTCACCATTGTATTTGGTGAACAACCTTGTGTTAGGATGTTAACGGGACAGGCGCGGGTCATCGTATAGACCATGATAGCAATTGTGTCAAGTATTTTTGGCAATTTTCTTGAGGGACTTGATCATTTTGTTTAGGAAACCAAGATAACGTCATCGAGGGACTATGATCTTTTTGTTTTTCCAAAGTACTTGACATGCATACCATGGCCCATTTTTGAAGGCAACAAGTGGATTGTAACCCTATGGGTGCAAGTGTGCATTGGGATTGTTTTTCATGCATTTTTGTTTTTGATATTAGTGATTGTCTACTTGTTGATTTTATTTGCCATACATATCTTATTTACTAGCAAGCATATAAAAGTAATAAAGCGCAGAAAGATAAAATCCTACACTATTACAACCATATTGAATTGCATGAAAATATAAAGGCAAAAATAAAATAAAAGTAAGAAAAACGAGGGTCTTTCGATTGAGGCAGAAAAACCCTTCGATTCTGCACTTTCTGACTCTCTTTGATTTGGCCCGAAAAAGGGTGAAGGCATGACTTTCGACTGAGGCCTCTCGGTCAGCATGTTATGTATTTCGATTGGGACCAGTGGGACATCATGTTGTGCCTTTCGACTAGGCCTGGAATCTGTGCAAGATGTAATCTTCCTTTCTGCCTCCTTCGACTGGGCCTGGAGTCAGTGAGGAAGCCTGAGGCTTCGTTTCATATTCCTGTCTCCTGTTTATTTCGTTTGAGATATTAAATAGCAACATGGCCTAAGGCCATGCTATCATTACCTCAGGGTCAGGTTAGTTCTTAGAGCATTTATAACAAACCAAAGAACAAAACCAAAAGGAGAGACAATAAAAACAAACTAAAAGAGTGGAAACGAAAAGGTAACAAACACTACGTACATGTTTGAAACGAAAAGGAAGCTTATTTACATGTTATGCTAGAAATGAAGGGTTCAAGGTTAAGAATGACTTACCTTGCTCGAGGTTGGAACGTGTGCTAGGCCTTTAAGTGGTTTCCTTGAATGCTTCTGGATTCGAAGGGAGGAACTAGGGGTTATGTCTTTGATACTGGATTCGTAAGAGAAGAACAAGTGTGAGGTTCTTCCTACTGGATTCGAAGGGTAACAAGGTATAGGGATGTTTCAGATTCTAAGGGGATAAGTGTTCGGATTCTGGGTATGTGTTTTTATGAGTGTTTAAGTGTTTGAGAGCTTTATGGTGTTTGAGAATTTTTCTTGAAGATTCGTTCCTCTGGTCGGAAAAAAAAGGTCCTTTAAACATGTGTTGGAGCCTCTTATTTATAGGCAAAGTTGGCTGAAGCTTTTGGAGGGAAAACAAAATAATTTGAACAATTCGAGTAAACTGCTCTTTGTAGCCTTCGAGGGACAGTGCTTGTATGCTATTTTGGTGTAAGAATGGGGCAGTGTTTCAAGACTGCTGTGCAGCAGTTTTGGACAGTGTACCATGCCTGAACTTGGCAGCAAGCATCTTTGAATATTTCATCCTTTCGTTTTGACCCTCCTTCGACCAAATTCTTCTTCCAAACATATTGTTAGACTTTCCTCCAACCAGTGTCCTTCGAACGAATCAACTTTGTGCATCGTTTGAAGGGGCCAAATGTGTGCTTCGAATGGACTAGTAAGACGTACCCTTCGACAGGGACTCATATGTATGCCCCTCAAGTCCACCACTATATGTCTTTTGAAGGGGTCATCAACCATGTGCTGAAGTTTGTCAAGTTTGTGAACTCAGTAAGGCCAGAGATGCAATCGAAGGTGGCATGTAGGAAACTCCTGCCTTGTAAATCAAAGCCAGCGTGCCAGAGGCCAACGCCCAGTCGAAGGATGCAACCAAAGCCTGTATCAAAAGAGGCCAAAAGGCCAATCGAAGGAGCTGAAGCGAAGAACACTTGTATTTCTCCAAATTTTGTCAAAATCATATTTTTATCTGTTTTCTCCCTTTTTGACAGTTTCCTTTTAATTTTGGTACTGGAAAATTCCAAAGTACTTGTGCAAGCTTGAACCTTGAGAATCCTTGTGAGAAAGGCCTTGAAGAATGAGAGGGAAAATTTTGGGGTACAACAACAACATTCTTAGTAACGGAAGCGAAGGAAGCTGCTTCAACCCACTTTGTAAAATAGTCAATGGCCACTAGGATGAAGCGGTGTCCATTGGAGGCTTTTGGCTTGATTTCCCCAATCATATCAATTCCCCACATAGCAAAGGGCCAAGGAGCTGTTAAGACATTCAGAGGAATCGGAGGTACATGCACCTTGTCAGCATAAATTTGGCATTTATGGCAGGTTCGAGAGTGCTGATAGAAATTTGCTTCCATGGTAGACCAGTAATAGTCTGCCCGTAGGATTTTCTTTGCCATCGTATGTCCACTGGAATGGGTGCCAAAAGTGCCTTCATGCAATTCAGCCATGATCCTTTCAACTTCAATCTTATCTACGCACCGAAGTAACACAGAGTCATGATTGCGTTTGTACAGGATGCCATTACTAAGGAAGAACTTAGCATAAAATCTCCTTAAGAACTTATTATCATTGATTGAAGCTCCTTCTTGATATTCTTGAGCCTCGAGATACCTCTTGATTTCGTGAAACCAAGGCTGGTCCACTACTTCTTCAGTATTAATCTCGTGACAGTGTGTTGGTTCATCCATTCGCTCGATGGTGATCTGGGGAGCCTCGTTATCCCAATTAAGTTTAAACATAGATGACATTGTGGCTAGAGCGTCTGATAGTTGATTTTCTTCTCACGGGAAATGCTCAAGGGTAATCTTCTCAAAATGTGGTAGTGTGATCGGTGGATCTGGAACTGACTGTTTAACGCTGGTTCGCGAAATGTCGCGGAAGCAAGAGTCGCCACCGTCTTTTATTTTCTCCAAATGGAAAGGACAAAAGCACAGAAAAATTCCTTAAAGAGATTGCTCTCGGTTCGGGAGGTAGGTTATAGAAAGGGAAGGTGTTAGCACCCTTTCTATCCATGGTTATCCATGGGCTCTTAGATACTTGCTCATTTGTGTTTTCAAAATGGTTTGTTTGCTTTTCAACTGTGGGTTTTAAAAAGTTTCTTTGAAAATTCCAGTTCGACTCTTGTATCGGTCCTCAAGAGTGTTTGAAAAATTGCTTTCGAAAGCTTTTTGAAAATGTGTTGGTGTGAAAAGTATATTTTGATTTGTTTTGAAATTAGAGCAAGTATCTAGAGTCGTCTACCTACCCTAAGGAATTCGTCTGTGTAAATGTCCTTTAAAGTAATGCCATCCCACCATTGAGAGGTAGGTAGCATCACCGTTGGAGGTATTTGGGTCAATTCGAGGTTCGGGACATGGTGATCACCGGAGCAATGGGAAGACACCTTAGAAGCTACCCTCATGCCAGGTTCCCGGATCATGAGGACTTACTAAAACATCCTCTACTCGACGATCACCTTTCGAGGCTAGGCAACAGTGAGGCGTACCCTAGGGGTGGTGTGTGATTCGTGTGTCAGATTCGTTTATTTTTATCTTGTCATGGTATAGGTGATCTACGCGTTTGTTTTTATTTATTGTCATTCATTCTTGCATGCATTTATTTAACAGTTAAAAGAGCGCGGAAAGGTAAAATTCTAAACTATTACAAAGGCGCGGGTCCACATCGCCAAAATTTCCAGAACCCGATTTGACAGAAAATAAAGAAATAAAGTAAAGTGCGAAAGATAAGTATTTACACGGCTTTGGGAGAAGTACATAAATAATTAAAAGAAAAAGAAATAAATACGCGAATTGAATTAAAATTAGAAACGAGGGCGTTGGACCCTTTTAACGAAATTAAATTAAACGATTAAATTAATGAAAATTAACATGAAAGGGAATTATTTTTGGTATTTTTGTATTTTATGATTTTAATGAAATTGAATTAAATTGAGAAATTAACCCTAATTCTAATTTTTTATTTATTAAGAAAAAATACTAAAGTTAAACCTAAATTAACCTAATTAATTACATGGTAATTTAATTACAAAAATAAATAATATTTAATTATTAATAATGGTGAAAAAAAGAATAAAAGTAATTAAAATAATTAAACCTAATTTAATAGCTAAAATTAATGAACAATATTTATTTACAAAAAATATATTAATTAAATAAAAATACTTATTTTTTGTCTTTTTCTGATTTTGTATTGTTTTTTATATTTTTTATGAAAATATTAAATTAAAGAAACTAATTAAAAATAATAATTGAATCAAAATAAAAAATGAAAAAATATAAAAGAAACTTGCAAACCTTGGGGGGTTCTGTCCCCAAATGGGAGGTGTAAATAATCAATTCAGGCCCAATAGCCTTTGGCCTGGTTGACCTTTCCAGGAAACATGTGGCATGTTTGACTAGAGTCTATGGTGTTCTTCCAATCAGTGCCTTTGGGTTGATCTTTCTATACGCGTGGCAAGCTGGAAATTGTGGACGCATGGTGTTCCCTAGTACTGAAACTGCATAGAAGTGTTAATGGAAAAATAATATGGAAAGGGGTGGGGACCTGGGTCTCGAACCCAGGTCCCAAGGATTACCAGTGCTATGCCTTGCCAGTGGAGCTGTGAGCGCATTTTGTTTATAAGATAACCAACAAATAATATGAAGTAAAACGCGTGTTAGTGGACTTTTGAGCGCGCAAATTTAAATATTCCAATCAGCAGCCTACACATCATCATCTTCTCCGTTTTGTTCTTTTTTCCTGAAACATGAAGAGGTTAGCGGGGGTTTTGAACCCCCCCAAAATACGCCATATCCAATAATAGCGATTAAGCCATCTTTGAGTATAAATTAGGCGCGAGGGTGCCATTCAGATCGTCCAAACACGCTGAGTATGGTCATGGTATTGAGAGGTTCCAATTTTACAACATTTAAAAGTACCCAATTCAAAGCTTGAAAAAACCTAAAAGACAACAATGGCAGATTCGTGTATGGTATACAAAAACTCAATCAAATAATGTGGTTAGCTTCAGAATCAAGTAATTAATGTGAATCCATAAACAAAATGCCATGAGAATGCCTGCAAATCAAAACACGAATATGCATTTATATGAAAAAAATTTGATTTCTGTATACCGATCCAAGGCGTTAGAGTTGATGTTCTTGATTTGAAAACCTTCCTTGAAGCCTCAGGAAGGTAATGGAACAAGTCTTTTTGCTTGAATCGACCTGTAACCTAGTTTTCAGTTCCCAATTTTTTGGCAAAAACTCAAATTTCTCTATGCTTTTCTGGCGCAGCCGGAAGGTCCTGGGCACGAGGGTTTGCATCCATATATGTATGTGAGTGATTAGGGTTGAGAATATTGATAAAAAAATCCATGAATTGATGATAGGATATTTGATTTTTCATGCATTAGTTTTCAAATCTTTTTCATGCAAACTTAGTTCAAATCATGGCCAATTAACAAGATTCTTTCCAAATCTGATTATACACAAAATCTTGAGACTATTTCATGCACAAAAAGATTTAAAAACCTAAGTTTAGTATTTTCCACATATTTAATTTAATTAAATGAATTATTAATAATTAAAAATCCAAATAAATAAATAAAAATGATAAAAAACTTCCCCTTGGGCCAAATGGTCGTGCACATGCCTTGGATGATGAATTGTGAAAGAAAAAGAGGCCCATTAGCAATTTTAGGTCATTTGAAGCAATGTTGACTTTTCAAAATATCCAAAAATTTCCCAACTTCCACAAGGCATAACTTGCTCAATTTTTAAGCTTTGCTCATGTTCTTGGACATTTTGGAAAGGTCTTTGAGTCCTCTAACCAATGCCTTTGGTCCCATGTCATTTTTATTTACCAATCTCAAGTTATGGCCCTTGACTTAAAGTCCCTTTTTGTTGACTTTTGAAAATGACCTATAATGTTGAAATTGATAACTTTTTGTGAGAGCATTTCTTGGACTTGAAGTGTGAATAGGAGTTGTAGGAAATGTCTTTATCTTAAAAATGAGCTTTGGATGGAATTTTTCTGATAATCCATGTGAAAGTTATGCCCTGGTCAAGTTACAGTTGACTTTTTCAACTGTCCAAATATGGAAACTTTTGCATCTTGAGACTTTTTGAGCCATACTTTTGAGAATCATGATCAAGCATTGATAAAATGATGTTTGTGGCTTCAAAATAAGATGTTGACCAAAAATTTGAACTTTTGACTGTCAAATGACCATTTTGCCCCTACAGTTGACTGTAGTGCAATTAGGGTTTTTGACTGTGCAATTTTGTGTTGTGAGTCTTGAAACTTGGCATGAGGATGCTTGACCATGTTTATAAGCATGTGGGACTTGATTGGACCCTTGGAAACTTCAATTACTTAGCCAGAACCAAAACCCTAGTTTTTGACTGTTAGGAGGCCCTTGAACTGTGCAACCCTTGGGGAATTTTGAAGCTTTGACTTGGCAAATTTTGAAGAATATGGGAGGGAAAATTTTGGGGTACAACAGTTGCCCCTGTTCAATCTTCTTAGACCTGAGGATGCAGATTGGCTGACGTGCCTTTCGTAATCCGAAGGTGGAAGATGATTGAACACTAGAGTGCCCAGAAATTTGCGCTCACATAGTAGCAGTGTGATGGGGAATGGGCTTACAGATGCCATTTGGAGATTGATGGATAGGATGATGGGCTTATAGATGCCATGCTAAGAGATGATGGAAGGTGGATGGGCTTATAGATGCCATCTGGATGTTGATCGCGTAAGAGTTTCCTCAGCGAGCACTGGCGTACCTGCAAAAGAAAAATGATTACCTGACCTATTACAGGAGCTGGTCTTCAGATTCTTTGTGTAGATGTGTCCTGACTGGTTACAGGAGCTGGATCTGGAGCTTCAAACGGTGATGAATGAACCAGGGATGGTTACTACCTCTACAGGAACGGTGAGAGAACCTTGGATGATTACTACCTCAACATTAATCATTGAGAGAATCTTGGGACGATTACTACCTCCGCAGTATTGGGGAGAGAACCATAAGCGACTACAACCTCAACAACAATCATTGAGAGAATCTTGGACGACTTCAACTTCAACAGTAACGCTGAGCGAATCTGGGGATGATTACTACCTCCGCAGTATCGGGGAGAGAACCATAGGCGACTACAACCTCAACAGCAATCATTGAGAGAATCTTGGACGACTTCAACTTCAACAGTAACGCTGAGCGAATCTGGGGATGATTACTACCTCCGCAGTATCGGGGAGAGAACCATAGGCGACTACAACCTCAACAGCAATCATTGAGAGAATCTTGGATAACTTCTACTGAGTCTTTATCAGGAAAATCTGTTTGGGGTCGATTTAACTGGACTAGAGAAGGCCTTTGACTGGATAAGAAACAGAAAATCTTAGGGTCGATTAACTGAACCGGTCTAGGTCTTGAAATCTTCAACTGGATAAGAAATAGGGAGATCTTAGGGTCGATCTGACTGAACCAGAGAAGGCCTTGGACTGGATAAGAAACAGAAAAGTCTTAGGGTCGACTTAACTGAACCGGTCTAGGTCTTGAAATGTATTCAACTGGATAAGAAACAGGGAGATCTTAGGGTCGATCTGACTGAACCAGAGAAGGCCTTGGACTGGATAAGAAACAGAAAATCTTAGGGTCGATTAACTGAGCCGGTCTAGGTCTTGGATATAGCTGAGAACTTAACTGGATCTTTCCTGAAAGGTAAAGGTCAGTCATATGCAATGCATGATATGAATCAAGCAATGATGTTCTCAATATAAATGAGATTTGTAAGATATGATGCGTATATGCATGCTATAATGATGTATGTTTATGAATGTATCTTTGTTGTCTAGGAAAGTAAATCCTTGACGGGTGCCGGGAAGTCACTCCTGGGCTGCTGTTGAAGAATAGATTTTACTTCCGCTGGGGATGATAGTTGCAAGACTACCGGTAGGAGAAGATAACTCCGTTGGGGAATAAACTTGGCGAATTGATTACTCTGCGGGGAGAAAAAGTACTCTAACGATCTTGTTGGGGAGCAATACTCTGTGGGGAGAGAGATACTTTGTTGAGTTGTTGATAATAACTTGCTGGGGATACCCTTGTTGTGTTGGAAGTGTTGATAGACTTCGCTGGGGATAAGAAGAGTGCGTCGATGACGCTCTTTCCGTGGCTTTTGGCTGAGGATAACCCAGTTATATCCTGGTAAGGAAATAACTCTTTGAATAAAGCCGGGAGACGCGTTCGTGCTCTGCGAGGGATAAACTTCCAGAATCTACTGGGGATAAGCTTACTGCTTGGGGAGATAAACTCCTGCTTTCCTGGGGAAAATGGATTGGATTCTCCTGGGGAAGTTTTGAACTGTTCTTTTCGTAAGTTGAAAGAGGGAACCTGTGTAGGGTTACTTTGAGGTCGAGCTCGTGTGAAGCTGCATCTTGGAATTGAAGGAAACCTGTGTAGGGTTTATTGATAATGAGCTCGTGTGAAGCTACGTCTGGAGTTGGAGAAGGAACCTGTGTAGGGTTACTGATGGCGAGTTCGTGTGAAACTGCATCCTGGAAGAAGTAAAACCTGGGTAGGGTTTCTGATGACGAGTCCGTGTAAAACTGCATCTTTGGAGGGGGGAAACCTGTGTGGGGTTTACTGATAATGAATCCGTATGAGGAATTCTGGAGGAACCGGGGTAAGGTTACTGCAGGAAAAGTTCGTGTAAAACTTCTTGATGATCCGGGGTAAGGTCATCTTGAGATAAGTCCGTGTGAGACTTCTGGAGGAACCGGGGTAAGGTTACTTCAGGATAAGTCCGTGTAAGACTTCTTGATGAGCCGGGGTAAGGTCATCTTTAAATCCGTGTAAGATTTCTGGAGGAACCGGGGTGAGGTTACCATGAGATAAGTCCGTGTGAGACTTCTTGATGAACCGGGGTAAGGTCATCTTTAAATCCGTGTAAGATTTCTGGAGGAACCGGTGTAGGGTTACTGCAGGGCAAGTTCGTGTAAAACTTCTTGATGAACCGGGGTAAGGTCATCTTTAAATCCGTGTAAGATTTCTGGAGGAACCGGGGTAAGGTTACTGCAGGATAAGTTCGTGTAAAACTCCTTGATGAACCAGGGTAAGGTCATCTTTAAATTCGTGTAAGATTTCTGAAGGAACCGGGGTAAGGTTACTTCGGGATAAGTTCGTGTAAAACTTCTAGATGAACCGGGGTAAGGTCATCTTTGAGGTAAATCCGTGTAAGACTTTAGGAGGAGGAGGAGGAACCGGTGTAGGGTTGCCTGAGGATGAATCCGTGTAGGACTTTGTCTGGAAGTTGAGAAGGAACCTGTGTAGGGTTGCCTGATTTTTACTGGCTTGTTATCAATGTTGATCTGGAATTTGTAAAGGTAGATGGTAATTATCTTCATATCGACTTTAGTACTTTGGTTGACAGAGCAACTGGATCGCCTGGACGACTCATTATTGCCCCTGTTTCTGAGGTGAAGGGAGAAGATACCTTGGAGGTCATTGACAAATCTTCTGGCAGACAAGTGACAAGATGCCGGGACATAGTCATACGCTTAAATCCCTAACTTTTGCCTGGACCGCCCTTTCGGGTTTTCAGTCCACCGGGATACCCTTTTTTGCCCAAGCCGCCTTTTTCAGGTTTTCGACTTGCCGGGTGTACAGATTTTTTTCATTTCATCCCTTACTTTTGCCCGAACCTTTTTGGTTCGCCGGGAAGCCCTTATTTTTGCCTAGGTGTGTCAACCTAGCGGGTCTTTGATTTTGCGTAGTAATTTTTCGACTATGTCCACGCTCTCAGAATGTAGGGAGTTGCCCCTGCTGTTGGACATCTTGAGTGATTCTCCAGGTTGTGACTGGACTGCCCCAGATGATGGTCACTGATCATGCCATGCCCCTTGATTAGAAGTGTTTCTTCCACTGGAGGTGACTCTTTTGTTGAGAAGATCTTCGTTCATCGGATATTCGTTGCGCAAAGTTCTTTGCTGTTCAGACAAATAATCATATGCAAGCAATGTTATCTTAAGAATGCAAAGTTTATGTCTGTCTTGAAATTTTTTTAAAAATGCATTTTTTCAATAAAGGCAAGTGGATTTTGTAAAACGTGATGTCAACTCAAAATTTTACAGCGAGCCTTAGGGAGTCAGGATACCTTTCGTAACAGTATGCTTTCAAACTAACCCATGCTTCAGTTAGGACTTTTGAGGGTTATAACGTGGCCAGGTTCACGGTTTAAGAAACAAAGGATAAGGGCTCAAATTATTTGTACCCACCCGCTCTTCGTGATGTTCTTCAAACCTAAACTCAGTTGATCGTGCGTTAGACCTTGTTTGAGTCTTTTGCTTTGATATTCCGGTGATGGTTCGGATGTTTGACAATTTATTTTGAATAGGCAGTCATTTCCCTCTTTTTTTTTGTTGAGGGTTTGTTGGACCTCTTTCTTTTTGATTTTATTATCCCTATTTTTTGCCTGAACTGATTCTTTTGTGATTACAGTCAGCGGGATGCCCCAGTTTTGTAAGTCTCCTTCATAGGTTTTGACTTATTGGGTTTTTATTTTGAAAGGTAATGACTGCCTGTCTTTATGGTTATTTGGAACCATCACTGTCTTTTGTTTTGTAAGGATTTCTTTGGTGCCATTCGTTATGCACTTGGATCAACTGAGAGACTACCCTGCCCCAGGTTATGATTAAGGGTTTTAAATTTCGAAAAGAAAAACTCCTACTTCTTTGGCTCAGAGGGGTTGACGAGGGATTATCATCCTTATAACTCCAGTGTTTAGGGATTGAAACAATGCTTGTACCTCATCAGCGGGGTCTGTTCAAAAGCATACTGTAGATCGTGGTATCATTTTCGTCATCCTCCCTCAAGAGGCTTGGAATTTTCAATTAAGAGTTGATCATCACAGAGATGCGAAAGCAGTTTTAAGCATAGTAAACATAATTAAATCAAGACAGACATGTGTAATGCATTCATGAAATAAAAGAGTTTAACATGATAATTGTTTATCTGAACAAGAAAAGAAAAATACAACTTGAATTCAAATGAACAAAATCTCTCAATCCTAGCCATGTTTTGGCAATGGAGCAGTGATCACGTTGGGAGTCTCGGCAGGCTCGAACTCGATCTCTTTAGCATCGATCATGTTCTGAATCTTGTACTTCAGTGCCCAACAGTCCTTAGTATCGTGCCCCGGGCTATCAGAATGATAAGCACATCTCGCTTCTGGATTGTAGTTTGGAGAGGAGGTCTTGGGATTTGAAGGAGGGTTGATCACCACAATCAAATTCATCTTTAACATGTGCTGCAGAGCTTGTGACCATGGCATGCTAATGTTGGAAAATTGTCTCTTGGGCTCGTCCGACCTTCGCTGATTTCCCTTTTGCGGCTGGCGGCGTGGTGCAGAACCGGAGATCATGACTGCCCCTGCATGTTGGTCATGGCGACTCCTTTGACTGTATGCAGCATTAGCCTCTTTCTTGCCCGTGTAAGGCTTTTTGTGGGTATCAGAAGATGTGGCCTCCTGAATTTTCCCACTCTTGATACCAGCTTCAATTCTTTCCCCAGTCAGAATGAGGTCGGTAAATCCTGCAGATGAATTACCAATAAGATGATTGAAGAATGGTCCGGATAAGGTCCCCAAGAACATGTCGACAAGTTCCCGGTCAGTCAAGGGTGGTTGTACCCTTCCAGCTAGGTCTCTCCATTTCTGTGCATACTCTTTGAAACCTTCGCCTGCACCCATAGACATTCCCTGAAGCTGAGTGCGCGTGGGAGCGAGGTCGGCATTGTACTGGTAATGCTTGTAGAATGTCGTGGCCAAGTCCTCCCAGCTGCGGATGTTGGCTCCATTCAGTTGATAGAACCACTCGAGCTGAGTCCCTGAAAGACTCTCCTGGAAGAAATGGATCCATAAGTTTTTGTCAGCCGTGTAGGGCTGGATTCTCCTGGTGTAAGACCTGAGATGCAGCTTTGGACAGGATGCCCCGTCGTACTTTGCAAAGGCAGGTGCCTTGAATTTGTGTGGGATCACCACACCAGAAGTTAGACCCAAATCTCCGAAATCCAAACCAGGTACTTGTTGAATTTCCATGGCATTCAGACGGTCCTCTAGTTGTTTGTACCGGTCCTCAGCTGGAGGGTACTGCTCATCATTGAACTCCGTCTCGTTGTCAGAGACCACTGGACTAGGCACCTCTCTCTCATGGGGACTGCCTTTCCCCACAGATGGAGTTGTCCTCTCAGCTTCATCCTGCAGTGTATTCCCAGATCTGCGTCTAGGGCTGAACAAAACAGTCCTCTTCTTCTTCTTCTGAATCAGAGTCTTCAATTCTTTTTGACCCTGGGCTAGGCTCATAATCAACTCCTGGAACTGGGCATTCTGGGCCTGGAGGGCCTTGATAGTTTGCTCAGTAGACGATTCAGGATTCATGGCGATCGGCTGAAATAAATAGCGAAGAAGGTAAGCAACCTGCCAAAAGGGTACCTGCAATGCAATGATATGTATGATATGCATGCAATGTTTTCAAGGACCTCGCGGGATAAACAAAGAAACTTGTTAGAGTTGGAAACTGGTAACGTGATTGAAGGTACTCCATGTTGTTGAGAGTCCTTCTTCGAGGGTCAAAGGCTCACCATATCCAGTGGGTCATAGCCCCTGACTTTAGTCATCATGTCTGGTTTTGATTTCCAAACAACCTTGGTTGGGAGGAACCTTCTTCAAGTGTCAGAGCTCACCATATCAAGTGGGTCCTAGCCCCTGACAACCTTGGCTAGAGGAAAATAAATCCTCTTTTCCCCTTGCTAGACATTTTGGTTCATCGTGACCTGCATCACAGACCCTTGAGATCCTTGAAATGGGTTAGTCCTTATGCGGGATGTATGCAATGGTATGATGTCATGCTATGCATGGGGTAATATGGATAAATCCTGTTATGAGCCCTTATTAAGGACTATAAACAAAACCTGCAAGCAAACTCAGTAAACCCTGTTATGAGTCCTTATTAAGGACTAAATAAAACCTGCAAAACACTCAGTAAACCCTATTATGAGTCCCAGTTAAGGACTATAAACAAAACCTGCAAGAAACTCAAGTGTCAGATAACAAGCATGCAAGTAGTCAAGTACGAAGGCACACAAGTCACACAAGAGAAACCCTTAGAGTTTAGGCCAGCATGAGGTCTGGGTATTACCCTCTTGAAGTTGGTGGGCTCAACCTGTCCTATTAGAAGTAACCGGGTTCTAAGGATCCCAATATCACGGGATTGCTTTCATTGTTCATCGTTTCGATTTAGCCACTGAACTGGCGACCGAAATATTCCAGGAAAGCAACCCTCAATTGAGTGTAGTATCGAGTATCAACCAACCTCGGACTGCACCAAAGTCAGTTATCTCACTACCCTAAAGAGGCCAAGATAGTTCAATTAAGGTTCCTAAGGTCTGTTGATGCTTCACGACACCACGCGGAGGCCCCGTACTCTCCTTGACTGAACTCAAGGGTTACCGGTACACACCAAAGTGCCACATCAACGTAGCAGACTGTTTCAACCATGTCGGTATACCCCGCACAGTTCCCTCACAATCTTGTTGCTACTTTCTAAGAAAGGTATCCCCAGATCCGGGTTAGGATCTATAGAACTCCCAAGCAACCCACAATAATAAAGCAAGCAAGGAAAGCAATTGAAAACACAGTGATCTTAGTCCTAAGGTACACCTCACTTTAAGTTATGTCCCCAGCAGAGTCGCCAGTTCTGTGATCGGTGGATCTGGAACTGACTGTTTAACGCTGGTTCGCGAAATATCGCGGAAGCAAGAGTCGCCACCGTCTTTTATTTTCTCCAAATGGAAAGGACAAAAGCACAGAAAAATTCCTTAAAGAGATTGCTCTCGGTTCGGGAGGTAGGTTATAGAAAGGGAAGGTGTTAGCACCCTTTCTATCCATGGTTATCCATGGGCTCTTAGATACTTGCTCATTTGTGTTTTCAAAATGGTTTGTTTGCTTTTCAACTGTGGGTTTTAAAAAGTTTCTTTGAAAATTCCAGTTCGACTCTTGTATCGGTCCTCAAGAGTGTTTGAAAAATTGCTTTCGAAAGCTTTTTGAAAATGTGTTGGTGTGAAAAGTATATTTTGATTTGTTTTGAAATTAGAGCAAGTATCTAGAGTCGTCTACCTACCCTAAGGAATTCGTCTGTGTAAATGTCCTTTAAAGTAATGCCATCCCACCATTGAGAGGTAGGTAGCACCACCGTTGGAGGTATTTGGGTCAATTCGAGGTTCGGGACATGGTGATCACCGGAGCAATGTGAAGACACCTTAGAAGCTACCCTCATGCCAGGTTCCCGGATCATGAGGACTTACTAAAACATCCTCTACTCGACGATCACCTTTCGAGGCTAGGCAACAGTGAGGCGTACCCTAGGGGTGGTGTGTGATTCGTGTGTCAGATTCGTTTATTTTTATCTTGTCATGGTATAGGTGATCTACGCGTTTGTTTTTATTTATTGTCATTCATTCTTGCATGCATTTATTTAACAGTTAAAAGAGCGCGGAAAGGTAAAATTCTAAACTATTACAAAGGCGCGGGTCCACATCGCCAAAATTTCCAGAACCCGATTTGACAGAAAATAAAGAAATAAAGTAAAGTGCGAAAGATAAGTATTTACACGGCTTTGGGAGAAGTACATAAATAATTAAAAGAAAAAGAAATAAATACGCGAATTGAATTAAAATTAGAAACGAGGGCGTTGGACCCTTTTAACGAAATTAAATTAAACGATTAAATTAATGAAAATTAACATGAAAGGGAATTATTTTTGGTATTTTTGTATTTTATGATTTTAATGAAATTGAATTAAATTGAGAAATTAACCCTAATTCTAATTTTTTATTTATTAAGAAAAAATACTAAAGTTAAACCTAAATTAACCTAATTAATTATATGGTAATTTAATTACAAAAATAAATAATATTTAATTATTAATAATGGTGAAAAAAAGAATAAAAGTAATTAAAATAATTAAACCTAATTTAATAGCTAAAATTAATGAACAATATTTATTTACAAAAAATATATTAATTAAATAAAAATACTTATTTTTTGTCTTTTTCTGATTTTGTATTGTTTTTTATATTTTTTATGAAAATATTAAATTAAAGAAACTAATTAAAAATAATAAATGAATCAAAATAAAAAATGAAAAAATATAAAAGAAACTTGCAAACCTTGGGGGGTTCTGTCCCCAAATGGGAGGTGTAAATAATCAATTCAGGCCTAATAGCCTTTGGCCTAGTTGACCTTTCCAGGAAACATGTGGCATGTTTGACTAGAGTCCATGGTGTTCTTCCAATCAGCGCCTTTGGGTTGATCTTTCTATACGCGTGGCAAGCTGGAAATTGTGGACGCATGGTGTTCCCTAGTATTGAAACTGCATAGAAGTGTTAATGGAAAAATAATATGGAAAGGGGTGGGGACCTGGGTCTCGAACCCAGGTCCCAGGGATTACCAGTGCTATGCCTTGCCAGTGGAGCTGTGAGCGCATTTTGTTTATAAGATAACCAACAAATAATATGAAGTAAAACGCGTGTTAGTGGACTTTTGAGCGCGCAAATTTAAATATTCCAATCAGCAGCCTACACATCATCATCTTCTCCGTTTTGTTCTTTTTTCCTGAAACATGAAGAGGTTAGCGGGGGTTTTGAACCCCCCCAAAATACGCCATATCCAATAATAGCGATTAAGCCATCTTTGAGTATAAATTAGGCGCGAGGGTGCCATTCAGATCGTCCAAACACGCTGAGTATGGTCATGGTATTGAGAGGTTCCAATTTTACAACATTTAAAAGTACCCAATTCAAAGCTTGAAAAAACCTAAAAGACAACAATGGCAGATTCGTGTATGGTATACAAAAACTCAATCAAATAATGTGGTTAGCTTCAGAATCAAGTAATTAATGTGAATCCATAAACAAAATGCCATGAGAATGCCTGCAAATCAAAACACGAATATGCATTTATATGAAAAAAATTGGATTTCTGTATACCGATCCAAGGCGTTAGAGTTGATGTTCTTGATTTGAAAACCTTCCTTGAAGCCTCAGGAAGGTAATGGAACAAGTCTTTTTGCTTGAATCGACCTGTAACCTAGTTTTCAGTTCCCAATTTTTTGGCAAAAACTCAAATTTCTCTATGCTTTTCTGGCGCAGCCGGAAGGTCCTGGGCACGAGGGTTTGCATCCATATATGTATGTGAGTGATTAGGGTTGAGAATATTGATAAAAAAATCCATGAATTGATGATAGGATATTTGATTTTTCATGCATTAGTTTTCAAATCTTTTTCATGCAAACTTAGTTCAAATCATGGCCAATTAACAAGATTCTTTCCAAATCTGATTATACACAAAATCTTGAGACTATTTCATGCACAAAAAGATTTAAAAACCTAAGTTTAGTATTTTCCACATATTTAATTTAATTAAATGAATTATTAATAATTAAAAATCCAAATAAATAAATAAAAATGATAAAAAAACTTCCCCTTGGGCCAAATGGTCGTGCACATGCCTTGGATGATGAATTGTGGAAGAAAAAGAGGCCCATTAGCAATTTTAGGTCATTTGAAGCAATGTTGACTTTTCAAAATATCCAAAAATTTCCAAACTTCCACAAGGCATAACTTGCTGAATTTTTAAGCTTTGCTCATGTTCTTGGACATTTTGGAAAGGTCTTTGAGTCCTCTAACCAATGCCTTTGGTCCCAAGCCATTTTGATTTACCAATCTCAAGTTATGGCCCTTGACTTAAAGTCCCTTTTTGTTGACTTTTGAAAATGACCTATAATGTTGAAATTGATAACTTTTTGTGAGAGCATTTCTTGGACTTGAAGTGTGAAGAGGAGTTGTAGGAAATGTCTTTATCTTCAAAATGAGCTTTGGATGGAATTTTTCTGATAATCCATGTGAAAGTTATGCCCTGGTCAAGTTACAGTTGACTTTTTCAACTGTCCAAATATGGAAACTTTTGCATCTTGAGACTTTTTGAGCCATACTTTTGAGAATCATGATCAAGCATTTATAAAATGATGTTTGTGGCTTCAAAATAAGATGTTGACCAAAAATTTGAACTTTTGACTGTCAAATGACCATTTTGCCCCTACAGTTGACTGTAGTGCAATTAGGGTTTTTGACTGTGCAATTTTGTGTTGTGAGTCTTGAAACTTGGTATGAGGATGCTTGACCATGTTTATAAGAATGTGGGACTTGATTGGACCCTTGGAAACTTCAATTACTTAGCCAGAACCAAAACCCTAGTTTTTGACTGTTAGGAGGCCCTTGAACTGTGCAACCCTTGGGGAATTTTGAAGCTTTGACTTGGCAAATTTTGAAGAATATGGGAGGGAAAATTTTGGGGTACAACAGGTAGCAATGTCAAAACATGTTCTTTATAAGGGATAAGGTTAGGGTGTTTGGTGTCCCATTCCCCTTTGATCTGACTGATGAACAAGGTTGAATCTCCGAATACATCCAATGATTTGATCCCCAAGTCTATGGCAGCTCTGAGACCAAAGATGCACGCTTCATATTCTGCCATGTTGTTTGTATAATTGAAGCAAAGTCTGGCAGTAAAGGGAGTATGACACCCTTATGGAGATATGAGTACAACACCAATACAATTACCTAGTGCATTGGAGTCTCCATCAAAGAACAGGGTCCATCGGGATCCTTGTTCAGGTCCGTCATATGGCCTGAATTCTTCACAGTTGTCTAGTGTCATGATGTCTTCATCTGGAAAATCGAACTTCATGGACTGGTAGTCTTCCACAGCTTAGTGAGCAAGGTGATCGGCTAGTACACTGCCCTTTATACCTTTCTGGGTAGTATACTGTATGTCATATTCTGTCAGGATCATCTGTCATCTCGCTATTCTCCCAGAAAGAGCAGGCTTCTCGAAAATGTATTTTATCGGATCCATTTTAGATATCAACAAGGTAGTAGGAGTCAGCATATACTGTCTTAGCCGGCGAGAAGCCCATGCCAGAGCGCAACAAGTTTTCTTGAGCAATGAATATCTGGTTTCACAGTCGGTAAAATTTTTGCTCAGGTAGTAAATAGCATGCTCTTTTCGGCCAGACTCGTCATGCTGCCCCAATACACACCCCATTGAGTTTTCTAAAACAGTCAGATACATAATCAATGGTCTTCCCTCGACTGGTGGCATCAACACAGGAGGCTCTTGTAAGTATTCTTTGATTTTGTCAAAAGCAACTTTGCATTCATCATTTCATTTGACTACTTGATCTTTCTTCAATAGTTTGAAGATTGGTTTACAAGTAGCTGTCAGGTGAGAAATGAATCTGGCAATATAGTTCAAACGTCCCAAGAATCCTCTGACTTCCTTTTCAGTGCGAGGAGCAGGAATCTCTTGTATTGATTTAACTTTTGCAGGATCGACCTCGATACCTTTGTTGCTGACCATAAAGCCTAAAAGCTTACCCGACCGTACCCCGAATGTGCACTTGTTTGGATTCAACCTCAGCTTGTACTTCTTCAGTATCTCAAACAATTTTTGTAAGTGATCAAGATGCTCTTCTTCTGTTTGAGATCTGGCTATCATATTGTCCACATAGACTTCTATTTCGTGATGTATCATGTCGTGAAATAGAGCTACCATGGCACGCTGATATGTTTCCCCAGCTTTCTTCAGTCCGAATGGCATCACCTTGTAGCAGAATGTGCCTCACTGTGTGACAAATGTTGTTTTCTTCATGTCCTCAGGCGCCATTTTGATTTGGTTGTAACCTGAGAATCCGTCCATGAAGGAAAACACTTTGTGTTGTACCGTATTGTCAACTAGGATATCAATGTGGGGGAGTGGAAAGTCATCCTTAGGGCTTGCCCTATTCAAATATCTGTAGTCCACACACATTCGCGCCTTGCCGTCCTTTTTGGGCACGGGAACAACATTGGCAACCCATTGGGGGTAAGAGGTGACATCCAAGAATCCAGCGTTAAATTGCTTCATGACCTCTGCTTTAATCTTTTCTAACATATCAGGCCTCATGCGACGAACTTTTTGTTTTAATGGCGGATAATCCTCTCTTGTAGGAAGACAGTGTACCACAATGTCTTCATCAAGTCCTGACATGTATTCATACGACCAGGCAAAGACTTCGACATAATCATGCAACAACTGAATCAGACGCTTCTTGACATTGGGTTCCAGATTGGCACCCACTTTGACCTCTTTTTTATCTTCTTCGGTACCTAGGTTTATTGTATCCACGGGTTCCTCGTGAGGCTGAATGGTTCTCTCTTCTTGCTGAAGTAGTCTGGCAAGTTCCCCTGGTACTTCACAATCTTCCTCACCTTCGTCTTCGGCTTGGTAGATCAGATTCTCAGAGTCACAAAAGGCCATAGTAGTATTGTTACCCATGGGATCCAGAATGGATGTATACCTGCATTGTGAGTGTGGGTGTGTGTAAGGGTATAGCTATCTTTGAAAGAAAATAAAATGTAAAAGAAAAACAAAGAGCACAAAAGTTTGAATGCGAAAACGTCCATGATTCATTGATGTCATATGAAAAATGAGATAATAAACCTTACAAATGGACCATTGTGCCTCGGGTAAGACACAAGGTTTTAAGAGTGCGGATTGTTTTGAATATTACAGATCCAACAAAATGTAAAGACAAATTACTGAGGGATGAAAGTGATCGGGACGAAGTCTCTAGCCTCCCAATTGCTGAGCCCTCTATTGACAGTCGGGAAGATCCATTCCTCCAGGTTACAACCATCTTCACCATCTTCCACTGTGTTGACTTCATGGTTGCTGATCTTCAAGGGTGGCCCTCCAGCACGGGCACGACGTACAGCCTTTTGAGCACTTGAAGTGAAACCTAGGCCAAAGTTGTCAGACTTATATGGGATATCTGGGAGTTGTCCCCAGATAGTGCATCCTCCTTATTCTACCACTGCTTTGGCATCCTTTAGTGACGACATCCAGAGTGGAGGCCTTGTAATCTTGGGAACAACCTTGATCACTGCCACCTCTTGGGGGACCTCCTCAAAGTGTTGAAATGGAGTTTCAATGAATTCTCCGTCCAATTCCACATATCTGAAGGAATTAAGATGGCTGATCATGTATGCTTCCTATCCATGTACGGTGATAATCTTCCCTTGAACCAGATATTTTAGCATCTGGTGCAATGTAGAGGTAACAGCGCCAGCATTATGAATCCATGGTCGGCCTAGCAAGCAGGAGTATGAAGGGCGAATGTCCATCACATAAAAAGTTGAATTGAAAGTTTGGGTTCCAACCTTTATGGGAACGTACACCTCCCCATGTACCATCCTCTTTGAACCGTCAAAAGCCCTTACCACTATGTTGCTTGGCTTCAAAGTCAACCCCTCACAGTCAAATCGATCAAGAGATTTTTTGGGTAATACATTCAGAGATGAGCCAGTGTCCACCAAAAAAGGGTTCGGGCAAAAATTAGGGATAAAATATAAAAGATTTGTACACCCGACAAGTTGAAAACTCGAAAGGGCGACTTGGGCAAAAAAAGGTTTCCCGGTGGACTGAAAACCCGAAAGGGCGGTCCAGGCAAAAGTCAGGGAATTAAACCGTATGACTATGTCCCGTCGGATCACTTTGTGGACAACCTCTTGACTTCCACTGACAAACTCGGAGCTTCTGATCAATTCAATCATCTTCGGACGAAGCAACAAATAGACAAGATATTCAGAGACACGAAGGTCATAGCAGAATGGAAACCCCGTGGGATTATTACACATAGCTATCTTTCTTTGTATACATTTTTCTTGTTTTATGGCGCCATTCTCTTACTAGAATGTTTGTCTCCCTTGTACAAAATACTTATTCAAAGTCAAAATACAAAGATATCTCTTTGAAAGTACATAAAACTATTTATCTTTTTTCTTTACACTTGGTTTTATTTGCAAAAACGTCCAACGATTCATTAATGAACATATGCATTTGAACATAATTATTGTTTACAAATAAACAAAATGCGAAAGACAATTACTGATAGGTTGAAAGAGTCGGAAAACGTATCTAGGCTATTCCATAAGCAATCCCCACAGTACGTCCTTCAGATCCCCAACGGAACTAAAACTTCAGATTATTAATCCCCAGTATAGATCGTCAAATTTCTCAGGATTCCTCAAAGAATTATGTGGCATTGCCCTCACCAGCGAATTTTTTGCCAGTACTTCAAACTTCAAGACATGAAGAATCCATATATCCTCATCAGCGCTCAGGAATTTATTTTCCTCAATCAGGCAGCAATACAGCAAATCAGCTTACATGCACATACATTACATCCATATATCATAAACATTGATAAAACACATATGTTGCGCCTTACATTTCATAAAACATAATTTTGTATTTCAGCTAACATTTTACCCTTTTCAGGATAAGATTAACAGCTACCATTAACAATATGCAATCATGATACAGTACAGACACGCTCCAGACACGGATGCTATTCTGATACTCATTCAGATTCAACCATCAGATACAGTGCAGATACGCTCTAGACACGAATGCCATTCTGATACTCATTCAGATTTCAAGATTCAGATACAGTGCAGATACGCTCCAGACACGGATGTCATTCTGATACTCATTCATATTTCAATATTCAGATATAGTACAGATACGCTCCAGATACGGATGCCATTCTGATACTCATTCAGATATTCAAGATCAGATAGAGTACAGATACGCTCCAGTCATGGAAGCCATTCTGATACCCATTCAGATACAGTAAGGATGCACTCCAGACGCGGATGCCACTCATATACTGGTTCAAAATTCAAATCCAGATACAGTTCAGATACGCTCTAAGACACAAATTCCATTCTGATACTCATTCTTTCAGCTTATAATTTACAATTCAACAAACATTCTTGGATGGAATCTAAAAGCCCATCTCCAACAAGGATCTATTAGTTCTCCAAATGGCATCTTTAAGCCTATTCCCTCAACTACACATTGTCGAGTGCAAATTTATGGGCACTCTAATGTCCAATCATCTTTCACCTTCGAGTCACAAACGGAAAAACTCGCCAATCTAACTCTTCAGGTTCAAGAAGATTGAACATGGGCAGCTGTTGTACCCCAAAATTTACCCTCTCATTTATCAAGACTTTTCTCACAAGATTCCTTTGACTCAAGACTGGATTAGTATTTGGTCAGCTCAAGGCATATCATCATGCACTGATGACCCAAAATTAGGGTTTGAGGTTGCACAAGGATTTTTTTAATATCAATGCTTCATGTGACTTTCAAACATCATTATGGATCCATAAGATCACTCACGACAAGTTTCAAGCCTTGAACCACATTTGTGATCAGACAATTGGATAGTTGACCTAAAAATCAGCTGTATTGGGGAAAAAAAGTAAATAATGGCCAATTTACAGTCAAAATTCATAATTCTTAATCCACATCCACAATTCCTCAATAAATTTGATCAAATCATCAAAAGGGCAAAATGGTCAAAATTAGGGTTTTGACTGAGAAAGGGCAATTTCTGATTTTTGACCTAGCAAATGATCAAATGGGTTGAAGCATGATTTCAAGGATTCAATTTCATCATCTTGACCTAATAGCATGGCTCAAAACATTTCAATTTCATTGGATTGACAGATGAAATTTGCAGTCAACTGATCAAAAGTCAACTGTACACTAAAAAGTCAAACTTTGACTTTTTGGTCAAAATCAAGTGCCAAGGGTCACAATTCATCAAAGCATGTCAAAATGTGAAACTTGTTCATCAAGAAATCCAATTTTTAAGATTAGGGTTTAAATTTGAAATTTTTCTTAACTTAGAAAATTTTCTAAGTATAGAAAATTCCTTATTTTTTCTCAACTTTAGGCCATTTTTTCACTATGATGCATAATGATTCAAAGAAAGTTCCCAACATGAAAGTTGTAGACCTCCATGAAATCTACAACTTTGCTTCACACACTTTTGCTAAAAGATGCTTGGATCTCAAGATATAAATTTATGAATACATGTTCATGAACTAAATAACTTAGTGAAATTTTGCCCTAATTTAGGCAGGTTTTGGACCCAACTTCATGGCAATTTTTCACCTAGTTCCAAGAGGTATCTTGAAATTCATTTCAAAGATGAGTTATGGAGCACATTGCAAGATTTCCAAAATGTCAAAGAACTCCTCAAGATCATTTTTGAGTAGAGAGAATCGAAGAGATGAAGTTGGCAATTTCTCACTTTTTGTCCAAGCCATTTCATGAAGAACAAAGTTCCAATCAGCACCTATGCTGCCTAATGCATGCTTTACAGGTCCCAAACTTGTTTCTTACTCCTTAATTTAATGCATACTCAGTTGAAAAAGCTTTGATCCAAGCCCTAGAGCCATTACCCAAGTTGTAATTCCATAAATGGCATAAAGTGACCATTGCCATTTTAAAAAAGCTCAACTTTTGCCACTTTCCAATTCTTGAGCATTGAACTTGTCTCCATTGTACTTACAAGTCTTGCAGGCCTAAATCAAATTGTACAAGTTCATACCAACCCTAAGAAATCCAGTACAAGCATGGTAAGCCTTGTCCCTTCACTTTACTTCAAAAGCAAGAAAGGTTGCAAAAAGGTGAAAACTGGCACATCTGTTGGAGGGTTGACATGAAACCAATTCCATACTAATATACAAACATAACACAACACAAGACACGATTACTTAAAGGATGAAACACTCTCAAGCTAAAAAACACCAGAAAACTGTCAAGACTTGCAGTTTTTGCATAAGAATACCAATCTCTCATTTGGCTCGTGCGTTTCAAGTCTTGATCATCAAAACATCTTACCTACTTGATATCTAACCAATCCAGACCTTCATCCATGTACTGTAACCACTTCTCCATCATCTGCCATTTTTGTTTTCAAAGCTTGCAGGTTGACTTGGCCAAGGAGTTTCAGGCACTTTCAGAGCAAGGCAAGGGTTGGAACACCTTCAGGGAGGTTCAACGAAACTCAAGCAAGCATCAGGCCTCCATCAAACTCACTCCAGCTCCATCCACGATTTCAACTGAAGGAGGTAAAATCTCAAATTCTATCTCCTTGTACAGGCAACCATTGGCCATGATTTGTGAATAAATAATGTAGTCCTCATTGCAACAAAATTGTACATATCTTTATCTTGCATTTATTTGACCTGAGTTGAGAGAATTTTAGAACTTGAAGTTTCTAAAAAATTTAGGTTTTAATTTAGGGATTTTAAAATTATTTCTGATCTTTGATTAATAGCTTACATAACTTATATGGTTAAAATCGTGAGATCAAATGCTACAACTTTCATGTTATGAGTTTTCATTTTCATGGAAGAATGAGAGAGTTACAGGACATCTGGCCAAGCTTGGGGAAGAAGATGAAGTACAGGGCAAGGACTTTGTTCATGTTATGTTATTTTTATTTCACTTAAAACAATGGATGTATAGCCACCCTAGTGGCAAAATAGCGTGCTGGTGAGACCCATGTCCTGGGTTCGAACCTGGGCGCTACTTTTGTGTTTTTCACATTTTCTTCCATTTTTCAGTTTTGTTTTTTTTTGCAGGTGGGCCTCCACGTTGGGCTTAGCTATTTATTTATTTTTCTAACTTTCACCATCTGATCATTCAAGACACCCCCTTTGCCCAACTTTTTTATATTTTTATTTTATTTGTTTTATTTTCATTTTAATATATTAAATATTTTCTTTGATACATAAAAATCCTAAAAAATATAAATTTGATAATATCATATTTTATTTTACTTTATTTTGCACATAAAAATATATTTTATTTTTAATAGATATATCATATATTTTCTTAATAAACTTGTAAAATATAATTAAAACATGTTTAGTTTAATTTATTTTGCATTCCATACTTATAAATATTTATTTTTGCATATATAAAAACTTTATATTTTTTATACAATATTATTTATTATTTTAATACAAAAAAAATACATAAAAAAATAGTATATAAGAACTTTATTTTCTTTTAAAATAGTAATTAGGGTTAAGCCTCCCTTTTAAAAATTAATTTCTTTTCCTTATATTTTTAGGTTTAGATTAAAATTTCTTTTACATAAAAACAAAACAAAAATCTTTTCTTACATGTACATTATATTGCATCTTTAAATATTGTATATTATTTATTCTAATATTCGTACAAATTCGATTTGGTTGTAATAATTTATTTAGTTTTACATTCTTGCAAACCCCCATTCAAATTTGTATTCCCCCTCCCATGAAATTGTTGTAATAACTTAGTAATATTTACATTACGCAATTTACCGCTTTACATGCCATGATTAGTAATTTAGAGTTTATATGACAAGATCAAAAACAAAGCAAAATAGAAAACCCTAAATACAAGACAAAACCAAAGCATGAAAATGATACACTTGCACACAAGCATCCTTAGGGTTTCTCCACTTGGTTGCCTTATACAAAAATGACCATATTACGCATGCGAAGTATCTTGGCAAAACAAACAAATATAAGATCATAGTCCCTCGATGACGCTATTCAAGGTTGCCTTACAAAAATGGTCTTGGTCCCTCAAAAAATGCTAAGATACTTTGCAAACATTGCTAATCATGGTTATACGATGACCCACGCCCGTCCCGTTTTCATCCAAAGATAGGGTTGCTTACCAAATCAATGGTAAGACAACAATTTCAAAGGAATAGAAAATACAAGAAAGACATTTGAGTAGGTAGATTACTTCTAGTTACTTGCTCTAATTTCAAACAACTATCCTTGCTATTTTCCAAAACAAACACACACATTTCAAAACATCTTACAAACATTGAAAACATTTTCAAAAAAGACAAACATCTTTGTATACATTCTTACGAACGAGAATCATTACAAAGATTGCCTAAACGAATGGCCTCTTTTACAAAATACTTTAAAAACCACACCAAACACATTTTCAAACAACAAAAGCAAATTGATCTAGCAAGTAACTAAGAGCCCATGGAAAACCATGGATGAAAAGGGTGCTAATACCTTCCCTTTTCATAATCTACCCCCGAACTCAAGAAACAATCTCAAAGGTCTTTCCTGTGCTTTTTCACCTTTCCTTTTGGATAAAAGAAAAGTCGTTGGCGACTCTTGCTAACCACAACATTTGCGATAAAATGCAAAACCCTCAAGTCAGTTCTCCCACCGTATCACAGAGCTGCTTTCGGAACTGATGTAATTCTAACGGGTCTTTTGGTGGAGACCTTGGAAGAACTGGAGGAAATGGTAATGATATAAACATCTTCAACAGGAATAGGTGAAACACGCGTCTTTTCAAACAAAATATCTTTGTTATCTATCAGGCACTGAATGTCTGCTTTCAACAAAGGACAACCAGTTGGTGAGGATAAGCAGAGATGGCAAACTTTATTACAGCCCGGGAACACACCGACTTTCAACAAGTTTATCTTAATAGTCGAAAGTGGGGTCATGAGCTCGTCAACTGAGGTAACAAATAAATCTTCTTCAATGGCATTGGTATTGTGGCCATGTCTGGGCATAGGAGCAAAAATGACATTTGGCTTCTCGGGCGCATCAAACTCAATTTCTTTTGCTTCAATGAGGTCTTATATTTTATTCTTCAAGGCCCAACCATTATTAGTATCGTGACCAGGACTTTCTGAGTGATATGCGCAATGGGCATTGGGATGATAATGAGGAGATGTTGTATTGGGGTTTTTAGGAGCTTCTTTCAAGGTTACCAGATTGGATCTTAGAAAATACGGTAATACTTGAGACGAAGTCATGTTTATTCTGGTGAATTTCCTGACTGGCCTTTCCACCCTTGGTTGATTATTTCTTTATTGATCAGACGTAGGCTTTGGGATCATAACAACCCCCACCATTGGTCGGCATTCAGCCCTATCTTGGTTTCTTTGTGGATATACGGAGGCCACCTCTTTCTTTCTGATAAAGGGCTTCCTTATAACTGTTGAAGAAGATGTGTCTTTCTGAATCTTTCCATTCTTAATACCGGCTTCTATCCTCTCTCTGGTCAATATTAGTTCAGTAAAGCCTGCAGATGAACTTCAGATTAAATGATTGAAGAAGGGACTAGACAATGTGCCCATGAACATGTCTACCAATTCTCTTTCAGAAAGAGGGGTTGAACTCTTCCAGCCAAATCTCTCCATTTATGTGCATAGTCCTTGAAACCTTCATTGGAGGGAATGGCCATACTCTGGAGTTAAGTACGGGTAGGCTCCAAATCAGCATTGTATTGATATTGTTTGTAGAAAGCTGCAGCAAGATCTTCCCAATTGTGAATGTTGGCTCTTTCTAGTTTGTAGAACCAGTCAAGTTGAGTACCAGACAAACTGTCTTGGAAGAAGTGCACCCATAAGTCTTTATCAGCGGTGTGGGGTTGAATTTTTCTCACGTATAACCGGAGATGCATTTTAGGGCGTGACACTCCGTCATATTTGGAAAATGTAGGCACTTTGAATTTCGGAGGAATCACAATCCCCGACACTAGTCCCAATTCTTCAAAGTCCAAGCCTGGCACTTTTTGGATTTCCATCGCGCTCAACCGCTCTTCAAGATGTTTATACTTGTCATCAGCTGGAGGGCACTGTTCCTCAGAGTAGTCCTCTTCTTCTTCTTCCTCTTCCGAATTCTGATGGGACAACTGTTTCTTTTCCTTTCCCCTCTCCTTCACCGGATGTTGTTGCAAAGTCCAAAGTCCATCTTGTCTGTCCATGAAATCTTCTTCCCATGTTTAAGACTCTGGTTACCTTCTTTGTTTTCTTTTTCCTCTCTTCAGCCAGCAGGGTCTTCAACTCTTCTTTCCCCTTGGCTAGGGTCATGAGCAACTGTTGAAACTGCGTATTCTGAGTTTGAAGATCTTTCACTGTTTGCTCGAGATCCATCTTACTGAAATAAACAGTAGAGATATGAGGAGACTTGTTACAAAAGACATGTTTATGTTATGATGAATGATATGTGCATATGCAATGTTTTCAAGGATTTCAAAGATTCAAATTTGTTTTAGACAAAAAGGAAACACAACTTATATTAATAAGATAAAGTTTGAGTACATCAATTCCCCTTGGGCAAAATAATACAAAACTCTAAGATAGAAAAGTAGTGCGCATCCTCTTTGGTGCAATGTAGGCATTCATAGTCTGCTCATAATGAAATAGCCTAGTGAGTTCCAAAACCTTCTTCTCGCTTGCGTAGAATTGGGCTTCGAAAGTATCTCACTCTTCTTTGAGTTGTGTCCAATCCCTTTGTAGGTATTCAAGAGATGTGGGCATGTCAGGATGTAGGATAGTGTATGGAACGTCTCCTTCCTTAACAGGCTCAATGATTACCGGGAGAATGGAGGGGTAAGGCATCATAAGACTCTGAGCGTGAGTTCGTACCCATTTGAGATAAAGATCAAGAGGGATGGAATTCTTGTGCCCCAAAGTATTGATATCCACCTTATTTAGCATCCTCCAAGCTCGGATAAATCTCTGGCGAAGACCTTGGTTGTCATTGTCGTAGTCGAATACCAAACCTTGAATCAGCATCTCGTGCGGGCCATCCCTTCGGGCGTAACCAAACTGTATTAAGGCTAAACATGGGTTGTAGGTGATACCTCATATTGTACCCCAAAATTTGCCCTCCCAAATTTCTTAATACAATTCAAATGAGGTTCTCAAATTGCTCAAAGAAGTTCAAGAGTTGACCAGACAAACTCTCTCCTAAGACAGTCTACCTCAAATTAGGGTTTCAGTTTGCATCAATATATTTGAATCAAAAGGGTCCCAAATTCTCACTATTGTCCTAATATGTTCTCAAGATCATCCATGTCAAGTTTCAAGCCTTGCAGAGAAAATTTGCTCAGTCAATTTCTCAAAGGCCTGAAAATCGACTGTGCTAGGGCAAAAGTCAATTGTGGCCCACGTACAGTCAAACTCTAAGATTTTCGGTCAACATCCTCATTTTGAAGTATTATTCATCATTTGATCAAGGGTTGATCATGATTCCTCAAGGATTGCTCACAATTCATCAAAACCCAAAAGTTGCTAAATTAGGGTTTTGTAGGAAAAGTCAACTCAACTTTTACCAAGTATAACTTTCTCATACTTTATCAAAAATGACCCATTCAAGGCTCATTTTGAATAGGATGTAATTCCCTACAATTCATCTTCATCTCCCAAGTGCAAAATATGCACTCACAAGAAGATATGAATTTGGACATTATAGGTCATTTTGAAAAGTCAACAAAAAGACCTTTTTTGTCAAAGCTTCATACATGAACATGGAAGACTCAATTGAGATGAGACCAAAATGGTTGCTTAGATTACATCTTAAGCTTTCTAAAAAGTCCAAGAACATATCTCTAGGGTCAAAATTGAGAGAGTTATGCATTGACAAAGTTGACCTTTTTTGCAAAATTGCCAAAAGACAAATGTGGCCAAGATTGCAATTTTTGTCAAATGGGCCCAACTTTTTGTGCTTGCATTGAGTTTGTAACATGGTCCAAGACCCATGAGCCCTGCCACTTGTCATTCTTTTATTTTTATCTATCTTGATTTTATTTCATTTAAATCAAATAAAATCAATAATAAATAATGAAAATATCAAAAATCATTTAAACCTTGAGATTTTGTGCATATTTCAGGTCCATGAATAGCTAGCAATGAGATCAAATCGTGCAAGGCTTGTTTGGACATAAAAAGATTGGAATTTGCTTGTTTTGGAAAGATTTGATGCAAGAGTGAATCAATGATCAAATCTTCATAAATGGCCAAAATTTGATGCAAGTTTTCACCCTAATTGCTTCTATGATATATATTGAACAAATCCAAAGCAAAATCATGAGGGTTGGAGGCGTGAGAGAGCATAACCAGATTCAAAAAAAGTCATTAAAAATGTGAAATCATTCTTGAAGTTAGAAGAAAATTCAGGCCATTCCAAGATCACCATTCGTATCCTGGACCTTCTCTGAAGCAGATACGATCGTTTGCAAGCATCTATACGGCCAGAAACTCAAACTACAGACCCACGGTTTGCCCTTCAAACTCAAAATCCATTCTTACAATTTACGCAACATTAACACGTTTCAATGACATATATGTGTTTGTTAATGTATTTGCAATATTCTGGTTATACTCAATTGAGTTTTTGATGCACATACTGAGATCCACCATTGCTAGGTTTTCCTTGCTCATTTTAGGGTTTTCTCAAGTAGGTAAAATTGTCCCAAAAGAGGGGGTACCATGGTGTTCACAAGGCCAAGACGAACTGACTTGTACCATTAGTTTTCATTTATCATGCTTGTATGAGATTCTGGAAATACGTAGGGGCTATACCTATAGAGAACGTCTGTAGGTAAAAGTCGTTTTACCTAAGACGATGGACGCTGGAGAAGATGATGAGGTGTTCAGTCACTATTGGTCCATTCAAACTGGCGCGCACTTTTTTCTATTTTCATCCACTAACTCATGTTAACATATATTATTAATTGTTGTTATTTTATGAATAAAGAAACAGCGCGACACAGATGGCAACAAGGTGGTGGTTTGAAGCATAAGGACCTGGTTCGATCCCAGGTCCCAACAAACCTTTATATGTTTATTTTTCTTTTCAGATCCAGCGCGCCTCCTATCCAAGTGTCTTCCATACACCCTCATCTCCAGCCAATGGATCCATCACGCAACCAAATGTGCACTCCAGCAAGCAAGGACCATGGTGCACCTTCCAGTCAACGCCACACACAATCCAGCGCGTTGACTGGACTCAACAGATCTGGGCCTAAAACAATTTGCAATCAGCACCCCTCCATTTGCTTCAGCACAGGCCCATTCTCACCTTTTTTATTATTTTCTTTATTTCTATTTTTTTAGTTTATTTATTTATTTTATTTTCTAAAATCATTTTTTTTAAAATCATAAAAATCAAAAATCAGAAAATTAGAATTATTTTTTTTATCAAAGTTAATTTAATAATTAGTTTAATTTAATTTTAGGGTAATTTTAACCTTTTGTAAATAATTTAAAACAAATTAGAAATTTGGGTTTGTTGGATTTAATTTTACTTTCTTTTTTAAATAACCAAAATGCAAAAATAGGTCAAATTAATTATTTTTCTTAATTTAAATTAATTAGTAATTAGGTTTGTACTTATTTAATTAAAACCTTATTTTCTCAAAATAATCAAAAACAACAAAAATGATTTTTCTTTTAATTAGGTTTAGACGGGGTTAAAACCCTAATGTTTTCTCGTTTTCGATTCATCGCGCGCATTTATTATTTTTGCAAATATTAATGTAACAGCTCATGGTATGTAATAGTTTAATTAGGATTTTTCTTTTATTTATCGTTTTACGGGTTTTTGGCTATGTAATTAATCCCCCCTCCCTGAAGCCTTGTAATAGCGTAGTTTTATTTCTCGCATTTTAATTTTCGCAAATATTAACTGTTAGATGTATGATAATAGGATTGCATGACAAGAATGTATGTTAATTTTAAAATGGTTAGCAAACCCTAAATGTGCAAAGATAATAACTTGAAATCAAACCACTCGCACATGCGCACTCCTAGGGTATACTCTCGCTCTGGTTGCCTTCGGTAAATGATCATTAAGTATAGGGAATTTTAGTGGTTGCTCTCTTGTCTAAATAAAGATCAAATGTCCCGTTCGGAAATGTTGCCTCGGAAAGGCTGCCTCAGAAATGTGGCCTCGAATATGATCTTAAGACACTAGGGTTATTACTAATACGTCCTAATATTGCTTTAGTGATCGTACGTCCCTTTCAAATTGACCCTTACAACTCCAACGACGGTGCTACCTACTCACTAATAGTAGGATAATGCTGTCTAAAGGAAACAAGAATAGAAACATTCTTTTTTTCGAGTAGGTAGATGCTAGTAGGTACTTGCTCAAAATAAACTTTTCCACACTTACACTCTTTTCAAACAAAGTTTTCAAAAACACTTCGTAACACTCTTGAAGATATAAGCAAGGGTTAAAACGAAGTAAAACAAAGACTTTTTAAAACACACAAACATGGAAGCAATTTTTAAAATGATGAGCAAGTACCTAAGAGCCCGTGGAAAACCACAGATAGAAAGGGTGCTAATACCTTCCCTTTCTATAATCTACCCCCCGTACTCAAAATCTCGAAAAAGGAATTTTTCTGTGTTTTTGTCCTTTCCAGTTGGATAAAATAAAATTCGGTGGCGACTCTTGCTTACCGCGACATTTTGCAAACACAAACTCAAAACGTAAACCAACATTTTTCTAAAACAGTCCGGTTCTGCCATCGTATCACAGAACTGGCGACTCTGCTGGGGATAAATAAGTAGGGTATACCTTAGGATTAGTTCATCATAAATTGCTTCTCTTGTTTGATTTGATTGCTTTACTTTTTGAGGGTTTTGTATTGGCAGTTACTATAGATCCTAACCGGATCTGGGGAATACCTTTTAGGTAAGTAGCAATAAACTGTGAGGGAACTGTACGACATAGACCGATACGGTTGAAGCAGTAGCTACGTTGATGTGGCACATTGGTTGGTACCAGTATCCCTTGTGGAGAAACAAGGAGAATACAGGGCTTCTATGTGTGTCGTTAAGCATCAACTGACCTAAGAACCTATAATTGACCAACTTGGCCATTAGGAAGTAGTGAGATAGCCGGCCTCGGTGTAAAGCTGAGAACTGCTTGATACTCGATACTACACTCATTGAGACCATACTCTTGAGATAGTTCCGGCCACAAGAAAAGATTGCGTGAGCTGAAACCATGACCGATGAAGGATGGTCAGTGATATTGAGAATCTCTAGAACCCGGTTACTATTATTAGAACAGGTTGAAACCAACTGAACTTTAAGAGGGTAGTACCTAGACCCCACGCAAGCCTGAAACTTAAGGGCTTTTGTGTGACTTGTTTGCCTTTACCATGTTTGTTATCTACTATACATGCTGTGTGTTTTATCATGACATCATGCATCATAACATAGCATGCATACTTCATTATACTAACCATTTCAAAGACCGAGGGGATTTATCTTTGTTCTGTTTTGTAGATTATGACTTCCGTGCGCAGAAATACCATTCGAGTTAACTTTGTGCAAATACCTGCTCAACTCAAAGATTTAGCCTCGAGAGTTTCTGATACTTCTTCATTCATTAGGAGACATGGTCAGCTTCTTAGCTTGGTTACCTCAAAGTTTGATGAGCAGATGATGAGTGTGCTTTTCCAGTTCTTCGATCCGGTGCATCATTGCTTCACTTTCCCGGATTATCAGCTAGTTCCCACTATGGATGAGTTTTCTCACTTATTGGGCATATCCATCCTTGAGCAGATGCCCTTCAAAGGTTTGGAAGAGACTCCTAGACCAGAGGATATTGCTTCAGCTCTACATTTGAAATGGGCTGATGTAGTATCTAATTAGGAGACACGAAGCGGGGTTGAAGGTTTCTTAGCCAAGTTTCTGATAGATCAAGCTTAACTATTCTGGGATAACTTGGATTTTCAGGCTTTTGAAGACATCTTCGCTCTCCTTATCTACGGTTTGGTTCTTTTCCCAAATCCAGATTCCTTCATAGATATGAATGCAATTAAGATCTTCCTGTCTCGCAATCCAGTGCTACTCTTCTAGGTGATATCTTGCATGCCCTTTACACTCGTACTGTGCGTAGAAGAGGGACTCTCATGTGTTGCATGCCGCTACTGGCGAGGTGGTTTATTTTGCACCTCCCCAAGCCCGTGTTGAAGAATGAGGAAGGTTTAGGATGGTCTTACAGGATAATGTCCATTGCCCATACATACATTCTTTGGAGTTCTAAGGCTATGGAAAGCATTGTTGTCATTGATCGATGTGGGGGATACCCTAATGTCCCGTTTCTTGGAATCAGAGGGGGAATAACCTACAGTCTTTGTTTAGCTTTACGATAATTCAGTCGTGCTCGGAGAGACGGTCCTCATGAGCTACTTCTTACAGATATTACATTTGACTATAAGGAGGACATTGACGAGCATCGTCGGAGGTTTATACGAGCTTGGGGCATGGTGAACAGATCTGACCCTCAAGAGCTAGGACCAAGGACTTCTCTCCCTATGCAGCCTTATCTCCAGTGGGTCCGAGCCCGAGCCCAGAAGCTTGGGATGCCTTATGAAGCTGGGTTGCTAGTGATTGTGGAGCCTACCAATGAAGAGGGCATTCCTTATACAGTCCTTTATCCCTACATTCCCACTGATCTTGGGGCATTAAAGAGATCCTGGATTCAGATGAACGAGGAGAGGTATACCTACCGGGAGAAATATCATGAGCAGGAAAGGAAGATCTTGAAGCTCACCAGGAAAATCGAGAATGAAAGGATGATTAATGACTACGTTAGCACGAAGGGGAAGCTGAAACCACCCGGCCGGAACCTGTCATTTGGATGTAATGAAACATCAATGAAGTCGCCACCGAATGTCTTTTATCCCGCCGAAAGGGAAAGGTAAACATCGAGAAAACCTGAAGAGGGGGAAATCACTGTATTTCGACCGAGAGATCGGGTAAGGGAGTCTGTTATGCAAGGGGAAGGTATTAGCACCCCACGTGCCCGTAGTACTCTACGGTATCCACTCTTGTTGTCTAATCTAATGGGTGTGGTCAAAACCTATGTCTATGGCTTAAAACTGAAAAGGGAATGCATGCAAAAGAAAAAGAAAACAATGTAGGGAAAATAAAAGTTGTGCTCGATTGGGCCCTACCCCAATGCCTACGTATCCCTTTTAAGAAATCAGAGCAGCCGTAGTTCGGCTTACATATTTTTTTTGGTTTGTGTTTTTTAGTTAAGACAACAAAAATAATCAAGAGGGCAAAACATCGAATGAAATATCAAACAAATGAGATGGTAAAACATCGACTAAATAATAACATAGTAACATGTCACAGATGGCGAAACATCAAATGATAAAACATCACACCTAACAATGACATCGAGAATCAAAGTAGGATAATAAACATGTGCGGTGGCGAAACATCGGCTTCAAACAAATGTGCGATGGCGAAACATCGTCTAAAAGATAACAAGATATTATGGCCAAGATGGCGAAACATCAATAAACTGGATGGCAGAACATCACACCTAACAATGATATTAAGAATCAAAGTAGGATAACATACATGTGCGATGGCGAAACATCGGATTCAAACAAGTGTGCAATGGCGAAACATCGTCTAAAAGATAACAAGATATTATGGCAAAGATGGCAAAACATCAATAAATCGGATGACGAAATATCACACCTAACAATGATATTAAGAATCAAAGTAGGATATCATACATGTGCAATGGCGAAACATCGACTTCAAACAAGTGTGCGATGGCGAAACATCGGCCAAAAGGTAGTAAAGTATCATGGCAAATATGGAAAAACATCAATAAATTGGATGACAAAACATCACACCTAACAATGATATTAAGAATCAAAGTAGGATAACATACATGTGCGATGGCGAAACATCGACTTCAAACAAATGTGCGATGGCAAAACATTGGCTATAAGATGATAAGGAATCATGGCAGAGATGGAGAAACATCAATAAATCGGATGGCAAAACATCACACCTAACAATGATATTGAGAATCAAAGTAGGATAACAAAACATGTGCGATGGCGAAACATCGGCTTCAAACAAATGTGTGATGGAGAAACATCGACTAAAGGGTTTAAGAACAAAACCAAGAGGCACACAAAAAATAAGACTGATTTGTATCTTTTACTTTGAAGAAAGGTTTGAGTTTATTAGAGGTGTTTTATGATTTGCCAAGAAAACAATTTTTGTTTTAAGATGAAAAATGCAAAGGAAGGAAAACCAACTAGCTTAGTGTTATCATACAATGGTTGACCCTAAGGTTAAGGATAAAGGAAAACCCTACCTTAATTAACATGTTAAAGGAAACTTAACAAAACTATCCTATAGGGAACATTCAATGAGAGTGAAGTCGTGATCTCAATTTCTAAATTGAGTGACTCATCGATCAACAAGTTAAAGAAGAAGAAAAAAACAATAAACATCCTATAGGGAACATGCAATGAGAGCGAAGTCGTGATCTCAATTTCTAAATTGAGTGACTCATCGATCAACAAGTTAAAGAAACATACACAACACATGCATCAAACAAAAACAGAGGGTCTCCTGACATATATCAGCAACAGAGGTCCCATCATGCAACATAGAACTATGCAAATAGAAGAAAGGAAATAGTGCAATACCAAATGGATAACTATCCATAGCAACTGAGCAAGAATAAAAGAAACCCAGAAAACTTCAAGCAAGTTGGCATCAACAGACAAATCAAGTTAGAAATTACGCCATCAGGATGTAAGTAATGAGGTTATCAGATATGAACAGATCCCATGGGCAATGTATAGCATTCATAATCACATGTATATATCCTGCATAGACTGTCAAATATGCCAAACACAAGAGTAGTGCAAACATAACAAATTGTGTTCCACAAATAAAGTGAAACACAGTAGCCTCAAGTCAGAAATGGTAAACTTTTCTCAAAGTACCTCGCACATCCAACAACCAAGTTAATATTCCCATAAATAGAATGATGATTCACATAAGGGATGGATGATGACACCAAAATGAAATGAGAAAACATGATAACAACTAATAAACATGAGTCATGATAAACAAAAGGAAACAGGCACATGCACAATTTAGTCAAAAGAATTAGAGGAATATTGCTCCTTTCTATCACCATGTTGAGTTGACAATTGAACATCAATCAAGGATCATGGGATCTTGAGAAGAACACAATCAAAGAACATGAAGGTCAGTAGCAACCACATTTCAATCATACTCAATTAATTCAACCACAGCTCACAAGCACAATAGAAGATGAAGCCCACATAATGCATAAAAAAGGTACAATCATTCAAACATGGGGCAAGAAGTGAAATGACTTGAGTTTATTTTGAATAAACATATCCAACATGATCATTAGGTTCCCAATTATAGGCCTCACTCAAGTTCATTGGCCATCAAACAATATGCAACAAGATATGCAACATCAATTGGGTACCTTCACTTCAAAAATACATCAAAAATAGAAACAAGGATCCATAATTCAAACCAAAAATATCTTAGCATCTTTGAAGTGTGTAGAAGTCAGAAAGAAAGTCTTAAGTTCATGAATGATTGAGGAGGAGATCAAATGAGGCTCAAAGTTCAAAACTAGTTGGCAAAACTACCAAACTAGACAAGTTTTTAAAATAATTTGTGGAAAAATGTCAAACCAAGTCAAATAATTCAAGAAAAATGGTTTTCAGATCCTCAATGCATTCATGAACCATAATCAAGACTTAAATTCCATTGAAAGTCCAGGGCATAAGGGTTTTGAAAAAGAAACTTGCACAATAAGCAACAAAACCCTTATTTTTGACTTTTAATCTTAAATATTGATTAAGTAAGATCAAAATTCAAACAATTCAAACCAAGATCATACAAATCACAAAGAAACCCTAAATGTCAGAATACATATTTTTTCACATTTTTTGAATTAAGGAAAAGTCAAAAATAAAATTAAATTCCAACAATTAATCAATTAATCCAAATAATCACATCTCAAAATAAAATGCTAAACAAAAGTCAGAAAACTGTCCAACCAAAAATTATATTCAAATATTAGAACTAAAAACACACATCTCTGATTTTTTTTGGAATTTTTTGAATTAAAGGAAATATTAAAATAAAAAATAAACAAACAATTAAACTATTATTTAAGGGAAAACATCCAAACTCTAGCCAAAAGTCACAAAAAGGTCAAAATAAAAAAATATTCAGATTTTATGATTAAAAACAAGCTTGCATGATTTTTTAAGGATTTTTGAATTAATGGAAATATAAAAATGAAAATTATAAAGCAAAAATTCAAAATAAGCTTCTCAAATTAGATTCATAATCAAAAATAGAATAAAAAACTAAAAAAAATTCAGAATCAAATTCTACATCATTTTATGAGTCCAAAATATTTTTTGTGGAATTTTTCAAATCAAAGAAATATTCAAATAAAAATAAACACTAAACAAATAATTAATTAAACTCATTAATTTTTAAACCAATCAAAACATTTTCAAAAATTATCAAAAAAATGCACAAGGTCAGGAATATTATTTTTAAGTTTCATGAATGTTTTCATAATTTTACATCAAGTTTTGATCAAGAAAATAAAATCAGAGAATCAATGAAAATTTAAATAACAAAAACAAGAACAAGGCCAATGAGATGATGCCACGCATCATCTTTAACCTCCATCCTAGGCAAAATACTTGCTTCCATCAGTTCCAACATGCTCACTTCAGATCCATCAAACAAGCACGACTCTCAACCAAAATCCATGAAATTAAGCTCAAATTAAAGCTGATATATCATACTACATCATTCAATTCGAATCAAACTAAGAGATTAAGCATAGATCAAGAAATGAAATCTCAAAAACTGGAAAAACACACTGCAAACATCCAAAACCAGAAACACGATTTCACCAAATCTGCTTGAATCAGAGCTCAAATATACATCAATCCTAATGATTGGCCAACTATAAACACAATGCACACCACAAAACACTTCAATTCATGCTTAAATCAAGGTTCAGATTCAGTGAGCATACCTGCAAAAGTGAAAAATAAATTCACTTGGTGCCTCTGAAATCTAACAAAAAAACCCTTTTAGATAGCTTCCTTGTGCTCCAATGAAGTTGTTTGAGTAGAGAAATGAGGACTGGATCAAGAGAATTAAGCAGCTCGATTCAAGTTGCAGAGCAAGAAAAATGAGAAAATTCTGAAGAGCTTCTTCCAATGCAGTGCGTCCTCTCTTGAAAGGAGGGATTGTGCAGTTTATATAGAGTGTTTGGAGTGAGGTTAGAGTGGTAATTCAAGCTGAGAGTCGTTGGAGGGAAAAGGTGAATTTTCTGTCAAAACAAAACAAGTGTGATGGCCATTTGTGTTTTGCTTGGTATCCAGGCCATGCTTGTAGTCGTTTTAAGCAACAAAAGGAGAGTGTGAGTGAGTGAAAAAAGCGTGATGAGGTGAGATTTCCTCTCTTGCACATGGGACTGACTTTCTTGAGTGATAAGTTTCCCATTTTGTCCAAAATGTGAAAATGAGAGAGGCACGAGGTATGCACCTGGTTTGGCCTTTTTTGGCAAGCACATGAAGTGTCCAAATCATGCCAAGCATGTGCAAGTGGACTCTAAAATGATTCAATCAAAATTGAACCAAAACATGAAAAATTCCATGGCCAATCATACACCAAAAATTAGCTGACTTCCAACTGAGGCCATTTCAAATTGGCTCGTGCATCTTCCAAATTTCTTTGAGCCAATTAAAATTCATAAGATGAGCTTCACAATGATCTTTGATTCATCAAAGATGGTGGAGAAATGAGAGAGATATGGACATTAGGATTCCTAGGCAAGTCAAGCCAACTTTCCCAAAACTGCGCGCGCGCTGGCTTGCCCATGTGCCTTCAAAAATCTGGTTTTGCCACCCAACTTCCTCAAATCACAACTTCCTCAATTTTAATCCAATTTGAGTGATTCCAAGTTCAGTGGGAAGGTCTCATGGGAGACAACAAAATGCTCTTTTTAATTTTTCAAATTGAGGTTTGAGTCACAAGAAATTTATTCCACAAAATGGCATGCCAAGTGTTTGATGAAATTACGCGCGTGGCTTGCCCAAGAGAAGTCATCTTGGCACTTAGAATTTTTTTTACTTTTTAAGTTACTTCTTGAAAAAGTTACACTCAAATTAACTATTTCTCATGATTCAAAGATGAATTTAGGTATGGGATATGAAAAGAGGATGCTTAAATTGATGGTTGACCAAAAGTCCAACTTGGTCAACTCCTGATTTTACTGACTTTGGTCAAAATGACCATTTTACCCCTTTTGATCAATTGAATCATTTCCAATCCAAATTGAACCTCAATTTTCAAATCATAAGTGCTTAATAACATGTGGTGAATCATGGAAACAAGTTTGGGTGAAAAATTCAAAGAAATCCTGATTAAATCCAAAACCCTAGTTTTGTACCATGTGCTAGGAGATAGCTGATCAAGCTTCAAAACTTTAATTCCACTGAGCATCATGAGAGACTCTTTGATCAAATTTGATTTTAAAGATGATAAGATAGTGATGCTTCATGAATTGGCTCATCTAGACCCCAATTACTTCAACTTGGACCAAACCCTAAATTTGGTTAATATCTTAGGAGACTGATGAACCATCTTCAAAAATTCAAATCTTCTGGGCATCCTGGCCAAATTCTTGTACTAAGACTTTCCAAATACCAAAGAGATGTTGTAGCTTCCAAATCAAGACTTGTACCTTGATAAAACAAAACCCTAATTTGACTAAGCAACTTGTTAATGAAATCAACCTTCAAAGCTTGAGGAAGACTGGATAACCAAAGTACTTTGATCCCATCATAATGCATGAATGCAATGCAATATGATATTCATGATGAAACATAAGCCTAAATCAAGAGGGTAAATTTTGGGGTGCAACAGTTTCCCTTATTCAAATATCTTCAACATGATAAGTGAGAAAAGTGACAACTTTCGAGCGTTCAGAGTTGAAGATGATTGAATACAAAAGAACCCGAAAATTTACACTCTTGAAGAAGAAAGTAAAAGAAGCAGAAAACTCCCAAGACATGCGTCAGAATGAAGCTGTAACGCAGATTGAAACAGAACAAAAACAAAGAAGAGTAGACGCGACTAAACTTCCGGACAGATGTGCCAGGGCAAAACTGGGTTTCAAAAAGGGTGAGACAAAACTCAAACCACAGAGTATAGGCGAAACTAAGCTCTGGAAAAGAAAACGTACGCGGGTGAGGAGGCGAAACTCTGAGCTCGACCCAAAGCAAAAGTGGCTAGAGTGCGTGATTCTAGGAGTACTTGATAATCTCAATTAAGATAGACAGTATGAAGGAACTGAAAGAATCTCAGAAATGAGGAACAAAAGCGAGACGAAACTCGACTCAAAAACCAGTTAGACGAAACTAAACTAGATGAGTACCAGGACAAAACTGGATTTCACGCATGGGTAACGAGGCGAAACTCGACCCATAGCAAAGTGATGAGAGTGCATGTTTCTCAGAGCACCTGCTGGTCTCAGATTAATGGATAGACAGTGACGAAAATTGATAGAAGAATCCAAGAAACAAAAGAGACTGATTTCAGACCAGGGACGCAGTACAAACACTGCACTCGGTAAACAAACACTGTTAAAGGGTCCAAGGTATGAAAGCAAAGACGAGACGAAACTCGACTCAATAACTAGTTAGGCGAAACTAAACTAGATGAGCACCAGGATGAAACTGGATTTCATGCACAGGGTGAGGAGACGAAACTCTGAGCTCAACCCAAAGCAAGGAGATCAGGGCGTACACCTAAAAACCTACTGAAAGCAAATATCAGGACGAAACTGGTATTCGAAAGGTGCATCAATAGACATTGGAATGAACCGGAGGGGGTAGTGAAGACTAAACCCGAGAAGACCGCGCCAGGGCGAAACTGAACTGCAGTCAAGAGTAGACACTCAAACAAATAAATGATTGACGTTAAAAAGAAATTGGTATGGGGAGGAAACTGAGATAATGAGGACGAAGACCTCACGGGGGATTTAATCCAAAGTATTAGCAAATTCATTGGGGACAATAGAAATAAAAATAGCTTATGTTCCGATGCATGTTTGAATTCTTTTTATATAGCGTAATGCTCCATATAATGGAAATGCTACGCGTTTTGGTAGATGCATTACAATGATGCATGTTTAAAAGTTTCACTGGGGAAATGGCCAATTGAGAAGCCAAAAACCAAGAAGTCAGAATCTGCCATGACTTGCAAAAATAAATTGCAAAATCCAAAGGGGAGGAGAAAATACGGGAACCGCTAGAGAGGGAAACTCGAAGAGATGAAGCTTCACGGGGAATAAGAACCAAGCAACCAATAGAAACGGGCCACAAACATTGAGAGGAGCTGCAAAAATAAATTGCAAACTTCTAGAGAAGATTAGATCGACACTGAAGCTTCTGGAGAAGATTAGTCATTGAGGGAGAAGATCAGTGCAAGACTGTAATCTCTAGAAAAGACAGCGCGCAGCCGTGTTAGGGATGATACCAAGACAATAAACCCGACGTGAAAGGTGAAAACCTTTACTGGGGGAACAAAGCTCTGCTGAGGAAACAGGACTTCACCGGGGATACAAAACTCTGTTGAAGATTTTTGTTGGAGAGATATTTCTCTTGGAATGCAACCATTGGATGGATCATGCAGATAGTCACGCATTATCGACCTTACTGGGGATAAGGAAAGATCTTAACATAAGGATGACCCAGTCAGCAGACCGGATGGGAAATGAGAGGCCATGACGAGGGATCTCTGTTGGCAACTCCGTTGGGGATATGCGACATATCCAAACTTGAAGTCTCAGAATGAAGTCTTTGAAAGAAAATTCCTGGGGCAACAAAACTTAGCTGCGAAAACAAAAATTCACTAGGGATAGGTAAAGTCCTATTCATACATGGGCTCTGTCTAACAGAAGAAAGCCAAATATTCCCTTTCTGACAATCATTAAGCTCTTTACAGGTGTTTAATGTGTAAACTCTTTTTTTTATGTCAAACAAATGTTTTGCATGCAGAAAGATGTTTATTTTGGGAATGGCATACCTGATGCAATGATTATTTAAGCCTTAAAGTTGAAAACCTTAACAAAGTGTCGCATCTCTGTTGTGAATGAATCACTGGCTAGAGCGCAAAAAAAATTTCTTTTTTTTTTTCAAAAAAAAAACGAGTCAAGATGCGGGTGATAAGACACCAACATGGATATGCAACACATATTTGGGAGTTTAAGGAACGTTATCCTGTTGTAGTATGCTTTCGAGTTAAACCCTTATTTCAGTTAGGACTTTTAAAGGTTGTAATATGGCCTGGTTCGAGGTTTTTTTAGAAAAAAGTTTTTCAATGCTCAAGTTATTTGGTGCCCACCCCCTTCGTGATATTCTCCTGTCCTAAGTTCAGCTGATTTATCACAAGCATTCATCTTTCAAAAGGATTTGTAATGATTTGAGTGATCACGACAAATTCTCCAACATGATTGTCACTTTTGCTGCTTTTGTTTTTGATATTATTGTTCCTCTTCTTTTGATGAAAATTTCATTGAATAATCCTTTTTTTTGGCCTTTTAGGCTCTCTTTTCCCTAACTTTTGCCTGGACAAAATCTTTTGAATTTCAAATTCGGGAGTCCAACGGGATGCCCTAACTTTTGCCTAAGCGACTTGTTTTCAAGTTTCGACTTAGCGGGGCTTTTTGTTTCTTTCTTATTCATACTTTCCACTTCGAACAAGTCAATGTGACTTTAGGTCTTTGAACTTTTTCTTTCTTTCTCTCCTTTTTTGATGAAAACAAATGCCTCATTCCTTGGTCGGCGAGGGATAGCCATTATTGTATGGATTCGATATCGACCTCAGGACTTTGTGAGGAAATGAACATCGTGGTTTAGACATTTTTCCTGATCTCATGATGTGAAAGATAAAATGTGGTGATCCTCAGATGGGACATTTCTTCTGAAATTTGAATGCTTGGTCAAATTAACTGAACATCTACCCTGCCCCTGGTAAAAAAAAGGTTTTTTTTGGAAAAGAAACTCCTACTTCGAAGGCTCAGAGGGGTTAACGAGGGTCTAACTTCCTTATATCTCTGGTGTTTGGGGATTGAAACAATGCCTGTACATCGTCAACGGGGTTCTACTCAAAATCATACCATTACAGTCATCATTTTTTGGCTAAACTCCTTCCCCCAAACTCTTGGCTAAGCAAAAGAATTGGCACAGTTGGTATCAAAATGCCCAAAAAGTCGATTAAAAAGTGATACTGGATGGATTAAGTAAAATGAAACAATTTTTTTTTCAAGGCAAAAATATTCAACGCATCAAGACTGACATTCGGCTATAAACAAAATCCTATATGCAGACAATGCTAAAACAATCAATCAAGATAACACATGAAAGTGCGGCAAAGAAACGTAATAAAAGCCATTATGGGGAAGAAATATCTCCAATTAGGTTCGCCGATCTTGCCGACCTACCGTAATCTTGATATTACCCTGACCCAAGACTTTTACCAACAGCATGGAGCTGTGAGACAAATTGGCAAGGCATCCACCGGTAAAGTGAAGGAGAAATCCATCAAACATAGAACCAAACATGCCCTTTGCACAGGTAGTAGCTGTGTTTGTTATCCGTATTTCAAGCGATCAACCAACCATAACTTGTATTACCATTTCCGTGTAAGGCCCACGAAATTTATATGCTCATGCTTATCAAAAATATTGGACGTTTTTGCAAACAAAATAGTAAAAAGGGGAGAAAAGAAAAGTATGCATGTACTTGAAAGAAGATATTCTATTGATTTTAAGAAATCATCCTGTGAAAAAGGAGTTTACATTTGGAAGCAAGTAATTACAAAATCAAAACAAACAAGTGTTTACAAATGGCAATGTAAATGTGAATATCTATCAAGTCCCGACTCTGCTATGACTCTTATGACTCTCACACTTTCATCTTTCTGCTTTCAGATAGATCATTCTTGGATTAGCTTCGAGCTTATGCCAGGTGACAGAACGAAGGAAAGAGACAAAGGATCCCATACCGAGCATAGTCATTTGCTTTAAGTCCCTAACTTTTTCCTGAATCGCCCTTTCGGGTTTTCGATTCACCAGGACACCCTCTTTTTGCCTAAACCTCCCTTTCGGGTTTTCAGTTTAGCGGGTTCTTTTTATTTTTTATGCAAAGTATTTTTTAACTACGTCAGCATTCACAGGGAGAGGGAAGTAATCTCCATCCATAGTCGTGAGCATCATCGCTCCTCCATAGAAAAATTTTCTGACCACGAAAGGACCTTCATAAGTCGGAACCCACTTGCCCTTGGGATCTCCCTGGGGGAGAATTATCCTTTTTAGCACAAGGTCACCTGGCTTGTAACACTGAGGCCGTACCCTCTTATCAAAAGCTTTCCTCATCCTTTGCTGATATACTTGACCATGACACACAGCCGTCAACCTTTTTTCGTCAATAAGCTCCAACTGATCCAGCCGATTTTGTAACCATTCACTTTCATCCAGCTCAACATCCCTCATGATCCTAAGAGAAGGAATCTCGACTTCTACTGGCAATACTGCTTCCATGCCGTAAACTAATGAAAATGGGGTTGCCCCAGTCGAAGTACGCACAGTGGTGCGATAACCATGCAAAGTGAATGGCAGCATCTCATGCCAATCTTTATAGCTTACCACCATCTTCTGCATAATTTTCTTAATATTCTTATTGGCCGCTTCGACAGCACCATTCATCTTTGGTCGGTATGGGGAAGAGTTATGATGCTTGATTTTAAAGGAATCACAAAGCTCCTTCATCATCTTGTTGTTCAAATTAGACCCATTATCGGTAATGATCTTCTCAGGCACTCTGTAGCGACAGATAATATTGTGCTTAATGAACCGAGTTACCACCGGCTTGGTGACATTGGCATAGGATGCAGCTTCGACCCATTTTGTAAAATAATCGACGACAACTAGAATGAAACGGTGCCCGTTGGACGCAGTCGGTTCGATTTTGCCGATCATATCAATTCCCCACATCGCAAACGGCCAAGGGGAAGTCAAGACATTCAAAGGTACTGGCAGCACATGCACTTTATCAGCATAGACTTGACATTTGTGGCAAACACGTGCATGATTGTAACAGTCAGTCTCCATGGTGGACCAATAATAACCTGCTCGCAAGATCTTTTTAGCCATGGTATGCCCGTTGGAATGGGTCCCAAAATCACCTTCATGTATCTCCTCAATGATTCTAGCTGCTTCTTTCTTGTCAACACATCTGAGCAGTAAATCGTCATGATGCCTTCTATACAACACACCACCACTGAGGAAGAACTTGGATGAAAATCTTCTCAAGAACTTCATATCTGTGACGGATGCCTCTTCAGGGTACTCTTGTGTTTCAAGATATCGTTTAACATCATAAAACCAAGGATTACCATCTGATTCCAAACTAGCCTCAAAACAGAAAGCTGGCTCAATCAAACTTCTGATAGTAATGGAAGGTGCCTCATTAGCCCACTTAACTTTGAACATGGAGGACAAAGTTGCCAGTGCATCAGCTAGATTGTTTACTTCTCTGGGAATATGCTCAAACGTGATCTCTTCGAAGTACAGAATCAGCTTCATAACATACTCACGATAGGGAATTAGGTTCTAATGGTGAGTCTCCCAATCTCCATTAATCTGGCTTATAAGAAGATTAGAATCCCCGTAAACTTTCAGAAATTTGATGCGCAAGTCGATCGCCGCTTCAATGCCATAAATGCAAGCCTCATATTCGCCCATGTTGTTAGTGCAATCAAAACAAATACAAGCCGTGAAAGGAATGTGGTATCCCTCAGGGGAAGTGATAACAGCTCCGACACCATTGCCCATGGCATTGGAGGCACCATCAAAAAACAAGCGTCCAACGTGATCCCGGCTCGGGTCCTTCGTTTGGGTCTGGCATATTACAATCCCAAATATACACAATTTCCTCATCTGGAAAATCAAACTTCATCGGTTCATAATCGTCCATGGGCTGATGAGCAAGATAGTCGTCCAGTACACTACCCTTAATTGCCTTTTGAGTAGTGTATTGGATATCATATTCGGTGAGTATCATCTGCTAACGGGCTACCCTGCCGATAAGAGCTGGCTTCTCAAAAATGTACTTGATTGGATCCATTTTGGATATCAAGTAGGTGGTGTGAGTTAACATGTACTACCTCAAACGTTTGGCGGCCCAGGCAAGTGCACAACAAGTCTTTTCCATCAATGAGTACCTCGACTCGTATTCTGTAAACTTCTTACTCAAGTAGTAAATAGCCTGCTCTTTCTTCCCTATCTCGTCGTGCTGACCGAGGACATAACCCATTGAGCTCTCCAACACGGTTAGATACATGATTAGTGGCCTTCCTTCCACTGGTGGCATGAGTATCGGAGCTCTCCAACACGGTTAGATACATGATTAGTGGCCTTCCAATTCCAAGAACTGTTCTTAAGCTTGGCTAAAGGGAAAGAGGACTTGAAAGCTCTCATTCTGAAAGAAAAAGAGAAAGAGAAGAAGAAGAAGAAGAAGAAGAAGAAGAAGAAGGTTGTTCTTTTAAGTATGGGTATAAGGTTTGGGGATAGGTTGAAAGAGCAAGTTGATCTGTCCTTTTCATCCAAGGAAGGGGAGGACCAAGAAGAAGAAAAGGGCCCTAGTCCTGCAGTTTCTGATAATGATACAAATTATGATGAGGAACAGTATCCTCCTGCTGAGGATAGGTACAGACAACTTGAAGACCGTATGAGCGCTATGGAGATTCAGAGGATCCCTGGTTTGGATTTTGAAGATTTGGGACTGGCATCTGGGGTGGTGATCCCTCATAAGTTCAAAGCTCCGGTTTTCTCCAAATACGATGGAGTATCCTGTCCAAAACTCCATCTCCGCTTGTACGTCAGAAAAATCCAACCTTACATTGCTGATAGAAATTTGTGGGTACATTTCTTTCAAGATAGTCTGTCAGGGACTCAGCTTGAATGGTTTTATCAATTGGAAGGAGCTAATGTCTGAAACTGGGAGGACCTTGTTGCTGCTTTCTACAGGAAGTACCAGTATAACACTGACCTTGCTCCCACTCGTACTCACCTTCAGGGTATGTCTATGGGTGCGAGTGAAGGTTTTAAGGACTATGCTCAGAAATGGAGAGATTTGGATGGAAGGGTTCAACCCCCTTTGTCTGACAGGGAGTTGGTTGACATGTTTCTAGGGACGTTGTCTGGTCTATTTTTCAATCATCTGATTGGCAGTTCGTCATCTGAGTTTACTGAATTGATTTTGACTGGGGAGAGAGTAGAAGCTGGTATCCGAAGTGGTAAGATACAGAAGGATACTTCATCAAGTGCAGTAAAGAAGCCTTTCACTGGTAAGAAAGAAGCTAGTGCAGTTTATGGCTCGAGGAGCCAAAGCAGACCTGAACACCATCAAGCAGTGAATGCGGTAGTAATATCAAGACCCACCGTTGCCACACAATGCAACAATCAACAAAGAATAGAGAGACCGCAAAGGCAGTTCACTCAGCTCAATATGACCGTGGCTCAAATTCTGCCACAATTATTGAAGACCAACCTGGTAACTCTGAGGGAAGCCCCGAAGAATCCCAACACCATATCTCCGCTATATAACCCAAATGCATGTTGCACCTATCACTCCGATGGCCCAGGTCATGATACAAACAATTATTGGGCCTTGAAGAATTAGGTGCAAGACTTGATTGAAGCTAAAGAGATTGAGTTTGACGCTCCGGAGAAGCCCAATGTCATAACTTCTCCCATGCCCAAACATGATCAGGAAGTTAATGCAATTGAAGATGGTGAAGAAGATTCGGATATTGACAGCTGGATCTACCATACAACCAATGGTGGTTTGAACAACTGGACGATGAAAGACTTCATACCCGTTTCTTTTATTACACAGTAATTGACTTTTGTTTTGAGATTTGTAACAGACAGTTTGAAACTTTACGGCTTGGTGCCTTGCCCGAGGCACCTTGGCTTTGTTTGTGAAGGCTTCTTATTTATTATTTTCATATATCATCAATAAAGCATTGGAAGTTTTCTTGCATTACAAATTTTGCGCTCCTTGTTTTTCCTTTCTATCTCGCACTTTATCAAAACAACTATTGTCTTACACACACTCACGTATCATAATGCATATCCACATCCACTCTAGATCCCACTGATAACAACTCTGCTATTGCCAGTTATGACTTTGAAAATACGATTAACCAAGCCGAGGATGAAGGTGAGGATGATTGTGAGGTTCCTGGGGAACTTGCTAGGCTGTTACTACAGGAAGAAAGGGCCATACAGCCTCATGAAGAGCCAGTAGAATCAGTGAATTTGGGTACAGAGGAAGACAGGAAAGAGGTCAAGATAGGTGCAAATCTGGAACCTAGTGTCAAGCAACGGTTGATACAGATGCTATGCGACTATTTTGACATCTTCGCTTGGTCTTATGAAGATATGTCTGGTTTAGACACTGATATTGTGGTTCACCTCCTGCCAACTAAAGAAGACTGTCCTCCGGTAAAGCAGAAAGTCCGTCGTATGCGCCCTGAGAAGTCTGAGAAAATCAAGGTTGAAGTCATGAAACAATTTGATGTCGGATTTCTAGCTGTTACTTCTTACCCACAGTGGGTTGCCAACGTGTTTCCGGTACCTAAGAAGGATGGTAAGGCACAGATGTGTGTGGACTATAAAGATCTGAATAGGGCGAGCCCAAAAGATGATTTCCCACTTCCTCGCATCGATGTTCTAGTCGACAACACCGCACAACATAAGGTCTTCTCCTTTATGGATGGTTTTTCTGGTTACAATCAGATTAAGATGGCTCCCGAGGACATGGAGAAGAAAACCTTCATTACGCAGTGGGGCACCTTCTGTTACAAGGTAATGCCTTTCGGGTTGAAGAATGCTGGGGCAACTTATCAGCGCGCCAAGGTCGCTTTGTTCCATGACATGATTCACCATGGGATTGAGGTTTACGTTGATGACATGATTGCAAGGTCCCAGACTGAAAAAGAACACCTTGACCATCTCCAGAAACTATTCGACAGGTTGAAGATGTACAAGCTGAGGTTAAACCCGAACAAGTGCACCTTCGGGGTACGGCCTGGTAAGCTGCTGGGTTTCGTCGTTAATGATAAAGGTTTTCAAGTGGATCCCGCAAAGGTGAAGGCTATACAGGAAATGTCGGCTCCCCAAACAGAAAAGGAAGTTAGAGGTTTTTTTGGACGACTGAATTACATTTCCTGATTCATTTCACATTTGACTTCTACTTGTGAGTCAATCTTCAAGCTCCTGAAGAAAGATCAAGTGGTAAAATGGAATGATGAATTCCAGACCGCTTTCGAAAGGATAAAATAATATCTTCAAAGACCACCTATTCTGATGCCTCCAGTTGAAGGAAGACCTTTGATCTTATACTTGACAGTGCTGGATAATTCAATGGGGTGTGTGCTGGGGCAGCATGACGAGTCTGGCCGAAAAGAGCACGCTATTTACTACCTTAGCAAAAAGTTCACCGACTGTGAGACCCGATACTCACTGCTCGAGAAAACTTGTTGTGCTTTGGCATGGGCTACTCGCCGGTTGAGACAGTATATGCTGACTCACACTACCCTATTGATATCAAAGATGGACCCAATCAAGTATCTCTTTGAAAAGCCTGCCTTTTCTGGAAGAATAGCAAGATGGCAGATGATCTTAACTGAGTATGATATCCAATACACAACCCAAAAAGCAATCAAGGGGAGTGTGTTGGCGGATCATTTGGCGCATCAGGCTGTGGATGATTACCAATCCATGAATTTCAAATTCTTGGATGAGAACATCATGTTGGTGACCGACTGTGAAGAACCTGGACCGGATGAAGGACCTGATGAGGGATCCCGATGGTCCATGTATTTTGATGGAGCCTCAAACGCATTGGGTAATGGCATTGGCGCTTTGATCATATCTCCTAAAGGCTGTCATACTCTGTTTACCGCCCGATTATGTTTTAACTGCACCAACAATATGGCGGAGTATGAGGCATGCATCCTGGGTGTTCGAGCTGCTATTGACTTGAGGATTAAGTTCTTGAGTGTATTCGGAGATTCCACTCTAGTGATGAGTCAGATCAAAGGCGAGTGAGATACGAAGCACCCAAATCTTATTCCTTACAAAGAGTATGTATTGACGTTGCTTCCACACTTTGAGGAGATAACCTTTGAACACTTCCCAAGAGAAGAGAATTAGTTAGCGGACGCGCTAGCTACCATGTCTTTTGTGTTCAAGGTCAGGTGGGACAATGAAGCTCCCCAGATTACCATTGAGAGGTTGGACGAACCCGTACATTACTGTGACATTGAGACTGAAGAGGTAGCAGATAAACCCTGGTTTCACGAGGTAAAGAGGTATCTTGAGGCTCAGGAATACCCCAAGGGTGCGTCTGTTAATGATAAGAAGTTCTTGAGAAGGTTCGCAGCCAAATTCTTCATCAGCAATGGGATTCTTTATAAGCGTAACCATGACTCAACCTTACTGTGATGTATGGACAAGAGCGAGGCAGAAAGGATCATGGCAGAGTTACATGAAGGTACTTTCGGGACTCATTCCAGTGGACATACCATGGCAAAGAAAATCCTACGGGCAGGATATTATTGGTCTACTATGGAAGCCGATTGTTATCAGCATTATCGGACCTGTCATAAGTGCCAAGTCTATGCTGATAAGGTACATGTACCTCCGGTTCCTCTGAATATTTTTACAGCACCTTGGCCCTTTGCAATGTGGGGCATCAATATGATTGGCGAGATCAGACCTACTGCGTCTAACGGGCATCATTTCATCCTGGTAGCTATTGATTATTTCACGAAGTGGGTTGAGGCAGCTTCCTTTGCTACAATAACCAAGAACATTGTGGCACGGTTTATCCGACACAATCTGATCTGTCGATACGGTGTGCCGGAGAGAATCATTACAGACAATGGTACAAATCTCAACAATATAATGATCACCGAGCTCTGCAAACAGTTCAAGATACAACATCATAACTATTCTCCCTACCGGCCGAAGATGAATGGGGATGTTGAAGCAGCAAATAAGAACATCAAGAAGATTGTGCAGAAGATGACAGTGACCTACAAAGACTGGAATGAGATGTTACCATTCTCTCTTCATGGGTACCGTACCTCAGCACGAACGTCGACAGGGGCAACACCCTATTCCTTGGTGTATGGCATGGAGGCAGTTTTTCCCATTAAGGTCTAGATACCCTCTCTCTGGATTATGAAGGATGCAGGTTTGAGAGAGGACGATTGGATCCAGACCCGGCTTGATCAGCTGAATTTAATCGATGAAAATAGACTTACTGCTATTTTTCACGGTCAAACGTATCAAAAGTAAATGATCAATGCATTTAACAAGAAAGTTAGACGACAATAATATCAAGTCGGGGATCTAGTGATCAAACGCATCATATTACCGTAAGGTGATCCCAGGGGCAAATGGACCCCTACGTACGAAGGGCCATTTATGGTTAAGAACATTTTCTCAAGAGGAGCTATGATTCTAACAACCATGGATGGTAACGACCTTCCTCACCCCGTCAATGTCGAGATAATGAAAAAATACTACGCATAATCAAAGACCCGCTAGGTCGACTGGCCTAGGCAAAAATAAGGGCTTTCTAGCGAACCAAAAGGGTTCGGGCAAAAGTAAGGGATGAAAATGAAAAAATCTGTACACCCGACAAGTCGAAAACCTGAAAAGGCGGCTTGGTCAAAAAAGGGTATCCCGGTGGATTAAAAACCTGAAAGGGCGGTCCAGGCAAAAATTAGGGATCAAAGCGTAACACTATGTCTCATTGGATCATCTTGCAACCAGACTTCGGTATCGACCATCAAGCTCGGACGGCGCCAATCAATCAAATCTACCTTCAACCAAGTAGAAAAGTGATGAGACACTCGAAGATATAAAGGAAATAGCAGAGTTGGAACCCAGTGGGATTGTTCACATGGCTGTTTTTCTTTTTTTTCACAAATTGTATAAATTCTATCTCTCGGCGGTGTTCTCTTACTAGGACGTCAACCTCTTGTACAAAACGCCTGTTACAGGCTAACCTCAAAAATCAATACAAATCATTTTCACAAAGAAATTTCAAAAATTGTTTTTCTTTTTCTGTTTTGTTTTGCAAGAACGTCCAATGATTCATTTTTGATATATGCATTTGACAATAATTGCTGCTCATAAATATTTACATGCGAAACAAAAGACGATTACCGGTGATTTCAGGAACAGGGGAAAACAGAAGTGCCCAAACCTGACAGTTACTCTACCCACCAGGTACAGGGATAGACCCAGCTGGAGAATATGACTAAAGGTACATACACTCCCCGCAGAGTAAGAAATACCCAAAAACAGTGGTGTTAATTCTCCCCAAGCAGAGTTCATCTATCACCAATAATGGAAGACTATCTCTAGTGAAGTTTATTTCTTCCACAAGAAGAAGCTCAAATACCCAGTCGGGTTCATCATCTCCAGCAACGGTAATTCATCCCCAGCCGAGGTTATTTCTCCAAATCAGCAGATCTTCTGGCAGAGTATCTCTCTTCCCCGCAGAGTCATTTTCTCGCCAGTTTATTCTCCAGCCGAGTTATTCTCCCGCCAATTTATTCTCAATTCATCTTCGGTCGTTACCCCCAGCGAGAACGAAGAACTCAACTCCTCGTATTCACCAGCAGCAGTCCGGGATTGAGTTTCCCCAGCTAGAAAACATCATAAAAACATTGCATATCCATATATCATGGCATGCGCATACGCATCATACAGTACAATCTCGTTTATTTTGAGAACATCATTGCTCAATACATTTCATACATCATGACATTACATACGACTAACTCTTTACCTTTCATGGAAAGGTACAATCAAATTCTCACATGTTTTCTCTGTTTCAGTCAAATCGATGCTAAGATTTCTACTCCAGTTCAAGCTATGAAGCCCGGATCCGACCGAATAATATCTTGATTCCTCCTTCATACTGTGAAGCCCGGAGAACGACCAGATAACATTACCAAATGCCGCGAAGCCTGGAATCGACCAGATAATGGTTTATCTTAAATTTAAGCTATGAAGCCCGGAATCGATCGAAAAATAGTTGAATCCCCAACAAGTTATTGTGAAGCCTGGAGAACGACCAGATAGCAATACAAGTTACTATGAAGCCTTGAGATCGACCAAATAGCAGTACAAAGACACCATGAAGCCTGGAATCGACTAGATAGTGGTATATCATAAACACAAGCGGTGAAGCCCAGAAATCGACCGGAAAACAGCTTAACAAAGTATTGTGAAGCCTGGAAATCGACCAGATAGCAGTACAAGACACCATGAAGCTTGGATTCGACCAGATAATGGTATAAGGTATTGTGAAGCCTGGAAATCGACCAGATAGCAGTACAAGACACCATGAAGCCTGGACCCGACCAGATAATGGTATAAGACATTGTGAAGCCTGAATTACGACCAGATAGCGGTAAAAGACACTGAAGCCTGGGACAATGACCAGATAACAGTAAGGGACACTTCGAAGCTTAGATTTCGACCAAATAGCAGTTTACCCGGCCAATTACTATGAAGCCCAGAAATCGACTGGATATTAGTAGGCCTTAAAATCAAATGGAAGCCCAGATGCGACTGGATAACCACTTGATTTCTTCTGAAGTCTGGAACACGACCCGATAAGAAGTAAGAAGTTGCGAAGCCTGGATTAAGACCAGATAGCGGCAAAAGACTGAAGCCTGGGAATCGACCAGATAACAGTATTAGACACTACGAAGCTTGGGTTTCGACCAAATAGCAGTTTACCTAGACAATTACTAAGAAGCTCAGAATCGACCGAATATTAGTGTGCCCTAAATTCAAGTTGAAGCCCGGATGCGACCGGATAACAACTTAATTCCTTCTGAAGCCTGGATTACGACCAGATAAGAATTGAGAAATTGTGAAGCCTGGAGAACTACCGGATAGCAAGTTTAATCTCATCTCCCCAGTAAGTCACTGTAAAGCCTGGAGCACGACCAAATAGCAGTCGACCTCATCACTATAAACCCTGGATCACGACCAGATAGTAGTTCATTTTCACCTCTTCAACCAAGAGATGATTCCCCAGTAGAATAACGGACGACTGAAGCTCCTAAAATTCTATTTCTCTCGAAACAAAGAATAACATTCCCCAGCGTAGTCTTCCTCAACAACAGGTATACAAGCTCTCACAAAGGAATCTCTTATGCGATCGACACTTCTTCTGATGGCATCTATAAGTCCATCCTTCGTCATCAACTTCCAAATGGTATCTATAAGCCCATTCCCGAATTAGCAAGACAAGTACCACTTCACACGAGTGCAAATTTCTGGGCACTCTAGTGTTCAATCATTTTCAACCTTCGGATCACGAAAGGCAGACAAACGAATCTACATCCTCAGGTTTAAGAAGATTGAACAGGGGCAACTGTTGTACCCCAAAATTTACCCTCCCATATTTCTCAATACATTTCAAACGAGGTCCTTAAATTGCTCAAAGAAGTCCAAGAGTTGACCAGACAAACTCTCTCCTAAGGCAGTCTACCTCAAATTAGGGTTTCAGTTTGCATCAAGATGTTTGAATCAAAATGGTCTGAAATGCTCACTATTGTCCTAATATGTTCTCAAGATCATCCATGTCAAGTTTCAAGCCTTGCAGAGAAAATTTGCTCAGTCAATTGCTCAAAGGCCTGAAAATCGACTGTCCTAGGGCAAAGGTCATATGTGGCCCACATACAGTCAAACTCCAAGATTTTTGGTCAACATACTCATTGTGAAGTATTATTCATCATTTGATCAAGGGTTGATCATGATTCCTCAAGGATTGCTCACAATTCATCAAAACCCAAAAGTTACTAAATTAGGGTTTTTGAGGAAAAGTCAACTCAACTTTGACCAAGCATAACTTTCTCATACTTTATCAAAAATTACCCATCCAAGGCTCATTTTGAATAGGATGTAATTACATACAATTCATCTTCATCTCCCAAGTTCAAAATATGCACTCACAAGAAGATATGAATTTGGACATTATAGGTCATTTTGAAAAGTCAACAAAAACACATTTTTTGTCAAAGCTTCATACATGAACATGGAAGACTCAATTGAGATGAGACCAAAAGGGTTGCTTATAGGAAATCTTAAGCTTTCTAAAAATTCAAAGAACACATCTCTAGGGTCAAAATTGAGAGAGTTATACATTGACAAAGTTGACCTTTTTTGCAAAATTGCCAAAATACAAATGTGGCCAAGATTGCAACTTTTGTTAAATGGGCCCAACTTTTTGTGCTTGAATTGAGTTTGTAACATGGTCCACGACCCATGAGCCCTGCCACTTGTCATTCTTTTATTTTTATAATTTATCTTGATTTTATTTCATTGAAATCAAATAAAATCAATAATAAATAATGAAAATATCAAAAATCATTTAAACCTTGAGATTTTGTGCATATTTCAGGTCCATGAATAGCTAGCAATGAGATCAAATTGTGCAAGGCTTGTTTGGACAGAAAAAGATTGGAATTTTCTTGTTTTGGAAAGATTTGATGCAAGAGTGAATCAATGATCAAATCTTCATAAAAGGCCAAGATTTGATGCAAGTTTTCACCCTAATTGATTCTATGATATATATTGAACATATCCAAAGCAAAAGCATGAGGGTTGGAGGCGTGAGAGAGCATAACCAGATTAAAAAAAAGTCATTAAAAAGTGTGAAATCATTCTTGCAGTTAGAAGAAAATTCAGGCCATTCCAAGATCACCATTCATATCCTGGACCTTCTCCGAAGCAGATACGATCGTTTGCAAGCATCCATACGGCCAGAAACTCAAACTACAGACCCACAGTTTGCCCTTCAAACTCAAAATCCATTCTTGCACTTTATGCAGCATTAGCACGTTTCAATGACATATATGTGTTTGTTAATGTATTTGCAATATTCTGGTTATACTCAATTGAGTTTTTGATGCACATACTGAGATCCACCATTGCTAGGTTTTCCTTGCTCATTTTAGGGTTTTTTCATGCAGGTAAAATTGGCCCAAAAGAGGGGTATCATGGTGTTCACAAGGCCAAGACAAACTGACCTGTACCATTAGTTTTCATTTATCATGCTTGTATGAGATTATGGAAATACGCAGGGGCTATACCTACAGAGAACGTCTGTGGATAAAAGTCGTTTTACCTAAGACGACAGACGTTGGAGAAGATGATGAGGTGTTTAGTCACTATTGGTCCATTCAAACTGGCGCGCTTTTTTTTTCTGTTTTCATCCACTAACTCACATTAACATATATTATTAATTGTTGTTATTTTATGAACAAAGAAGCAGCGCGACACAGATGGCAACAAGGTGGTGGTTTGAGGCATAAGGACCTGGGTTCGATCCCAGGTCCCAGTAAACCTTTATTTGTTTATTTTTCTTTTCAGATCCAGCGTGCCTCTTATCCAAGTGTCTTCCATACACCCTCATCTCCAGCCAATGGATCCATCACGCAGCCAAATATGCATTCCAGCAAGCAAGGACCATGGTGCACCTTCCAGTCAACGCCATACATAATCCAGCGCGTTGACAGGACTCAACAAATCTGGGCCTAAAATAATTTGCAATCAACACCCCCCATTTGCTTCAGCACAGATCCATTCTCACCTTTTTTATTATTATCTTTATTTATATTTTTTTAGTTTATTTATTTATTTTATTTTCTAAAATAATTTTTTTTAAAATCATAAAAATAAAAAATCAGAAAATTAGAATTAGTTTTTTTTTATCAAAGTTAATTTAATAATTAGTTTAATTTAATTTTAGGGTAATTTTAACCTTTTGTAAATAATTTAAAACAAATTAGAAATTAGGGTTTGTTGGATTTAATTTTACTTTCTTTTTTAAATAACCAAAATGCAAAAATAGGTCAAATAAATTATTTTTCTTAATTTAAATTAATTAGTAATTAGGTTTGTACTTATTTAATTAAAACCTTATTTTCTCAAAATAATCAAAAACAACAAAAATGATTTTTCTTTTAATTAGGTTTAGACGGGGTCAAAACCCAAATGTTTTCTCGTTCTCGATTCATCGCGCACATTTATTATTTTTCCAAATATTAATGTAACTCCTCATGGTATGTAATAGTTTAATTAGGATTTTTCTTTTATATATCGTTTTATGAGTTTTTGGCTATGTAATTAATCCCCCGTCCCCGAAGCCTTGTAACAGCGTAGTTTTATTTCTCGCATTTTAATTTTCACAAATATTAACTATTAGATGTATGATAATAGGATTGCATGACAAGAATGTATGTTAATTTTAAAATGGTTAGCAAACCCTAAATGTGCAAAGATAATAACTTGAAATCAAATCACTCGCACATGTGCACTCCTAGGGTATACTCTCACTTCGGTTGCCTTCGGTAAACGATCATTAAGTATAGGGAATTTTAGTGGTTGCTCTCTTGTCTAAACAAAGATCAAATGTCTCGTTCGGAAATGTTGCCTCGGAAAGGTTGCCTCGGAAATGTTGCCTCGAATATGATCTTAAGACACTAGGGTTATTACTAAGACGTCCTAACATTGCTTTAATGATCGTACGTCCCTTTCGAATTGACCCTTACAACTCCAACGACGGTGCTACCTACTCACTAATAGTAGGATAGAGATGTCTAAAGGAAACAAGAACAGAAACATTCTTTTTTTCGAGTAGGTAGATGCTAGTAGGTACTTGCTCAAAATAAACTTTTCCACACTTACACTCTTTTCAAACAAAGTTTTCAAAAATAGTTCGTAACACTCTTGAAGACAGAAGCAAGGGTTAAAACGAAGTAAAACAGAGACTTTTCAAAACACACAAACATGGAAACAATTTTTAAAATAATGAGAAAGTACCTAAGAGCCCGTGGAAAACCACAGATAGAAAGGGTGATAATACCTTCCCTTTCTATAATCTACCCCCCGTACTCAAAATCTCGAAAAAGGAATTTTTCTGTGCTTTTTTCCTTTCCAGTTGGATAAAAGAAAAGTCGGTGGCGACTCTTGCTTACCGCGACATTTTGCAAACACAAACGCAAAACGCAAACCAGCATTTTTCTAAAACAGTATGGTTCTGCCACCGTATCACACCTCCCCTAATTCCGAGTAGAGGGACATTAGGGAATTCTCCATAACGGTCGATTATGATAACATTCTCTTTGGATCGAGAACACCAATGAATGTCTGAATGTTTGAGCGTCATCAACCTTTGTGACAACCTTGAACCTTGCTCATTCTTTAAGACTGATTTGGGAAGATGAGAAATAAACCATCTTGCCAAGAGAGGAGTGCAACACATAAGGACACCTCTTTTCCTCATTGTGCGAGTGTGAAAAGAGTGTAGGATATCCCCTAGCAATGTAGGCATCGAGTTACGTGATATGAAGATTTTGACGGTGTCCACATCTATGAGTTGGTCAGGATTTGGAAACAAAACCATCCCATAGATGAGGAGAGCCACTATCTCCTCAAAGGATTGCAAGTCTAAGGAATTCAAACAGCTTTGGGCTTTCTCAAATAGGAACTTTGCTAAGAAACCTTTGACACCACTCCTTGTTTCTCAATGGGTTGTGACATTAGATGAGTGCAAGTGTAGAGCTTGAGCAATCTCTTCTGGCTTTGGATCTCTTTCAGTACCGTTGAAAGGTAGTTGATTGAGAATGGGAATCCTCAAGAGTTAGGAGAATTCTTCCAAAGTAGGCACAAGTTGATAGTCGGGAAATGTGAAGCAATGGTGCAAAGGATCAAAGAACTGAAAGAGCACCTTTATCATATCCTCATATGTGTTGGAGGTGACCAAGTTGAGTAGACGACCGTGTCTCTCAGTGAATGGAGAGTTCTCAAGAATCCTCGAAGCTAGCTCCTTAAGCTGTGGAAGGATTCTCACAAGGTTGACTTGAATAGTTTTCCTGCGAAGTGAATCCATATCCTACAAAACAAGAACAAAGATGAATCCTAAAATCCTTGAAATGGTTAGTGGATGTATATGATGTTCATGATGTCCATGATGTTATGTTCAAGTATGCATATACAAGCAAAACAAACAAGTCCTAGGTTTAGGCTTGCATGGAGTTTTATAGGTAAGTACCCTCTTGAAGTTTAGTTGGCTTAAACTTATCCTAGTAATAGTAACCGGGTTCTAAGGAGCTCAATATCACTGGATTGTTTCCTTGGTCATTGTTTCAGCTCAAGCCTCTTTAATGGCGACCAAAATATCCCAAGAAACCAAACCTCAATGAGTGTAGTATCGAGTATCTACCAACTTCAGACTGCACCAAAGCCGGTTATCTCACTACATCCTAAAGGCCAAGTTGGTCAAGTAAAGGTTCTAAGAGTTCATTAGTGCTTTATGACATCACTCAGCAGCCCCATATTCTCTTTGATTAACTCAAAGGCTACTGGTACCCACAAATATGTCTCACTAACGAAGATATTGCTTAGACCATGTCGGTATACCCCGCACAGTTTCCATAACGTATTGCTACTTACCTATAATGTATCTCAATTCCGGGTAGAGGATTCAAACCCAAACAAAGAACCATAATGTAAAGCATACAAGTCAAACAATGTAAGCAAGTAAATGTGATATATCCCTAAGGTAACCCCATTTTTAGAATCATCCCCAGTAGAGTCTCCATTTCTGTGATGCGGTGGGAGAACTGACTTGGGTGTTTTGCGTTTTATCGCAAATGTTGCGGTTAGCAAGAGTCGCCACCAACTTTTCTTTTATCCAAAAGGAAAGGTGAAAAAGCACAGGAAAAACCTTTGAGATTGTTTCTTGAGTTCGGGGGGTAGATTATGAAAAGGGAAGGTATTAGCACCCTTTTCATCCATGGTTTTCCATGGGCTCTTAGTTACTTGCTAGATCACTTGCTTTTGTTTGAAATTGTGCTTTGTGTGGTTTTGAAAGTATTTTGTAAAAGAGGCCATTGTTTAGGAAATCTTTGTAATGATTCTCGTTCATAAGAATGTATACAAAGATGTTGATCTTTTTGAAAATGTTTTCAATGTTTGTAAGATTTTTGGAAATGTGTGTGTTTGTTTTGAAAATAGCAAGGATATTTGTTTTGAAATAGAGCAAGTAACTAAAAGTAATCTACCTACTCAAATGTCTTTCTTGTTCATTTTATTTTCCTTTGACATTGTTGTCTTACCATTGATTTGTTAGGCCACCCTATCTTTGGATGTAAACGGGACGGGCGCGGGTCATCGTATAGCCATGATTAGCAATATTGCAAAGTATCTTAACATTTTTTAGGGACTAAGATCATTTTTGTAAGGCAACTTTGAATAGCGTCATCGAGGGACTATGACCTTGTATTTGTTTGTTTTTGCTAAGATACCTTACATGCGTTACATGGCCATTTTGTATAAGGCAACCAAGTGGAGTAACCCTAGGGGTGCTTGTGTGCAAGTGTGTCATTTTCATACTTGATTTTGTCTTGAATTAGGGTTTTCTATTTGATTGGTTTTATCTTGCCATACAAACCCTAATTACTAGCATATTATGTAAAAGCGATAAATTGCGAAATTTAAAGTTACTACGCTATTAAAACACTTGTAGGAGAGGGGTATACAATTTATGAATGGGGATTTGCAAGAAAGTAAATCTATTTATCTATTACAACCTTATCGAATTTTAATAAATGTACAAAAACAAATGTAAATATAATATACAAGAAGTGAGATGAATATAATGTACAAGTATGAATGGATAAAGAATGGATTTTTGTTTTGACTTAATTAACTTAAAAGAAAAATAATTAACTAAAAAAAAATAAGAAAATTAAAATTGAGTTAGTAAAAGAAATTAGTTTAAAGAAACAAATTTCTAGATAAATAATAAGTATAAATCTAATCTAATTAGTTAATTAAATTTTGGAAAAGAAAATGAATTTTAATAAGAAAATATTTTGGTCTTTAAGTCTAAGAAAGGAAACAAATATGGATATATTTAATATGAGTAAATAATATATGTTTTTTGATATTTTTATTTATAAAAAATATATATTACAATAACATTAATAATAGTAACTAAAAAAAAGAAAAGAAAAATAAAATAAATAAAATAAGTCAGGGGGGGTTAATAATTAGAAGGAGTGTTTGGAGAAAGAAAGAAAGGAAATCTGTTTGGGCTTTCAGCCCAAACTTTTATTTCCAAAAATAAAATAAAAAACAAACTTTTAGTGGATGGGGGGGTGTAGCGAGCAGAAGGAGGTTGGGTTTAGTCATTGGGCCTAGTATGAGGGGCCTGATTGTTTTGAACAAAACAACCAGGTTAATGAGACACGGTCTCATTTGGCCAAATCATTTCTCTCTCTCATTTCTTTGATTCTCTCGCTCTCTCTCTGTGGTTCCTTCGCTGGAGAAGAAACAGAAGTCGCGCCAGAAATCTCCTCACAGCGGTGACGGCGGCGGATAGGTTCAAAACTTCATTTGTTTTACATCAATCTCTTCCTCTCTTCCTCCTAATCACTAATTTGGTATTTGATTTTGCAGAAAATGCATGATTTGGCCTAGATCTAAAAGGGGATGACCGGAACCCTAGGGGTTCCGATTTGCTTTTTCTACATGATTTGTTGAGATCTTTCCTCTCTTCTCTTTGCTAATTCTGAAGGGTTAGGCTTCTTTTGAAAATGATGATAAAAAACAAGGTTTAGGGTTTTGCATGTTTCTGTTTGCATGTTTCTCTGCGAAAGAAAACTCTTTTTTTATAAAGGGTTTGGGTTTGCGAAACTGATGATGATTTACTTAGGGTTTTGATTCTGTATGTTTGTTGGTGATGATGTTGAGGGTTTTGATTTTGTATGTTTGTTGGTGATGATGTTTAGGGTTTTGATTTTGTATGTTTGTTGGTGATGATGTTGAGGGTTTTGATTCTGTATGTTTGTATGTGATGATGTTTAGGGTTTTGATTCTGTATATTTCTTTGTAAAACTAAAAAGGAAGATGGTGTTACAAGCTTTTTGTCTATATGTTCTATTTGGTATTTAATTGGCCCTAAACTGTATGTTTTGTACAAGAAAAAATTTCAAAAAAAGCTTTGTATATTGAAAACAGTTTGAGAAATTACCTTTTTGCTGTGTTTTGATACCCTGTGGCTTTGTTGACAGTAAACTTTGAGGGATGAGAACAATGGCTGGACTTTTTCTTTCTGTGTATTCTCCTTGTTAGCCAAAAACCTCCCCGTGCACAGTATTGTTGCCTTGTCTTTCATATTGGTTGATTTTGTGATAGATAAAATACTACTGGCTTTTTTGCTTGTACTGCTTTTTTTGATAAATAAATTTGCCAGTCGACTTTGCTTGTTGGCTGTGCTATTCATTTATGGTGGATGCTGACTTTTGCTGGTTGTATTGTGATGGCTTTTTACCTGCTATGTTTTAACAACTCAAGTTGTTGTCCTTTGGTTGGCTGACTGTTGCTTTCCCTTTTACAGTTTTCTGTACTTGTTTTTACTTTTCTGACTTTGCTGGCTGCTTTTGCTGTATTTTTATATTAGCTGCTTGTGGACTTTTGCTATGAACCAAACAAAAATGTTTTGATATTTGTAGTGAAACACTCTAGGCTTATGACATGACTTTGCAAATTTGATGCTTTTTGATTGTTGGTCTAAATTTTTCTGATTTGAAACAACATGAGGCTTTTTCTTTCTGATTTCCTCTTTACCTTTTGTGAACCAAATACTTTAGATTTACAAAAGATTACTTCTTAGCCAATGATGTAGTTATGTCTTTGTGAAACATGTATGAGGCTTGATTTTCTGTTTTCCCTTGCTTGTGAACCAAGTTTTTGTGATTTGAAAACATATCTTTAGGCCAATGATAGGACACTGTTTTGAGGCCTCTATTGGGCTTGAATTTCTTGATTTGAATTTTGCTAATGGGCTAGGAATATGGTTGGAATTCTTTTGAATTTGTTTATTGTGGGCCAAGTTTTGTTTTGTAATGATAATGGGCCCATGATAGAATTTGACATGGTTTAAGGCCTTTAGAATCCAAAACCTTATTTTCTAAACTTTTGGTACTTTGTAGATTTTTTGCACAAGTTTTGTTTTTAGCAGCTTGCAGCATTGTTTTTGTTTACTGCCATGTTATGCAGTTTGTTGCAGCTTGCCCTGCTTGCAGTTTATGGCATCTTGCCCTACTTGTAGTTTGTGGCAGCTTGCCCTGCTTGCCTGCCCTGTTATGCTTGTTTGTTGGTCCTGTTTTGGCAGTTTGCAGCATTGTTTTGCTTGTTTATGAACCAAGCCTGTACCTTGTGATTTGCAAACTAGAAATTCTCAGGCCAATGATTAGACAAGAATTATATGAGGCCTTAGAACACAAAACTCTTCTTTTCTGATTCAACAGAAACCACCCTGATGATGAATTTTAGGATTACTTTGTATATTTTTCTGTTCATTTTTGGATGTTTGAATTACTAACAAACTTCTCCCTTTCTTTTTCATAAACATGAGGCATGGATGGAAAGCAAATATTGGAGGGGTTGCTTGAGGATGAAGACTTTGAAGAAATATAATTTCTCTCTTCTTTTTTTCATAAACAAATCTTTGTAATTTATTGCATTTGGTAGACAAGACATTTCTTTTGTAAAATTCAAACTTGTAATGTAATGAATACAATGCTTCTGAATAAACTTTGTGAAAATATTGTACCAGTCTCAACTTTGAATTTTGGAATTCTTATTTGGATGTTTTGAGTAAAATACCTTGTTTTGGATAACTTGTATTTCAAGCAATCACCAAAGATGATCAAGCAAAACAAAACACTTTGTACCCCAATCAAACTTCTAAAACAAAATGAATGTTTAAGAATTTTAATTCCACTTGATTAACTTAACTTCAGAGGCTTATGGTCAAAAAGTCTTAATCTTCAATTCTTGTTCAATAGCTAACTGGTAATCATAATGAATTCGCATGTCACTCTTGATTCCAACAGGACTTCATTGTCTATCAAATACGTTTCAAGAACATTAGTCAGTCTTGTAGAATTAACAAACTTTAGCAAATTATATTTAAGAATATTGGAGATTTTAAAGACTTAATTATCTCTGAGAAATCCAAAACCCTAATTATTGATTTGTTGTCTAAGAAGAGAACCTGTATGGTCGACCTTTCAGCTAATTGAGTGTACAAGAACCCTAGGGTAAGCATCTTGCATGAAAAATTGGAAGGAAAATTTTGGGGTACAACACTAAGTAAGGAGTAAAATGCAGAAATAGTAAATCGAATGAGAAAGTACTGAACGGATATAAATCAGTGATAAAGCAACTAAATAGTAACGAAATCAGATATCTTAGAACAAGCTAGCATCAACAAAGAAACAAGTCAGAAGTCGTGTGGTCATATATAAGCATCAAGGCCTCAATGTGAAGATAAATCACAAGTGGTGTGTAGTAGACACAACCACATAAACATTCTGCAAGGTAATACAAACATACAAAGAATACAATAGTGCAAATATATATCCCATAAATATGAGAAACAAGATAGATCGCCTCAAAATCGAAGTTATATCCCATAAATAAAGTGAAACACAAAGCAATAAAAGCTCATAAAGCACCTTGCACAATTTAACAAAACGGTTAGTATTAACAAGGTAATGTGAAGAAGATAAAATGTGAACATATACATGTCATGAATTTATCATGCATCATGGTTAAGAATGAACTCAATTAGTCATTTAGAACATAGTACAAACTCTATAGCAATCAAACTAGTATCCAACAAAATCGTGTAGTAAAGTGTGCACAAGTGTATGGTCAAGTGATCATGGAAAGACATGTCAACTGAAGATGAGATCAGAAGTAAACATATAGGGTTAGTGTATCCTAAAACCTATGGAAGCCCCAAAAAATTTCTACTAGAGTAAATCTAAGCACAAACACAAAACTAGGTCAAAAATCAACCCTAAACTACACCCTAAGAATGAAAGAAGTACAAGGAGAGGGTAGATGAAGGATGAAGATGATTAGGGGAGTATCTTATCATACAAGTTAGTATAATACCAATGTCTATAAATCATATTCAAATATCATAAGCCATGCAAGAAAAGTCACACATGTGTCATACAAAAGGGAAGTGTTGAAAAGAGGCAAACAAACGAGTTTTACATTGAACAAGTATGGAATTAAACAAAGAATGCATGATTTGAGAATCATGGAATGTGTGACTTATATGATAAGCTATCTCAATATGAGACTCAAGAGTAACCAAGTAGAATATGATACTTCATACATAATCAAAGTCACCTAATTGATGAGCAAGATCATCTAAAAGAAAGTAAAGACATTTATCTTAGATCAAATGAAGTTGATAAAGATCAAATGAAAATAATAAAGTATCTTATTTGTCCTTGGGTCTTAAGTGTCTTAATTTCAATTACATTGAACCATTTATCTTAGATATGATAAAACCCTCATAATATACTAATCATGAGTCTAAAACCTTAAGAAATGTTAACAAGGTAACACACTTAAGTGTCATGATATATTGAAGAAATATAGTCCCTTAATGTATACAAGCAAAGTGATTTAGGTAAATCAAACTTAATGTACTTAGATTCTATGGGTAACAACCAACATCAAGGTACAATTTTGGGACAAGGTACACAATCATAAGAAGCAACCATCAACAACTAATGTACAAAACATAAGCAAGAGGTAAATATAGCTCCCATTGTATCACCATGATGAATTAGCAAATGAATAATAACCAAGTGGATAAAATAAGCTTAGAGAGTGGAGATGAGAAGTAATATCAAAACTTAAACATAAAGAAATATGGGACTTAAAGTCCTCTAAAACAAACAAACATAAACTAGGTCAAAAACTAGTATATAGCTCCTATTGTGTCATCAAAATGAGTAGGTAATGAGATATAAACCAAGGGATCTAGAAGCAAAGTAAATAAGGTATTAAGATCCTCATAGTAAGAAGTAAACATACAAAGCATCACTCATGGTGTATAAAAGGTATTTGGCAAAAAAGTGCATCAAAACTACTTTCAACCCTAACCATATTTAGTGAAATCAAACACACAAGCAATCACAAATTAGGGAGCTTAAATGGTTCAATGTAATTGAACTTAAGACACTAACAAGTGATGAGAATAAGATACTAATGATAAGGCTTTATTCCTTAAATTTTGCATAAATGCATTTTATTATATCTCACATCAAGCAAATAGTATAAGCAAAAGATCAATTCTATGATGAGGCAAGAAAATGATCAAAAGAGATCAAATGTATCTCAAACCTTGAATAAGGTTATTCTTGAGTTATCATATCTCAAAATCACTTTGAATCATAATCATGATGAAGATTTGATCAAATATTTTTAGCAAATATTCCCCAAATTAGGGTCCTAACTTGCTCAATTTGGGACCTCCACAATAATGATCATCAAAGACTATAATGGATCAATTCAAATTGTTCCAAACTCATGAGATATAAAGATATTCCAGGGGATATCATGAATGCAAAGATCAACCTCAAAAAGCTCACAAAAATAGCTAATAGAAATCATAAGATTCAAACAAGTCACAAAGGATCACAAACAAACAAAATTAAGTAAAAAAATATAAAGATGGCTTTTAAAAAAAAAAAAATTAATACTATAACCCTAAGGACTTTTAAAATTCATAGTTATAATAAAAAGTTCCTAGAATGAGAAAGAGATAGGGTTTTGAAATTCAAATTCCAAAACTAGTTAGCAAAGTTCTAAAACTAGACAAGCTTCATAAATTATTTTGAAGAAAATATGAAATCAAATTTAAAAATTTAGAAAAAATGATTTAAATGACCTAAACTCAACCAGAAACCTTGAGAATAGTTTCTTTGATTTTTAGAAGCAAGGAAATTTAGAGGATTAATTGTTTCTTTAGGCTTAAGCAAGAGTAGGGACCAAAAATAACAACTGTCTTCCAAAATTATAAAACACAGGAAAACTGAATTAAAGATCAAATTAAAAATTAAAGACAAATAGTACAGTACCTAAGGGTCAATTAATGTATTTTTTTAGAATTTTATCACAACAGGAAAATTTAAACAAAAATTATTTACACAATATAACCAAAATAGTAAAGAGAGTGACATAACCAAACAAAATAATTTAAATTGCATGCCACAAATTTTGTAAAATTAAACAAAAATTATTTTTAAGAATTAGACTCAACATACTACTCAGAATATTTTTCATGAAATTTGTAGGTTAATGAAAATTGGAAAACAAAATTCAAAAATCAAGAAATATGATTAAAACCTATTTAAACTCAATGGAGTTATTTAATTGTGTAAAAATAGTAATAAAAGCATAAAATAAAATTCATAACATGAAAATAGGCTAAAAGTATAGTCTAAAATATTTTTTTAAAATAGTTTGAGTAATGAAAACTATTTAAAGTAAAATTGACAAAAACAAGTAAAATGAATTAATATTAAAAAGATAAAGAGATATACTACAGTTGTTCTTTCCAAAACGCGCTATGAAAAGTTTTAACCATGTACAATCAACAGGGGACACGTCATCGTCTCTACCAAGAGACCAAACCCTAACTTAAAACCCAGTTTATCATACGATGTTTAAGATGTGATATCTTCCTCATTCCTCCGTGAAAATGAAAGAAATTCAGATGAAATTAAAGATCTCACGGAGTACTATCACATAACATCAATAATTTTCAAAAGTGATTCACAAATTAATAAGAAAAATGCATGTGAAAACCACTGATTGCAAGCTTTCGAACATGTTCAAATATCCATATCTAACATATGGTTTTAAAACTTAGATTTCTCTTTCAATTCTTAACCATTTTTCGTGATTCAAAATGAAAATCAAAGATCACACATCAAACTACATCGTGTAACTCATAAAAATCAAAATCATCAACAGATCACCAAGCAATCATAGCACGAAGTTCACTAAAAACACATTTTACCAAGTTTCAAAACCATAAATACGATTTGTATTCAAAATTTGTATAACCAAAGACCTATTATCTTGCCAGCTACGCTATCATACAATTTCTACAAACAAAATTCAAGCTAGTAGAAGACGATTTAGATTTAGAAGCTTACCTTGTGAGTTAAAAAATAAATTTAACGGTGGCCTCTAATGTTGAAAAAGAAACATGCTGGATCTTCAACTTTCAACCTCAAAATGATGAATGGAGCGAGAGACTCAAGCTTTGCACGAAGACTTTGAAAGGAAAAATGAAGAAGTAACTCTGACTTGAGAGAGGGAAGAATAAAGCTTAGATTTGATTCTCCTCTAATGATGAGTTTTTTTAATGAAGGCCAGGACTCTCTTATATAGAGTTAGGAGAGTGAGGGAAGAAGTGTCAATTATCCAATAAATCTGTTGGGGGTAGTCTTGATAAAATTTGAAAAGTTTGGAAGTTTGTGATGAAGCTTGTGTTTTGTATTGTTTTGCTCAGCAGCTTACAGTCGTTTTGGAGAGTATAAAAAGAGTGAGAATGAATGGAATATGCGTGTCATAGTGAGCTGGAACTGGATGCACATAGAGAGAAAAATAATTGGAATGAATATTGCTAAAAATGGCAAAACACGAAAAGAGCATGTCATGCACATGGTATGACTTTGCTTGGCTTGTTTTGGCAAGAAATATGGTAATGAATTTGGGCATGAAGCGTGCCATAAGACCCTTGTAGCAAATAATCACATATGTGCATAAAATAGCAACTTGGCTCTGCATACTTGGCTCACTGATCAACTCATTTATCCATCGAATATCTCTCAATTGGTTCGTGCGAATTGCAAAGTATAGAGGCTTATAGAAAGCTCTCATGATAGAGATTAACATACATTTTTGAATTTGGATCCTGGAGCATAGGGAAATCATGGTGTAAAGTTAAAAAAAACAAGAAATTCGCAGGCCTGGGCACACGCGCATGACTTCCTGCATGGCGTGCATGAAGTTAATTTCAAAGCTTCAACTTTAGGACCTTGTAACTCTTTCAATACTTGGTCAATTAATGTTATCCAAATATCAATGAGAATCTCTCATGGCATACTTCATAATGCTCGAAGCCAAATTCCAAAATATCATTTAAATCAAAAGATAATTGATGGTGAAAATGGCACATCACCTGTTTGATGAAATTACGCCCATGAATGCCCAAGACTTGGCAAATTGACACTTACAATTTTTTTTATGATTTTCAATTAACTTCTTGAACAAGTTAAACTCAATTTCTTCAATCCCTTTGATTCAATGATGAAATTGGTCATAAAATATGAAAAGAGGATGTTTGACTTGATGGTTGACCCAAAAGTCCACTTGGTCAACCTCTGATTTTGTTGACTTTGACCAAAATGACCATTTTGCACCTTCTAATCAATTGCACCATTTACAATCCAAATTGAACCTCAATCTTTTAACCATAGATGCTAAAAAACATGTAGAGAAACATGGAAACAAGTTTGGGTGAAAAAATACGAATTTCTGATTAAATTCAAAACCCTAGTTTTGCACCTTGTGTTAGGAGGATGAGGATCAAGCTTCAAAACCCTAATTCCTCTGGACTTCTTGAGAAATTCTTTGAACAAAGATACATCAAATGATAATAAGAAGATAATGCTCCAAGAAATTGGCTTAGCAAACTTCAAATCACACAATAGGTCAAAACCCTAAATCCATCAGATGATGGAGACAGATGAATTTCTTCAAAATTTTGCATAACTTCAACTCTTGATAAACCAATGAGACAAATGAGATATTCCGGGCCATGAGAGATTGATGGGACTTGAAATATCTAGTGATTAAGGTAATTAGGCTCTTCTTAAAAAACTTGTCAATATATCAACTTCCACAACTTGAGGAGAACTTGATAGTTAAAACACTTTGGTCCCATCACAAAAAAATGAATGTAATGCAATATGATGATTACAATGAAACATAAGCCTAAATCAAGAGGGTAAATTTTGGGATGCAACAGTTGTCCCTATTCAATAATCTTAAGCTTGATAAGTGAGAAAAGTGACAGCTTTCGAATGTTCAGAGTTGAAGATGATTGAATACGAAAGAACCCGAAAATTTACACTCTTAAAAAAAGCAAAAACCCCCCAAAGACAAAGAATGCCAGCAGACGCGGGACTTAGAAGGTACCAAACGAAATTGGATTTAGAAAGCAGAGGGTCTAATGAAAATTGGCCCTTCAAAGACATCCGTCAAAATGAAGTTGTAATGCAGACTTTAACAAAGTTGAGACAAAACTCAAACTTAGAAGAGTAGATGAAACTAAACTTCATAATAATGTGTCAAGATAAAATCGAACCAGAAAAGGGGTGAGATAAGACTCAAACCATAGAGAATAGGCAAAGCTAAACTCTGGAAAAGTACGCGGGGAAAGTGACCAGAGCGTGTGATTCTAGGAGCACCTGCTAGTCTCAACCACAGGTGAGTAGTAAATAAAACTGATACAAACCTGAAGAGGTATAAAAGAGACCGGTCAACCAAGGATATAACAAATGAAAGTTGCAGTATAGTAATTAAACATTGTTAAAGGCTCAGTAAAAAAACTGATAAATATCCAAGGAATGGCATCAAACGAGACAAAACTCGACTCTACAATACTAGAAGATCAAAACTTTCTAGAAACGAGTACCAAGATAAAACAAACTGGATTTCACACACGGGTAACGAGGCAAAAATCGACCCATAGAAAAGTGATGAGAGTGCATGTTTCTCAGAGCACCTGCTAGTCTCTAACCACAGGTAAACAATAAAGGAAAACTGACTAAAACTCGAATATGTATAAAAGAGACATCTCAAGTCGATGGACACAACAAACAAAAGCCGTAATACAGTAAACAAACACTATCAAAGGTTCAATAATCAAAAACTGATAGACGTCCAAAGAGTGAGATAGTCGTTTCTACCAAGGACACGGTAAATGAACACCAATAGAAGAGTCCAGGGAAAGATACAAAATGAGATGACACTGGATTCATAATAACTAGTTAGGCAAAACAAACTAGATGAGTACTAGGGCAAAACAAACTGGATTTCATGCACAGGCGACGAGATCAAGACTCGACCAAAAGCAAAGTGATGAGAGCACACATTTCTTAGAGCACTTGCTAGTCGCATACCATGGATAAACAATAAACGAAAATTGACAGAAGAATCCAAGGAACAAAGGAGACTGATTTCAACCAAGGATGCAGTTAAACGAACACTGCAAAAAGACTCGGTAAACGAAAACTGATAGAGGATTCCGTAATCAAACACTGATAGAAGTCCAAGGTAGGAAAAAAATGACATGACACCCGACTCATTATAACTAGTTAGACAAACCTAAACTAGATGAGTACCAGAATGAAAAATGGATTTCATGCACATGTGAGGAGACAAAACTTAAAACTCGACCCAAAGCAAGGTGATTAGGGCGTACTACTAAAAACCTGCTGAAAATAAATATCAGGACGAAACTAGTATTCAAAAGGTACATCAATAGACATTAGAATGAAACAACAAGGGTAGTAAAGACTAAACCCGAGAAAATTGTGCCAGGGTAAAACAGAACTACAATCAAGAGTAGACACTCAACCATTCAAATGATTAACATCAATAAGATATTTGTATGGGGCGAAACTGAGATGCTGAGGATGAAGACCTCGCTAAGGATATAATCCAAAGTTTTAGAAAATTCACTAGGGAAAACAGAAACAGTAATGGCTTATGTTTTAATGCATGGTTGAATTATTTTTCTATGGAATAGTATTTAAAAAGAGAATGGAAACACTATACTTTGAGGATGCAATATAATGATGCATGTTTAGATGTTTCACTGGGGAATGAAGAAACGAAAAAACCAATAACCATAGGCCGAACTGCTAGAGAAGATCAGATTAAAACTGTAATATCTACGAGGAAATTCCAAATGGATACTTGACGTTACTGGAGAGAGCACTAATAAAATGGGGCCTGTGGGAAATCAAAATTCACTTGACTTTTGTTTGATAACTTGTCAATTTCTCACTAGGGATAATAAAACCTTATGCTGCCAAGGATATGAAGATCCATGTTGGGGGTAAGAGACCTTACAAACAGAACCCTTGTCGGGAATGAGATATTCTTTGTATGAGAAACTCAATAAAATATGCTACTGCTGGAAATACGAGAATCCTCAGCTCCACTGGGGAATAAGGATGTGCTTCAATCAGAACAAAACCTACCGGGATTTTTGACATTGGGCCAAGAAATCACAATAGCATACTCTTATCTCTCAACATCTAAGATTAAAATCTATTGAATAAGGAGAGAGTCTGAATAAGCACTTTCAAAGAAACTGCTTTGTTGAGGAAATGAGGATTCTTGAATAAAAGACATCCTCGAGGCAACCTCAATGGGAAAATGAGAAAATATTAGACAAGAGATCTTCAAACACTTTTAGATTCTCTTCCTGGTGAAATGGGCACTCATTGGGGAGAAGCAAAACTTCGCCATTATCCGAGGCAGTGAATCAATTCGGGGAAAAGAAAACACTCACAAAGGAGTTTGTTTTACCAAGAGGAACATCAAACGTGACCCAAGCATAGCATGACAGTTGTATTTATCATCTAAACTTGAAACAACTTTAAAAGCAATAAACCGTAACTTAAATTATCATGTTTGTGCAAAGCTAACAAGGTTTATATGCAAATGTTTATCAAAATATTGGATGTTTTTGTAAACAAAACAGTAAAAGAAAGTTATGAGCACATATTTGGATAAAAGAGGATCTTTATTAATTTGAAAATTATCCTGTGAAAAGGAATTTGCATTAGGAAGAAATTCCTAGAAAGAGGTAATTGCAAAATCAAAACAAAAGAGTGTTTACAAATGGCAATGTGAATACGAATATCCATCAAGTTCCAACTTCGTTATAACTCTTATAACCTCAACGTTCTCATCTCTTTGCTTTCTAACGAAACATACTTGAACTGATTCTAAACCCCTTCCAGATGACCAATATTAATAGTAGATGAAATTGAAATTTGGGATCCAACGCTGAACGTAGTCATTTGCTCTAAATCTCTAACTTTTTCCTAGATCGCCTTTTCGGGTTTTTGATCCATCGGGATACCGTTTTTTGCCTAAATTGTCCTTTCAGGTTTTCAACTTAGCGGGTGTACTTATTTTCTTTTTCATTCTTTTCATTTCTTCTTTTTTATCCCTAACTTTTGCCCGAACCTTTTTATTCCTTTTTGTGGTTCACCAAGATGCCCTTTTTTGCCTGAGCCGGTTAACTCAGCGGGTCTATTTTATGTGAAGTATTTTTTAACTACATCAGCATTCACAGGGAGTGGGAAGTCTTCACCATTCATAGTTGCAAGCATAATTGCTCCACCAGAGAAAACATTTTTGACCATAAACGGTCCTTCATAAGTCGGAGTCCACTTTCCCCCGGGATCACCCTGAGGAAGACTTATCCTCTTTAGCACAAGGTCACCTGGTTTATAACAATGAGGTTGCACCCTCTTGTCAAAGGCTTTCCTCACCCTCTGTTGATATACCTGACCATGACACATAACCATCAACCTTTTCTCGTCAATGAGTTCCAATTGATCCAGCCGATTCTGTACCCATTCACTTTCATCAAGCTCAGCATCTTTCATGATCCTTAGAGAAGGAATCTCGACTTCCACAGGAAAAACTGCTTCCATTCCATAAACAAGCGAGAAGGGGGTTGCCCCAGTCGAAGTACGCACAGTGGTACGATAACCATGCAAAGTGAAAGGCAGCATCTCATGCCAATATTTATACGTCATCACTATTTTCTGCACAATCTTCTTGATATTCTTATTAGCGGCCTCAACAGGGCCATTCATCTTCGGGTGATATGGAGAAGAATTGTGATGCTTGATCTTAAAGGACTCACAAAGCTCCTTCATCATCTTGTTATTGACATTAGATCCATTATCAATATTGACCTTTTCAGGAATCACATAATGACAGATTATGTTGTTCTTGATGAAACGAGCCACCACTTGCTTGGTAATATTTGCATAAGATGCAATTTTGATCCACTTGGTGTTGTAATCAATGGAAACCAAAATGAAATGATGTCCATTGGAAGAAGTTGGTTTAATTACACCAATCATATCAATGCCCCACATTGCAAAAGGCCAAGGAGAAGTCAAGACATTCAAAGGCACGGGCGGCACATGCACTTTGTCAACATAAATTTGGCATTTGTGACAAATTCTTGCATGGTTATAACAATCAGTTTCCATGGTGGACCAATAGTAGCCAACTCTCAAAATATTTTTGGCCATGGCATGTCCACTGTAATGAGTCCCAAAGGCACGCTCATGCATATCTTCAATGATTCTAGATGCTTCTCTCTTGTTAACACATCTGAGCAGTAAACCATTGTGATGCCTTTTACACAACACACTACCGTTGAGGAAGAACTTGGCCAAAAACCTTCTCAAAAACTTCTTGTCTGTGACAAAAGCTTCTTCAGGGTACTCTTGTGTTTCAAGGTACCTTTTGATATCATGAAGCCACTGATTACTGTCTAGTTCCAAATCGGCTTTAAAACAAAAAGCTCGCTCATCCAACCTTCTGATGGTAATGGAAGGTGCGTCGTTAGCCCAGTTAACTTTGAACATGGATGATAGAGTTGTCAGTGCATCAGCTAGATTTTTCTCTTCTCTAGAAATGTGTTCAAACATGATCTCTTCGAAGTATGGAATCAACTTCATAACATGTTCATGATAGGGGATCAAGTTCTGATGATGAGTCTCTCAATCTCCATTAATCTGGATAATAACAAGATTGGAGTCTCCATAAACTTTCAAGTATTTGATTTGCAAATCAATCACCGCTTCAATACCATAGATGAAAGCTTCCTATTTAGCCATGTTGTTGGTATAATCAAAACAAATACGAGCTATGAAAGGGTTATGGAATCCTTCAGGAGAGGTAATAACAACTCCAACACTATTTCCCATAACATTAGAGGCACTGTCGAACACGAGCGTCCATCGTGATCCTAGTTCGAGTCCTTCTTCCAGGCCAGGGATATCGCAATCTCAGATATAAATGATTTCCTCATCTGGAAACTCAAACTTCATCGGCTCATAATCATCCACGGGTTGATGGGCAAGATGATCAACCAATACACTACCTTTGATTGCTTTTTGCATAATGTACTGGATATCATACTTGGTGAGTATCATCTGCCAACGGGCTACCCTTCCTGTGAGAGCTGGTTTTTAAAAAATGTACATGATTAGATCCATTTTGGATATCAAGTAGGTGGTGTGGGTCAACATATATTGTCTCAAGCGTTTGGCAACCCAAGCAAGTGCACAACAAGTCTTTTCAAGAAAGGAGTACCTTGACTCGCATTTTGTAAACTTCTTACTCAAGTAATAAATGGAATGTTCTTTCTTCCCTGTCTCGTCGCATTGACCGAGGACACAACCCATGGAGTATTCCAGTACAGTTAGATTCATGATCAATGGCTTCCCTTCTACGGGTGGCATGAGTATCAGAGGTTCCTGCAAATATTCTTTTATTTTATCGAATGCCTTTTGACAATTTTCATTCCACCTGACCGTTTGATTTTTCTTTAACAATTTGAACAAAGGTTGACACGTGGATATAAGATGAGAGATAAATCTAGAAATGTAGTTTAACCTCTATAAGAAACCACATACTTCTTTTTCTGTTTTCGGTTCATGCATTTCTTGTGTTGCTTTTACTTTAGCAGGATCAACCTCAATACCCTTTTAACTTACAATAAAACCCAACAACTTGTCGGATCTCACACCGAAGGTGCATTTATTTGGATTTAACCTCAACAAGAACTTCCTCAATCTTTCGAACAACTTTTCTATATGAACAAGGTGTCCTTCTTTAGTATTATACTTAGCAATCATATCATCCAAATAGACCTCGATATCCTTGTGAATCATATCATAAAAGAGAGTGACCATGGCACGCTGATACGTTGCCCCTGCGTTCTTCAACCTGAATGGAATCACCTTATAGAAAAAGGTTCCACACGGTGTGATAAATGTTGTCTTCTCCATGTCCTCTGGTGCCATCTTGATATGATTATAGCCCGAAAAACCATCCATGAAGGGAAACACTTTAGAATGAGTTGTGTTATCGACCAACACATCAATGTGGGGAAGAGGAAAATCATCTTTAGGGCTTGGTCTGTTCAAGTATCTATAGTCCACACACATCCTAACCTTACCATCCTTCTTAGGCACAGACACAATATTTGCAATCCACAAATGATAGTTGATGAATTTCAAGAAATTTGCATCCAATTGTTTCTGAACTTCTTCTTTCATCTTTTTGGACATCTCTGGATGAGTTCTTCGGAGATTTTCTTGACAGGAGGACACCCTTCTTTGAGCGGTAGACGATGTACCACAATATCTATATCCAGCCCTGGCATGTCTTCATAAGACCAAGCAAAAACATCAGAATACTCTCGAAGCAGCCCAATCAATTTGGCCTTCATTCTTTCTTCGAGATCTGCCCCTATCTTGACTTATTTCCTTACTTATTTTGTGCCAATATCCACCACCTTGATTGACTCTTGATTCGGATGGATAACCTTTTCCTCTTGTTTGAAAAATCTTGCTAATTCTTTGGGGAGGTCACAATCCTCATACGCCTCCTCTTCGGCTTGGTAGATCGGATTATCAAAGTCATAGTGAGTGATAGCAGAGTCGTTATCAATGGAATCCATGGTGGAAGTGCATCTACATAAATGATACTTTGGTGTTTTAGTGATAGTGTGTGAAAAAGAAACATTGCCATTTAAAGAAAATAAAAATAGAAATAAAGGGATCAAAATATTTGAATGCAAAAACGTCCTTTATTCATGATAAAATTTTGAAAACAAACACGGTGTCCCTACACAAATGATCCACTACGCCTTGGGTAAAGCGCAGGATTTATGACATGATAATAAAATTACTCCTCAACGCTTGAAACTTGGAAAACATCCACAAAAGTCCAATTGTTGAGTTCTTCGCCTGGAATACTTGGAAGAATCCAGTCTTCAATGTTGTAGCTACCATCCCCATCATCACCAACTGCATTGGTGTATCCTTCTAGAGCAGCACTAGGACGGGAAAACTTCACGAGAGTTGGTAGACTGGGTGCTCTGGGAGCTGCACTCTGCTGATCTGGACTGAAACCAAGACCGAACTTTTTGAACTTAGGGATAACGTGCAACACTTGACCCTAAACTTCAGGGTTACCATTCTCCACCATAACTCTAGCATCTTTGAAAGAAGACATAGAAGTCTCCGACTTCCTTTTATGCTCTGGAGGAGGAATATTGACCATATGAATTGTATCAAAAGCTTGGAAAAGAGTCTCGTGTATTTCACCCTCAACTTCAACATAGAGAAATAACGTCAAATGACTTACAATATACTCTTCTTCACCGCACAAAGTTTTCACTTTTCCATCCGAAGGGTACTTGAGTTTCTGATGAAGAGTAGAAGTGACTGCCCTTACTTTATGAATCCATGGATGCACCAACAAGAAACAATATGCCGGTTGTATATCCATAACGAAAAACGTAGCACTGAAAGTACGAGGGACAACCTTGATAGGTAGGTCAACTTCTCCAAACACTGATCTCCGGGACACATCAAATGCTTTTACCATCAAGTCAATAGGACGCAGCTCAAGACCAGAATAATCAATCTTCATTAAAGCTAACTTAGGAAACACATTCAAAGATGACCCGATGCCCACTAAAACCAGGGATAAAGTAGATCATCTACACTCCATAGAAATATGCAGTGGCTTGTTATGGTCGCGTCCCTCAGGAGGAAGATCAAAATCTGTAAAGCCTAGACCATTCCCGGTAGATATGTTAGCACAAATATTCTCAAAATGATTGACTATTATCTAATGTGGTACAAAAGCATTCTTCAACAACTTCATTAGAGCATTCTGAAAGTTGAGAAAAAACTTAGAGGGGGGGGGGGGGGGGGTTGAATAAGTTTCTATTTTTCTTTTTCTTAAAGGCTCAACAATAATGGAAAGACAAGGTTATTTTTATCCTGGTTCGTTTGAACTCAAACTACTCCAGTCCACCCTCCAAGGTGATTTCGCCTTTCTCAACAAGGACTTAATCCACTATAATCAACTGATTACAATCACACAACAATTGTTGTGACTAGCAATGCATAAGTAATCTTACAAGTGACTCACACCACTAAGACTTAAACTAGTCCTAGTCTACTTGAGAAATCTGACCAAACTTGGTCTCTCAAGGAACAATTACAAGAGATAAATCTTTATAGATAGTGAAACAAAGTTTGCTTCTAAGAAAGCTATATCACAACTGTGATTTTTCACTAAGAATAGTATAGCACAAAGTGTATGAAATTTGTTTGTCAGCCCAAAATATTTTTGCATAGTTCTTGCTTCTTTTGAAATTGATGAGTTCTATTCAGAACTTTAGTTGTTCAGTCTTTCAGTATTTCCGGTTATTTTTCGCTGGTTAGCTTGCAATTAATGTTCTTCTATATATAGCATGAAGAAACATGACTGTTGCTCCCTTCAAATGGAGAGCATTAAATGTTTGCGTGTTTCCTTGCACTATTCCATTTTCTAATGAACTAGCATAGACACTTTAGTACATGTAGTCGTCTTTGCATTAAATGAGCAAGCGACACTGTAAGAGCATGTCTCCTGATCCTTGACAACACTTGTTAGCTTTTGCATTCTTTCAGAACTTGCTTCACGTCTTGAATTCGAAACATGCTTGCTTATCTTCTAAACAACGCTTTGCTTGCTAAGTACTTTTGATCAACACTTGCTTTCAAAGAACTTCTGAACAACGCTTGCTTTCAAAGAACTTCTGAAACATAGCTTACACAGAAACTTGCTAAGGGTTAGAAGATGTATTTAAATAATTATCTTACCAGAGTCATCATCAGCATCAACACTTGCGCTAAAACAAATAGTTCTTTCATCAAAGAATTTCTTCATTTATTTTCAGCTCAGCATATCAAGATGCTTCTGTCAAAACATTATCAGAAACAACATCAGTACTTGCGCTAAAACAAATAGTTCTTTCATCAAAGAACTTCTTCATTTATTTTCAGCTCAGCACATCAAGATGCTTCTGTCAAAACATTATTTGAAACAATTAAATATGTTCATCAGAGTATCAATTATATAAAATATAATTTATTGTTATCATCAAAACTCTGAGATATGATCAGAGCCAATCTTGTTCTAACAATCTCCCCCTTTTTGATGATTACAAAAAAAATATTCAGAAGAAATAAAATTTAATAAAAGATAGGAATCTCCCCCTGAAATAAATATTTCTATAAGAAAAAACTTCCTGAGAATTTTCATCAGAGCTTTGAATTTTTCTTCTGGGATTTCTTCATCCGGTCTTTTTGAAGATAATGTTCATTTGAAATTAAACTTCCAGAGTTTAAAAGATACCTGCAAAGTTCTTTAAAGTATAGAAAGAAATCTTGTATTTTGTTAGAATGTTTGACTTAGTTCCATAACTGTTAATCAGAGATTAGATCAAAATACTCATTTTCTCCCCCTTTTTGGCATAATCAAAAAGTATATAAAAATAGTTGAAGAGCGTAAAAATTTTATAATAAAAGATTCAGAGGTTCAACAAAACAACAAATGAGAAGGGTTTTTACAAAGGTATTTATATGAAGACTTTTCAGAAAATAGGTTTAAAACTGTAAAAATGAGTATATAATAAAATTTTAAATAAAAAGAATCTAATCATGACTTAGCATTTAATGAAATTGAAAAGTGAGGGGAAAGTGTGAGATTTTAATCGAATCATAACATTTACCTAGAACGGCGTCAATAGCTTAACACGCGTGACCTTTCAGAAACACACCAAGTGTTCATCTCCTGAAGGTTGCATGGGACAGTTGTTTGATCTAATGAACTGCTGAGCTATACTTAAATTGAAATGTTAGAACATTTCAGAACATTACATATAGCTTCTGATGTAACTTCTCTTCTAACTTCTGAAGAGTTGTTAATCAGAGCATTCATTTCAGAACATTCTGAAGTCAAGCACAGAAGATAAATATTCTTTTATTCAGGACATAATTCCATACAAATATTTTTCAAAATGAATTTAAATCTATCTTCTGAAAGGGGTTTGGTAAAAATATCAGCCCATTGATGGTATGTTTTTACAAAGTTTAAATTTAAAATTCCCTTCTCAATATAGTCCCTTATAAAATGATATTTAATTTCAATGTGTTTAGCTTTATAATGTAAAATAGGATTTTTAGAAAGACAAATTGCAGAAGTATTGTCACAGAAGATAGTAATCTTACTTTCATAAAGATTAAAATCTTCTAGCTGACTTTTCATCCAAATCATTTGAGAACTACATCCAGCAGCAGATATATACTCAACTTCTGTTGTTGAGAGTGCAATTATTGCTTGCTTCTTGCTGTACCACGAGATAAGATTGTCACCCAGAAACTGGCAGCTTCCAGAGGTGCTCTTTCTTTCAATTCTATCTCCAGCAAAGTCAGCATCACAATAACCTACTAGTCTGAAATCTTTTAATCTTCTGTAACACAGACCCAGATTAGTAGTACCTTTCAGATACCTCAGAATTCTCTTAACAGCAGTTAAGTGAGATTCTCAAGGATCTGATTGGAATCTAGCATATAAACATACGCTGAATAATATATCAGGTCTAGATGCAGTAAGATAGAGAAGGGATCCAATCATACCTCTGTAAAGCTTCTGATCTACCTTCATACTTACCTCAACTTTTCCCAGAATGCATGTTGGATGCATTGGAGTCTTAGCATCTTTGCTTTCTGACATCTGAAATTTCTTCAGAAGTTCTTTGACATACTTCGTCTGATGTATGTAAGTACCTTCTGGAGTCTGGTTGATTTGAATTCCCAGAAATAACTTCAACTCTCCCATCATGATCATCTCAAATTCTGCCTGCATGGTCTCAACAAATTCTTTTCCAAGGGAGATATTAGAGGTTCCAAAAATAATATCATCAACATAAATTTTACAAATTAAGATATCATTTTTAAATGTCTTTCTGAATAGAGTTGTGTCCACTTTCCCTCTGGTAAAATATTTTTCTAAAATAAAATTACTCAGACGATCATACCAAGCTCTGGGAGCTTGTTTTAAACCGTACAAAGACTTTTTTAATTTAAAAACATGTTCTGGATGTTTTGAGTCATTAAAGCCAGGAGGTTGATGGACATAAACTTCTTCTTCTATATATTCATTTAAAAATGCACTTTTAACATCCATTTTATATAATGAAATGTTATTTTGAACAACAAAAGAAATTAATAATCTAATAGACTCTAACATGGCGATTGGGGCAAAGGTTTCATTATAATTAATTTCTTCTTGTTGACTATAACCCTGTGCAACCAATCGTGCTTTGTTTTTGATCACCTCTCCTTGCTCGTTCAGTTTGTTTCTGAAAACCCATTTGGTTCCTATAATGTTGAATACTTTGGGTCTTGGAACTAGATCCCATACATTGTTTCTGGAAAATTGATTGAGTTCCTCTTGCATTGCTAAGATCCAATCATTGTGTTCCAGAGCTTCATCAATAGAAGTTGGCTCAATCAGAGATACCGATCCAAACAATTATTCTTCATTGATTCTGAGAGAGGATCTTGTTTTGATGGGATCTTCTTTTCTCCCAATAATCACGTCTTCTTTGTGAGCTAAAGAGATTCTAGGAAACCTTTTCTGAGTGGGTTGTTCAGAGATTCTGAGATTGTCCAGAGCAGTGTCAAGAGGATGATCTTCTGAGTCTTCCTTTGCTTCTGAGTCTTTCTTTGCTTCTGAGTCTTCCTTTGCTTCTGAAGTTTCAGAGTTTGAGGGATGATCTTCTGTACGTATAGAAATATCAATTTGCTTTGGTTGTTACTGGCCAAGCTTATCATCAAACCTGACTTTGATTGATTCTTCAACAATCAGAGTTTCTGTGTTGTATACTGTATAGCCTTTTGAGCGTTCAGAATATCCAAGCAGAAAACACTTTTGTGCTTTAGAATCAAACTTGTTCATATTTTCTTTAGTGTTCAGAATAAAACAAGTAGATCCAAAAGAATGGAAATAAGAAATGTTGGGTTTTCTGTTTTTCCACAATTCATAGGGAGTCTTTTCAAGAATAGGTCTTATAGAGATTCTATTCTGAATATAACATGTTGTGTTCACAGCTTCTGCCCAAAAGTGATTTGCTATATTAGTTTCAATTATCATGGTTCTGGCCATTTCTTGTAATGTTCTATTCTTTCGTTCTACAACTCCATTTTGTTGGGGAGTTCTAGGACAAGAGAAATTATGAACAATTCCATTTTCTTTAAAATATTTTTCAAAATAATGGTTTTCAAATTCACCACCATGATCACTTCTGACTTTTATAATTCTAAGATCTTTTTCGTTTTGCACTTGGTTATAGAAGTCAATGAACACATAATGTGACTCATCCTTGTGTTTTAAAAACTTGACCCATGTCCATCTACTGAAGTCATCAACAATGACCAATCCATACTTCTTGCCTCTGATGGATGCAGTTTTAACTTGCCCAAACAGATCAATATGAAGTAGTTCTAATGGCCTAGAGGAAGAAACAACATTTTTAGATTTAAAGGAAGGTTTTGAAAAATTTACTTTTTGACATGCTTCGCACAGAGCTTCTGAGTTGTACTTCATATTGGGAAGTCCTCTGAATAAATTTAATTTATTTAGTTGAGAGATTTTTCTTAAACTGACATGTCCCAATCTTCTGTGCCATGCCCATTCCTCATCGCTAACAGACAAAAGGCATTTAACATTCTGAGATTTAAAATATGACAAATCAATTTTGTATATGTTGTTCTTTCTCTTGCCAGAAAAGAGGATTGATCCATCTTTTTGACTGACAGCTTTACAGGAATTTTAATTGAAGATAATGTCATACCCGTTGTCACTTAATTGACTTATGGACAGCAGGTTTTGCGCTAATCCCTCTACTAATAAAACATTAGAGATAGAAGGAAGGTTACCGTTTCCAATGGTTCCAGAACCAATAATCTCCCCTTTCTGATTACCTCCAAACTTGACGTCTCCTCCAGCTTTAAATTCCAGGTTTTGGAACATAGACTTTTTTCCCGTCATGTTTCGTGAGCAGCCAGAGTCCAGGTACCATGACTGGTGTCTCAATTGAGCTGTTAAGGATATCTCTCTTGGTTCTGACTCACAATCTGAGTCATCTACTGTGGTAGCCATCAGAGCTAGGTTGGCGTTCTCATCTTCAGAATCAGATTCATCTTCAGAGGATTCTGAATCGTCCCAGGTTGCCATCATCCCTTTCTTTTTACCAAACTATTTCTTTGGTTTTTATCTCTGAAGTTTTAGACAATCACTCTTGTAGTGTCCAGGTTCTTTGCATTCATAATAGATTATTTCTCTTCTGTTTGACTTTTTGTGTCCAGAAGATTTTGGTTTATCTTCTGACTTCTTGAAGTTCCTGAACTTCTTCTGTCTGTGCTTCCACAGATGATTGATCCTTCTGGAGAGCAAGGATAGTTCGTCTTCTTCTGACACAGATTCTTCAGTGTTTTCCTCTTCAGCCTGAAAAGCATTAGTATCATATTTCTTAATTGACTTAAGGGCAAGAGACTTACCTTTCTTCTGAGGCTCGTGCTCATCAAGTTCTATCTCATGGCTTCTGAGAGCGCTGATGAGTTCTTCAAGAGACGCGTTGTTCAGATCTTTTGATACTTTGAAAGCAGTGACCATAGGTGCCCATCTTCTGGGTAAGCTTCTGATGATATTTTTAACGTGGTCTGCTTTAGTGTATCCCTTGTTCAAAACTCTCAGACCATCGATATAAGTTTGAAACCTTGAGAACATTGCTTCTATATATTCACTTTCTTCTACTTTGAAGGCTTCATACTTCTGGACGAGAGCCAGAGCTTTAGACTCCTTCACTTGAGCGTTTCCTTCATGAGTCATTTTAAGAGACTCAAACATATCATGTGTTGTATCTCTATTAGTGATTTTTTCATATTCCATTTTAGAGATAGCATTTAGAAAAATATTTCTAGCTCTATGATGATTTTTGAAATCAGCTTTTTGTTGTCTATCCATATTTTTCCAATCAATCTTGTTTCCTTCTGAGTCTGTAGGATGTGTGTAACCATCCAAGACTATATCCCATAAATCACTATCATGACCTAGAAATAAACTTTCTAGTCTATCTTTCCAATAATCAAAATCTTCTCCATCAAATACAGGAGGTTTGTTTTAACTATTGTTGTTTTGTTCAGTAGCCATTTGTGTTTTCTTCTGGATCTTTTTCTAACACGGTTAAGTGTTGAACTCAGAGTCAAGCTCTGATACCAATTGAAGGTTGAGAAAACCATTAGAAGGGGGGGGGGGGGGGTTGAATAAGTTTCTCTTTTTCTTTTTCTTAAAGGCTCAACAATAATGGAAAGACAAGGTTATTTTTATCCTGATTTGTTTGAACTCAAACTACTCCAGTCCACCCGCCAAGGTGATTTCACCTTTCTCAACAAGGACTTAATCCACTATAATCAACTGATTACAATCACACAACAACTGTTGTGACTAACAATGCACAAGTAATCTTACAAGTGACTAACACCACTAAGACTTAAACTAGTCCTAGTCTACTTGAGAAATCTGACCAAACTTGGTCTCTCAAGGAACAATTACAAGAGATAAATCTTTACAGATAGTGAAACAAAGTTTGCTTCTAAGAAAGCTATATCACAACTGTGATTTTTCACTAAGAATAGTATAGCACAAAGTGTATGAAATTTGTTTGTCAGCCCAAAATATTTTTGCGTAGTTCTTACTTCTTTTGAAATTGATGAGTTCTATTCAGAACTTCAGTTGTTCAGTCTTTCAGTGTTTCCGATTATTTTTCGCTAGTTGGCTTGCAATTAATGTTCTTCTATATATAGCATGAAGAAACATGACCGTTGCTGCCTTCAAATGGAGAGCATTAAATGTTTGCGTGTTTCCTTGCACTATTCCATTTTCCAATGAACTAGCATAGACACTTGAGTGCACGTAGCCGTCTTTGCATTAAATGAGCAAACGGCACTATAAGAGCATGTCTCCTGATCCTTGACAAGACTTGTTAGCTTTTGCATTCTTTCATAACTTGCTTCATGTCTTGAATTCAAAACATGCTTGCTTATCTTCTAAACAACGCTTTGCTTACTAAGTACTTCTAATCAGCACTTGCTTTCAAAGAACTTCTGAACAACGCTTGCTTTCAAAGAACTTCTGAAACATAGCTTACACAGAAACTTGCTAAGCGTTAGAAGATGTATTTAAATAATTATCTTACCAGAGTCAGCATCAGCACTTGCGCTAAAACAAATAGTTCTTTCATCAAAGAATTTCTTCATTTATTTTAAGCCCAGCACATCAAGATGCTTCTGTCAAAACATTATCAGAGACAACATCAGTACTTGAGCTAAAAAAATAGTCCTTTCATCAAAGAACTTCTTCATTTATTTTCAGCTCAGCACATAAAGATGCTTCTGTCAAAACATTATCTGAAACAATTAAATACGTTCATCAGAGTATCAATTATATAAAATATAATTTATTGTTATCATCAAAACTCTGAGATATGATCAGAACCAATCTTGTTCTAACACATTCCTGTGAGGTTATGAATAAATCAACAAGGACAAGATAGACATCTTGGAAGGGGTATGACTCAACTAATCAATTATATTGTAATCACTCCTCCTGATAATTCGCATCTATTCTTCAACATTATCAGGAGCTGAAGAAGTTCCCAGCATAGGAATTAACTGAGTCACATTAGCTGGAGTAACTCTCGGATTACCAATCATCACCTGATGCTTGACTTTTTCCATTTCTAAGGCATCCGTAGTATCCTGTACATTGGAGGGGCCAAACACTCTTCTACTTCTAGTCATTCGACCAACACCAGAGAAGTTATGAACATCTGCTTCATTATTTTCAATAAAATCTTCCTCGGAAGGGTGGGGATTTGTCTCTTGCTTCACCCCATGGTAATAGACATCAACACCATAATGCCATGGGATGGCCTTCTCACTAGTATATGGTGTGGTACCAGGCACTATAATTATCAGAGGAGTTGTCCTAGATGGAGCAGGAATGCGTGCCAGAGCGTAAGGAATGCATATCACAACGATGTTATTTTCAGCAACCCTTCGGTACTTTGGAGTCCTATCAAACTGTAGGAACCTTCATTAATCATAAATTAAATACCATCTTTCAAATTGTCACAACCCTTTGGTTGCTCTTTACACTTGACACAGTCTGAAGCATAGCCTAGGAAGATAGAATTGTCAAGCAAATACCTTTTAACATATAACAACGAAGTAGTCACTTAATCTATATCCATAACTAAGCTCAACATTTCACCATCATCATAAATCATATTAACAACAACCCCTCCATGCTTAGGCATTGGGTTTTGAACGACATTTGGATCAGCAACAGGAGTGAATTCAATGGCCTGGGCATCCAACAAATCTTATACCTTACACTTTAATGCATAACAGTTATCATTAGAATGGCCTATTCCTCCATAATGGAATTCACATCTTGCATTAGCATCATAATTAGCAGGAAGCCTTCCGGTGGGTGCTGGCATATTCCTCAAACTAATCAACTTTAGATCAAACAAATGGTGGAGTGCTTCAGTAAGAGATACTAGAAAGGGATCAAACCTTCTTGGATGCCTTTGTTGCTGATTATTATTGTACTAACGAGATGCATCTTGTTGTTTTTGTTGCTGGGCGCATGATTTTGTCTCTGTTGTTGAGGAATATTAATAGGAATAGAAACAACGTTGACTTGTTGGTGTTGATGATCTCAATCTCTTCCCCTATGAGAATACACTGCACTTGTATCACCCTCCTTTTTCTTAGGGTAAACATTGAACAACTTCTTACCACCCCCTCCTGATGAACCACTGGAATTGCCAACTTGAATCTTTCCTAATTTCAAACCTACTTCAATCCTTTCACCAGCCATCACCAATTCTGCAAATCCCATCCAAGCACTTCCTATCATGTGATCATAATAAGGCCCTAGCAGAATGCTCATAAACATATCAATGAGTTCCCGTTCCATGAGTGGAGGTTGAACCCTTGCAGCCAATTCACGCAATTATTGGGCATACTCTTTGAAAGATTCCTTTGGCCCCTGGGCCAAACTCTGTAGTTGAGTGCGATTAGGTGCCATATCCATATTATACTGGTTGTGCTTGACAAAAGCACGGGAAAGATCATTTCAACATCAAATATGATTTTTTCCACTTCATGTACCATTCCAGGGATGCCCTAGATAGGCTATCCTGATAATAATGAATCAAAAGCCCTTGATCTTTAGTATAAACTGACATCTTTATGAAATAAGAAGTAGCATGAGTGACGGGACATGACAAACCGTTGTACTTTTCAAACACCAGAGGTTTAAATTTAGGGGGAACCTTCACGTCAGACACCAGCCCGATATCATTGGCATCCATGCCAAGGACTCCTTGTCCTTCCACAACTTTTAGCCGTTCTTCCAACAGCCGATATCTTCTGTCCTCAACTTGAACTTCTGGCTTAGAACACCGTACAGAAGACTGATCTTCATCCTGATTATAGTTATAGTCCTGCTCCTGATAGTTCCTTACACCCTGATTATCTCTTCGGTTACCCATCATACGAGGTCCCGGAGATGGAGGAAACTGCCCCATGTTACCGATGAGCAGAAAAGGATTGCCAGGAGGCCCGTAAAGATTCATAAAAGGTTGGTCCTGCAAATCCCCTAGTCTGACAAAAATGTCTTGATAAATCCCTTGATTCCAACCATCTGCCTGATGGCAGTGCTAATTATTGACGAGAGCAGCCAACTCATCCTGTCGGCGATTCACATTCGTAATGACCTCCATGAATTGGGTCATCTGAGTGGCCATCTTGGCCCTCATTTTAGCAAGTTCAGCCTGGACCTGTTCCATCTTCCTTGGAAAGTTGTTTCTGGTTGAGTATCGGTGAGTAGTCGTCTTGAACTCTGGATAAGAAAAGCAAAATCAAGATAAGAATACCGTCTTGAGATAACCTGTAATGTATGAGGTGTATGATATGCATGATATGTTTTGTTATTTCCAGGTATTCAAGAGCTTTGTCAACCATCAGGGATATCAAACAAGCATGATAAGGGAGATAAGAAAATAATAAGAAAAACAACTTTTCATTCGTAATAATAATCCTCAGGATCAAATGAGTTCATATAAAAATAACCTAAAGTACATCATAAAAGATAAAGGATCACATCCAACAAGACTGGTGGTGATCATATAACAACACGAAAAAAGAAAACAATAAATCAAAGGGATGGGTCCCTCTTCTCAACATAAAATAAAGGTCCTCCATCTCTGAAGTACTCCTCACTCCAGTCTTTGGTCTCTTGGAATAGATGTCTTATGCTTGGGTGGTCACGCCCTTTAATAAGGCTCTTAATCACCACATCCTTTTGGAATAGCTGACCCTCTAAGTACTGGCATTGTTCAAGAAAGCGATCACATTCTTTGCACTTTGGCAAAGGGATGGGCATAGGTGCATTTTCCAACTTTTCTATTTGATCTCGGAGCCTGGAATTTTCCATCATCACTCTGTTCATATGATCTCCTTTGTTTCCCTATCCAACTTGGCATTCTAGAGTTGCTCCTCCAATTCTTTAACTATTACTTTGTTCCTGTTGCTGGATACTTGGAATTTTCCACATTCTAAGCGGCACTTTTCTGCATCATTGAGTGCTCTTTGGTAATCCTATATAGAAACCGAAGCATTTCCCACCCCAGGCCTCTTCTTAGCTTTCTTGACTTGAGAAGTCCCCTCACTGGCCAATTTGAGTTTGTGCGTTATGTTTAATTTGTCAGCCCTGGCTTTATAAAGCTTCTTCCTTGACTCATGGTATTTTTGGCAAAGCTCTATGTTTTCAATTTGGACTTGTTGGTACTCTTCAGTAGGCACTGATTTCGATAAAATAAGAGGTGGTTGTTTATACAATGGAATCTCCCTTTTAAAAGGCAACATAATGGTCTCTGCTCTTTTCTTAACCCACTCAATATATGGAGCTCTGGCAATTGCAATTTTCTTCCCAATTGAGTCCCTGGATCTTTTATTAATCCTTTTCCAAGAATTTCCTATCATCTGTAATAACTCTGGATTTTCACTTTTGCCAAAATACACCGTCTCTGTAATTTATATCTCTTTGGGTCGATCATTCATGGTGTACCCCAATTTCCGGAAATCCAGGACATGATTGTAGTTGATGCACCCCTGTGTCCCTATGAGTGGAACATTGGGAAATTTCCCGCAACTTGTGATAACATCCGGGCCTTCGCCAAAGATATAATGCCATTTAATGTCAAAGGAAGTATGTGCCATTAACCTTTTTGACCAAGGAAAGGAGTAATCAACGTATGAAAACGGCCCCTTTGTGGGAAGATGAATCATGAACCATTTGTATAACATAGGCAAACAAATATTAACAATCCCTTTCTTCTTATGCCTTGAATGAATACCATAATAAGTGTCTGCTAAAAGTGCTGATATAGGATTCTTGGTCACGAAGACACACATAACAGAGAAATCCACAAACTTTTTCTTACTTGGAAAAAGGACTACACCATAGATCATAACAACAAGTAATGTGTTGAAAGCAACCCAATTTCCTCTTTCAGCCATATCCTTAGCTTTTTTCTCTATGAATGCCAAGTCAAAACCATAAATCCCATCATTAGGCTTCCAGTTATCTTTCACTTCCTTCAAACTCAAATAAAGAGAACCAGTGATGAAATCTTCTCTTATCTTCTCTGGTTTGCAGACGAAAGGTATGTTATCTTTAATCTTCAAGTTCAAGAGATAAGCATATTCTTCCAGTGTTGGGGCCAATTGATAATCCTGAAATGTGAAAAATCTCAAACTAGGATCATAGAATTACAAAAGTGTCAACATAACTCTCTGATCAACTGCGATGTGAAGTAACCATAACAGACTGCCATAATTGTTAACAAACCTCCTCAAATTATCGCCCATCAACAAAGTGCTCAACCTCTTCAAAAGTGAGATTTTGGTACTAGGAAACTTATAATCATAGGTGTGATACGGTGGCAGAACCGACTGTTTTTACTGGTTTGTGTTTTTACTGAATTTCTAAGCCCATTAAGTTGAGCCCAAGTCAACCACGTTGGATTAGGTGTAGCATTGACCTGAAGGTGTATCATACTCCTTCACTGCAGGCGTTGGATCTTGGCTGGAGATGAATCTGATGGTCAGATCCTGAGTTGCATGGTGGACACATGGAATAGTAGTGTATGAGATCCTGCGTATAAATGTTAGAAAATAGGAAAGATGTCTGGACCTGGGATCGAACCCAGGTCCTTCCCTTCACAAGCGTGTCTCTCTACCAATTGTGATGGACAAGTTATTCATAATTACAATGAAATAAATAAAATATTATACAAACCAAGTGCCATGCCCCAAAACCGCGCGTAGATTCAAACGGGCCAGTGGTGTGCTTCCACGCCCTCGTCTTCCTCCTAGAACTATCGTCTTCGGTATTAGGCTTTTACCTACGGACAAAATTGTCACTAAAGGCTATAGTGACAATTTTCGTTCGTCGCTATATCCCTGTGAAACTCAAAAACCTCATACGAGCATGATAAATTAATTGTGATGGTACCAATCAACTCGTCTTGGCCTCACGAGCATCATGGTACCTCATTCATAGCCTAATTTTACTGCATCAAGAAACCCTAAAAAAACATAAAAACCCTAGCAATGGCAGATGCGTGTATAAGCTTCAAAAATATAATTAAACCATCCAGTTAGCTTGCAAACATGATAATAATCACAAAAATGACAATTAAAATTGCTAATGATGCATAAATTGTAATAATCGAATTTGAAAAACCTTGCAAACCGTGTGAGGTGTAGAGACGAATTCTGGGCGTTTCAGACCTTGCAAACGGTTGGGATGGCTTCAGTGCACGCCCAGGATGTGATGGCTGGCCTTGAATTGCTCTGAAAGGTCTTCTAGATTGAAAACTGAACCTCACTTTTGTCAAGATTTTTGAGCTTGCTTTTTGCCTTTTCGCGACTGTCGTCCTTGTGCTTATGATCTGGAATTGTTGTATACATATAGTAGATCATATTAGGTCAATAAAATTGCATCATATCATTGTGAATTATGAAAATGTGATTTGATTTAATTCATTTATGATATCTTTCCAAACCAAGCTTCAATCCAATCTTTTCCAATCCTAATGAGTCTTTCACGAATTGATCATCATGCTAGTTGTACATAGACTCCAAATGTGCACAAAAATCCCAATATTTGATTTGCTTTTATTATTTTACCATTTAATTTGATTTATTTTGATTTAAATGAAAAAAAATCAAAATAAATGATAAAAGTAATAAAATAATATATGGAAAAGCTCAGGGGTCTTGGGCCCTATTAGAAACTTGTTTCAAACAAGAAATCATGGGCCCCTTTGGAAAAAAATGCAAATTTGATCAATGTTGACTTTTGACAATTTTCCAAAAATTGTCAACTTTGACAATGCATATCTCCCTCAATTTTGACCCTAGGAGGGTGTTCTTGGACTTTTTAGAAAGTTTAGGATGTCCCATAACCAACCATTTTGGTTTCATTTCAATTGGGTCTTACATGTTCATGTAAGAAGCTTTGACCCAAAAGGTGTTTTTGTTGACTTTTCAAAAGGACCTATAATGTAGAAATTCATATCTTTTGATGAGTGCATATTTTGAACTTGTGGGATGAATATGAATTGCAGGGAATTGCATCCTCTTCAAAAAGAGCCTTGGATGGAAAATTTCTAATAAAGTATGAATAAGTTATGCTTAGTCAAAGTTGGGTTGACTTTTACTAAGAAACCCTAATTTAGCAACTTTTGGGTTTTGATGAATTTGGAGCATTCCCTGAGGAATCATGATCAAACCTTGATCAAATGATGGAAGTCACTTCAAAATGTTGATTTAGATAAAAAATATTGAGGTTTGGCTATATGTGGGCCACATTTGACTTTTGACCTAATACAATCGATTCTCAAGCATTTGAGGAGTTGACTGAGCAAACTTATTTGTGCAAGGCATGAAACTTGACATGGATGATCTTGGGAACATATTAAGACCTTGGGATTCATTTGAGTTCTTTGTGGTTCACACATCTTGATGAAAAGGAAAACCCTAATTTGAGGTATACTGCCTTAGGAGAGAGTTTGTCTGGTCAACTCCTGGACTTCCTTGAGCAACTTGGGGACCTCAATTGACATTTGTTGAGTAAAATTGGAGGGAAAATTTTAGGGTACAACATCTTCCCTTGTTCAATCCTCTTAAACCTGAGGATGTAGATTGGCTAGCCTGCCTCTCGTGATCTGAAGGTGGAAGATGATTGAACACTAGAGTGCCCAAAAATTTGCACTCGCATGAAGTGGCACTCGACTTGTGACATCAGGAATGGGCTTACCGATGCCATTTGGAGGTTGATGATAGAAGATTTGTAGGAGATGGGCTTAAAGATTCCATCCTGGATGTGACGGAGAATTTTCGGAGATGGGCTTAAAGATGCCATCCGGAATATATGACGGAGAATCGTCGGAGATGGGCTTAAAGATGCCATCTACATAATGTTGATTTCCTGATACATTTCTTCGATGAGAGTTCCTGTTGTTATTATCGATGAGGAATCTACTGAGGAACATTGGTATCTATCTTGGGAGAAATAGAATTTTAGGAGCTTCAGTTGTCCGTTACTCTACTGGGGAGATGCGAAACCAATCGTGTTTGATCAGGTTCTAGTCTTACAGTGTTGTGGACTGCTGTTTGGGGATAAGAGATGAGGAACCTGGAAAGTAAGCTTATGAGAAGGAACCTGGATAGTAGGGTTGCTTCGATATGAAAAGCCTGGATAGTAGGGCTGTGAGAAGGAACCTGGATAGTAGGGTTGCTTCAATATGAAATCCTGGATAGTAGGGCTATGAGAAGGAACCTGGGTCGTAGGGTTACTTCGATATGAAATCTTGGATAGTAAGACTGTGAGAAGGAACCTGAGTCGTAGGGTTACTTCGATATGAAAGCCTAGATAGTAGGGCTGTGAGAAGGAACCTGGGTTGTAGGGTTACTTCGATATGAAAGCCTGGATAATAGGGCTGTGAGAAGGAACCTGGGTCGTAGGGTTACTTCGATATGAAAGCCTGGATAGTAGGGCTGTAAGAAGGAACCTGGGTCGTAGGGTTACTTTAATATGAAATCCTGGATAGTAGGGCTGTGAGAAGGAACCTAGGTCGTAGGGTTACTTTGATATGAAAGCCTGGATAGTAGGGCTGTGAGAAGGAACCTGGGTCGTAGGGTTACTTCGATATGAAAGCCTGGATAATAGGGCTATGAGAAGGAACCTGGATAATAGGGTTACTTTGATATGAAAGCATGGATAGTAGGGCTGTGAGAAGGAACCTGGATAGTAGGGTTACTTCGATATGAAAGCCCGGATAGTAGGGCTGTGAGAAGGAACCTGGGTCGTAGGGTTACTTCGATATGAAAGCCTGGATAGTAGGGCTGTAAGAAGGAACCTGGGTAAGGTTGTTTCGTGAGGAGTTTGGGTAAAACTGCATCTGAACCGAGAAGGAACCTGGGTAAGGTTGTTTCATGAGGAGTTTGGGTAAAACTGCATCTGAACCGAGAAGGAACCTGGGTAAGGTTGCTTTGTGAGGAGTTTGGGTAAAACTGCATCTGAACCGAGAAGGAACCTGGGTAAGGTTGCTTTGTGAGAAGTTTGTGTAAAACTTCAGAATGAACTGGGGTAAGGTTACTTTGTGATAAGTTCGTGTAAAACTTCAGAATGAACCGGGGTAAGGTTACTTTGAGATAAGTTTGTGTAGAACTTCAGAACGAACCGGGGTAAGGTTACTTTGTGATAAGTTCATGTAAAACTTCAGAGTGAACCCGGGTAAGGTTACTTTGTGATAAGTTCGTGTAAAACTTCAGAATGAACCGGGGTTAGGTTATTTTGATATGACAGCCTGGATAGTAGGGATGTGAGAAGGAACCTGGATGGTAGGGTTACTTCGAAGCGATAATGTATATTAGTTGACCCGTTTCATTTCAGGAACTGAGTTTCCATTAGTTGTCTGTAGATGTGATCTGTATAACTGCTGGATTCGTTGAAGCTAATCGTCTTTTCCTGAAAAGATATCAGGGTTAGTTATATGCGATGCATGAAATGCAAGGTGGGATGATGTTCTCAAAATAAATCAGAGATTATGTTGTATATGATATGTATGCGTATGTCATGATGTATGTTCATGAGATGCTGTCGGGGTATGCTCGCGTCTGGGAAAATAAATCCCTGCTGGTTGTTTGAGATTTGCGAATATTCTGTCGGGAGAGATGCTGGAGAAATAACTCTGCGGGGACCCAACTTAGGGGGAAGAGATATTTTGTTGGTAGACCTGCTGATCTGAAGGAACAAATTTAACTGGGGATGAAATTCCGTCGCTGGAAGTGATGAGCTCTGTTGGATATTGAGCTTCTGTATCTGTAGAAATAGACTCCGCTTGGGGGATGAAATTTATTGACTCGCCTGCAATTACGAACCTCGGCTGGGGGTGATTACGTCCTGCTTCGGGGAAACTGATATCAACGCCTTTGGACACTTTTACTCTGCGGGGAGTGTATGTACCAATTATCGTGTTCCAAAGCTGACTCTAACCCGATATCTGCCGGGCAGAGGAACCTTCGGGTTTGGTACTTCTTGTTTTTTCCTGTTTCTGGAATTACGAGTAATTATCTTTTGTTTCTTATGTAAATATTTATGAGCAGCAATCATTTTCAAATGCATATATCAAAAATAAATCATTGGACATTCTTGTAAAACAAAACAGAAAAAGAAAAATAGATTGAAGTTCCTTGTGAATATGACTTGTATTGATTTTGAAATTGGCCTGTAATAGGTGTTTTGTACAGAGAGGCTGACATCCTAGTAAGAGAACGCCTCTGAAAGATAGAAATTATACAATTTGTGTAAAAGAAAGAAAAACAGCTATGTGAAACAACCCCATTGGGTTCCAACTCTGCTATTTCCTTTATATCTTCAAGCGTCTCATCACTTTGCTACTTGGCCGAAGGTTGATCATATTGATTGTCACCGTCCAAGCTTGATAGTCGATACTGAAGTCTGGTCGCAAGATGATCCAATGAGACACAGTCATACGCTTCAATCCCTAACTTTTTCCTGGATTTCCCTTTCGGGTTTTCAATCCACCGGGATACCCTTTTTGCCCAAGCCTCCCTTTCGGGTTTTCGACTTGCCGGGTGTATAGATTTTCATTTTCATCCCTTACTTTTGCCCGAACCCTTTTGGTTCGCTGGGAAGCCCCTATTTTTGCCTAGGCCAGTCGACCTAGCGGATCTTTGATTATGCGTAGTATCTTTTCACTATGTCTGCATTGACGGGGTGAGGAAGGTCGTCACCATCCATGTCGGTTAGAATCATAGCTCCTCCCGAGAAAATGTTCTTAACCACAAATGGCCCTCTGTACGTGGGAGTCCATTTTCCCCTGGGATCACCTTGCGGCAGTATGATGCGCTTGATTACTAGATCCCCTACTTGATATTCTTGGCTTTTAACTTTCTTGTTAAAAGCCTTGATCATTCGCTTTTGATATGTCTGACCATGGCAGATAGCAGTAAGTCTCTTTTCATCGATTAGATTTAGCTGATCAAGTCGGGTTTGGATCCAGTCGTCTTCGTTCAAACCCGCATCCTTCATAATCCTGAGAGAAGGTATCTGGACTTCGATGGGTAAGACCGCCTCCATGCCATATACAAGAGAGTAGGGGGTTTCCCCTGTCGACGTCTGTGCCGAGGTACGGTACCCATGAAGGGCGAATGGTAACATCTCATGCCAGTCTTTGTATGTCACTGTCATCTTCTGTATATTCTTCTTGATATTCTTGTTAGCTGCTTCAACAACACCATTCATCTTCGGCCGGTAGGGAGAAGAGTTATGATGCTGTATCTTGAACTGTTTACAGAGCTCGATGATCATTGTGTTGTTGAGATTTTTACCATTGCCGATGATAATTCTCTCTGGTACACCATATCGACAGGTCAGATTATGTCAGATAAACCGTGCCACGACGTTCTTGGTTACTGTAGCAAAGGAAGCTGCCTCAACCCACTTCGTGAAGTAATTAATGGATACTAAGATGAAACGATGCCCGTTAGACGCAGTAGGTCTGATCTCACCGATGATGTCGATGCCCCACATCGCAAAGGGCCAAGGAGATGTCAGGACGTTCAAAGGAACTGGAGGCACATTCACCTTATCAGTGTAGACTTCGCACTTATGACAAGTTCGAGAGTGCTGATAACAATCGGCTTCCGTAGTGGACCAGTAATATCCTGCTTGTAGGATCTTCTTAGCCATGGTATGTCCACTAGAATGGGTTCTGAAGGTTCCTTCATATAGATCTATCATGATCCTCTCTGCTTCGCTCTTGTCTACACACCGTAGTAGTGTGGAGTCATGGTTGCGTTTATATACCTTTTGAATTCGTGAAACCAGGGTTTGTCTGCCACTTCTTCGGTGTCAATCTCACAGCAGTGTGTTGGTTCATCCAACCTCTCAATGGTAATTTGGGGAGCTTCATTGTCCCACCTAACCTTGAACATAGAAGACATGGTAGCTAGCGCGTCCGCTAACTGGTTCTTCACTCGTGGAAATGTTCAAAGGTTACCTCCTCAAAGTGTGGGAGCAACGTCAGTACGTATTCTTTGTAAGTAATGAGATTCGGGTGCTTCGTATCCCACTCGCCTTTGATCTGACTTATCACCAGAGCAGAATCCCCGAATACACTTAAGAACTTAATCCTTAGGTCAATAGCAGCTCGAAGACCCATGATACATGCTTCTTACTCAGCCATGTTGTTGGTGCAGTTGAAACTTAATCGGGCAGTAAATGGAGTATGACAGCCCTCGGGAGATATGATTACAGCACCAATGCTGTTACCCAGTGCATTTAAGGCTCCATCGAAAAACATAGACCATCGGGATCCCTCCTCGGGTCCTTCATCTGGTCCAGGTTCTTCGTAGTCAGTCACCAACATAATATTCTCATCCGGGAACTCAAAATTCATGGACTGGTAGTCATCCACGGCCTGATGAGCCAAATGACCGGCCAATACACTCCCCTTGATTACCTTTTGGGTTGTATATTGTATGTTGTACTCAGTTAAGATCATTTTCCACCTTGCTATCCTTCCGGAGAGAGTGGGCTTCTCGAAAATATACTTGATCGGACCCATCTTTGATATCAACAAAGTAGTGTGAGTCAGCATATACTGTGTTAGTCGGCGAGCAGCCCATGCCAAAGCGCATCAAGTTTTATCGAGCAATAAGTATCGTGTCTCACAGTCGGTAAACTTTTTGCTAGGGTAGTATATTGCGTGCTCTTTTCGACTAGACTCGTCATGCTGTCCCAGCACACACACCCATTGAATTGTCTAGCACTGTCAAGTATAATATCAAAGGTCTTCCTTCAATTTGAGGCATCAGAATTGGTGGTTCTTGAAGGTATTCCTTGATTCTTTCGAAAGCGGTCTGTCATTCATCATTCCACTTTACCACTTGATCTTTCTTCAGAAGCTTGAAGATTGGCTCACAAGTAGTAGTCAGATGTGAAATGAACCTGGCGATATAATTCAGACGTCCCAAGAAACCTCTAACCTATTTCTCTGTGCGGGGAGCTGGCATCTCTTGTATGGCCTTTACCTTCACAGGGTCTATCAGAATACCCTTGTCACTGACAATGAAACCCAGAAGCTTACCAGACCTTACCCCGAAGGTACACTTGTTCAGATTCAACCTCAGCTTGTATGTCTTCAACCCGTCGAACAACTTCTGGAGATCATCAAGGTGCTCTTCCTCAGTCTGAGACCTGGCTATCATGTCATCAACATAGACCTCAATCTCGTGGTGAATCATATCATGGAACAAAGCGACCATGGCGCGCTGATAGGTTGCCCCAACATTCTTCGACCCAAACGGCATCACCTTGTAGCAGAAGGTGCCCCACTGTGTAACAAAGGTTGTCTTCTCCATGTCTTCAGGAGCCATCTTGATCTGGTTGTAGCCAGAGAAACCGTCCATGAAGGAGAAGATTTTATGTTGCGCGGTGTTGTCGACCAGAAGATCGATGTGAGGAAGTGGGAAGTCATCCTTGGGGCTTGCCCTGTTTAGATCTCTGTAATCCACACACATCCGTACCTTACCGTCCTTTTTAGGTACCGGAACGACGTTAGCAACCCACTGGATATGAAGTGACAACTAAGAATCCTGCATCGAACTGTTTCATGACCTCTGCCTTGATTTTCTCTGACATTTCAAGGCGTATACGACGGACCTTCTGCTTAACCGTAGGACAGTCTTCTTTAGTCGGTAGACGATGTACCACAATATCAGTGTCCAAACCAGGCATGTCTTCATAGGACCAAGCGAAGATCTCAACATAGTCGTGCAACATCCGTATCAACATCTGTTTGACGCTAAGCTCCAGATTTGCACCTATTTTAACCTATTTTCTGTCTTCCTCTATACCCAAATTCACCGTCTCAACCGGCTTTTCATGGGATTATATGGCCATCTCTTCCTGCTGTAATAGTCTAGCAAGTTCTCCAGGCACCTCACAATCATCCTCACCTTCGTCTTCAGCTTGGTTGATCGGATTTTTGAAGTCATAACTAGCAATAGCAGAGCTGTTATCAATGGGATCCAGAGTGGATATGGATCTACATTATGATACGTGAGTGTGTGTAAGAGAAATAGCTATTTTGATAAAGTGAAAAACGAGAAAAAAAAAAACAGAGAGCGCAAAATTTGTATGCAAGAACCGTCTAATGCTTTACTAATGATATATGAAATGACAAATAATAACCCTCACAAGCAAAAGCCAAGGTGCCTCGGGCAAGGCACCAGGCCGTAAAGTTTTAAATTGTTTATTATAAATCTTAAAACAAGTAAGTTAATTACCGTGGAATAAAAGAAACAGGTACAAAGTCCCTAGTCGTCCAGTTACTCAGTCCACTATTGGTAGTTGGGTAGATCCAACTGTCAATGTCTGACTCTTCCTCGCTGTCTTCAATAGCGTTAATTCCCCGATTATTGATGTGTAGGGGAGGTCTTCCAGACCGAGCGCGTCTAACATCCCTTTGAGCCCCTATAGTAAAGCCCAAACCAAATTTGTCAGTCTTATGAGTGAAATCAGGTAGCTGACCCCAATTGGTACACCCACCTTTTTCAACCACGGCCCTGATGTCCTTGAGGGAAGCCATCTACAAAGGAGGTTTGTTGGTAGTAGTTTCAGTTGATGCCAAGGTCTGAGGGACCTCTTCAAAATTCTGACAAGGAGTTTCTATGAATTCCCCGTCCATCTCTATGTAGCGGAAGGAATTGAGGTGACTCACTGTTGTACCCCAAAATTTGCCCTCCCATATTCTTCAAAAGTTTTGACAAGCATCACCTCAAATGGTTCAAGGCTACTCCAAGGATTGCACAGTCAACCATCCTCCTAAGCCAGTCAAAATTAGGGTTTTGGTTCCTTCAAGGAAGTTGAGGTTTTCAATGGTCCAATCAAGTCCCATATGCCTATAAACATTGTCAAGAATTCATATGTCAAGTTTCAAGACTCACAACATCAAGTTGCACAGTCAAAAGCCCTAATTGCTTCACAGTCAACTGCAGGGGCAAAATGGTCATTTGACAGTCAAAAGTCAAAATTTTTGGTCAACATCTTATTTTGAAGCCACAATCATCATTTGATCAATTCTTGATCATGATTCCTCAAGCATGGCTCAAAAAGTCTCAAGATGCAAAAGTTTCTATTTTTGGACAGCTGAAAAGTCAACTGCAAATTGACCAAGGCATAACTTTTTCATGGTTCATCAGAAAAATCCCATCCAATGCTCATTTTGAAGGGGAAGACATTTCCTACAACTCATATTCACATTCCAAGTCCAAGAAATTCTCTCACAAAAAGTTATCAATTTCAACATTATAGGTCATTTTCAAAAGTCAACAAAAAGGGACTTTAAGTCAAAGACCATAACTTGAGATTGGTAAATAAAAATGACATGGGACCAAAGGCATTGGTTAGAGGACTTCAATACCTTTCCAAAATGTCCAAGAACATGTTCATATCTTCAAAATTGAGCAAGATATGCATTGGAGAAGTTAGGAAATTTTTGTGAAATGGCCAAAGTCAATTATCCTTGAAACTTCATTTTTGACAAAAGGGGCCCACTTTTTCCACTTGTTTCAGCTTGGCCATGCTTCCCACGTGTCCCAAAATTTATTTCAAGATTTAAAATTAATTTTTCCATTTTTATGTAATTTTATTTGATTTAATTCATTTTAAATCTTTTAAAATCAAATAAAAATCAAAGAAATTAATGGAGGGATATATTTTGTGATGATTAGCTTTGAATCACCTTGAAATACCTTCCAAATTCGTGCAAGGCCTATTATGGGCATAGAAATTCAAATTTTGACACAAAAGGCAAGTTGTTTCAATGTTGGTTATGGCAAAATCTCAAGCATAATTGCAATGGTTAAAGGCTCATCATGTGACTGATTCTCATTCATTACTATATATACAAGCCTTTCCAACCTCATTCAAAAAAGAGTGTGTGCAGAAACGGCCAAGAGCAAAACCAAAAATTATTCAAAAGTGAGAGTTCTAAAACATAGTTGCGAGCATCTTCAGATCAAAACAAGCACGTGGTTCTATTCCTTGCCACACCCTGAAGCTAAAGCAACCTTTGCCAAGTCCTGAGGCTCATACCGCGCTGTAAGTTCTTCCCAGGTCCCCTATAATTTCCATATCATTTTTTTCATTACTTTCATGTGCAGATTCTCAAAGGAGGAACACCATAAACCTCATATCCCAGCGCTCCAAGTGTCATCAACGCAGATCCAAAGGACAAAAAGTGTAGCACACCATACTCTGGAGTCAAGCGTGCTGCAGGCAATCATGAAAGTCAAACGTGGCTTAGATTTCAGTGGGCTTGGATTGCTTCAATAAACCTCCTATTTGGCCCACCCCCCCCTTGGTTTTTACTTTCTTTTTTTATTTTGTTTTTGTCATTTTCTCTTATTTTTAATTGCTAACCTTTTAATTATTTTTATTATTAACAATTAACTTAATTAACGCATTTTCATAAAAAACCAAAAAATAGAATTAACATTATTATTATTATTAACCAAAATAGTTTAATTAGGCAATTTTAATTCCTTTTCTTAAATAATTAAAATAAATCTAGAATTAGGTAAAAGTTAACTTTTAATTTTATTCCATTTCTTTTATTTCATAAAAACATAAAAAACAAAAAAATATTTTCTTTTAATTAATTAGTTTAATTATTTAATTAATTGCATTTAATTGACAAAAAGACAAAAAATCAATTTCTTTTCTAAAAAGGGTCAACACCCTTAAGACGTTCCCGATTATTTTATTCGTGCGCATTTACTTTATTTGATTATTATGTAATTGCCTTCAAGAATGTAATAGTTAAATAGGTTTATCGCTTTATTTAATTTCCGTACTTATTTACTAAAAAACGGGTCTTTGTAATTTTTGGCGATGTATAGACCTGCGCCTTGTAATAGCGTAGGATTTATTTTTCCGCAATTTACTTTCTGCACCCCTTAACTGCTAAACTTGCATGAAAGAATGTATGTAAATAAAAACAACTCGTAGCTCACTAATTACAAAGACAAACATAACATGAATACAACACACAATGCACACACCACTTCTAGGGTACGCCTCACTCGTTGCCTTCGAAACGTGGTCGTCAAGTATAGGACGTCTTAGCGGTCCTTATGTCCATGATCCAGTTGCCTCGGAACAGTTGCCTCGAAACAGTTTCCTCAGAACAGTTGCCTCGAAACGGTTGCCTCAGATTAAAAAAGGATCAAGGACAGAAGGGTAGCTTCTAAGGTGTCCTAACTGTTGCTTCGGTGACCACACTGTCCCTACAATCGAATTGACCTGAACACCTCCAAAGATGGTGCTACCTACCTCTCAATGGTGGGATAGCACTATCTAAAGGACTCTTACACAACTTAATTCCTTAGGGTAGGTAGATGACTCATAGATACTTGCTCTTTCCAAAAAAACAAACAAAATACTTTTCACACCTTACACTTTCAAAAGCTTTCAAAACAAATTTTTCAAACACTCTTGAGGACAGATACAAGAGTTATTCAGAAATCTTTCAAAGAAACTTTTTCAAAGCCCACTCACATTTTGAAAAGCAAACATTTTGAAAACATAAGAGCAAGTATCTAAGAGCCCATGGATAACCATGGATAGAAAGGGTGCTAACACCTTCCCTTTCTATAAATCTACCTCCCGAACCGAGAAACATTCTCATAAGGAATTTTGCTGTGCTTTTGTCCTTTCCATGTTGGAGAAAATAAAAGACGGTGGCGACTCTTGCTTCCGCGACATTTCGCAATCCAGCTAAAAACAGTCAGTTCTAAATCCACCGATCACAGAACTGGCGACTCTGCTGGGGACACTTTAAGTGAGGTGTACCTTAGGATTAGACCACTCTTATGTTTTCAATTGTATTCGTTGTTTGCTTTAATATTGTGGGCTTTGCATCGGAGTTTCGTAGATCCTAACCCGGATCTGGGGAATACCCTTCTTTAGGTAGCATAAGCTGTGAGGGACCTGTCCGGCGTAGACCAACACGGGTGAAGCAGTGGCTACGTTGGTGTGGCGCCTTGGTCTGTACCGATATCCCTTGTGTTGCAACGAGGAGAATATGGGTCTTCTGAGGAGTCATTAAGCACCAACCGACCTTAGAACCTTAAATGACCCAACTTGGCCAATAGAACAGTAGCAGTATGCTACACTCATTGAGGCTAAACTCTCGCGATGGTTCTGGCCGCAAGAAAAGATTGCGACGCTGGAGTTATGACCGATTGAGGGTAGTCAGTGATATTGAGATCCTCTAAGAACCCGGTTACTATTTTCTAGGACAGGTCTTAACCAACTGAAACTGAAAGAGGGTAGTACCTAAACTTCATGCTGGCCTAAAACTCTAAGGGATGTCTTGTGTGACTTGTGTGCCTTCAAACTTGACTACTTGCATGCTTGTTATCTGACACTTGAGTTTCTTGCAGGTCTTGTTTACAGTCCTTAATCTGGACTCATAACAGGGTTTACCTACATTACTCCACGCATGGCATAACATCATGCCATCATACCATTGCATACATCCTGCATAAGGACTAATCCATTTCAAGGATCTCAAGGGCTTGTGATGCAGGTCATGATGAATCAAAATGTCTAGCAGGGGCAAAGGGGATTTATTTTCCTTTAGCCAAGGGAGTCAGGGGCTATGACCCACTCGATATGGTGAGCCTTGACTCTTGAAGAAGGACTCTCATCAACACGAAGTTCCTTCAATCAAGCTAACCAAATTCAAATTCTAACAATTTCTTGTTTATCCCGCGAGATCCTTGGAAACATTGCATGCATACATGCATATCATTGCATTATAGGTACGTTGTTCTACAGGTTGCTTAACCTTCTCCGTTGTTTATTTCAGCAATGGCTTCCCAACAAGATAACCAGGGTCTTCATGCTCAAGAGACTCAATTCAGGGAGATCTTCTTAAGCCTATCCAAGGGGCAGGAAGAGTTGAGGACACTCCTCATGGGGAACTTGGCCAAGAAAAGTCCCGAAGATGATAAGGACGAACAGTTGAAACGTCTGCAAGCTGAGGTAGATGCAATGAGGACTCAGATGATGGGGCAGATGGCCCTTATCCAAAGTTTGGCTCGGGAGCAAGAAGAGTTGAAAGCCATGGTCAACCAGCTTCATCAAGACAGATACAACATGAAGCAACTAGTCCAAGTCAGGAACCAGGTCACTGATCAGCTTCCAAGAGGACAAGGGTCTGGTATGGTGAAGAATGGACCTCCCCAAGTTGCTGCTACTTCACAGGTCCAACCACAACCTCGCCAAGAACAACGGGTTGATCAGAACAAGCCAGACAAGCCCAGGAGGCAATTCACCCAGCTCAACGTGTCGTTGTTTCAAGCTTTACAACACCTATTGATATTGAATCTGATTACACTAAGGGATCCTCCCTGGAATACCAACATCTCTGCTCCTAACTATCATCCCAACAAAAGATGTGCATACCACTCTGATAGTCCTGGACATGACACTGCCGACTGCTGGGCTCTGAAGAACAAGGTCCAGGACCTAATTAACGAAGGAGCAGTGGATTTCACCCAAGAGGGTCAGGCTGAGTTCTTCTACCATCCCTGCAGGATTCACCATTTGAAGTGACAAGTCCTGAGATGAGAAGACTTTTTGTCCATTAGAATTTTCAAGTTGTAATTTTCTTTTGATTGTTCAAACAATTATTGTCATAGCAAACTTTATTACTTTATCAATGCATCGCATATGTCTGTTTCGAAGTAATTATTTCGTATTCACTATATTGCAAATTGCTTTCATATTTTTGTGTGATGATCAACGCTCGGTTAATAATTCTAAGCCTCTTGAGGGAGGATGACGAAAACGATACCACGATTTACAGTATGCTTTTGAACAGACCCCGCTGATGAGGTACAGGCATTGTTTCAATTCCTAAACACTGGAGTTATAAGGATGATAATCCCTCGTCAACCCCTTGAGCCAAAGAAGTAGGAGTTTTTCTTTTCGAAAATTAAAACCCTTAATCATAACCTGGGGCAGGGTAGTTCTCTCAGTTGATCCAAGTGCACAACGAAGGGCACCAAAAAAAAAGTCTTCCAAAGCAAAAAACAGTGATGGTCCTAAATAATCATAAAGACAGGCAATCATTACAAAAAAAAAAACTAAAGCCCAATAAGTCAAAACCTATGAAGGAGGCTTACAAAACTGGGGCATCCCGCTGACTGTAATTCCAAAAGAAACAGTTCAGGCAAAAACAGGGATAATAAAATCAAAAGAAAGAGGTCTTACAAACCCTCAACACCAAAAGAAATGACTGCCTGGTCAAAATAAACTGTTAAGATCCGAACCATCATTGGTATATCAAAGCAAGGACTCAAACAAGATCTAATGCATGATTAGCTGAGTTTAGGATCGAAGAATATCACGAAGAACGGGTGGGTACAAATCAATTTGGGCCTTTATCTTTTGTTTCTTAAACCGTGAACCAGGCCACGTTATAACCCTCAAAAGTCCTAGCTGAAGCATGGGTTAGTTCGAAAGCATACTGTTACGAAAGGTATCCTGACTCCTTAAGGCTTACTGTAAAATACTGAGTTGACATCATATCTTTACAAAACTCACTTGCTTTTACAAAAAATGCATTTTTCAAAATTTCAAGACAGACATAAGCTTTTGCATTCTTAAAATAACATTGTTTACATATGACTAGTTATTTGAACAGCAGAGAAATTCGCACGACGAATATCCTATGAACAAAAATCTTCTCAACAAAAGAGTCACCTCCAATGGAAGAAACACTTCCAATCAAGGGGCATGGCATGATCAGTGTCCATCATCTGGGGCAGTCCAGTCAAGATTCGGAGAATCTCTCAAAAGGCCAACCAGCTTGGGGCAAATCTCCATCTGGATCACCTGGGGCATTCCGACAACGAATCTTGCCTGATCAGACATCTTTTAGTGGTACGGCGACACGACACTACTAACAGTGACAACTCCCTGCTCTCTGAGAACGCGGACATAGTCGAAAAAATACTACGCCTAATCAAAGACCCGCTAGGTTTACACACCTAGGCAAAAATAAGGGCTTCCTGGCGAACCAAAAGGATTCGGGCAAAAGTAAGGGATGAAATGAAAAAAATCTGTACACCCGACAAGTCGAAAACCTGAAAAGGCGGCTTGGGCAAAAAAGGGTTATCCCGGTGGACTGAAAACCCGAAAGGGAAGTCCAGGCAAAAGTTAGGGATCACAGCGTACGACTATGTCCCGACATCTCATCACTTGCCTGCCAGAAGAAGATTTGTCAAGTCGACAGTTATCAAGGCCTCCACAGGTACCTTCTCCCGCAGAAACTGGGGCAATAAGAATTGTCTAAGCGATCTAGTTGCTCTGTCCTCTAGGTATAAGGTAGTTTCAGCTGAAGAACGTACCCAAGATACCTCCACTCCCCGCAGAGTAAGGATAAGACTCAACAATTCTCCCCGAGCAGGTTTGGTCTCCCATTAGCCCTGAAAAGGCACAGTATCCCTAGAAAATCAACAACACTCTCCCCAAGCAGAGTTAGCCTACTATCAGCCTTAAGGAAGTTGCTTATCCCCAGAAGATCTCAACATTCCCCAGCGGAGTATAGATATTCCTCAGCAAGCATCCCCGACAGTCTTAATATAAGATTGTCCCCCGGCGGAATACAGACACCTCAGTGGAGCCATTTCCCCGGTGCAATCCAAAAAGTTTCCCCAGGAGAGTTGAATCGTCCTCCCCAGTAGATTCTGCCTATCCCCAGTAAATCCCGGAAGCTTATCCCCCTCAGAGCGTAAAAGCATCTCCCCGGCTTTGTTCAGAGGTCTTTTCCCACCAAAGCTTATAACTGGGTTATCCTCAGCTAATTAACGGAGAGACCGTCCTCAGCGAAGTTCTTCCTATCCCCAGCGAAGTTCGTCAGATCTTCCAACAGAACTTATCAACAGAATCCCCAGCGGAGTTCTCACCAAAACCTCAGCGAAGTATCTCTTCCCACAGAGTATTCCCCGCAGAGTAATCTCTCCAACAAGTTTATTCCCCAACAGAGTCGTCTTCTCCTACCGGTTTATTCTTGCAATCTTCATCCCCAGCGGAAATGAAGAACTCTACTCTTCAAACATCAGCCCAGGATTCAGCTTCCTGGCATTCGTCAAGGATTTATTTTCCTAGACGAAAATACATTCATAAACATCACATCTTCATACATTATAGCATGCATACGCATCATACAACACAAATCTCATTTATTTTTGAGAACATCTTAAAATCAGGCAATTCATGCATCATGACATTGCATACAACTAACTCGTTACTTTTTCAGGAAAGAACGATCAACAGATAAAAGTCTTTACCGTTTGAGGTAGGAGACGTCCAAGATTCCTTCATCATTCTGTTGAGGTAGTAATCTCCCAAGGTTCTCTCATCGTCCCGTTGAGGTAGTAATCGCCCAAAGGTTCTCTCATCGTCCCGTTGAGGTAGTAATCGCCCAAGGTTCTCTCATCGTCCCGTTGAGGTAGTAATCGTCCAAGATTCTCTCATCGTCCCGTTGAGGTAGTAATCGTCCAAGGTTCTCTCATCGTCCCGTTGAGGTAGTAATCGTCCAAGGTTCTCTCATCGTCCCGTTGAGGTAGTAATCGTCCAAGGTTCTCTCATCGTCCCGTTGAGGTAGTAATCGCCCAAGGTTTTCTCATCGTCCCGTTGAGGTAGTAATCGTCCAAGGTTCTCTCATCATCCCGTTGAGGTAGTAATCGTCCAAGGTTCTCTCATCGTCCCGTTGAGGTAGTAATCGTCCAAGGTTCTCTCATCGTCCCGTTGAGGTAGTAATCGCCCAAGGTTCTCTCATCGTCCCATTGAGGTAGTAATCGTCCAAGGTTCTCTCATCGTCCCGTTGAGGTAGTAATCGTCCAAGGTTCTCTCATCGTCCCATTGAGGTAGTAATCGTCCAAGGTTCTCTCATCGTCCCGTTGAGGTAGTAATCGTCCAAGGTTCTCTCATCGTCCCGTTGAGGTAGTAATCGCCCAAGGTTCTCTCATCGTCCCGTTGAGGTAGTAATCGTCCAAGGTTCTCTCATCGTCCCGTTGAGGTAGTAATCGTCCAAGATTCTCTCATCGTCCCGTTGAGGTAGTAATCGTCCAAGGTTCTCTCATCGTCCCGTTGAGGTAGTAATCGTCCAAGGTTATCTCATCGTCCCGTTGAGGTAGTAATCGTCCAAGGTTCTCTCATCGTCCCGTTGAGGTAGTAATCGCCCAAGGTTCTCTCATCGTCCCGTTGAGGTAGTAATCGTCCAAGGTTCTCTCATCGTCCCGTTGAGGTAGTAATCGTCCAAGGTTCTCTCATCGTCCCGTTGAGGTAGTAATCGCCCAAAGGTTCTCTCATCGTCCCGTTGAGGTAGTAATCGTCCAAGGTTCTCTCATCGTCCCGTTGAGGTAGTAATCGTCCAAGGTTCTCTCATCGTCCCGTTGAGGTAGTAATCGCCCAAAGGTTCTCTCATCGTCCCGTTGAGGTAGTAATCTCCCAAAGGTTCTCTCATCGTCCCGTTGAGGTAGTAATCTCCCAAGGTTCTCTCATCGTCCCGTTGAGGTAGTAATCGTCCAAGGTTCTCTCATCGTCCCGTTGAGGTAGTAATCGTCCAAGGTTCTCTCATCGTCCCGTTGAGGTAGTAATCATCCAAGGTTCTCTCATCGTCCCGTTGAGGTAGTAATCGCCCAAAGGTTCTCTCATCGTCCCGTTGAGGTAGTAATCGTCCAAGGTTCTCTCATCGTCCCGTTGAGGTAGTAATCGCCCAAAGGTTCTCTCATCGTCCCGTTGAGGTAGTAATCGTCCAAGGTTCTCTCATCGTCCCGTTGAGGTAGTAATCGTCCAAGGTTCTCTCATCGTCCCGTTGAGGTAGTAATCGCCCAAAGGTTCTCTCATCGTCCCGTTGAGGTAGTAATCTCCCAAAGGTTCTCTCATCGTCCCGTTGAGGTAGTAATCTCCCAAGGTTCTCTCATCGTCCCGTTGAGGTAGTAATCGTCCAAGGTTCTCTCATCGTCCCGTTGAGGTAGTAATCGTCCAAGGTTCTCTCATCGTCCCGTTGAGGTAGTAATCATCCAAGGTTCTCTTATCGTCCTGTTGAGGTAGTAATCATCCAAGGTTCTCTCATCGTCCCGTTGAGGTAGTAATCATCCAAGGTTCTCTCATCGTCTCGTTGAGGTAGTAATCATCCAAGGTTCTCTCATCGTCCCGTTGAGGTAGTAATCATCCAAGGTTCTCTCATCGTCCCGTTGAGGTAGTAATCGTCCAAGGTTCTCTCATCGTCCCGTTGAGGTAGTAATCGTCCAAAGTTCTCTCATCGTCCCGTTGAGGTAGTAATCGTCCAAGGTTCTCTCATCGTCCCGTTGAGGTAGTAATCGTCCAAGGTTCTCTCATCGTCCCGTTGAGGTAGTAATCGTCCAAGGTTCTCTCATCGTCCCGTTGAGGTAGTAATCGTCCAAGGTTCTCTCATCGTCCCGTTGAGGTAGAAATCATTCAAGGTTCTCTCATTGTCCCGTTGAGGTAGTAACCATCCCTGATTCATTCATCACATCATTATCAACAAAAACCTTTTGAAGTTCCAGATTCGATTCCTGTATCTAGCCAGGGCACGTCTGTGAGCGACTGTTTGAAGATCAACCCCTGTAACAGGCCAGGTAAGTATCTTTCTTTTTCAGGTACGCAAGTTCTCGCTAAGGAATCTCTTACGCGATCGACACCTCCAGATGGCATCTATAAGCCCATCTCCACAACTATCCATCACAGTTCCAAATGGCATCTATAAGCCCATTCCCGACAAGGTTCTGTCACATCTCTAGATGGCATCTATAAGCCCATCCTCCTATCCACCATCTCTCCAAATGGCATCTATAAGCCCATTCCCGCCATCACACTGCTGATATTCCACTATGTGAGTGCAAATTTCTAGGCACTCTAGTGTTCAATCATCTTCCACCTTCGGATCACGAAAGGCACACAAGCCAATCTACATCCTCAGGTCTAAGAAGATTGAACAGGGGCAACTGTTGTACCCCAAAATTTTCCCTCCCATATTCTTCAAAAGTTTTGACAAGCATCACCTCAAATGGTTCAAGGCTACTCCAAGGATTGCACAGTCAACCATCCTCCTAAGCCAGTCAAAATTAGGGTTTTGGTTCCTTCAAGGAAGTTGAGGTTTTCAATGTTCCAATCAAGTCCCATATGCCTATAAACATTGTCAAGCATTCATATGTCAAGTTTCATGACTCACAACATCAAGTTGCACAGTCAAAAGCCCTAATTGCTTCACAGTCAACTGCAGGGGCAAAATGGTCATTTGACAGTCAAAAGTCAAAATTTTTGGTCAACATCTTATTTTGAAGCCACAATCATCATTTGATCAATTCTTGATCATGATTCCTCAAGCATGGCTCAAAAAGTCTCAAGATGCAAAAGTTTCTATTTTTGGACAGTTGAAAAGTCAACTGCAAATTGACCAAGGCATAACTTTTTCATGGTTCATCAGAAAAATCCCATCCAATGCTCATTTTTAAGGGGAAGACATTTCCTATAACTCATCTTCACATTCCAAGTCCAAGAAATGCTCTCACAAAAAGTTATCAATTTCAACATTATAGGTCATTTTCAAAAGTCAACAAAAAGGGACTTTAAGTCAAAGACCATAACTTGAGATTGGTAAATCAAAATGACATGGGACCAAAGGCATTGGTTAGAGGACTTCAATACCTTTCCAAAATGTCCAAGAACATGTTCATAGCTTCAAAATTGAGCAAGATATGCATTGGATAAGTTAGGTAATTTTTGTGAAATGGCCAAAGTCAATTATCCTTGAAACTTCATTTTTGACAATAGGGGCCCACTTTTTCCACTTGTTTCAGCTTGGCCATGCTTCCCACGTGTCCCACAATTTATTTCAAGATTTAAAATTAATTTTTCCATTTTTATTTAATTTTATTTGATTTAATTCATTTTAAATCTTTTAAAATCAAATAAAAATCAAAGAAATTAATGGAGGGATATATTTTGTGATGATTAGCTTTGAATCACCTTGAAATACCTTCCAAATTCGTGCAAGGCCTATTATGGGCATAGAAATTCAAATTTTGACACAAAAGGCAAGTTGTTTCAATGTTGGTTATGGCAAAATCTCAAGCATAATTGCAATGGTTAAAGGCTCATCATGTGACTGATTCTCATTCATTACTATATATACAAGCCTTCCCAACCTCATTCAAAAAAGAGTGTGTGCAGAAACGGCCAAGAGCAAAACCAAAAATTATTCAAAAGTGAGAGTTCTAAAACATAGTTGCGAGCATCTTCAGATCAAAACAAGCACGTGGTTCTATTCCTTGCCACACCCTGAAGCTAAAGCAACCTTTGCCAAGTCCTGAGGCTCATACCGCGCTGTAAGTTCTTCCCAGGTCCCCTATAATTTCCATATCATTTTTTTCATTACTTTCATGTGCAGATTCTCAAAGGAGGAACACCATAAACCTCATATCCCAGCGCTCCAAGTGTCATCAACGCAGATCCAAAGGACAAAAAGTGTAGCACACCATACTCTGGAGTTAAGCGTGCTGCAGGCAATCATGAAAGTCAAACGTGGCTTAGATTTCAGTGGGCTTGGATTGCTTCAATAAACCTCCTATTTGGCCCACACCCCCCTTGGTTTTTACTTTCTTTTTTTATTTTGTTTTTGTCATTTTCTCTTATTTTTAATTGCTAACCTTTTAATTATTTTTATTATTAACAATTAACTTAATTAACGCATTTTCATAAAAAACCAAAAAATAGAATTAACGTTATTATTATTATTATTAACCAAAATAGTTTAATTAGGCAATTTTAATTCCTTTTCTTAAATAATTAAAATAAATCTAGAATTAGGTAAAAGTTAACTTTTAATTTTATTCCATTTCTTTTATTTCATAAAAACATAAAAAACAAAAAAATATATATTTTCTTTTAATTAATTAGTTTAATTATTTAATTAATTGCATTTAATTGACAAAAAGACAAAAAATCAATTTCTTTTCTAAAAAAGGTCAACACCCTTAAGACGTTCCCGATTATTTTATTCGCACGCATTTACTTTATTTGATTATTATGTAATTGCCTTCAAGAATGTAATAGTTAAATAGGTTTATCGCTTTATTTAATTTCCGTACTTATTTACTAAAAAATGGGTCTTTGTATTTTTTGGCGATGTATAGACCCGCGCCTTGTAATAGCGTAGGATTTATTTTTCCGCAATTTACTTTCTGCACCCCTTAACTGCTAAACTTGCATGAAAGAATGTATGTAAATAAAAACAACTCGTAGCTCACTAATTACAAAGACAAACATAACATGAATACAACACACAATGCACACACCACTTCTAGGGTACGCCTCACTCGTTGCCTTCGAAACGTGGTCGTCAAGTATAGGACGTCTTAGCGGTCCTTATGTCCATGATCCAGTTGCCTCAGAACAGTTGCCTCAAAACAGTTGCCTCAGAACAGTTGCCTCGAAACGGTTGCCTCGGATTAAAAAAGGATCAAGGACATAAGGGTAGCTTCTAAGGTGTCCTAACTGTTGCTTCGATGACCACACTATCCCAACAATCGAATTGACCCGAACACCTCCAAAGATGGTGCTACCTACCTCTCAATGGTGGGATAGCACTATCTAAAGGACTCTTACACAGCTTAATTCCTTAGGGTAGGTAGATGACTCATAGATACTTGCTCTTTCCAAAAAAACAAACAAAATACTTTTCACACCTTACACTTTCAAAAGCTTTCAAAACAAAATTTTCAAACACTCTTGAGGACAGATACAAGAGTTATTTAGAAATCTTTCAAAGAAACTTTTTCAAAGCCCACTCACATTTTGAAAAGCAAACATTTTGAAAACATAAGAGCAAGTATCTAAGAGCCCATGGATAACCATGGATAGAAAGGGTGCTAACACCTTCCCTTTCTATAAATCTACCTCCCGAACCGAGAAACATTCTCATAAGGAATTTTGTTGTGCTTTTGTCCTTTCCATGTTGGAGAAAATAAAAGACGGTGGCGACTCTTGCTTCCGCGACATTTCGCGATCCAGCTAAAAACAGTCAGTTCTAAATCCACCGATCACACTCACCATATATTCTTCTTCACTCCGCACTATGACAATATTTCCTTTCACCGGATACTTCAGCATTTGGTGGAGTGTGGAAGTAACGACCCCAGCCTCGTGGATCCAAGGACGACCCAGCAAACAAGAATATGACGGCCTGATATCCATCACATAGAAAGTGGACCCAAAAGTCTGAGAACCCACTATGATAGGGATGTCCACTTCCCCGTGCACCATTCTCTTCGATCCGTCAAAAGCCCTTACCACAATGTTACTAGGCTTTAGAGTTAAACCCTCGCAATCCAAACGGTCCAACGCCTTCTTCGGCAGAACATTCAGTGAAGACCCAATATCAACCATCACATGAGCCATAGTGGTGCCCCTGCATTCGATCGAGACATGCAGAGCATCATTATGCTTCCTTCCTTTCGGTGTCAAATCTGTATCTGAAAAACCCAGCCCATTATCGGCAGTCAGGCTGGCCACACAATCTTTGAACGTATCAGCTGAAGTCTTTTGTGGCACATGCGCAGTCTTGAGAAATGCAATCAAAGCCTTCGCATGGGCTTCGGAACACAATAGCAGAGACAACATGGATATCTTCGATGGGGTCTGCCTCAACTGCTCGACCATATTGTAGTCACTCTTCTTAATGATTTTCAGTATTTCCTCTATTTCTTGCTTAGATGCTTCCTGTGATGCGGTGGGAGAACTGACTAGAAGTTTTGCATTTCGCTCGCACTTGTGCGGTTAGCAAGAGTCGTCACCGACTTTTCTTTTATCCAAAAGGAAAAGTAAAAAGCACAGGAAAGACCTTTCGAGATTTTTCTCGGGTTCGGGGGGTAGATTATGAAAAGGGAAGGTGCTAGCACCCTTTTCATCCATGGTTTTCCATGGGCTCTTAGTTACTCGTTTTAGATCACTTGCTTTTGTTTGATTGTGCGCTTGTGGTGTGGGCTTTGAAAGTATTTTGAAAAATCTCTTCGTAATGGTTCTTGTCTCTATAAGAACGTATACAAAGTTTTGTTTCGAAAAATGGTTCAAAGAGGTGTTTGTGAATCTTGTTTTGAAAAGTGTTTTGAAAAGAGGTTTTGCAATGGTTCTCGTCTCTATAAGAACGTATACAAAACATTTTGTCTTTTGAAAATGTTTTGAAATGGAGGTGTAGGTGTAAAAGTTTTATCGTGAGCAAGCGAGTAACTAAGAGTGAATCTATCTACTCGAAAGGTCTTAAATTGTTCTTTTCTTATTCCTTCTAATGGTGTTATCTTACCATTGATTTGGTAAGAAGCCCCACCATTGGATGTGAAGGGACAGGCGCGGGTCAATTTTACAATCATTTAAGGCAACTTGTGAAACTCTTTATCAATTTTTGTAAGGGACGAGATCGTTTTAATCGAAGGCAACATCGAGGGTCATCGAGGGACTACGATCTTTGTTTATTGAAGGGTCATTTGCTAAAGCATCTCATATTCTAGGGACATGATTGTATTTCCGAGGCAACGAGCGAGGTTACCCTAGAGGTGCGCGTGTGAGAAGTGTGTTGGTTTCAAGTTATTTTATTCTTGGATTAGGTCGTCTAGCGATTGATTTTTGAATCTTGCCATACATGCCTAGTTACTATACAGTATATGGAAAACAGTAAATTACGGAAATTGAAATTCTACGCTATTACAAAATGTGATCGGTGGGAATGAGAACTGACTGTTTTGGAATGCTGGTTCGCGTTTGCGTTTGTTTTCGCAAAATGTCGCGGTAAGCAAGAGTCGCCACTGTCTTTTATTTTATCCAACAAGGAAAAGACAAAAGCACAGAAAAATTCCTTTTCGAGATGTTTCTCGGGTTCGGGAGGTAGATTATAGAAAGGGAAGGTGTTAGCACCCTTTCTATCCGTGGTTATCCATGGGCTCTTAGGTACTTGCTCACTATGTTTTCAAAAGTTTGCTTTTCTTTGTGTTTGTGGATTTGAGAAGAGTTTTTGTTTTGAAGAGGTGTAAGTGCGAAAATTTTTGTTTTTTGTTTTTAAAATGAGCAAGTACTTAAGAACATCTACCTACTCAAAAAGGAATTAAACTGTGCAAATGTCCTTTAGACAGTGCTATCCCACTATTGAGGAGTAGGTAGCACCGTCGTTGGAGTTTTCGGGTCAATTCGATTTAAGGGACGTGTGGTCACTAAAGCAATGTTAGGATGCCTTAGCGGTAACCCTAATGTCTTAGATCATTTTTTCCGAGGCAACCGTTTCGAGGCAACTTATGATCTTTGGACAAGAGGACGACCTCTAAAACTTCCTATACTCAATGACCACGTTCGAGGCAACCAAGTGAGGCGTACCCTAAGAGTGGCATGTGCGAGTGTGTCAATTTTCAGTTTATATTATCTTTATACATGTTATGGTGAGCTACGGTTGATTTTAAATTAAAGGTTACTCTTGTCATGCATAGCCTATTATTCAAACATCTAGCAGTTAATGGTTGCGGAAAAAAAATTTCGGAAAATAAAGCTAAGCTATTACAAGGCGTCGGGTATTTACATCGCCAAAAACAAACCCTTGAAATTAAATGAGAAAAAGTAAATAAAAGCGGTAAATAAAAAGTCCTAAGTTAAAACTATTACATCCTCGGAGCAATTACAATATATGGATCAAAAATAATATGCGCGCGAGAAAATTGAATCGGAGTGTCCTAGGGTTTTGACCCTTTTTTCATTAAATAAAGCGTATTTTTGGTCTTTTTTGAATTAAGAATTAAGTCTAAATTAATAATGGAATTAAAGAAAATATTTTTGAGTTTTTATTTTGATTAAGGAAATAAAATTAAAAAGGAGAAAATATTAAAAACCTAATTCTAAATCAATTTTAATTTAATGCAAAATATGTTAAGATTAAACCTAATTAAAACTAACTTAATTAATTAATGATTTATTTACAAAAATAAAAATAGTGAAATTAATAAATATTATTTTTTGTTATTTCTGATTTTTTATGAAAAAAAGGTTAGTTTGTTAATTAATTAGTTATAATAATAATAATGAAAAGCAATAAAAAAAAATGAAAAGAAACAAAATATAAGCAAACTTTGGGGGGTGTTGGGCCTGAAGAGGTTGTATGATCAATAATTTTTCCAGGCCCAGAACGCTTGCCCTTGTTGACTTTCAGATTGCCTGGGCGTTTGTTGACCAAGGTTCATGGTGAACCTCCATCCTTAGCCATTGGATCTGCCTTGGTAACCACGTAGCCTTTGAGATCTGGAGGTATATGGTGCTCCCTGCCTGAAGTGCTGCATGTGAACGCCTGAAATAAAATGATAACAAAGTTTGGGGGACCTGGGATTCGAATCCAGGTCCCAATGGGTCCTGCACTAACACGCTCACCAACCAGCCAGCTTGTTCTCTTTGTTATGATAATAAGGAGCAAATATCAAATAAAGAAACAAAATACTAAGCCTACAAAATAAAAGAACGCGCCACTGATTCAAATTGGCCAATCACGTTATGACACCTCTTCATCTTCTTCACAAAACCTGGTTAGATTACCTGCAGATTTTGTTCCACAGGAAGATTCGTAGCCTCTCTCAAAAATTCTCCCTAGGCCACAAAAATGGAATCCCAGAGTACCAATGTACTCGTCTCACTCCTCCGAGCTCATCCATGGCCATTATTTGCATTGATTTTGCCTGCAATTAAAAACCCCAAAAACGAGATAAACGAACCCTAGAACTGGGCATGGCGTTACAGGCTATGAAAATAAAATTCAATGATGCCAAAAGTTTCAGAATACAGCATAGAGTATAAATATGCAATTATTTCAATGAAAGGATGCAAGATTGAAGCTTTACGATTCCATGAGTATGGCGGTTCAGAGCGATACTTACAGGGCTTTTTGGGGCAGGAGAGCACACGATAATGATTGGTACTGCTTCAGTGAGGTCCAAGGAAGCGATTGGAACCTTTGTTTGATCCTGAAAAGGTCTCTAAGTGCAATTTCAGATCCAAGGTTCTCAAGCTTTTTTCTCAAAGTTGTGTGGACGTTTCTGCAGAGTTTTTGTGTGTTTTTTCGTGTCTAGAGTTTTGTCTGTGTTCTTCCCGTGCCTTTTTTGTTTGTGAGCATGAGGTTTATATAGACAAAGGAATTTAGGTCAACATTTGTGTATCAAATCTTGGTCCATTATGATGAAGATATTTGATTTGATTTCTTCATAAAGACTTGCTATATTTGATTCAATCACGTACCAATCTGCTTTCATGCGTTACTGCCAGCCTGTCATGAGTTGTTTGGGCCTCCAATATGATGGAAATCAAAAGCTGGCTTGCCCTTTCAGATCCATTTCCCTTCGAATTTGCTCTCTTTGATAGCTTCAAAGTCCCATTCGAATCACTCCAGCTTCAATTGCATAGCTCCTTCGATTGAGCCTCCCTCTGTTTCGATTGCTTGATTCGAAAGGGATCACCCTGGTCGAATCAGCTCTTGTAGGGTTGGGAGCAAACAAGGCAAGAATCTGGCCTTTAATTCAAATAATTGAGTCCACAATCAGCATTTAATTATTTCTATATTTGCAAGGGACACATGCCATTGTGAACTTTGGGTGAACCTGGACAGGTTAGGATATGTGTTTTTGCTTAGTCATGCCAGCCTACTTCATTCCTTCGAATCTGCCTTCTTTGCCAGCTTCAAAGTCCAATTCGAATCTATTTAGAACATTCCCTATTAGACAACTTCTACCAGCCCTTGGCCTTGTGATGAGTCTAAGTTCTGATTCGAAGTGTTCAGAGCTTCCTTCATCAGAGCATCTTAGATTAAGAGAAACTCTGCACTGAAATGTCATTCCAAGGTCATTTCGTTCTGATGTTCTTATTAAGGGAAACTCTGAAGTTCCAGTCGAAGGACACTCTGAAGTTCCAGTCCAAGGACCTTTTGAAATGCCAATTGAAGGGTATTTGTCCATATACCAATCAAAGGGTACTTGTTCAAAATTCCAATCGAAAGACACTGCTATAATACCAATCGAAAGATACTTGTTCAACTACCAATCGAATGCCACTGCTATAATACCAATCGAAAGATACTTGTTCATGCTAATCGAAGGACAGGGTTAACATGCCTGTCGAAGCTGCCTTGACACAATGATAAATCGAAGGATCCCTTGGTATGCCAATTGAAAGGCTTGGCCCAGGGTGCCAAACGAAAAAGAATTCTAATCGAAGGCCTTGACATAATGCCAATCGAAGTGCTTGTCCATAATGCCAATCAAAAGGCTCCTTCAGAATACCAATCGAAGGGTCTTTCAGAATGCCAATCGAAGGGAATTATCCATGCCAATCGAAAGGCTCCTTCAGAATACCAATCGAAGGGTCTTTCAGAATGCCAATCGAAGGGAATTATCCATGCCAATCGAAAGGCTCCTTCAGAATACCAATCGAAGGGTCTTTCAGAATGCCAATCGAAAGGTCTTTCAGAATGCCAATCGAAAGGTACTTAAAGCACCACTCAAAAATTTTCTTTTTCCTTAGGCAAGGGTTTCTGGTCAACCATGTAGGGGGAAGACTTTGGAAAACATGAGAGGGAAAATTTTGGGGTACAACAGTTGCCCCTGTTCAATTTTCTTAAACCTGAGGATACAAATTGGCTTTGGAGCCTTTCGTGATCCGAAGGTGGAAGATAATTGAACACTAGAGTGCCCAGAAATTTGCACTCGCATGGTGTAGTATCAGCATTGTGACGTTGGGAATGGGCTTACAGATGCCATTTGGAGATTGTTGATAGGAGGACGGGCTTATAGATGCCATCTGCAGGAGTGTCGATCGCATAAGAGATTCCTTAGCGAGAACTTGCATACCTGTTGTTGTAGAAGATTCCGATGGGGAAGTCTAACTTTTATTGAGATTTAGGAACTGACTCGTGCTCACCGGGAGTATACCGTTGAGGTTATAGAACTTGTCCTATCTGGATCCAAGTATTAATCGCTGACCTGAGAAAGAAAGATAGTTTTCCTTGCTTGTTACAGGTATTAATCTGGGACCTGAAAAGGTTGGTCGAGGAGATAGCTGTCCTGGCTGGTTTCAGGTGTTAATCTTTGACCTGAGAAAGAAAGATGGTCTTCCTGGCTTGTTACAGGTATTAATATTCAATCTCTACATGTAGATAATTTTCCTGGCTGGTTTCAGGTATTAACCTACAATCAGTCGTCCACAGACATTTTTCCTGGCTTGCTACAAGTATTCAACTGGGACTTGAAAAGGTTGGTCGAGGAGATATCTGTCCTGGATGGTTTCAGGTATTAATCTCTGACCTGAGAAAGAAAGTCTTCCTGGCTTGTTACAGGTATTAATCTTCAATCTCTTCATGTAGATAATTTTCCTGGCTGGTTTCAGGTATTAACCTACAATCAGTCGTCCACAGATATTTTTCCTGGCTTGCTACAGGTATTCAACTGGGACTTGAAAAGGTTGGTCGAGGAGATATCTGTCCTGGCTGGTTTCAGGTATTAATCTCTGACCTGAGAAAGAAAGTCTTCCTGGCTTGTTACAGGTATTAATCTTCAATCTCTTCATGTAGATAATTTTCCTGGCTGGTTTCAGGTATTAACCTACAATCAGTCGTCCACAGATATTTTTCCTGGCTTGCTACAGGTATTCAACTGGGACTTGAAAAGGTTGGTCGAGGAGATATTTGTCCTGGCTGGTTTCAGGTATTAATCTCTGACCTGAGAAAGAAAGTCTTCCTGGCTTGTTACAGGTATTAATCTTCAATCTCTTCATGTAGATAATTTTCCTGGCTGATTTCAGGTATTAACCTACAATCAGTCGTCCACAGATATTTTTCCTGGCTTGCTACAGGTATTCAACTGGGACTTGAAAAGGTTGGTCGAGGAGATATCTGTCCTGGCTAGTTTCAGGTATTAATCTCTGACCTGAGAAAGAAAGTCTTCCTGGCTTGTTACAGGTATTAATCTTCAATCTCTTCATGTAGATGATTTTCCTGGCTAGTTTCAGGTATTAACCTACAATCAGTCGTCCACAGATATTTTTCCTTGCTTGCTACAGGTATTCAACTGGGACTTGAAAAGGTTGGTCGAGGAGATATCTGTCCTGGCTGGTTTCAGGTATTAATCTCTGACCTGAGAAAGAAAGTCTTCCTGGCTTGTTACAGGTATTAATCTTCAATCTCTTTATGTAGATAATTTTCCTGGCTGGTTTCAGGTATTAACCTACAATCAATCGTCCACAGATATTTTTCCTGGCTTGCTACAGGTATTCAACTGGGACTTGAAAAGGTTGATGGTAGCCATCTTTTGATTGACCTTTTCCTGAAAAAGGTAAAATGTTAGCTGTATGCAATGTCATGATGTATGAAATGCATAATGTCATGATGTTCTCAAAAGTAAATGAGATTGTGTTGTATGCACTTATCATGTATGTAAATAGGATGTATGAAATGTGAAATGTTTATGAATGTATTTTCGTCTGGGAAAATAAATCCTTGACAAATATCGGGGAGTTTGTTAAATCCTGGACTGCTGTTGAAGAGTATGTGTATCTTCAAACTTTGCTTAGAATGTTTCTGATGGGGATGACGAACGAAGATGGTTGTGAGGATAAACCTGTAGGAGAAAATAACTCCGTTGGGGAATAAACATGGTGAAGAGATTACTCTGCGGGGAATTACTCTGTGGGGAAGAGATACTTTGCTGAGATTTTACTGATAAACTCCGCTGGGGATTCCGTTGATAAGCTCTGTTGGGGATTTTGATGATGAACTCCGTTGGAGACAGAAAGAACTTCGCTGGGGATGATCTTTCAGTTGCAACTTGCTGAGGATAACCCGGTTAGACTCTTATGAGGATAACCTCTGAATTTGGCTGGGGAGATACATTTGTATTTTGCAGGGGACAAGTTTCCAGAATCTACTGGGTAAAATGATTCAACTCTATTGGGGAAACTTTTTTAGACTGCGCTGGGGAAATGGCTCCACTGGGGGTATCTTGTATTCCGCCGGGGAACATTCTTATACTCTGTCGAGGAATATTAAGACTGTCAGGGATGCTCTTACGCTTGCTGGAGAATATCTTTATACTCTGTTGGGGAATATTAAGACCTTCTGGGGATACCCGACCTTTTTAGGGTTGATGGTAGACTAACTCTGCTTGGGGGAGAGTATGGCTGATTCATTCACAGTTGCAAGTCTCAGCTGGGGAGAGATATCTTTACTGTCTTACTCTGCGGGGAGTGAAGGTATCTTAGCCATATTCTTTAGCTGAATCTACCTTAGTACCTGGTGGACAGAGCATTTACACAGTTCGGACAATTCTTATTGCCGCTGTTTCTGCGGGAGAAGGTGCCTGCGGAGGCCTTGTGGATCGAGTATTATCCCCACCTATGAGGTGCTTGGTATCTTTAGGCCAAAATGACAATTCTTCTTCTGGTAGGCCAGTGACGAGATGACGAGACATAGTCGTACGCTTTGGTCCCTAATTTTTGCCTGGACCGCCCTTTTGGGTTTTCAGTCCACCGGGATACCCTTTCTTGCCCAAGCCGCCTTTTCAAGTTTTCGACTTGCCGGGTGTACAAATCCTTTTTTGTTTTTATCCCTAATTTTTGCTCGAACCCTTTTGGTTCGCAGGGAAGCCCTTATTTTTGCCTAGGCCAGTCAACCTAGCGGGTCTTTGATTGTGCGTAGTACTTTTTGATGATGTCCATGCTCTCAGAGTGTAGGGAGTTGTCACTGTCAGTAGTGTTGTGTTGCCATACTACCAAAAGATGTTTGATCATGCAAGATTCGTTGCTGGAATTCATGTCCAATGCCCCAAGTGTTCAGATGGAGATCTGCCCCTGGCTATTTGGCATCTTTGAGAGACTCCTTGAATCTTGACTTGACTGCCCCAAATGATAGACAATGCTCATGTCGTGCCCCTTGGATGGAAGTGTTTTTTCCACTTGAGGTGACTCTTTTTATTGAAAAGGTTTTTGTTCACTAGATATTCGTCGTGTAAATTTCTCTGTTGTTTGAACAAATAGTCATATGCAACCAATGTTATTTTAAGAATGTAAAGCTTATGTCTGTCTTGAAGTTTTTGAAAATGCAGTTTTTAATAAAACAAGTGAATTTTTGTAAAATGTTATGTCAACTCAGGATTTTACAGCGAGCCCTACAAGAGTCAAGATACCTTTTGTAACAGTATGCTTTCGAACTAACCCATGCTTCAGCTAGGACTTTTAATGGTTATAACGTGGCCTGGTTCACGGTTTAAGAAACAAAGGATAAAGGCTCAAAATTTATTTGTACCCACCCGCTCTTCGTGATGTTCTTCGATCCTAAACTCAGCTAATCGTGCATTAGATCTTGTTTGAGTCTTTGCTCTGATATACCAGTGATGGTTCGGATACTGACAATTTATTTTGAACAGGCAGTCATTTTTTTTTGTTGAGAGTTTGCAGGATCTCTTTCTTTTTGATTTTATTATCCCTGTCTTTTGCCTGAACTATTTCTTTTGTAATTACAGTCAGCGGGATGCCCCTGTTTTGTAAGTCTCCTTCATAGGTTTTGACTTGATGGGCTTTTATTTCGAGAGATAATGACTGCATGTCCTTACGATTATACGGAACCAATATCGTCTTTTGTTTCGGAAGGACTTGTTTGATGCCATTCATTGTGCACCTGGATCAGCTGAGCAAACTACCCTGCCCCAGGTTATAATTAAAGGTTTTAATTTGTGAAAAGAAAAACTCCAACTTCTTTGGCTCAAAGGGGTTGACGAGGGATTATCTTCCTTATAACTCCACTGTTTAGGATTTGAAACAATGCCTGTACCTCATTAGCGGGGTCTATTCAAAAGCATACTGTAAAGATCGTGGTATCGTTTTCGTCATCCTCCCTCTAAAGGCTTAGAATTTTTTTCGAGAGTTGATCATCACAAGAAATGAAAGCAATTTGAATATAGTGAATACGAATGGATTGATTCAAAACAGACATATGCAATGCATTGATAAAGTAATAAAGTTTGACATGAATAAATGTTCGAACAATCAAAAGAAAATTACAAATTGAAAATCCTAATGAACAAAAGTCTTCTCATCTCAGTACTTGTCACTTCAAATGGTGAACCTTGGAGGGATGGTAGAAGAACTCAGCCTGACCATCTTGTGTGAATTCCAATGCTCCTTCATCGATCAGGTTTTGAACTTTGTACTTCAACTTCCAACAGTCGTCAGTATCATGCCCCAGGCTGTTAGAATGGTATGCACACCTTGCATCAGGATTGTAGTTGGGTGAAGAAGTCTTAGGATTCGGATGAGGTCCTACCAACGTTACCAGATTCAATCTCAACAGGTGTTGCAAAGCTTAGGACAGCGACATGTTGAGCTTGGTAAACGGCCTCTGATTAACCCGTTGTTTATGGCGAGGTTGTTGTTGGGCTTGTGACCCTGAAGCACGCTGGGGAGCTTTTCCTTTGTCTTCTTGTCTCAAAGGAGGTTGAACGGTGATTTGCTCTTCAACCCTAGTTGTTTGCCCCACTTGGTCATTTTGAAGTAGTTTGTTGACGAGGACCCTGAGCTCTTCTTATCTTTGAGCTAAGTCTTGAATGAGAGCCATCTGGCCCACCAGCTGTCCCATCATCTGGATCTTCATTGTTGCCAACTCAATTTGTAGCCCTTCCAACTGATCATTCCTGATGCCTCCTGGATTTCCTAGGACCAAGCCCCTTGTGAGGAGAGCTTTTTATTTCTTCTTGCCCCTGGGATAGGTTCAAGAACATTTCTTTAAGTTGGGCGTTTTGAGCCCGGAGATCTTGGTTGTCTGGTTGGAAAGCCATTGCTGAAATAAACAGCGAGAACATGAGAGACCTGTACTGGAAGACCTGTTATGCAATGATATGTATGATATATGTATGCAATGTTTTCAAGGATCTCGCGGGGTAAACAAGAAACTTGTTAGAATTTGAATTTTGCAGCTTTGATTGAAGAAACTTCATGTTGTTGAGAGTTCTTCTTCAAGAGTCAGGCTCACCATATCGAGTGGGTCATAGCCCCTGACTCAAGTTATCGTGTTTTGATTTCTAAACAACCTTGGCTAGAGGAAAATAAATCCCCTTTTCCCCTTGCTAGACATTTGGTTCATCATGACCTGCATCACAAACCTTTGAGATCCTTGAAATGGTTAAGGAAATGTTAAGGCATGATGTTATGATATGTATGCTATGCGTTTAAGCAAAATTGTGAGGTGATGTAAGTAAACCCTGCAATAAGTCCGAATTATTGGATAAGGACTGTAAACAAAACCTGCAAGGAACTAATGTTGTCAGATAACAAGAATGTGCAAGTAGTTCAAGTTTGAAGGCACACAAGTCACACATATAGCCTTAAGTTTAGGCTGGCATGGAGTTTAGGTATTACCCTCTTGAGTTTAGTTGGCTCAAAACCTGTCCTATAAATAGTAACCGGGTTCTAAGGAGCTCAATATCATTGGATTGTTTTCTATGTTCATTGTTTTGGTTTAGCCACTTAACTGGCGACCAAAATATTCCAAGAAAACAACCCTCAATGAGTGTAGTATCGAGTATCTACCAACTTCGGACTGCACCAAAGTCGGTCATCTCACTACCCTTAAAAAAGGACAAGATGGTCAAGTAAGGTTCTAAGGTCAATTAATGCTTCACGACACTACTCTCCTTGACTTAACTCAAGGGTTACCGGTACCAACCAAAGTGCCAGATCAACGTAGATACTGTTTCAACCATGTCGGTATACCCCGCACAGTTCCCTCACAGTTTATTGCTACTTACCTAAAAAGGTGCCCCCAAATGCGGGTTAGGATCTATAGAACTCCGATACAAGCCCACAAAATTAAAGCATACAAAGCATACAACTGAAAACACAAGTGATCTAATCCTAAGGTACACCTCACTTATAAGACCTTTCCCCAGCAGAGTCGCCAACTCTGTGATCGGTGGGAATGAGAACTGACTATTTTGGAATGCTGGTTTGCGTTTGCGTTTGTTTTCGCAAAATGTCGCGGTAAGCAAGAGTCGCCACCGTCTTTTATTTTATCCAACAAGGAAAGGACAAAAGCACAGAAAAATTCCTTTTCGAGATATTTCTCGGGTTCGAGAGGTAGATTATAGAAAGGGAAGGTGTTAGCACCCTTTCTATCAGTGGTTATCCACGGGCTCTTAGGTACTTGCTCACTATGTTTTCAAAAGTTTGCTTTTCTTTGTGTTTGTGGATTTGAGAAGAGTTTTTGTTTTGAAGAGGTGTAAGTGCGAAAAGTTTTGTTTTTTGTTTTTAAAAGGAGCAAGTACTTAAGAACATCTACCTACTCAAAAAGGAATTAAACTGTGCAAATGTCCTTTAGACAGGGCTATCCCACTATTGAGGAGTAGGTAGCACCGTCGTTGGAGTTTTCGGGTCAATTCGATTTAAGGGACGTGTGGTCACTAAAGCAATGTTAGGATGCCTTAGCGGTAACCCTAATGTCTTAGATCATTTTTTCCGAGGAAACCGTTTCGAGGCAACTTATGATCTTTGGACAAGAGGACGATCTCTAAAACTTCCTATACTCAATGACCACGTTCGAGGCAACCAAGTGAGGCGTACCCTAAGAGTGGCATGTGCGAGTGTGTCAATTTTCAGTTTATATTATCTTTGTACATGTTATGGTGAGCTACGGTTGATTTTAAATTAAAGGTTACTCTTGTCATGCATAGCCTATTATTCAAACATCTAGCAGTTAATGGTTGCGGAAAATAAATTGCGGAAAATAAAGCTAAGCTATTACAAGGTGTCGGGTATTTACATCGCCAAAAACAAACCCTTGAAATTAAATGCGAAAAAGTAAATAAAAGCGGTAAATAAAAAGTCCTAAGTTAAAACTATTACATCCTCGGAGCAATTACAATATATGGATCAAAAATAATATGCGCGCGAGAAAATTGAATCGGAGCGTCCTAGGGTTTTGACCCTTTTTTCATTAAATAAAGCGTATTTTTGGTCTTTTTTGAATTAAGAATTAAGTCTAAATTAATAATGGAATTAAAGAAAATATTTTTGAGTTTTTATTTTGATTAAGGAAATAAAATTAAAAAAGGTGAAAATATTAAAAACCTAATTCTAAATCAATTTTAATTTAATGCAAAATATGTTAAGATTAAACCTAATTAAAACTAACTTAATTAATTAATGATTTATTTACAAAAATAAAAATAGTGAAATTAATAAATATTATTTTTTGTTATTTCTGATTTTTTATGAAAAAAAGGTTAGTTTGTTAATTAATTAGTTATAATAATAATAATGAAAAGCAATAAAAAAAATGAAAAGAAATAAAATATAAGCAAACTTTGGGGGGTGCTGGGCCTGAAGATGTTGTATGATCAGCAATTTTTCCAGGCCCAGAATGCTGGCCCCTGTTGACTTTCAGATTGCCTGGGCGTTTGTTGACCAAGGTTCATGGTGAACCTCCATCCTTATCCATTGGATCTGCCTTGGTAACCACGTAGCCTTTGAGATCTGGAGGTATATGGTGCTCCCTGCCTGAAGTGCTGCATGTGAACGCCTTAAATAAAATGATAACAAAGTTTGGGGGACCTGGGATTCGAATCCAGGTCCCAATGGGTCCTGCACTAACACGCTCACCAACCAGCCAGCTTGTTCTCTTTGTTATGATAATAAGGAGCAAATATCAAATAAAGAAACAAAATACTAAGCCTACAAAATAAAAGAACGCGCCACTGATTCAAATTGGCCAATCACGTTATGACACCTCTTCATCTTCTTCACAAAACCTGGTTAGATTACCTGCAGATTTTGTTCCACAGGAAGATTCGTAGCCTCTCTCAAAAATTCTCCCTAGGCCACAAAAATGGAATCCCAGAGTACCAATGTACTCGTCTCACTCCTCCGAGCTCATCCATGGCCATTATTTGCATTGATTTTGCCTGCAATTAAAAACCCCAAAAACGAGATACACGAACCCTAGAACTGGGCATGGCGTTACAGGCTACGAAAATAAAATTCAATGATGCCAAAAGTTTTAGAATACAGCACAGAGTATAAATATGCAATTATTTCAATGAAAGGATGCAAGATTGAAGCTTTACGATTCCATGAGTATGGCGGTTCAGAGCGATACTTACAGGGCTTTTTGGGGCAGGAGAGCACACGATAATGATTGGTACTGCTTCAGTGAGGTCCAAGGAAGTGATTGAAACCTTTGTTTGATCCTGAAAAGGTCTCTAAGTGCAATTTCAGATCCAAGGTTCTCAAGCTTTTTTCTCAAAGTTGTATGGACGTTTCTGCAGAGTTTTTGTGTGTTTTTTCGTGTCTAGAGTTTTGTCTGTGTTCTTCCCGTGCCTTTTTTGTTTGTGAGCATGAGTTTTATATAGACAAAGGAATTTAGATCAACATTTGTGTATCAAATCTTGGTCCATTATGATGAAGATATTTGATTTGATTTCTTCATAAAGACTTGCTATATTTGATTCAATCACGTACCAATCTGCATTCATGCGTTACTGCCAGCCTGTCATGAGTTGTTTGGGCCTCCAATATGATGGAAATTAAAAGCTGGATTGCCCTTTCAGATCCACTTCCCTTCGAATTTGCTCTCCTGATAGCTTCAAAGTCCCATTCGAATCACTCCAGCTTCAATTGCATAGCTCCTTCGATTGAGCCTCCCTCTGTTTCGATTGCTTGATTCGAAAGGGATCACCCTGGTCGAATCAGCTCTTGTAGGGTTGGGAGCAAACAAGGCAAGAATCTGGCCTTTAATTCAAATAATTGAGTCCATAATCAGTATTTAATTATTTCTATATTTGCAAGGGACACATGCCATTGTGAACTTTGGGTGAACCTGGACAGGTTAGGATATGTGTTTTTGCTTAGTCATGCCAGCCTACTTCATTCCTTCGAATCTGCCTTCTTTGCCAGCTTCAAAGTCCAATTCGAATCTATTTATAACATTGCCTATTAGACAACTTCGACCAGCCCTTGGCCTTGTGATGAGTCTAAGTTCTGATTCGAAGTGTTCAGAGCTTCCTTCATCAGAGCATCTTAGATTAAGAGAAACTCTGCACTGAAATGCCATTCGAAGGTCATTTCGTTCTGATGTTCTTATTAAGGGAAACTCTGAAGTTCCAGTCGAAGGACACTCTGAAGTTCCAGTCCAAGGACCTTTTGAAATGCCAATTGAAGGGTATTTGTCCATATACGAATCAAAGGGTACTTGTTCAAAATTCCAATCGAAAGACGCTGCTATAATACCAATCGAAAGATACTTGTTCAACTACCAATCGAATGCCACTGCTATAATACCAATCGAAAGATACTTGTTCATGCTAATCGAAGGACAAGGTTAACATGCCTGTCGAAGCTGCCTTGACACAATGATAAATCGAAGGATCCCTTGGTATGCCAATTGAAAGGCTTGGCCCAGGGTGCCAAACGAAAAAGAATTCTAATCGAAGGCCTTGACATAATGCCAATCGAAGTGCTTGTCCATAATGCCAATCGAAAGGCTCCTTCAGAATACCAATCGAAGGGTCTTTCAGAATGCCAATCGAAGGGAATTATCCATGCCAATCAAAAGGCTCCTTCAGAATACCAATCGAAGGGTCTTTCAGAATGCCAATCGAAAGGTCTTTCAGAATTCCAATCGAAAGGTACTTAAAGCACCACTCAAAAAATTTCTTTTTCCTTATGCAAGGGTTTCTGGTCAACCATGTAGGGGGAAGACTTTGGAAAACATGAGAGGGAAAATTTTGGGGTACAACACAAAGTATTCGGGAATGGGGGTACAATTGTTACGAATGGGGATGAATCAAATGAAATAGCAATGTCCAAATATCAAGCAATACAACCAAATTGAATTGTTGTGCGGTTTAATATAAAGCTATGACAGTTTATGAAATCAAGTCAACAAAATATGAAATGTATGTATTTACTTGAAAGGAGAAAAATAAACCTATTCTAAAAAATTGATTATAATTTTTATTATTATTTTTTGTATTTTATTAATTATGCAAATAAATTTAAAGAAAGAAACTAAACTAAATTATTGTTTTTTTTTGGTGTTTTTATTAAATGAAAAAAAAATTAATGAAGATAAGTTATAAAAAAGAAAATGGTAAAAAATTAATTTCAAGACTTAAATTAATTTAATAAAAAAAAAGTATTTTGGTTTTCTTTAGCATTTTTCAAAACAAATAAAAACAAATTAAAAAGAAGAAAAGTGGGCTTAAGGATTTAGGGATATTAAGCCCAAAGAAACATGGTTTTTCTACTGTTAACTAAAACAGGCATAAGGGGGGTAAGTTAGCAAAAGCGCTTGGGCTTTAGGGTTATTTGAACAAAAGGCCCAATGTTCTTAAACTTGGCATTAACTTCTGATTAAGGGAAACAAGCAAATTAGGGTTTGTGGAACCTTTGTTACAGCGGCGCTCTCATTACCTCTTTCGCTCATCTCTTCCAAATTATCCATGTTTTCATCTCTGAAATGTCTCAACCTTCTAGGCTCATGGCCGAAATGCCCTATTAACGACCTAATATCTCCTCATCTCTCCGTGATTCGCGTTTCTATGAAAACGCTAAGGTCGGATTTATGCCTAATCTATTTATCTGATCTTCCCCTCAACCTTCCGTTGTCGGAGCTCTCTCTCTCTCTCTCTCTCTCTCTCTCTCTCATCTCCTAACCAAGCGCTAATGGTTTTGTTTCTTGAAAAGGTGATGTTCGTTTTTTGTTAAGCTTAAACGATTTTCAATGTTTCTTGTCTTGTTATGTTTTTCTTCTGTTAATCTATTCTATTATCCATTGAGATGCAGGAAATGGCTCATAAGGAAGGTGAAGTAGTCATACCTGTTTATGGATTTTTTGTGAGGTGGACGGGGATGGTGAGACCGGTGGAAATGCTCCTTGGTGGCGGGATTTGCAAAGGGGAAGAAATGAAGATTGAAGGCGCGCTTTTCTGGTAACCTTATCCTATATTTCTTGCTGAAAGATGATGATGTTGTTTGTTGGATTTGGTTTGAACTGTTTTACAGGTTTTGATTTAGTATGTTTTTCTGGTTTTGTGTTGGATATGTTTTGGTATTTGAGGTTGTTACTGTGTTTTTTTTTGTTATGTTTTTGGTGTTTCAACAAGTTTGATGAGTTTTTTCTGGTTTTTGATTTGTATGTTTGTTTGAGATTTGTTTTGAGGTTGGGCAGTTTGAAGGTTGGTTGTTACAGTTTGGTTTTGACATGTTTGAAGGTTGTGTTTCAGTTTGAAGGTTGGTTTGACAGTTTGGAGGTTTTGTGATTTTTGGTTTGTATGTTTTGAAAACTTGAGGTTTATCAGTTTTGGACCTTAACAGTTTTGGACCTTAATAGTTTTGGAGGTTTTTGATTTGAGGCTTTGGAAGTCTTGACAGTTTGTTTTCCTTTGGTTTTGGTCTTGGATGTGTTTATGGTTTGGATGAGTTTTTGAGTTTGTTGTTACAGTTTGCAGGTTTGGTGTTATTGGAATTTGGTTTCGTGGATTTGTTATTGTTTTGTTGTTACAGTTTGCAGGTTAGATTGATGGTTTGGAATTTTGTATATTGCTGTTGGTTTGGATGAGTTTCTGAGTTTATTGTTTTTGGGTTGATGCTTTGGAAGTCTTGACAGTTTTTGTTTGCCTTTGGTTTTGGAGGTTTTTGGTTATGCAGGTTTGGTGTTGAAATGGTTTTACAGTTTGGGTTTTGAATGTTTGACAGTATTCTTGAAGGTTGTGTTTTGTTGGCTTGAGATTAGGCTTGGGATTTTCTTTTGACAGTTGAGACTTTTTGAGTTTGAAAATGGTTTGATGGATGATAGTTTGAAGGTTGGTTTGCTGAGTTTGATAATTTTTTCTCCCTTTTGCTTTAGCCTTGTCTAATGTTATATATGTTGCTTCTGTTGAAATCTAATTCAAAATGGTGGGAAAACCACCAAATTTTGAATACTTTGGCATGTTGTTCTTATGCTCTTTTTGTTGCAGTTTTTGTTTTCTAGCAACTCTTATGCAATTGTGACAGCAGGGCAGCAGGGCTGTGCATCCCTAGGTGACTTATTTCCTCTCTTCTCTCTCAATGACCCTAAGAGTCAATTGCTCTTTTACCTTTTTCTGAAAAGTTTGCAATAAATGGAAAATGATGAAAATGCTTATTGAACAAGCCTCTTGCTTGTTGACTTAGTTTATCATATTGCTATATTTTCTTTTTGTTGCTGCCTGCTTCCTACTGCTATGCTGCTGCCTCATTTGCATGGATGTTGTTTGTATTTTGTCCAATTTACTGCTTGTTTGGCCCTGTTTTGCACCTTCTGTTTGTTATATTTGTTTGGCTGCTGTTTGGGCCTCTTGTTTATTTGGACAACCTTGCTGCATTTCTCTTGTTTGGATAGCTTTCTTACATTTCTCTTGTTTCTTCTTTTTGTGAACCAAGAAAAATAATTCTCTTGTGATTTGCAAATAGAGAAAAATAAGAATGCGATGAATTAAAAATAGCCTTCTGATTCCAAATTGCAAACTTTAATGATGAACACTATTCTTTCTTTTGAAAATTCTTGCTTATGCCCAAATAGTTTTTGTACTAACTATTTCTTCTGTATTTTGTTTTCATATGAGCACAACTGGATGGTGGCAAAGCAGGGGAAGCAAGAGACTCTGTGGCAGGCATGGAAGCAATGGAACCTCAGTCAACCTTAGGCATAGATTCGTTTTCTTTGTAATTTAGAGAGAAACATTCAATCAATTGTACTAATTTATTTTTCAAATATGATAAGTTGTAAAACCTAAAGAATTTAAATAATAAATTGTTTTGTAACAACGTTTGAAAAATTGGAGAAAGTCTTATGAAATATTCTGGCGTTAACTGAAATCCTTTACTGTCAAGAACTTGTAATTTTCTCTTCACATCTTCACTGATTCTTAAAGATTCCCGATCAAGATAATTGAAACTGCATTATATTAATTCCAATCAAGATAACTTAAATTCCAATAATCATGTAATCTTGCAACTGCATTTTGTTGTACCCCAAAATTTGCCCTCCCATGATCTTCAAGGTTTGTCAAGAATCACCTTCAAATGGTTCAAGATTTCTCAAGGGGTTGCACGGTTCAAATGCCTCCTAAGCCAGCTGAAATTAGGGTTTTGTCTCTTACAAGAAATTTGAGGTTTTCAATGGTTCAATCAAGTCTCATAGGCCTATATACATTGTCAAGCATTTGCATGTCAAGTTTCAAGATTCACAATGCCAGTTTGCACAATCAAAAGCCCTATTTGCTTCACAGTCAACTGCAGGGGGCAAAATGGTCATTTTGCAGTCAAAAGTCAAAATTTTTGGTCAACATCTTATTTTGAGTCCACAATCATCATTTGATCAAGTCTTGATCATGATTCCACAAGGATGGCTCAAAAATCATCAAAGATGCAAAAGTTACTATTTTTGGACAATAGAAAGGTCAACTGTATCTTGACCAAGGCATAACTTTTTCATGGTTTATCAGAAAAATCCCATCAAATGCTCATTTTGAAGGGGATGACATTTCCTACAACTCATCTTCACATTTCAAGTCCAAGAAATGCTCTCACAAAAAGTTATCAATTTCTACATTATAGGTCAAATTCAAAAGTCAACAAAAAGGCATTTTAAGTCAAAGACCATAACTTGATATTGGTAAATCCAAATGACATGGGACCAAAGGCATTGGTTAGAGGACTTCAAGAAATTTCCAAAATGTCCAAGAACATTTTCATAAGATCAAAATTGAGCAAGATATGCATTGGAGAAGTTGGGAAATTTTTGTGAATTTGCAAAAGTCAACTTTGCTCAAAACACCATGTTTTTGCTAATGGGCCTCAAATTTCTTCTTGAAACATTGTCCAAGGCCTATGCACGACCCATTGGGATTATTTGAATTTATTTTCTTATTTTTCATTAATTATTTGGATTTTTTATTAATATTAATTCATTTAATTGATTTAAAATGTAGGAAATTCAAAGATATGATTTCTCAATCTTTTTGTGAAGCAAAAGTGGTCAATATATGCTGGAGATTTCGTGTGCACATCAAGGGGACAAGGATCTCCAAGTTTGGCAAGATTTTTCAATCAAAAAGATTGAAAAATATTTGAATTTCAATCAAATATTGAAACCATTATTCCATGGATCTTTGGGCCAAGACTTAACCTAATTTTATTCCATTATATGCACATAACCTAACCCTAATGCAAAACACGTGAGAATGGTTGCAGAAAGCCATAGCCAATATTGAAAAAATCAAAGAAAACTTGAAATCTGTTTGCTATCTTCCAGACCAATTCAAGGCGTTTCAGTGATTCAAACACATTGCAGGAACTCTCAGAAACCTTTTGCAAACAAAATCAAGCCTTAAAGCTCAAGAAACACGCAAGAACAATTTCACGGTTTGATGATTTTTTCCAAAATCATAATCATTGATTCATGCATATTTAACATCTTTTGTTGATTGTTTTGTGTTCATAGGGACTATACGAAGCTTTTGGTACAAGATAATTGAATTATAGAGCCCTAAATCACAAGTCACCATGAACGTTTTCTAGGGTTTCCAAGCTCTTAATTTGGGGCTTTGCTATATAGGAAAAATTGGGACCTCTAAGACCCATGGTTGAGACCGTCAGGACGAGACGAATGCATTAAGACCATCGCGCCATATTTATATTTAACGTACGCCTAATCGCTATTATTCGTGGATGCAGGTTATGAGGGTTAAAAACCCCTGCTATCTGTTTGTTATTTTTACAGGCCAAGCGAAGGAGATGAAGACGTGTAAGCGTATGGTTGGAGTGTTCAAACGAGCGCGCCTTTTTCTGTGTTTTCAGCATATGTATTAATTGTCTAATATAATATTTGTGCATTATTATACTAACAGAAGCAAGCGCATGGTGGAGTGGTTAGTGAGTTGGTTGTGTATCATTGGGACCTGGGTTCAATTCCCAGGTCCACCCCAAAACTTGTTTCTATTTTTTCTAATGTATTCTCATGCAGCGCTTTAGGAGGTGTCCACCATATACCTCAATTGTCCATGTACCAAGTGGCTTCAGGCGTCAATCCAAGGGCCAAAGATGAAGGACCATAATAATCCTCAGTCAACGCGGGCATAGCTGATCCCAAAAGTCAAATGGACTGGCCAACAAATGGGCCAGAATTGCCAAGCAAACCTCCATATTTGGATCTTCACCCCCCTCTGGTTTCTCTTTATTCTTTCATATTTTCTTTTAATTATTTTAACTATTTTATTTTCCATTACTTTATTATTAATATTATTTAATTAACTTAACTATTATTTTCATAATAAATTCAGACAATTAAAAAATGTAATTATTATTATTAATCTCACCTATTAATTATTATTTTGTAAATAAATTCTAATTAATTAGTTTAGTTGTTTAATTAGGACAATTTTAATCTTTTTTTATAATAAATAAAATCAAACTTAGAATTAGGGTTTTTCTTTTCACAATTTTAATTATCTTTATTTTATTTTCATTAAGACCTAAAAAAACTAAAAAAAAATACTTTTTCTTTTAATTAATTAATTAATTAGTAAATTAGGTTTAATATTTAATTAATTGCAAAAAAGGACCAAATCTCATTCTTTCACAAAAAAGGGTCAAAACCCTAGGACTTCTCCGATTTAATTTCTCGCGCGCATATTCTCTTTGATTATTCTTTTGATTTTATTTATGTATCTGCTCCGAGTATGTAATAGCGTAATTAGGACTTTTATCGCTTTATTTTATTTTCTCGCATTTATTTCCCAAATGGGTTATGTTTTTGGCGATGTATATACCTGCGCCTTGTAATAGCGTAGATTTACTTTCCGCACTTTATTTCCCGCAAATTATTAAAGTGTTAATTATGCATGCAAGACTTACCTGAAAAATAAAATCAACCCGTAGCTCACAATGATACATGTGCAAAGATAATTTAACATGAATCCTGACACACGTGCACATGCCACTCCTAGGGTACGCCTCACTTGGTTGCCTCGAGGTGGTCATTAAGTATAGGGTGTTTTAGAGGTCGCCCTCATGTCTAAAGATCCAGTTGCCTCGAAACGGTTGCCTCGGATGAAAAGGATCTAGGACATTAGGGTTACCGCTAAGGCGTCCTACTATTGCTTTGGTGACCACATGTCCCTTTAATCGAATTGACCCGAATAACCCCAACGACGGTGCTACCTACTTCTCAATAGTGGGATAGGACTGTCTAAAGGACTCTTACACAGCTTAATTCCTTATAGTAGGTAGATTTCTCCTGGGTACTTGCTCTTTCAAAACAAAAACAACTTTTCGCACCTACACTTTCAAAAAGTTTTCAAACAAATACTTCATACACTCTTGAGGACTGATACAAGAGTTACCTAGAAGTTTTCAAAACGAAACTTTTTTCAAAACCCACAAACACAAGAAAAGCAAACAATTTTGAAAACATAGTGAGCAAGTACCTAAGAGCCCGTGGATAACCACGGATAGAAAGGGTGCTAACACCCTCCCTTTCTATAATCTACCTACCGAACCGAGAAACATCTCGAAAAGGAATTTTGCTGTGCTTTTGTCCTTTCCTTGTTGGAGAACATAAAAGACGGTGGCGACTCTTGCTTACCGCGACATTTCGCGAACCAGCTTTAAAACAGTCAGTTCTATTTCCACCGATCACAGAACTGGCGACTCTGCTGGGGAATATTGATAAGTGAGGTGTACCTTAGGATTAGATCATTCTATGTTTTCAATTGTATGCCTTGTTTGCTTTAATATTGTGGGCTTGTATTGGAGTTTCATAGATCCTAACCCGGATCTGGGGTACCCTTTTTTAGGTAGCAACAAACTGTGAGGGAACTGTGCGGGGTATACCGACATGGTTGAAGCAGTTGCTACGTTGATGTGGCACTTTGGTGAGTACCGGTAACTCTTGAGTCAAGTCAAGGAGAGTACGGGGCCGCCGTGTGGTGTCGTGAAGCATCAACTGACCTTAGAACCTTACTTGACCATCCTGGCCTCTTTAGGGGTAGTGAGATGACCGACTTTGGTGCAGTCCAAAGTTGGTAGTTACTCGATACTACACTCATTGAGGGTTGTTTTCTTGGAATATTTTGATCGCCAGTTCAGTGGCTAAATCAAAACAATGAACATAGAAAACAATCCAATGATATTGAGCTCCTTAGAACCCGGTTACTTTTGATAGGACAGGTTTTGACCCAACCAACTTCAAGAGGGTAATACCTAAACTTCATGCTGGCCTAAACTCTAAGGGCTGTCTTGTGTGACTTGTGTGCCTTCAAACTTGAACTACTTGCATACTTGTTATCTGACAACATGAGTTCTTGCAGGTTTTGTTTATAGTCCATAATTTGGACTCATTACGGGGCCTACTTACATCACTCCATGCATAGCATATACATCATAACATCATACAATAGCATTTCCTTAACCATTTCAAGGATCTCAAGGGTTTGTGATGCAGGTCATGATGGACCAAATGTCTAGCAAGGGGCAAAGGGGATTGATTTTCCTCTAACCAATGTTGTCCAGAAATCCAAGCACGATAACTTGAGTCAGGGGCTATGACCCACTCGATATGGTGAGCCTTGACTCTTGAAGAAGGACTCTCAACAACATGAAGTTCCTTCAATCAAGCTACCGAATTCAAATTCTAACAAGTTTCTTGGTTTACCCCGCGAGATACTTGAAAACATTGCATGCATATCATACATATCATTGCATTACAGGTACACTTTTTACAGGTCACTTATCTTCTTCGCTGTTTATTTCAGTAATCATCATGTCTACCGAACCTTCCGTCGAACAAGCTATCAAGGCCCTCCAGGCCCAGAATGCCCAGTTCCAAGAGTTGGTTATGAGCCTAGCCCAGGGTCAACAGGATTTGAAGACTTTGATCCTGAAAGAGAGGAAGAAGAAGAAGAGGACTGTTTTGTTCAACACTAGACGCAGATCTGGGAATGGATTACAGAATGAGGCTGAGCTGACTACCTCATCTGTAGGCAAAGACAGTCCCCAAGAGAGAAGGGTTCCTAGTCCAGTGGTCTCCGACAACGAGACGGATTATAATGACGAACAGTACCCTCCTGCCGAGGACAGGTACAAACAGTTGGAGGACCGTTTAAGTGCTATGGAAATTCAACATGTGCCCGGGTTGGATTTTGGAGACCTAGGCTTATCCTCTGGGGTGGTGATTCCCCACAAGTTCAAGGCACCTGCCTTTGCAAAGTACGACGGAGCTTCCTGTCCTAAGCTGCACCTCAGATCATATGTAAGGAAGATCCAACCTTACACTGCTGATAAGAATTTGTGGATCCATTTCTTCCAGGATAGTCTTTCAGGGACTCAACTCGAGTGGTTCTATCAGCTGGATGGAGCCAGTATTCGTAACTGGGAGGATTTGGCTACTGCGTTCTACAAGCAGTATCAGTATAATTCCGACCTCGCTCCTATGCGTACCCAACTCCAGGGTATGTCACTCGGGACGGGTGAAGGATTTAAGGAATACGCCCAAAAATGGAGAGACCTTGCTGGAAGGGTGCAGCCACCCTTAACTGACCGTGAACTTGTGGATATGTTCTTGGGGACCCTGTCTGGTCCGTTCTTCAACCATCTGATTGAGAATTCTTCTGCTGGGTTTACAGATCTGATCTTGACTGGTGAGAGAATTGAAGCTGGTATAAAGTCTGGAAAGATACAAAAGGATGCCTCCTCAAGCACTGAAAAGAAGCCGTTCAAGAAAGAATCCAGTGCTGTCTATGGTTCAAGGAGACCAAATAGATCTGAACACCGCCAAGTTGTCAACGCGGTGGTTATTTCAAAACCTACCAGTTCTCCTCAGAATCGCAACCAACAAAGGGAAGAGAGACCTAAAAGGCAGTTCACTCGCCTCAGCATGACTTTGTCCCAGATATTGCCACGGTTGCTGAAGACCAATTTGGTAACTCTAAGGGACCCTCCTAAGAATCCCAACAAGACACCTTCAAGGTATAATCCCAACGCCCGCTGCGCTTATCATTCTGGCAGCCCGGGGCATGCTACAGACGATTGTTGGACTTTGAGGAACAAGGTTCAGGACCTAATCGATGCAAAGGAGGTCTAATTCGAAGCGCCAGAGACTCCCAAGGTGATCACTGCTCCCCTGCCAAAACATGGCTAGGATTGAAAAAACTTTTGTTAATTCGAATGTTCAAGTTGTATTGTTTCTTAGATTGTTCAAACAATTATCATGTCAAACTCTCTTATTTCATTAATGCATTACACGTGTCTGTTTTGAAGTAATTGTGTTCACTATATTCAAAATTGCTTTTATTTTTTGATGTTCAACTCTCGATTGAAAATTCTAAGCCTTTTGAGGGAGGATGACGAAAACGATACCATGATCTTTACAGTATGATTTTGAACAGACCCCGCTGATGAAGTACAGGCATTGTTTCAAATCCTAAACAGTGGAGTTATAAGGAAGATAATCCCTCGTCAACCCCTTTGAGCCAAAGAAGTTGGAGTTTTTCTTTTCAAAAATTAAAACCCTTAATCATAACCTGGGGCGGGGTAGTTTTCTCAATTAATCCAGGTGCACAATGAATGACATCAAAGGAGTCCTTCCAAAACAAAATACAGTGATGGTTCCGAATAATCATAAAGACAGGCAGTCATTATCTCTCAGAAATAAAAGCCCAATAAGTCAAAACCTACGAAGGAGACTTACACAAAAACTGGGGCATCCCGCTGACTGTAATCACAAAAGAAACAGTTCAGGCAAAAAACAGGGATAATAAAATAAAAAAGAAAGAGGTCCTACAAACCCTCAACAAAAAAGAAATGACTTCCTATTCAAAATGAACTGTCAATATACGAACCATCACCAGAATATCAGGGCAAAGACTCAAACAAGATCTAACGCACGATTAGCTGAGTTTAGGATCGAAGAACATCACGAAGAACGGGTGGGTACAAATAAAATTTGAGCCTTTATCCTTTGTTTCTTAAACCGTGAACCAGGCCACGTTATAACCCTTAAAAATTCCTAGCTGAAGCATGGGTTAGTTTGAAAGCATACTGTTACAAAAGGTATCCTGACTCCTACAGAGCTTTCTGTAAAATCCTGAGTTGGCATCATTATTTTACAAAATTCACTTGTTTTATTGAAAAATGAATTTTCAAAAACTTCAAGACAGACATAAGCTTTGCATTCTTAAAATAACATTGTTTGCATATGACTATTTGTTCAACAGCAGAGAAATTCGCACGACGAATATCTGGGGAACAAAAAACCTTCTCAATAAAAAGGATCACCTTAAGTGGAAAAACACTTCCAATCAAGGGGCACGACATGATCATTGTCCATGATCTGGGGCAATCAAGTCAAGATTCAAGGAATCTCTCAAAATGCCAAATAGCCAGGGGCAAATCTCCGCCAGAGTCACTTGGGGCATTGGACAACGAATCTTGCACGATCAAACATCTTCTGGTGGTATGGAAACCCAACACTACTGACAGTGACAACTCCCTGCGCTCTGAGAACGTGGACATAGTAAAAAAAAATACTATGCATAATCAAAGACCCGCTAGGTCGACTGGCCTAGGCAAAAATAAGGGCTTCCCGGTGAACCAAAAGGGTTCGGGCAAAAATAAGGGATGAAAATTATTAAAAAAAATCTGTACACCCGGCAAGTCGAAAACCTGAAAAGGCGGCTTGGGCAAAAAGGGGTATCCCGATGGACTGAAAACCTGAAAGGGCGGTCCAGGCAAAAGTTAGGGATCAAAAGCGTACGATTATGTCCCGTCATCTCGTCACTTGCCTACGAGAAGAATATTTGTCAATCGGCAGTTATCAAGCATCTCCACGGGTACCTTCTCCCATAGAAGCTGGGGCAATAAGAATTATTCGAACTGTACAACTGCCTTGCTCACCGGGTACAAAGGTAGATTCAGCTGAAGAATTTGACCAAGATACCTTCACTCCCCGCCGAGTAAGACAAGAATCAGCAATACTCTCCCCCAAGCAGAGTTGGTCTCCCCTCCCTAAAAAGGCACAGTATCCCCAGCAAATCAGCAATACTCTCCCCCCAAGCAGAGTTAGTCTACTGTCAGCCCTAAAAAAGTTGGGTATCCCCAGAAGATCTTAATATTCCCCAGTGGAGTATACAGATATTCCTCAGCAAGCATCCCCGACAGTCTTAATATTCCTCGACAGAAATATAGGATTGTTCCCCGGCGGAATACAAGATGCCCCAGTGGAGCCATTTCCTCAAAGGTTTCCCCAAGAGAGTTAAACCATCTCCCCAGTAGATTCTGGAAGCTTATCCCCAGTAGATTTTGGAAGCTTATCACCTGCAGAGTACATGCATCTCTCCCCGACCATATTCAGAGGTTATCCCCCACCAGAGCCTATAACTGGGTTACCCTTAGCAAATTGCAACAGAAAGACCGTCCTCGGCGAAGTTCTTCCTATCCCCAGCGGAGTTCATCAAAATCCCTAACAGAACTTATCAACAGGAATCCCCAGCGGAAGCGAAGAACTCTACTCTTCAAACACCAGCCCAGGATTTAACTTCCCGGCATTTGTCAAGGATTTATTTTCCCAGACGAAAATACATTCATAAACATCACCGTTTCATACATCATGATACACGCATATACGCATCATATCATACGATCTCATTTATGTTGAGAACATCATTGCTTGGTTCATATCATGCATTGCATATGACTGACCTTTACCTTTCAGGAAAAATGTAGTTAAATTCTCAATCCCGTCGCAATAGACAACCCCGTCGCAATAGACAATCCCGTCGCAATAGACAACCTCGTCGCAATAGACAATCCCGTCGCAATAGACAACCCCGTCGCAATAGACAATCCAGTCGCAATAGACAATCCTGTCGCAATAGACAATCCAGTCGCAATAGACAATCTAGTAGAAATAGACAACCCAATCGCCAAAGACAATCTGTCAATAAAGACAGCCCATCAATGTAGACAACCTGTCATTGAAGACAACCCGTCATTTAAGACAACCCGTCATTGAAGATAACCTGTCATTTAAGACAACCCGTCGTTGAAGACAACCCGTCAATAAAGACAACCTGTCAATAAAGACAGCCCGTCAATGTAGACAACCCGTCAGTAAAGACAATCTGTCAATAAAGACAGCCCGTCCCTGAAGACAACCCGTTAAAAGAGACAACTCGTTAAAGAAGACAAAACCTCCCCTGATTCAGTTAAATCAATTCCTGAAGATTTTTTCTGAGATAACATGTCAGTAGAGACAACCTACCAACTTTTTGAAGTTCCAGATTCGGTACCTGTATCTAGCCAGGGCATATCTGTATACGACTAATTCCAGATTCGATACCTGTATCCAGCAAGGGCATATCTATGAGCGATTGATTGTAGATCTATACCTGTATCTAGCCAGGAAAGTTATCTGCATGAAGAGTTTGAAGATCAACACCTGAAACCAGCTAGGAAATTATCTTTCTTTCTCAGGTACGCAAATTCTCGCTAAGGAATCTCTTACGCGATCGACACCTTCAGATGGCATCTTTAAGCCCATCTCCACAACTATCCAGTACACTTCCAAATGGCATCTATAAGCCCATTCCCGACAAGATTCTGACACATCTCCAGATGGCATCTATAAGCCCATCCTCCTATCCATCATATCTCCAAATAGCATCTGTAAGCCCATTCCCGACATCACATTGCTGATACCACACTATGCGATTGCAAATTTCTGGGCACTCTAGTGTTCAATCATCTTCTACCTTCGGATCACGAAAGGAACGCAGGCCAATCTATATCCTCAGGTTTAAGAAGATTGAATAGGGGCAACTGTTGTACCCTAAAATTTTCCCTCCCATGATCTTCAAGGTTTGTCAAGAATCACCTTCAAATGGTTCAAGATTTCTCAAGGGGTTGCACAGTTCAAATGCCTCCTAAGCCAGCTGAAATTAGGGTTTTGTCTCTTACAAGGAATTTGAGGTTTTCAATGGTTCAATCAAGTCTCATAGGCCTATATACATTGTCAAGCATCTACATGTCAAGTTTCAAGATTCACAATGTTAGTTTGCACAGTCAAAAGCCCTATTTGCTTCACAGTCAACTGTAGGGGGCAAAATGGTCATTTTGCAGTCAAAAGTCAAAATTTTTGGTCAACATCTTATTTTGAGTCCACAATCATCATTTGATCAAGTCTTGATCATGATTCCACAAGGATGGCTCAAAAATCATCAAAGATGCAAAAGTTACTATTTTTGGACAGCAGAAAGGTCAACTGTATCTTGACCAAGGCATAACTTTTTCATGGTTCATCAGAAAAATCCCATCCAATGCTCATTTTGAATGGGATGACATTTTCAACAACTCATCTTCACATTTCAAGTCCAAGAAATTCTCTCACAAAAAGTTATCAATTTCTACATTATAGGTCAAATTCAAAAGTCAACAAAAAGGCATTTTAAGTCAAAGACCATAACTTGATATTGGTAAATCCAAATGACATGGGACCAAAGGAATTGGTTAGAGGACTTCAATACCTTTCCAAAATGTCCAAGAACATGTTCATAAGATCAAAATTGAGCAAGATATGCATTGGAGAAGTTGGGAAATTTTTGTGAATTTGCAAAAGTCAACTTTGCTCAAAACACCATGTTTTTGCTAATGGGCCTCAAATTTCTTCTTGAAACATTGTCCAAGGCCTATGCACGACCCATTGGGATTATTTGAATTTATTTTCTTATTTTTCATTAATTATTTGGATTTTTTATTAATATTAATTCATTTAATTGATTTAAAATGTAGGAAATTCAAAGATATGATTTCTCAATCTTTTTGTGAAGCAAAAGTGGTCAATATATGCTGGAGATTTCGTGTGCACATCAAGGGGACAAGGATATCCAAGTTTGGCAAGATTTTTCAATCAAAAAGATTGAAAAATATTTGATTTTCAATCAAATATTGAAACCATTATTCCATGGATCTTTGGGCCAAGACTTAACCTAATTCTATTCCATTATATGCACATAACCTAACCCTAATGCAAAACACGTGAGAATGGCTGCAGAAAGCAATAGCCAATATTGAAAAAATAAAAGAAAACTTGAAATCTGTTTGCTATCTTCCAGACCAATTCAAGGCGTTTCAGTGATTCAAACACATTGCAGGAACTCTCAGAAACCTTTTGCAAACAAAATCAATCCTTAAAGCTCAAGAAACACGCAAGAACAGTTTCACGGTTTGATGATTTTTTCCAAAATCGTAATCATTGATTCATGCATATTTAACATCTTTTGTTGATTGTTTTGTATTCATAGGGACTGTGCGAAGCTTTTGGTACAAGATAATTGAATTATAGAGCCCTAAATCACAAGTCACCATGAACGTTTTCTAGGGTTTCCAAGCTCTTAATTTGGGGCTTTGCTATATAGGAAAAATTGGGACCTCTAAGACCCATGGTTGAGACCGTCAGGACGAGACGAATGCATTAAGACCATCGCGCCATATTTATATTTAACATACGCCTAATCGCTTTTATTCGTGGATGCAGGTTGTGGGGGTTAAAAACCCCCGCTATCTGTTTTTTATTTTTACAGGCCAAGCGAAGGAGATGAAGACGTGTAAGCGTATGGTTGGAGTGTTCAAACGAGCGCGCGTTTTTCTGTGTTTTCAGCATATGTATTAATTGTCTAATATAATATTTGTGCATTATTATACTAACAGAAGCAAGCGCATGGTGGAGTGGTTAGTGAGTTGGCTGTGTATCATTGGGACCTGGGTTCGATTCCCAGGTCCACCCCAAAACTTGTTTCTATTTTTTCTAATGTATTCTCATGCAGCGCTTTAGGAGGTGTCCACCATATACCTCAATTGTCCATGTAGCAAGTGGCTTCAGGCGTCAATCCAAGGGCCAAAGATGAAGGACCACAATAATCCTCAGTCAACGCAGGCATAGCTGATCCCAAAAGTCAAATGGACTGGCCAACAAATGGGCCAGAATTGCCAAGCAAACCTCCATATTTGGATCTTCACCCCCCTCTGGTTTCTCTTTATTCTTTCATATTTTCTTTTAATTATTTTAACTATTTTATTTTCCATTACTTTATTATTAATATTATTTAATTAACTTAACTATTATTTTCATAATAAATTCAGACAATTAAAAAATGTAATTATTATTATTAATCTCACCTATTAATTATTATTTTGTAAATAAATTCTAATTAATTAGTTTAGTTGTTTAATTAGGACAATTTTAATCTTTTTTATAATAAATAAAATCAAACTTAGAATTAGGGTTTTTCTTTTGACAATTTTAATTATCTTTATTTTATTTTCATTAAGACCTAAAAAACTAAAAAAAATACTTTTTCTTTTAATTAATTAATTAATTAGTAAATTAGGTTTAATATTTAATTAATTTCAAAAAAGGACCAAATCTCATTCTTTCACAAAAAAGGGTCAAAACCCTAGGACTTCTCCGATTTAATTTCTCGCGCGCATATTCTCTTTGATTATTCTTTTGATTATATTTATGTATCTGCTCCGACTATGTAATAGCGTAATTAGGACTTTTATCGCTTTATTTTATTTTCTCGCATTTATTTCCCAAACGGGTTATGTTTTTGGCGATGTATATACCCGCGCCTTGTAATAGCGTAGATTTACTTTCCGCACTTTATTTCCCGTAAATTATTAAACTGTTAATTATGCATGCAAGACTTACCTGAAAAATAAAATCAACCTGTAGCTCACAATGATACATGTGCAAAGATAATTTAACATGAATCCTGACACACGTGCACATGCCACTCCTAGGGTACGCCTCACTTGGTTGCCTCGAGGTGGTCATTAAGTATAGGGTGTTTTAGAGGTCTCCCTCCTGTCTAAAGATCCAGTTGCCTCGAAACGGTTGCCTCGGATGAAAAGGATCTAGCACATTAGGGTTACCGCTAAGGCGTCCTACTATTGCTTTGGTGACCACATGTCCCTTTAATCGAATTGACCTGAATAACTCCAACGACGGTGCTACCTACTTCTCAATAGTGGGATAGTACTGTCTAAAGGACTCTTACACAGCTTAATTCCTTAGAGTAGGTAGATTTCTCCTGGGTACTTGCTCTTTCAAAACAAAAACAACTTTTCGCACCTACACTTTCAAAAAGTTTTCAAACAAATACTTCATACACTCTTGAGGACTGATACAAGAGTTACCTAGAAGTTTTCAAAACGAAACTTTTTTCAAAACCCACAAACACAAGAAAAGCAAACAATTTTGAAAACATAGTGAGCAAGTACCTAAGAGCCCGTGGATAACCACGGATAGAAAGGGTGCTAACACCTTCCCTTTCTATAATCTACCTCCCGAACCGAGAAACATCTCGAAAAGGAATTTTGATGTGCTTTTGTCCTTTCCTTGTTGGAGAACATAAAAGACGGTGGCGACTCTTGCTTACCGCGACATTTCGCGAACCAGCTTTAAAACAGTCAGTTCTATTTCCACCGATCACACATTCCAATCAAAACACGCACTGTCTATTCCATTTCCTAAACAAGCAAATGTTTTAGAAGACGCAAATTATCTGATTAACCTGGATCAAACAAAACATGAATGTCCGAGATGAAAGTCTTAGATTCCATCTCTTGTCCCAAATAAAACATGCCTAAAGGACAAACATTAACCTTTCAGTAAACTTTCAAAAGCATGAAAACATGTGAAAGCCAGTTGGATCTTTGAGAATTCATTTCTTTTGAGAATTGCAAGAAAAACTCTAATTGTTGGTTTACTGCCACAGGAGAAAATTTGTCTGATCGATTCCTGAGCCAATCTTGAATATCTGAGAAACCCTAGGGTTGTGCTTTTCTATGAAAATGGGAGGGCAAATTTTGGGGTACAACAGCTGCCCCTGTTCAATCTTATTGAACTTGAAGAGTTAGATTGGCGAGTTTTGTCGTTCGTGACTCGAAGGTAAAAGATGATTGGACACTAGAGTGCCCATAAATTTGCGCTCGGCAAAGGTGTAACTGAGGGAATGGGCTTAAAGATGCCATTTGGAGAGATTTTAGAATCTTGTTGGAGATGGGCTTGCAGATGCCATCCAAGAATGTTTGGTTGTAAATCGACAGAATAAGCATCAGAATGGTGTCTGTATTTGGAACGTATCTGAACTGTATTTGTCCTTGAATCTGAATAAGTGACAGAATGACTTCTGTGTCTGGAGTGTATCTCTATTGTATCTGTAGGATGAAACTGAATAAGCGACAGAGTGGCTTCCGTATCTGGAGCGTATCTGAACTGTATTTGAATTATAGATCTGAATAAGCGACTGAGTGGCTTCCGTGTCTGGAGCGTATCTGGACTGTATCTTGAAATTAAGTCTGAATGAGTAACAGAATGACTTCTGTGTCTGGAGTGTATCTGTACTGTATCTGAACTGTATCTTGAAATTAAGTCTGAATGAGCGACAGAATGGCTTCCGTGTCTGGAGCGTATCTGGACTGTATCGGTACTTGGAATCTGAATGAGTGACAGAATGACTTCCGTGTCTGGAGTGTATCTGGACTGTATCTTGAAATTAAGATCTGAATGAGTGACAAAATGACTTTTGTGTATGGAGTGTATCTAGACTGTATCAGTGATCTTTGAATATTTGTTAAAGATAGTTGTTAATCTTATCCTAAAAAGGGTAAAATGTTAGCTGAAACACAAAGTTATGTTGCATGAAATGTATGATGCAATAAATGTGTTTTATCCATGTTTATGATATATGGATGTAATGCATGCGCATGTAAGCTGATTTGCTGTATTGCTGAGGAAAATAAATCCTTGACTGTTGCCGGGGAAAATAAATCCTTGACTGCTGCCGGGGAAAATAAATCCTTGATTGTTGAGGATTGTGAGAGTAATGCCATATACTCCTTGAGGAATCTGCTTGGGGAATTCAGAGAATTTTAATCACTTCTACTGGGGATTACTGACAGGAGTCTTTGTTCTGTCGAGAAGCAATAAAAACTCTGTGGGAAAAATTTTATCCTGTAATGAAAACTCTATGGGGAAAAGCTTATTCCGCTGGAGAGTTCAGGAGTTTAGGTTGTATGTCAATCTACTAGAGAGTTACCCTAGGTTGGGGAGAAACAGAAGTTAACCGTTATCTGGTTGATTTTCAGGCTTCAATACAACTTGCTAGGGAAATCCGGAGAAACTGGATGATTTCCGTTGTGGGTTGAAAGTTTCAGCTCCGGTGGGGATTGGTAGTTGGTAGTCTCATCTCCGCTGGGGATATGTAGTCCAAAGTTTTGGCTCCGCTGGGGGATCTTAATTACGTGCTGTAGAGATTGCTCATGGAATAGCCTAAAGACGTTTTCCTAATCTTTCTACCTGTCAGTAATTACTCTTTTTCATCTTGTTTATTTGTAACCAGTAATTATGTTCAAATGCATATGTTCATTAATGAATCATTGGACGTTTTTGCAAATAAAGTGTAAAGAAAAAGGCAAATAGTTTTCTGTACTTTGAAAGAGATATCTATGTATTTACTTTGAATAAGTGTTTTGTACAAAGGAGACAGACATCCTAATAAGAGGATGGTGTCATAAAAATGAGAAAAATTTATACAAAGAAAGATAGCTATGTGTGTAAAAATCCCATGGGGTTCCCATTCTACTATAGCCTTCGTAACTCCGAATATCTTGTCCATTCGTTGCTTCGTCCGAAGATGATTGGATTGATCAGAAGCTCTAAGTTTGTCTGTGAAGAGATTGTCCTTAAAGTGATCCGACGAGACATAGTCATACGCTTTGATTCCCTAACTTTTGCCTGGACTGCCCTTTCGGGTTTTCAGTCCACCGGGAAACCCTTTTTTGCCCAAGTCTCCCTTTCGGGTTTTCAACTTGCCGGGTGTACAGATTTTTTTGTTTTATCCCTAATTTTTGCCTGAACCGCCCTTTCGGGTTTTCGATTCACCGGGATGCCCTTGTTTTGCCTAGGTGTGTCAACCTAGCGGGTCTCTTATGTGTAGTATCTTTTGACTATGTCTGCGTTCGCAGGGTGCGGCAGATCGTCCCTGTCCATGGTGGTTAAAACCATTTCCCCACCAGAAAAGATGTTCTTGATCACAAATGGTCCTTCATAGGTAGGAGTCCATTTGCCCCTGGGATCACTTTGCGGCAAGATGATGCGCTTGATCACAAGATCTCCAACTTGATACACTTGGCGCCTGACTTTCTTGTTGAAAGCTTTGATCATCCGTTTTTGATACGTCTGATCGTGGTAAACAGCAGTAAGTCTCTTCTCGTCAATTAAGTTTAACTGATCAAGTCGGGTTTGGATCCAATCGTCTTCACTCAAACCAGCATCTTTCATGATTCTCAAGGAGAGAATCTGAACCTCAATAGGTAAAACAGCTTCCATGCCATATACCAAGGAATAGGGTGTTGCCCCAGTTGATGTGCGAGCCGTGGTACGGTACCCGTGTAGAGCAAACGGTAGCATCTCATGCCAGTCCTTGTAGGTGACTGTCATTTTTTGTATGATATTTTTGTTTGCAGCTTCGACTGCACCATTCATCCTCGGCCGATAGGGAGATGAATTATGGTGTTGAATTTTGAACTGCTCGCACAGAGCAGTGATCATAGTATTGTTAAGGTTTGTACCGTTATTAGTGATGATCCTTTCGGGGATACCGTACCGATAGATGAGGTTCTGCTTGATGAAGCGGGCGACAACATTCTTAGTAACGGATGCGAAAGAAGCTGCTTCGACCCACTTTGTGAAGTAATCAATGGCCACCAGAATAAAGCGGTGTCCATTGGATGTTATAGGCTTGATCTCTCCAATCATGTTGATTCCCCACATAACGAAGGGCCAAGGAGTTGTTAAGACATTTAGAGGAACAGGAGGCACGTGCACCATGTCTGCATAGATTTGACATTTATGGCAGGTTCGGGAGTGTTGATAGCAGTCTGCTTCCATGGTAGACCAATAGTAGCCTGCCCGTAGAATCTTATTTTCCATCGTATGCCCGATAGAGTGAGTGCCGAAGGTACCTTCATGGAGTAGAATAGAATCATGATTGCGGTTGTATAGGATGCCATTACTTAGGAAGAACTTAACGGAGAATCTTCTTAAGAACTTTTTGTCATTGACTGAAGCTCCTTCAGGATATTCTTGAGCCTCGAGATACCTTTTGACTTCATGAAACCAAGGTTGGTCCACTACTTCTTTGGTATTAATCTCGTGACTGTGCGGGTTCGTCCATCCGTTCAATGGTGATCTGGGGAGTCTCGTTGTCCCAATTAAGTTTAAACATGGATAACATTGTAGCTAGAGCATCTGCTAGCTGATTTTCTTCTCGCGGTAAGTGCTCGAAGGTAATCTGCTCGAAATGTGGTAGCAATGTCAGAACATGTTCTTTGTAAGGGACGAGGTTTGGATGTTTAGTGTCCCACTCTCCTTTGATTTGACTGATAACCAAAGCTGAGTTCCCAAACACAACTAAAGATTTGATTCCCAAGTTTATGGCAGCCTTGAGTCCAAAGATGCATGCTTCATACTCTGCCATGTTGTTAGTACAATTGAAGCAAAGCCTAGAAGTGAAAGGAGTATGGCATCCTTCTGGAGATATGAGTACCGCGCCGATACTGTTGCCAAGTGCATTGGAGGCACCATCAAAGAACAGGGTCCATCGGGATCCTTGTTCAGGTCCGTCATATGGTCTGAAATCTTCAACGTTGTCCAATGTCATGATGTCTTCGTCAGGGAAGTCAAACTTCATGGATTGGTAATCTTCGACAGCTTGATGAGCCAGATGGTCAGCTAACACACTCCCCTTTATAGCTTTTTGGGTCGTGTACTGTATATCATACTCGGTCAGGATCATCTGCCATCTAGCTATTCTTCCAGACAAAGCAGGCTTCTCAAAGATGTATTTAATCGGATCCATCTTAGATATCAGCAAAGTGGTATGAGTCAACATATACTGCCTTAGCCGGCGAGCAGCCCATACCAAAGCGCAGCAAGTTTTCTCGAGCAGTGAGTATCGGGTCTCACAGTCGGTAAAATTTTTGTTAAGGTAATAACTGGCATGCTCTTTTCGGCCAGACTCGTCATGTTGGCCCAGTACGCACCCCATTGAATTCTCTAGGACGGTCTGATACATGATTAGCGGTCTTCCTTCGACGGGTGGCATCAAGATAGGAGGCTCCAGCAAATACTCCTTGATTTTATCGAAATCAAATTGACAGTCATCATTCCATTTAACTACCTGATCTTTCTTCAACAGCTTGAAGATTGTCTCACAGGTAGATGTTAAGTGAGAAATGAACCTAGCAATGTAGTTTAGGCGTCCCAAGAAACCTCTGACCTCCTTCTCAGTGCGAGGAGCGGGAATTTCTTGTATAGCTTTGACTTTGGCAGGATCAACCTCGATGCCTTTGTTGCTGACAATGAAACCTAAGAGCTTATCAGACCGGACTTCGAATGTGCACTTGTTTGGATTCAATCTTAGCTTGTACTCTTTCAACCTGACAAACAGCTTTTGCAAGTGATCAAGGTGTTCTTCTTCAGTTTGTGAACGGGCTATCATGTCATCTACGTAGACCTCTATCTCATGGTGTATCATATCATGAAACAAAGCTACCATGGCGCGCTGATAGGTTACCCCGGCATTCTTCAGTCCGAATGGCATCACTTTGTAGCAGAACGTACCCCATTGTGTGACAAAAGTAGTTTTCTCCATGTCTTCAGGTGCCATTTTGATCTGGTTGTAACCTGAAAATCCGTCCATGAAAGAAAATACCTTGTGCTGAGCTGTATTGTCAACCAAGATATCGATGTATGGAAGTGGAAAATCATCTTTAGGGCTGGCCCTGTTTAAGTCTCTATGATCCACGCACATCCGAACTTTGCTGTCCTTTTTAGGCACGGGCACAATGTTAGCAACCCATTATGGATAGGAAGTAACAACAAGAAATCCAGCATTAAACTGATTCATAACTTCAGCTTTGATCTTCTCTGACATGTCGGGCCTCATGCGGCGGACTTTCTGTTTAACTGGTGGACAGTCTTCTCTTGTGGGTAGACGGTGTACCACAATATCTGTATCAAGTCCCGACATGTCTTCGTACGACCAGGCAAAGATCTCAACATATTCATGTAACAGCTGAATTAGGCGCTCCTTGACACTCGGATCTAGGTTGGCACCAACTCTAATTTCCTTTCTGTCATCCTCAGTTCCCAAGTTGATTGTATCCAACTGCTCTTCATGAGGCAGAATAGCCCTTTCCTCTTGTTGTAGAAGTCTATCCAATTCCCCTGGCACCTTACAATCTTCCTCACCTTCGTATTCGGCTTGGTAGACCAGATCTTCAGAGTCACTGAAGGTTATAGCAGTATCGTTACCCATGGGATCCAGAATGGAAGAGTACCTGCATTTGTGAGTGTGGGTGTGTGTGAGGGTATAGCCACCTTTAAACAAATAAAATGTAAAAAAGAAATACAATGAACACAAAAGTTTGTATGAAAAACGTCCATGATTCATTAAATGGTATATGAAGATGAAAAATAAGAAACCTTACAAATGGACCTTTGTGCCTCGGGTAAGACACAAGGTTTAAAAAAGTACGAATTTTTTGAGAATTATTACAGATCCAACAGAAATGGAAAAGATAAATTACTGCGGTATGAAAGTAATTGGAACGAAGTCTTTTGCTTCCCAGTTGCACAGTCCTCCGTCAACAGTTGGAAAAATCCAGTCTTCCAGGCTGCCCCCTTCTTCATGGTTCTCTAGTGCATTAACCCCTTGATGACTGATCTTCACAGGTGGCCCTCCGGCACGGGCGCGGCGCACGACCTTCTGAGAAATTGAGGTGAACCCCAAGCCGAATTTGTCTGATTTGAAAGGAAAGTCTGGAAGCTGCCCTCAGATAGTGGATCCGCCTTCTTCCACTACTGCCCTTGCATCCTTGAGAGATGACATCTGAGGCACAGGTCTTGTGATCACAGGAGTTGAGGATACCGCTTTGGTTGCTGTTATTTCCTAAGAAACTTCTTCAAAGTGTTGGAAAAGGGTCTCTATGAATTCGCCATCTAACTCCACATAGCGGAAAGAATTTAGATGACTGATCATGTATTCCTCTTCGCCATGGACAGATATAATTTTCCCTTGGACGGGGTACTTGAGCATCTGGTGCAAGGTGGAAGTGACAACTCCGGCATTGTGAATCCACGGGTGTCCCAACAGGCAAGATTAGGAAGGACGGATGTCCATCACGTAGAATATTGAGTTGAACGTCTGGGTACCCACCTTGATTGGGATGTCCACTTCCCCGTGGACCATCCTTTTAGAACCATCAAAGGCTCTAACAATTATATTGCTGGGTTTCAGGGTTAAGCCTTCACAATCCAATCTATCCAAGGCTTTCTTTGGCAAGACATTTAAAGACAATCCAGTATCAACCAAAACATGAGCTAGGGTGGTCCCCCTACACTCCACCGAGACATGTAGTGCATCGTTATGCTTTCTCCCTTTGGAGGTCAAGTCTGCATCGGAAAAACCCAGGCCATTGTCAGTTGTCAGACTGGCTACACACTCCTGGAATTGATCAGCCAAAGTCTCTTGTGGCACGTGCGTTGTCTTCAAAAACTTGACCAAAGCTTTAGCATGTGCCTCAGAGCACAGCAGCAAGGCTAACATAGAGATTTTGGAGGGGGTCTTCCCCAGTTGTTCAACAAAATCATAATCACTTTTCTTAATGATCCTCAGAATCTCTTCCATCTCTTTCTGGGATGTTTCAGGAATAACAAGTGATTGAGCCTTCGTCAAGACAGGCTCCTCTTGAACATTCTTTCCTTTTTTCTCAGCAGCATAAACAGGGATGGGAATTGTATTGTCATTGTTGGCGGGTACACTTGCAGGTGTAAGTACTGGTACAACTGTAATCTTCGGAACGGGTCCAGAGACTACCTTTGGTGGCGCAATCTCTGGAGAGAAAATTCTCCCACTACGAGTAATTTTGCTGGTTCCAGCAATGTTATTGATATTGGAATTGTCTTCTTCAGAACTCTCTTCATCGGCAGTCTTTTAAATCTGTTTGACACCATGGTAGTAGATTTCTCCACCATAGTTCCATGGTACCATTTTATCGGTTTTGTATGGGGCAGGCCCGGGCATTGTTATCTTTAAAGGAGTAGTCATTGGAGCGGATGTAATCCTAATGGGTTTTTTAGGAACCCTATAAGAATTGGCGTATATGGTTATTATTGAAACTTCTGGAACTGGAATAGGTGACACAGGAGCTTTCTCAAACAAAATTTCCTTGTTATCGATCAATTGTTGGATTCCTTTCTTCAACATAGGACAGTCAAATGGGGAGGATAGGAAAGCATGGCAATTTTGGTCACAACCTGGGAACACCCCGGCTTTCAACAAATTCAACTAGATGGTTAGGAGAGGAGTTAATAGTTCATCCACAGTAGAAACAAACAGGTCTTCTTCCACAGCACTGGAATTGTGTCCATGCCTGGGCATTGGAGCAGAGATTACATTAGGCTTTTCAGGAGCTTCAAATTCAACTTCCTTTGCGTCGATCATATCTTAAATCTTGTTCTTCAAGGCCCAACAGTTGTTGGTGTCGTGCCCTGGACTCTCTGAATGGTAAGCACACCTGGAGTTCGGATGGTAGTATGGAGATGAAGTATTAGGATTTTTAGGGGCCTCTTTCAGCATGGCTGTTGTACCCCAAAATTTTCCATCTCCTTTTATCAACATTTCTCATCCCAAGGCTCTTTGAACTCAAGATCAAGCTAGGGTTTGCTCTACTCAAGACATCTCCTTGCACTGATGACCTAAATTAGGGTTTGAGTTTGCACAGGATTTTTTTGACCTACAATGCCCAATGTGACTTTCATACTTCATGTTGGACTCATAAGTTTGTCCATACCAAGTTTCAAGCCTTGAATCAAATTTTTGCCCAGTCAATTGGACAGTTGACCTAGAAATCAGTTGTATTGGGGAAAAATTCAACAGTGGCCAATTCACAGTCAAACCTCATAGATTTTGATCCATATCAACATTATGAACTCATATGAATCATTTGATCAAGTTTGGACCACAACTCCACAAGAAATTTGATCAGATCACCAAAAGGGCAAAATGGTCATTTTTAGGGTTTTTACTGTACAAGAGAAATTTCTGACTTTTTGACCTAGACAATGGCAAATTGGGCTCAAGCATGTACTCAAGGACTCAATGGAATCATCTTGACCTATCCAACAAGTTCAAAAGATCTCAATTGCATTGGATTTACAGATGAATTTCTCAGTCAACTGATCAAAATTTGACTGTACACTGAAAAGTCGAACTTTGACTTTTTGGTCAAAATCAAGTGCCAAGGGTCATTTTTCATCAAGATGTGTCAAAACGTGAAACTTTTTCATCAAGAAACCCATTTTTTTCAAATTAGGGTTTAAAGTTGAAAATTTTCATAACTTAGAATTTTTCTAAGTTATGAAATTTTCTTAATTTTTCCTAACTTTGCCCAACTTTTTCACCATGATGAAATTGGATTCAAACAAAACTTCCAACATGAAAGTTGTAGTCCTCCACAAATTCTACAACTTTGATTCACAAAGTTTTCCAAAAAGAAGCTTGGATCTCAAGTTATGAGTTTTGGAACAAGGGTCCCTAAAACTTTTAACTTAGTGAAATTTTGCCCTAGTTTAGGCAAGATTTTGACCTATCTTCATGGCCATTTTTCACATAGTTCCACTTGGAATCTCAAGTTGCATTTCAAAGATGTATTGTAGAGCATGTTGCAAGCTTTCCAAAATGTCCAAGAACTCTCCAAACACATTTGTGGTTAGAGAGAATCAAAGGCTTGAAGTTGGTAAAAACTCATTTTTCATCCATGGCATGTTCATGTTCATACAAGTTGCAATTTAAAGTCAGCATGCTTTGCACTAGATTACAGGCCTCTAAACCACTTCACACTCAATAATTTAATGCAAATCCATTGGTCTAAGATATTGTTTTGGTCATTAGGGAATTGGACGCAAGATTAATCCTTAAGTAGAAAAAGTTACATTACCATTTTTGCCATAATCTTGCTTTATGTCAAACCACAATCCTTGAGCATTGGTCCAGATCTTTTGCAGCTAATCAAATCCACAAATTAGAGGGGACAAGAGAAAAGTGTGCAAGCATAAGGATAGCCTGTACAGGCCTGTCTCAATCACTTCCCACATTTTGCTTCAAAAATAAGAAACATGTCCAAAACATGAGAACTTGAACATCAGCCAAAACAAGCTTGTGCAACCATTTTGAACATCTTTCTCACACCCCTTTGAGCCAGAAACACGACCTATGAAGCCCTTAAACATCCCATAGCCAGAAATCACCTTCCATTGGCAAAACAGGGCAGAACCTGCAACTTGACTTCCATAGCTCATTTGGCTCGTGCGTTTTACCCTAAGTTGGTTCAAACATCTTCCACATAACTCATCCAAGCTATCCCAAACCTTAAACACCAACTGTAACTACATTTACAGGGTTTGCCATTTTCATTTTGAGCTTGTGCAGGTTGAGTTCTGTAGGTTGATTCAAGTATATTCAAGGCAAGCTAAGTATTGGAGAAGGTCAAGTGAAGTCCAAGCAAGCTCCCAGACATCTCAAGCCTTGTTGAAAAGCTCCACATTGCCATACACGAAGTCAGCTGAAACATGTTTTTGTCAACTTCCTATCTCTCTATTTAGGAACATTTATCCTTAGGTTTGTGAATAAGAAATGTAGTATTCATTGCCATGAAGTTGTACATATGCTCAGTTTTCATTTATATTAAGCATGCTAAGAGAATTTCATCCATGAACATACTGAAAAAATTAGGTTAGATTTTAGGGCCAGAGAAATTCTCTCTGGTCTTTGAGAGTTAGGATTAGTTTTTTATATGGTTAGATTCGTCTTGAAATGCTCTACAACTTTGATGTTATGTTTTTTCGCAATAGAGCTCGTATACAGGATGTCCAGGTTTGGTAACAGGCGCGCGCGTTTTTGTGAAGGACAGAGGTTGAAGATGAAGTGGTGGGCTGGGCTTGGCCTGGCTCACTATTGACACCCCCCTTTTACTTCTTGCACCCCCTGGCCCAATTTCTTTATATTTTATATTTTTGTGTTCTATTTTTATTTCTGATTTTATTTTTTTATTTCCAAATATAAAAAATACTCAAAAATATTTTTATAAAATTTTCATATTTATTTTGTATTTTATTTTCATTTTACTAACATAAAATTTATTATATTTTTTATTTTATTTATTGAATACTTAAAAATAATATATAAATTATACTTTTATTTTTATTCTTTATTCTTATTCACACTAAAAATATTATTCTAAATATATTTTTATTTTTGTATATATTTTATTTTATTTTATTATATTTAATATAATTGATACATATATATATATATATATATATATATATATATATATATATATATATATATATATATATATATATATATATATATATATATATATATATATATATATATATATATATATATATATATATATATATATATATATATATATATATATATATATATATATATATATATATATATATATATATACTCTTATTTTATTAGGTATTTTAGAATAAAAGTATAAAAATATTACACTTTTATTTTTATTATTAAATATACTTAAAAAACACTTTTTTCTAAATATTTTTTATTTTTACATATACTATTTTATTTTTATTGTATATAAATAAAATAATTAATATATTTACTTTCTTAAAGAAAATTAGGGTTTTACCCTTAACCAAATAAAATTAATCTTTTATTTATTTCTTTATTTTTACATTAAATATTTTTACATACTTGGAAAATAAACATAAACTTTTTTGCATAACTCATATTATTTGGTATATTTATATATTTTGTTTATTTAAATATTGTCCATTTAATATTTATGCTTTTGGATTCAATTTGGATGTAATAGTAAACTAGGTTTCTTTTATTTCTTGTCAAATACTCTCATTCAAAGATTGTACCCCCATCCCCATAATCATGTTGTAATAGCTTAGACTTTTAATTCTCGCACTTTATGCTTTCAATTATGTCATGATTAGAGATTAGGGTTTGTATGCAAAAATCCAAAATCAACAAGTAGTTTGACCTAATACAAAGACAAAAATGCATGAAAATCAAACACCAATGCACACTTGCACCCCTAGGGTTACAATCCACTTGTTGCCTTGAAAGTGGGTCATGTTATGCATGTTGGGTACTTTGGCAAAACAAAAACAAAACAAAAGATCATAGTCCCTCGATGACGCTATCTTGGTTGCTTAAACAAAATGATCAAGTCCCTCAAAATTTGCCAAAGATACTTAACATAATTGTTATCATGGTCTATACGATTACCCGCGCATGTCCCGTTTAACATCCTAATACAAGGTTGTTTACCAACTGCAATGGTAAAGAAACAATGTCAAAAGGGTTAAAAACATATAGGAAAGATCTTTGAGTAAAATAGGGTAGATAACTCTTAGTTACTTGATCAAAACTTGTAAAACATCCTTGCTATTTTCAAACACACTTCACTACACAATCTCAAAACATTTCCCAAATCAAACTTTCAAACATTAAAATCTTTTCAAAAGACAAAACACCTTTTGTATACATTCAAATAAGAATCATTACAAAGGTTGCCACAACGATGGCCTCTGTTCAAAACATCTTTCAAAACCACACACAAAGCACCATTTCAAACAATTGAAAAGCAAAAGCAAGTGATCTAAACAAGTAACTAAGAGCCCATGGATAACCATGGATGAAAAGGGTGCTCGCACCTTCCCTTTTCATAATCTACTCCCCGAATCCAAGAAAACATCTCAAAGGTCTTTCCTGTGCTTTTTGACCTTTCCTTAGGATAAAATAAAAAGTCGGTGGCGACTCTTGCTAAACCGAAACATTTGCGAACACAAACGCAAAACCTTAAGTCAGTTCTCCCACCGTATCACAGAACTGGAGACTCTGCAGGGGAGTATTCTAAAAGTGGAGTAACCTTAGGGTTTAGATCACCTTTGCATGCTTATCTTGTTTGCTTTTATTGCTTTACATTTGGTTCTCTTGTTTGGGTTTGAATCCTCCACCCGGATTTTTGGGAAACATTCATAGGTAAATAGCAATACGTTGTGGAAATTGTGCGGGGTGTACCGACATGGTTGAAGCAATAGCTATATTAGTGCGACATATTTGTGGGTACCGGTAGCCTTTGAGTCAATCAAAGAGAATACGGGGCCGCTGAGTGATGTCATGAAGCACTAATGAACTCTTAGAACCTTACTTGACCATCTTGGCCTTTTTAGGGGTAGTGAGATGACCGACTTTGGTGTAGTATGAAGTTGGTAGATACTCGATACTACACTCATTGAGGGTTGTTTTCTTGGAATATTTTGGTCACCAGTTAAGTGGCTAAACCAAAACAATGAACACAGAAAATAATCCAGTGATATTGAGTTCCTTAGAACCCTGATACTATTTATAGGACAGGTTGAGCCAACTAACTTCAAGAGGGTACTTACCTATGAAACCTCATGCAAGCCTAAAACTAGGATCTTGTGTGATGTGCTTGTACATATACTTGTGCATACATCATGAACATCATAAAGCATCATATGCATCTACTAACCATTTCAAGGGTTTGGATCTTCATCTTTGTTCTTGTTTTGTAGGTCATGGAATCCCTTCGCATGAAAACAATTCAAGTCAACCTTGTGAAAATCCCTCCTTAACTCAAGGAGCTTACTTCCAAGATTCCAGAGAATTCTCCTTTCAGTGAAAGACATGGTAGACTTCTCAACTTGGTCAACTCCAACATTGAAGAAGACATGGTGAAAGTTCTCTTCCAGTTCTTTGACCCCCTACACCATTGCTTTACATTTCCTGATTACCAACTAGTACCTACTTTGGAGGAATTTTCTCAACTCCTGAGGATTCCTATTCTCCATCAACTACCCTACAATGGTACGGAAAGAGAACCAAAGCCTGAAGATGTTGCTCAAGCCTTACACTTGCAACCATCTGATATCAAGGGTCATTGGGAAACTAGAAGTGGTGTCAAGGGTTCCTTGGCAAAGTTTCTGTTTGAGAAGGCACAAGACTGCTGGAATTCTCTAGATCTACAAGCTTTTGAAGAGATTGTAGCACTCCTCATCTATGGGTTGGTCTTGTTCCCAAACCCTGATCAGCTTATAGATGTGAATGCTGTCAAGATTTTCATATCGCGGAATCGTGTGCCTACATTGCTTGGGGACATCCTACACTCATTTCACACACGAACAATGAGGAAAAGAGGTGTTCTCATATGTTGTACTCCTCTTCTAGCAAGGTGGTTTATTTCTCACCTTCCCCAATCAGTTTTGAAGAATGAGCAGGATTCAAGGTGGTCACAACGGTTGATGACCCTAACATATTCTGATGTTCATTGGTGTTCTCGGTCCAGAGAAAATGTCATCATCATTGATCATTGTGGGGAATTCCCTAATGTCCCATTACTTGGCATTAGGGGAGGTATTACCTACAACCCCTGTTTAGCTTTGAGACAATTTGGGTATGCCTGGAGGGATGGCCCTCATGATATGCTGATTCCTGACTTAGTTTTTGACTTCGACAACGACGCTCAAGGACTTCGACAAAGGTTTATCCGAGCTTGGAGGATGCCCAACAAAGTGGATAGTAAGACACTGGGACACAAGAATTCCATCCCCCTTGAGCCTTATCTCAAGTGGGTACGAACCCTCGCCCAGAGTCTTATGATGCCTTACCCTCACATTCTCCCTGTGATCAAAGAGCCAGTTATAGAAGGAGAGGTTCCATACACCCTCCTACATCCTGACATGCCATCATCATTAGAAGAATTGCAAAGGAGTTGGATACAGCTCAAGGAAGAACGAAATACTTTTGAAGCCAGCTTCTATGCCAGTGAGAAGAAGGTTTTGGAACTTACCCGCCGACTTCACTAAGAGGAGACTCTCAACACTTACATCGCACCAAAGAGGATGCGCAATGTCTTTTTACATTAAGAATTTTGTAATATTTTGCCCATGGGGCATTTATGTACTAACAAATTTCTTCTTATTAATATGACGTGTATTCGTTTTGTTTGCAACAAATTTGAATTTCTGAATCCTTGAATGCATTACATGAATAACATATCATTCATCATATGCATAAACAGGCCTTCACACCAGGTTTCCTTATCATTCTGCTGTTTATTTCAGCAAGATGGATATAGAGCAGACGGTTAAAGATCTGCAAGCACAGAATTCGCAATTCCAACAACTCCTCATGACCTTAGCAAAGGGACAAGAGGACCTTAAAGCACTGTTGGAGAAAGAGAAAGACAAAGAGAAAAATAAGAAAAGGACAGGTATGGCCACTATGGGAAGAAGGTTTGAGAACCAGGCTAGAAGGGTCCTCGAGTTCCCCTCGGCGTCTGACGAAGGGGTTGGTAAAGTTAAAGGAGTTGCAATGCCCTCTGAGTCTGAAGCTGAAGAGGAAGAAGAAGAAGAGGAGGAAGATTACTCAGAGCAGCAGTATCCCCCTGCGGACGATAAGTATAAAAATCTGGAAGAGCGATTGGCAGCCATGGAAGTACAAAGGGTTCCTGGGCTGGATTTCGAAGAACTAGGGTTGGTTGCTGGGATCGTCATTCCTCCCAAGTTCAAGGTGCCTACATTTGCCAAGTACGACAGTTTGTCCTGTCCGAAGATGCATCTGCGGTCCTACGTCAGAAAGATCCAACCTCACTCTTCTGATAAGGATCTGTGGGTCCACTTCTTTCAAGATAGTTTGTCGGGTACGCAGTTGGACTGGTTCTATCAACTTGAGAGATCTGATGTTCATAACTGGGAAGATTTAGCTGCTTCTTTCTACCGACAATATCAATACAACGCAGATTTAGCGCCTACTCGTACTCAACTATAGAGTATGGGTATGACCTCTAATGAGGGATTTAAGGAGTACGCCCAAAAGTGGCGGGATTTGGCTGGAAGGGTGCATCCACCATTGTCGGATAGAGAGCTGGTTGACATGTTTTTGGGGACTCCGACAGGTCCATTCTTTAATCATTTAATCGGGAGCTCATCTGTAGGGTTCACTGAATTAATACTGACAGGTAAAAGGGTCAAAGCTGGCATTAAGAGTGGTAAAATTTAGAAGGATGCAGCTGCTTCCACTGCTGTCAAGAAGACCTTCCCAGCCAAGAAAGAAGTTTCTACTGTTTATTTCCAAAGAAATCAAGGAAGAACGGAGCGCCGATCAGCGGTAGGGGCTGTGATGATCCAGAACTCTTCAATCGATCAACCTCGAAGCAGTAAACCTAGGGCTAACCAAAATAGGATTGAAAGGCCACAACGGCAATTCACTCGGATCAATATGACACCGGCTCAGGTCCTCCCTCATCTGTTAAAGTTAAACCTTACCAACTTGAAAGAAGCGCCGAAAAACCTAAATACCTATTCTCCCTATTATCATTCAAATGCAAAATGTGCATACCATTCGGACAGTGTAGGGCATGACACCAACAACTGTTGGGCCCTTAAAAACAAGATCCAAGATTTGATAGATGCCAAGGAGGTAGAGTTTGATGCTCCCGAAAAACCTAATGTGATATCCGCTCATATGCCAAAACATGGTCATAATGTCCATGCAATTGTGGAAGATCTTCATGTTACCGATGTTGATGAATTAATGACTCTGTTAGCAATGATTAAAATGAATCTATTGAAAGCCGGGATTTTCCCGGGATGTGAAAAAGACTATTACTTCTGTTCAACCTTGCAATCTGACTGCCCACTGTTGAAATCAGGTATCCAACGCCTGATGGATACTCAAGAGATCCTCTTTCAGAAAACTCTTGTTGCTACTATCACTCATGTTACCCCTAATACTCCAATCAATGACATTGTTATAATCACCATTTCCGACAACCTTTCCAAGACCTGCAAAAGGCCTGTTAAGATTACGCCTGATCCTAAGTTTGTACCGCTGAAGATTACCATGCCGGGACCTATCCCATATAAGTCTAACAAGACGATACCATGGAATTATGGAGGAGAGATCTTCTACCATGGTGTCAAACAGATCGAATCAGACGAAGAGAATTCCGATGAAGAAACTCTTGATGTGGGAAATATTGCGGGGACAAGTAAGATAACTCGTAGCGGGAGAATCTTCTCTCCGGAGATTTCTCCTCCACGGGAAGTCTTCAGACCCCCAAGTTCTTCTGTGCCTGTCAAGATATCTGTGCGAAGTCCAGTGATTGAAGAAATTGTTACTCCTGAAGTTGAACCCTCTGCTGTTATTGCTGATAAAGGTAAGGGAATCGAAGAAGCGCCCGTCAGGACGAGGGCTCGGGCTTTGGTTATCCTCGAGACCACCCAAAAGGAAATGGAGGAAATCTTAAAGATAATTAAGAAGAGCGACTATGATGTCGTAGAGCAGCTGGGGAAAACCCCTTCAAAAATCTCTATGCTGGTTCTATTACTCTGCTCTGAAGCTTATGCCAAAGCATTGATCAAATTCCTGAAGACGGTGCATGTGCCTCAAGAAACTTCTGCAGATCAGTTTCAAGAGTGTGTGGCTAGCCTTACAGCCGACAATGGTCTGGGTTTCTCTGATGCCGATCTAACTTCCAAGGGAAGAAATCATAATGATGCGCTGCATGTTTCTCTAGAGTGCAGAGGGACCACACTTGCTCATGTTCTGGTTGATACCGGTTCATATTTAAATGTCCTACCAAAGAAAGCATTGGACAGGCTAGACTGTGAAGGTTTGACTTTAAAACCCAGTAATATCATTGTTAGAGCCTTCGACTGTTCTAAGAGGATGGTTCACGGAGAAGTGGACATTCCAATTAAGGTGGGAACAGAAATTTTCAACTCTATTTTTTATGTGATGGACATCCGTCCTTCATATTCATGTTTGTTGGGAAGTCCATGGATCCACAACGCTGGGGCAGTCACTTCTTCTCTACACCAGATGCTCAAATACCCAGTCCAGGGTAAAATCATAACGGTTCATGGTGAGGAGGAGTATATGATAAGTCACCTTAACTCTTTCCGCTATGTGGAGTTAGACGGCGAATTCATAGAAACACCTTTCCAACACTTCGAAGAGGTTTCTCCTGAGGTCGCAGTGGCAAAGAAAATGACTTATGTGCCTATCATTACCAAGCATGTGTCCTGAATGTCATCCCTTAAAGATGTGGAGGCTGTAATCAAGGAAGGAAGAAGTACAGTGTGGGGTCAGTTGCCAGATTTTCCTCACAAGATAGACAAGTTCGGATTGGGTTTCACTGTTGCTATCCAGAAAGTTGTGCGTCGCTCCCGGGCTGGAGGACCACCCTTAAAGATCACTCATCATAGAGTTCATGCTTTAGAAGATGATGATGAAGAAAGAAATTTTAAAGATTGGATCTTTCCAACCATTGAAGGAGGACTAAACAACTGGGAGACGAAGGACTTCGTTCCCATAACTTTCATCAATCAGTAATATATCTTTTGAACATTTATGTTGGTCTGTAATAACTTTTAAACAATTCGTACACTCTTTTGCCTTGTGCCTTTCCCGGGGCACATAGGTCCATTTGTAAGGGTTTTTATTCTTCATTTTCATATGCCATTTTTAATGAATCATGGATGTTTTCATCTATAAACTTTTGTGTTCATTTTCTTTCCTTTTACATTTTATTTTGTTTAAGGATGGCTATCTCTTACACACACCCACACTCACAAAATGCAGGTACCCATCCACTCCAGATTCCATGGGTGACTATTCTGCTTTGGCCTTCAGTGACTCTGAAGATTTGGTCAATCATGCCGAGTACGAAGGTGATGAAGACTGTGAAGTGCCTGGAGAGTTGGCTAGACTTTTGCAATAAGAAGAAAGGGCTATTCTGCCCCATGAAGAGTTGTTAGAGACTATCAACTTGGGAACAGAGGAAGACAGAAAAGAGGTTAAAGTGGGTGCCAACCTGGAGCCAAATGTCAAAGAGCGCTTAGTTCAGCTGTTGAATGAATTTGTTGAGATCTTCGCCTGGTCCTATGAAGATATGTCGGGACTAGATACAGATATTGTGGTTCACCGTCTCCCTACAAGAGAAGACTGTCCACCAATCAAACAGAAAGTCCGCCGAATGAAGCCCGACATGTCCGAAAAAGATCAAAGCTGAAGTGATGAAGCAGTTCAATGCTGGCTTTCTGGTTGTTACTTCCTATCCACAATGGGTTGCTAACATTGTGCCCGTACCTAAGAAGGACGGAAAAGTCAGAATGTGTGTGGATTACAGAGATTTAAACAGGGCTAGCCCTAAAGATGATTTTCCACTACCACACACTGACATCTTGGTCGACAACACAGCTCAACACAAGGTATTTTCCTTCATGGATGGATTCTTGGGATACAACAAGATCAAAATGGCCCCCGAAGACATGGAGAAAACTACTTTTGTTACGCAGTGGGGTACCTTCTGCTATAAAGTGATGCCATTCGGACTGAAGAATGTCGGGGCAACCTATCAGCGAGCCATGGTAGCTTTGTTTCATGACATGATACATCATGAAATCGAAGTCTACATAGACGACATGATAGCCCGTTCACAGACAAAAGAAGAACACCTTGACCATCTGCAAAAGTTGTTTGTCAGGTTAAAAGAATATAAGCTCAGACTGAACCCTAGCAAGTGCACTTTCGGAGTCAGGTCCGATAAACTTTTGGGATTCATCGTCAGTAACAAAGGCATCGAGGATGATTCTGCCAAAGTCAAAGCTATACAAGAAATGCCTGCCCCCCGCACTGAAAAGGAGGTTAGAGGTTTCTTGGGACGCTTAAACTATATTACAAGGTTCATCTCTCACCTAACATCTACCTGTGAGCCAATCTTCAAGCTGTTAAAGAAAGATCAGGTGGTTGAATGGAACAATGATTGTCAAGTTGCTTTTGATAAGATCAAGGAGTATTTGCTGGAGCCTTCTATCTTGATGCCACCCGTCGAAGGAAGGTCGTTAATCATGTACCTGATTGTTTTGGATAATTCAATGGGGTGCGTACTGGGCTAACATGACGAGTCTGGTCGAAAAGAGCATGCCATTTATTACCTTAGCAAAAAGTTTACCGACTGTGAGACTCGCTACTCACTGCTCGAGAAAACTTGTTGCGCTTTGGTATGGGCTGCTCGTCGGCTAAGGCAGTATATGTTGACACATACCACTCTGCTGATTTCTAAAATGGATCCGATTAAGTACATCTTCGAGAAGCTTGCTTTATCAGGAAGAATCACTAGATGGCAGATGATCCTGACTGAGTATGATATCCAGTACACAACCCAAAAATCTATAAAGGGGAGTGTACTAGCTGACCATCTAGCTCATCAAGCCGTCGAAGATTACCAATCTATGAGATTCGACTTCCCTGACGAGGACATTATGACATTGGACAACATTGAAGGTAACGGACCGTATGACTGACCTGAACAAGGATCCCGATGGACCCTGTACTTTGATGGTGCTTCAAATGCACTTGGCAACGGTATCGGCGCAGTACTTATCTCTCCAGAAGGTTGTCATACACCTTTCATTGCTAGACTCTGCTTCAGCTGCACCAATAACATGGCCGAGTATGAAGCTTGTATCTTTGGTCTCAAGGCTGCTATTGACTTGGGAATCAAATCTTTGGTCGTATTTGGGGACTCAGCTTTGGTTATCAGTCAAATCAAAGGAGAGTGGGATATTAAACATCCTAATCTTATCCCATACAAAGAACATGTCCTGACATTGTTACCTCATTTCGAGCAGATTACCTTCGAACATTTTCCGCGAGAAGAAAATCAGCTAGTTGATGCTCTAGCTACAATGTCTTCCATGTTTAAACTCAACTGGGATAATGAGGCTCCCCAAATCACCGTCGAGCGAACGGACGAACCTGCGCACTGTCGTGAGATTAATACCGAAGAAGTAGTGGAACAACCTTGGTTTCATGAAATCAGAAGGTATCTCAAGACTCGAGAATACCCTGAAGGAGCTTCAGTCAATGACAAAACGTTCTTAAGGAGATTTGCGACCAAGTTCTTCCTAAGCAATGGTATCCTATACAAGCGCATCCATGATTTTGTTCTGCTTCGATGTGTGGAAAAAGTTGAAGCTGAGTTGATCATGACTGAAATACATAGTGGCACATTTGGCACCCACTTGAGCGGACATACGATGGCTAAGAAGATTCTAAGGGCAGGCTACTACTGGTCTACCATGGAAGCTGATTGTCATCAATATTCCCGTACTTGTCACAAATGCCAAGTCTATGCTGACAAGGTATATATTCCTCCAGTTCCTCTCAACGTTCTAACAGCTCCTTGGCCATTCACGATGTGGGGAATCGACATGATTGGAGAGATCAAGCCTACAGCATCCAATGGACATTGCTTCATCCTGGTGTCTATTGATTACTTTACCAAGTGGGTCGAAGCAGCTTCCTTCGCCTCCGTTACAAAGAATGTGGTTTCCTGGTTCATCAAGCAAAACCTCATATGCCGGTATGGTATCCTCGACAGGATCATCACGGACAATGGTACAAACCTGAATAACAATATGATCACCGCTCTGTGCGAGCAGTTCAAGATTAAACATCACAATTCATCTCCCTATCGGCCAAAGATGAACGGTGTTGTTGAAGCTGCGAACAAAAATATCAAAAAGATCATTCAAAAGATGACAGTCACCTACAAAGACTGGCATGAGATGTTACTGTTTTCTCTGCACGGATATCGTACCACGGCACGTACTTCAACAGGGGCAACCCCTTTTTCTTTGGTATATGGCATGGAGGCTGTTTTACCTATGGAAGTTCAGATTCCTTCCTTGAGGATTATGAAGGATGTTGGTTTAAGTGAAGACGATTGGATTCAGACTCGGCTTGATCAACTTAATTTGATCGACGAGAAATGACTTACTGTTGTTTGTCATGGTCAGACGTATCAAAAACGGATGATCAAGGCTTTCAACAAGAAAGTCAGACGTCAGGTATATCAAGTTGGAGATCTTGTGATCAAGCGAATCATCTTGTCGCAAAGTGATCCCAGGGGAAAAAGGACTCCTACTTATGAAGGACCGTTTGTGATCAAGAACATCTTTTCTGGTGGGGCAATGATTCTGACCACCATGGACGGCGACGATCTGCCGCACCCTGCGAACGCGGACATAGTCAAAAGATACTACGCATGAAATGACCCGACAAGTTGAAAACCTGAAAGGGCGACTTGGGCAAAAATGGGCATCCTGGTGAATCGAAAACCCGAAAGGGAGGTTCAGGCAAAAATTAGGGATAAATGAAAAAAAATCTGTACACCCGGCAAGTTGAAAACCCGAAATGGAGACTTGGGCAAAAAAGGGTTTCTCGGTGGATCGAAAACCCGAAAGGGCGGTCCAGACAAAAGTTAGGGAATTAAAGCGTATGACTATGTCTCGTCGGATCACTTTAAGGACAATCTCTTCACGGACAACCTCCAAGCTTCTGATTTATCCAATCATCTGCGGACGAAGCAACGAATGGACAAAATACTCAGAGTTGTGAAGGCTATAGCAGAATGGGAACCCCATGGAATTGTTACACATAGCCATCTTTCTTTGTATAAAATTTTTCTCAATTTTTACGACAACATTCTCTTACTAGGATGACTATCTCCTTTGTATAAAGTACTTACACAAAGTTAATACAAAGACACTTCAAAGTGCAGAAATTTTATTTGCCTTTTCTTTCTTTTCACACGTATGTTTTATTTGAAAACGTCCAATGATTTATTAAAATAACCATATGCATTTGAATATAATCACTGCTTACAAATAAAACGGAATGAGAAATAATAATTACTGATAGGTAGAAAGTATAGGAAGACGTCTTTATGCTATTCCGGAGGAAATCCCCTGCAATATGTCATTCAGATCCTCAACAAAGCTAAAACCTTGAAATAGATATTCCCAGTGGAGTTCTCCACAAAACAGGAATCCCCAGTAGATTGGCATACAACCCAAACTCCTGATTTCCCCGGCAGGATAAGCATTCTCCCCATATAATTATTTCCCAGCAGAACGAATATTTCTTGTTCTCATTTCTCCAGTTGAAGCCTCCCAGGTTTCAATTCCCCAGTAGAGATCGTTAGAATTTTCCTCATCCGCTAGGAAAGTCATGAAGAATTCTCAATTCCCCACAGAAGTTGTCAAGGCCCTTGTTAATCCCCACAAATCACCAAGGATTTTCAATCCCCAGCAGTAGTCCAAAGGATTCCTCAGTCTCAATAATCAAAGGTTTTGAATCTCCAACAGCAGTCAAGGATTTACTTTCCCCGGCAGCAGTCAAAGATTTCATTATCTCCAGTTATCAAGGATATATTTTCCTCAGCAAGACGGCTAATCAGCTTACATGCGCATACATTACATTCATATATCATAAACATTGATGAAGCCCACTTTATCGCATCATACATATCATGCAACATAATGTTGTGTTTTGGCTAACATTTTACCCTTTTCAGGATAAGATTAAAAGTTGCCTTTAACAAATGTTCAAGGATTTCAGATACAGTACAGATACACCCCAGACACGGAGGTCATTCTACTACTCATTCGGATTTCAGCAATCGGATACAAACTAGATACGCTCCAGACACGGAAGCCATTCTATTTCTCATTCAGATTCAACTATCAAATTCAAGTCCAGATACACTCCACTACGGAAGTCATTCTGCCACTTATCTAGATCCCAGTTATAGTACGGATTCGCTCCAGACACGGAAGTCATTCTGTTACTCATACAGATCTCAACTTCAGATACAATCCAGATACGCTCCAGACACGGTTGCCATTCTGTCACTCATTCAGAATTTATCCCCAGCCCAGAGATGCCCTATGCACAGATGTTTCTCTGTCGCCCATTCAGATCTCAGATACAATACAGATACACTCCAGACACGGCAGTCATTTTGGTATTCATTCGAGAATCAAATACAGTTACAGTTCGGATACGCTCCAGACATGGACGCCATTCCTTTGCTCATACGAATCCAATCTCCGGATACAACTCAGATACGTTCCAGATACGGATACCATTATGATAATCATTCTCCTGATTTTCAACAAACAAGTCTTGGATGGCATCTTTTAAGCCCATATCCAGCAATATTCTACCATCTCCAAATGGCATCTTTAAGCCCATTCCCTCAGTTACATTTTGACGAGTGCAAATTTACGGGCACTCTAGTGTCCAATCCTCTTTTACCTTCGAGTCACGAAAGGCCAAACTCGGCAATCTAACTCTTCAGGTCCAAGAAGATTAAACAGGGTAAACTGTTGTACCCCAAAATTTTCCCTCTCCTTTTATCAACATTTCTCATCCCAAGGCTCTTTGAACTCAAGATCAAGCTAGGGTTTGCTCTGCTCAAGACATCTCCTTGCACTGATGACCTAAATTAGGGTTTGAGTTTGCACAGGATTTTTTTGACCTACAATGCCCAAAGTGATTTTCATACTTCATGTTGGACTCATAAGTTTGTCCATACCAAGTTTCAAGCCTTGAATCAAATTTTTGCCCAGTCAATTGGACAGTTGACCTAGAAATCAGTTGTATTGGGGAAAAAGTCAACTATGGCCAATACACAGTCAAACCTCATAGATTTTGATCCATATCAACATTATGAACTCATATGAATCATTTGATCAAGTTTGGACCACAACTCCACAAGAAATTTGATCAGATCACCAAAAGGGCAAAATGGTCATTTTTAGGGTTTTGACTGTACAAGGGCAATTTCTGACTTTTTGACCTAGCCAATGGAAAATTGGGCTCAAGCATGGACTCAAGGACTCAATGTCATCATCTTGACCTATCCAACAAGTTAAAAAGATCTCAATTGCATTGGATTGACAGATGAATTTCTCAGTCAACTGATCAAAATTTGACTGTACACTGAAAAGTCAAACTTTGACTTTTTGGTCAAAATCAAGTGCCAAGGGTCATTTTTCATCAAGATGTGTCAAAACATGAAACTTGTTCATCAAGAAACCCATTTTTGCAAATTAGGGTTTAAAGTTGAAAATTTTCATAACTTAGAAATTTTCTAAGTTATGAAAAATTCTTAATTTTTCCTAACTTTGCCTAACATTTTCACCATGATGCAATTGGATTCAAACAAAACTTCCAACATGAAAGTTGTATTCCTCTACAAATTCTACAATTTTGATTCACAAAGTTTTCCAAAAAGAAGCTTGGATCTCAAGTTATGAGTTTTGGAACAAGGGTCCCTAAAACTTTTAACTTAGTGAAATTTTGCCCTAGTTTAGGCAAGATTTTGACCTATCTTCATGGCCATTTTTCACATAGTTCCACTTGGAATATCAAGTTGCATTTCAAAGATGGATTGTAGATCATGTTGCAAGATTTACAAAATGTCCAATAACTCTCCAAACACATTTGTTGTTAGAGAGAATCGAAGGCTTGAAGTTGGCAAAAACTCACTTTTCATCCATGGCATGTTCATGTTCATACAAGTTGCAATTTCAAGTCAGCATGCTTTGCACTAGATTACAGGCCTCTAAACCACTTCACACTCAATAATTTAATGCAAATCCATTGGTCTAAGGTATTTTTTTGGTCATTAGGGCATTGTACACAAGATTAATCCTTAAGTAGAAAAAGGTACATTGCCATTTTTGCCATAATCTTGCTTTATATCAAACCACAATCCTTGAGCATTGGTCCAGATCTTTTGCAGATAATCAAATCCAGAAATTATAGGGGCCAAGAGAAAAGTGTGAAAGCATAAGGATAGCCTGTACAGACCTGTTTCAATCACTTCCCACATTTTGCTTCAAAAATAAGAAACATGTCCAAAACATGAGAACTTGAACATCAGCCAAAACAAGCTTGTGCAAACATTTTGAACATCTTTCTCACACCCCTTTGAGCCAGAAACAAGACCTCTGAAGCCCTCAAACATCCCATAGCCAGAAATCACCTTCCATTGGCAAAACAGGGCAGAACCTGCAACTTGACTTCCATAGCTCATTTGGCTCGTGCGTTTTTCCCCAAGTATGTTCAAACATCTTCCACATAACTCATCCAAGCTATCCCAAACCTTAAACACCAACTGTAACTCTATTTACAGGGTTTGCCATTTTCATTTTGAGCTTGTGCAGGTTGAGTTCTGTAGGTTGATTCAAATACATTCAAGGCAAGCTAAGTATTGGAGAAGGTCAAGTGAAGTCCAAGCAAACTCCCAGACATCTTAAGCCTTGTTGAAAAGCTCCACATTGCCATACACGAAGTCAGCTGAAACAGGTTTTTGTCAACTTCCTATCTCTCTATTTAGGAAAATTTAGCCTTAGGTTTGTGAATAAGAAATGTAGTATTCATTGCCATGAAGTTGTACATAGGCTCAGTTTTCATTTATATTAAGCATGCTAAGAGAATTTCATCCATGAACATACTGAAAAAATTAGGTTAGATTTTAGGGCCAGAGAAATTATCTCTGGTCTTTGAGAGTTAGGATTAGTTTTTTATATGGTTAGATTCGTCTTGAAATGCTCTACAACTTTGATCTTATGTTTTTTTGCAATAGAGCTCGTATACAGGATGTCCAGGTTTGGTAACAGGCGCGCGTGTTTTTGTGAAGGACAGAGGTTGAAGATGAAGTGGTGGGCTGGGCTTGGCCTGGCTCACTATTGACACCCCCCCTTTTACTTCTTACACCCCCTGGCCCAATTTCTTTATATTTTATATTTTTGTGTTCTATTTTCATTTCTGATTTTTTTTATTTTTTAATTCCAAATATAAAAAATACTCAAAAATATTTTTATAAAATTTTCATATTTATTTTGTATTTTATTTTCATTTTACTAACATAAAATTGATTATATACTTTTATTTTATTTATTGAATAGTTAAAAATAATATATAAATTATAATTTTATTTTTATTCTTTATTCTTATTCACACTAAAAATATTATTCTAAATATATTTTTATTTTTGTATATATTTTATTTTATTTTATTATATTTAATATAATTAATACATACATACAAACATATATATATATATATATATATATATATATATATATATATATATATATATATATATATATATATATATATATATATATATATATATATATATATATATATATATATATATATATATATATATATATATATATATATATATATATATATATATATATATATATATATATATATATATATATATATATATACTCTTATTTTATTAGGTATTTTAGAATAAAAGTATAAAAATATTACACTTTTTTATTTTTATTATTAAATATACTTAAAAAACACTTTTTCTAAATATGTTTTATTTTTACATATACTATTTTATTTTTATTGTATATAAATAAAATAATTAATATATTTACTTTCTTAAAGAAAATTAGGGTTTTACCCTTAACCAAATAAAATTAATCTTTTATTTATTTCTTTATTTTTACATTAAATATTTTTACATACTTGGAAAATAAACATAAACTTTTTTTGCATAATTCATATTATTTGGTGTATTTATATATTTTGTTTATTTAAATATTGTCCATTTAATATTTATGCCTTTGGATTCAATTTGGATGTAATAGTAAACTAGGTTTCTTTTATTTCTTGTCAAATACCCCCATTCAAAGATTGTACCCCCATCCCCATAATCATGTTGTAATAGCTTAGACTTTTAATTCTCGCACTTTATGCTTTCAATTATGCCATGATTAGAGATTAGGGTTTGTATGCAAAAATCCAAAATCAACAAGTAGTTTGACCTAATACAAAGACAAAAATGCATGAAAATCAAACACCAATGCACACTTGCACCCCTAGGGTTACAATCCACTTGTTGCCTTGAAAATGGGCCATGTTATGCATGTTGGGTACTTTGGCAAAACAAAAACAAAACAAAAGATCATAGTCCCTCGATGACGCTATCTTGGTTGCTTAAACAAAATGATCAAGTCCCTCAAAATTTGCCAAAGATACTTAACACAATTGCTATCATGGTCTATACAATGACCCGCGCCTGTCCCGTTTAACATCCTAATACAAGGTTATTTACCAAATGCAATGGTAAAGCAACACTTTCAAAAGGGTTAAAAACATATAGGAAAGATCTTTGAGTAAAATAGGGTAGATAACTCTTAGTTACTTGATCAAAACTTGCAAAACATCCTTGCTATTTTCAAACACACTTCACTACACAATCTCAAAACATTTCCCAAATCAAACTTTCAAACATTGAAATCTTTTCAAAAGACAAAACACCTTTTGTATACATTCAAACAAGAATCATTACAAAGGTTGCCACAACGATGGCCTCTTTTCAAAACATCTTTCAAAACCACACACAAAGCACCATTTCAAACAATTGAAAAGCAAAAGCAAATAATCTAAACAAGTAACTAAGAGCCCATGGATAACCATGGATGAAAAGGGTGCTCGCACCTTCCCTTTTCATAATCTACTCCCCGAACCCAAGAAAACATCTCAAAGGTCTTTCATGTGCTTTTTGACCTTTCCTTAGGATAAAATAAAAAGTCGGTGGCGACTCTTGCTAAATCGAAACATTTGCAAACACAAACGCAAAACCTCAAGTCAGTTCTCCCATCGTATCACAATGGCCAAATTCAACTTTAAGAGATGTGGTAGGACTTGAGCAGGAGTCATGTTTATCTTGGTGAATTGCCTTACAGGCCTTTCCACCCTTTGCTGATTGTTTCTAGGATGATCATTCCTCGGCTGATTGTTTCTTGGCTGGTCTGATGCAGGCTTCTGAATCATAACGGCCCCCACCGTTGATCGGCGCTCGTTTCTTCCCTGATAGGCAGCCGACACTTCCTTCTTTCCTGTGAAGGGCTTTTTTACAGCAGCAGAGGTAGACGCATCTTTCTGAATTTTCCCGCTTCTAATACCGGCTTCCACCCTCTCGCCAGTTAGAATCAACTCAGTGAATCCTGCAGAAGAACTTCCAATCAGGTGATTGAAGAAAGGACCTGACATAGTCCCCAAGAACATGTCAACTAGTTCTCTTTCAGATAAAGGTGGTTGTACCCTTCCAGCCAAATCCCTCCATTTTTAGGCGTAGTCTTTGAATCCTTCATTGGACACCATGGCCATACTCTGGAGTTGAGTACGGGTTGGTGCCAAGTCGGTGTTGTATTGATACTGTCTATAGAAGGCGGCTGCCAAGTCTTCCCAATTATGGACGTCTACTCTCTCCAATTGGTAGAACCAATCAAGCTGTGTTCCTGACAAACTGTCCTGGAAAAAGTGAACCCACAAGTCTTTGTCAGAAGAATGTGGTTGAATTTTCCTGACATAAGATCGTAGGTGCGTCTTGGGACAAGACACCCCATCGTACTTAGCAAACAGTGGCACTTTAAATTTAGGAGGGATTACAATTCCGAAAACCAACCCTAGCTCCTCAAAATCCAGCCTCGGTACTCTTTACACTTCCATAGCTGCTAGACGTTCTTCCAAGTTCTTGTATTTCTCATCGGCCGGAGGATACTGTTGTTCAGAGTAGTCCTCTTCCTCTTCTTCTTCTGCTTCAGAATCAGAAGGCATTGCAGTCTCTTTACCTTTTCCTTCCCCTTCCTCAGAGGTTGATGGAAAATCCAATCTGGCTTGTCTTTCAAACCTTCTTCCCATGGTAGCCACGCCAACTCGCTTCTTCTTCTTTTTCTCTTTTCCTTTCTCTAGCAGAGTTTTGAGCTCCTCCTGCCCCTTAGCCAAGGTCAAGAGTAGCTGTTGAAATTGTGAATTCTGAGCTTGCAAGTCTTTAACCGTTTTTTCAAGATCCATGTTGCTGAAATAAAAAGCAGAGGGATGAGGAAACTTCTTGCAAATACCTACTTATGCATATGATGAATGATATGTATTCATGTAATGCTTTCAAGGATGCAGAAATTCAAATTTGTTTTAAACAAAAAAGAAACACACGTCATATTAATAAGGTAAAATTTGTTAGTACATCAATGCCCTTTGGGTAAAATAATACAAAATTCTAAGGTAAAAAGACGTTGTGCATCCTGTTTGGCGCAATGTAGGTGTTGAGAGTCTGGTCTTCGTGAAGTAACCGAGTGAGTTCTAAAATCTTCTTCTTGCTTGCGTAGAATTGGGCTTCAAAAGTATCGCATTCTCCCTTGAGCTGTATCCAACTCCTTTGTAGATCTTCGAGTGATGTTGGCATGTCAGGATGTAGGAGGGTGTATGGAACCTCTCCTTCCTTAACTGGCTCTATAATCACTGGGAGAATGGAGGGGTAAGGCATCATAAGACTTTGGGCGCGGGTTCGTACCCACTTGAGGTAAGGCTCAAGGGGGATGGAATTCTTGTGTCCCAAGGTCTTACTGTCTACCTTGTTAGGCATCCTCCAAGCTCGGATGAACCTTTGTTGGAGTCCTTGATTGTCGTTGTCGAAGTCGAAAACCAAGCCTTGAATCAACATGTCATGTGGGCCATCCCTTCGAGCATAGCCAAACTGTCTTAGAGCCAAGCAGGGGTTGTAGGTGATGCCTCCCCTAATGCCAAGTAGAGGGACATTAGGCAATTCCCCACAACGGTCGACGAGGATAACATTCTCTTTGGTTCGAGAACACCAATGAATATCTAAATGTGTAAGAGTCATCAATCGTTGTGACCACCTCAAACCTTGCTCATTCTTCAAGACTGATTGGGGAAGATGAGAAATAAACCATCTTGCCAGATGAGGAGTGCAACACATGAGAACACCTATTTTCCTCATTGTTCGAGTGTGAAAAGAGTGTAAGATATCCCCAAGCAATGTAGGCACTGGGTTCCGAGACATGAAAATCTTGACAGCACTTACATCTATAAGCTGGTCAGGGTTTGGGAACAAGACCATCCCATAGATGAGAAGAGCTACAATCTCCTCAAAAGCTTGTAATTCTAAGGAATTCCAGCAGCTTTGGGCCTTCTCAAACAAGAACTTTGCCAAGAAGCCTTTGACATCACTTCTAGTTTCCCAATGACCTGTGACATCTGATGGTTGCAAGTACAGGGCTTGAGAAACATCTTCAGGCTTTGGATCTCTTTCCGTACCGTTGAAGGGTAGTTGGTTGAGAATAGGAATCCTTAAGAGTTGAGAAAATTCCTCTAAAGTAGGCACCAGCCGGTAGTCAGGAAATGTGAAGCAGTGATGCAAAGGGTCAAAGAACTGGAAGAGAAATTTAATCATGTCTTCCTCTATGTTGGAAGTGACTAAGTTGAGAAGACGACCATGCCTCTCGGTGAATGGAGAATTCTCAGGAATCCTTGAAGCTAGCTCCTTGAGTTACGGAGGAATTCTTACAAGGTTGACTTGGATAGTTTTCATGCGAAGTGAATCCATAGCCTACAAAACAGGAACAAAGATGAATTTCCAAAAATCCTTGAAATGGTAAGTGGATGCATATGATGCTTCATAACGTCCATGATGTTATGCACAAGTATGTATGTTCAAGCAAATCACACAAGTTCATAGTTTAGGCTTGCATGGGGTTTCATAGGTAAGTACCCTCTTGAAGTTTAGTTGGCTCAACCTATCCTAGAAATAGTAACCGGGATCTAAGGAGCTCAATATCACTAGATTGTTTCCTTGTTCATTGTTTCAATTCAGCCTCTTACCGGAGACCGAAATATTCCAAGGAACCAACCCTCAATGAGTGTAGTATCGAGTATCTACCAACTTCGGACTGCACCAAACTCGGCCATCTCACTACATCCTAAAAGGCCAAGTTGGTCAAGTAAAGGTTCTAAAAGTTCGTTAGTGCTTCATGACATCACTCAACGGCCCCGTATTCTTTTTGATTGACTCAAAGGCTACCGGTACCCACAAATAAGTCATACTAACATAGCTATTGCTTAGACCGTGTCGGTATACCCCACACAGTTTCCACAACATATTGCTATTTACCTATGAATGTTTCCCAAATCCGGGTAGAGGATTCAAACCCAAACAATAGAACAAAAGTGTAAAGCAAACAAATCAAGCAATATAAGCATGTAAAGGTGATCTAAAACCCTAAGGTAACCCCACTTTTATATATCCCCAGCAGAGTCGCTAGTTCTGTAATGCGGTGGGAGAACTGACTAGAAGTTTTGCGTTTCGTTCGCACTTGTGCGGTTAGCAAGAGTCGCCACCGACTTTTCTTTTATCCAAAAGGAAAGGTAAAAAAGCACAGGAAAGACCTTTCGAGATTTTTCTCGGGTTCGGGGGGTAGATTATGAAAAGGGTAGGTCCTAGCACCCTTTTCATCCATGGTTTTCCATGGGCTCTTAGTTACTCATTTTAGATCACTTGCTTTTGTTTGATTGTGCGCTTGTGGTGTGGGCTTTGAAAGTATTTTGAAAAATCTCTTTGTAATGGTTCTCGTCTCTATAAGAACGTATACAAAGTTTTGTTTCGAAAAATGGTTCAAAGAGGTGTTTGTGAATCCTGTTTTCAAAAGTGTTTTGAAATAAGGCTTTGCAATGGTTCTCGTCTCTATAAGAATGTATACAAAATGTTTTATCTTTTTAAAATGTTTTGAAATGGAGGTGTATGTGTAAAAGTTTTATCGTGAGCAAGCGAGTAACTAAGAGCAAATCTATCTACTCGAAAGGTCTTAAATTGTTCTTTTCTTCTTCCTTCTAATGGTGCTATCTTACCATTGATTTTGTAAGAAGCCCCACCATTGGATGTGAAGGGACAGGCGCGGGTCAATTTTACAAGGCAACTTGTGAAACGCTTTAGCAATTTTTGAAACGCTTTAGCAATTTTTGTAAGGGACGAGATCGTTTTAATTGAAGGAAACATCGAGGGTCATCGAGGGACTACGATCTTTGTTTATTGAAGGGTCATTTGCTAAAGCATCTCATATTCGAGAGACATGATTGTATTTCCGAGGCAACGAGCGAGGTTACCCTAGAGGTGCGCGTGTGATAAGTGTGTTGGTTTCAAGTTATTTTATTCTTGGATTAGGTCGTCTAGCAATTGATTTTTGAATCTTGCCATACATGCCTAGTTACTATACAGTATATGGAAAACAGTAAATTGCGGGAATTGAAATTCTATGCTATTACAAAGTATTCGGGAATGGGGGTACAAGTGTTACGAATGGGGATGAATCAAATGAAATAGCAATGTCCAAATATCAAGCAATACAACCAAATCGAATTGTTGTGCGATTTAATATAAAGCTATGACAGTTTATGAAATCAAGTCAACAAAATATGAAATGTATGTATTTACTTGAAAGGAGAAAAATAAACCTATTCTAAAAAATTGATTATAATTTTTATTATTATTTTTTGTATTTTATTAATTATGCAAATAAATTTAAAGAAAGAAACTAAACTAAATTATTTTTTTTTGGTGTTTTTATTAAATGTAAAAAAAATTAATGAAGATAAGTTATAAAAAATAAAATGGTAAAAAATTAATTTCAAGACTTAAATTAATTTAATAAAAAAAATTATTTTGGTTTTCTTTAGCATTTTTCAAAACAAATAAAAACAAATTAAAAAGAAGAAAAGTGGGCTTAAGGATTTAGGGATATTAGGCCCAAAGAAACATGGTTTTTCTGCTGTTAACTAAAACAAGCATAAGGGGGGTAAGTCAGCAAAAGCGCTTGAGCTTTAGGGTTATTTGAACAAAAGGCCCAATGTTCTTAAAGTTGGCATTAGCTTCTGATTAAGGGAAACAAGCAAATCAGGGTTTGTGGAACCTTTGTTACGGTGGCGCTCTCATTACCTCTTTCGCTCATCTCTTCTAAATTATCCATGTTTTCATCTCTGAAATGTCTCAACCTTCTAGGCTCATGGCCGAAATACCCTATTAACGACCTAATCTCTCCTCATCTCTCCGTGATTCGCGTTTCTATGAAAACCCTAAGGTCGGATTTATGCCTAATCTGTTTATCTGATCTTCCCCTCAACCTTTTGTTGTCGGAGCTCTCTCTCTCATCTCCTGACCAAGCACTAATGGTTTTGTTTCTTGAAAAGGTGACGTTCTATTTTTGTTAAGCTTAAACGATTTTCAATGTTTCTTGTCTTGTTATGTTTTTCTTCTGTTAATCTATTCTATTATCCATTGAGATGCAGGAAATGGCTCATAAGGAAGGTGAAGTAGTCATACCTGTTTATGGCTTTTTTGTGAGGTGGACGGGGATGGTGAGACCGAGGGAAATGCTCCTTGGTGGCGGGATTTGCAAAGGGGAAGAAATGAAGATTGAAGGCGTGCTTTTCTGGTAACCTTCTCCTATATTTCTTGCTGAACGATGATGATGTTGTTTGTTGGATTTGGTTTGAACTGTTTTACAGGTTTTGGTTGAGTATATTTTTCTGGTTTTGTGTTGGATATGTTTTGGTATTTGAGGTTGTTACTGTGTTTTTTTTGTTATGTTTTTGGTGTTTCAACAAGTTTGATGAGTTTTTTCTGGTTTTTGATTTGTATGTTTGTTTGAGATTTGTTTTGAGGTTGGGCAGTTTGAAGGTTGGTTGTTACAGTTTGGTTTTGACAGGTTTGAAGGTTGTGTTTCAGTTTGAAGGTTGGTTTGACAGTTTGGAGGTTTTGTGATTTTTGGTTTGTATGTTTTGAAAACTTGAGGTTTATCAGTTTTGGACCTTAACAGTTTTGGACCTTAATAGTTTTGGAGGTTTTTGATTTGAGGCTTTGGAAGTCTTGACAGTTTGTTTTCCTTTGGTTTTGGTCTTGGATATGTTTATGGTTTGGATGAGTTTCTGAGTTTGTTGTTACATTTTGCAGGTTTGGTGTTATTGGAATTTGGTTTCATGGATTTGTTATTATTTTGTTGTTACAGTTTGCAGGTTAGGTTGATGGTTTGGGATTTTGTATGTTGTTGTTGGTTTGGATGAGTTTCTGAGTTTGTTGTTTTTGGGTTGATGCTTTGGAAGTCTTGACAGTTTTTGTTTGCCTTTGGTTTTGGAGGTTTTTGGTTATGCAGGTTTGGTGTTAAAATGGTTTTACAATTTGGGTTTTGAATGTTTGACAGTATTCTTGAAGGTTCTGTTTTGTTGGCTTGAGATTAGGCTTGGGATTTTCTTTTGACAGTTGAGACTTTTTAAGTTTGAAAATGGTTTGATGGATGATGGTTTGAAGGTTGGTTTGTTGAGTTTGATCATTTTTTCTCCCTTTTGCTTTAGCCTTGTCTACTATTATATTATGTTGCTTCTGTTGAAATCTTATTCAAAATGGTGGAAAAACCACCAAATTTTGAATACTTTGGCATGTTGTTCTTATGCTCTTTTTGTTGCAGTTTTTGTTTTCTAGCAACTCTTATGCAATTGTGACAGTAGGGCAGCAGGACTGTGCATCCCTAGGTGACTTCTTTCCTCTCTTCTCTCTCAATGACCTAAGAGTCAATTGCTCTTTTACCTTTTTCTGAAAAGTTTGCAATAAATGGAAAATGATGAAAATGCTTATTGAACAAGCCTCTTGCTTGTTGACTTAGTTTATCATATTGCTATATTTTCTTTTTGTTGCTGCCTGCTTCCTACTGCTATGCTACTGCCTCGTTTTCATGAATGTTGTTTGTATTTTGTCCAATTTGTTGCTTGTTTGGCCCTGTTTTGCGCCTTTTGCTTGTTATATTTGTTTGGTTGCTGTTTGGGCCTCTTGTTTATTTGGACAGCCTTGCTGCATTTCTCTTGTTTTGATAGTTTGCTTACATTTCTCTTGTTTCTTCTTTTTGTGAACCAAGAAAAATAATTCTCTTGTGATTTGCAAATAGAGAAAAATAAGAATGTGATGAATTAAAAATAGCCTTCTGATTCCAAATTTCAAACTTTAATGATGAACACTATTCTTTCTTTTGAAAATTCTTGCTTATGCCCAAATAGTTTTTGTACTAACTATTTCTTCTGTCTTTTGTTTTCATATGAGCACAACTGGATGGTGGCAAAGCAGGGGAAGCAAGAGACTCTGTGGCAGGCATGGAAGCAATGGAAGCTCAGTCAACCTTAGGCATAGATTCATTTTCTTTGTAATTTAGAGAGAAACATTCAATCAATTGTACTTATTTATTTTTCAAATACGATAAGTTGTAAAGCCTAAAGCATTTAAATAATAAATTGTTTTGTAACAACGTTTGAAAAATTGGAGAAAGTCTTATGAAATATTCTGGCGTTAACTGAAATCCTTTACTGTCAAGAACTTGTAATTTTCTCTTCGCATCTTCACTGATTCTTAAAGATTCCCGATCAAGATAATTGAAACTGCATTTCAATAATTCCAATCAAGATAACTTAAATTCCAATAATCATGTTGTTGTACCCCAAAATTTTCCCTCTCATATTCTTCAAAACATTGCAAGAAAAATCTCCAAGTTGCTCAAGTTTGCTCAAGAATTGGTCAGACAAGTTATCTCCTAAGGCAGTCTACCCCAAATTAGGGTTTTGTGTTGCATCAAAATCTTTGAGTCCAAATGACCTCGAGTTCTCCCTAATGTCCTAGTATGTTCTCAATATCATCCATGTCAAGTTTCAAGCCTTGCAGAGAAAGTTTGCTTAGTCAATTGCTCAAAGGGTCCAAAATCGACTGTGCTAGGGCAAAAGTCAATTGTGACCTACAAACAGTCAAACCTCGAGATTTTTTGTCAACATTCCCATTTTAAAGGATATTTCATCATTTGATCAAGGGTTGATCATGATTCATCAAGGATTGCTCAAAATTCATCAAGACTCAAAAGTTGCTAAATTAGGGTTTTGTAGGAAAAGTCAACCCAACTTTGACCAAGCATAACTTTCTCATAATTTATGAGAAATGACCCATCCAAAGCTCATTTTGAAGAGGATGCAATTTCCTACAATCCATCTTCATACCCCAAGTTCAAAAATTCACTCACAAGAAGTTATAATTTTGGACATTATAGGTCATTTTTGAAAGTCAACAAAAACACCTTTTTTGCCAAAGCTTATAACTTGAGCATGGAACATCAAAATGAGATGAGACCAAAAGGGTTGGTTATAAGACATCTCAAGCTTTCTAAAAAGTCCAAGAACACCTCCAAAAGTTCAAAATTGAAGAAGTTATTCATTGTTGAGGTTGTACATTTTTGCAAAATTGCCAAAAGTCAACTATCCCCAAAACTTCAAATTTTGTCAAATGGGCCCATTCTTTTCCACTTGGTTTGAGCTTGCATCATTGCCATTGTGTCCTAGATTCAGACATGAGCCCATATTTTATTTTTATTATTTTATTTGATTTTTTATTGAATTTATTCATTTTAAATCAAATTAAATCATATAAAATCCAAAACTTTGATTACCTAAGATTTTTTGGCTGTTTCAGGTTGTGATTATCCTCATTATCATCATCAAACTTGAATCTCACCAATTCATGTGCAAAAAGATTGAGATTTGGCAAATTTGGCAAGTTGTAAAGAGGAGATCAAATCAAATCCCAAGGCATTGATTTAGAGAGATTCGGTCCATAATTTCTACCCTAATGCAAAGCATGATACATAAGGAAGCTAAGGCAATCGAAATAAGGGTTGGAAAGGGCAGGCATAGGCAGAACAAAGTTTGGAAAAAGTGATAAAAAGCTTGAAATCGAAATCGTGCTTAGTGTTGTGCTCCATTGTTGGCAAGGTGGTTTATTTCTCACCTCCCCAAATCAGTTTTAAAAACAAGGAAGGCATTGGATCTTTTAGAATTCATTTCTTTTGAGAATTGCAAGAAAAACTCTAATTGCTGGTTTACTGCCACAGGAGAAAATCTGTCTGATCGATTCCTGAGCCAATCTTGAATATCTGAGAAACCCTAGGGTTGTGCTTTTCTATGAAAATGGGAGGGCAGATTTTGGGGCACAACACTTCCACAACAATTTTCTTATGTGCCTCTGTCCGGGCAGGCTCACCTACAACCTCTTTGCCACGGGTACCATACGATTCACCGACAGGGGTAATAACTGGAGTAAGAACAGTAATAGTAGTGGATGTACTAGCAGGAACAACAAATGGAATGACAATTGGCTTGTTAACAGTCTTAGGGGAAATCTCAGGAGAGAAGACCCTTCCACTTCGGGTGATTTTGCTGGTTCCAACAATGTTATCAATATCGGGATCAACCTCTTCATCTTTCAAATTTTGTTTGATGCCATGATAGTACACATCGGCACCGTAATGCCATGGTACAGCTTTGTCCGAGACATACGGGACAGGACCAGGAATAATGATTATTAGCGGAGAAATTCTTAGAGCAGATGTAATCCTAACAGGTCTTCTCGAGGAAACCTTGGAAGGATTGGCGGAAATGGTTATAATGGCAACGTCTTCAATTGGAACAAAAGGAATCATAGTCTTCTCGAACAAAATCTCTTTGCTATCTATCAGGCGTTGAACACCTAACTTCAGCAAATGGCAACCATAAGGTAGAAGCGAACACATGTGGCAACCTTTACCACAACCCCGAAATAAACCGGCCAACAGCAAATTCTTCTTGACAGTCATGAGAGGAGTAGACACTTCATCGACAGAGGTAACAAATAGATCAGTATCAATAGCATTAACTCCACGGCCGTGCTTAGGCATGGGAGCAGTTATGACATTTGGCTTCTCCGGAGCATCAAAATCTATTTCCTTAGCTTCAATCAAGTCTTATATTTTGTTTCTCAGAGCCCAACAGTCATTTGTATCGTGGCCAGGACTCTCAGAATGATAGGAACACCGGGCATTTGGATTATATCGGGGAGATGTAGTATTTGGATTCTTGGGAGCCTCTCTCAAAGTTGCCAAGTTGGATCTCAGCAGATGAGGTAGAACTTCAGCCAATATCATGTTGATGCGGGTAAACTGCCGTTGTGGTCTTTCCACCCTTTGTTGATTGTTGCATTATGGAGCAACTGCAGGCCTCGGTATCATTACGGCACTTACTGTCTGACGAGGTTCAGCCCTGTTCTGGCCCCTTGGGCTATATATGGCATTGGCTTCCTTCTTACCAGCGAAAGGCTTCTTTACTGAGCTCAAAGAGGCATCCTTCTGTATCTTACGGCTCTGGATCCCAGCTTCTACTCTTTCTTCAGTTAGAATCAGCTCGGTGAAACCAGCTGATAAATAGCATCCCCAGAAACATATCAACCAACTCCCTATCAGACAATGGGGGTTGAACTCTCCCAGCCAAGTCTCTCCATTTTTGTGCATAATCTTTAAAACCTTCACCTGCACCCATGGACATACTCTTGAGTTGAGTACGAGTGGGAGCAAGGTCGGCGTTATACTGATAATGCTTGTAGAAAGCAGCAGCCAGATCTTCCCAGTTTCGGATATTGGCTCCCTCCAGCTGGTAGAACCATTCAAGCTGGGTCCCTGACAGACTATCTTGAAAGAAATGAACCCACATATTTCTATCAGCGGTGTGGGGCTGGATCTTTCTGATGTAAGAATGGAGATGGAGTTTTAGGCAGGACACCCCATCATACTTAGCAAAAACTGAAGCTTTGAACTTCTGCAGGATGACTACTCCCGACACCAATCCCAATTCTTCGAAATCCAGTCCAGGTATCCTCTGAACTTCCATGGCACTCAGACGGTCTTCTAACTGCTTGTATCTATCCTCAGTAGGAGGATATTTCTCATCATTATAATCAGTATCATTGTCAGAGACTGCAGGACTAGGGTCCTTCTCTTCTTCCTGATTCTCCCCTTCCTTGGATGAAGAGGTCAGATCGACTTGTCGCTTCAACCGCTCTCCAAACCTTCTGCCCATATTCAGAATACCAGTAGCCTTCTTCTTTTTCTTCTTTTCTTTCAAGATAAGTGTTTTCAGATCCTCCTTCCCTTTTGCCAGACTGATGAACATTTGTTGGAACTGGGCGTTCTATGCCTGCAGGTCCTTAATGCTTTGTTCGGAAGACATTTCTGCTGAAATAAACATTGAAGGAGATGAGAAACCTGTAATGGTACCTGTAATGATGTGTATGATAATGGTATGCGCATGCAATGATTTAAAAGACTTCCGGAAATTTAAATTTGCAAACCAAAATAAACAAAGATTTTATTAGTTGAATTTGAAGTTCAAATGCCTTTTAGGTGTTACAATCAAAAAAACAAATCTAAAACTATAAAAGACATCAAAATTCCCATGGATGCTTCCTCTTTGTGCCAAGATAGTCATTCAGTCCTTTTTCTTCATGCAGTTGCTTTGTGAGCTCTAAGACCTTCCTCTCTTGAGCATAGAACTGATCCCTGTAAGTATCCCGCTCCTTCATCAACTGAATCTAAGACCTCTGTAATTCCCCAAGATCAGTGGGCATGTAAGGGTAGAGAACTGTGCAAGGAATTCCTTCTTCAGTAGTGGGTTCCACAATTACTGGTAAAATGGCCACATAGGGCGTCACAAGCTTCTGGGCACGGGCTCGTACCCATTGGAGGTAGGGTTCCATAGGAATGGAAGTTTTTGGCCCCAAAGCCCTGATGTCGGATCTGTTTACCATGCCCCAAGCTCGTATGAACCTCCGACGATACTCTTTAACATCATCCTCATAGTTGAATACAATGCCCTCGATAAGTAACTCACGGGGACCATCCCTTCGAGCGTGACCAAATTGTCCCAGAGCTAAACAGGGGTTGTAGGTTATACCTCCTCTGATACCAAGTAACGGGACATTAGGGTACTCCCCGCAGCGGTCAATAATAGCAGTGTTTTCCATAACTTGAGAACACAAAAGAATATCCGTATGAGCAAGCGACATTATCCTTTATGAACAACCCAAACCTTCTTCATTCTTCAGTGTGGACTTAGGGGGGTGAGAAATAAACCACCTCGACAGCAATGGCATGCAGCACATAAGAATCCCTCTTCTCTTCATGGTACGAGTATGGAGAGTATGCAAAATATCTCCAAGCAAGGTAGGCACAGGGTTGCGAAAGAGGAAGATCTTGATAGCATTCACATCTATGAATGAGTCTGGATTAGGGAAGAGAACTAAACCATAGATAAGAAGAGCCAATACCTCCTCAAAAGCCTGAAAATCTATATCATCCCAAAACAGTTGGGCCTTGTCTATCAGAAATTTAGCTAGAAAACCTTTGACTCCGCTTCTAGTTTCCCAATTGGATACCACGTCGGCCCATTTCAGATGCAACGCTAAGGCAATGACTTTTGGCTTAGGAACTTCTTCTAGACCTGTGAAGGGTAACTGTTCAAGAATGGGTATATCCAATAGCTGAGAGAATTTTTCCAAGGTAGGAACCAACTGATAGTCTAGAAAGGTGAAGCAATGGTGCTTGGAATCAAATAACTGAAAGAGTACACTCATCATCTTTTCATCAAAGTTTGAAGTAACCAGATTGAGAAGTTGACCATGTCTCTTAGTGAATGCAGAAGTTTCAGAAACCCTTGATGCTAGCTCTTTGAGTTGGGAAGGTATCTTCACAAAGCTGATTCGGATAGTGTTTGTACGAACGGAAGCTATGATCTGCAAAACAGAACAAAGATAAATTCCCTTGGTCTATGAAATGGTTAGTGCAATAAGCATGGATGCCATGTTATGATGTATGATGTCATGATAAACCACAGGTATAGCAAACACAATCAAATCACACCAAGTCCTTAGGTTTAAGGCTTGCATGAGGTTAAAGGTAGTACCCTCTTGAAGTTTAGTTGGTTTCAAACCTGTCTTAAAAAGTAATAGGGTTCTAGAGATTCTCAATATCACTGACCATCCTTTATCGGGCATTATTTCAGCTCGATCAATCTTTTCTTGCAGCCAAAATATCTCGAAATTCTGATCTCAATGAGTATAGCATCGAGTATCAACCAGTCCTCAGCTCTAGACCAAGGCCGGCTATCTCACTACTTTCTAATGGCCAAGTTTGTTCAACTAAGGTTCTAAGGTCCGTTGGTGCTTCACGACACCATGCAGTGGCCCCGTATTCTCCTCGTTTCCCCACGAAGGATATCGGTACCAACCAAAGTGCCACACCAACACAACCCCCGCTTAAACCATATCGGTCTACGCCGTACAGTCTCCACAATCTATTGCTGTTTACCTAATGAGTGCCCCCAGATCCGGGTGTAGGATCTATAGTAACCCCAAACAAACCCTCAAAAGTAAAGCAATCAAGACAATCAAGGGAACCAATTTTAATGACCTAGATCCTAAGGTATACCCCACTTATTACTCGCCAGCAGAATCTCCAGTTCTGTGATACGGTGGCAGAACCAACTATTTTTACTGGTTTGTGTTTTGCGTTTTTCGTTCACAAAATGTCGCGGTAAGCAAGAGTCGCCACCGACTTTTATTTCATCCAATCATGGAAAAGGAAAAAGAACAGAAAAAACCTTTTTTCGAGATATTCTGAGTACGGGGGGTAGATTATAGAAAGGGAAGGTGTTATCACCCTTTCTATCCGTAGTTATCTACGGGCTCTTAGATACTTGCTCATTTTTCAAATTTCTTGTGTGTGTTTGTCTTGAAAATGTTTCATTTCGTGATAAACCTTGTATCAGTCCTCAAGGATGTGAAGAAGTTTGTTTTGAAATTTTTTTTGAAAGGTGTTGGTGTGAAAAGTTTTCATTGAGCAAGTACTTAAGATTCTACCTACTCGAAAAAAGATTGTTCGTTCCACTTCCTTTAGACAGCGCTATCCTACTATTAAGGAGTAGGTAGCACCATCGTTGGAGTTGTAAGGGACATTCGAAAGGGACAAGTACAATCACTAAAGCAATGGTTAGAAAACTTTAGTAATAACCCTAGAGCCTTAAGATCTTTCTGAGGCAACATTTCCGAGGCAACATTCAAATGGGACAATTTGATCTTTTTAGACTGGAAGGCAACCACTAAAATCTCCTATGCTTAATGATTGTTTCCCGAAGGCAGCCGAAGTGAGGCGAACCCTAGGAGTGAACATGTGCATGTGAACTTTTTCAGTTATTTAGTCTTTACACATTAGGTGATCTAACGTTTTAAATTTCAAGCATTCTTTTCATACAATCCTATTATCCATGCATCTAGACAATTAAAAATTGTGGGAATTTAAAGCGCGAAAAATAAAACCTAGCTATTACAAGGCTTCGGGGAGGGGGATTAATTACATAACCAAAAGTGGGGGAAAAGTGATAAATAAAAACCCTAATTTAAAGCTATTACAAACCCTTAGCAGTTACAAAATAATGGCCAAAATAATTAACAAGCGCGCGGCGAATTAAATACGAGGACGGTTGAAAAAATAACCTAAAACTCTAATTGTGAGAAAAATGTGTTTTTGTGGATTTTTATTTGAGAAAACATTTAAATTACAAATCAATTAAACCTAATTCCTAATTGTTTTTAAATTATGAAAGAAATTAAATTAACCTAATTTTCTAATTAAATGATTTCAAGAAAAATAAAATATTTTGTACAAAACGATTTTGTATGTTTTTTTGGTTTTTTATTTGAGGAAAGAAAAATAAATTGTAAAATTAAAACCTAGATTCTATTTGATTTTAAATGAAACAAAAATTAAATTTACCTAACTTACTAATTAAATTAAATAATTTATTATAAAAATAAATGCTTTTTTTGGTATTTTGTGATTTGTTGATTTTATGATTTTAAAAAACAGAGTAATTAATTTAGTGAAAATAATTAAACAAAATAATTAAAATAAAAAAAATAAATAGAGAAAAAAGAATATGGGCATGTGTTGTTAGCAATTCTGGGGGGTGAGAATCTGAATTTCCAATCCCATTAAGCTGAGCCCAAGTCAACTACGTTGGATTAGGTGTAGCGTTGACCTGAAGGTGTATCATATTCCTTCACTGCAGGCGTTGGATCTTGGCTGGAGATGAATCTGATGGTCAGATCCTGAGTTGTATGGTGGACACATGGAATAGTAGTGTATGAGATCCTGCATATAAATGTTAGAAAATAGGAAAAATGTCTGGACCTGGGATCGAACCCAGGTCCTTCCCTTCACAAGTGTATCTCTCTACCAACTGCGCTGGACAAGTTATTCATAATTACAATGAAATAAATAAAATATAATACAAACCAAGTGCCATGCCACAAAAATGCACGTGGATTCAAACGGGCCAGTGGTGTGCTGCCACGCCCTCGTCTTCCTCCCAGAACTATCGTCTTTGGTATTAGGCTTTTAACTACGGACAAAATTGTCACTAAAGGCTATAGTGACAATTTTCGTCCGTCGTTATATCCCTGTGAAACTCAAAAACCTCATACGAGCATGATAAATTAATTGTGATGGTACCAATCAACTCGTCTTGGCCTCACGAGCATCATGGTACCTCATTCATAGCCTAATTTTTCCTGCATCAAGAAACCCTAAAAAAAACATAAAAACCCTAGCAATGGCAGGTGCGTGTATAAGCTTCAAAAATGCAATTAAACCATCCAGTTAGCTTGCAAACATGATAATAATCACAAATATGACAACAAAAATTGCTAATGATGCATAAATTGTAATAATTGAATTTGAAAAACCTTGAAAATCATGTGAGGTGTAGAGACGGATTATGGGCGTTTCAGACCTTGCAAACGGTTGGGATGGCTTCAGTGCACGCTCAGGATCTGATGGTTGACCTTGAATTGCTCTGAAAGGTCCTCTAGATTGAAAACTGAACCTCACTTTTGTCAAGATTTTTGAGCTTGCTTTTTGCCTTTTCGCGACTGCCATCCTTGTGCTTATGATCTGGAATTGTTGTATACATATAGTAGAGCATATTAGGTCAATAAAATTACATCATATCTTTGAGAATTATGAAAATGTGATTTGATTTGATTCATGTATGATATCTTTCCAAAACAAGCTTCAATCCAATTTTTTCCAATCCTAATGAGTCTTTCACGAATTGATCATCATGCTAGCTGTACATAGACTCCAAAATGTGCACAAAAATCCCAAGATTTGATTTGCTTTTATTATTTTACCATTTAATTTGATTTATTTTGATTTAAATGAATAAAAAATCAAAATAAATGATAAAAGTAATAAAATAATAGATGGAAAAGCTCAGGGGTCGTGGGTCCTATTAGAAACATGTCTCAAATAAGAAATCATGGCCCCCTTTGGAAAAAATGCAAATTTGATCAATGTTGACTTTTGACAATTTTCCAAAAATTGCCAACTTTGACAATGCATATCTCCCTCAATTTTGACCCTATGAGGGTGTTCTTGGACTTTTTAGAAAGCTTAGGGTGTACCCTAACCAACCCTTTTGGTTTAGTTTCAATTGGGTCTTCCATGTTCATGTAAGAAGCTTTGAACCAAAAGGTGTTTTTGTTGACTTTTCAAAAGGACCTATAATGTAGAAATTCATATCTTTTGATGAGTGCATATTTTCAACTTGTGGGATGAAGATAAATTGTAAGGAATTGCATCCGCTTCAAAATGAGCCTTGGATGGAAATTTTATGATAAAGTATGAAGAAGTTATGCTTGGTCAAAGTTGGGTTGACTTTTACTAAGAAACCCTAATTTAGCAACTTCTGGGTTTTGATGAATTTGGAGCATTCCTTGAGGAATCATGACCAACCCTTGATCAAATGATGGAAGTAACTTAAAAATGTTTATGTTGACCAAAAATATTGAGGTTTGACTGTATGTGGGCCACAGTTGACTTTTGACCTAATACAGTCGATTCTCAAGCATTTGAGCAGTTGACTGGGCAAACTTCTTTGTGCAAGGCATGAAACTTGACATGGATGATCTTGGGAACATATTAGGACCTTGGGAAGAATTTGAGTCCTTTGTGGTTCACACATCTTGATGAAAAGGGAAACCCTAATTTGAGGTATACTGCCTTAGGAGAGAGTTTGTCTAGTCAACTCTTGGACTTCCTTGAGCAACTTGGGGACCTCAATTGACATTTGTTGAGTAAAATGGGAGGGAAAATTTTGGGGTACAACAATAGGTATACCTGGTAACTTCCCTATCATTATCAAAGTTGTTATCCATCTTTGGTGCAGACAATTACTCTTGATGTACCCTGAAATGAATATGCATATGATAGTTAACTTTTTTTGTACATCATTTAAAAAAATGCTATGATGCAAAATGACATGATCAAGGTCTCCAATAAACTAGACATTGTTGAGTGGCCAAAATAAATGTCCAAGATGAGAAGTCTAAAATGAAACCAAGAGATCATAAAGTCACTGACAGAACCAAACGTCACCATCTGTACCTGTAAGAATCCTTTCTTCCCACTCAGGGGTGTATTCTAGGTCTGGAGTAAGGCAAAGGTTAATCAGTGTCGTAGGTTCTCTTGAAAGTACTATCATCGTACAACATACGTGATAATGGAAGTACCCCCATTAAAACCTACTCTGGTTGTGGCTCTCATGATCGGACATGATAGGGCATACGCCTATCAGCCGTCATGACTCTCCACTCTAATCCTAGGTGTTCATACTGGTATACGACTCTGGCCTGGGTATTGGGCCTTTTACCTCAAAAATTACCATCCCAACCCAATAAAGAAACAACACGACAACAATATCCAGAGTATAGGAAACAATAAAATGAAATGCAATGCATGAAAGCACACTAATAAAGCACATAAATAAACAAAGCTGGAAAGAAATAAACAAAATAAACACCCAAAGAAAAAGAAAAACAAACACAAGCTAGGACTAACATGCTAAGGATAGACCAGCAATTGGTCATATTGTCCCTAGTGAAGTCGCCAGCTGAAACAATCGGTCGAACAATCATCGGATATAAATTCAATAAAGTCACCATCGAATGTATTTTATCCGGTCGAAAGGGAAATGTGAACATCGAGTAAACCTGAAGGGGTGAAATCATGGTCTTGCAACCGTAGAGATCAGGTAAGGAAGTTGGTTATGCAAGGGGAAGGTATTAGCACCCCACACGTCTGTGGTACTCCATAGGATCCACTTATGTTTGTTATAATCTAAGGGTGTGTAAAATCTTTGTCTAAAGCTTAAAATCTATAAAAAAAGATGCAAAGAGGGAATGAATGCAAAAGAAAAAACACAGGGAAAAGAAGTAAAGATTACCAAGTTCGCTCGGCTGAGCCCCGTGACCAGATAGATGCCTACGAATCCCTTTTAAGGAATTAGAGCACCGTAGTTTGGCTCACATGTTTCTGTTTGTTTGTATTTTTTTAGATGAACAATGTTAACTTCAATCATTCCACCGGCACTCGACCATTGAAGACTCACACATTGTAGTGGAAAGGAATCAATCATGTTATTAGAAGAGAAAATACGATTGGAGAAAAGAAATGAATCAGTTGGTGTTTTTTACCATCAAATGGATTTTTATATGGTTAGCATGTTTTATACGTTTACCAAGAAAAAGCAGTTTTAGTCTTAAATGCAAATATGAAAAAGAAAAGAAAAAAAACTAGGGGAGACTATCCTAATCTCTAATCCTAATATGATCATACAAAGATGGTCCTACGTCAAGGATGAAAGGGAATATCTACCTAAGTAGACATACATGGATCTCTATCCTAATGTCTAGCTCGAGGACTAACCTAAACGAGCAATCCTAAGGGAGCATGGTAAATATCTCATAAAAGAAACACAAGGCTAGTCATACTATCATAAGATAAAGTACAAGAAGGGATGAAGAAACATCCAATGGGAGATGGCAAAACATCACAAATCCTGTGACAAAAAAAATCAAACAAATAGATGACAAAACATCTCAACAAACAAAAGCTCGAGCATCACCCGAATATCAAACACCTACAAGGTACATGCTGAGTAGTAAAAGGGGAGGTTCTCGCCATAGACAAGCAACTAAACATTAGACCAAGGATCAAGCCATAGCCAAGGGGAGTGAATCACTTGAGTCAACCAAGGCATAAAATTGTGGGAATATAATAGGTTCTTAACTGTGGTATCAATTACCCGGGTAAGAAAGATTTAGGGGAAAGACAAAGTGTACGCATACACTGAGCATTAGTGTCGGTCAACACGAGCTAAAGAAGATGTGGGGATCTGATTGCAAGAACCCTTTTCACTTTCCTTAATAGGGATTGGACTCATTGAGATCTTGGGTATATGTTCGGAGCATCTACTTGTAAAAAGTGAGCATAGGAATGACACGGGCGAAGGACTACATGGGTTGATTACTAACCCTCTCCACTTGCCTACTCATGAGGACTGTTATACCCCAATTTTTCCCCTAAGATCCCCCATCATATCATATAAATATCATGCATATCATCAGTTCCATGGTTATGGGATCAAAGAACTTTTGGCATTAGGATTTTTTCCCCAATGAATTAAGGTTACTATATCCTTACTCAAAGCTTATTTAACTGGAGCTCTTATCATGCTTGGTATGAGATTAGGGTTTTGGATCTCAAGAAACATATACATCTTCTCTATCAGGGTTCCTCGAGATATAAGGTTTTCTTCATCAGAGTTTCTTTAAGGAACAAAGGAACTAAGATTTAGTTCAGCCAAAGAATTAGGGTTCTCCTATGTTATGCTTGAGCTTGGTATTAGATCTTCAATAGAGGTTCATCATGCTAGGTTTTGTCCTAAAGGCTACAAGGATCATCATTCTCTCTATTGCAGGCTAATCGTCATTTAAGGTTTCTCCTATTTACTAGTTCCACAAGACTTTATTTCTCAAGGAGTTTAGAGGATTTAATCAACAACTTCCTTTTTGTGATGGTACTTGTCAAGTGGTTAACGAATGATTGAGGTTTTCATCAAGTAGAGATGTTTCTTGTTGTTTAAGCTGTGAAATAGGATTTCAACAACCTTTTAAATAGGATTGATTCTTGAATTTTGATCTAACTAAAGATTGATGTTCATTGAATTAGAATGTTCATATTGAGATTATCTTGGTCATATTTCTCTTTAAGGAATTTATGTTCTCAAGTTCTTTCGCTAGTAGTGTAAGTTTTTGATTTGGAAAGTGTTTATCCAATTTCTTAATGTGGAAAGTGTCATGTGGTTTAATTGATTACAAGTGCAAGTTAATTTATTTCAAGTCCCCAAATGATATAAATTTGTCAAAAGGGTCAAAGTTGGTCAAGTATACAAAAAAAATGGAAAGTCAATCCATGATTGGTTTCTTGGAACACAAATTATAAAGGCATGCCACTTTGGTTCATTTGAAATTTTAGGTTTCAAGAATATTCATCATCAAGCAAGGTTTCAAGTTAATTCTGGTTCAAGCGTCCATTGTTCAAGTTTAAAACTCACTCATGTGGATAAATTTGAGGCATATGACATAATCGATTCAAGAATGAAAATTCAAAACTCAAGAATTATTCCACTTCAAATTCAACCTCAAAAAATCCAATTATTCATGTTATTTAAAGCATCCATTTCATTCAATTTGAAGTCCATACAAATGTTCATATTGGAATGTTTACAAGTAAGGAAACTAAAAATTCATTTGTCAAAGATTATGCCATTTTCCTTAATCCATTTGTAAAAATAAATCAGTTCACGTCCAAGTAGTTCAATACTTTCCACAAACCCTTTACAAATCTTGCAAGATCCGACTGTCTCAATTATTCTATACTTGGTTGAAAAGTTGCCTGCTGAGGCATTAGCGAATCATATCAATGAAGCTTCTGGACTCAAAAAGTGGTTTGAATTTTCTGCTGAAGTAGGAAATCTCGATGCCCTATTCCTTGCTTTAAAAGTTCGAGAGAAAGTTTCTACTGATAGCTCCATTTATGGAAAACTACTACCTAACCCGTTTAGCTCTAGCCAGCTTTTCTCTGCTGATCACCTATCCTTCCTGAGTAATTGTTTGAAGGAGGCAACCTTTTGTCATCCCCGTGTTCATAGTATCTGGCCTGTTTTGATAAATATACTTATACCCAATACTGTTCCACAATTGGAAGATGCGGCGCCAGCTTCAAGTTCATTAAAGAAACATAAGAAGAGTAGAAAATCTTGCTCTTCTGATGAGTAAATTGTGAAGAATCTCAAGTCTTTTTGTGAAATTATTATTGAAGAATCCCTTCTATTCTCATCTCATGACCGTAAGCGCTTGTCTTTTGATGTTATGTTTCTTCTTCTGTGAAAGTTGTCTGCATCTTTAGTTCCAATTGTTCTGTCAAACAAAGTTGTTCAGTGCCTGATGGATATACTATCAACAAATAACCCATGGCTTTCCCTTGAAGCTAAACCTGATGTCATGAACCAATCCCTTTCTTGTCTTTTTCTTCGGAAGGATCAAGTTGGATGCGATGGTTTTTATGAGTTGGATAAAGAGCTTTAGGAAATGGTTCCAAAACCAATTCTTGCTGTGCTTTTTCCTTTATCTTTTCACCAATAAGTCTGAAAAGGAGAGGTCGCAACAGAATAAGCCGGAAAATCATGAAATTATTAGTCCAAAACCGTGAAAATTAATAAACTAGCTCAACACTAAATCAGAAAAGAGATTTTTTTCAGTTAAACAAAAAATTCCAGTTCAGCAACTAACCTCCTAACAAAAAAAAAACAACAATAACAGAATTCTCTAACCAACTCATTCTCAAAACAGATTTCAACAAACTTCTTAGCAGAAAACAACTTCTAAACTGCATTTGCCTAACAACCTAGTACAAACTCCTAACCAATTTCTAACCACCTAACATCTACCCTCCATTCCATAACAAACTCTCAAAAAATATAATAGCTAGGAGCTTCTCACTTGAACCTATGTAACAAAACCGTATAAGAATTATCAAAGAGGGAGGTATTGATACATAACAAATAATAGAAATTGAAGACGGACCTTTTTTCCATTCTCTCTGCCTTCTTTCAATATGCATTCTCTCTGCCTTCTCCCAACCTCTATTCTCTCTATCTTCATCGACCTTCACTCTCTCTTCCTCTTCCTTCAACCATTTTGATTTCATAATTTTTCCTGGAATTTTCACTCGATTCTTTATCATCCTCAACTCTGCAACTTTCTTCTCTACATCAACCTTGCTTCAATCATCATCATTCAACAATCATCCTTCAACATCCAGCATCGGTGAATCGATGTCATCACCATCATTCAATTTTTGAATTCGATGTAGCTTCAACAACAAAAGGATCTGCAAAACACAATCAACAATAACAAGCACTGCATCATTAACGATAACACAAACGTAGAATTGGCAAAGAAAAATAAGGAAGCAATAAACTATAGTAGGAGAGAATTTAAAGCCGAATGGAGAAGAGCGATAGAAGATGTGAGAACGTGAAGAGGAGAATTCCCGGATACTAGTTATTACCTGGTGTTCGTCGAAGACATTCAGATTTCTCATCATCATCTCCCCGTCTGAAGAATCACTGGAGTTCTCCGGTAGGTAAGTCGTACTGAACTTTGAATCTCTGCTTTCATTATCGTCAATTTTCCTATTCCTCGAGGCAAATCAGTAAACAAAGAGGATCAAGATTGAAGTTGCAACTTCGCTGTTTATGTTCGGTGTCGAGCCATGTGAGGACCTTCTCGTTGGTTTCCATTGAAGAAGATGCGTGTTTACGTGTCAAGCGAAGAAGAAGAAATTTTTTAAGATAGAACAGAGTTTAGGTGGTGGCGGAGATGACTGAGGAAATTGGAACAAAGATCGGTTGAAGCGGAGATGGAAGAGGGGAATCACGCCGTTGAGTATTGGGATGAAGAAGAAACTGTACCGTCCCAATTTGAGAAATCCTATCTTCCATTTTTGCATTATATTTTGTTTACAATTAATTAGTTAGAGTTCAAAAAAATGGATATGGATTTCATGAGTGGACTGGGTAATACAATGGGAGAACTGACTTGTGTGTTTTGCATTTGATCGCAATTGTTGCTGATAGTAAGAGTCGCCACCGACTTTTCTTTTATCCAAAAGGAAAGGTTGAAAAGAACAGGAAAGACCTCTCGAGATTATTTCTTGAGTTCGAGGGTAAGTTATGAAAAGGGAAGGTATTAGTACCCTTTTCATCTGTAGTTATCTACGGGCTCTTAGTTGCTTGCTGGATCACTTGCTTTTTATTTGAAGATGTGTTTGTGGGTTTTGAAAATAATTTGAAAAGAAGTCTCTTTGTAATGGTTCTCGTCTCTATAAGAACGCATATAAAGTGTTTTAACTTTTGAAAATGTTTCAAGGTGAAATTGTGGGTGTATAAAATGTTTTTATTGTGAGCAAGCTAGCAACTAGGAGCAATCTACCTACTCAAAAGGTCTTAAATTTTCTTTTCCTCCTCCTTTAGATGTTGTTATCTCACCATTGTTTTGGTAAGAAACCCCACCGTTGGATGTAAAGGGACAGGCGCAGGACGTTTTGTATAGTCATAGAAGGCTACTTACGGGACGTTTTAGCAATGTCGTTTAGGGACTAGATCGTTTACCGAAGGCAACATTGAGGGTCATCGAGGGACTACGATCCTTTATCAAGGGTCTTTGCTAAAACGCCCATATTCGAGGGACATGACTATTTTCCGAAAGGCAACAAAGTGAGATTACCCTATAGGTGCTAGTGTGCAAGTGTGTTTGATTTACATGCATTTATTCTTTGATTAGGGTTACCTATTTAATGATTTTATCTTGCCATACATCCTAATTACTAACAATATATGAAAGCAAATAAAATGCGGAAAATAAATCCTAAGTTATTACATCATTTCGGGGATGGGGGTACATATTTACAAATGGGGATTTACAAGAATTTAAAATCCTAATTATCTATTACAACTGTTGTACCCCAAAATTTTCCCTCTTTATTTTTATTTACCTGGCTTGTGTTTCATCATATATGTTCATGTGTTTATACAAGATCAAGGCCTTATTCAAACAATAGAATTTAATTGTTGACAATCAATCTGAGATAGACCTCGTGTTCTATTAGTTATAGTTACTGATACCTCCAAGGCTTTGGGACATCTCAAGATTAAATATTTGTGTTTGCAATGGTTAAAGGTTCAAATATTTAGAATTCAAGATTACTAAAGATTTTATGTTTCATGAAGCTACAAGGCTTTCACATTGAAACTTTTTTCAAAGAATTAGGGTTTTATTTGCAAGGCTAGGGCATTATTTGTTTGAAAACGGAATAAAGGAAAAGCACGATACAAGCGATGAAATTGTTGGATTAATGTTGTGATCAAGGCGGATTTGTCGTTTCAACTGCGAAGTCATCTTGGATTATGAATGAGATTTGAAATTTGACTTTCATTTGATCTTATGTCATAAAGTCTAAAGTTTCAATTCCAACTTAAAAAATTCAAAGTTCACATCATTTCTTTCATCATCCATTTCAATTTTCATTCGAATAAAACAAGTTTCATTCCATTTTAAACATTATTCAATACATTTTGGAAATTTATTGTTCAAATACATTCCAAATAATTTCAAGTTCGATTACAATACAAATTACAATTTCCCTATTTTTGTTCTATACAAAGGAAGAATTCCTCTTGCTCTATCTTCAAATGCCTTGTTCCCGCATTTTTCAAATTCTCCTTTATCATCTTTCCGACCCTATGCCAATGCATCCAATACATGAAACAAAAGGAGAAGTTTGTTAGCAACTTAAACATCAAAAAGTGAACAAAAGATACAAAGTATTTTAATTCATCATTAGGGTGGTTTTTGTTGAATAAAAAAAGAAGGGTTTTATGTTCTAAGGCCTCAAATAATTAGTTTCTATCATGGGCCATTTCTTATTGCATATCACAAAGTTTGGTTTGGTTCACAATAAACTAAAAGGTGCAAAATAGAATTCATCCTAACCGAATTTCAAGACCATAATTTCAAGACCAAAAACAAGAGCCTCATACAGTTTGGTTCTATCATTGGCTAGGAAAGAGTCTTTTGCAAATCTCAATATTTGGTTCACAAAAGATAAAGAGGAAATCAAGAAAATTCAGAACTAGAATCACAAGAAAATACCAATCCAGCAAGTAAACAAAAAGCCTCATAATCATGTTGTTTCAATGAAAACTCAGAGATGTAATGTCAAAATCATAGGCCAAGTAATTATACTGCAACATCTCAAAAGACAAAACCTTTGGTTCACAGAAAATCAAAGTAATCCATCCCACAAGCAACCAGTATAACTAGCATCGCAGAAAAGGTACAAAAGCTAAAGTATCAAAGCAAGCACAATCCATCAAAGTATAGAAAATCTATCAACAAGTACGAACTCAGAAAATTCAGCTACAAGTACAACGCCTTGTACAGAAAAAGCAACAACCAACACCAAAGCAACAAGCAACTGGTACAAAAGCTAGCATCTACCACAAGCAAAAGTACAGCCTCGAGCAAGCAAAGTCAGAAATCAAGTGATAAGGCCAACCATAGTATAAAGAGACATCAAGACTGTTATGAGAGAGAGAGAGGTCATCGTCCAAAAAATATACAGAGAGATCTTGGTCCAATCAAAAATATAGAGAGGTCGATTCAAAAAATACAAAAACACACAGTGGCAGAAACCCCAACCTCATCGTCCACCTTCTTGTTTCACAAAATATACCAAGATATACAGAAACAAAAACACAAACCCTAAACCGTTTATTCTCATTTTCACAAACATCAAAACCCTTCAGAATTTAAAGAGAGAAGAAGATAATCAGAAAGAAGTCACTCAGAAAATTGGTAAAGATCCAAAAGTATTCTTCCTCCATTCTCTCTTTTCCATTGTTGCTTCACTAAAAAAACATGCAAACATTAGTTAGATACCCAGAACGAAAAGAAGAAAATGATACAGAATTGTAGGGAGTTGAAACAGAGAGGAACTCCTAATGTTCGACGAGGTAGATGACGAGAGAGAGAGGGCAATATCACAAAGGAGAAGGATGAAGACTTCATTTTTTCATCTTCACAGAAGAAGCGCTGCCTCATTATGTTTTAGGGTTTCACAAACCCTTTGTGAATTAGAGATAAAGGGTGGGTCTTGGGTCGACTCGGTTCGGCCCAAGCCTCCTCAAAAACATAATACTTCTTCTCACAACTACAAACATGATGAAAGATGCATGTACCATTCCAACAGTCGTGGGCACGACACCGACCACTGTTGGCCATTGAAGAACAAAATTCAAGACCTGATCGACAGGGGAGTCTTGGAATTTACACAATACGGTCAACTGGAGCTTTTCTGTCACCCTTCAAAGACACATCATTTGAAGTAACAAAGTTTAGGCGGAAAATTTTTTGTTCATTCAAATTTCCATTTGTAATTCTTTGTTTGTTTAAACATTTACCCTTATGTTAAGCTTTGTTTATTCTCATTAATGCATTGCATATGTTTGTCTTGAGTTAACCCATTCATTTTCACTATATTGAAATTATGCTTTTACCTCTTTTTGTATGATATTCAACTCTCGACTACAAGCCATAAGCCTTTAGAGGGAGGATGACGAAAATAATACCATAATCTTATACAGTATGCTTTTGGACAGACTTTGCTGACGATGTACAGGCGTTGTTTCAAATCCCAAAACAGTGGAGTTATAAGGAAGATAATCCCTAGTCAACCCATTTGAGCCAAAGAAGTAGGAGTTTTCTTTTCCGCACAAACTAAAACCTTTAATCATAACCTGAGGCAGGGTAGTTTCTCAGTTGACCCAAATGCATAATCAGTCGGAAGTTGTCACTTCATAAAGAAAATATCCTTCCAAATCAAAAGATGGTGATGGGTCATATAGGATAGGCAGACATTATCTCTCAAAAGAAAAGCCCGCTAGGTCAAAACCTATGAAGGAGACTTAAGAAAAAAATTGGGGCATCCCGCTGACTGTAATCTCAAAATAAAAACAGTCAGGCAAAAGTTAGGGATAGTAGATCAAAAAAGAGGTCACTAAAAATCCTTGACAACATGAGAAATGTTACAAAAATTACCGCCTTCCCAAATAAACTTCCCGTTATCTGAATCATCACCAAAATATCATTCCAGATTCTAGTAAACGCGCGATAGACTGAGTTTAGAATTGGAGAATATTATGGAGAACAGGTTGGGTACTAATAAACTTTGAGCATTGTCCTTTGTTTATTAAACCATGAACCAGGCCACATTACAACCCTTTAAAAGTCCTAATTGAAGTGTAGGTTAGTTCAAAAACATACTGTTACAAAAGGTATCCTGACTCCTGTAAGGCTTACTGTAAACCGTGAGTTGAATTCATATTGTTACAAATTTTTGTTGCTCTTTAAAAGTGCATTGTTCAAATTTTTTCTCAAGACAAACATAAACTTTGCATTATTTAAATACCACTGTTTGCATATGGCTAATTGTTTGACAACAGAGAAATTCGTATGACGCTTCCAATGAAAAATCTCTCATAATCAAGGGGGAACGACATAATCATTATCCAGCAGTCAAGTCGAGATTCAAATAATTTCTCAAAGAAATGTTGAATAACCAGGGGAAAATCTCCATCCGAATCACTCAAGAGGCAATGACATGTTGGTCATAGGCTTGAGAAAAATCCGCTATGAAGATCTTGGGTACCACCAAATTGCTTGTCTGTGTCGGTGATATTAGATGATGTCAGTATCATCCCATGGCAGTTCTTAGAAGACTCTAAGACTTGACCAAAGATCTTGGGTACCACCAAGTTGCTTGTCTGTTCCAGTAAGTATCAGATGGTGTCAGTATCACGTCTTCGGATCCTTCCATGACAGTTCTTAGAAAATTTTGAGACTCGACCAAAAGATCTTCGGTAATACCAAATCGCTTGTCTGTTCCAGTAGTATCAGATGGTGTCAGTATCATGTCTTCAGATCCTTCTATGACAGTTCTTAGAGACTTGATCAAAAGATCTTCGGTACCACCAATTTTCTTGTATGTGACAGTAATATCAGATGATGTCAGTATCATGTCTTCAGATTCTTCCACGACAGTTCTTAGAAAAGATACATAGGAAGTTCAAGACTATCAGAAATTTGATCAAAACTTCAAACATCAAGTGCACCATACTGACTTTAGGGGCAAATAGGCTCTCACATATGAAAGATCACGAGTGATCGAACGATTAATTTCTGGCATTTCTACAACACTTACTACCACAGACAGGGACAATTCTCCACACTCTTTGAACACGAACATAATCAAAAAATACTACGCATGAAAAGAGACCCGCTAGGTTGACATACCTAGGCAAAATAAGGGCATCCCGACGAACCAAAAGGTTCGGGAAAAAATTAGGGATATACATAAAAGATTGTACACCCGGCAAGTCGAAAACCTGAAAGGGCAACTTGGGCAAAAATGGGTATCTCGTTGGACTAAAAATCTAAAAAGATCGTCCAGGAAAAATTTAGACATTAAAGCGTACGAATATGTCCCGTTATCTCATCAGTTTATCTATCAGTAAAAGACTTGTCACTCTGACAGAATTCAAATTGTCTTCAAATCCCCACAAGGCCAATTTCACGGATGTCTCCACAGAGTTACATCAATCATATTATCCCCACAAATTTGGATTCATGAAATCCTCAGCCAAAGTTCCAATCTCTTGAAAACCCTCTCTCCAGCTGAGTTGGTCAAAAAGAAAAAGAGAAGTCTTATGAAGTTCCTTTCTAGAGAATACCTCCTTTGCAGATTGTTGAATATTGTGATACAGTGGGAGAACTGACTTGAGGGTTTTGCGTTTGTATTCGCAAATGTTGCGGTTTAGCAAGAGTTTCCACCGACTTTTATTTTATCCAAAAGGAAAGGTGAAAAAGCATAGGAAAGACCTTTTAGATTGTTTCTTGAGTTTGGGGGGTAGATTATGAAAAGGGAAGGTATTACCCTTTTCATCCATGGTTTTCCATGGGCTCTTAGTTACTTGCTAGATGTGATGCGGTGGGAGAACTGACTTGATTGTTTTGCGTTTGATCGCAACTGTTGTGGTTTAGCAAGAGTCGCCACCGACCTTTCTTTTATCCAAAAGGAAAGGTGAAAAAGCACAGGAAAGACCTTTGAGATTATTTCTTGAGTTCGGGGGGTAGATTATGAAAAGGCAAGCTCAAGACATCACGGGTTTAAGACCCATTTGGATTCAAAGTTTTCTTCACAAAATCATTCAAGATTTCATATTCATTCAATTTATAATTTCAGCATTCAAGCTTACAAAAATACAAAAAATAGGCTTCATGACAAATTTAATTCAATTCATGTTTCTCCAAGTTTCAAATTACAAGTTACGAAGAAAATTACACAAACTTTTTATCCTAAACCTATTTTCCTTTAATAGTATTAAGCTTTCTTCAAAAAATCCACAATAAGCCAAAACCTTGTTGTCCACTTGCTACAAAACAGCCTTGCTGCTGCCCCTAACCATGATGCTCCTACCTGCATACCAGTCCAAAAACCTGCAATGCTGCCCTGCAAATTCTGCATCATAACATTCCAATATTTGCACAAACTTAGCAAAACAGAATCTGCATTAGAAAGCAATAAAATAGTGCATCAAATTAGTTCAAATGTTATTCCATTCCCCCCCCCCCCCCCCCCCCAAAAAAAAACTCATCTTTCTCGCCTACAAATTCAACAAAGAAGGGCAGAAACATTCATTAAGAAATCTCTCTCAAACTTCTTCATAAACCTCATCTCAAACCTTGCCTCAAACCTGCAAAGAAAACCTCAACACAATGTGACTACTTCTTTCAACCTTCTCAATAACCTAGAAAAAAAACTTCTGGAAAATACTTCAAACTTGTCTTAGTTTTCTCTCTGCTTTATCACTTTCAAACTCATACCTTTCATCTTCCATTTGCTCAAACAACATTCATCAAACACCCTGCATAATATTTGCAGCAGTCTAATTAATAAAACTTTGTGCAAAGTATCCACAAACCTGTAGAAAACACGTTCCACCCACATCCCTTTCTCATAGTTCGATTTCACACAAACCTCATCATATCACCACTGTGACCACACCTGGCTTCCACCCTTCATCTTCACCTTGCAACACCCTAACAACAACCATGTGCTCTTCATGAACTTCTACTCCATACCTGCAAACTCAACATCCACTTCATCTCCATCCAAAACCGTAAACATCATCTCTAATGAACTGAATCTCATAATAACCACACAATAAACACATTCCTCCTTCTATTATCTAACGACTCACAACAATAAAACAATAGCAAATATGAATAGATATACAACATCTGCACCATCTGAAACCACCATCTTTACACCAACACAAAACTCAGCTGGAGCAGTCAACAAATAGCTTCAACAACACAAATAATTTCAAATCAATTATAGAGGAAGAAGTTATTAAACAGAAGAAAGTAAGATTCAAAGCTTTACCCGTTAAAGTCTTCACTGGAACCGTAAGTTCGTCGGACTAGTTCCACCCTTATAAGTTCTTCTTTCCTTTGTGTTTTATGATGTTCGAAATTGCTTGTTGAGTTTTGCCATGTTGAATCGATTTTGTTCTTTGCATCGAATCGTGAGTTGTTGTTGTTAGTTTTTAGATAAAGGAAGTAGTAGGATTTTTATCGGTTGTATTGTTGAGTTGACAGAAAAAGAGAGAGAAAGAATAGAAACGAAAGAGAGAGGGAAATAGAGGAAGTGAGCGTGAGATGTGAGAGAGAAGGAATCGTTCATTTGTTTTAGTTAAATTAGCTTTAATTAGAATAATGATAATTATTGTTGGACCATTTCCCAAACAACTTGCAGTGGCAGGTAGTGAGCTTTTAGAGTTTTCTTTGGTTTCAAATTTCACTTGGGCTTTACCCTGTTAGTCTGACCCGTTTTTTGAATACAGCCCACGTATTTGTTTTGCTTTTTTTTTTTTTTTGCAACTTGTTTTCTTGTTTACATCTTGGACCTTGATGCATTTTATCTTAAGCTCATTAACTACTTCACTCTATATTTATGCTTCATACCTCATTTTATAATTACTTTAGTTTAGATTTAAATTCGTAATTCTATAATTAATTTAGTTTAGATGTAGATTAGTAAACCTATGATTAATATAGTTTAGATTTATTTTAATAACCTTATAATTTAGTTTATATTTAATTTAGTAATTTTATAATTAACTTAGTTTAGGTTTAATTTAGTAACTTAGAATTTTAAGTTAGTTTAGAATTATTTTAATAATTTTATTTAGTTTAGATTTAATTTAATAATCTTTAGAATTTTTAATTTTTAACCTTAGAATTTTAATTTAGTCTAAATAACTTTTATTTTAGTTACATCTCTATTCATCACACCAAAACAAAAAAAAAAACAATTTTCTTTCAATTTTCATCTCGTAGTTTACTATTTTCACATTTTTTCGATTATTGTAACTATCTATGGTTTGTAATAAGTTTAATTAGGATTTTTCTTTCATCCTCATTAATAAATTTGTACCCCCATTCCTGAAGCATAGTAATAGCGTAGAACTTTATTTTTCGCACTTTACCGTATTTCCTTATACTGTATAGTAATTAGGCGTGTATGACAAGATTTAGAATCGACCACTAGACAATCCTAATCAAGACAAATAAACTTAAATCAAACACACTTTTCACACGCGCACCTCTAGGATAACCTCGCTTGTTGCCTCGGAAAAACAGTCATGTCCCTCAAATATGGGGCGCTTTAGCAAAGACCCTAGATAGAAAAAAGATAGTAGTCCCTTGATGACCCTTCGATGTTGCCTTTGGTAAAACGATCTTAGTCCCTTACGACAATTTCTAAAGTGTCTCACAAGTTGCCTTATGTGATTGTACAATGACCCGCGTCTGTCCCTCACATCCGGTAATAGGGCTTCCCACTAATCAATGATGGGATAGCACTATCTAAAGGAAGAGGAAAAGAACAAAGACTTTTTGAGTCGGTAAATTTCTCATAATTGCTTGCTCATAAATTAAAACAATCTTCACACCTCACACTTTCAAAATATCTTTCAAACACTTTCCAAACAACAAATATTTTCAAAACCAACACTTTGTACACATTCTCAACGATACGAGAATCATTAAAAAGTTTGTCGCACGAAGGCGTTTTCAAAATATTTTCAAACTTACACAAACACAAAACATTTTAAAGTGATCAAGCAGTTAAGAGCCCGTAGATAACTACGGATGAAAAGAGTGCTAACACCTTCCCTTTTCATAACCTACCCCCCGAACTCAAGAAAAATTCTCAAAAGGTATTTCCTATTCTTTTCACCCTTTCCTTTATTGTATAAAAGACAAGTCGGTGGCGACTCTTGCTATCCGTAACACTTACGATAAAATGCAAAACACCCAAGTCAGTTCTCCCACCTTATTACACATGATACCATTTAGTGTTTGAGATTGTAAAGCATTCCTGCTGAGAGAAAGTTAGTTCTTAACTTTATATATCCATATCATTTTGGATCCTTGTTTGTTAGTTTCATAAACATTTTTCTTCCTAATCTTGGAAATATATGCACTTCTAGTGTTAAATAAATTTTTTGCTTTGTGTTCATAATGTTTTTTATAAAAGTATGAAGGAGGGTGTTCTTCCTTACATTCTTGGTTTTTCTTAATAAAACAAGACATAGAGACATGACCTTTTTTTATCACAGCAGTTGCATGTTAATGTTTTACAGTGGGATATGATTTTGGTCTTACATATGTTCTCAAAGTTTTTACTATTATTCTTCGGTTCATAGCATAAGACACTCTTGTTGTAGGGGGCTCTTTGATTCCATAATAAGACATCTAAGTTGTCTCTTTCTTTGGTGAACTTGACAAGTGTTTTTTGAAGATCATAAATTTTATTTTTTAGATAGTCACGGTTATTGCACTTTTTAGGTTCATCGTCTTTGTTTGAAGCGGAAGGGCTTTGAATAGAATCTTTATATTTCTCTATAAGGAGTTTTATTTCCTTTTCAAGGATTATGTTTCTAGATTCAAGAGAGGAGATTGTATGCTTAGATTCTAAATTATTTGCTCGAGTTTGTTTGTTTCTTTTGTCAATTTTTTACATATTCTAAATAGATCATTATAACATAAGTGTGAGGTTACTGATAAGTGAAAATTGTAGCTATTTTTTTAAATACTTTTTGTTGCACATATTGACTCTTTGTTGTTAATAATTGTTTAATAAACCCTACTTTTGTGTAAATATATTTAGATGGTATATATTTGTGTTTTTAATTCATTTGTGTAACGTTTGATAGATTTTACTTCTTTTGTAGGTATTTGTTGCATTTTGGAGCATTGAGGAATAAGGTGTCGAAGGCACGCCTCCGGATGTGCATTTTCAGAATAAAAGACCAGTTTTGGGAAGTTTTGTCCAAGAGAGCTCGCTTAGCGCGCAAAAGGCCACTAAGCGCAAGCGCGCTCAACACATTTTATAGCGTGCTACTTGTGTTTTGACAGATTTGGCATGAGTGATTTTTTGAGCCCGCTTAGAGCGAAAGTACCTCTAAGGGCGGTTTAGTGTGTTAAATAAACGCAGCCCGCTTAGCACGGTGAGCCTGCTAAGCTCGGTCAGCTGAGATCAGTTTTGTATAAATAGTTTAGAAACATATTTTCTAGGTTTTTATCATCTCTTTCCCTCTTCGAGGAGCTTTGATCCAATTCTTTGTAGCTTAGAGGTTCAAGCAACATCATTGGATGGTTCATCATGTCGATTGGCTATGGGTGGTCTCGGATCGTGTTAACACCGTGAGAAGTTTCCTATTCAACTCATTCTTCCCTATGTATCATTCATATGGTAGGTGTTGTATGTATATATTTACTTTTATTGTATGCTTATTTGTTGATCATGGGATTGTATGAAATCTCTTTTACAAATTAATACCGGTGTTTATTCTTGATTTTTTCTTAATCACGGAGTTTTGGTTTACCGTAGACATATGCTTTATGAATCTCTTTCTTGAATGAATATTTATTAGGTCCTAGACTCTAGACATAGATTTAGGCTTAATATTCATGTGGGTATCGGTTATGAAATGCATTCGGGTTATTTGAGTCGGTTGAGAGATCATCGACGAGAGCAATATGGGTGATGTCTCACTTTGCGTTAGAGATAGCCTTAGTGTGAGCGATACATGATGGTATTGACAAGTGATTTAGGTTACGTGTGTGATACGGTGGGAGAACTGACTTGAGGTTTTTGCGTTTGTGTTTGCAAATGTTGCGGTTTAGCACCGGTATTATGAAAAAGGAAAGGTGAAAAAGCACAGGAAAGACCTTTAGAGATGTTTTCTTGAGTTTGGGGGGTAGATTATGAAAAGGGAAGGTATTAGCACCCTTTTCATCCATGGTTTTCCATGGGCTCTTAGTTACTCGCTAGATCACTTGCTTTTGTTTGAATGTGTTTGTGGTGTGGGTTTTGAAAGTATTTTTAAAATGTGACTTTGTAATGATTCTCGTTTCTATAAGAATGCGTACAAAGTGTTTGTTTCGAAAATGTTTTCAAGAAAGTGTTTGTGCGATGTGTTTTTGAAAGTGATTTTGAAAAGGGTTTTCTTTGTAATGGCTCCCGTTTCTATAAGAACGCGTACAAAGTGTTGTTTTCAAAAGTGTTTCAAAATGAGAGTGTTAGTGTATAAAATGTTTTTTGTTGTGAGCAAGCGAGTAACTGAGAGCAAACCTACCTACTCAAATGGTCTTAAATGTGCTTTTCCTCCTCCTTTAGATGTTGCTATCTCACCATTGATTTGGTAAGAAGCTCCATCATCGGATGTGAAGGTACGGATGTTGGGACATTTTTATAGTCATAGAAGGCAACCCATGGATCGTTTTAGCAAGGTCGTTTTATGGACTAGATTGTTTAACGAAGGCAACATCGAGGGTCATCGAGGGACTACGATCTTTTATCGAGAGTTTTTGCTAAAACGCCCATGTTCAAGGGACATGACTATTTTTCCGATAGGCAACAAGTGAGATTACCCTAAGGGTGCATGTGTACAAAGTGTGTTTGATTACATGCATTTAGTCTCTATTAGGGTGATCTATTTGTTGATTTTCATATCTTGCCATACACACCCTAATTACTAGCATTTACATTCTAAAGCGATAAGTTACAGAAATGTAAAGTCCTACGCTATTACAATATTTAAGGGATGGGGGTACATATTTATGAATGGAGATTGTAAGTAAAAATGAGTCCTAAGTTACTATTACAATCATATTGAAATGTACAATATAAGAAGGAAATAGACTTGTTTAAAAAATGTTTTTGTCTTAAGTTAATTAAATAATAAAAGAAATTTTTTTTATGTCTTTTTATGTTAATAAAAAAAGGGTTAATATAAAAAATGATTAAACAAAATGAAAATAAATGAAAGAGTTAAAAAAAGCGTGCTGCTGTGTGCAAAACCACAGGGATCAGAAGTTCTGAAGTCAAGAGTGTTGTGACTCAGCATGAGACGTCAGTGGGTGTCAGAAGTTCTGAGTTGGTAAACTTTGGGGTCCTGCAAAACACGTTAGAGGGAAAACACATAAATTTTGGGTGGTATTCTGACAGTGAGCCAAAAGTCAGAGGTTCTGTATTGTGCTAAAAACAGTGAATAAACATCAGCAGTTTAGTGCGTTATTAACATGTAAGAATCAGAAGTTCTAAGTGTCAAAGCAGTGAAGAGAACTCAGAAGTTCTGTGTGCTTAAACAATGAGAAATCCTAGAAGTTCTATGTGTTAGAATGGTGAGCGATAAACAGAAGTTCTGTGTTACATTCTAATTCTTTCTTTATATCAACCAGCACAACAATAACTTAACCAGTTTTCAGCAAACAACAAATCAAAAAGATAAATGCACAACAGTTTATGGAAGTTCTGATCCTGATCCTGAGTCTAGCCATGATCAGAAAGTTCTGATCCTGAGTCTTCCTACTTACGCAGTGGTATGGACAACATTAATACTATGATATTTACATGTTTAATGATGTTCTGAGTGAAAATATGCAAAGTCAGGGAGACTTACCTTGAACCTGGGGTGTGTGTCTGAGACTTGAGCTGTTGCCTTCAGATATTCTGGAGTCAGCAAGAGCAACAAAGGAGGAAATGCTAAGTTCTTTTACTTCAAGGGAAGAACAAAGGTTTTGGTTTTTTGCTTAGGAATTCTAGATTTTTTATGGAAGTATCACAACTTTCTTTTCTCTCTTTTTTGACGATTCTCTCTCTAAAATTCATCCCCTTGAACGTGTGATGGAGCAAAGTATTTATAGATGGGTTTGTCTTGGTTTTAGGGGGAAAACAAAAGGGATTCAAACCTTTTTGTTATACTGTTCCATTGATTTTTAGTCACGATTTTCGTATGCCAATTTGATGCAAGTATGGGGTTCGAGAAAGTGCAGGCGTGGACTGGGTCAGTAGCAATTTGGAGCATTGTGGCAGCTGGTTGCAGGACTGTGCCATAGCAGGGCAGTAGGTTACTTAAACGAGGGTTTGGGTTTTGGTGATGTTCTGATTGCAGAAAATCATAAACGTAACCTCCAAATGCTGAAGGGGCATCTTCTGACCAGAGCGTTGAACATAACCTCCATATGCTGAAGAATCATGTTCTAACCAAAGAGCAACGCTTCTGTATGTTCTGATTGAAGCGTTATATTTTGACCAAAGAGCAACGCTTCTGCATGTTCTGATTGAAGCGTCATGTTCTGACCAAAGAGCAACTTCTGACTGCACTTGCATAGAGGCTGGCTCAAAAGTTATGAAGTGTCATATTCTCTAGACACTTAGAAAATTTTCTAAATGTTTAGAAAATTTGATTTTTTTTTCAAAGTAACTTCTGACTTCTGATTTTTTATGAACCAATTTCATGCCTTAATGAAATATGATTCTTGGAACTTGATTTTGACTTAAAAGTCAAAGTTTGACTTTTTCAGTGTGCTTTTTACCATTTTGCCCTTATGGATGATTTCCTTGAAAAGTGATGATTCAAGACTTGGGACTTGATAGAAGCAAAACTGAGAGTCCAGGATCAATCTTTGAGAAATAGGAGGGCAAATTTTGGGGTACAACAACGTGCAATTGATCTGTAAGTTTAAGTATTTGACGGGTAGAGTGAAATGCAATTCCAGAATGAATTCTCTTAGGTTGCATATGATTGTTTATTGCTTTCTTTATTTGCTTTATTTACTTTTCCTGCACTTTTTCCGCAAACCCCTTTTTCAAGCTTAGAAGGATTGAAACGGTTGAACGGTAGTTTTTCCCTCTCACCAATCTTTGTGGACACAAAAAAAATATAACCTATATCACCCGATAAAAATAATACTTTACTTTTTGTTTGCCGCTTTACCGCTTCCAGTAAAATGGCGCTGCCGTCGGGGATTGGTGTTGATATTAACTACATCGCAATTGTTTTGCTTTCTAAGTTTCGTAAATATGTTTATAATGTGTATTGTACATTTTCTCCATACTTATTTATTTCGTACATTTATGTGATTTATACATTTGTATATAGTATACTTGTTTTGTTTCACGTTTGCCAAAGTATGGTTAGATGTGTAGTTCCGATTAGAGTTTGAAGAGATTTCAGCGAAGGTGGGAGTAAAGCGTTTGACTCGTCTGAAGCAATGTGTTATTTTGTAAATATCAGGCGTCGAGCTTACAACGTAAAATAAGCATGTTTTATCATTTTTTTGCTTCGTTGTTACTTTTTAAATTCTAGCTTAGGTAGTGTGGTGAACATTCATTAAACAAGTTGTATTTGGATTGTTCGTAAAATTCTCAAATTTTCACTTTACAACTTGTTTAATCAATTTTCACCCATTCTTTTAGTATGTTTATATTAGTTGTTTTATGTTGTTATTTTTTTATGGTTTTTCGCAAGCTTGGCGTGTTTAGCTTGTGGAAGTGTGTTTATGTTGTAAATGTTGTTTAGATGTGTAAATGATGTTGTGTAGGTGTAAGTGGAGCTTTCATAGAAGCTGCACCAGTTGCCCTGTTTTTCTGCAACTGGTGTAGCATGCTTAGCGCGCTCTGTGCCGCTTAGCGCGCCCTGTTGTGCAGAGCCAGTGAATTCTTTTTAATTTTTCACTTGGCTCTCAATTTTTCCACCTTCACTCAAGGCTTTATAGTATAATAATTAATAGTAATATTTTTAATTCTTTTTTTGTTTGGACTCAAATTTTGTTTAGATAGCTTGAAGTCGCATTTGGTAATTTTCTGATTTTAAGTGTATCAACTTGTGGATGTATGGTAATGATAGTTTTTGAAGTTCGTACTTTCCAGATTCTCGTTTATCGCTTTCTATAACATAACATGTTTAGGAAACTTTTCATTTGTACAATTACCATGACATTCGTTCTTTTTATATTACTTGCTCATGACTTGAATCACTTTAGTTCCTTTTTTACTCATAAATGTGAGGAAGCTTTCCATTGTTCATATATGCTGGAGGCCATAATTCTTGTTTTAACTGGATTTTATTATGTTTAATCTTTTGTTTGTGTTGATTGTATGAGAGCATGAACATGATCAAGGCATTTTTTGTTTCATTTTGAGCACAACTACCTTGGCCAAATAGTCAATCACCTTGTGAGTGTGTGATCATTAGTATCCCCTTTTGACTCTTTATGTCAATATCCATGTCTTTTTTGCTAAATGCTTGTCTATGAGTGTTTGGTTCATATTTTTGTATGAATATTGATTCTTTGTTTTCTTAAACCCTCAACTATGATTTGTAGTTTTAATTTTTACCTTTTCCTTAGATAGTAGGGAGTATTCACATTATGATATGGTTGAATTCAAGTTGGAGAGAGAAATATTTATGTGCTTGTGTGTATTACAATGAGGTTGAGAAAGAAATAAAAAAAAGAAAGAAAGAAAAAGTGAAAAATAAATAAAAGAAAAAGGAAGAAAAAAAGAGAAAAGTTTTGAAAAACAAAAACAAAAAGAGTATGGAATAATGTTGTGTTAATAAGTGATGTGTGTTGGTTTGAAATTTGGAATGAAGAATAAGTTTTATTAAAATTATTTTGCTTGGGTCTTTGTGAGTTGATCACTCCCTTAGGTTAAGGCAAAATTTTGTTTCGATTAGCTTTAGGACTTATCCCTTATTTGTTAACCAAGCCACATTAAAACCTTAAAAAGCCCTTGTGATTCTTGTCTTTGTATCTTTAATATGAGTTTTTGGATGAATGCATAATTTAGTCTATTGTTTGCAAAATTGTGGATGAGTGTTTTTTGTCTCTCACTTTTGTGTGTTCTTCCTCTACCGATGAATTTTTACTAGGTGTGATTCATGATTGAGCTTGTTTTATTTTATGATGTTTAGTATGATTTTTGTACTTAGGATTCGTTTCACTTACATGTTGTCGTTATAGGATTGTGGTAAGTATTTACCTTGCGTGTGCGTTTTTGTTTGAACCATACATTTGTTTTCCGTTTTCAAAACTTGTTGGTTCATGATTCTTTGGTTGATTACTTTTGGTTCTTTGAGTTGTTTGGCCTTGTTTAAGGACAAATAAGTTCAAGTTGGAGAGAGTTTGATAAGTGCAAATTGTAGCTATTTTGTATATACTTTTTGTTGCACTTATCGACTCTTTGTTGTTAATAATCGTTGAATAAACCCTACTTTTGTGTAAACATGTTTAGTTTGTATATATTTATGTTTTTGATTCATTTGTGTAACGTTTGATAGATTTTACTTCTTTTTTAGGTATTTATTGCATTTTAGATTATTGAGGAATAAGGTGTCGAAGGCACGACTCTGGATGCGCGTTTTCAGAATAAAAGACCATTTTGGGAAGTTTTGTCCAGGAGAGCCCGCTTAGCGCATATAAGGCCGCTAAGCGCAAGTGCACTCAGCGCATTTTTGGCAGAAGTTATTTTTTGAGCATGTTTAGTGTGCAAGTCCCACTAAGCGTGGTTTAGGGCGGTTTAGTGTGTTAAATAAATGTATCCCGCTTAGCAGTGAGCCTGCTAAGCGCAGTCTGTTGAGATCAGTTTTACATAAATAGTTTAGAAACATATCTTATAGATTTTTATCATCTCTTTCCCTCTTGTAGGAGCTCAAATCCAATTCTTTGTAGCTTAGAGGTTCAAGCAACATCATTGGGTGGTTCATCATGTCGATTGGCTATGGATGGTCTCGGATCGTGTTGACACCATGAGAAGTTTCCTTTTCATCTCCTTCTTCCCTATGTATGATTCCTATGGTGGGTGTTGTATGTATATCTTTACTCTTATTATATGTACATTTGTTGATCATGGGATTGTATGAAACCTCTTTTACAAATTAATGTCGGTGTTTATTCTTGATTTTTGCTTAATCGCGGAGTTTTGGTTTGTCGTAGACATATGCTTTCTGAATCTCTTTCTTGAATGAATATCTATTAGGTCTTAGACTCTAGACCTAGATTTAGGCTTAATATTCATGTGGGTATTGGTTATAAAATGCATATGGGTTATTTGAGTCGGTTGAGAGATCATCAACGAGAGCAATACGGGTGATGTCTCACTTTGCGTTAGAGATAATCTTAGTGTGAGCAATACATGATGGTATTGACAAGTGATTTAGGTCGCATGTAATTGATTCGCAAGTTTAAGTATTTGACGGGTAGAGTGAAATGTAATTCCATAATGAATTATCTTTGACTGTAGATGATTGTTTATCGCTTTCTTTATTTGCTTTATTTACTTTTCCTGCACTTTTTCCGCAAACCCCTTTTTCAAGCTTAGAAGGGTTGACACTGTTGAACGGTAGTTTTTCGCTCTCACCAATCTTTGTGAACACGATACAATATAACCTATATCACCCAGTAAAAATAATACTTTACTTTTTGCTTGGCGCTTTACCGCTTCCAGCAGTTACCTCATTTTATTGATGTTTTGCCATTAGCTTGTTGTTGGCCTTTTCTTCTACATCGTTCGAGGATTCCATATCCTTATCCTCTCATGCAACATAAGCTTTCTTCTTTTTCTGAGTTTCTTTGAACTTTTTATTTGCCTTTTGAATATGGGACAATATGGTTTGATATGACATTTGTTTTCAAAGTTGTAGCATGATACAATGAATGGTTTTTTAACTCATCACGCTATTCCTTTTTCTTGATCTCATTCTTCATAAATTTCTCAAAGTTCTTTACTATGAGAGTCATGTCACCATCAATGTATGATTCTACAACTTTAAAGGCTACACTCTTGTTTTTCTTTTCTTCTTCTTCGTCTACGTCAAGCCTTTTGAGTTCCATTTCATGTTCCTGCAGTTTACCAAAAAGTGTACGTGTGTCCATACTTCTGAAATCTTTAGATTCATAAATTGCGGTGACTTTGAATTTCCAACTACGGTGTAGGCATCCAAGAATTTTTATGACTAATTTCTAATTTGGGAATGTTTTTCTTAGAGTTCTCATATGACTCACGATGTGGGTGAATCGTGTTTACATTTGACTTATATTCTCTTTAGGTTTCATTATGAAGAGTTCATACTCATGAACTAATGTGCTCAACCTTGCCCTCTTTACCTCAGTAGTCCTTGCATGTACTACTACGGAAAACTCCTCTTACAACGGTTGGAAAAGAGATACCATCACAGTTGACCAACCATTATGAGGTAGAGTATGGTTATAAGTATGTCATTTTCTATCACGAGCGTGTGACCATTGTAATAAATTAGATAATACGCTATTTATCACAACAATTATAGTAAGCAACCATTGTGATATTTCTAGAGATCATAGGTTAAAAATCGAATAATTATAATATATAATATTTGCCACGCTTAAGCTTATATACCAAAGATAAACATGTTAAAATGATTATATATTGACAAACTATATTTATTATATAATTCAATAGTTATAAATGTTGGAGCACAAGGAAGATAAAAGGCAAAAGGAATATTTACTGATAACTTCAAAAATAAGGATTTACAATGAATTACAATAACCTACTCCACTAGGCTATTTATACACACAAATTATATCTAAAATATATCTTCTACAAAGATATAAGAAGATCTAAGATATATATCTTCTAACAAATATATAAACAATCTAAAAGATAATCATAAATATAAATTAATATCTAATTATAAAATCTAAATTAATTCTAACATCATCCATTAATTTATATTTACCCAAAACTGACAACACCAATTTCATCCCTTAAACCAAGAAATTGATCAGTTTTGATAGCCTTTATCAGAACATCTTCCAGCTGCTTCTGAGTGCTACAGTGCACAACCTCTATTATTCCATTCTGAACTTGATTCCTCAGAAAATGATATTTGGTCTCAATATGCTTGCTTCTCCCATGCAACACTGAATTCTTAGCAAGATTGATTACAGACTTGTTATCAATCATCAGCTTCAGAGGTTTATTTATCTCAATCTTTAGATCTTTCAGCAAGTTCAGAATCCACACAGCTTGACATGCAGTCAGAGCACCTGCAATATATTCAGCTTCACAGGTTGACTGCGCAACAATGGGTTGCTTCTTGGAACACCAAGAAATAGGACCTCCCAGAAATTTGAATAAGTACCCAGAAGTACTTCTTCTTTCAACTATATCTCCACACCAATCAGAATCAGAATAACTCAAAAGTTCTGATTTGATCTTTCTTCCAGACGGAAATAACACTCCATATTTTAGAATTCCCTTCACATACCTCAGAATCCTGACTGCAGCTTGGTAATGGGACAACTTTGGTTTGCTCATAAATCTGCTAACCATTCCAACTGCATAGCAAATATCAGGTCTGGTATTACACAAATACCTTAGAGAACCAACCATTTGTTTGAAGGTTGTAGCATCCACATCCTCTCAATCAGAATCAGAATCCAACTTCTGATTCGTATCAGCAGGTGTGATAGCAACCTTGCATTTTTCTAGCTCAAATCTCTTCAGAAGCTCTAGCTCATACTTCATCTGATGTAAAATGATTCCTTTCTCATAGTATATAAATTCCATCCCTAGAAAGAAACTCATTTTTCCGAGATCTGTCATCTCAAACGCATTCATCGGAACTTTCTTGAACTCAGCTATCTCTTGTTCAGAACTTCCTGTGAGTAATATATCATCAACATACAAACAAACCAGAATCATATTACCTTCTGAAGTATGCTGAACATAAACACCATACTCCATCTCACACTTCTAAAACCCTTGTTCCTTGAAAAACGAGTCAATCTTCAAGTTCCAAGCTCTGGGCGCTTGCTTCAATCCATACAATGTTTTGTGTAATTTGAACACCATCCCTTCCTGATTCTTTTTCTAAAATCCAGGAGGTTGTGAAACGTACACCTCCTCTTGTAATGGACCATTCAGAAATACAGATTTTACATCTAAATGCATCAAAGGCCAATTCCTGTTAGCAACTATTGCAGTCACTAGTCTGATTGTTTCATGTCTCACTACAGGTGCAAACACTTCAAAGTAATCCAGCCCAGGCTTCTGTAGGAAGCCTCTTGCTACTAATCTCGCTTTGTGTTTGCCAATTGATCCATCTGGCTTTAGTTTCTGCTTGAAAACCCATCTGACGCTGACGGCTTTCTTGCCTTTTGGAAGTTCTGTCAGCTTCCAAGTCTTGTTTCTCTCTATAGCATTAAGTTCTTCTTTCATGGCCTGTAACCAAACTTGGTGCTTAAGAGCCTCTTTCGTACTCACGGGTTCAGAGTCTACTAACATTGTACACTGAATAACTTCTCCTTCAGAGTTTACTTCACTGTCTAGCAACATGTCAAACTCTGCAAATCTTCTTGGGATGCTTCTGACTCTTTGTTGCCTCTGAACTGGACCTTCAGAACTTTGGACACCAGAACTTTCCCCTTCAGAAGCACTTGCTTCAGCAATTGGACTTTCTCCAGAACTTTCCCCTTCAGAAGCACTTGAAGCACAAGAAAGATAAAAGGCAAAAATAATATTTACCGATAGCTTCAAAAATAAGGATTTACAATGAATTACAATAACCTATTTCACTAGGCTATTTATAGACACAAATTAAATCTAAAATATATCTTTTACAAAGATATAAGAAGATCTAACATATATATCTTTTAACAAAAATATAAACAATCTAAAAAATATTTTTAAATATAAATTAATATCTAATTATAAAATCTAAATTAATTCTAACAATAAAGTTACTAAGTATAACGAGTATTAATTTATAACTAAAGATATATTGAATAAGTAATTAGTATTAAAGTATTATATATTATTTCAACTGACGAGAAACAATAAAATAATGTATCTAACTTCTGATATATGATCCATGTTATAATATATTATTATTTGTAAATTTGTTTATCATAGTTTATTATTTTAGATATGCGAATGCATTTTTTGTTGTTAAATTATCAAAGGACAAAATTATATATAATCTTTTATAAATTTTTTTACTATTTTTTAATAAAAATATGATATATATATATATATATATATATATATATATATATATATATATATATATATATATATATATATATATATATATATATATATATATATATATATATATATATATATATATATATATATATATATATATATATATATATATATATATATATATAATTTTTCTATTTTCACTGTTTAAATAATATTTAAATATATTTATCATCTTTTATTGAAAAATATTAAAAATTACATTTAAAATTATATTTAAATTTTGTCTATTCTCAAAATAATTAATAAAAAAGAAACTGTTTATTTATGTATAAATTTGTATAATTATTTCATGAACATTTGTGAAGCACGGCATAACAACAATATCACTAAATTGTTCATTTAGCACAACATGTGACAAGTGACAAGTGACAAATGACAAATGACAAATCAATCATGTGTTGCAAGTTGCAAGTTGCAAGTGAGATTCTAGTAAGATCTTCATAATGACATTTTTAGGTCTAACAATTCTCATCAATAATGTGTTGCAAGTTGCAAGTGAGATTCTACTTACAGAATGTCATTTTTAGGTCTTACAATTTTCAGCATATATCCACCTTACGTTTTTTAATAATATAATATAGGATTAAATATATATTGTCCCACTACTGATAGACGAGTCTAACTTGACTTAGCGTGTTCGGTTGATTGGACATGAAAATTTTGTTGAGTTCAATTGAGAATTTGGTCGAGTTGAATTGCTTTTATTTAAAAATTAAAATTTTGATTTGATGTTAGAAAGGTTTAAATTAGAGACTTTAACAATAAAATCAACACCACTTATCATTTGGCCGATTATGTTTCTTTAAACAATAATTACATCAAAATATATAATATCTATTTTTATTGATAACATTTTTATTACATCAAAACATTTTTGTTTTCGGTAAGTTGCTATTACATTAAATCATATGTTACATCAAAACATATAATAAACGAAAATTATTATTTAATTATTACTAATATATTTTAAAAAAATAAGTGATGTACTGACAATATAAAATATTTTTTCGTTGTCAACCAAATCTTATTTTTATTTTAATATTTTTAATGACATGGTAAATTGTTAACTTTTTATTAATTGATTGTGTAAAAAAAATTACATTGATAGTGTATAAAAGTTATTCTCTATATTTTAATATATTTAATGAAACATCGATTAGAAAATCATATAATACAATTTTTTTTATTTTGAAAAGAAAGTATTTTTTTATAAAAACAAAAAAAAATATTTTATAAAAAATTTTGGGGAAAGAATATTTTTCTAAAAAGAGATTAATTACTATTCACTGTCAGTGTAAAATTCTTTATACAGTCACTGCATCACAACCATTTACAAAAATTACTTTATAAATAATTAAAATAAAATTTAACTTTTAATAAATATTTAACGGACATGATTCACTGACAGTATAAAACTGCTTTACACTCCGTCAATGCATACCAATTAAATTTTTTCTAAAAAATACATTATTTTTTATTTTTAAGAAAAAGTATTTTTTTTTTAAAATAAAAATACGATTTTTTAAAAAAAATTTAGAGAATATATTTTTTATAAAAAAAATATCTTAAAAAATTTAAATATAAATTAATTATATAACTAATTATGAATATATCATTTTTTTAATACGGTTATAAATCAATTAATATTGACTAAAATTCCATTATATACAATTTGATGTAATTATTATTCAGCTAAGTGGTAAGTGGTGTAGGTTTTATTGTTAAGGTTCCTGGTTCAACCTTCTTGGGACCATATCAAAAAATTTGATTTAAAAAAAAAAAAACAATTCAACTCAAGCAAAATTTTCAATCCAACTCAACAAAATTCTCACGTCCAGTTAGCCAAACAATGAAATAGAGCATACCCAATCAGCCAAACAATGACATAGAGGTATTTCAAACAAAATCTTTATTTTATAAGGGTGAAATCACAAACAAACAAAAATTAATGGGAGGAAAACAAAACTCACCCTATTGATAGGGGACAATGTATATTTAACCAAAAAAATCAAGAATAAACAAAGCATCAGAAGTGCCAAAATAAGAAAGAACTAACAATACAACAAACAACAACACCAACAAGACCAAAAAAATCTTCAAAAACAAAATCACAACCAACTAGAAAAAACATCAACAAAGAGAAACCACATCAACTACACACCAGCACACCTCAACAACACCAAGTTAGATCTCAAACTCTCAATCCACCGATAGCAAAACCAGAGCAACAAAAAGAAACACCTATCAGATAAAATTAGGGAGTCAAACCAATAATTTTGATCTGCTATTGAATCAAACACATGATTTGTCTAAAGCTAATTATTAAAGGATAAAGAGTCCAATTAGGACTTATGATGGAATCAACTCCAAGTCAAAAAAATACATCTATCCTCCTACTCTTTTGCATTAGATGATACATCAGTGAAAAGTTTATCATTACGATCCAACTAAATAGTCCACAACACAACATGCCAAATCAGAATAAACATGCCCCTTATCTTAGTCCTATGATGCAAAGACAGAAAAAAACTCAAAGACAAGAAAAATAACTCTAGGAAGAGCCAAATGCACACCTAACCATATGAGTATCTTATTCCAGAAATCAACAACCAAACTACAAATGACAAATAAATGAGATATCAACTCTACATGATCCCCATAAAAAGTGCATAAAATATCGTCAAGATCAATAATAATTTCCTGCTTAAATAAATTTTCTTTAGAAGAAAATCTATTTCGCAAAAGTTGCCAAGAGAAGACCTACACTATATTAATTAAGGGCGCAACTATCTCAAGCAGCCTAAATATTTGAGAGCCCAAAATCAACACTCTCAACAGACAAAGAACTATTCTCTGCAAGGGCTTGGTAAGCATATGCCATAAAGAAGGAGTCGTTCCTAGCATAGCTCCACCTCCATGTATCATGCTTCGTGGAGAGATGAACCCCTCTTGGAGAGAAGAGAAAAACTCAGCAACAAGAGGTTCTTCGTGAATACAAAAAAAACATCATCATCTAAAATATCAAATTATAACCCCTGATCCGACCTACCAACCTCATACACAGATCCATCTTGAATTTCGAAGATGAAGAAAAGTCTAGGAAATTTAAGCATTAGGGAGTACTACCAAGCCAAAGATCTTTACAGAGAGAGATCGAACAACCCGATCACACTTTCTTAGACAAGACCTTCTCAAACCAATTCATATAATTATCCTTATTATATACAAGCAGGGTCATTCCTCTCTACCAAATAGAACATGAACATCTCCCTGAAGATCTACCTCCACATTAAAAGTGTTAGAATTAATTTAGATTTTATAATTAGATATTAATTTATATTTAGGAATATCTTTTAGATTGTTTATATCTTTGTTAGAATATATATATCTTAGATCTTCTTATATCTTTGTAGAAGATATATTTTAGATTTAATTTGTGTGTATAAATAGCTTAGTGGAGTAGGTTATTATAATTCATTGTAAATCTTTATTTTTTAAAGCTATCAGTAAATATTCCTTTTTGCCTTTTATCTTCCTTGTGCTCCAACAATCGGTATCTAGAGCTCCGGTTCGAAATCCACGGGAAAAGAAGTATTGTGATTAAGAATTACAATATTCTGATTCTGAGGAGTTTTTGAGAAAACATTGATTTGGGAAACTCTGCGTAAATTGCATAAGGTAGAAGATGAACGAAAACGGTGGCGATATTCATTCCAAGCTTCCAGTATTTGATGGCAAAAACTAGAATCGTTGGAAGATACAGATGCGCGTGTTATTTGGTTCTCAAGATGTGTTAGAACTTATTACTGATGGCTATAATCTATTAGAAGCATATGCAACTGAGGCCCAGAAGATCGCACATAAGGTGCTGAGGAAGAGAGATCAGAAGGCGTTGTTCTACATCCATCAATGTGTGGATGCGAATGTGTTTGAGAAGATTGATGATTCTGAAACAGCGAAGGCTGCATGGGACACACTGGTCAGATGTTGCAGTGGTGACGCAACAGTGAAGAAGGTGAAACTTCAGTCTCTCAGAAAGCAATATGATAATCTCAACATGAAGGACAACGAGAAGGTTTCTGAGTATATCTCTAGAGTGATTCTGATCACTAATGAGATGAAAGCTTGTGGAGAAACCCTTTCTGAACAAGTAATCATTGAGAAAATCTTGAGATCTTTAACTTCTCTGTTTGATTACATTGTGGTAGCAATTGAACATTCCAAAGATCTGAGCACCATGAGAGTTGAAGAGCTGCAAAGTAGTCTAGAGGCGCGTGAGTTGCGTATGACTGCGAGAACTTTTGAGAGAGAAGTAGAGCAACAGGCTTTGAAAGTAACTTCTGGTAAGAAGCATCAGAAGCGGACTTGGTCAGAATCCATGAAGAAAACTAATGGTGGTCAAAAGTCAGAAGCTTTAAACTCTGATAGGCAGAAGAATGTCCAGAGGGGAAAGGAGAAATCTGACAAAAAGAATGTTCAGTGTTACTGTTGCAGGAACTTTGGTCATTATGCCAAAGATTGCTGGTCAAACAAAGAAAGGAAGTCAGAAGAAGCAAATGTAGCTAGAGGAGATTCAGATGATGAACCTGTGCTATTTATGGCTTATGAATATGATGAGGAACCAGTGAAATTGTCATTTTTTGATTCTGAAGGGGAAGAAGAATATGACTCTAAATATTATGATTCTGAAGGAGTGATTTTGTATGAGTCAGAATCAGAATATGACTGAGTTAGAATCAGATGACGACTTTGAAGATTTTGAAGATGAGTAAGAATCATAGGTTTTTGAATATGAGTCAGAATCAGAAGATGACGCTGAAGATTTTGAAGATGAGTCATAATATGAGGTTTCTGAAGATGAGTTAGAGTCAGAAGATGACTCTGAAGCTAAAGACAAGTCAGAATCTGAAGGTGATTCTGAAGAAGATTCTGCTTCTGAAGAAGAGTCAGAAGATGATGACTCTGGAATCTCTGAAGGTGAGTCATATGGTGAATCTGATTCTAATCCAGATTTTGATGATGATCCAAAATTTGGTGGTGATCATGCTTCTAGAAGGGAAAACTCTAAATACGTAGGTTCTGGAGGACAAGCTTCTAAAGATGATCATGTTTCTGGTAGAAATCATGATTCTGAAAGTGGAACTTCTGAAGGAGGAGCTTCTGAAGGAAATTCAGCCTTTGGCGATGATCATGATTCTGAAACTGGAACTTCTGAAGGCAGAGGTGATCCAACTTTTGAAGATGGTATTTCTGAAGGTAGTGGCTTTGAATCCGATGGTGATCCAGACTCTGAAGACAGTCAAGGTTTTGGAGAAAGTTCAATTTCTGAAGCAAGTGCTTATGAAGGGGAAAGTTCCGGAGAAAGTCCAATTTCTGAAGCAAGTGCTTCTAAAGGGGAAAGTTATGGTTTCCAAAGTTTTGAAGGTCCAGTTCAGAGGCAACAAAGAGTCAGAAGCATCCCAAGAAGATTTGCAGAGTTTGACATGTTGCAAGACACTGAAGTAGACTCTGAAGGAGAAGTTATTCAGTGTGCAATGTTAGTAGACTCTGAACCCGTGAGTATGGAAGAGGCTCTTGAGCAACAAGTTTGGTTACAGACCATGAAAGAAGAACTTGATGCTATAGAGAGAAACAAGACTCGTAAGCTGACAGAACTTCTAAAGGCAAGAAAGCCATCAGCGTCAGATGGATTTTCAAGCAGAAGCTAAATCCATATGGATCAATTGGCAAACACAAAGAGAGATTAGTAGAAAGAGGCTTCCTACAGAAGCCTGGGCTGGATTACTTTGAAGTGTTTGCACCTGTAGCGATACATGAAATAATCAGACTAGTGATTGCAATAGCTGCTAACAGGAATTGGCCTCTGATGCATTTAGATGTAAAATCTGCATTTCTGAATGGTTCATTACAAGAGGAGGTGTACGTTTCACAACCTCCTGGATTTGAGAAAAAGAATCAGGAAGGGATGGTGTTCAAATTACACAAAGCATTGTATGGATTGAAGCAAGCGCCAAGAGCTTGGTATTTGAAGATTGATTCGTTTTTCAAGGAACAAGGGTTTCAGAAGTGTGAGATGGAGTATGGTGTTTATGTTCATCACACTTCAGAAGATAATATGATTCTGGTTTATTTGTACGCTGATGACATACTACTCACAGGAAGTTCTGAACAAGAGATTGTGAAATCAAGCTTCTCAAATAAGCTTTTGTTTTGATGAAGACAGACCATGGCTAACAAAGAAGGCAAAGACTTTGGTTAAGCATCTAAGGATAATATCTTCAATCAAAGCTCTCAACAACTGTAAAGGTATAATAATATTATCTACTTTGATCTTAAGATATAGATGCTCAAAAATGAAAAAGAAATGTTTAAGAATCATTACTCAAACTTTTCAAAGATAAAATTTCACTTTTCATATGCATGCAATCGATTTACATCTTAGTGCAATCGATTGCACTCTTCAAAAATTACAAATCTTTTGCTTCTGTTTCTTCATGCAATCGATTACATTGTTTGTGCAATCGATTGCACACTTAAAATTTTCAAAATGTTTGGTTCTGACTTTGCATGCAATCGATTACATAGTTGGTGCAATCGATTGCACTCAGTTAAATTTTGCTACTGACTTAGCATGCAATCGATTATATTGTTGATGCAATCGATTGCACTCTTAAATTTTTTGAAAATATAGCTGTTGAAAACCTTGTGCAGTCGATTACACTAAAGGTGCAATCGATTACACACTGCACGAATTTGAAAAATTACAGTTTTGTTCGTGCCTTTTGATCATGCCTTTTCATTACATCTTTTCACTCAAACTTGGAATTTGTTCATGATACATTTCCATATCTTCATAATGTTTCAAAAGGGTGTTATGAACATATAAATATTCAATTTCAAATTCAGATCCTACAACATTCTTTCATAATATTTTTCTGAACTTTCAAAACACAAACTCAAGCATTCTTCATTTTCATGCATAAGTTTTATGCACATTTTCATACTTTAAATAGAAAACTTTAAGCAAATATATCTTGAGTCTTTGTACAATATTATTATTGAAAGGAGAAGATTATACATTGTCAAAATCACTCGTAGTGATCAATATTACTCTACTCACTCAAACTCACAAATAGATATTTACTTGCTTATTTTCCAGGATTGTTGGAATTAAGTTTAAGTGTTTTTGTTGAAATCTTGTCTTTCCAAGTTGTTGGATACAAGTGTAGTTACATTGAGAGGATTGTTCTCATAGGTAACTTAGTGAAAATCCAAGAGGATTGTTCTTGGTCCAAGAGGATTGTTCTTGGTTTGGTTGGTAGTTCTTATGTAAGTTTGCCACAATAAGGAAATCTCTTTCATGTTGAAAGGGGACTGGAGTACTCTCGGAATGTGAGGGGAACCAGGATATATCGCCCGTGTCTCTTTATTTTTATGCATCTTTAAGCTTTCCTAAATTCACTTATAACCAGAAAAATAAGAATCATCATCACTAAAAACCAGAATTTTTAAAAGTACCTAATTCACCCCCCCCCCCCCCCCCCCCTCTTAGGCGCACTTCGTACTTACAATTGGTATCAGAGCAGGTTATAGGTAACCTGCTCCTAAAAGATCCAGAATGGCTTCCGCAAATCATAATCCCGTTTTCAGAGATGGTGGTAGTAACAACAAGCCTCCTCTAATCTGTGGTGAATATTTTGACTTCTGTAAAATTTGCATGAAGGCGCATCTAGAAGCACAAGGAGAGGAAATATGGGATGCCGTCGAAAATGTTCCATTTATCCCGGTAACGGTAATCAATGGTGTTGGCTCATCAAAGCCTAAAACTGCATGGGACGATGATGATAAGAAGAAAGTTCTCTATGACAAAAAGGCAATAAACCTTCTTCAAGGTGAACTTAGTATGGACGAATTCTTCCGTGTCTCGACATGCAAAACAGCAAAGGAAATATGGGATACCTTGGTACAAACTCATGAAGGAACGACTGAAGTAAAAAGATCAAGACTAAATACCCTAAGTCAAGAATACGAACTATTTTGAATGCAGCCCGGAGAAACCATTCTTGACTTACAAAAGAGATTTGTGCACTTGACAAATCATCTAAGTGCTCTTGGTAAAACTTTGACAAATGATGAATTGAATCTGAAAGTACTTAGGTCCTTAACTATGGAATGGCAACCAAAGGTAACGGCAATTTCAGAAAATAAAAGTCTCTCCAACATGACATCCGCAACATTATTTGGAAAACGTCAAGAATACGAAACGGAACTCGGAATACTCAAAAAGCATGAAAATCAAGAGAAGAAATCCAAGAATATTTATTTGAAGATAGACTCCAAGGAAGTTGAAAAGGAAAACAATCTAGAAGAAGATGAAAACTTCATGCTTCTTGTTAAAAGGCTTGGTAAGTTCTTTGGTAGAAATGACAAACTTTTTTCTCATTCAAAAGGAAAGAAACATTTTCAGAAAAAGGAAGGCTCCACATCAACACAAAAAATCACATGTTATGAATGTAGTAAGCAAGGTCATATCAAGCCGTATTGTCCAAAACTCTCCAAGAAAGGTGGCTCCAAAAGCAAGAAGGGATTCAAGAACAAAAAGGCTTATGTCGCATGGGAGGACAATGAAACAAGTTCCTCATCCGATTCCGATAGTGATGAAAGTGCAAATCTAGCATTGATGGCCTCACACCATTCCGATGATGAAGACAATGAGGTTAGTAATGAATTTTCTCTTTTTGATAGTGATGCACAAGGTGCTATAGATTAACTATTGAATGAATGCAAAATTCTGTATTAAACTATTTCATCACAAAAGAAACAAATTTCATCCTTAGAAGAAAAATATGTTTCAATGGAAAAAGATCTCAAAGAAGAAAAACAAAAATCAAGTGATGAACAAAAACAAAATTTTGAATGCAAAAATTGTGATTCACTCTCTTTCCAAATTGTCCACTTAAAAAGAGTCATTGAAAGATATTAAAAGGCCAAATTGGATTGGAAGGTGTTCTTAGCCAACAAAGATACTCCAATGATAAAAGTGGACTTGGATATTCAAAGTTCTCAAAACCAAGTTCCAACAAAACTATCTTTGTTAAGGCAAGTGATCAATCTTCCAAAGAGAAAGTGAACAAACCTAAAATAGTTCGTCACTATCCGAAAAAGAAAACATTTCTTAAGAAGAAATCATATCCTTCTAGATATAGAAGTAAATTTGAACCTACTTGTTTTTATTGTGGTATTAAATTCCATACACCTAATGCTTGCTATGTTAGAAACTTCAGTGTGGCAAGTGGGCATTATGTATGGGTAAAGAAAGGAACTAATTATAAAGGACCCAAAGCAACTCGGGTACCTAACAAAACCTAATTTGTTTTGCAGGTATGCTTGAAGACCACATGCAATCTTTGGTATATTGATAGTGGTTGTTCAAAGCATATGACAGAAGACTTAAACCAATTTTCACATCTAGCGCTAAAGGCCAAGGGTTTTGTCACTTATGGAGACAATAATAAGGGAAGAATCCTAGGCAAAGGCAAAGTTGGTGCTCCACCTTTCACATCCATTGAAGATGTTCTTTATGTTGAAGGACTAAAGCACAATCTTCTATGTATTAGCCAACTTTGTGACAAAGGCTTCAAAATCAAGTTCACCAAGGATGAATGTTTGATAGAATACGAAGTCACTCATGAGGTTATACTTAAAGGTAAAAGAATCAATAATATATTTATGATTTCCCTTGATGATCCATCTTTGAAGGTTAAATGTCTCATGGAGAACAACGATGATTCATGGCTTTGGCACAAAAGAATTGCTCATATTCATATGGAACACTTGAATAAATTAATCAAGCATGATCTTGTCATTGGATTGCCTAAGAGAAATTTCGTCAAAGATAGACCATGCGATGCTTGTCAAAAAGGGAAACAAACTAGATCAACTTTAAAATCTAAGAATGTGGTGTCCATTACAAGGCCACTACAATTGTTACATATGGATCTATTTGGTCCATCGAGACCAAGGAGTTTCAGAGGTAATGTATATGCTTTGGTTATTGTTGACGATTTCTCTAGATATACTTGGACATTCTTTTTAGTGCAGAAAAGTGATGCATTCAAGGCGTTCAAGAAGTATGCTAAACAAATTCAGAATGAGAAGTCTCTAACAATTGCCTCAATAAGGAGTGACCATGGAGGAGAATTCCAAAATGCTCTGTTTGAAGAATTCTGTGGAGAACATGGAATATCTCACAACTTCTCGGCACCAAGGACTCCACAACAAAATGGAGTGGTTGAAAGAAATAATAGGTCTTTTGTGGAACTTGCTAGAATAATGCTTAGCGACTCAAACCTTCCAAAATACTTTTGGGCGGATGCGGTGAGCACGGCATGTTTTGTTAGCAATAGAGTTAACATTAGACAAATCTTAAAGAAAACTCCATATGAACTTTTCAAAGGGAGAAAACCTAACATTGCCTTCTTTCATATCTTTGGGTGCAAATGCTTTGTCCTAAACAATGACAAAGATAATTTGGGTAAGTTTGATGAGAAATCTGATGAAGGTATATTCCTTGGTTACTCACTCTCTAGTAAAGCATATAGAATATACAACAAAAGAACTTTGACTATTGAAGAATCTATGCATGTTTCTTTTGATGAAACTAACCCCTCCAAGGAGGATAATATTGTTTATGATAATGATGATGAAATTTTAGAAGGTCCTCAAGAAAATTCTTCCAAGGATCAACCCATCCAACTAGAAGAATCACCTCAACAAGAATCGAATCTCAATGATCTACCAAAAGAATGAAGAACTCATAGAGATCATCCTATTGACAAAGTAATTGGTGATATAAGTCAAGGCGTGTCTACAAGATTAAATCTCAAGGATGCTTGCCTAAACATGGAGTTTGTCTCTCAAATTGAACCTTCTAAAGTTGATGAAGCTTTAGGCGATGACCAATGGATCATAGCTATGCAAGAAGAATTGAATCAATTTGAAAGGAATCAAATTTGGGAACTCGTTCCTAGGCCAAGCAACAAACACATTATTGGAACAAGATGGGTGTTCAAAAACAAACTTGACGAGAATGGAATAATTGTTCGCAACAAAGCAAGATTGGTAGCACAAGGCTATAATCAAGAAGAAGGAATAGACTTTGAAGAAACTTTCGCTCCAGTTGCAAGGTTAGAAGCTATTCGTCTCTTACTTGCCTATGCTTGTTCATTAAATTTTTAGCTTTTCCAAATGGACGTCAAAAGCGCATTCTTGAATGGATATATCACTGAAGAAGTATATGTTAAGAAACCCCCCCGGTTTCGAAGACTTCAAGAATCCATCTCATGTGTATAAATTAAGAAAAGCTCTATATGGACTGAAACAAGCACCAAGGGCATGGTATGATCATTTAAGCAACTTCTTATGCGAAAAAGGTTTCAAAAAAGGCAAAGTTGACAAGACTCTATTTATCAAGAAAATCAAAGGCGGCACTTTGCTAGCACAAGTCTATGTTGATGACATCATCTTCAGTTCTTCAAATCAAGAAATGTGTGAAGAGTTCTCATCAATGATGCAAGGAGAATTTGAAATGTCCATGATGGGTAAAATGAACTATTTTCTTGGACTTCAAATTAAACAACTTAAAGATGGCATCTTCATCAACCAATCCAAATATTGCAAGGAACTCTTGAAAAGGTTTGACATGGATAGTTGCAAAGAAATTTCTACACCTATGGGTTCTGGTTCTTATGTTGATCAAGATGAATCATGTGTTTCCATCGACATCACGAAATATCGAGGTATGATTGGCTCCTTATTATATTTGACGGCAAGCCGTCCTGACATAATGTTTAGTGTTTGTCTTTGTGCCCACTTTCAAGCTAACCCAAAGGAATCTCATCTCACGGTGGTAAAGAGGATCATGAAGTATCTCAAAGGGACAAAAAATGTCGGATTATGGTATCCTAAAGGTAGTGTCTGCAACTTAATTGGTTATTCTGACGCGGATTATGCAGGATGTAAAATAGATAGAAAAAGCACAAGTGGTACTTGTCACATTCTTGGTAATGCATTAGTATCATGGGCCTGCAAGAAACAAGCATGTGTTGCTCTAAGCACGACCGAAGCTGAATATATTACAGCGGGTAGTAGTTGCGCTCAAATTTTGTGGCTAAAACAACAACTTCATGACTACGGACTCGATCTAGGGTGCATTCCTCTAAGATGCGACAACAAAAGTGCAATCAACATCACAAAGAATCCCGTCATTCATTCAAGGACCAAACATATAGACATTCGACATCATTTTCTCCGTGATAATGTTCTTCAAGGAGATGTCGAGGTAACCTTTGTAGATACTCATAATCAACTTGCCGATATCTTCACCAAACCTTTGGCGAAAGAACCATTCTACAAAATTCGGCGAGAGCTCGGCATTCTTGACGAACGCGACTTATAAGGTGCATTCTACCCTTGATATATATTTTATATTTGTTGTTATACATGTCATATATGAATTTATGTTATGTGATATTTAAAATTTTCAAGAAAAATTTGACTCTTAAAACAATTTGTGTTTCTATTTTAAATTCTATAATTTTGTCATATATTGCTCTATTATTTGCTTTTAGCATCTTTCCCTTCTTTTTGATAATGTCAAAGGGGGAGAAAGATGTATGGTACTTTATGCTTGTATTTCCCTTGTCTTATTTTTCCAAGGTACTCTCCAATCAAGATGAAGAATTGCAAAGGATTCCAACCCTCTCCTACATAGGGGGAGTTTTGCATCTTAGGGGGAGAAGCTCTTCCGGAAAGTATATAGCATAAAGAAAGATTGTTTGTCATCATAAAAAATGGGGAGAATGTGAAGTTTTCCGAAGGGAATTCATGAGGAAGTATTACCCGGAAGATGTTCGGGGAAAGAAGGAGATAGAGTTCCTTGAATTAAAGCAAGGAAGCATATCTATCACTGATTATGCTGCAAGGTTCACTATGTTGGCCAAGTTCTATCCGCATTATGATGGGCCGAATGGCTAGTTCTCTAAATCCATCAAGTTTGAAAATGGTTTGCGTCTTGAGATTAAGAAAGTTGTTGGTTATCAGAAAATCCGTGTCTTTTCGGATTTGATTGATAGTTGTAGGATCTTTGAGGAGGACAATAATGCTCATTATAAGATTATGTCTGATAAGAGAAACAAAGGTCAGCAAAGCCGTGGAAAACCGTATGATGCTCCAGCTGGTAAAGGGAAACAGAAAGCGTTTCAAGGGCGAGGAACTGGTGGGGGAGATGCTCCTGCTAGTATTGTTTGTTACAAGTGTGGGAAACCTGGCCACAAGAGTAATGTTTGTCGAAGCGATGTTAGAGCTAAGGAGAATGAGGTGAGATGTTTCTGATGTGGAGAAGTGGGCCATATGACTCGCGATTGCAAGCATAAGGATGTGGTTTATTTTAATTGTGGCGAGGGAGGTCACATTAGTGCTCAATGTAAGAAGCCTAAGAAGACTCAAGGAGCAGGAAAGGTGTTTGCTTTGTCGGGAGCTCCGACGACAAACGAGGATGGTCTTATTCGAGGTACTAGTTTCAATAATAGCTTTCCTCTTATTACTATTATTGATACTGGTGCTACGCACTGTTTTATTGTTGTTGATTATGTAAAGAGATTGGGTCTCACTTTGTCGTCTCTGGATAGAGATATGGTGGTAGAAGTTCCGGCTAAGGGAACGGTTACTACTTCTTTTGTGTGTGCAAGTTGCCCTTTATCAATCTTTGGTAGATACTTTATGGTGGATCTTGTTTGTTTACCGCTTGTCGGGTTGGACGTGGTTTTAGGTATGGACTGGTTAAAAACTAATTATGTCCATATCAATTGCTATGACAACACTGTGAGGTTTTCTTCCTTAGTAGAAGAAGAACAATCTATGTTGGTGTCGACGAAGCAATTGAATGAGTTCATGAAGGATGAGGCGTTGGTTTTCTTGTTGATGGCGACTCTTTCTGTGGAGAGTCAAGCTGTGATAGCAAACTTTCTGGTGGTGTGCAATTTTCCTGAAGTATTCCCTGATGAGATTCCTAGTGCACCTCCAGAAAGAGAAGTTGAATTTTCTATGGATCTTGTCCCTGGTACCAGACTTATCTCTATGGCACCATACAGGATGTCTGCATCCGAGTTAGCAGAATTGAATAGCCAGTTAGAAGATTTGCTCGAGAAGAAGTTTGTTAGACCTAGTGTGTCGCCGTGGGGAGCTCCTGTGTTATTGGTGAAGAAGAAAGACGGTAGCATGAGACTTTGCATTGATTATCGTCAGTTGAATAAAGTGACTATCAAGAATAGGTATCCACTTCCTAGAATTGATGATTTGATGGACCGATTGGTTGGCGCTCGCATGTTTAGTAAGATTGATTTGAGATCGGGTTGCCATCAAATAAGGGTGAAAGAAGAAGATGTTCAGAAAACTGCTTTCAGGACGAGGTATGGACATTATGAATATTTGGTGATGCCTTTCGGTGTCACTAATGCACCCATAGTATTCATGGAGTACATGAATCGTATTTTCCATCCTTACTTGGATCGTTTCGTGGTTGTTTTCATTGATGATATTCTGGTTTATTCTAAATTGGAAGAAGAGCACGCAAAACATTTGCGCATCGTGTTGGAAGTTCTGAAAGATAAGAAGCTTTATGCTAAGTTGTCAAATGCGAGTTCTGGTTAAGTGAAGTGAGCTTTTTGGGGCATGTCATTTCTGGTGATGGCATTGCAGTTGATCCTTCTAAAGTTGATGCTGTGTTAAGATGGGAAACTCCTAAGTATGTTACTGAGATTAGAAGTTTCTTAGGATTGGCTGGTTACTATAGAAGGTTCATTGAAGGTTTTTCTAAGTTGGCACTTCCTTTGACAAAGTTGACTTGTAAAGGAGCTGCATTTGTGTGGGATGTCAAGTGTGAAGAAAGTTTTGTTGAATTGAAGAAAAGGTTGACAACGGCTCCGATCTTGATTCTGCCTAATCCTGAAGAACCGTTTGTTGTTTATTGTGATGCTTCTAAGATGGGTTTAGGTGGTGTGCTTATGCAAAATGGCAAAGTGGTTGCTTATGCTTCTAGGAAATTGAAGATTCATGAGAAGAATTATCCTACGCACGATTTGGAGCTTGCAACAATTGTTTTTGTGCTTAAAATTTGGAGGCATTATCTTTATGGTTCTAGATTTGAAGTATTTAGTGACCATAAAAGTTTGAAGTACTTGTTCGATCAGAAAGAGCTTAATATGAGGCAAAGACGGTGGCTTGAATTGTTGAAAGATTATGATTTTGGATTGAATTACCATCCTGGTAAAGCTAATGTGGTGGCCGATGCTTTAAGTCGAAAGACTTTGCATATGTCACTTTTGATGGTGAAAGAGTTGGAATTGATTGAGCAATTTAGAGATATGAGTCTTGTAGTAGAAGTGACACCGAAGAGTATTATCTTGGGAATGTTAAAGATCAATAATGATTTCCTTGATAGTGTTAGAGAAGCTCAGAAGCTTGATGTGAAACTTGTTGATTTGTTGGTTGGTATTGGATAAACTGAAAATGAAGATTTCAAGTTGGATGCTCAGGGTGTATTGAGGTTCCGAGATAGGATTTGTATCCCCGGTGATGTGGATTTGAAGAGAATGATCTTGGAAGAAAGTCATAGAAGCAATTTGAGTATTCATCCCGGAGCGACCAAAATATATCAAGATTTAAAGAAACTATTTTGGTGGTCGGGCATGAAGAGAGAGGTGGCTCAGTTTGTTTATGCTTGTTTGACTTGTCAAAAGTCTAAAGTGGAGCATCAGAAACCTGCAGGGTTGATGCAACCGTTAGAGATTCCGGAGTGGAAATGGGATAGCATTTCTATGGATTTCGTAACGGGGTTACCGAATACACCAAGAGGACACGATGCGATTTGGGTGATTGTTGATAGGCTTACGAAGTCGACTCACTTTATTCCTATTAACATCACTTATCCCGTATCGAAGTTGGCGGAAATTTATACGCATGTGATTGTGAGATTACATGGTATTCCTTTGTGTATTGTTTCGGATAGAGATCCGAGGTTTACTTCTGAATTTTGGAAGAGCTTGCAAGAGGCTTTGGGTTCAAAGTTGAGGTTGAGTTCGGCTTATCATCCTCAAACTGATGGTCAGACGGAAAGGACGATTCAATGTTGGAAGACTTGTTACGTGCTTGTATTCTTGAACATGGTGGTTCATGGGATACATATCTTCCTTTGATTGAGTTTACTTATAACAATAGTTTTCATGCTAGTATTGGAATGGCACCGTTCGAGGCTTTGTATGGTCGGAGGTGTAGAACTCCTTTGTGTTGGCATGAGTCGGGTGAAAGTGTGGTGCTTGGACCAGAATTGGTTAGAGAGACTACTGAGACGGTGAAGATGATTAGAGAAAAGATGAGAATTTCTCAAAGTCGACAAAAGAGTTATCATGATAAAAGGAGAAAAGACTTGGAATTTCAAGATGGTGATCATGTATTTTTGCGAGTTACTCCTACAACCTGCGTTGGGCGAGCATTGAAGTCGAAGAAGCTAACTCCTTGCTTTATTGGTCCTTATCAAATTACTAGTAAAGTGGGAAAAGTGGCTTATAGAGTGGCGTTACCGCCAAATCTTCCGAACTTGCATGATGTGTTCCATGTGTCGCAACTTCGGAAGTATGTTCCAGATCCTTCACATGTGATTGAGATGGATGATATCCAAGTGCGAGACAATCTTACGGTGGAGACGATGCCTTTAAGGATCGAAGATCGTGAGATGAAGTCTCTTCGTGGCAAGGAGATCTCCTTGGTTAATGTTGTTTGGATAGGAGCAGCTGGTGAAAGTGCGACGTGGGAGTTGGAAAGCAAGATGCGGGATTCCTATCCCGAGCTTTTCGAGTCAGGTAATTTCGAGGACGAAACTTTTTAAGTGGGGGAGAGTTGTAACGCCCTGTTTTATTTAATGTTATATTATATTAATATTTTCGAATTACCGTTTGACGTTTATTTTTGCGACGAGAATATTTATATTAACTGGTATATCTGTTAATATATTCGGCGACATTTTATTCGGACCGATAATTATTTTATTCGGTCCGGTATTTATTTTGAGAGACCTGTAATTATTTTATTCGGTCCGATATTTATTTTGAGGGACCGGTAATTATTTTGTTCGGTCCGGTTTTTATTCTATTCGGTTCGGTAAAATATTATTCGGACTGATATTTAATTATTCGGAGTTATTTTAATTATTTGGAGTTATTTTAATTATTTGGGTTAATAATATTATTTAGTATTATTAGTGTTATAACTAGTAGTAAGACCAAGAGCTTTTTGGGTATTTTGCTAGCTTATATCTTGTTCTAAGCAAACCAAACACTTATTTTATGTCATAAAACAAAAACACACATAGAGACTTTGAGAGCTAGAGAAAGTCTTGGAGAAGAGAAGAACAAGAAGAACACAAATCTTGGGTTTTAGGTTGGTTGGAAGAACAAGAATCATTTCAAACATTTAAGGTAAGGGGTTTGATTTTCCAATGCTTATAGTTAGGGTTTGATTTGGTATATTTTGATTTGGGATAAAATTGATGTTAGGGTTTTTGAGATTTGTTGAGATAAATTATGAGAGTTAATTTAGGTGTTAGTGTTGTGGGATTATTGTTTTGTTAATAGAAATTAAATTAGAAAAACTAAATTATATTAATTAATTTTAGTTTTATAAACAAAAAATAAAAGAGGAAGTAGCAGTACGTTGAAATTGGTTAAGAATTATGCTAGCAGTATATCTTTTTTTTAAACTAGAAGTTTATCACTTTTCTAAGCTAGCATTAGAATTAAGTGTAAAACAAACTTGCAGTATATTCGATATATTAAGTTTAGAAAAACAAAAAGAAAATTTGGAGTGTAACAGAACTAGCAGCATAGTTAGAAAAACAAGGAAATGAAATAGCAGTAAGTTTAGATAATTAATTAAGTTATGTTTTTTTTTTTATTTCCTTAATTTAATATATTAAATATTTATATTAATTAGATACAAATATGACATAAGTTAGCCGATTTAGTTTGGAATCCGATTATGTTCCGATTTTCCGATTTCGGCAATTTCGATGACGGAGCGAGTTGCTCTGAATTTAACGAAAATTGACGTGCTAGTTAATTTTGACGTGTAGAACATCGTGGTGAGGTTAGTTTTTCGAGATTACGAGTTTTTAACGGAACGACCCGAAATAAGTCAATTTACGGTTAAGTTGAAATGAGTTGCGTTTTAGTCGATTTAAGTCACGTATGGACAATCCGATTGCGATGTTAATGATTATGATTGGTGCCGATTATTATGAATGATTTTCGCGACGATTATTGATGTTTGACTATTTTTCCGTGTTTGAAATTTAGTGAATTATTTGATAATGATGTGGTGTAATTAAATATGATGTTTGCAACAGTTTATTTATAATGAATACTTGATGATATGTGATGCGATGATATGTTTATCTTGATGTGGATAAATATGGCGACGTGGGTTTTATACCAATTTTGATATGCGGTGATGAAGCTTTGTTGTGTCGAGTTTGTGATGTCGTGTTGTCGAGTCACATACATTGCATTGGCGACGGGGGCTTTTATGCCAAGCGACGAGGGCTTTTATGCCAAAGCGACGATGGACTTTTATGCCGAATGTCCCTAATTATGGACAAAGCGATGGGTACGACATGCATAACATAGTCGTGTCTCATGGAGTCGGTTATGTTTATGTTTGAGTCTTTTGGCGTTGAGTTTTATTTGATGGCTTATGACGAATTGCGATGTTATATGATACTTTGTTTGTGATGATTTTTGTGTTGAACATAAAGTGAATATATGTGATGAACTCATGATGAGTAAGCGATGAATACAACATGACGGTAAAACGACGGTATGAGTTATGGCGATGGAGTTTATGTTTTGATATGATTATGGTGATTATGTGATGAAATTAAAGTGTTGATTTTATACACTAAATGATGATTTTAAAGTATGTGAGATTTGATAATTGTTGACATATTCTTATTAACCTATATCATTTATGATTCCAAAACTATTTATATATTTTATCATGCCTTTAATTATATGTTTTGGAGTATCTCACCCTTTACTTGTTTCGCCGTTGCCTTTATATTGGTAACGTGCAGGTGATCCGCGAGGATGATGAGGATTAGCTCGAGTCTCTTTATTTTGAGTCGCTCTGCTCTGATAGTAGTAACATTCGGGATTTGGGCGACGTTATTATTTTGATAGGATAGTTTATGTATACTATCTTATGCCTTTATGTATTGATGATAACATGATGATATGTACATTTTGTGAACATATCCGCTGTGTTATGAATATTCATATATTTATATGATGATTGGTGATATGAATCGGTATATCCGACTTTTGATTTTTGTGATGTGCATTATAATGCAAAGTGATGGAAACACGAATATGTAATACCTCAATTTATGTTTGGATGAAATTTTGAAACTCTGATTTTATTATTAATTACGAGGGGTGGAATTGGGGTGTTACAGTTCTCATAGGTAACTTAGTGAAAATCCAAGAGGATTGTTCTTGGTCCAAGAGGATTGTTCTTGGTTTGGTTGGTAGTTCTTATGTAAGTTTGCCACAATAAGGAAATCTCTTTCATGTTGAAAGGGGACTGGAGTACTCTCGGACTGTGAGGGGAACCAGGATATATCGCCTGTGTCTCTTTATTTTTCTGCATCTTTAAGCTTTCCTAAATTCACTTATAACCAGAAAAATAAGAACCATCATCACTAAAAACCAGAATTTTTAAAAGTACCTAATTCACTCCCCCCCCCCCCCCCCCCCCTCTTAGGCGCACTTCGTACTTACAGAGATAACTGAGTTCAAGAAAGTTCTGATGAATGCGTTTGAGATGACAGATCTCGGAAAAATGAGTTTCTTTCTAGGGATGGAATTTATATACTCTGAGAAAGGAATCATTTTACATCAGATGAAGTATGAACTAGAGCTTCTGAAGATATTTGAGCTAGAAAATTGCAAGGTTGCTATCACACCTGCTGATACGAATCAGAAGTTGGATTCTGATTCTGGTGGAGAGGATGTGGATGCTACAACCTTCAAACAGATGGTTGGTTCTCTAAGGTATTTGTGTAATACCAGACCTGATTATTGTTATGCAGTTGAAATAGTTAGTAGATTTATGAGCAAACTAAAGTGGTCCCATTACCAAGCTGCAATCAGGATTCTGAGATATGTGAAGGGAACTCTGAAATATGGAGTGTTATTTCCGTCTGGAAGAAAGATCGAATCAGAATTTTCGAGTTATTCTGATTCTGATTGGTGCGGAGATAGAGTTGACAGAAGAAGTATTTTTGGGTACTTATTCAAATTTCTGGGAGGTCCTATTTCTTGGTGTTGTAAGAAGCAACTTGTTGTTGCTCTGTCAACCTGTGAAGTTGAATATATTACAGGTGCTCTGACTGCATGTCAAGTTGTGTGGATTCTGAACTTGCTGAAAGATCTGAAGATTGAGGTAAATAAACCTCTGAAGCTGATGATTGATAACAATTCTGCAATCAATCTTGCCAAGAATTCAGTGTTGCATGGAAGAAGCAAACATATTGAGACCAAGTATCATTTTCTGAGGAATCAAGTTCAGAATAGAATAATAGAGGTTGTGCACTGTAGCACTCAGAAGCAGCTGACAGATGTTCTGACAAAGACTATCAAAACTGATCAATTTCTTGGTTTAAGGGATGAAATTGGTGTTGTCAGTTTTGGGTAAATATAAATTAAGGGATGGTGTTAGAATTAATTTAGATTTTATAATTAGATATTAATTTATATTTAGGAATATCTTTTAGATTGTTTATATCTTTGTTAGAAAATATATATCTTAGATCTTCTTATATCTTTGTAGAAGATATATTTTAAATTTAATTTGTGTGTATAAATAGTCTAGTGGAGCAGATTATTATAATTCATTGTAAATAATTATTTTTTAAAGCTATCAGTAATTGTTTTTTTTTTTTGCCTTTTATCTTCTTTGTGCTTTAACAAAAAGAACACGAGAAAAATCTTATAAAGACAAATAAAATATTCGACTAAAAATTTGATGAGCTCGAGTTAAGTTTTCGGTCTAAAATCTTTAACGTGTCATTTTAAGATTTTAAAATATATATTTTATCGGAAATAGCTCTCAAAACTTTATATTAGAACGTCACAATGCCATGTCATTTTCATAATTAAGTATTGGTTTAATATACTACTATGTGACATGACTCATCCCACGGAAAAGTATGCCTACAGTTTGGCAAAGATCAAATCTTCGAAGTTGATGGAAACAGTGGCAGCTAAGACAGACACATTCCGTTTCCACTGTGTTTAGAAATTTGTTTTGCATGTTGCAACTTGAATCTGGACTATATATGCGGTCGAAAGTGCATTCAGTTCTAAAATCCAAAGTAATCAAATTATTCTGTTAAGATAAGACAATTAAAATTAAATATATATTTTTCTTTTTATTTATACGGTTATATATTTGATCTTTTGAATTTTAATCAATTTAATAAATCTTCTACAATACTAAAAAAAAAATCAATATTATGATAAGAGAAGTTTCTAATACCATTTTAAAATGTGTGATTCTAATGTAACTCATTCATATAAAAATTAATTTATAAGATAAAAATTATCTCAATTTATAAATACGTGTTCAGATCATACATGTTCTAATGTAACTAATGTATTTTTTAAGGTGAACATTTCAATACTCATAAAATTTATATCTATCCGTCATATATTCATTGAATGTCATATGATTTTTACATAATAATTTATTTATAAAAAAAATTAAATAGATTTTATTTAAAGATATCGATATTCAACTAAATCATCTTTTGAAATTTACGTTTTTTTAATATGATTTTTCATTAAAAAAATCTCATGCTTTGAAAGTCTAAATTTAACTTAATATTTATAATTATTTTCAAGAAAATATATCAATGATTAGTAAGAATAATTTGATAAAATGATCATTATCTTTTTTGAAAATCAAATAGATATATAATATAAGAAAGAGGCATTAAAGACCAAAAGTACAATTTAGTAAAGTTGGAAGAGACATAAGAGGTATAAGAGGTATTGTCGCGGTAAAAAATCGAGGAGATTAAGTTATTGAAGAATTTGACTCACAAAGATTTAAAGAAGTCACCACTGAACTTTATTATTTCCAAGAAAAAAGGAAAAGATCGAAACCCTGTTGTTTAACATGAAATGCAAGAAGTAAAGACTAAAAGCAAAGCATAAGGAAGAGATCTAAGTTACGGGGGTTGGTTATACAAAAGGAAAGTATTAGCATCCTATGTATTTATATTACTCTATAGAAACCACTTATAATATCTTTTTTTTGGGTTAAAATTGTTTGTTTGTTAAATGAGTGTGGTGATGGAAAAAGAAATATATTTTATGATATTTTTGTTTGGAAAAACATAGTCTTATACTTACGTACCAATTAAGGATCAAAATCTCGTAGTTCGTGGTAAAAATAACAAAATAGTTTGTTGTGGTTGATTTTAGGAGAAAAAGATATTTAATCATCTTTAAGGGAGAAAAGCTCAACTAATACCACCACAAGTATGAGAAGATGGATCTTGCATCATCATGAAGGAAGGACTACTAACTTGGATATAAATATCAACAAGTTGTCAACTAACATCTTTATATTGAAAGAATCACATTTACTTATGTAGAAGTGAAAAACACAAGAAGGGGGGGTTGAATTGGAATCTTAAAACATCAATGGAGTATAGAACACGTTTATTTTTATCCTGGTTCGTTTGAACTCAAACTACTCCAGTCCACCCGCCAAGGTGATTTTGCCTCTCTCCAACGAGGACTTAATTCACTAATCAAACTTGATTACAAATCTACTTTGACAACTGTCAAAGTCTTCTTGAGTCCAAAACCACAACTCGGTTTTCTCAAAGAAATTCACTAAACAAATAATTGAATAAAAGTGTATAAAGATGTTTCTAATAAACAGTATCACTGACAGTGATGTTTTACACAATTTAATATTGAATGTTGAGGATGAAGATTGAAAACTGCATTTTTTACTTTTTCACGTGAGTTTTTCTTTATGAGCATAGTTCTTCATTGTATTGAAATCTTCTTCTAGTATGCTTTATATAGGTCTTGCAATAGAGACATAAGAAGATATTTTTGGTAAGTCCATAACACGAGTTAATGAGTTTTCTAAATCAGGAGATCATTGTCTGTTTGTAGCCGTTACTTGTGATTTTGCATTGATGGAATTGTAACGCTTCAGAGCTTCTCACATCAGAGGATGAATATTACCGTTGAGAGTTCTTTACATCTTGATCATAATTTTGCACATCAGAGTATCAGAGATTCTGTTTCGCAACGCTGGTGCATTCAGAAGTTGTTACAGAACTTCTTCATATAAGTGTGTCATACAAATTTGATGCGTCTGAATCTTTCATGATACTCTCAACTTTTGTGCTTGCATAATCAGAACTTCTGGTGATGTTCTGGCAGAACTTCCAGTTGCATCAGAACATCTTTTTAACATCATAACATCCTGCATGTAAAGATACTTTTTATTAGCGAGCATATTTGTTCTTTATATCATGTGTTTGTTATCATCAAAACTCTTGTTGGGATGTAGAACCAAATTATGTTCTAACAATCTCCCCCTTTTTGATGATGACAAAAACTACTATATTTTGATGGAATATAAAGAACAAAAATTAAAAGGAAGGCTCCCCCTGAGTAGAGTACTCAGCTAACGAGAAAATAAAATACTTCCCTGAAGATCTTCTGATTATGAGTCAAAATATTCTTCATTCTCCCCCTTTTTGTCGAGAATCAAAAAGTGGAAAAGACTCAGTTTGGCTTGTTCTGACAGAAGTTTCTTGAAAAGGTGTGACATCCTCTTCTGGATATATCTGAGATTCTTTAGAGAGCTTCTGATGTTATATTTCCATTCCTATTTCTAATAGTTTCATAGCCAGTAATCTTCTGTTTTTGATTGCCTCTGAAACCTGCGAATCTTTTAAATTCCAGGTTTTGGAACATATGATTTCTTTCCTCCGTGTGTAGAGAGCATCCAGAGTCCAGGTTTTAATACTGGTGTTTCAACCTTGTTATTAAAAATATTTGCAACATAGATGATTTTGTCTTTTGGTACCCATATCTTTCATGGTCCATGACTGTTAGAGTTTCCAAAATTCTGTTTGAATTTTGGTTTAGTATAAAACGCCTTACCAGCATGTTTTATATCATGTGTTTTCCTAGTGGTGAAGTGAGAATAGAGAGGAGTGTGTTTGATAACCAGATCCTTAACTTTCTTAGGTTGGGATACTTTGCCTTTGTATCCTATACCTATTATGTCGTTCCTTCTAACTCCATAGATCATTGAAGCCATTTTACTTCTATCTATATTTTTAGCCAGAAACTTCTGAAAGCTTTGATCATATTCCTTTATGATCTTATCAGCATTACTGGGATCCTCTGAGATTATTTCCTTCTGAGAGTTTTATAAATCAGTTTATAGTTTTGAAATCTTTTCTTTTAACTCAGAGTTTTCTAATCTCAGACTCTCAGTTTCTTCAGAGTCAGAAACAAGATCCTTTTTCAGGTTCTTGAATTTGACTGAGCTGCTGATACCTTTCCAGAATTTCACTCAGACTTTCTCCTAGTTCAGCTTTAGTGAAATTAACAGTAAAGTCAGGAAATACCTCTTCAGCGTCTGATTCTGATTCTGACCCTGATTTTGATTCAGAAGATTCAAAGACATCTAATAAGTTGTCCATTTGAGCTATATTGGCTTGTTCATCTTCTGATTCTGTTCCGTCTTCAGAAGATTCAGAGTCATCCCATGTTGCCATAAGACTTTTCTTCTTCTCCTTAACGAACTTCCTTTTATGTTTCTCCTTCTGAAGTCTTGGATAATCACTTTTGTACTGACCTTGTTTTTTGTATTCATAGCAGGTAATGATTCTGTTACTTGATTATTTGTATCTAGAGGATTGTTCAGAGTCATTTCTTGTTCTTCTGGAGTTTCTGAAATTCTTCTGCTTGTGCTTCCACAGCTGGTTGATTCTTCTGGATAGAAAGAACAGTTCGTCTTCTTCTGACAAGGATTCTCCAGAGTTTTCTGCTTTTTCTTCTGCCTGCAAAATTTTGGTTTCATATTTGTTAGATTTCAGAGCGAGAGAATTACGTTGCTTTTGAGGCTCTTCATCTTCTTACTCTATCTCATGGCTTTTGAGGGAGCTGACAAGTTCGTCTAGAGATATTATATTCAGATCTTTTGCAAGTTTGAGAGCCGTGACCAATCGTCTCCATTGTTTTGGTAAACTTTTGATGATCTTCTTTACATGATCAGCAGTTGAGTACCCTTTGTCCAGCACCTTTAGCCCTGCCACCAGAGTTTGGAATCTAGAGAACATTGTTTCAATGGTTTCGTCTTCTTCCATTCTGAAGGCTTCATACTTATGAATGAGCGCAAGGGATTTGGTTTCTTTTACTTGCATGTTGCCTTCATGCGTCATTCTCAGAGAATCAAATATGTTCTTAGCTGTTTCTTTGTTTGTGATCTTCTCATACTCTGAATATGAGATGGCACTCAAGATAATCATTCTGGCCTTGTGATGATTTCTGAAGTCTTTATTTTGATGATCTGTCATCCTTTTTCTGTCAATCTTCTGACTGCTTTCATCAACATGATGTATGTATCCATCAGTTACCACATCTCAGAGGTCAGCGTCATAAGCTAGGAAGAAACTTCTCATCATATCCTTCCAGTAGTCAAAAATTTCACTGTCAAATATTGGAGGACTGCTGCTGATGTTCTGACTTGTTCCCATCATAGTGTTTTTCCCCCTTTGATCTTTATCTGACACGGTTAAGTGTTTGTACCCAGATCCAGGTGCTCTGATACCAATTGAAGAAGTGAAAAATACAAGAAGGGGGGTTGAATTGGAATCTTAAAACACCAATGGAGTAAAGAACACGTTTATTTTTATCCTGGTTCATTTGAACTCAAACTACTCCAGTCCACCCGCCAGGGTAATTTCGCCTCTCTCCAACGAGGACTTAATTCACTAATCAAACTTGATTACAAATCTACTTTGACAACTGTCAAAGTCTTCTTGAGTCCAAAATCACAACCCGGTTTTCCAAGGAAATTCACTAAACAGATAATTGAATAAAAGTGTACAAAGATGTTTCTAATAAACAGTATCACTAACAGTGATGTTTTACACAATTTAATATTGAACATTGAGGATGAAGATTGAAAGCTGTGTTGTTTACTTTTTCACGTGAGTTTTTCTTTATGAGCGTAGTTGTTCATTGTATTGAAATCTTCTTCTAGTCTTGTTTATATAGGCCTTGCAATAGAGAAATAAGAAGATACTTTTGGTAAGTCCATAACACGAGTTAATGAGCTTTCCAAATCAGGAGATCATTGTCTGTTTGTAGCCATTACTTGTGATCTTGCATTGATGGAATTGTAACGCTTCAGAGCTTCTCACATCAGAGGATGAATATTACTGTTGAGAGTTCTTTACATCTTGATCAGAATTTTGCACATTAGAGTATCAGAGATTCTATTTCGCAACTCTTGTGCATTCAGAAGTTGTTACAGAACTTCTTCATATAAGTGTGTCATACATATTTGATGCGTCTGAATCTTTCATGGTACTCTCAACATTTGTGCTCGCATAATCAGAACTTCTAGTGATATTCTGGCAGAACTTCCAGTTGCATCAGAACATCCTGCATGTAAAGATACTTTTTATTAGCGAGCATATTTGTTCTTTATATCATGTGTTTGTTATCATCAAAACTCTTGTTGGGATGTAGAACCAAATTATGTTCTAACAACTTCAACAATTACTATGAGGATAAGAGAATCATATCTCAACTAATAAAGAAAACTTTATATCTAATCTCTTTGAGAAAAATTTTAAATTGAAAAGCCAAGTGGCAAAAAGGTTTGGGTGAGGTTAAGTCACTTTTAGTCTTTTGAAAGGGTTTTAATATTCTTAAGTATATTGAAGCATTTGATTAAAAAAAGAAAGTTTGAAAATGCAATGACACAAAGTTAAGGTTTTTATATGAAAGTGGTGAAATTTTGAAAATGGTCTTTAGGGTTTAAGTACAAAAGGTTTTAGAGTACATAAGAATGCATATGGTGATTATTCACAAGAGTTTTATACAAAGGGGAATGCACATGCTTATGACTATAAAGTCAACAGTACTATCATTTCCTTGGATTTGGGGCACAAATATTAACAAGATATTAACATGATAGTAAACACACACATCACAAGTGTTTAAACACAAAATGGGAAGGTTAACATGCTTATCAAAGTAAAAGTTGTGACAAAATATAGGATAAATAAACAAGTAAACAAGCAAGCGTGATATCACTTTGGATTAAAAGGAGTTTATGAATGAAATATATACTTGAAGACAAGTAAAGTTATGAAAGTATGGATGAACAATCAAGGCATGTGAAGTTTTAAGGTCATGGATCACAGATTTAGGGTTTTGAACAAGTTATGATTTGTATATCATAAAGTCAATTCCTAAACCTAATTCAAATCAAGCTCTTCAAGGTACAAATGTACACAAGGGTCATCTTATCAAACAACATTCATTAGAGTCTTGGCATGGTAATTTAACATGGATTTATTTAAGAAAATTAACAAGAAAATCAAAGAAAATGGTTTTAAAACAACTAAAAAGGACTTGTTTTTAATTAAATAAAAATAAATGAAATAAATAATATTTTTGAGTTTTTTTTTCACATATTAATAAAATAGGATAGACAGATGAGGAGTGCGCAAGAAATCAACTTAAAATGAATTGTTTTGATTGGTGAATTTTTTTTGTAAAATTTGTTAAAAAAAGAAAGGAAATGAGTGATAAAATATAGGGAAAGGGGCTGTCAAGGATTGAACCCACACCATTAAAGTCATTGGTTAAAAGATCCACCACTAGGTCATGCGCTTGGCTTTGTACAAAGGATGCATCCAGTTGAAAATATTTAAAACAAACTTTAGAAAATCAAAAAATAGAAAAAATTTGAGAAAATGACAAAAGGGGGTTCACACTGGTTCCAACCCTCTCCCTTATGCTTGCCAAGACTTTTATACGCGCGTTCTTGCCACTGGGGTAACTGTTACATCTGTTCATAATACAACTATCAATAAATATATTATAAACTTATTTTTCAAATTTGAAAATCCACGCCACCACCATCTTCGTCTTCAACCTCTAGACAACATAACTTGTGATTTTCGAACTCCCTCATTTCTCAACCATTTACAAAAATGTAAACATGAAAGTTGCTTGAAATTTCATCAGGAATTCAACCATACCAACCATTTAAATTAAAATTCAAAGATTAATAAGAATTTCTATCAGTACCAAAATGAAACCCTAAATTTTCAGAGACACGATTCTCATCCCACAGACAAAATTAATGAAAACTAATTACATGGTTAGCTTCAAGACAATCATATCTATATTTTTAATTTAGAGAGTATGCACTAATGATGCGTGAATGAGGAGTTCAAAGTTTGAGTTTTTTTACCAAGTTGTAGAAAGTCCAATGCTTCTTCTAGCTCTTCTCAGTGCAATGTGATGATATGGTTAGCTTGTTGGGACCTCCCTAAAACTATTCCAATCCTTACTTTGCTTTGAAAGTTGCTGAAACACTCTAACCAACTCAAGTTGCAAGCCATTGCTTTTGAGTTTGGAGGATGGTGATTATGATGTTACAAAAGTGTAATAGTGGTTTATACAAGTTCTAAATGATTATTATGAGGTGTTTGGATGGTTAGCTTGCATAAAAATTGTAAGGGTGATGAATTTCGAAGATAAGGTTTTCAAGGTTCCAAAAATGGAGTTCTGAACCAATTCTGATTTTGAGAGAGTTTGAGAGTGTTTGAGAGCTGTGAATTGGTCTTTGAAGTGCAAATGAGCTCTCTATTTATAGAGAGAACTCAAGGTAATGAGATGGACAAGTTCTCAAGTTATCAAGTTATGACTTGATTCATTTTCAAATATCAAGTTATGTGAAACTTTCATGGTTCCAATGCATAGTACAAGGAGTGGCTGATATAGAGAGGTTGTTTCCTTGTTTTAGGATGGAGTGTGATCAGAAGAAAGCAAAGGAATGGACTAAAGGCATGATTTGTACAAAAATATTACTTTTTAAGAATGACTGTGATCGGTGGGAATGAGAACTGACTGTTTTGGAATGCTGGTTCGCGTTTGCGTTTGTTTTCACAAAATGTCGCGGTAAGCAAGAGTCGCCACCGTCTTTTATTTTATCCAACGAGGAAAGGACAAAAGCACAGAAAAATTCCTTTTTTTGAGATGTTTCTCGGGTTCGGGAGGTAGATTATAGAAAGGGAAGGTATTAGCACCCTTTCTATTCGTGGTTATCCACGGGCTCTTAGGTACTTGCTCACTATGTTTTCAAAAATTTGCTTTTCTTTGTGATTGTGGGTTTGAAAAGAGTTTTTTGTTTGGAAGAGAGTGTAAGTGCGAAAAGTTTTGTTTTTGTTTTAAAAGGAGCAATTCGATTAAGGGACGTGTGGTCACTAAAGCAATGTTAGGACGCCTTAATGGTAACCCTAATGTCTTAGATCATTTTATCCGAGGTAACCGTTTCGAGGCAACTTATGATCTTTGGACAAGAGGGCGACCTCTAAAACATCCTATACTCAATGACCACGTTCGAGGCAACCAAGTGAGGCGTACCCTAAGAGTGGCATGTGCGAGTGTATTGTTTTTCAGTTATATTATCTTTGTACATGTTATGGTGAGCTACGGTTGATTTTAAATTAAAGATTAGTCTTGTCATGCATAGCCTATTGTTCAAACATCTAACAGTTAATGATTGCGGAAAATAAATTGCGGAAAATAAAGCTAAGCTATTACAAGGCGTTGGGTATTTACATCGCCAAAAACAAACCCTTAAAAATTAAATGCGAAAAAGTAAATAAAAGCGGTAGATAAAAGTCCTAAGTTAAAACTATTACATCCTCGGAGCAATTACAATATATGGATCAAAAATAATATGCGCGCGAGAAAAATTGAATCGGAGTGTCCTAGGGTTTTGACCTTTTTTTATAAAATGAGGCATATTTTTGGTCTTTTTTGAATTAAGAATTAAGTCTAGATTAATAATTGAATTAATTAATTAAAAAAAATAAAATATTTTTGAGTTTTATTTTAATTAAGGAAATAAAATAAGAATGGCAAAAACATTAAAAAAAACCTAATTCTAAATCAATTTTAATTTATTGCAAAATATATTATCATTAAACCTATTTAAACTAAATAAATTAATTAATGGTTTATTTACAAAAATAAAATAGTGAAATTAATAAATATTATTTTTTGTGTTTTCTGATTTTTTATGAGAAAAAATTATTGGTTGGTTAATTAACAAAAATAATAAAACAAACTAAATAAAAGGAATATGGAAAAGAATAAACCAAAGGGGGGGGTGTTGGGCTTAAACTTGGTGTTTGAATGGTAATTCCTGTGTGCGCTGGTTGACTTTGAGAACATGCTGAAGACTCTAGCCTGGCCATTGGATCTGATTGGCAAGCCACTTGGCAATTGGGATCTGGAGGTATATGGTGAACCATGCTTGGAACGTTGCACCTGAATACCTGAAAAGCAAAACCAAATAATTGTTTGGGGGACCTGGGATTCGAAGGAGTTTGGGTTTCCCTTCGATCCAACGGGATGATTGAAGGTGCCTATGATACTGCACGCACGGGGCGTCCGATCTGGATATGACATCCTCCGATCTAGAATTCTGCAAGGAAGTTTGTTAGAAACACAAAATATATGACCTGGGTATCGAACCCAGGTCCTTTTCGCTGCAACGCCTCTTCCTCACCAACCTAGTTGAAATATATTTATTGGTACAAACGAATCTGCAATGTTACATTAGAAACAAAAACACAGTATTTAATTTAAATATCGAATATGCATGCTCAGTTGCCCCCTATGGTGTTAACCCATCGAAAACGAGTTATAGTTGTGCAAATCGAAGGTAAGCTCAGATCGTGCCTTCTTACTCACATGTAACACACTCAAACATACATGACTATTAGCAGCAATATGTATATATGTTCAACATGAATTTAAATCATACTTAAAAGTTTGAGATCAAAGGAAAAACTACCCACAGGGGGGTTGTATGAGGGATGCTTCACGATTCAAATGTTAGTCTGGACAGAGACTACACGCAAAACCGGCTTGTAGTGTGACAATCTTTGGCAACTTTATGGAATCTCGTGGGGCAGGCAGCGTTTTCTTCTAAGGCAACCTCCGTGCGTTCCCCCCCCCCCCCTTTGTAATGTGTCATTGGCCTCGTATTTATAGGAGTGTGAGGGTGCATGAAAATGGCAAGGGACAACCATTTAACCAGGCCTTTAAAGCCATGAGACAAGAATCAGACATATTAAAAGATTTCCTTTTTTGAAATATTCATGTCTCTTTGGAATCTTGAATGAACCTGGACACCTTTGATTTTTGAATGCCTCCAGGCCATGCTCTTCGATTGGTCTTGAGTTGCCTCCTTCGAATGGACTTCTTATGTACCCTTCGAATGGGCCTTCTGAATGCTTCTTCAAATGGACCTTTTGAATGTTCTTCGAATTGACCCTTTGAATGCTTCTTTAAATGGACCTTTACATGTTCTTCGAATGAGTCATTTACATGTTCTTCGAATGAGCCTCTTGCCTGGTGTGCTGGCAAGTTGAGGGGCCTTTTCCTTTATGAATCGAAACAAACTTGTAGGATATTCTTGCCTCGTGAGTCGAAGGTAAGCCTGAAGTAGTTAATGCATAGTCGAAGCATTGTGAAATTGACTTGATCGAAGGGGGTCCAGCGCTCAATCGAAGACTCGCGAGCCAAATCTTGATCGAAGGGTTCCAAACACCTAATCGAAGCTTACTAATCAAAGCCCGATCGAAGAGTGCCAAATTCCCAATTGAAGACTGGTGAGTCAAGCCTGTATCGAAGGATTTTGGATACCCAATTGAAGACTTTTCCCAGATGCCAATCGAAAGACACTTTGTTCATCTTCAAAAAACTTTATTTTCGTTAGGCAAGTGTTTGTGACCAACCATGTAAGGGAAGACCTTTGAAAACATGAGAGGGCAAATTTTGGGGTACAACAATGAAAATGATGACTTTCTTCCTTAAATGGCAAATTATTTGGACAACACCTTGTATCACTTCGATAAAGACTCAAAGGCTTGTGTACTCTTCTGGTCTTGGATAGATTTAGAGTTACTATGACATGAAAATCAAGATCCTTTGGCATGGCTAGAAGATTTTATCTTAAGGTTATCACAAAAATGACTTGTAATGCAACCTTGGACGTTCAATTTAATAAATTCGAAACTCCTTGCTCAAGTATGATAAATTCATGCTCTTGGACATTTTAGAAAGCTTGAAAATTTATCTACAACTTTCATGTTGAATATTTTTCTTGAATAAATTTGGATCTTAGTGAAAATTGGCCACAAAGTTGGTCACTTTTTAAGGTCAAAATTGTTTGATAAATTTCTCTAAGTGTTGGCAGAACTTCTCATACTTATATCTCTTAATTTAAGCATTTTTTGGAGATCAAACCTCAAAGACAAAGTTGTATAAATTTCCATTCCCTACAACTTTCATGTTTAAATTTTTCCTTGAATCATCCTGGATCTTGGTGAAACTTGTCCATGAAGTTAGGGCTTTTTTAAGTGTAAAAACACTTGAGTTTTTCTAAGTGTTAAAAAATATTTAACCTTTGAATTTTATTGACTTTTATTGATTCTCTTGATTCTTGATGCACAAATTTGACAATTTTGAGTGCTTTGATGATCCTTGATCTTTGAAGTTCAATGTTTGACCAAAAAAATCCAAGTTTGATTTTTGTGTGACAGTTGACTTTTCATCAGTTGATTCCAATTATTTCACTATCAATTGTATCTTTGAAAATGTCTCGAGCCATATAATTAGGCCAAGATGTTGCATTTGAGTTCTTTGAATCATGCTCCAAACCATTAGGTCATGCACTGAGCCAAAACTCAATCATCCACTCCCTTTAATCAAAACCATAATTGATCAATACTTGTATTGATGAAGACCTCTTGATTCAAAAACCTACTTGACACAAGGAGAAAGCACACAAATATTTTTGTATTTTATTAGATATGTAATGATGCATATGAAGTTGGATCTTAGGTCAAGAGTTAAGGTACAAAATGTACCTAACAATCAGCAAAAACAAATAAAAATCTACAGCAAAACAGAATGCAAAAAATGAATAAGCTCGACATCAGATAAAAATGAAGCACCAAACAAAGAACAAAGATTGATCTCTCAAGACAAGGCACAATAAGAAGCAACACCAAAACTTCAATAGAGCAACAAGAATATCCCAAAAGAGGGACGAAAACACTCAAACCTCTATTGACTCAAATGTATGACAAGATTCTTGAGGCAACCGAGAAAGTACGAGAGTTGTCCATAGACCCACCAAAATACTATTTCCAAGCAAAGAGAATGATCATGCCTTTCACGTCCTTTGAAGACACAAATTTACCAGAAAACACTAAATTATTCTAAGATTTTCAAATCGGCCAAATCAAAGCATACCAACTTCCCCCTCATTTTAAGAAATTTTCCATATATTGACAGACACTTTTAATGACCGTAAAAAAAGGATTACTATAAATAGTAATTAGAGACGAATGTACATTCAACCATTGGTATAGAATCTGAAATAAAAACCTCCTATACTCAGATAAAGGCGCTCTATTTATCATCCTACTTAATTTTTTTTCCAGTTTTTTTTATAAACATATTCACACAAAAACTTTGTAAACCTCCAAAATTCACACAAATTCGAAAATGTTCATACACTTAATCGATGCCAAATCAATAAATTGCTGAAACCCTTAATCGATAAACATATTCATACAAAACTCAATCAATGCCAAATCGCTAAATCGCTGAAACCCTCGATTGATAAATCACTAAATTGTTGAAACTCAATCAATGGTTGAACTCAATCACTCGTAAAACTCAATAGATGCTTGACTGTTGACAAGCAATTTTTGACTTTGAGATTAGGTTAAAAGTTGGATGATATCTTTTGTCAAAGAGGAGTGCAAATTATCTACAAGTGATAAGTTGGGGTTGTCGACAGGATCTCAGAAGTTATACTCAAAGGGTTTTGGTCGAATTCGCGCTGGAAACAGAAACAAGTGGCGACAAAAGCAGTTGTAAATTAAGGTTATAAGCAGAATGTCAGAAGTTTTGAAGCAGTTCCACATGAGCTCCTAACGTGAGCTCTCTAGTAACCGTCGACGGTTATATTTTAGCATCTATTTAAGCAATTTTTTATATTTATTTTCAAGGGTCGCATTTCATAACATTGTGTTGTACCCCAAAATTTTCCCTCTTATTTATCAAGACTTTTCTCACAAGACTTCTTTGACTCAAGACAAGATTAGGGTTTGGTCAGCTCAAGGCATCTCATCTTGCACTGATAACCTAAAATTAGGGTTTGAGTTTGCACAAGGATTTTTGGACCGTCAATGCTTCATGTGACTTTCATACATCATTTTGGACTGATGGGTTTAATCTGTAACATATAGCCTAAATGTAGTACTGCAAGTGTACAGCCTATCGAAGTAATATATAAGATTATCGAACCACAGAGACCAATTGTCAATCTATCAACTCTATTGCTAAGATGCTTATCTAAGGCGAACAAGAATATTGAGGTGAGTGCAGTGCACAAAGTAAATGAGCGAGGTAAATAACAGTTTAAAGGACAGGTTGGAATGTAAATCATGCAATCAGATATTGGTCCGGTCATGCGTAGCTGAACCTACTTATGGGGCAGTATTTTCTATTGATAGCAAAGAATCAGTTTGACGGGAACTTGTAGCTTTTGACTACTAAGAACCAAGTTTACTCTTTAAATTAAATTCCTTTATTGTCACATATAAAGGGTGCCTTCCGCGTTAAAGAGGTAAACCTATTTTTAAGAAATTGATAGTTTTGACTTAACAGAAAAGTGATTTTACTTGGAAGGATTAACTTAAAGAGACTTTTGGATTTTGACCAAGAGTCAGATTTCAAACCTACAAACGCGTCCGAAAATAGTTTCAAAATCGTTTTCTAAAAAGGTCAATGATTCCTATTTAACCAATCAACGGCTTCCGCTCTTTTTGTTTGGTTAAATAATAATCAAGTCGTATCATTAGTTTGGACGGCTTTCGATCTTACCCAATAAACATTTAAACATAATTGACTTAAGTTAGAAGCAAAACATCCCCAGAGTATTTTCACTAGCATGATAATTGGAACACGACCATGATGACAATCATTACATCCAAACCTTTATAGTTTAGCCAGACATAATAAGTGCAAGTATATAAAACATGTAGACTATGGTAAGAGCATTTAAAGTCTATAAAACGTGTAGACTATGGTAAGAGCATTTAAAGTCTATAAAACGTGTAGACTATGGTAAGAGCATTTAAAGTCTATAAAACGTGTAGACTATGGTAAGAGCATTTAAAGTCTATAAAACGTGTAGACTATGGTAAGAGCAATTAAATAAAGAAATGCAATAAAATAGAACCTTGCTCCAGTCGGAGACTTGAATCTGATACAAATCTACTGAAAGGTAAGGCTGGTATGATGAACTTCAACCAAAGTGCTCCAAGACTCGATTACAACTCAATCTACACCGCAATAACTCCCCGATGTGAAGAGATTATCACTTTACAGAAACTGATAGTATATGGCTTAAGATTGTACTAAGCTTGGATGAAACTAAAGAATGAAAATCGAAAACTATTTATAGAGGATCCTTGAGGTGCGTAAAGACCAACATGTCCCTTAACTTCTTTTGAGCGGGAAGCTTGTTGTGAAGGCCGCGGGCGCGGTGGGGGTGGCCGCGGGCGCGGTGGCTGGAACTGCCACATCATGGGAACGTGGCAGTTGATCTCTGGGTGAAAGTGGGCCACGTCATCACGTTCCCTGTAGCCAGCGCGGCGCTGAACGCCATAAGTGCAAAATATCTTGAAAAACCCTAATTTCTTGGCGTTTTGGCTTGTTTCTTCACAGAAGGCTCTGAAATGACAAGAATCCTGAAAACAAAGGAAAAAGGAAAATAATACGAGAAAATGATAATAAAAACTAAGGAAAACATGTGATATTTGATTCAGAAACATAGTGCAATTCAGTGCGATCAAATCCTCCCACGCTTAGACCTTTGCTTGTCCTCAAGCAACAACTCTTAGAAGTAGATGAAAGAAAATTATGGTGTATACAGGTTTTGGGCAAAGAGGGCTTCTAAGTCCGAGTAAGGGTGTGTTGTCAGGCACTAACTATCTGAATCAAGGGTATCGTAGTTACACTACTCGCATAAATGCGGACATAAACCTCGTAAGTATACAGATCGATCCTAATATCCTTACTATGCTAAGACTTCTTTTTGTACGAGGTCCTTTTTCATTCAGGCGCAATCACATTAAGCCCGTTATCCGTACATACTCATGGTGTAGTGACCGGTTAGTGACTCCGATCTCAAGTGATGGGATTCTGGTACAAGAGTTGGTTTAATCCTATTTTATTTTACCCATTTGCAGTTGCGGGGGATCGGACCGTAGTCCGCCCTACCAAGTCCAGCACCAGATACCTCTGGACCAACTACAACGGATATGCCTTATATATTTTTTTCTTTGCTTTTGTTAGTGCTTACAACTTTCTTGAGTTGAGTAATCTTTGTGAGGATCACCCAACTCGTAGTCGTATTCATACTTTATTTTATAACTTTTAAGGCAAAATAGAGATCATCCACTTATATTCATCGATCCCACACTTAGAGCATGCTTAGGCCGGAGCTGACTGCTAAGATAAACTACTTGAAGACCTATTTGTACAGTTTTATTCAAAATCATAGCATATTGGGGAGAAAGGATCTAATCTAAATGTTCAAAAAGGCTTACGGTGTAAAAACGATAACGAATTTTTCAAAAAGTGAGTGTCCAAGAAATAGACCCTATCTAGGACCTGTCTCATAGCCCAAATCCTTAAAAACAACCATAAATTTTTGAAAAGGAAAAATTTTGTAAGGCTAAAAAGGTGGGGGAAATGAAAGGGTACACTACGCAGAAAGACTCGCCTATCACATGCATTTTATTAACTACGAATATAACATACCTAAAAGGAAAAATGCGGAAGGGAAATAAAAGCAGGAAAAACGGAAAATAAAAGCGGAAAATAAAAGCGAAAACGGGAAATAAAAGCGATAAATGCTCCTCCCACACTTAAATCAGACATTGTCCTCAATGTTCCAAAATAAGGTATGAGGAGGTACCTGAATATACTAGTGGGGGCCACTAGGACCTTCACCATCCTGGTTGGTACGACCGGAACGGCGGCTACGGCTGCGACGGCGGCTATCTCGGTCCAAAACAAGCTGCTCCAATCTCTCTGTCAAGGCGGCATTTGCCGCTTGTAGCTCTTGGGTCCTACCAATGAGGGTGCCTTGGGTTGCCTCCATCAATTGGAAGTGACGAGCGTATGTGGTCTGGTGTAGGTGCTGTTCTCTCTGGAAAGCCAGCTGACTTTCCATAATAGTGCGCAGTGAGGTCGAGGCAAGTTGGGCCGGTCTGGCTTCCTTTCCATTGGGCTTTTCCTTCCTTGCCATTAGCTTCAATTTTTGGAGGTGTACCTATTTTTCTTATGAATGTGCATATATGTATGTGAATACATATATACATATATATTTATTTATTTTTATATTAAAATTATGGTGACCAAAAAAACAAAAACATTAGTAAATGAATAAAACACATGCATATATATATATAGGTACGGACATCGGGTCACCAAAATAATTATTAATAATGCAGGAAATAGATAATGCAAATAAAAATGAGTCTGAAAAGGAAATCAACATAATACTAATAATACTGGAACTAGATATCTTGTGAACAACACAGATCTATTGCCAACCGGTAGGATGCTCTACAGGAGTGTCTGGGCCACGCAGCTCAGTCAGCTGGCGTCGAATCTCTGCCACCTCGTGAGCTAATTCATCTAACTCACCAGCAAAGGTAACATCATTCACTTCCAACTGCAAATGAAGGTCAGCCACCTCATTGCGGAGAGTGGTTATCTCAGTGCGCATAGCAGTCAACAGAGTGCGAATATCAGGTTCCTGCAAGCTGAGGTTATTAGTAAGAACAGTAGTGTGTGTAACCTCGGGTCGGGATGTGTGATCTGGAGTGGAGTCCTCGGGAGCAGGAGTGTAGTCTTGAGTGGGATCTTCAGAAGCAGGGGTGTATTCTGGAGTGAGATCTTCGGAAACAGGAGTATATTCTGGAGTGTACTCTGATATCTCACCCCAACCTTCTACAGAATAGTTCCAATTAGCAGGGTTGGAAACACAAGTCATTTGAGGGTCTGGCATTGTGAAGGTGTAAACTGTCTGGTCATCGATGAGCAATCTGTACCGATATGGGTGGAAAGAGGCCCTCCTCATGAGCCCACGATCCATGCAAAAATCTAAATCCAGGAAAGTATATCCACAATATGGGGTCAGCTGTGCTATCATACTATCCAAACCCAAAGCAGAAGCTATCTGTGTCACATTCCCTCCGGAATGAATGAGTCCTACAGCGGATCGAGCAGTCTGCTCGAGGCTCTCTATCAGAAAACCTCCACTAGCTATAGGTCTGGACTGACTGGAACAATATAGGAAAAGGATCTCCTCAGCGGTGACCAAGTGGTCACAGTAACTCCTCCCAAAGAAAGTGTGGCATAGAATCATCTCGAAGTATCGGAAAGTCGGGTTATGGATCTTCCGGGACAGCTGGGTAGAGGGGTCAAGGCTGGCTCTATCAGTAATGTCCTGCCAAAATTTATCAATATCTCTGTCCATATAGTAACTCAATGGAAACTCAGTGATAGCGGTCGGTCCAGTTTAGAAACCAAGCAAATCCCCAAATTCTTTGGTAGTCAGGGTATACTCGGTACCAAACAATCTGAAACTTAGGCATCCTCGCTCATCTCCTTCACCCACTCGTGGGTTATAGTCCATAGAGCTAAGAAACTCCAGAGTAAGGTTCCTGTAGGTTTTGTGGACATCATCAGCATAAGAATCCCAGCCAAGTTGGTTGCATAGATACCTAATACTTGGCTCAATCCCGAGTGCCTCCATGCAGCTCTGATCGGGGTACCTAGTGGGTACCATAGGTCTAGCAGATAAGGTAGCAAATCGGGCTTTTTGCGCTTCATCTCTGAAAATCACAACCATACCATCGGGGTAATGCATCCTGAAAATATAAACACAAGAAATTAGTCCAGATAAAATATATGAATTACTAAAATAAAATAAAATAAAATTAAGAATAAACCATGGGTTGCCTCCCATGCAGCGCTTGTTTAACGTCTTTAGCTTGACGATTAGATCTTACTTTATGTGGGTATTGGTGGGTCTATAAGAATATGACTAGAGTAGTCAACAGGCAAATCGCCTCCTTTGTATAGCTTCAGTCTTTGTCCATTTACCACAAATGGAGCGCATGAATTGTTTTTGATTTCTACTGCTCAAGACTTTAGAACTTTTGACACTTCAAATGGACCTGTCCATCTTGAACGAAGCTTACCAGGAAAAAGTCGTAACCTTGAGTTAAATAGGAGAACACGGTCACCAATGTTGAAATCTTTCTTGATGATTTTTTTATCATGCCACATCTTGGTTCTTTCCTTATATATGATGGCATTCTCATAGGCATTCAAGCGAAGCTCTTCCAGCTTGTGAATGTCCAAGATACGTTTTTCTCTGGCTTTTAGGTAATCTAGATTCAAGGATTTAATGGCCCAATAGGCTTTATGTTCTAGTTCGAAGGGTAAATGACAGGACTTTCCATAAACCAATTGATAAGGAGTTGTTCCAATAGGGGTTTTATAAGCCGTTCTATAAGCCCATAAGGCGTCTTTAAGTTTTCCAGACCAGTCTTTTCTGGATAACGATACGGTTTTTTCTAGGATCTGCTTAATCTCCCTATTCGATACTTCTACTTGGCCACTGGTTTGCGGGTGATATGGTGATGCTACTCTATGTTTTACTCCGTATTTGCTTAGAAGCTTGTCAAATATCTTAGATATAAAATGAAATCCTCCATCACTTATGACTAACCTCGGGGTTCCAAACCTAGGAAAAATAATATTTTTAAACAGTTTGATAACTACCTTGGTATCGTTTATGGGTGATGCAACAGCTTCTATCCACTTTGAGACATAATCAACAGCTACTAGGATATACTTGTTACCCATTGAGGAAGGAAAAGGTCCCATGAAATCTATACCCCAGACATCAAATATTTCCACTTCTTGGATGTTACTTAAAGGCATTTCATCACGTCTTGAGATGTTCCCAGTGCGTTGGCATCAGTCACATTTTGTAATGTAAGTGTGGACATCGCGCCATACAGTAGGCCAATAAAATCCTGCTTGAAATATTTTGGCGCACGTTTTAGATGTGCTTGCATGTCCACCATAAGGTGAAGCATGACAATGTTTAATGACGTTGCCTACTTCTTCTTCCGGCACACACCGTCTGAATATATTATCTATTCCTCTTTTGAATAGGAGGGGTTCATCCCAAAAGAAGTGTTTAACATCTCTAAAAAACTTCTTCTTCTGTTGGTAGCTTAAGTCAGGGGGTATGATATCAGCGGCCAGATAATTCACAATATCTGCGTACCATGGTATGTTGTTCATGGTTGAGATTTCCTCATAGGTCTCTTCTTCAGTTGAGTTTATCCCAGCTATTAATCTTTCATAAGTAGAGTGATCGTCTATAGGTATAAGTTCAGGTTTAAGGTGTTCTAACCTAGAGAGATGATCTGCTACTAAGTTTTCAGCTCCTTTTTTATCCTTAATATCCAAGTCAAATTCTTGGAGTAAAAGAACCCATCTGAGCAATCTAGGTTTAGCATCTTTCTTACTTAACAAGTACCGGATTGCTGCATGATCTGTGTATACTATTATTTTTGCTCCCACCAAATAAGATCGAAATTTATCAATAGCGAAAACTACGACTAGCAATTCCTTTTCTGTGGTTGTATAATTTAGCTGGGCAGCGTCTAGTGTTCTACTAGCGTAGTAAATAGCATGTAGTTTCTTGTCTTTTCTTTGCCCTAGTACAACTCCTACAGCGAAATCACTAGCATCGCACATGATTTCAAAGGGTTGTGTCCAATCAGGTGGTCTTATGATAGGTGCTGAAATAAGAGCTTGCTTTAAAACTTCAAAGGCCTCAAGACATTTTTGGTCGAATTCAAACTCGACATCCTTCATCAATAAGTTAGTTAAAGGTTTTGTTATTCCGGAAAAATTCTTGATGAAACGTCGGTAGAACCCGGCATGTCCTAGAAAACTTCTTATTTCCATAACGGTCTTAGGTGGGTTTAAGTTTTCTATAACTTCTATCTTGGCCTTATCGACTTCTATACCTCTTTCAGAAATAATGTGTCCCAAGACTATCCCTTCATTAACCATAAAGTGGCACTTTTCCCAATTCAACACAAGGTTTACTTCCACACATCTTTTTAAGATTTTCTCTAAGTTCGAGAGGCAGTTTTTGAAATCAAACCCACACACTGAAAAATCGTCCATAAATACTTCCATAATTACATCTACGTAGTCTGCGAAAATTGACATCATACAACGTTGGAAAGTGGCAGGTGCATTACAGAGTCCAAAGGGCATTCGTCTATAAGCGAATGTTCCATAAGGACAGGTAAATGTGGTTTTTTCTTGGTCCTCTGGGTGAATAGGGATTTGGAAAAAACCTGAATACCCATCAAGATAGCAGAAACATGAGTGTCTTGCTAGACGTTCAAGCATCTGATCTATAAATGGGAGAGGGAAATGGTCTTTTCTCGTTGCATTATTCAACTTTCTGTAATCAATACACATACGCCATCCTCCTTCTGTTCGTTTTGCCACATGCTCACCTTTCTCATTTTTCAGAACAGTGATACCTCCTTTTTTGGGTACCACATGGATTGGGCTTACCCATTCACTATCCGAAATTTGGTATATGATACCAGCTTCTAATAACTTAAGAACTTCTTTCTTGACTACATCACTCATGATAGGGTTTATTCTTCTTTGATGTTCTCTTGAGGGTTTTGAATCTTCTTCTAGCATAATCCGATGCATGCATACGGATGGGCTTATACCTTTTAAATCTGAAACTTTATACCCTAAAGTTGAGGGATATTTTCGCAAGGTATCTAAGAGTTGATTCGTTTCTATTTGGTTTAGAGTGGCGCTAATTATAACAGGTCTATTCATCTCCTCATCCAAAAACTCATATCTTAGATTCTTGGGTAGTTCCTTAAGTTCTATAGTGGTTTTCTCAGTACGCGGCATATGGTCAGGGGTAAGAGCTAAGCATTCGAAAAGGTTGTCGTCAATGTACGGTTCGATACTCTTAAATCCGTCATCCTCTAAAATAGGGGTTGATGGTAATTTGATTAAAAATTCGTTTTGTTCGAGCTCATTTACACATTCGTCAATGACGTCGATGGCATAACACGCATCTCCTATCACTGGTGCCATTAGAAACTTTGATAAAATGAACTCAATCTTTTCATCTCCTACCTCGAAAGTCAATTTCCCTTTCTTAACATCTATTATAGCTCCGGCGGTCGATAGGAAGGGTCTTCCTAAGAGGATTGGGATGTCTTCATCTTCTTTGATATCCATTACGACGAAGTCGGTCGGAATGTACAACTGACCAATCTTGACAGGTATGTCTTCTAAAATACCCATGGGATACTTGACAGATCTATCAGCTAGTTGTAAGGACATCTTAGTAGGTTGAAGTTCTCCTAATTTTAACCTCTCACAGACGGCCAGAGGCATCAGACTTACGCTTGCTCCTAGGTCTAAAAATGCTTTGTCTATCATATGGTTACCTAGGATGCAAGGGATAGAAAAACTTCCAGGGTCTTTATCTTTCTTGGCGAGTTTATTTTCGGATATAGAATGACATTCTAAAGGCTTGGGATCATCGAGTCGCCGTTTATTGGTCAAAATATCTTTCAAGAACTTAGCATATGATGGTATCTGGGTTATAGCTTCAGTAAAAGGAATCTCTACATGGAGTTTCTCTATTACCTTAATAAACTTTTGGTACTGGTTTTCTACTTTGGTGTTTTTAAGCCTCTGTGGGAACGGAATAGGTGGTTTATAAGGTTGTTGAGTGTTATTCCCTACTTCAGGTTTTGATTGCTTTTCTGGTTTCTCTGGTTCCTCTACCTGGTCTTTAGGCGTAGCATCTTCCATAGGTTTTTATGATGTGCTTAAGTTAGGATTTCTAGGCCCTTCATAAGCAGTTCCACTTCTTAAGGTGATAGAATTTGCTTGGCCTTTTGGATTTGGTTGAGTTTGTCCAGGGAATTGTCCTCCAGGTGCAACTTGTACAGAGGTGTTTTGTGCTACTTGGGAAATCTGAGTCTCAAGCATTTTGGTGTGGGTTATCATCTGGTCAAACTTGGTTGCCAGTTGAGTAACTAGTTCATTCGTGTGAATGTGTTGGTTCATAAACTCCTTATTTTGCTGAGTTTGAGTCTGAATAAAGGTGTCTATGGTTTCTTTAAGGTTTGGTCTTGGGGGCACTATTTGTATAGGTTGGTTTTGTTTTTGCATTTGGAATCCTTGAGGTCTTGAAGGTCCGGGATTTTGGATAGGGTTATTGTTTTTGTAAGAGAAATTCGGGTGGTTCCTCCATCCAGGATTGTAGGTATTCGAGAAAGGGTTCCCTTGGGTATAGTTAACTTGGTCTGAGCTAGATTTGTTCAAAAGGTTACAGTCAACGGTTTGATGTCCTTGAGTTCCACAGAGTTCGCATTCCGATTGGATTGCTGCTACTGTGGTTGGGTTTTGAGACATGTTCTCGACTCTCAAAGCTAGGGCGTCCATTTTGGCATTAATCATGTCCATGCAACTTACTTCATGCTTCCCTCCATGGCTCTCCTTTTTCTCTACTGTCGCTCGTTCTAATCCCCACTGGGCGTGGTTTTGGGCCATGTCCTCTATTAGGGCACAAGCGTCTGGGTAAGGTTTGTTCATCAACGCTCCACCAGCGGCAGCGTCTATGGACATCTTTGTGTTGTAATGGAGTCCATTATAGAAGGTATGTATGATTAACCATTGCTCCAGGCCATGGTGCGGACAAGCTCTTAAAAGCTCTTTATATCTCTCCCAGGCATCAAAAAGTGATTCGCCTTGGTTTTGGGTGAAACAAGTGATCAGGTTCCTAAGAACAGCGATCTTGCTTGGTGGAAAATACCTCGCAAGAAAAGCTCTCCTAAGGTCTTCCCAAGTTGTTATTGAGTTAGTTGGAAGGGCGTCTAACCAGTCGTGAGCTTTACCTCTAAGGGAAAAAGGAAACAGTCTTAAACGGATGGCTTCAGGTGTGGCTCCATTTGCCTTAAGGGTGTCAGCTAACTGGATAAATACCTTTAAATGTTGATTCGGGTTCTCGGTAGCGAGACCAGCGAATTGGTTTTGTTGTACTAATTGTAATAATGAGGGTTTTAGTTCAAAGTTGTTGGTAGTTATAGCAGGGTTTACTATACTAGAACTAGGTTCCTCGTTAGATGGTTGGGCGAATTCCTTGAGCGGTCTTTGGTTACGATCTTCTGCCATAGCTCTTCTTATCTTGCGTATAAAAAGACGGGCACGAGCGTAACGTTCAAGTTCTACTAAAGGATCTATTAGGTTACCGGTGCTACGATTTCTACGCATCTACCGGCTAGAATAGCCTTAGTCTAAACGGGATAACAATAGGGTACGAAATTTGACGAAGTTGGTCCCCGGCAACGGGGCCAAAAACTTGATGGGTTTAATCTGTAACGTATAGCCTAAATGTAGTACTGCAAGTGTGCAGCCTATCGAAGTAATATATAAGATTATCGAACCACAGAGACCAATTGTCAATCTATCAACTCTATTGCTAAGATGCTTATCTAAGGCGAACAAGAATATTGAGGTGAGTGCAGTGCACAAAGTAAATGAGCGAGGTAAATAACAGTTTAAAGGACAGGTTGGAATGTAAATCATGCAATCAGATATTGGTCCGGTCATGCGTAGCTGAACCTACTTATGGGGCAGTATTTTCTATTGATAGCAAAGAATCAGTTTGACGGGAACTTGTAGCTTTTGACTACTAAGAACCAAGTTTACTCTTTAAATTAAATTCCTTTATTGTCACATATAAAGGGTGCCTTCCGCGTTAAAGAGGTAAACCTATTTTTAAGAAATTGATAGTTTTGACTTAACAGAAAAGTGATTTTACTTGGAAGGATTAACTTAAAGAGACTTTTGGATTTTGACCAAGAGTCAGATTTCAAACCTACAAACGCGTCCGAAAATAGTTTCAAAATCGTTTTCTAAAAAGGTCAATGATTCCTATTTAACCAATCAACGGCTTCCGCTCTTTTTGTTTGGTTAAATAATAATCAAGTCGTATCATTAGTTTGGACGGCTTTCGATCTTACCCAATAAACATTTAAACATAATTGACTTAAGTTAGAAGCAAAACATCCCCAGAGTATTTTCACTAGCATGATAATTGGAACACGACCATGATGACAATCATTACATCCAAACCTTTATAGTTTAGCCAGACATAATAAGTGCAAGTCTATAAAACATGTAGACTATGGTAAGAGCATTTAAAGTCTATAAAACGTGTAGACTATGGTAAGAGCATTTAAAGTCTATAAAACGTGTAGACTATGGTAAGAGCATTTAAAGTCTATAAAACGTGTAGACTATGGTAAGAGCATTTAAAGTCTATAAAACGTGTAGACTATGGTAAGAGCAATTAAATAAAGAAATGCAATAAAATAGAACCTTGCTCCAGTCGGAGACTTGAATCTGATACAAATCTACTGAAAGGTAAGGCTGGTATGATGAACTTCAACCAAAGTGCTCCAAGACTCGATTACAACTCAATCTACACCGCAATAACTCCCCGATGTGAAGAGATTATCACTTTACAGAAACTGATAGTATATGGCTTAAGATTGTACTAAGCTTGGATGAAACTAAAGAATGAAAATCGAAAACTATTTATAGAGGATCCTTGAGGTGCGTAAAGACCAGCATGTCCCTTAACTTCTTTTGAGCGGAAAGCTTGTTGTGAAGGCCGCGGGCGCGGTGGGGGTGGCCGCGGGCGCGGTGGCTGGAACTGCCACATCATGGGAACGTGGCAGTTGATCTCTGGGTGAAAGTGGGCCACGTCATCGCGTTCCCTGTAGCCAGCGCGGCGCTGAACGCCATAAGTGCAAAATATCTTGAAAACCCCTAATTTCTTGGCGTTTTGGCTTGTTTCTTCACAGAAGGCTCTGAAATGACAAGAATCCTGAAAACAAAGGAAAAAGGAAAATAATACGAGAAAATGATAATAAAAACTAAGGAAAACATGTGATATTTGAGTCAGAAACATAGTGCGATTCAGTGCGATCATGGACCCCTAAGATTGCTCATGATAAGTTTCAAGCCTTGAACCACATTTTTGATCAGTCAATTGGACAGTTGACCTAAAAATCAGCTGTATTGGGGAAAAAGTCAACCATGGCCAATTCACAGTCAAACTTCATGATTTTTGATCCACATCAACATTTTAGACTCATATGTACCACTTGATCAAGTTTGGATTACAACTCCTCAAGAAATTTGATCAAATCATCAAAAGGGCAAAATGGTCAAAATTAGGGTTTTTACTGAGGAAGGGAAATTTCTGATTTTTAACCTAGAAAATGACCAATTGAGTTCAAGAATGATTTCAAGGATTCAATGGCATCATCTTGACTTAAATACATGGCTCAAAACATTTCAAATTCATTGAATTGACAGATGAAATTTGCAGTCAACTGATCAAAAGTCAACTGTATACTAAAAAGTCAAACTTTGACTTTTTGGTCAAAATCAAGTACCAAGAGTCATAGTTCATCAAGATATGTCAAAATGTGAAACTTGTTCACCAAGAAAACCAAATTTGAAAATTAGGGTTTGAATTTGAAAATTTTCATAACTTAGAAATTTTCTAAGTATAAAAATTTTCTTATTTTTTCTCAACTTTACACCACTTTTTCACCATGATGCATATTGATTCAAAGAAAGTTCCCAACATGAAAGTTGTATACCTCCATGAAATCTATAACTTTTCTTTACAAAATTTTCCCTAAAGATGCTTGGATCTCAAGTTATAAATTTGTGAATACATGGTCATGAACTTCTTAACTTAGTGAAATTTTGTCCTAATTTAGGCAGGTTTTGGACCCAACTTCATGGCAATTTTTCACCTAGTTCCAAGAGATATCTCAAAATTCATTTAAAATATGGATTATAGAGAACATTGCAAGCTTTCCAAAATGTCCAAGAACTATCCAAGATCATTTTTTAGTAGGGAGAATCGAAGAGAGGAAGTTGGCATTTTCTCACTTTTTGTTCAAGCCATTTCATGAAGAACCAAGTTGCAAATCAATCCTATGCTGGCTATTTCATGTTGTACAGGTCCTAAAATTTCTACACACTCCTTAATTAAATGCTTACTCAGTTGACAAAGCCTCTATCCATGCTTTTGAACCTTTATCCAACTTGTAATTTCACTTATGGCAAAAAGGTTCCATTGCCATTTTCATAAAGAACCACTTTTGCAAACTTTACAATTTTGAGCTTTGAACCTGTCCCCTTGATGCATACAAACCACACAGGTCTCAAGCAAGTTGTACAAACCCATACCAACCCTAAGCAAGCTGGTACAAGCATGTGAAGCTTTGGTCTTGTCACTTTGCTTCAAGTACAAGAAAGTTGGCAAAAAGGCTAGCATTGGCAGATCTGTTGGGAAGCTGACCTAAGATCATTTCAATACTAATATACAAACTATATGCAACACATAAAACACCAAGCCAAGACCTGAAACACTGAGAGCAAGCAAAACACCAAAAACTGTCTAAAACATACAATTTCTGCACAAACACGTCCAACTTTCATTTGGCTCGTGCATTTTGTGTTTAGACCATTCCAATACCTTACATACTTGATATCAAACCTATCCAAACCATCATCCCTATTCTGTATTCTCTTTTCCACCATCTGCCATTGTTGACTTTGAAGCTTGCAGTTGGACTTGGCCAGAGAGTTCTAGCCATTTTCAGAGCAAGGCAAGGGTTGGAATAGATTCAGGGGAACTCAAGGAAGCTCAAGCAAGCATCAGGCCTCCATTAAAGTCACTACATTTACATACACGATTCCAGCTGAAGGAGGGGATTCGGCCAAGGCTTGAGGAAGAAGATGAAACAGGGCAAGGACGCATTTTGTAACATATTATTTTTGTTTCGAACCTGCGCGCTACTTTTGTATTTTGGCATTTTTTTCCTTTTCAGTTTTTTTTATATTTACTGCAGGTTTGGGCTTATGCTATGGGCCAACGTTTTGCTCATCATCACCATTGATCTGCTATCTCACCCCCCCTGCTAACTCTTTTCATATTTTATTTTATTTTTGTTTTGTTTTCACATTTAATATTTTTAAATATTTTTCTTTAAAACATAAAAATTCCAAAAAAAATGTAAATTAATATATTACACTTTTATTTGATTTTTTTATTATTATTTCTCACATAAAAATATAGTTTATTTTGATAGCATATAATTTATTTTTCTTAATAAATTTGTAAATATAATTAAATATACTTAGTATTTTTATTTTGCATTTCATATTTATAAATCCCCATTTTTTGCATACATACAAAACTTTATATTTTATTACAATATTATTTATTACTTTTACACAAGAAAATACACAAAATAATACATATAGAAACATTATTTTCTTTTAAACAAAAATTAGGGTTAAATCCCTTTCAAAAAATTAAATCTTTTTCTTTATATTTTTAGGCTTAAATTAAATTTTCTTTTGCATGAAAATAAGACACAAAAACCTTTTTACATGTACATTGCATTACATTTTAAATATTGTATTATATTTATCTTAATTCGCACAAATTCGATTTGGTTGTAATAATTTATTTAGCTTTATATTCTTGCAAAATCCCCATTCAAATTTGTATTTCCCCTCCCATAAATTGTTGTAATAGCTTAGAAATATTTACATTACGCAATTTATCGCTTTATATGCCATGATTAGTAATTAGGGTTTGTATGACAAGAACAAAACAAAGCAAAATAGAACACCCTAAATACAAGACAAAATCAAAGCATGAAAATGACACACTTTGCACACAAGCACCCTTAGGGTTTCTCCCACTTGGTTGCCTAAAACAAAAATGGCCATGTTACGCATGCGAAGTATCTTGGAAAAACAAAACAAATATAAGATCATAGTCCCTCGATGACGCTATTCAAAAGTTGCCTAACAAAAAATGATATTGGTCCCTCAAAAATGCTAAAATACTTTGCAAACATTGCTAATCATGGCTATACGATGACCCACGCCCGTCCCGTTTACATCCAAAGATAGGGTTGCTTACCAAATCAATGGTAAGCCAACAATGTCAAAGGAATAGAAAATGCATAAGAAAGACATTTGAGTAGGTAGATAGCTTCTAGTTACTTGCTCCATTTCAAAACAAACACACACATATTTCAAAAACATCTTACAAACATTGAAAACATTTTCAAAAGACAAACATCTTTGTATACATTCTTACGAACGAGAATCATTACAAAGATTGCCTAAACGAATGACCTCTTTTGCAAAATACTTTCAAAATCATACCAAACACCATTTCAAACAAACCAAAGCAAGTTATCTAAGCAAGTAACTAAGAGCCCATGGAAACCCATGGATGAAAAGGGTGCTAGCACCTTCCCTTTTCATAATCTACCCTCCGAACTCAAGAAAACATCTCAAAGGTCTTTCCTGTGCTTTTTTACCTTTCCTTTTGGATAAAAGAAAAGTCGGTGGCGACTCTTGCTAACCGCAACATTTGTGATAAAACGCAAAACCTCAAGTCAGTTCTCCCACCGCATCACAGAACTGGCGACTCTGCTGGGGACATTTATAAAAGTGGGGTTACCTTAGGGTTTATATCACATTTATTTGCTTACATTGTTTGACTTGTTTGCTTTACATTATGGTTCTTTGTTTGGGTTTGAATCCTTCACCCGGATTTGGGAAACATTATAGGTAAATAGCAATACGTTGTGGAAACTGTGCGGGGTATACCGACATGGTCTAAGCAATAGCTATGTTAGTGTGACATATTTGTGGGTACCAGTAGCCTTTGAGTCAATCAAAGAGAATACGGGGCCGCTGAGTGATGTCGTGAAGCACTAATGAACTTCTAGAACCCTTTACTTGACCAACTTGGCCTTTAGGATGTAGTGAGATGACCGGCTTTGGTGCAGTTCGAAGTTGGTAGATACTCGATACTACACTCATTGAGGGTTGGTTTCTTGGAATATTTCGGTCGCCATTAAAGAGGCTTGAGCTGAAACAATGACCAAGGAAACAATCTGGTGATATTGAGCTCCTTAGAACCCGGTTACTATTGATAGGACAGGTTGAGCCAACTAAACTTCAAGAGGGTACTTACCTATAAAACCCCGTGCAAGCCTAAGCTAAGAATTTGTTTGTTTTGCTTGTATATACATACTTGTGCATAACATCATGGACATCATGAACATCATACGCATTCACTAACCATTTCAAGGATTTTGGAGATTCATCTTTGTTCTTGTTTTGTAGGATATGGATTCACTTTGCAGGAAAACTATCCAAATCAACCTTGTAAGAATTCCTCTATAACTCAAGGAGCTAGCTTCAAGGATCCCTGAGAACTCTCCATTCACCGAAAGGCATGGTCGTCTACTCAACTTGGTCACCTCCAACACAAAGGAGGATATGATGAAGGTTCTCTTCCAGTTCTTTGACCCTTTGCATCATTGCTTTACATTTCCTGACTATAAGCTTGTGCCTACTTTGGAAGAGTTCTCTCAACTCTTGAGGATTCCTATTCTCAATCAACTACCTTTCAACGGTACGGAAAGAGATCCAAATCCAGAAGAGATCGCTCAAGCTCTGCACTTGCACTCATCTGATATCATAACTCATTGGGAAACTAGAAGTGGTGTCAAAGGCTTCTTAGCAAAGTTTCTGTTTGAGAAGGCCCAAAGCTGTTGGAATTCCTTAGACTTGCAAGCATTTGAGGAAATTATGGCTCTTCTTATCTATGGGATGGTTTTGTTCCCCAATCCTGACCAACTAATAGATGTGAGTGCCATCAAAATCTTCATGTCACGCAACCCGGTGCCTACATTGCTTGGGGATATCTTACACTCTTTTCACACTCGTACAATGAGGAAAAGAGGTGTTCTTATATGTTGCACTCCTCTCCTGGCAAGATGGTTTATTTCTCATCTTCACCAATCAGTCTTAAAGAATGAGCAAGGTTTGAGGTGGTCACAAAGGTTAATGACGCTTAAACATTCAGATATTCATTGGTGCTCTCGATCCAAAGAGAATGTTATCATTGTTGACCGTTGTGGGGAATTCCCTAATGTCACTCTACTTGGCATTAGGGGAGGCATCACCTACAACCCGTGCTTAGCTCTAAGACAGTTTGGTTATGCTCGAAGGGATGGCCCACATGATATGCTGATTCAAGGCTTGGTTTTTGACTACGACAACGACGATCAAGGACTTCGCCAGAGATTCATCTGAGCTTGGAGGATGCTAAACAAGGTGGATAGCAAGACTTTGGGACACAAGAATTCCATCCCTCTTGAGCCTTACCTCAAGTGGGTACGAACCCGCTCTCAAAGTCTTATGATGCCTTATCCTTCCATTCTCCCAGTGATTATTGAGCCTGTTAAGGAAGGAGAAGTTCCATACACTATCCTACATCCTGACGTGCCCACATCACTCGAAGATCTGCAAAGGGATTGGATACAGCTCAAAGGAGAGCGAGATACTTTCGAAGCCCAATTCTATGCAAGCGAGAATAAGGTTTTGGAACTCACTCGGCTACTTCATGAGGAGCAGACTCTAAATACCTACATTGCACCAAAGAGGATGCGCCATGTCTTTTTATCTTAGAATTTTGTATTATTTTGCCCAAGGGGCATTGATGTACTCAAATTCTATCTTATTAATATAACGTGTGTTTCTTTTTGTTTAAGACAAATTTGAATTTTTAAATCCTTGAAAGCATGGCATGTATACATATCATTCATCATAAACATAAACAAGTCTTTGCAACAAGTTTCCTCATCTCTCTACTGTTTATTTCAGTAAGATAGATCTCGAACAGACGGTCAAAGATCTTCAAGCTCAAAATACACAATTTCAACAGTTACTCATGACCCTAGCCAAGGGGCAAGAGGAGCTGAAGACTCTTCTAGCAAAAGAGAAAGAGAAAAAGAAGAAAGAGAAGAAACCAACTGGTGTGGTAATCATGGGCAGAAGGTTTCAAGGACAAGCTAGAAGGACCTTAGATTTTCCAGCAACATCTGATGAAGGGGAAAGAAAAGGAAAAGAAACGGCAATTCTGCCAGACTCTAAAGAAGAGGAGGAAGAGGAAGACTATTCTGAAGAACAGTACCCTCCGGCTGATGATAAGTACAAACACCTGGAAGAGCGTTTAACCGCTAAATACAAAGAGTATCGGGTCTAGATTTTGAATAATTGGGGCTAGTGTCAGGAATCGTGATCCCACCAAAGTTTAAAGTGCCATTATTTGTGAAATATGATGGGGTGTCTTGTCCTAAAATGCACCTCCGATCATATGTCAGAAAGATTCATCCGCACTCTACTGACAAAGACTTGTGGGTCCATTTCTTCCAAGATAGTTTATCCGGAACGCAACTCAACTGGTTTTACCAATTGGAAAGGGCCGACGTCCACAACTGGGAAGAACTTGCTGCAGCTTTCTATAAACAATACCAGTACAATGCTGATTTGGCGCCTACCCGTACTCAACTTCAGAGTATGGCTATGGTTTCAAATGAGGGCTTCAAAGATTACGCGCAAAAGTGGAGAGATCTAGCCGGAAGAGTGCAACCCCCTCTGTCTGAAAGGGAGTTGGTGGACATGTTCTTGGGAACTCTATCGGGCCCTTTCTTCAATCATCTAATTGGGAGTTCCTCTGCAGGGTTTACTAAATTGATATTAACCGGTGAGAGGGTGGAAGCTGGTATAAGAAGTGGGAAGATTCAGAAAGATTCGTCTGCCTCTACAGCTGTGAAAAAACCCTTCACGGGGAAGAATGAGGTATCTACTGTTTATTCACAAAGGAATCAAGGAAGAACTGAACGCCGACCAGTGGTGGGGGCCGTTATGATTCCAAAGCCTGCATCTGACCAGCCAAGAAATAACCAACCAAGGGTTGAAAGGCCAGTCCGGAAATTCACCAGGATTAACATGACTCTAGCCCAGGTTCTACCACATCTTCTGAAATTGAATCTGGAAACTTTAAAAGAGGCCCCAAGGAATCCCAATACTGCGTCCCCTCATTATCACCCAAATGCCAGATGCGCATACCATTCTGAAAGTCCAGGGCACGACACTAACAATTGTTGGGCTCTAAAGAACAAAATTCAAGACCTTATAGATGCAAAGGAAGTTGAGTTTGATGCACCTGAGAAACCGAATGTCATTTCCGCTCCGATGCCTAGGCATGGTCACAATGCCAATGTTGTCAAGGAAGATTTATTTGTTGCCACAGTGGATGAACTGATGACTCCGCTCCCGATCATTAAAATGAACTTGTTGAAAGCTGGTGTATTCCCAGGTTGTAAGGAAGACTGCCATCATTGCTTATCCTCACCCGCCGATTGCCCTCTGTTGAAGACAAGTATCCAACGCCTGATTGATAACCAAGAAATTCTGTTTAAGAATGCTCCCATTTTACCCGTTCCTGTTAAAGACATTTCAATCATAACCATCTCCGCCAATCCTTCCAGGGCCCCTAAAAGACCCGTTAGGATTACACCTGCTCTGAGAACTATTCCACTTAAGATCACAATGCCCGGGCCAGTCCCGTATGAGTCAGATAAAACAGTACCATGGAATTATGGTGGAGAAATCTACTACCATGGTATCAAACAAGATGAACTGACTTCTGAAGAAGAGAGCTCCGAAGAAGAAAACTCCAACATTAGCAACATTGTCGGAACTAGCAAGATTACCCGTAGTGGTAGAATCTTCTCTCCCGAGATTTCCCCTCCAAAGGCAGTTTTTGGACCCGTGGCCGTTCTGAAGATTACCTATGCACCAGTGATTATACCTGCAAGCGTACCTACCGACAAAGACGACACAATCCCTGTCCCTACCAATACTTCAACTGCTGAGAATCGAGGAAAAAGCATTCAAGAAGAGCCTGTCCGGACGAAGGCTCAATCACTAGCTATCCCTGAAACATCCAAGAAGGAAATTGAAGAGATCCTGAGGATAATAAAGAAGAGTGACTATGATGTGGTTGAACAGTTGGGGCAAACCCCCTCCAAGATCTCCATGCTAACATTGCTGCTGTGCTGTGAGGCACACGCGAAGGCTCTGGTAAAATTTCTGAAGACAACTCATGTGCCACAAGAGACGTTTGCTGACCAATTCCAAGATTGTGTGGCCAGTTTGACAGCTGATAATGGCATGGGTTTCTCTGATGCTGATTTGACACCCAAAGGGAGAAAGCACAACGAGGCATTGCATGTCTCTGTGGAGTGTAGAGGAACGACTCTGGCCCATGTCTTGGTTGACACTGGCTCATCTTTGAACGTCTTACCGAAGAAAGCTCTTGACAGATTGGATTGCGAAGGGTTGACATTGAAACCCAGTAACATAATTGTGAGAGCATTTGATGGCTCGAAGAGGATGGTCCATGGGGAGGTGGACATCCCGATAAAGGTGGGAACTCAGACTTTTAATTCAACCTTCTATGTGAAGGACATTCATCCCTCTTATTCATGTCTGTTAGGACGGCTTTGGATCCACAATGCCGGTGCTGTCACCTCCACATTGCACCAGATGCTGAAGTACCCGGTCCAAGGAAAGATCATAACTGTCCACGGGGAAGAAAAGTACATGATTAGTCATCTGAATTCTTTCTGATATGTGGAGTTGGACGGCGAGTTCATTGAAACTCCGTTTCAACATTTCAAGGAGGTCTCTCAAGAAGTAGCGGCAACCAAGGCAGTATCCTCGATTCCTAAGATCACAAGACCTCCGCTTAGGATGTCATCACTAAAGGACGCAAAGGCAGTAATAGAGGAGGGTGGATGCACCATCTGGGGGCAGCTTCCAGACATTCCGTATAAATCAGACAAATTTGGCTTGGGGTTTACTTTAACTGCTCAGAAGGCTGTGCGCCGTGCCCGTGCCGGAGGGCCACCTTTGAAGATTAGAAACCAAGGGGTCAATGCAGTAGAAGACAACGAAGAGGATGGAAACTTGGAAGATTGGATATTTCCTACTGTCAATGGAGGACTTCGCAACTGGGAAGCCAGAGACTTTGTCCCAATAACTTTCATCTCTCAGTAATTTATCTTTTACATTTCTGTTGGACTTGTAATATTCACGAATAATTCATACTTTAAAAACCTTGTGTCTTACCCGAGGCACAATGGTCCATTTGTAAGGTTTTTTTATTTCATCTTCATATGACATTCAATGAATCATGGACGCTTTTTCACATACAAATCTTTTGTGCTCATTGTCTTTCTTTTACATTTTATTGTTTAAAGATGGCTATACCCTTATACACACCCACACTCACAAATGCAGGTACCCCTCCATTCCGGATCCCATGGGTAACAATATTGCTATGGCCTTTAGTGACTCTGAAGATCCAACCTATCAAGCCGAATACGAAGGTGAGGAAGATTGTGAAGTGCCAGGGGAATTGGCCAGACTACTACAACAAGAGGAAAGAGCTATTCAACCTCATGAGGAACTGTTGGATACAATACACTTGGGTACCGAGGAAGATAAAAAGGAAATCAAAGTGGGCGCCAATCTAGAGCTGAGTGTCAAGGAGCGTCTAATTCAGCTAGTGCATGATTATGTTGAGATCTTTTCCTGGTCATACAAAGACATGCCGGGACTTGATACAGACATCGTGGTACATCGTCTACCCACAAGAGAAGACTGTCCACCAGTGAAACAAAAAGTCCGCCGCATGAGACCTGACATGTCAAAGAAGATCAAAGCGGAAGTCATGAAACAGTTCAATGCTGGATTTCTGGCTGTCACTTCCTATCCTCAATGGGTTGCCAACATTGTTCCCATGCCTAAAAAGGACGGCAAAGTACGGATGTGCGTGGATTATAGAGATTTAAACAGGGCCAGCTCTAAAGATGACTTTCCACTCCCCCACATCGACATCCTAGTTGATAATACGGCCCAGCACAAAGTGTTTTCCTTCATGGACGGATTCTCAGGCTATAACCAAATCAAAATGGCACTTGAGGACATGGAGAAAACTACATTTGTCACACAGTGGGGCACGTTCTGCTACAAAGTGATGCCATTCGGGCTGAAGAATGCTGGGGCAACCTATCAACGCGCCATGGTAGCTTTGTTTCATGATATGATACATCATGAGATAAAGGTCTATGTAGATGACATGATAGCCCGATCACAAACTGAAGAGGAGCACCTTGATCACTTGCAAAAGCTGTTTGTAAGATTGAAGGAGTACAAACTAAGGTTGAACCCAAACAAGTGCACATTCGGAGTCCGGTCCGGTAAACTCTTAGGTTTCATTGTCAGCAACAAAGGCATCGAGATTGATCCTGCCAAGGTCAAAGCGATACAAGAAATGCCTGCTCCTCGTACTGAGAAGGAAGTCATAGGATTCTTGGGACGCCTGAACTATATTGCCAGATTTATTTCTCACCTAACATCTACTTGTGAACTAATCTTCAAACTATTGAAGAAAGATCAAGTAGTCAGATGGAATGATGAATTTCAGATTGCTTTTGACAAAATCAAAGAGTATTTACAAGAGCCTCCTGTCTTGATGCCACCAGTCGAGGGAAGACCACTGATCATGTATCTGACCATTTTAGAGGACTCAATGGGGTGTGTATTGGGGCAGCATGATGAGTCTGGACAAAAAGAGCACGCTATTTACTACCTGAGCAAAAAGTTTATCGATTGTGAAACCAGATATTCATTGCTCGAGAAAACTTGTTGCGCTCTGGTATGGGCTGCTCGCTGGCTAAGACAATATATGTTGACTCATACCACTTTGCTGATATCTAAGATGGATCCGATAAAGTACATCTTTGAGACGCCTGCTCTGTCTGGGAGGATAACTAGATGGCAGATGATCCTAACAGAATATGACATACAGTACACTACCCAAAAAGCTATAAAGGGCAGCGTGCTAGCTGATCATCTTGCTCATCAAGCTGTAGAAGATTATCAGTCCATGAAGTTTGAATTCCCGGACGAAGACATCATGACATTAAACAATTGTGAAGAAATCAGACCATATGAAGAACCTGGACAAGAATCCCAATGGACCATGTTCTTTGATGGGGCATCCAATGCACTTGGTAATGGTATCGACGTTGTACTCATATCTCCGGAAGGATGTCATACTCCTTTTACTGCCAGACTTTTCTTCAACTGTACGAACAACATGGAGGAATACAAAGCATGCATCTTTGGTCTCAAGGCTGCCATAGACTTGGGAATCAAATCTTTAGTTGTATTTGGAGATTCAGCTTTGGTCATCAGTCAGATCAAAGGAGAATGGGACACTAAGCATCCAAACCTTATCCCTTACAAAGAACATGTTTTGACATTGTTACCACATTTCGAGCAGATTACCTTCGAGCATTTCCCGCGAGAAGAAAATCAGCTAGCAGATGCTCTAGCCATAATGTCATCTATGTTTAAACTTAATTGGGATAACGAGGCTCCCCAGATCACCATTGAACGAATGGACAAACCAGCACACTGTCACGAGATTAATACTGAAGAAGTAGTGGACCAGCCTTGGTTTCATGAAGTCAAAAGGTATCTCGAGGCTTAAGAATATCCAGAAGGAGCTTCAATCAATGATAAAAAGTTCCTAAGGAGATTCTCCGCTAAGTTCTTCCTAAGTAATGGCATCCTGTACAAACGTAATCATGATTCTATTCTGAATTACATGAAGGTACCTTTGGCACTCACTCTAGTGGGCATGCGATGGCGAAGAAAATTCTATGGGCAGGCCATTATTGGTCTACCATGGAAGCAGACTGCTATCAACACTCTCGGACCTGTCATAAGTGTCAAATCTATGCAGACAAGGTGCACGTTCCTCCGGTTCCTCTAAATGTCTTAACAACTCCTTGGCCCTTTGCTATGTGGGGAATCGATATGATTGAGGAGATCAAGCCTACAACCTCCAATGGACACCGCTTCATTCTAGTGGCCATTGATTATTTCACAAAGTGGGTCGAAGCAGCTTCCTTCGCATCCGTTACTTAGAATGTTGTTGCCCGCTTCATCAAGCAGAATCTTATTTTCCGATACGGTATCCCAGAAAGGATCACCACTGATAATGGTACGAACCTTAACAATACTATGATCACCGCCTTGTGCGAGCAGTTCAAGATTCAACATCACAATTCATCCCTCTATCGGCCGAAGATGAATGGTGCGGTCGAAGCTGCTAATAAAAACATTAAGAAGATCATATAGAAAATGACAACCACCTACAAGGACTGACATGAGATGCTGCCATTTTCTCTCCATGGGTACCGTACCACGGCTCGCACATCAACTGGGGCAACACCCTATTCTTTGGTTTATGGCATAGAGGTTGTCTTGCCTATTGAGGTTCAAATCCCCTCTTTGAGAATTATGAAGGATGAAGGTTTGAATGAGGACGATTGGATCCAAACCCAGCTTGATCAACTAAACTTAATTGATGAAAAGAGGCTTACTGCTGTTTGCCATGGTCAGATGTATCAAAAACGGATGATCAAGGCTTTCAACAAGAAAGTCAGACGCCAAGTATATCAAGTTGGAGATCTAGTGATCAAGCGCATCATCTTGCCACAAAGTGATCCCAGGGGCAAATTGACTCCTACCTATGAAGGACCATTTATAATCAAGAACATCTTTTCCGGTGGGGCAATGATCTTAACCACCATGGACGGTGATGACCTGCCACACCCTGCGAACGCGGACATAGTCAAAAGATACTACACATAAGAGACCCGCTAGGTTGACACACCTAGGAAAAACAAGGGCATCCCGGCGAACCAAAATGTTCGGGAAAAAATTAGGGATAAAATATAAAAAAATCTGTACACCCGACAAGTTGAAAACCCGAAAGGGAGACTTGGGCAAAAAAGGGTTTCCCGGTGGACTGAAAACCTGAAAGGGCGGTCCAGGCAAAAGTTAGGGAATTAAAGCGTATGACTATGTCTCGTTGGATCACTTTGAGGATAACTTCAATTTCTTCACTGACAAACTAAGAGTTCTGATTAATTCAATCATCTTCGGACGAAGCAACAAATAGACAAGATATTCAGAGATACGAAGGCCATAGTAGAGTGGGAACCCCATGGGATTATCACACATAGCTGTCTTTCTTTGTATAAATTTTTCTTATTTTCATGACACCATCCTCTTACTAGGATATCTGTCTCCTTTGTACAAAATACTTATTCAAAGTAAATACAAAAATATCTCTTTAAAGTACAGAAAACTATTTGTCTTTTTTCTTTATATTTGTGTTTTATTTGCAAAAACGTCCAATGATTCATTAATGAACATATGCATTTGAATATAATTACTGTTTACAAATAAACAAAATGAAAAAAGGACAATTACTGACAGGTTGAAAGAATAGGAAAACGTATTTAGGCTATTCCATGAGCAATCACTACAGTACGTCATTTAGATCCCCAGCGGAGCTGAAACTTAAAACTATTAATCCCCAGTGGAAACCATCCAGTTTCTCCAAATTCCCCAGCAAGTTGTCTTGAAGCCTGAAAATCAACCGGATAACAACTAACTTCTGTTTCTCCCCAACCTAGGATAACTCTCCGGTAGGGTGACAGACGACCGAAACTCCTGAACTTTTTCCCAAACAGGAATAAGCGTTTCCCCACAGAGTTTTCAATTCTCCCCAATAGAACAAAGACTCCCATTATTAATTCCCAGTAGAAGTCATCAAAATTCTCTGGATTCCCCAAGCAGATTACTCAAGCAGTATATGGCATGCTCACAACAGAATTTTTGTCAATTACTCCAACTTCAAGACATGAAGAATCCACATATCCTCAGCAGCAGTCAAGGATTTATTTTCCTCAGCAAATCAACTTACATGCGCATACATTACATTCACATATCATAAACATTGATAAAACACATATATTGCACCATGCATTTCATGCAACATAATTTAGTGTTCCAGCTAACATTTTACCCTTTTCAGGATAAGATTAACAGCTACTATTAAATAATGTGCAATCATGATACAGTTCAGATACGCTCCAGACACGGATGCCATCCTGATACTCATTCAGATTCAGCTTTCAGATATAGTACAGATACGCTCCAGACACGGTTGCCATTCTGATACTCATTCAGATTTCAACTATCAGATACAGTTCAGATACGCTCCAGACACGGATGCCATCCTGATACTCATTCAGATTTCAAGTTCAGATACGCTCCAGACACGGATGCCATCCTGATACTTATTCAGATTTCAAGTACATATACAGCTCAGATACGTTCCAGATACGGACACCATTCTGATACTTATTCTTTTGACTTACAACTTACAATTCAACAAACATTCTTGGATCGAATCTACAAGCCCATCCCCAACAAGATTCTATCACCTCTCCAAATGGAATCTTTAAGCCCATTCCCTCAATTACACTTTGTCGAGTGCAAATTTACGGGCACTCTGGTGTCCAATCATCTTTTACCTTCGAGTCATGAACGACAAAGCTCGCCAATCTAACTCTTCAGGTTCAAGAAGATTGAACAGGGGCAGCTGTTATACCCCAAAATTTTCCCTCTCATTTATCAAGACTTTTCTCACAAGACTTCTTTGACTCAAGACAAGGTTAGGGTTTGGTTAGCTCAAGGCATCTCATCTTGCACTGATAACCTAAAATTAGGGTTTGAGTTTGCACAAGTATTTTTGGACCATCAATGCTTCATGTGACTTTCATACATCATTTTGGACCCCTAAGATTGCTCATGATAAGTTTCAAGCCTTGAACCACATTTTTTATCAGTCAATTGAACAATTGACCTAAAAATTAGCTGTATTGGGGAAAAAGTCAACCATGGCAAATTCACAGTAAAACTTCATGATTTTTGATCCACATCAACATTTTAGACTCATATGTACCATTTGATCAAGTTTGGATTACAACTCAAGAAAATTGATTAAATCATCAAAAGGGCAAAATGGTCAAAATTAAGGTTTTGACTGAGGAAGGGCAATTTCTGATTTTTAACCTAGAAAATGACCAATTGAGTTCAAGCATGATTTCAAGGATTCAATGGCATCATCTTGACTTAAATACATGGCTCAAAACATTTCAAATTCATTGAATTGACAGATGAAATTTGCAGTCAACTGATCAAAAGTCAAATGTATACTGAAAAGTCAAACTTTGACTTTTTGGTCAAAATCAAGTACCAAGAGTCATAGTTCATCAAGATATGTCAAAATATGAAACTTGTTCACCAAGAAAACCAAATTTGAAAATTAGGGTTTGAATTTGAAAATTTTCATAACTTGGAAATTTTCTAAGTATAAAAATTTTCTTATTTTTTCTCAACTTTACACCACTTTTTCACCATGATGCATATTGATTCAAAGAAAGTTCCCAACATGAAAGTTGTATACCTCCATGAAATATACAACTTTTCTTCACAAACTTTTCCGTAAAGATGCTTGGATCTCAAGTTATAAATTTGTGAATACATGGTCATGAACTTCTTAACTTAGTGAAATTTTGCCCTAATTTAGGCAGGTTTTGGACCCAACTTCATGGAAATTTTTCACCTAATTCCAAGAGGTATCTCAAAATTCATTTCAAATAAGGATTATATATCACATTGCAAGCTTTCCAAAATGTCCAAGAACTCTCCAAGATCATTTTTGATTAGGGAGAATCGAAGAGAGGAAGTTGGCATTTTCTCACTTTTTGTTCAAGACATTTCATGAAGAACCAAGTTGCAAATCAATCCTATGCTGGCTATTTCATGCTGAACAGGTCCTAAACTTGCTACACACTCCTTAATTAAATGCTTACTCAGTTGACAAAGCCTCTATCCATGCTTTTGAACCTTTATCCAACTTGTAATTTCACTTATGGCAAAAAGGTTCCATTGCCATTTTCATAAAGAACCACTTTTGCAAACTTTACAATTTTGAGCTTTGAACCTGTCCCCTCGATGCATACAAACCACACAGGTCTCAAGTAAGTTGTACAAACCCACACCAACCCTAAGCAAGCTGGTACAAGCATGTGAAGCTTTGGTGTTGTCCCTTTGCCTCAAGTACAAGAAAGTTGGCAAAAAGGCTAGCATTGGCAGATCTGTTGGGAAGCTGACCTAAGATCATTTCAATACTAATATACAAACTATATGCAACATATAAAACACCAAGCCAAGACCTGAAACACTGAGAGCAAGAAAAACACCAAAAACTGTCCAAAACATACAGTTTCTGCACAAACACATCCAGCTTTCATTTGGCTCGTGCATTTTGTGTTTAGACTATTCAAATACCTTACATACTTGATATCTGCCATTGTTGATATCTGCCATTGTTGACTTTGAAGTTTGCAGTTGGACTTGGTCAGGGAGTTCTAGCCATTTTCATAGCAAGGCAAGGGTTGAAATAGATTCAGGGGAACTCAAGGAAGCCAAAGCAAGCATCAGGCCTCCATTAAAGTCACTACATTTCCATACACGATTCCAGCTGAAGGAGGGGATCCAGCCAAGGATTGAGGAAGAAGATGAAACAGGGCAAGGACGCGTTTTGTAACATATTATTTTTGTTTAAGTAAAGACAATGGATGTATGACCACCCCAGTGGTAAAGCAGTGCGCTGGTGAGACCCATGTCCTGGGTTCAAACCTGCGCGCTACTTTTGCATTTTGGCATTTTTTTCCTTTTCAGTTTTTTTTTAATATTTACTGCTGGTTTGGGCTTATGCTATGGGCCAGCGTTTTGCTCATCATCACCATTGATCTGCTATCTCACCCCCTGCTAACTCTTTTCATATTTTATTTTATTTTTGTTTTGTTTTCACATTTAACATTTTTAAATATTTTTCTTTAAAACATAAAAATTCCAAAAAAAATGTAAATTAATATATTACACTTTTATTTTATTTTTTTAATTTTTATTTCTCACATAAAAATATAGTTTATTTTGATAGGATATAATTTATTTTTCTTAATAAATTTGTAAATATAATTAAATATACTTAGTATTTTTATTTTGCATTTCATATTTATAAATCCCTATTTTTTGCATACATACAAAACTTTATATTTTATTACAATATTATTTATTATTTTTACATAAGAAAATACACAAAATAATACATATAGAAACATTATTTTCTTTTAAACAAAAATTAGGGTTAAATCCCTTTCAAAAAATTAAATCTTTTTCTTTATATTTTTAGGCTTAAATTAAATTTTCTTTTGCATGAAAATAAGACACAAAAACCTTTTTACATGTACATTGCATTACATTTTAAATATTGTATTATATTTATCTTAATTCGCACAAATTCGATTTGGTTGTAATAATTTATTTAGCTTTATATTTTTGCAAAATCTCCATTCAAATTTGTATTCCCCCTTCCATAAATTGTTGTAATAGCTTAGAAATATTTACATTACGCAATTTATTGCTTTATATGCCATGATTAGTAATTAGAGTTTGTATGACAAGAATAAAACAAAGCAAAATAGAACACCCTAAATACAAGACAAAATCAAAACATGAAAATGATACACTTTGCACACAAGCACCCTTAGGGTTTCTCCCACTTGGTTGCCTAAAACAAAAATGACCATGTTACGCATGCGAAGTATCTTGGCAAAACAAAACAAATATAAGATCATAGTCCCTCGATGACGCTATTCAAAAGTTGCCTAACAAAAAATTATCTTGGTCCCTCAAAAATGCTAAAATACTTTGCAAACATTGCTAATCATGGCTATACGATGACCCACGCCCGTCCTGTTTACATCCAAAAATAGGGTTGCTTATCAAATCAATGCTAAGCCAACAATGTCAAAGGAATAGAAAATGCATAAGAAAGACATTTGAGTAGGTAGATAGCTTCTAGTTACTTGCTCCATTTCAAAATAAACACACACATATTTCAAAAACATCTTACAAACATTGAAAACATTTTCAAAAGACAAACATCTTTGTATACATTCTTACGAACGAGAATCATTACAAAGATTGCCTAAACGAATGGTCTCTTTTGCAAAATACTTTCAAAACCATACCAAACACCATTTCAAACAAATCAAAACAAGTGATCTAAGCAAGTAACTAAGAGCCCATGGAAAACCATGGATGAAAAGGGTGCTAGCATCTTCCCTTTTTATAATCTACCCCCGAACTCAAGAAAACATCTCAAAGGTCTTTCCTGTGCTTTTTCACCTTTCCTTTTGGATAAAATAAAAGTCGGTGGCGACTCTTGCTAACCGCAACTTTTGCGATAAAACGCAAAACCTCAAGTCAGTTCTCCCACCGCATCACACATTGTAAGAGAGCACTCAAAGTATCCGTGTCTAATGAGAAACGAGTCAGTTCTGAGAAATGTACGTTTGCGTCCACCTTTAAATTTAAAGTAGTTTATTTAAGTCTTGTTTATCATTTCTACCTTGCAATTTATTTTTCTGTCTTTCTCTTTTACCTTTTTTTTCTTATTACGTTGTTCGTACTTTAACCATTTCAAATAACAAATTATTCTCAAACTTAACATTAAATCTAAGACTTGTGTAACTGATTCTGCAAGTAACCTTTAATTTAAGAGGCTAGAGATTATTCGCGAGATACTCCCGCGAACACTGACCCTGATTTCTTCTCACAAGCCATCGATCCTTCAATTTGTCAACCCTTCTTCTCCAAATTTCTTGTCACAACTAGCTTTAGTAGAGGTAAAGGAGAACCCCATTTCTCTACAATTATCTTTTGGGTTTTAGATATTATTTTCAGTGTTTGGTTGCAAGTTCGATAAGTGAATTGTTGCAGCAAAAATAATTAGGAAGAAACATGGTTGTGAGAGGGTTATGTATTTTCTGATTAGTAAAAAATACAATACTAGAAGAAAGTCTTTATACTAATAGATTCAAATACAACCTAGGTGATGAAAACCGGACCGATTTGACATGAAATGATGAAACTATAACTAACAGAAAATTCAATAGAGATATAAAACAGAAACATAAGGAAGAATGGTAGAGTGAAACAAAACTGATTCCATTCCAGCTAGTTTTGGCATGAACTGTGATGTGGTTTTAAGCAGAGGTTTGTACATGACATAATAGCAGACTAAAAATGTGATATTTGAATTCCTTGTGAGTTTGAAGAGGTATATTTGAATTCCTTCATCCATTTATTTTTTATCTAGAACATGTTCCTTTTAGTTTTCTACATAATCGTTCTAATAATTCTCCGTAGTGATGATAATATTTCTATATCTCCTTTTTGTGTTCTAGGGATTTGAAAAACGCGTTGCTCTCTTTCCCTCCATAGCTCATTGATTCACTATTCGATGGTAAATCCCAAAAAATGCAGCTGCCACCGTAATTCAAGCCCGACACTGCTTCATTCTCGTTCCTATTGCGATCTTCATCTCTTACTTACTTCTATTTTGAGTCCCCACAATGGCGGTGAGTTACTTGCTACTGATCTTCTTATTCTGTTTCCTTTCCGACTTTTATTCTCTTTTCAATTTTTCTTGTATGGTGAATGCTACTGATTGGTAGAATTATTAAAGATGAATCAAGTGAAGAGAAAGTAGGACGTGCAAGAATGGTGAGTGAACTGTAATGATTTAGTGTTCAGTTTGAAATTGTATCGGTAATGCATTATTTTTCTCTGTGTAGTTAACCCAAACTGACTTTCTTTGTGTAACCCAAACTGACTGTGTTTTGTGATTTAGTCATATTTTGTTGGTGCCATGGCTATTGCTGATTTGGTTAAGACTACCTTAAGGCCAAGGGTACCATAACTATTCCTTCTTTAGTTTGGTTTATCTGTCAGTGGACTTCTAATCTTTCCAGAAAGATGAGTAAAAAGGAAAAATTGTGGAAAACATTAGAAACATAAGGACACAAGTTTTATAAGGGTGTTTTAAAGGCCATTTATACTTTTGATAGATTTTGCATGATTGTTTCTCCTCGTTGTAGTGCAGTTCTCTATATTGATTGGTTTCAAATGATTCTCTTTCATATGATGCCTTGATGTAATTAACATAATTGTATTTCACACAATTGGTTATGATTTTTAGGTTTTCAAATGGTTCTGTAGCGTGTGAAAACTTCTTTATCATTATAATTGTTAATATATTATTTTGTTTACACCATGGTCTGCTATGCATTCTTTTATCTAATATGTTACACTTGAATGTATTGGATTGCATGTGAGAGAAATTTAGGTCAGACTTGATGAACATTGCTTTTTCTTTAGCTTGTTTTGACCCCTCTTAAGCTCAAATTTATAGGTACACTACGCCAAAAAAGACCTACGAAAGCGCTTTTTTTGGCCTTTAAAAGCGCTTAAAAGCGCTTTCTAAGGTGGCGCTGCTAAAGGTTTTAGCAGCGCTTTTTGTTTAATGAAAAGCGCTCTCATAGGTCTACTTATGACAGCGCTTTTTTCTAAAAAACGCTCTCTCAAGTACCCTTATGGCAGCGCTTTTTCCAAAAAGCGCTCTCTTAGGTAGACCTATGACAGCGCTTTTTCACATAAAGCGCTTTCATAGGTAGACCTATGACAGCGCTTTTTTATGAAAAAGCGCTTTCATTGGTGGCGCTTTTTTTGGAAAAAAACTTTCATAGGTTGTCTTTTAGCAGCGCTTTTTCTTGAAAAAGCGCTGTCATAGGTCTACCTATGAAAGCGCTTTATGTGAAAAAGCGCTGTCATAGGTCTACCTATGAAAGCGCTTTTCTCCAAAAAGCGCTTTCATAGGGTGTTTTTTTTAGAGGTATTATTTATATCATTCATATACCTGCATTGTTTGCCATAACCTGTAATTCATAAATAGCGGTAATGCATTGTAATTCCGATACCCCGTTCTCGTACTCTTTCGACAATCAATTGGAATACAACCGTGTCTTATCCATGGTTTACGGTTTCTGAGTCAAAACCAATACTCAATATAACAAAACCAATACTCAATACTTTTCACTAAATTCATTTTATTCTATCAACTACTTTAGTACACAAGTATAACACAAGAAACCATAAACAAGAAACTATCATTGCTCAAAATCAATCATAAATTATGTTTGTATCTCAAATTATATATAAACCATTGTTATCTGTATTCTAACTCAAAGTCAGTATTACAAAATCAACTCTAACAACAACTAAACCAGTCCTTATATTATTCTCTGCTCAATAAAATATTGACACAACTCTTCTTTGGTTTCTTCCAACTGAAGTTTCGTGTAATATGGACATTTGTACTCATCGAAGTACTACATAAGAAAACATAATATGCATGATTTAGTTAAAAGTAAAAAATTATATGGAATATCCGAGAAATAATAAAACAAATTCTAAGTTATAAATTCATACCGTGACTGGAATCTCTATTTGATTCAGTTGAATGATTTCTTTGATAAACCGCATAACGAAGTATCCGCAATCTATACCGTTTTGTTGTTGAGGACACTACATAGAAAAACAAATAAGAATATATAGTTGTATTGTTTTATCAAATAGCATAAATATTATAATCAAAATAGTGGAAATTAATATACCTGCACTTTGATCCAATTAATGTTGTTTGATTTAGACCGTCGTACCCGAGCTTCTCTTTGACACCGGAATACTTGTATCGCTCTAACAAAATTAAAAATATATATTTAGAACAATGTCACAGAAATAATTAAATACATAAATACACATAAATATTTAGAATAATCTCACTTACGTATCAATCATTAACTTCATATCCGGATAATTTGTCCAATCACCGTCAACCGAATTCAGATAATAGACCACTTCTTTTATAGGATCGATAGCAACCAACAACCAGTGACGTCTATAAATTAAAACAACAGTTTAGAAGAAATTTTTCTACGCAAAAATTACAAATATTAAAATGAATTTAGAATGAAAATCTAACCCTGTAGGAATAGTATTATACGCCCAAAGATATAAGCTTTCTGTACTGCCAGTTGCCATGAATCTTTCGACTAAGTGCTCTCTTACTGAATCCGGTTCCCTACCAATTGTCGCTCTGCTGACACGGGAGGAAGACACAAAATGGAATCTGTTTGACAATTGATTCCCGCGCATCAATTTGTCATATAACAGCCTTAAATAGAAACATAATTAATATTAGAGTATATTCATTGAAAATGTTTAAAAAAGATTTCAGCTAATTACATAATATAAAGATGGGGTTACCGGATGTATGCGTGCATAATACTGACGCCCAATTCTTTATGACGGAAAATCTGTTCCACGTCCTCATGTCCAATTATTTCTGTGCAAGAAAAACCAAAAATACCTTGATCCATATCAATTTGACGAATACCACCATCCATCAAATTTGTTGTTCCCACTATTGTTTCCAGACACTGCCGGTATCGAGGGAAAAATCTAGTGGGCACCCTTTTCTTGGGTGGTACGCCAACGATTTTCTGGCTCACTTGTTGTGACCCATGAAAAGGTACCTAAAAATCATATAAACTCGGTTAAATTATAAAATTATGCAGTTTTTTATTCGGATCATATAATTAACACTTTAAACGTACCTCTTTTGGTGATACGTCAGACTCGTCGTGCCGCAAAATCCCTTTACCCTTAGATGCGGGTGTTGTAGGAGTCTATAATTACCGTGGAAATAACTGAGGTCAGAACTGACAGTTGAAGACTTAAAGATTCATAATTGTTTTCAACATACCTGATCATCTATGAAAATGAGGTCGGATGGCCATGCAACAAAAGATCCAATTGCATCTCGCAGCAATGTGGTCTCAACAACAATGTCAGGTACCGGCAGCAATGCATCCATATCTAAAGCAATGTCAACCAATACTTTCATGTGACCATCCGGAAGCGGTCTATTATGAAGTAAATCTCCCGAACTGTTATGGACTTTTCCCTTGCCAACTAGTCGATAAGTCGGTGACGATAGGTAGAGCTGGCAAGATGAAATGCCCTAAACCAATAATAACCGTTAGAAGTGACTAAAAATATTCTATAGTAATAACGGATATATATTGAAAATTACCTCGAGAAATTTATGCTGAAAGTTGATACTAGCTTTGTCACTAGTTTCTTTCAAGTGTGAACTGCTCTTTTCCGCCATATATCTCTCTTTATCCTTCTGCAATTCACGAACTTGAGCTTGTAAATCCTACAATGTTTGCATCACTTCTGCATTGCTAGGATTTCTTCTCCTTGGATGCTTATACAAAGAGGTTGGAGTCACACCATGACCTTTACCCCTCACCCGACCCGGATACTCAGCAATATTTAGTGCTCGACTAAGTACGCTCCTGGTATCGTGAGGATCCTCACCTGGGGATACCGATTGGGACAAGGTCTCCTGTAATTCAATTACATATAAAAAATTATTAGTGGAGATAAAAAATTACTTAAATATTAATAAACATTAATTGATTTAACTAAAGACACAATCTTATACTTACACATTCATCATACACATGTTGAATATCGGGATTAACAGCTTGATCCTTGCCCACACGGGCTTCCTTCCACAACAAATGTGCCGGTAGTGATGTTGCGTCACTTTTCGTCTCTTCTAACTACACAATGACGGAGGTCTTAAGATCATCAACTATATAACACATTGAGAGAATTAATAAGATCGTAGAGTTTATATTTACTTACAATTTTTTCCTCTAAGCGAGCATATCCCAAACGCCCTTTTTTGTATGGATATGCGGGTTTTGACGCTCTCTCGCGATTTATAGCACTCACTTTCTTGAAATTCTCATCTCTTCTTTGGCCTACAAAACCAACCCATTCTTCAGGTGTAATGAAGTTCTCATACTTCTTTGGACGTTCCGGATCCTCTTCAAGAAAATTTCCTTCATCATCTTTAAGATACTTGTTGGTTAAAAATGTTCTCCATCCTCTGTGTCTTTTTCCAGCCAAACCCATTATATACTTTTTACGGGTATCTTCAATGTTAAAAGACCTCTACAAAAAAACATACGCATAAAGTGTGTTAGTAAAAGAAATTTAAACACATATTATCGTCAAGATAAAGCAAATAACAAAAACCATATATGTACCTTTATCTCACTCCAAACTTTCTCCTTAGCCTCATCCAACTCTCCTCTTTTCCATCTAGGAGTGGTGATCGGAATGTGTATACGAACAAGCGTACCAATGTAGCTTGTCAACTTTGCAGCATTAGACCCAATTAATTGGTCATTATCATTCCATTCTACATTATAGGTTACTCCTCTATCTCTATCACGTATGATTCCCCTCATAATAATAATACCTCGTGTAATATCTTTTTCTGAAGTATTTTCTTGAGTATTTTCAGGAGCATTTTCAGGAGCATTTGCATTATCTTGATTACTAGCCATTTGACCTGTAATAATGAAAAAAAATAAACATGAAATGTCAAATAAAAATGAAATGACAAATATAAAAAAGAAATGACAAATAAAAATGAAATGGCAAATTAAAATGAAATGACAAATATAAATGAAATAGCAAATAAAAATGAAATGACAAATATAAAAATGAAATGACAAATATAAAAATGAAATGACAAATAAAAATGAAATGGCAAATTAAAATGAAATGACAAATATAAATGAAATAGCAAATAAAAATGAAATGACAAATATAAAAATGAAATGACAAATAAAAATGAAATGGCAAATTAAAATGAAATGAAAAATATAAAAAAGAAATGACAAATAAAAATGAAATGGCAAATTAAAATGAAATGACAAATATAAATGAAATAGCAAATAAAAATGAAATGACAAATATAAAAATGAAATTACAAATAAAAATGAAATGGCAAATTAAAATGAAATGACAAATATAAAAATGAAATGGCAAGTTATATATACTATTACCCTTTTCACTAAGGTCTCTTTCTTTTCTTGGTAGGAATGTGTTCTACTCGTCTCTTAACAACGCGGACAGTTGGATTGATCCAAATACCCTCATTATGATCGTTTCTAATACATGATTCATTATCATTTTGATCAGTTATGGTTAAAGATTCAATGTCAACACCAATATCACTTTGATCTCCAATGCTTTCATCAATTACTTTGTTAGATAGTAGCACTATAGACCATTTCGTACTTGTCGGATCATTGACATAGAACACTTGTTTAGCTTGAGAGGCTAGAATGAAAGACTCATCTTTGTACCCCACCCTATTAAGATCCACTTGCAAAAAACCTGACTTATCCATTCGTATGCCATTATTATTTTCAACCCACTTGCAACCAAATATAGGAATCTGAAACTTCTCGTAATCAAACATCCAAATGCGCTCGATAACCCCAAAATATGACAGGTTTGCAAATTTTGGGTTTAAGTCCTTCACACTTGATATATGTATTGCTTCAGCGATCAAGGTGACACCACTATTTTGCATAGTACTTTTATCATCCTGTTCTTTGGTATAAAATGTGTATCCATTAATTGCATATGCGCTATAAGAAAACACAATTAAACTTGGACCGTATGCTAAACATCTCAATCTTTCTGTTACTGAAGCATGATCTGAACGATACTTTGAATAAATATGTTCCTTAAACCATGGTATGAAACTTCGATTGTGCTCTCGTACAATCCAATTCTCATTTCTATTCGGATTTAAACCTCGAAGAACACCCTTGTGAATTTCAACATACGGCTCAACTTCAAGCTCATTATGCAGAACATACAAATGCAATTGATCCCGTTCGACCATTGATACTGTCACAACTTTATTTCCAATTAGCTTCTTACCTTCTTTTTTTTCAACAATGTGAGATTTGGGGAGTCCAATTGATTGAACATTTGACAGATATTCAGTACAAAACTCAATCGCTTCTTCAACAATATATCGTTCAGCAATACAACCCTCTGGTCGACTTCGGTTTTTCACATACCCTTTTAATATTTTCATATAACGTTCAGTAGGGTACATCCATCTTATATAAGTTGGTCCGCACAATTGTGTCTCTTTGACAAGATGAACGACAAGATGAACCATTATGTCAAAAAACGAGGGAGGGAAATACATTTCAAGATCACACAAAGTAACAACTATTTCTTTCTGCAATGTTGGTAAGATCTCAGGATCGATCACCTTGCTGCAAATTGACTTGAAGAAAAAACACAGTTTAGTTATTGCGCTTCTTACTTTTTCTGGAAGAATAGAACGTATACCTATCGGTAGAAAATGTTCCATTATAACATGGCAATCATGCGTCTTTAAACTCTTTAACTTGAGGTCTTGCATAGACACAAGTCTTCTAATATCTGATGAGTAGCCTTCTGGAACTTTAACCTCACTTAGGAACTTACACAATATTTTTTTCTCCTTTCTGGATAGAGTGTAAACAGCAGGTGGTAGATATGTTCGTGTTCCTTTTTTCACGGGTCCCAATTCAGTTCTTATTCCCATCTCTACCATGTCCTCCCTTGCTTTAAGACCATCCTTAGACTTCCCTTTTATATTGAGTAACGTACCAATAACACTGTCAAATACATTTTTTTCAATATGCATAACATCAAGAAAATGTCTTACGTACAAAGATTTCCAATATGGCAATTCAAAAAAAATCGACCTCTTCTTCCACCCACCTGTAACAACTTTATATGCAAAAGGCTTGCCAAACTTAATACTCACATCTTTCACCTTTTCAAATAATTGATCACCTGTTAATCCAGGCGGAGCTCTACGTTGTTCGGTATCTCCGTTGAACGCTTTTCTCCATCCACGATATTGATGTTTAGAATTCAAGAATCTACGATGACCGAGAAAGACATTCTTCTGACAAAGTTTCAATCGCATCGTATCGGTTCCATCTTCACAGATAGGACACGCTTTTTCACCTTTAATGCTATACCCGGATAGATTTCCGTAGGCTGGAAAATCGTTAATTGTTCCAAACAACATCGCCCTCAAGTTGAAACTTTTTTTCCTATACCCATCATAAACCTCCACACCGTTCTCCCACAAAATCTTCAAATCTTCGATTAAAGGTTCCAAATATACGTCTATGTCATTTCCTGGTTGTTTAGGCCCAGAAATTAACATAGATAACATCATGTACTTACGCTTCGTACATAGCCACAGAGGTAGGTTATAAATCATAAGAATTACAGGCCATGTGCTATGCGAGATACTTTGAATACCGTGTGGGTTCATTCCATCAGTAGACAATTCCAAGCGAAGGTTTCTTGCGTCTTTTCCAAATTCAGGATAATCATTATCAATTTTCATCCACTGTGGTGAATCTGCCAGATGTCGAAACTTTCCATCAACAATTCTTTCATCTGCATGCCAAGTTAAATGTCTTGAATCGGTTTCACTACGATACATCCGTCTAAATCTCGGAATTATAGGAAAATACCATAAGACTTTTGCCGGAGACAACTTTTTCTTATATCGAGGGGCACCGCATTTAGGACACTCATTTAACGATGCATACTCGTTTCGAAACAAAACGCAATCTTTTGGACAGGCATGTATCTTGTCATAGCTCATGCCAATAGAGTACAACATCTTTTTGGCCTCATACGTTCGATTGGGGAGAACATTATCCTCTGGTAGCATATCTTTCATAAGGGCTAATAACTCTGAAACTTTTATCCGACCATCCATTGCCCGCCTTTAAGTTGTACAACTTTAATACCGCAGATAATCTTGTGAATTTTGTACAACCATTATACAACGGTTTCTCTGCATCGCTTACCAACCTCTCGAACATTTTGGGACAATCATTAAGATCTTCTTCAAGCGCTTCTGAAATCTCTTCAACTCGATCATAATCGTATGTATCTGTGCCATTGTCGTTTGAAGCATAGGTCATATTATCCCCCGATTCATCATTCCCATCACTTCTCACCATGCATATTCCAACATGTATAACTTCTATCAATTCCATACCGTATTAGATGTGATGCCAACTGAATCGCGTCAACCCGATTCCCATAACAGCAACACAAACAAGGACATGTCATTCGACCGGGGTCTTCGGCGTGCGCAACAGCAAACTTAACGAATTCTGATACCCCGTTCTCGTACTCTTTCGACAATCGATTGGAATACATCCATGTCTTATCCATGGTTTACGGTTTCTAAGTCAATCTGAGCTAAACAAAAACTTAACTTAATCAATTTGTCGAACACTTGGTGTGAAATCAATTTTAATCAGATTTTTCTTTGGTTTTGTTGATATGAAAAATCAATTGCAATTTTATAGATTACAATCAACTCAACAAAAAATTGTTTAAAATATTATTGATAAGAAAATTATCTCAATATGTTGATTGCACAATCAATGAATTCACAATTTACAATAAAAATGAGTGAAAGAGAAGGAGAGATAAATTTGTTTAAGGAGTTCTCCTATCGATCTAAGGGCACACCTTCCCTTAATTTCAATGAAATTGAGATAATAACTTAAATGAAATTTCTACGACGATTTTTGCGGCCGTAAGAGCCAACCGTCGTCAATTTTTTGGTTATGTAAAGGCAAAATATATAGAATCCCTTTGGTGGAAGGTACAACTCATATTTCATGTCTTACGGCGGTCATAAGAACCGACTTCGCTCAAATTCCACGACCGTTCTCCACCAGCCACCATGTTCCTATATACCCATTTTCCAATTTACGCGGCTATGTTTTCCAAATTCTATCGCGTTTTCATTTTCTTTCAGAATCGTAAACCCTTGTACTTTTTCCATCCAAACTGAACCGTATTCCATTTTCCTAACCTAAAATTGCAAAAATTTCTTGATCTATCTAATAATATCAAATCTGCAGAATCATTTTTCTCTCACATCTCATGTACAAAGAAATTCAGTGAAGGTAAAAAGATGCAACTTTATTATATTAATTCATTGACAAGGTAAAAAGATTTTATACAATAATATTTTGTATACATTGAAAAGAAGAAACAATCACCTGACGGTTCTCTTGTTTTTTGACGATTTGACACGTTTGAGTTCTCCGGTGAGATATGTTGCTCTGAATCGGAAGGTCCTGAAGAAGTTAAAGAAACCGATTAATTTCCAAAACACATTAAACAAACATCAAAAGACAGAGAGCCTTAATCGGGAATCACAATTACCTGCCGTCCAACTAGTGTGAATGAGAAACACTAACTGTGCCTGCTAATCAATGAAACAAGAATTTTGTATGTCACTATGGCTTCCAAGAATATATTCCGTGCCCGATTATTCAATAAACGCTCAATAACTTTTAAAACATAATCACCTAACGGGAACCAAAAATTCAAGCTCTTATCCAATTCAAGTTCATGATATGAAAAATCAAGCTCAAAGTAAGCTAAAATCAACCGAACCAAATTTCGGGAAACAACTATGTAATCCTAATAATGCTCAATAAAACTCATCTCAAACAAGTGTTCCATGTGCATACGATAAACAACAATACCATAACCGAGTTCGTCATTCAAAACCAAATCACACAATGTCATCACAAATTCAAAGCCAACATGTTTTAAAAAAAAATTAGGAACAATCAAAATCAACACCAAGTTTAATTCATTCAACATTAACTCAAAATGAAATAACATATTAATAACATCATTAGAACATCATCAAAGGATTTTAGGAAACTTTCAAAAATCATCAAACAACAACAACAACCAATACACTGTAAATGAGAAGAAAATAATAATCAACGAACCTTGTGAAGAGAGGGACGACTCGTGGGCGGCGATGAGAGTTGACGATGGTGGTTACCGTGAAAAATCACTTTGGACGAAGAAGATGAACAGGAACGGGAACGAAAGGGTTTGGAAGAGAGGAAACACAAAATCCAGTACGAACACACAACACAGCTTTAATCAAAAACATTAAAATTTATTATAAAACAACCTACGAAAGCGCTTTTAAAAGCGCTTTCTAATGGTCATGTATAACAGCGCTTTTTCATAAAAAAGTGCTTTCGTAGCATACCCTATAGCAGCGCTTTTAAAAGCGCTTTCTAAAGGCCAGATTTAGCAGCGCTTTTGAAAAGCGCTCTCTAAGGCTGCCCTTTAGCAGCGCTTTTGAAAAGCGCTTTCTTAGGTTCCCTCTGAAAGTCACCCTTTAGCAGCGCTTCTCAAAAAGCGCTTTCTAAGGGTGACCTTTAGCAGCGCTTTTGAAAAGCGCTTTCTTAAGGTACCCTTTGAAAGCGCTTTTTTTAAGCGAATTTTTTTTAATACCTATAGCAGCGCTTTTTCCTAAAAGCGCTTTCGTATGTGTGATGCTAAAGCTTATTTTTGGCGTAGTGGTATGACTTGAATTCTGGAATTGTTGACCAAATAGGTAATCATGATGATGTGGCAACATGCATTGGATTTTTGACCCCTCTTCAGCAACTTTGTCTTTCAAGCACTACAACTGAGATGACACGGGTAATTAGATTAGATATTGGGTTTGAAATGCTTGACTATATAAGTACATATCTTCAAGAAATGTATATTATTCAGGGCCTTACTAGTTGGATGGAATAGTAGAAAAGTATGACTTTCAACACCATATGACATGGTAAGATAAAGGAATTATCATTCTATATATCTATTTATAGTTTGTAAATATACTTACTCATTTGGTAATTTATATTCTGGGACTCTTTAGGTCCTAAGTATTATAGAAGTTGGTGTGAGAAAGTCAAGAGAGAACAAATGTATTTGTGGTAGATATAATGTCAATGATACAAAATCGATTATCTCACGAAGATTTGAATGTTATTTTATAAGCGGTAAGACAAGTATATAATATTTTACTCTTCGAATTCATATTTTGAATATTATGAAAACATTTATTAAGGTTAGTTTGTATTTATTTTATTTTATTTTCACTAGGCTATTAATGCTTCTAGTGCTCCAACCTAGAGAAATTCTCGAAATCCATGCATTGGTGAAGATGGAAGAGAGGAAGATTATCAGTTGTTTTTATCTTAGATATGTTATGTTGTGTTTTTTTGTGATAACATCTATTTTGATGGTTGTTATTATATAATTGATATTTGCTATTTTGATATGTTTGTAAGACTTGTTATTTTGACAATATAATTAAAATATTTTATGTTGCCTTAAATTTATTGTGGTGCATATAGAAACTATTGCCATTATTTAATTATTAAAATATATTAATTATAGAAAAAATATTTTTTTATCAATGGCTAATTTTATCATATACCAACAGAAATACATGATGGATAAAATTATTAAATAATGTAATTAATCGTTGCTATAGCCCTGAAATTTTGACCAACGTTTAAACATTTTTGTTGGTATAAGATATTGGGATGGAGATTTACCGTTGGTATAAAAAATTATAGTTGACGAAAGCAAATGTCCGTTGGTATAAAGAATCATAGCTGATGGAAGCAAACATCTGTTGGTATAGAGTTTTTGACCTTTACCAACATTTTTTTTATCTTTACCAACGGATTTTCGACGTTGGTAAATGACAAATTTCTTGTAGTGGACAAACCACCAAGAGGAAAAAAATCTAAAAATAGAGCCAAAGGGTCTCTAGGTAAAATCATATACCACCTAGGGGTGGCAAAACAGACTCGGTCTAACAGACATACATGTTTTCCGGCACTTTTATGAGGGCGGCCTAAGCTTTCACGCTTGCATTCTTTAATATGTCTGCCCGTTTTGTTGCGAGCTATTGTGCTGCACGAACATTAACATAAATTTTTACAATTTTTAAGTTTAAAAGATACAATGCACGCGGACCTGTCCCACCATGCCCTCATTATTTCGTAGAGTACGTCAATGTTTTAGACTCGTTTCCCAAATAATACTCGCCCCATTTTTTGAGTGGAGTTTGCTGAGCAGGCCTAAATGAGACGAGCATGTCTGTTTGCCACCCTTAACGCCAGTCTAACCATCTAAACACCATGTACGTCCCAAATAATAACTATTACGTCACAAGTCATAAAAATATAAGAGGACGACTCAAGGTTCCATGAACATAAGGGGCAGAGGGCACCTCCTAAAGATAGAGAAATCTCTCTCCTAAGTAAATTCTCTTTTTTAGGAATACAATACTTACGAAACCGGCAAGATAAACAATAATTTTGGAAGAGACTTATGCAAAATGATCTAATATTATTTTTCCTTTTATGTTTAATAAGGATAATAAATTATTTTCTTTAACCAAGGCCTGTTTGTTTCAGTTTTTTTTTTAATAATGATTTTTATAGTGTTTTATCAAAATGTTATTTTAAGCATTTCATCATTTTATTAAAAAATTGGATATCAAAACTTCAAAAAATCACTTAATTTTAAAGCTATTTCAAATAATTTTTTATAAAAATTATTTTTGAGATACAACTTTTTTAAAAATTGCAATTTTAACTATATTTTAATCTTCAATAATATATGTTTATGTTATAATATGTCAAAATTAGTCTTTCAAATTAGAAAAAATAAATTTAAATAACTTATAATTTTTTAAAAATACAAGAAAAAAATCCATTTTGCTAAAAATAAAACAAATAAAGCCTAGGTAATAAAGGGAATACTGATTTTTTTCTCTCCACTTTACTTTTACGATATACCTCTATTACTTATTTAATTTTGAGAGAAAATCACCTTTAATAAAAATTAAAAGAAATAAATACAAAATCTCTAGAAAAATCATATACTTGCCTTAGAAAAACATTTTAAAAAATCAATCACTTTACTTCCTCATTTCTATCCTTGATACCTAAGAACAAGAACTCAATTGGCTTGGGAGAATACAAATCAATATGCTTGATAGGTAGCCTCTATATGACCATATCCAAAATTATGGCTTCTAGGCTAAAGTTAGTTCTTGGTAGCATCATATCTTCGACCCAATCTGTTTTTATTTCTAGGAGACATATCTTAGATGGATCCTTGTTACAAATGAGTTAATTGATGAAGCTGTTAAAAATAGGAAGAATTGTGTGTTTCTCAAAGTGAACTTTAAGAAAGTTTATGATAGAGTTAGCTGGATTTACCTTATATTCTTGTTAAAGAAGTTGGGCTTTGGAGCTAAGTGGAGTATGAGGATGGAGGGTTGTGTGTTTTTCAACCACACATTCGTCCTTGTCAATGGCAACCTACCAAAGAGTTTAAAGTGAAGAGGGGGTTGAGGCAAGGAGATCATTTCCCTCCTTTCATTTATGTGTTGGTGGTTGAAGGCATATCAGGGCTAGTCAACAAAGTTGTGGATTTAGGTGAGTATCATGGTTTTAGGATCTCTAGGGATTTATCCTATGAAATCCTACAGTTTTCAGATGATACCCTCTTGATTTGTGAAGGAAATTGGAAAAATTTATGAGTGTGTGAAATCTATACTTAGAGTTTTTGAGTTTGTATCTGGATTAGGGGTGAATCTTTGTGTTGTACCCCAAAATTATCCCTCTCATATTTCTCAATACATTGCAAGAAAAATCTCCAAGTGGCTCAAGATTGCTCAAGAGTTGGACAGTCAAGCTATCTCCTAAGGCAGTCAACCCCAAATTAGGGTTTTATGTTGCATCAAGATCCTTGAATCCAAATGACCTCAAGTTCTCCCCAATGTCCTAATATTTTCTCAAGATCATCCATGTCAAATTTCAAGCCTTGCAGAGGAAGTTTGCTCAGTCAATTGCTCAAAGGGTCCAAAAATCGACTGTGCTAGGGCAAAAGTCAACGGTGACCTACAAATAGTCAAACTTCAAGATTTTTTGTCAACATTCTCATTTTGAAGGATATTTCATCATTTGATCAAGGGTTGATCATGATTCATCAAATATTGCTCAAAATTCATCAAGATTCAAAAGTTGCTAAATTAGGGTTTTATAGGAAAAGTCAACTCAACTTTGACCAAGCACAACTTTCTCATACTTTATGAGAAATGACCCATCCAAATCTCATTTTTAAGAGGATGCAATTTCCTACAATCCATCTTCACACCCCAAGATCAAATAATTCACTCAAAAGAAGTTATAAATTTGGACATTATAGGTCATTTTTTTAAGTCAACAAAAACACCTTTTTTTCCAAAGCTTATAACTTGAGCATGGAATATCAAAATGAGATGAGACCAAAAGGGTTGGTTAGAGTACATCTCAAGCTTTCTAATAAGTCCAAGAACACCTCCAAAAGTTCAAAATTGAATAAGTTATGCATTGTTGAAGTTGGGCATTTTTGCAAAATTGCCAAAAGTAAACTATCCCCAAAACATCAAATTTTGTCAAATGGGCCCATTTGAACTTTCCACATTGCACACGTGTCCTAGCTTCATCCATGATCCCATATCTTATTTTTATTATTTTATTTGATTTTTTATTGAATTATTTAATTTTAAATCAAATTAAATCAAATAAAATCCAAACCTTAATTACCTAAGATCTTTTTGGTTGTTTCAGGTCTTTATTGTCATCATGATCATCATCAAAATTTGTATCAAGCATATCATGTACAAAAAGATGGAGATTTGACAAAATTGGCAAGCTTTAAAGGATGAATCAAATCAAATCATAAGGCATTGATTTAGAGGGATTCCATCCATATTTGTTACCCTAATACCTTGTATCATACATAAGCAAGAGAGGCACACGAAATTGGAGGTTAGAGGCTGCAAGAACCAACCAAACAAAACTTGAAAAAAGTGGTGAAAAGTGTGAAATGAAAATCGTGTCTATAGGTGATTTCAGAAGCCAAGAACGATCTCAATAAATTCCTGGAGGTTCACTGAGTTGAAACCAATCCAAAGCAAGCTCTCATACACACCAAAACGCGTTGTAAGTATCACGTCTCTCAGCCCTGTATTCGAAATCGTAGCTCTCAATTCTTGCATCTTTATGGCAAATCATTGATATATTTGTGACTCTCATGAGATTTCTAAGCTCGTGGCAATATTTAATTTCATTTATATGGACTGTAACCTCATAACCGCATGGCTAGGGTTATGTTTTGGATTTTAGGAATTTGTGTTTCAGGTGAAATTGAATCTCATGATAGGCATGGTAGCACTCAGGAGAGGGAGACGAACCTAACCATGCCTTTGGGGTCATTTTTATGGCCTGGAATTAATTTTTGGGTCAAGCTACGCATTTAGCTGTGGATCCAAATCCGCAGGAAATTTTACAGTGGCTGGAGGTAGGGGATGATGGCGTGTCGCCTCCCCAATGGACCATTCAAAAACACGCGCGCGTTTTTATTTTTTTTCTGGCATATGGCGCATTATCTCTTATTATTATTATTATTGTTTAATATACTAACAACTGAAGCACAATGGCCTAGTGGAAGCAAGTGTTGGCAATCACCTACAGGACCTGGGTTCGAATCCCAGGTCCTCCAAATTTCTCTTTGTTTTAATTCTTCAAGTTATCACATGCAAGTCCAAACGCGAGGCACATCATACACCCTCAAGCATCTGGTGGCCAGATGGCCATAGGCCATATCTGATGGCCAAGAGATGATGGTCCATCATGGATCCAGTCAACCAACGCATATGGAATCCAGAAAGTCAACTAGGCCAGCGCCTGATGGGCCTTGGAATTGCAATTCTGACCCCCTTTTTCAGGCCCATACATCTCTAACCCTCTTTTATTTATTTTTTGTTTTAATTGCTTTATAATATTTTGTTTAATTAATTAACCAATCAAATCTTTTTCTTTATAAAATTAAAACCACAAAAATAATTATTTTCTTTATTAAATTAAATTTTAGCTTTTTTTTAACAAATCAATTAATTAATTTAGGCCATTAAATAGAAATAACTTTAATATATTTTTTCAATATTTAAAATTAACTTAGACATAATTAGGTTTTTATTAACATTGATCAATTTTATTTTCTTTCTTTAAATAACACAAAAATCCAAAAATATTTATTTTCATTAATTAACTTCTTTAAATTTAATAATTAATTTAGGATAGTTTCTTTCTTAAAATAAAAACAACAAAAAATCATTTCTTTAAATAACAAAGGGTCAAAACCCTAGAACTCGCACTCGATTTAATTTTCCGCACGCGATCTATTTATTGAATATTGTACTTGTTCCCGGAATGTAATAGATAATTAGGACCATTTAATTATTTTTATCGCTTTATTTATTTTTCCACATTTAAATTTCAAAGGGTTGCTTTTGGCGATGTAAATACCCGACGCCTTGTAATTTAATTTCCGCAATTTATTTTCTGCAACTTATAACTGTTAGATGTTTGATAATAGGGATGCATGACAAGAATGAATGTTTAACCTAAAATCAATATAGATCACCTTTAACATGTACAAAGATAAAATTAACTGAAAACGACACACTCGCACATGCGCACTCTTAGGGTACACCCCACTTGGTTGTCTTCGTAACGCGGTCATTGAGTATAGGTAGTTTTAGAGGTCGCCCTCTTATCTAAAGATCATAGTCGCCTCGAAACGGTTGCCTCGGATATTGTTGCCTCAAAACAAATGATCTAAGACATTAGGGTTGCTGCTAAAGCATCCTAACATTGCTTTGGTGACCGTATGTCCCTAATTCGAATTGACCCTTAAAACTCCAACGACGATGCTCCCTACTCATCAATAGTGGGATAACATTGTCTAAAGGAAGATAGCATAGAACGATTCCTTTTTCGAGTAGGTAGATGGTTCTTAGATACTTGCTCTTTCAAAAATAAAAATACTTTTTTACACTTACACTTTTCGAACAAAGTTTTCAAAAAAAACACTTCATACGCTCTTGAGGACAGAAGCAAGAGTTAAATCGAAGTTTTCAAACAAAAACTTTTTCAAACCCACAAGCACAAAGAAAGCAATTTTGAAAACAATATGAGCAAGTACCTAAGAGCCCGTGGATAACCACAGATAGAAAGGGTGCTAACACCTTCCCTTTCTATAATCTACCCCCCGAACCCGAGAAACATCTCGAAAAAGGAATTTTTCTGTGCTTTTTTTCTTTCCTTGTGGATAAAATAAAAGTCGGTGGCGACTCTTGCTTACCGCGACATTTTGCGAAAACAAACGCAAAACGCAAACCAGCATTCCAAAAAACAGTCAGTTCTTTCCCACCGTATCACAGAACTGGCGACTCTGCTGGGGAATATTAATAAGTGGGTGTACCTTAGGAATAGTTCATATTGTTTTCAATTGCTTGACTTGTATGCTTTATATTTGTGGGCTTGTATTGGAGTTACTATAGATCCTAACCCGGATCTGGGGGATACCCTTTAGGTAAGTAGCAATAAACTATGAGGGAACTGTACGGCGTAGACCGATACGGTTGAAGCAGTAGCTACGTTGGTGTGGCACTTTAGTATGTACCGATATCCCTTGTGGCGCAACGAGGAGAATATGGGTCTGCTAAGGGGTCATTAAGCACCAACTGACCTTAGAACCTTTAAATTGACCAACTTGGCCATAAAACAGTAGCAGTATGCTACACTCATTGAGACTAAACTCTTGTGATGATTCCAGCTGTAAGAAAAGGTTGCTAAACTAGAATTATGACTGATTGAGGGTAGTCAGTGATATTGAGATCCTCTAGAACCCGGTTACTATTTCTAGGACAGGTTGAACCAACTAAACTGAAAGAGGGTAGTACCTAAACTCCATGCCAGCCTAAACTTAAGGCTGTTTGTGTGACTTGTGTGCCTTCAAACTTGAACTACTTGCACATTCTTGTTATCTGACAACATGAGTTCTTTGCAGGTTTTGTTTACAATCCTTATCCAATAATTTGGATTTATTGCAGGGTTTACTTACGTCACCTCACACTTTTGCTTAAACGCATATCATACACATCATAACATCATGCCTTAACATTTCCTTAACCATTTCAAGGATCTCAAGGGCTTGTGATGCAGGTTATGGTAAATCAAATGTCCAGCAAGGGGCAAAGGGGATTTATTTTCCTCTAGCCAATGCCATCTAGAGATCAAAACATGATAACTTGAGTCAGGGGCTATGACTCACTCGATATGGTGAGCTTGACTCTTGAAGAATGACTCTTAACAACACAAAGTTTCTCCAAACAAATTCTAACAGTTTCTTGTTTACCCCGCGAGATCCTTGAAAACATTGCATACATATATCATACATATCATTGCATAACAGGTCTCCCAATACAGGTCTCTCATGTTCTCGCTGTTTATTTCAGCAATGGCTTTCCAACCAGACAACCAAGATCTTCAAACTCGAGAAGCTCAGTTTAGGGACGTATTCCTAAACCTATCCAAGGGGCAGGAAGAGTTGAAAACACTCCTCGTTGGAAACTTGGTCAAGAAAAGTCCCGAAGACAATAAGGACGAACGGATGGAACAACTGCAAGTTGAGTTCAGTGCCATGAAAACCCAGATGTTGGGGCAGATGGCTCTTATCCAAGGCTTAGCTCGGGAACAAGAAAAGCTGAGAACCATTATCAACCAGCTTCATCAAGACAGATACAACAACATGAAGCAAACAGTCAAGGCCGGGGACCAAGTCATTAATCAACTTCCAAGAAGTCAAAGGTTTGGTTTGATGAAGAATAGAACTCTCCAAGTTGCTACTACCTCGCGGGTCCAACAACAACCTTGCCATAAACAACAGGTTAATCAGAGGCGGTTTACCAAGCTCAACATGCCGTTGTCCCAAGCTTTGCAACACCTGTTGAGATTGAATCTGGTGACGTTGGTAGGACCTCATCTGAATCCTAAGACTTCTTCACCCAACTACAATCCTGATGCAAGGTGTGCATATCACTCCAACAGCCCGGGGCATGATACTAACATCTGTTGGGCGTTGAGAAACAAAATTCAAGACCTGATTGATGAAGGAGCATTGGAACTCACACAAGACGGTCATATTGAATTCTTTTTCCATCCCCCAAGGTTCACCATTTGAAGTGACAAGTATTGAGACGAGAAGACTTTTGTTCATTAGAATTTTCAAGTTGTAATTTTCTTTTGATTGTTCGAACATTTATTCATGTCAAACTTTATTACTTTATCAATGCATTGCATATGTATGTTTTGAATCAATCCATTCGTATTTCACTATATTCAAATTGCTTTCATTTTTTGTGATGATCAACTCTCGATTAAAAAATTCTAAGCCTTTAGAGGGAGGATGACGAAAATGATATCAAAATCTCTACAGTATGCTTTTGAACAGACCCCGCTGACGAGGTACATGCATTGTTTCAAATCCTAAACAATGGAGTTATAAGGAAGATAATCCCTAGTCAACCCCTTTGAGCCAAAGAAGTTGGAGTTTTTCTTTTCACAAATTAAAACCCTTAATTATAACCCGGGGCAGGGTAGTTTTCTCAGTTAATCCAGGTGCACAATGAATGGCATCAAAGAAGTCCTTCCGAAACAAAAGACAGTGTTGGTTCCGTATAATCGTAAGGACATGCAGTCATTATCTCTCAAAATAAAAGCCCAATAAGTCAAAACCTGTAAAGGAGACTTAAGAAAAACTGGGGCATCCCGCTTACTGTAATCACAAAAAGAAACAGTTCATGCAAAAAACAGGGATAATAAAAACCAAAAGGGAAGAGATCCTGCAAACTCTCAACAAAATGACTGCTTGTTCAAAATAAATTGTCAGTATCCGAACCATCACTGGAATATCAGAGCAAAGACTCAAACGGGATCTAATGCATGATTAGCTGAGTTTAGGATCGAAGAACATCACGAAGAACGAGTGGGTACAAATACATTTTGAGCATTTATCCTTTGTTTCTTGAACCATGAACCGGGCCACATTATAACCCTTAAAAGTCCTAGCTGAAGCATGGGTTAGTTCGAAAGCATACTGTTACAAAAGGTATCCTGACTCCTATCGGGCTTGTTGTAAATCCTGAGTTGACATCACATTTTACAAAAATTCGCTTGTTTTATTGAAAACTGCATTTTCAAAGAACTTCAAAACAGACATAAGCTTTTCATTCTTAAAATAACATTGTTTGCATATGACTATTTGTTCAAACAGCAGAGAAATTCGCACGACGAATATCTAGTGAACAAAAAACTTTCCCAATAAAAGGATCACCTCAAGTGGAAAAAACACTTCCAACCAAGGGGCACGACATGATCATTGTCCATCATCTGGGGCAGTCAAGTCAAGATTCAAAGAATATCTCAAAGATGCTAGGGGCAAATCTCCATCTGAGTCACTTGGGCATTAGACATGGATTCCTGCAACGAATTTTGCATGATCAAACATCTTCTGGTAGTATGGCAACACGACACTGCTGACAATGACAACTCCCTACACTCTGAGAGCATGGATATAGTCAAAAAGTACTACGCATAATCAAAGACCCGCTAGGTTGACTGACCTAGGCAAAAATAAGGGCTTCCCGGCGAACCAAAAGGGTTCGGGCAAAAATTAGGGATGAGAATAAAAAATTGTACACCCGGCAAGTCGAAAACCTGAAAAGGCGGCTTGGGCAAAAAAGGGTATCCCGGTGGACTGAAAATAAGAAAGGGCGGTCCAGGAAAAAATTAGGGATTAAAGCGTACGGCTATGTCCCGTCATCTTGTCACTAGCCTACCAAAAGAAGACTTGTCATTTCAATCGAGAGTTACCAAGCACCTCATAGGTTGGGATAATACTCGATCCACAAGGCCTCCGCAAGCACCTTCTCCCGCAGAAACAAAAAAAAGGTCTCGATGCAAAGCCATCGTCATATCCTTAGCACGCGTCCCAGTAACATTCACTCCCCGCATAGTAAGACAGTAATGATAGCTCTCCCCAGTTGAGACTTGCAATTGTGAACGAATCGATAATATTCTCCCCAAGTAGAGTTTATCTACCATCAACACTGAAAAGGCTTAATATCCTCGGCAGTCTTAATATTCCCCAACGGAGTATAAGAATATTCCCCGGCAGAATGCAAGATACCCCCAGTGGAGTTAAAATTTTCCCAAGCGCAGTCTGAAAAAGCTTCCCCCAGTGGAGTTGAAGAATCATCCCCAGTAGACTCTGGAAGTTCATCCCCAGCGGAGTATAAAAATAAATATCCCCAGACGAGTTCAAAGAAAGGCTCTCCCCAGCAAAACTCAAAGGATTATCCCCATTAGAGTCTAACAGGTTATCCCCAGTGAAGCCGCAACTGAAAGATCATCCCCAGCGGAGTTCTTTCCTTTCACAAACAGGAATTCAATCCCCAACAGGATTCAGTATCACCAGCAACGGTAACTCATCCCTAGTGGAATTTATCAGTGGAATCCTCAGCAGAGCATCTCTTCCCCACAAAGTAATCTCCTCATCAGTTTATCCCCTAACGGAGTTATCCTCTCCTGCAAGTCTATTCTCACAATCATCTTCGTTCGCCACCCTCAGTGGAAACGAAGAATTCAACTCTTCTCTCCAGCAACTATCCGGGATTTATTTTCCCCAGCTAACACATTACATTTCCATACATCATAATACATGCATATACGCATCATACAACAATCTCATTTATTTTGAGAACATCATTGCTTGATATATATCATGCACTGCATACGACTGACCTTTACCTTTCAGGAAAGATACAGTTAAAGTTCTCAGCTACGTCGAAGACCCGACCGGTTCTTAAATCTCAACTGAATTATCCTCGGTTGAATTTCAGATAAGGTTCTCAATCTTGACAATTTTCCTCCGTCATAGTGTGGACGAGTTCTATAATCTCAACGGTATACTACGTTGAAGACTAGACAGTTCCTAGATCTTGATGAAGATGTTTCCCTCCGTCATAGTGTGGACGAGTTCTATAATCTCAACGGTATACTACGTTGAAGACCAGACAGTTCCTAGATATTGATGTTTTCCTCCGTCATAGTGTGGACGAGTTCTACAATCTCAACAGTATACTACGTTGAAGACCAGACAGTTCCTAGATCTTGATGAAGATGTTTCCCTCCGTCATAGTGTGGACAAGTTCTATAATCTCAACGGTATACTACGTTGAAGACCAGACAGTTCCTAGATCTTGATGTTTTCCTCCGTCATAGTGTGAACGAGTTCTACAATCTCAACGGTATACTACGTTGAAGACCAGACAGTTCCTAGATCTTGATGAAGATGTTTCCCTACGTCATAGTGTGGACGAGTTCTATAATCTCAACGGTATACTACGTTGAAGACCAGACAGTTCCTAGATCTTGATGTTTTCCTCCGTCATAGTGTGGACGAGTTCTACAATCTCAACGGTATACTACGTTGAAGACCAGACAATTCCTAGATCTTGATGAAGATGTTTCCCTGCGTCATAGCGTGGACGAGTTCAATAATCTCAACGGTATACTACGTTGAAGACCAGACAGTTCCTAGATTTTGATGTTTTCCTCTGTCATAGTGTGGACGAGTTCTACAATCTCAACGATATACTACGTTGAAGACCAGACAGTTCCTAGATCTTGATGAAGATGTTTCCCTACGTCATAGTTTGGACGAGTTCTATAATCTCAACGGTATACTACTTTGAAGACCAGACAGTTCCTAGATCTTGACAATTTTCCTCCGTCATAGTGTGGACGAGTTCTATAATCTCAACGGTATACTACGTTGAAGACTAGACAGTTCCTAGATCTTGATGAAGATGTTTCCCTCCGTCATAGTGTGGACGAGTTCTATAATCTCAATGGTATACTACGTTGAAGACCAAACAATTCCTAGATCTTGATGTTTTCCTCTGTCATAGTGTGGACGAGTTCTACAATCTCAACGGTATACTACGTTAAAGACCAGACAGTTCCTAGATCTTGATGAAGATGTTTCCCTACGTCATAGTGTGGACGAGTTATATAATCTCAACGGTATACTACGTTGAAGACCAGACAGTTCCTAGATCTTGATGTTTTCCTCCGTCATGGTGTGGACGAGTTCTACAATCTCAACGGTATACTACGTTGAAGACTAGACAGTTCTTAGATCTTGATGAAGATGTTTCCCCCGTCATAGTGTGGACGAGTTCTATAATCTCAACGGTATACTACGTTGAAGACCAGACAGTTTCTAGATCTTGATGTTTTCCTCCGTCATAGTGTGGACGAGTTCTACAATCTCAACGGTATACTACGTTGAAGACCAAACAGTTCCTAGATCTTGATGAAGATGTTTCCCTCCGTCATAGTGTGGACGAGTTCTACAATCTCAATGGTATACTACGTTGAAGACCAGACAGTTCCTAGATCTTGATGTTTTCCTCCGTCATAGTGTGGATGAGTTCTACAATCTCAACGGTATACTACATTGAAGACAAGACAGTTCCTAGATCTTGATGAAGATGTTTCCCCCCAGTTTAATTATGGACAGTTTCTTAAGACTCAGCCGAGGCATTCTCTCAGTTGAAGTACAGGCAAGTTCCTAAATCTCAACAAAAACTAGGCTTCCCCAGCGGAATCTTGTACAAACAACAGGTATGCAAATTCTCGCTAAGGAATCTCCTATGCGATCGACGCTCCTGCAGATGGCATCTGTAAGCCCATCCTCCTACCAAAAATCTCCAAATGGCATCTGTAAGCCCATTCCCGACATCACAAGGCTGATACCACCTCATGAGAGTGCAAATTTCTGGGCACTCTAGTGTTCAATCATCTTCCACCTACGGATCACGAAAGGCACGAAAGCCAATCTACATCCTCAGGTTTAAGAAGATTGAACAGGGGCAGCTGTTGTACCCCAAAATTTTCCCTCTCATATTTCTCAAGACATTGCAAGAAAAATCTCCAAGTGGCTCAAGATTGCTCAAGAGTTGGACAGTCAAGCTATCTCCTAAGGCAGTCAACCCAAAATTTGGGTTTTGTGTTGCATCAAGATCCTTGAATCCAAATGACCTCAAGTGCTCCCAAATGTCCTAATATGTTCTCAAGATCATCCATGTCAAATTTCAAGTCTTGCAGAGGAAGTTTGCTCAGTCAATTGCCCAAAGGGTCCAAAAATCGATTGTGCTAGGGCAAAAGTCAACTGTAACCTACAAATAGTCAAACTTAAAGATTTTTTGTCAAAATTCTCATTTTTAAGGATATTTCATCATTTGATCAAGGGTTGATCATGATTCATCAAAGATTGCTCAAAATTCATCAAGATTCAAAAGTTGCTAAATTAGGGTTTTGTAGGAAAAGTCAACTCAACTTTGACCAAGCATAACTTTCTCATACTTAATGATAAATGACCTATACAAAGCTCATATTTAAGAGGATTAAATTTCCTACAATCCATATTCACACCCCAAGATCAAAAAATGCACTCACAAGAAGTTATAAATTTGGACATTATAGGTCATTTTTGAAAGTCAACAAAAACACCTTTTTTTCCAAAGCTTATAACTTGAGCATGGAATATCAAAATGAGATGAGACCAAAAGGGTTGGTTAGAGAACATCTCAAGATTTCTAATAAGTCCAAGAACACCTAAAAAAGTTCAAAATTGAAGAAGTTATTCATTGTTGAAGTTGGGCATTTTTGCAAAATTGTCAAAAGTCAACTATCCCCAAAACTTCAAATTTTGTCAAATGGGCCCATTCTTTTCCACTTGATTTGAACTTTCCACATTGCACACGTGTCCTAGCTTCAGCCATGATCCCATATCTTATTTTTATTATTTTATTTGATTTTTTATTGAATTATTTCATTTTAAATCACATTAAATCAAATAAAATCCAAACCTTAATTACCTAAGATCTTTTTGGTTGTTTCAGGTCTTTATTGTCATCATGATCATCATCAAAATTCGTATCAAGCATATCATGTACAAAAAGATGGAGATTTGACAAAATTGGCAAGCTTTAAAGGATGAATCAAATCAAATCATAAGGCATTGATTTAGAGGGATTCCATCCATATTTGTTACCCTAATACCTTGTATCATACATAAGCAAGAGAGGCACATGAAATTGGAGGTTAGAGGCTGCAAGAACCAACCAAAAAAAACTTGAAAAAAGTGGTGAAAAGTGTGAAATCAAAATCGTGTCTAGAGGTGATTTCAGAAGCCAAGAACGATCTCAATCAATTCCTGGAGGTTCACTGAGTTGAAACCAATCCAAAGCAAGCTCTCATACACACCAAAACGTGTTGTAAGTATCACGTCTCTCAGCCCTGTATTCGAAATCGTAGCTCTCAATTCTTGTATCTTTCTGGCAAATCATTGATATATTTGTGACTCTCATGAGATTTCTAAGCTTGTGGCAATATTTAATTTCATTTATATGGACTGTAACCTCATAACCGCATGGCTAGGGTTATGTTTTGGATTTTAGGGATTTGTGTTTTAGGTGAAATTGAATCTCATGATAGGCATGGTTGCACTCGGGAGAGGGAGACGAACCTAACCATGCCTTTGGGGGTCGTTTTTATGGTCTGGAATTAATTTTTTGGTCAAGCTACGCATTTAGCTGCGGATCCAAATCCGCAGGAAATTTTACAGTGGCTGGGGGTAGGGTATGATGGTGTGTCGCCTCCCCAGTGGACCATTTAAAAACACACGCGCGTTTTTATTTTTTTCTGGCATATGGCGCATTATCTCTTATTATTATTATTGTTTAATATACTAACAACTGAAGCACAATGGCCTAGTGGAAGCAAGCGTTGACAATCACCTACAGGACCTGGGTTCGAATCCCAGGTCCTCCAAATTTCTCTTTGTTTTAATTCTTCAGGTTATCACATACAAGTCCAAACGCGAGGCACATCATACACCCTCAAGCATCTGGTGGCCAGATGGCCATAGGCCAGATCTGATGGCCAAGAGATGATGGTCCGTCATGGATCCAGTCAACCAGCGCATATGGAATCCAGAAAGTCAACTAGGCCAGCGCCTGATGGGCCTTGGAATTGCAATTCTTACCCCCTTTTTCAGGCCCATACATCTCTAACCCTCTTTTATTTATTTTTTGTTTTAATTGCTTTATAATATTTTGTTTAATTAATTAACCAATCAAATCTTTTTCCTTATAAAATTAAAACCACAAAAATAATTATTTTCTTTATTAAATTAAATTTTAGATTTTTTTAACAAATCAATTAATTAATTTAGGCCATTAATTAGAAATAACTTTAATATATTTTTTCAATAATTAAAATTAACTTAGACATAATTAGGTTTTTATTAACATTGATCAATTTTATTTTCTTTCTTTAAATAACACAAAAATCCAAAAATATTTATTTTCATTAATTAACTTATTTAAATTTAATAATTAATTTAGGATAGTTTCTTTCTTAAAATAAAAACAACAAAAAATCATTTCTTTAAATAACAAAGGGTCAAAACCCTAGAACTCGCACTCGATTTAATTTTCCGCACGCGGTCTATTTATTCAATATTGTACTTGTTCCCGGAATGTAATAGATAATTAAGACCATTTAATTATTTTTATCGCTTTATTTATTTTTCCGCATTTAAATTTTAAAGGGTTACTTTTGGCGATGTGAATACCCGACGCCTTGTAATTTAATTTCCGCAATTTATTTTCTGCAACTTATAACTGTTAGATGTTTGATAATATGGATGCATGACAAGAATGAATGTTTAACCTAAAATCAATATAGATCACCTTTAACATGTACAAAGATAAAATTAACTGAAAACGACACACTCGCACATGCGCACTCTTAGGGTACACCCCACTTGGTTGCCTTCATAACGTGGTCATTAGTATAGGTAGTTTTAGAGGTCGCCCTCTTGTCTAAAGATCATAGTCGCCTCTAAATGGTTGCCTCAGATATTGTTGCCTCAAAACAAATAATCTAAGACATTAGGGTTGCCTCTAAAGCATCCTAACATTGCTTTGGTGACCGTATGTCCCTAATTCGAATTGACCCTTAAAACTCCAACGACGATGCTACCTACTCATCTATAGTGGGATAGCATTGTCTAAAGTAAGATAGCATAGAACGATTCCTTTTTCGAGTAGGTAGATGGTTCTTAGATACTTGCTCTTTCAAAAACAAAAATACTTTTTCACACTTACACTTTTCGAACAAAGTTTTCAAAAAAAACACTTCATACGCTCTTGAGGACAGAAGCAAGAGTTAAATCGAAGTTTTCAAACAAAAACTTTTTCAAACCCACAAGCACAAAGAAAGCAATTTTGAAAACAATATAAACAAGTACCTAAGAGCCCGTGGATAACCACGGATAGAAAGGGTGCTAACACCTTCCCTTTCTATAATCTACCCCCCGAACCCGAGAAACATCTCGAAAAATGAATTTTTCTGTGCTTTTTTCCTTTCCTTGTTGGATAAAATAAAAGTCGGTGGCGACTCTTGCTTACCGCGACATTTTTCGAAAACAAACGCAAAACGCAAACCAACATACCAAAAAACAATTAGTTCTTCCCACCGTATCACACTTTGGAAGAGTAATTTATATGCCATCAGTCTGAGTAAACATTTGACTCGGGAATCATCGACATTCTTAACCTGCAAGGTTGGTGATATCTCTTTTAAATTTATTGGCATTTATGTGGGTTACAATTCTAGAAAGATTGAAGGTTGGAAGTTTTTAGTGGAGAAAATAAGGAGAAGACTATCAGTTTGGAGAAGTAGGAAGCTTTCACTATAGGGAGAGCTACTTTAATCAATTCAACTCTCAACAATATTCAATTTTCAGCTTATCCTTCTTTAAAGTGCATGTGAGGTACTAATTCAACAAAACTTTCTTTAAGGAGGTACTGATCTTAAAAAGAAAATCCATTGGGTCAATTGGAAGTTGATTTGTAGTCCAAAAGACAAAGGTGGATTAGAAGTGAAAGATTTATAAATGTCCAATAAAGCTCGTTTATGTAAATGGAAGTGGAGATTCTTGGTGGAAAAGGATATTATTTGGTAAAACTTGATTAGATTCAATTATGGAAATTTTGAAGTAGAGATTTTATGTGAAGCATATTTTGGTAGGACAAATAAGGAGTCCATATGGTGGAGGGATTTAAGGAAGATTGGCCTTGATAACTATCCTGGAGTGGCTGGATTTCTAGGAAATATTATATGTTCAGTGTGTAATGAAGGTAGAGAAAACACAAGAAAGGGGGGGGGGGGGGGGGGTGAATTGAGTTTTTATAAAATATTCCCCTTTAGAAAATTATTTGATTGAACTATGAAAAAATATAGAATGTTAGAAATATAAAGAGACACATTCAGTTATCCAAGTTCACCTCTAACTAGGCTACTCCTGTGCACCCTCCTCAGGTGGTTTTGCCTTCAACAATGACTTAATCTACTATAACCAAATCTGATTACACATGTCCATAATAAGTCTGATCAATCTTGCTGATGACCCCAACAAGTTCAGTCGATCCTTATTGCCAATTCTGCAAAGACTGTTGTGATACGGTGGGAGAAATGACTTGAGGTTTTGCGTTTGTTTTCGCAAATGTTTCGGTTGAGCAAGAGTCGCCACTGACTTTTTATTTTATCCTAAGGAAAGGTTAAAAAGCACAGCAAAAACCTTTGAGATGTTTTCTTGGGTTCGGGGAGTAGATTATAGAAAGGGAAGGTATTAGCACCCTTTCTATCCATGGTTATCCATGGGCTCTTAGTTACTTGCTTAGATCAACTTGCCTTGATTTTCAATTGTTTGAAATGGTGCTTTGTGTGCATGGGTTTGAAAATGTTTTGAAAAAGAGGCCAATGTGGTGGCAACCTTTGTAATGATCCATGTTGGGATGTATACAAAGGTGTATGTCTTTTGAAAAGGTTTTCATTTGTTTTTGAAAAGTTGTTTTTTGAAAGTGTAGTGATTAGTGGTTTTGAAAAATAGGCAAGTGTTTTGTTTTGCAAGTTTGATTCAAGTAACTAAGAGGTTGTCTACTCCTAAATTTCTCAAAGACTTCTCCTATGTTTTTAACCCTTTTAACAATTTTGTTCCACCATTGAATTTGGTGGACAATCTTGTGTTAGGATGTGAAAGGGACGGGCGCGGGTCATCGCTTAGACCATGATTGCAATGGTGCCAAGTATCTTTGGGCAATTTTTCCTTGGAGGGACTTGATCATTTTTTAGGCAACTTTCGAAAGCGTCATCGAGGGACTATGATCATTTGAATTGTGTTTGTTTTGCCCAAAGAGACCTAACATGAAATATGGCCCATTATTGAAGGCAACAAGTGGAATACCCTAGGGGTGCAAGTGTGATTGGTGTTGTCCATTTTCATGCTTGTTTATCTTGAATTTAGGTCAAACTATTTTTGTTGATTGATTTGCATACAAACCCTAATTCTAACATGGCATAATTAGAAAGCTTTAAAGTGCGAAATTTAAAAGTTCTAAGTTATTACACAATGATCATGGGAATGGGGGTACAAATGTTCAAATGGGGATGAGACTTCATAGGAGGATGGTACCCAATATTTACAACCAAATTGAATTGCGCAAATATAAATGTATAGATGTATAAGAAAGGAACAATATGTATGTGAAAGTATTTTTGTGTAAGTGTATATTTTATTCACAAATAAAATAAAAATAAAAATAATTAATAGAAAGTTAATTTTGAATATTTCATGTTTAGGGCAAAAACCCTAATTTTTCTAAATAAAAAGGTATTAATTATTTATTATGTATTATATACAATATTTACTAATTATATACACAAAATAAATAAAAGAAAAGTATATTTGTCAAAAAGGTATTTTTCATGTTAAATTTTAATTAAAAAAAATAAAATGTATATATCTTGTATTTTTAACCTAAATATACTAATATATATGTAAATATTTATATTATGTGATAAATATATTAAATATATACAAAAATAATAATATTTAGTATTTATAAAAAAGGTATATTTTATATAAAATATTTTCAGAAGATAAAATAAAATAAAAATGGAAAATAAAATGTGTTTGCATTATTTTAGTTTTTTTTTAAAAATAAAAATATGTAAGTATTTATTTATGTACAAACATCATTTTAAACAAATAAATGCCTAATAAATATAAAAATGGTGTGAAAAATATTTTTTATATTTTTAATATTATGAGGAAAAATAAATAAGTCAGAAATAAAAAACAAAAGTAAAAAAATGATCAAAATGAGCAAAATGGGCCAAGGGGGTTCAAAAGTAACAAAAGGGTGCAAATAGGAAACTGAAACAAAGCCCAGCCCAAAAAGACCTTTTTCAACCTCTGAACCTGTATGAACAACAATCAACACGCATTTTCTATCTCCCAATTCCTGGACTTTCAAGCAAAACTCACAACATGAAAAATGTAGAGCATTAAGAGACGAATCCAGACCTATAAAGAACTTGACTTAACTCTCTAAGATGAGAGAGAATTTCTTCTCCCCCAATTCCTGACCTAGTTTTTGTTCCATGTTCAGACATTAAATTCTCACAGCACACATAATATAAATGAAAACTAATTACATGGGCATGTTCAGGGCTATGAATGTGACATATTTTCTTCACAAACCTAAAGCTAACAATGCCTGGATAGAGAGATATGAGTTCATGAACTTACCTGTTCAGTTGGAATCATATCTGGTGATGGAGGTGTTTTCAATGCAAGGTGATGATTGGTACAACTTCCTTGATGTCCAGGGATGCTATTCCAAGCTTTACTTTGCTTTAAAACCTATTGAATCGTGTTATGGAACTTCAACTGCAAAACAAGAAAATGAAAATGGTGATGTTGCTTGGGAGTGTTACAGGTCGTGTTTGAGGTTTGGAATAGTTTCAAGGGATGATGTGGGATGTGTTTGAAGTGGTTTTAGCAAGAATGCATGAATGGATTGAGTTATGGAACTCAATCTGCAGCAGGTACCCTGTTTGGGCAGTTTGAGGGTGATTCTGTGAATGGAGAGGTATTAGAGGTGATAAGCTTGTGTCTTAGGTCAGGATGGAGATTTAGAATGTGTTTGATAACTTTTCTTAAGCTTGTGTTAGCTGAGGTGAGAGTTGTGTATGGTTATGCTATGTTTCTTCAACTTTAAGCAACCAAGTGTCCACTTGAGTTTTAGACTGATAGAGGCCCCCCTAATGTGCTGCATACATTGGCCTTGATCAGTGTAATTAGTTCATAAACTTGTGCCAAAGAGATTTGCACTGTACTTGCTTGGATTGCTAATTGACATAAAGTTCTACTTTTGCAAAAATGGACATTATGCTTTTTCTATTTTGGGACTAAACCTTTATGTAATGCTTGAACACAAAAAATATGGTCTTGGCACAATGAGTTTGCATTAAATTTATGAGTGCAAAAGGGATATAGGACCTGTAATCAAGTTGTGCAAGCTGATTTCAAAATGGCCTAGATGTATGAACATATAACTTGGCCAAATCAAAAGTGAGTTTTTCCAAATTTGCCAAATTCGATTCTCCCTAACCATGAGGTTGTTTGATGAGTTCTTGGACATTTTGGAAAGCTTGGAATGTGTACTACAATCCATCTTTGAAATACAAATTGAAATTCCAAGTGGAAGCATGTGAAAAATGGTCTTGAAGTTAGGCAAAAATCCTGCCTAAAATGGTTCAAAATTTCTCTAAGTTAAGAATGGTTTGGTACCCTTGTTCCAAAAATTGTAACTTGAGCTACAAGCTTCTTTTGGGAAAACTTTGTGAATCAAATTTGTATATTTTGCAATGGACTACAACTTTCATGTTTTGACTTTTCCTTGAATCCAAATGAATCTTGGTGAGAAAGTGGGACAAAGTTAGGAAAAAATTAGGGTTTTTCATAACTTAGAAAAATTCTAAGTTATGAAAAATCTTCATTTCAAACCCTAATTTGCAATTTTGGATTTCTTGATGAACAAGTTTCATGATTTGGCATGTTTTGATGAAAAATGAATCTTGAAACTTGATTTTGACCAAAAAGTCAAAGTTTGACTTTTCAGTATACAGTCAAAATTGATCAATTGACTGGGAAATTCAACTGTCAATCTTGTGCATTTGGGATCTTTTGAACTTGTTGAGTATGTCAAGATAATTCCATGGGGTCCTTGAATCCATATGTGAGTTTGGTTTGCCATTGGCTAGGTCAAACAGTCAAAAATTGCCTTTGTGCAGTCAAAACCCTAAAAATGACCATTTTGCCCTTTTGGTGATCTGATCAAATTTCTTGTGGAATTGTGATCCAAACTTGATCAAATGGTCCATGTGAGTTCATAATGTTGATGTGGTTAAATTTTCATGAGATTTGACTGTCAATTGGTCACAGTTGACTTTTTCCCCAATACAGTTGATTTCTAGGTCAACTGTCCAATTGACTGGGCAAAATTTGGAATCAAGACTTGAAACTTGGTATGGATAAACTTGTGAGTCCAACATGAAGCATGAAAGTCATCTTAGGCATTTTAGGTCAAAATATCTTTGTGCAAACACAAACCGTAATTTGGGTCAACAGTGCAAGGAGAAGTCTTAAGCAGAGGAAACCCTAACTTGATCTTGAACTCCAAGGGTCTTGTGATGAGAAAATGTTGAGGAAATGGGAGGGAAAATTTTGGGGTACAACAGTTTCCCCTGTTCAATCTTCTTGAACCTGAAGAGTTAGATTGGCAAGTTTGCCTTTCGTGACTCGAGGGTAAAAGAAGATTGGACACTAGAGTGCCCGGAAATTTGCACTCGCATGTTGGAGCATCAACAAATGTGATGTCGGGAATGGGCTTATAGATGCCATTTGGAGAGATGGTGGATAGGGAGATGGGCTTATAGATGCCATTTGAAAGTGTTGATCGCATAAGAGATTCCTTAGCGAGAACTTGTGTACTTTGAGAAAGACAGATGTTTTCCTGGCTTGTTACAGGTGTTGATCTTCAATCTCTTCATGCAGACATACCCTGGCTAGATACAGGAATCGAGTCTGGAAATAGTCGCCAACAGATATGCCCTGGCTGGATACAGGAATCGAATCTTCGAACTCTTCAGATGTGCCCTGGCTAGATATAGGAATCGAATTCGGAATTGTGATAGTTGATAGATATGCCCTGGCTGGATATAGGAATCGAATCTTCAAACTCTTCAGACGTGCCCTGGCTAGATACAGGAATCGAGTCTGGAAATAGTCGTCAACAGATATGCCCTGGCTGGATACAGGAATCGAATCTTCGAACTCTTCAGATGTGCCCTGGCTGGATACAGGAATCGAATCTGGAAACTGATCACTCACAGATGTGCCCTGGCTGGATACAGGAATCGAATCTGGAAACTGATCACTCACAGATGTGCCCTGGCTGGATACAGGAATCGAATCTGGAATTGTGACAGTTGAAGGTAGTTGTCTTTTGGGTTGTCTTTTTCCCTGAAAAGGTAAAACATCAGTTGTATGCAATGTCATGATGCATGATGTCACGATGTTCAAAATGAGATAGTGTTGTATGCACTTTATCATGTATGTAAGCAAGATGTATGAAATATGAAATGTTTATGAATGTATTTTCGTCTAGGAAAATAAATCCTTGACGATCGCCTGGGGAATTAAATCCTGGGCTGACGTTGAAGAGTATAGTTATTCGCTTCTGCTGGGGATGACAATGATTAACTCCGCTGGGGATAACAATGTTAAACTCCACTGGGGATTGAAAGAACTTTGCCGAGGGCGATCTTCCGTGGAAATTAGCTGAGGATAACCCAGTTATAAGCCCTTGTGAGGAATAACTTTGAATAAAGCTCGGGAGAGACGTCCGTACTCTGCGGGGGACAAGCTTCCAGAATCTACTGGGGATAAGCTTCAAGACTTGCTGGGGAACAGGGTGCCTGTTGTAGGGCTGATGATAGACTAACTCTTCCTGGGGAGAGAATTGCTGAATCTTGTCTTACTCTATGGGGAGTTGAAGTAATTTGGTCACATTCTTCAGTTGGACCTATCTTGGTACCTTGGCGGACAAAGCAACTAGACTGCCTGGACAATTCTACATTGCCCCTACTTCTGATGTCACCTGTAATTAGTCTTTTGTTTCGTATGCAAGTATTTATGAATTAGCAATTTAATGTCAAATGCATATATCAAAAATGAACATTGGACGTTCTTCGCAAGACAAAACAGAAAAAAGGAAAATAATTGGCAATTTGTTTGGAAAAGTGAACTTGTATTGATTTTGAAATTTGCCTATAAATAGGCGTTTTTTGTACAAGAGGTCGACGTCCTAGTAAGAGAACACCGCCGAATATCATAAAGTTTATACAATTTTGAAAAAGGAAACAAAACAGATATGTGCACAATATTCCCACCGGGTTCCAACTCTGCTATCGCCTTTATGTCTTCAAGCGTCTCATCACTTTGCTGCTTAGTTGAAGATGAAGCTGATTGATCGATACCGAAGTTTGAGCCAGATAGTTGATGCTGAATTCTGGATACAAGGTGATCCAATGAGACATAGTGTTACATTTTATCCCTAACTTTTGCCTGGACCGCCCTTTCGGGTTTTCAGTCCACCGGGATACCCATTTTTGCCCAAGCCGCCTTTTCAGGTTTTCGACTTGCCGGGTGTACAGATTTTTTTTATTTTCATCCCTTATTTTTGCCCGAACCCTTTTGGTTCGCCGGGAAGCCCTTATTTTTGCCTAGGTATGTCAACCTAGCGGGTCTTTTATTCATGCGTAGTATCTTTTTACTATGTCTGCATTGGCGGGGTGAGGAAGGTCGTCACCATCCATGGTGGTCAGAATCATGGCTCCTCCTGAGAATACATGCCTAACCACAAATGGCCCTTCGTACGTAGGGGTCCATTTGCCCCTGGGATCACTTTGAGGCAGGATGATGCGCTTGATTACCAGGTCCCCAACTTGATACTCTTGTGGTCTAACTTTCTTGTTAAATGCCCTGATCATCCGTTTTTGGTACGTCTAACCATGACAGATAGCGGTGAGTCTCTTTTTGTCAATTAGGTTTAATTGATCAAGTCGAGTCTGGATCCAGTCATCTTCACTCAAGTCTGCATCCTTCATTATCCGGAGAGAGGGTATCTGGACTTCAATTGGCAAGACTGCCTCCATGCCATAGACCAAGGAAAAAGGAGTTGCCTCGGTTGACGTCCGTGCAGAGGTACGGTACCCATGAAGAGCAAATGGTAACATTTAGTGCCAATCTTTGTAGGTCACTGTCATCTTCTGCACAATCTTCTTGATATTCTTATTAGCTGCCTCTACAGCCCCATTCATCTTCGGCCGGTAAGGAGAAGAGTTATGGTGTTGTATCTTGAATTGCTCGCAGAGCTCAGTGATCATCTTGTTGTTAAGATTGGTACCATTATCTGTAATGATTCTTTCTGGGATGCCATACCGACAAATCAGGTTATGCTGAATGAAACGTGCCACAACGCTCTTGGTTACGGTGGCATAGGAAGCTGCCTCAACCCACTTCGTGAAGTAATCAATTGCTACCAAGATGAAGCGATGCCCGTTGGATGCCGTTGGCCGGATCTCGCCGATCATATCAATGCCCCACATTGCAAAAGGCCAAGATGCCGTCAGGACGTTCAGAGGAACCGGAGGGATATGCACCTTATCAGCATAGATCTGGCATTTATGACAAGTTCGAGAATGTTGGTAACAGTCGGCTTCCATTGTGGACCAGAAATATCCTGCCCGAAGGATTTTCTTTACCATGGTGTGTCCACTGGAATGTGTTCCGAATGTACCTTCGTGTAGTTCTACCATGATCTTCTCTGCTTCAACCTTATCCACACAACGTAGTAGAGTTGAATCATGGTTTCGTTTGTAGAGAATGTCGTTGCTGAGGAAGAATTTTGCCGCAAACCTTCTCATGAACTTCTTGTCATTGACCGATGCGCCTTCGGGGTATTCTTGAGCTTCCAAGTATCTCTTCACCTCATGATACCAGGGTCTTTCGGTTACCTCTTCGGCCTCAAGATCGCAGCAGTATGCAGGTTAGTCCAACTTCCAGATAATGATCCGGGGAGCCTCATTGTCCCATTTGACTTTGAACATTGAAGACATCGTAGCTAGTGCGTCCGCTAACTGATTCTCCTCTCTTGGGAAGTGTTCAAAAGTTATTTCTTCAAAGTGAGGAAGCAAAGTCAATACATACTCCTTGTAGGGAATAAGATTCGGGTGTTTCGTATCCCACTCGCCTTTGATCTGATTGATCACAAGAGAGGATTCTCCGAAGACACTCAGAAACTTGATCCTTAAGTCGATTGCGGCTTGAAGACCCATGATACATGCCTCATATTCTGCCATGTTGTTGGTGCAGTTGAAACACAGCCGGGCGGTGAGTGGAGTATGAGTACCTTTAGGGGATATGATCACGGCGCCGATTCCATTACCTAAAGCGTTTGAGGCTCCGTCAAAGTGCATAGACCATCGGGATCCTTCCTCAGGTCCTTCATCCGGTCCAGGTACTTCACAATCAGTTACTACCATGATATCTTCGTCTGGAAATTCAAAGTTCAAAGATTGGTAATCGTCCACAGGTTGGTGTGCCAAATGGTCTTCCAATACACTTCCCTTGATTGCCTTTTGAGTTGTGTACTGGATGTCATATTCTGTCAAGATCATTTGCCATCTTGCTATTCTTCCAGATAGAGCAGGCTTTTCGAATATGTACTTGATGGGATCCATTTTTGAAATCAACAGAGTAGTGTGAGTCAACATATACTGTCTCAGCCGGAGAGCAGCCCATACCAGAGTGCAGCAAGTTTTCTCGAGCAGTGAGTACCGAGACTCACAGTCGGTAAACTTTTTGCTCAGGTAATAAATAGCGTGCTCTTTTCGGCCAGACTCGTCATGCTGTCCCAGCACACACCCCATTGAATTGTCAAGTACCGTTAAGTATAGTATTAGAGGTCTCCCTTCCACTGGTGGCATAAGAATGGGTGGCTCTTGGAGACACTCCTTTATCTTTTCGAAAGCAGCCTGACATTCATCGTTCCAACGTACTACTTGATCTTTCTTCAGCAATTTGAAGATTGACTCACAGGTAGCAGTTAGATGTGAGATGAATCGGGCAATATAATTCAGTCTTCCCAGAAAGCCTCTGACTTCTTTTTCTGTCTTGGGAGTCGGCATCTCTTGTATGGCTTTCACCTTGGCAGGGTCCACCTGAATAACTTTATCGCTTACAATGAAACCTAGCAATTTTCCAGACCTCACCCCAAAGGTGCATTTGTTTGGGTTCAACCTCAGCTTATACAATTTCAGTCGGTCAAACAGCTTCTGCAGATGGTCAAGGTGTTCCTCCTCAGTTTGGGACCTTGCAATCATATCATCAACGTACACTTCTATCTCATGATGGATCATATCATGAAATAAAGCAACCATGGCACGTTGGTAGGTTGCCCCAGCATTTTTCAACCCGAATGGCATGACCTTGTAGCAGAAGGTGCCCCACTGAGTGACAAAGGTAGTCTTTTCCATATCTTCAGGAGCCATCTTGATCTGATTATACCCTGAAAAACCATCCATGAAGGAGAACACCTTGTGTTGAGCAGTATTGTCAACAAGAACGTCGATGTGAGGTAGGGGAAGTCATCTTTAGGGCTGGCCCTGTTCAAATCCCTGTAGTCAACACACATTCTGACTTTACCATCTTTCTTTGGCACTGGAACAACGTTGGCCACCCATTGAGGATAAGAAGTCACTGCTAGAAACCCGACATCGAATTGCTTCATAACCTCAGCTTTGATCTTTTCGGACATCTCTGGACGCATACGGTGGACCTTTTGCTTTACCGGAGGGAAGTCTTCCTTGGTAGGCAGGTGATGAACTACAATGTCGGCATCCAACCCAGTTATGTCTTCGTAAGACCAAGCAAAGATTTCCATGTAGTCGTGCAGTATCTTGATCAATCGTTGCTTCATGCTGAGCTCTAGATTGGCACCAATCTTGACTTCTTTTCTATCTGTCTCAGTCCCCAGGTTCACTGTTTCCACCGGCTCTTCATGCGGCTGAATGTCCCTCTCTTCTTGGAGTAGCAGTCTTGCGAGTTCACCAGGCACTTCGCAATCATCTTCACCTTCGTCTTCGGCCAAGTTGATTGGATTTTCGAAGTCATAGCTGGCAGTAGCAGAGCTGTTACCAGTGAGATCCAGAGTGGATTGAAACCTGTATAAGTGAGTGTGTGTAAATATAGTTGTTTTGCAATATATATAACACAGAAAGAAAAAGAGCACAAGATTTGAAATGCAACAAACGTCCAATGTTTTGATTAATGATATATGGAAATGTCATACAAAAAGCCCTCACAAATGGAACCACGGTGCCCCGGGTAGGACACCGAGCCAATAAAAGTTTCAACATATTGTTTGTTACAAATTGAAAATAAAAGAGTTAATTACTGCGTGACAAATGTAATAGGTGTAAAATCTTTTGCCGTCCAGTTGCTTGGTCCGTTGTTGGTGGTTGGATAGATCCAACTGTCAAATTCTGCTTCCTCTACATCCTCCTCGATAGCATTCACCCTTGGGTTGGTGATAAACACCGGAGCCTTTCTGATCCTTTCCTTGCGAACAGCCCTCTGAGCCTCTGCAGTGAAGCCCAGCCCAAACTTGTCGGTCTTTTGAGTGAAGTCAGGAAGTTGACCCCAGTTTGCGCACTTGCCTTTCTCGATTACAGCCCGGGCATCCTTCAAGGAAGCCATCTTCAGAGGAAAGTCTTCTTCAACCACTGCCTCAGCTGACGCCAACGTTGGAGGTACCTCTTCAAAATGTTGAAAGGGGGTTTCAATAAACTCCCCGTCCATCTCGATATACCGGAATGAATTCAAATGACTTACCATGTATTCCTTCTCACCCTGCACAGTAACAATCTTCCCTTTGACAGGGTATTTGAACTTTTGGTGTAGAGTGGATGTTACTTCCCCAGCCTTGTGAATCCAGGGTCGACCCAGCAAGCAGGAATAAGATGGACGAATATCCATCACGTAGAACGTTGAGTCGAAGACTTGGGAACCCACACGAATAGGAATGTCTACCTCACCGTGCACCATCCTCTTAGAACCGTCGAAGGCTCTAACAATGATGTTACTAGGTTTCAATTCCAGGCCCTCATAATCCAAACGATCCAAGGCCTTCTTGGGAAAAACATTCAGGGAAGAACCGGTGTCCACCAACACGTGTGCGAGAGTAGTGCCCCTGCATTCTATAGAGACGTACAGGGCATCATTGTGGTTTTTCCCTTTGGCGGTAAGGTCTGCATCTGAGAAACCCAAGCCATTGTCAGTTGTCAAATTAGCCACACAGTCAGTGAACTGATCTGCAGAGGTCTCTTGCGGCACATGGGCCGTTTTCAGAAATGAAATCAGGGCCTTGGCGTGGGCCTCTGAGCATAGCAGCAATGATAGCATAGAGATTTTGGAGGGGGTATGCCCCAACTGTTCAACAATATTGAAGTCACTCTTTTTAATGATTTTAAGGATTTCCTCCATCTCTTGTTGGGAGGCTTCAACAACAGACTTTTTTGGTGCCTCCGTCCGGGCAGGCAAATCGGTAGCAACTTCTTTGCCCCGAGCATCAGAGGACTCGGCGGCAGTAGTGGACACAGGAACTTGATTTGGAACATGCACACTTGCGGGTGTGATGATAAGAGGTTTTCGGATAACTGGTGGTGCAATGTCAGGCGAGAAGAGCCTGCCACTGCGAGTAATCTTGGCGGGACCAGTGATGTTACTGATACTAGTACCGGTGTTGAACTCCTGCTTCACTCTAAGCACATACACGTCTGCCCCATAGTGCCATGGGACAGCCTTGTCAGATTCATAGGGGAGGGGCCCCAGAACAGTAATGGTAATGGGTGCAACAGACATAATTTTGACTGGCTTCCTCGGGGGAGCCTTGGTAGGATTGTTGAAAATTGTGACGACAGATACTTCTTCAGCGGAAACAAACGGAACAGCAGTTTTCTTGAACAAAATTTCTTTGCTATCCATCAGGCCTTGGATGCCTGATTTCAGCAGCGGACAACCGGTAGGGATAACAGCACACAGGAGGCAACCTTTGCTACAACCCGGAAATAAACCGGCTAGCAGTAGGTTCCTCTTAACAGTCAATAGGGGGGTAGCAACATCATTCACCGAAACAGCATACAAATCTTCCTCAATGGCATTTACTCTATGCTGGGGCATAGGAGCAGTTACAACATTTGGCCTCTCAGGCGCCTCAAACTGAATTTCCTTTGCATCGATAAGGTCTTGAACTTTGTTTCTCAGGGCCCAGCAATCATCAGTAGTATGCCCGGGGCTATCAGAATGATAAGCACAACGGGCATTTGGGTTATACTTAGGAGATGCAGTGTTCACGACCTTCGGAGCCTCTTTGATGGTCACCAAGCTGGTTGATAGCAGTTGCGGTAAGATTTGTGACAAGGTCATACTCAGCCGAGTATATTGCCTTTTGGGCCTCTCACCCCTTTGTTGATTGTACTACTGAGGAGCAGCAACAGGTTTTGAAATTACCAAGGCATTGACGGCTTGGCGGCTTTCTGGCTTGACTTGTCTTCTAGGACCATAGACTGCACTAGCTTCCTTCTTGAAAGGCCTCTTCTCAGTACTTGCGGAGGCAGCTTTTTGTATCTTTCCTGACCTGATGCCAGCTTCTATCCTTTCACCCGTCAGGATCAAATCCGTAAACCCAGCGGAGGAATTACCAACCAGATGATTGAAGAATGGACCAGACAAGGTCCCTAGAAACATGTCAACCAGCTCACGATCAGTCAAAGGAGGCTGCACCCTGCCAGCCAAATCTCTCCATTTTTGCGCATATTCTTTGAACCCTTCGCCCGTTCCTAGCGACATACCCTGAAGTTGGGTACGCGTAGGAGCGAGGTCAGAATTGTATTGATATTGTCTATAAAATGCGGTTGCCAAATCTTCCCAATGTCGGATACTGGTTCCATCTAGCTGATAGAACCACTCAAGTTGTGACCCCGAAAGGCTATCTTGGAAGAAGTGGATCCAAAGGTTCTTATCTGCCGTGTAAGGTTGGATCTTCCTTACGTACGACCTTAGATGCAGCTTTGGACAGGAAGCCCCGTCGTATTTGGAAAAAGCAGGTGCCTTGAACTTGTGTGGGATTACCACCCCAGAAGATAACCCTAAATCTCCGAAATCCAGCCCCGTCACATTCTGAATCTCCATGGCGCTCAAGCGGTCCTCTAATTGCTTGTATCTGTCAGCAGCAGGAGGGTATTGTTCGTCATTGTAATCCGTCTCGTTGTCAGAGACTGCAGGACTAGGAGCTCCTCCCCCTTGGGGACTGTCTTTCTCTGCAGAGGAAGTAGTCGGATCAGCCTCATTATGGAGTGTGTTCCCAAACCTGCGTCCAGTGTTGAATAACGCAGTCCTCTTCTTCTTCTTCTTCTTTAAGAGCAAAGCCTTCAACTCTTGTTGCCCTTGGGCCAGGCTCAAGACCATCTCTTGAAACTGAGCATTCTGGGCATGGAGGGCCTTGATTGCTTGTTCACTGGATGATTCCGGATTCATGATGACTGTTCAAATAAACAGCGAAGAAGATTAAGCAACCTGTGGAAAAAGGTACCTGTTATGCATATGATGCAATGAGATGCGTATGTTTTATGTTTTCAAAGACAAACGAGATTCAACTTTGTAGACAAAAGGGAAACACACTTCATTAGATTCAAATATAAAATTGTTCAACAACTTGCCCTTAGGCTTTACAGGAATGAAAAATACTGAAAAGGAAATAAAAGCTGTAAAAGGAAATATTCAAAGCCCATCAGTGCTCCCATGGCCTCCTCTTCTCAGTATGGATATAGTCATTCAGGACCCTCTCCTCCTCCAATTGCTTAGTCAGCCTCTGGTTCTTCCGTTCCTGTTCGTTGAACTTTTCCCGATAAAAATCCCGTTCTTCCTTTAGCTGCGCCCAAGATCTCTTCAATGTGTCAAAATCAGTGGGTATCTGAGGGGGGAGGACATTTGGAGGAACCCCATCTTCATCAAGAGACTCAAGAATGATAGGTCTGACAGCTTCGTACGGCATACCTAACTTCTGAGCACGGATGCGGACCCATCTGCAATAGGGTTCCATTGGTAGAGAAGTCTTTGGTCCCAACTCATGTGGGTCAACTTTGTGAATTCTGTCCCAGGCCTTAATGAATCCATGGCGTAGTTTGTCACTTTCTACCTGAAATTCAAAATGGAAGTGAGGAACCAACATCTCATGAGGCCCCACTCTTCTGGCTCTTCCAAACTGACGGAGAGCTAAACATGGATTATAAGAGATGCCTCCCTGGATGCCGATCAATGGAACATTAGGGTATTCTCCGCAACGATCAATAACAGCTACCTCATCCAAACCTCTGAGAGTCCAAGTGATGTCATTATCAGTGAGAGACATTAACCTATGAGCCCAACCCTTTCCTTCTTCATTCTTCAGCACGAGCTTAGGAAGGTGCGAAATAAACCACCTCACTAGCAAAGGAGCACAACACCACGGAGTTCCCCGTCTTCGGGCAGTACGAGCATAAAGTTGTTGCAGGATATCACCCAAAAGAGTGGGTACAGGATTCCGAGACATGAAGATCCTTATGGCATAGATACTGATAAAGGTGTCAGGATTTGGAAACAAAACCAGACCATAGATTAAAAGAGCCAGAATGTCTTCGTACGCCTTGAAGTCTAAGTCATTCCAGAAATCATTAGCTTTGCCAACCATAAATTTGACCAAAAAGCCCTTAACTCCACTTCTAGTTTCCCAGTTAGCCAATACCTCTTCTTTGGTCAAGGGGAGAACTGCAGCAACCTCTTCAGGCCTAGGAGTCTTTTCCCAACCGGTGAATGGAGTTTGCTCCAAAACAGGGATCCCAAGCAAACAAGAGAATTTTTCCAGGGTAGGAACCAGCTGGAAGTCTTGAAAGGTGAAGCAATGATACAGGGGATCATAAAACTGGGTCAGGACACTTACCAGTTGTTGGTCCCACTTTGAAGTGATCAAACCAAGGAGAGAACCATGCCTCTTGATGAAGGAGGTAGTGTTTGGAATCCTATCAACCAAACCCCTGAGCAAAGCTGGTGGTTGAACAAAGTTGAGCCGGATAGTATTCCTACGTACGGGCATCATGACGTCCTACAAAACAGAGCAAAGATGAAACCCTCTTGTCTTTGAAATGGGTTAGTCTTTATACAGAATGCATGTAATGGTATGATGATATGATGCTATGATGAAGCACACCACAAGTATTCACATAGGCAAGCATGATAAGGCATACAAGTCACACAAGACAACCCTTAGGTTTTAGGCCAGCATGAAGTTCAGGTATTACCCTCTTTTAGTTTCCTTGGTTAAAACCTGTCCTTATCAAAAGTAACCGGGTTCTAGAGGATCTCAAATCATTGACTACCCTCAATCGGTCATAACTCCAGCATCGCAATCTTTTCTTGCGGCCAGAACCATCGCGAGAGTTTAGCCTCAATGAGTGTATCATACTGCTACTGTTCTATGGCCAAGTTTGGTCAATTTAGGGTTCTAAGGTCGGTTGGTGTTTAATGACTCCTTAGAAGACCCATATTCTCCTCGTTGCAACACAAGGGATATCGGTACAGACTAAGGTGTCACACCAACGTAGCCACTGCTTCACCCATGTCGGTCTACGCCGGACAGGTCCCTCACAGATTATGCTACCTAAAAGGGTATTCCCCAGATCCGGGTTAGGATCTATGAAACTCCAATGCAAAAGCCCACAAATATAAAAGCAAACAAGGCAAACAATTGAAAATAAGGGTGATCTAAGCCCTAAGGTTACTCCACTTAAAAGTTTATCCTCAGCAGAGTCGCCAGTTCTGTGATACGGTGGGAGAACTGACTTGAGGTTTTGCGTTTGTTTTTGCAAATGTTTCGGTTGAGCAAGAGTCGCCACCGACTTTTTATTTTATCCTAAGGAAAGGTTAAAAAGCACAGCAAAAACCTTTGAGATGTTTTCTTGGGTTCGGGGAGTAGATTATAGAAAGGGAAGGTATTAGCACCCTTTCTATCCATGGTTATCCATGGGCTCTTAGTTACTTGCTTAGATCAACTTGCCTTGATTTTCAATTGTTTGAAATGGTGCTTTGTGTGCATGGGTTTGAAAATGTTTTGAAAAAGAGGCCAATGTGGTGGCAACCTTTGTAATGATCCATGTTGGGATGTATACAAAGGTGTATGTCTTTTGAAAAGGTTTTCATTTGTTTTTGAAAAGTTGTTTTTTGAAAGTGTAGTGATGTGTGGTTTTGAAAAATAGGCAAGTGTTTTGTTTTGCAAGTTTGATTCAAGTAACTAAGAGGTTGTCTACTCCTAAATTTCTCAAAGACTTCTCCTATGTTTTTAACCCTTTTAACAATTTTGTTTCACCATTGCATTTGGTGGACAATCTTGTGTTAGGATGTGAAAGGGACGGGCCCGGGTCATCGTTTAGACCATGATTGCAATGGTGCCAAGTATCTTTGGGCAATTTTTCCTTGGAGGGACTTGATCATTTTTTAGGCAACTTTCGAAAGCGTCATCGAGGGACTATGATCATTTGAATTGTGTTTGTTTTGCCCAAAGAGACCTAACATGCAATATGGCCCATTATTGAAGGCAACAAGTGGAATACCCTAGGGGTGCAAGTGTGATTGGTGTTGTCCATTTTCATGCTTGTTTATCTTGAATTTAGGTCAAACTATTTTTGTTGATTGATTTGCATACAAACCCTAATTCTAACATGGCATAATTAGAAAGCTTTAAAGTGCGAAATTTAAAAGTTCTAAGTTATTACACAATGATCATGGGAATGGGGGTACAAATGTTCAAATGGGGATGAGACTTCATAGGAGGATGGTACCCAATATTTACAACCAAATTGAATTGCGCAAATATAAATGTATAGATGTATAAGAAAGGAACAATATGTATGTGAAAGTATTTTTGTGTAAGTGTATATTTTATTCACAAATAAAATAAAAATAAAAATAATTAATAGAAAGTTAATTTTGAATATTTCATGTTTAGGGCAAAAACCCTAATTTTTTTAAATAAAAAGGTATTAATTATTTATTATGTATTATATACAATATTTACTAATTATATACACAAAATAAATAAAAGAAAAGTATATTTGTCAAAAAGGTATTTTTCATGTTAAATTTTAATAAAAATAAATAAAATGTATATATCTTGTATTTTTAACCTAAATATACTAATATATATGTAAATATTTATATTATGTGATAAATATATTAAATATATACAAAAATAATAATATTTAGTATTTATAAAAAAGGTATATTTTATATAAAATATTTTCAGAAGATAAAATAAAATAAAAATGGAAAATAAAATGTGTTTGCATTAGTATTTTTTTTAAAATAAAAATATGTAAGTATTTATTTATGTACAAATATCATTTTAAACAAATAAATGCCTAATAAATATAAAAATGGTGTGAAAAATATTTTTTATATTTTTAATATTATGAGGAAAAATAAATAAGTCAGAAATAAAAAACAAAAGTCAAAAAATGATCAAAATGAGCAAAATGGGCCAAGGGGGTTCAAAAGTAACAAAAGGGTGCAAATAGGAAACTGAAACAAAGCCCAACCCAAAAAGACCTTCTTCAACCTCTGAACCTGTATGAACAACAATCAACACGCGTTTTCTATCTCCCAATTCCTGGACTTTCAAGCAAAACTCACAACATGAAAAATGTAGAGCATTAAGAGACGAATCCAGACCTATAAAGAACTTGACTTAACTCTCTAAGATGAGAGAGAATTTCTTCTCCCCCAATTCCTGACCTAGTTTTTGTTCCATGTTCAGACATTAAATTCTCACAGCACACATAATATAAATGAAAACTAATTACATGGGCATGTTCAGGGCTATGAATGTGACATATTTTCTTCACAAACCTAAAGCTAACAATGCCTGGATAGAGAGATATGAGTTCATGAACTTACCTGTTCAGTTGGAATCGTATCTGGTGATGGAGGTGTTTTCAATGCAAGGTGATGATTGGTACAGCTTCCTTGATGTCCAGGGATGCTATTCCAAGCTTTACTTTGCTTTGAAACCTATTGAATCGTGTTATGGAACTTCAACTGCAAAACAAGAAAATGAAAATGGTGATGTTGCTTGGGAGTGTTACAGGTCGTGTTTGAGGTTTGGAATAGTTTCAAGGGATGATGTGGGATGTGTTTGAAGTGGTTTTAGCAAGAATGCATGAATGGATTGAGTTATGGAACTCAATCTGCAGCAGGTACCCTGTTTGGGCAGTTTGAGGGTGATTCTGTGAATGGAGAGGTATTGGAGGTGATAGGCTTGTGTCTTAGGTCAGGATGGAGGTTTAGAATGTGTTTGATAACTTTTCTTAAGCTTGTGTTAGCTGAGGTGAGAGTTGTGTATGGTTATGCTATGTTTCTTCAACTTTAAGCAACCAAGTGTCCACTTGAGTTTTAGACTGATAGAGGCCCCCCTAATGTGCTGCATACCTTGGCCTTGATCAGTGTAATTAGTTCATAAACTTGTGCCAAAGAGATTTGCACTGTACTTGCTTGGATTGCTAATTGACATAAAGTTCTACTTTTGCAAAAATGGACATCATGCTTTTTCTATTTTGGGACTAAACCTTTATGTAATGCTTGAACACAAAAAATATGGTCTTGGCACAATGAGTTTACATTAAATTTATGAGTGCAAAAGGGATATAGGACCTGTAATCAAGTTGTGCAAGCTGATTTCAAAATGGCCTAGATGTATGAACATATAACTTGGCCAAATCAAAAGTGAGTTTTTCCAAATTTGCCAAATTCGATTCTCCCTAACCATGAGGTTGTTTGATGAGTTCTTGGACATTTTGGAAAGCTTGGAATGTGTACTACAATCCATCTATGAAATGCAAATTGAAATTCCAAGTGGAAGCATGTGAAAAATGGTCTTGAAGTTAGGCAAAAATCCTGCCTAAAATGGTTCAAAATTTCTCTAAGTTAAGAATGGTTTGGTACCCTTGTTCCAAAAATTGTAACTTGAGCTACAAGCTTCTTTTGGGAAAACTTTGTGAATCAAATTTGTAGATTTTGCAATGGACTACAACTTTCATGTTTTGACTTTTCCTTGAATCCAAATGAATCTTGGTGAGAAAGTGGGACAAAGTTAGGAAAAATTAGGGTTTTTCATAACTTAGAAAAATTCTAAGTTATGAAAAATCTTCATTTCAAACCCTAATTTGCAATTTTGGATTTCTTGATGAACAAGTTTCATGATTTGGCATGTTTTGATGAAAAATGAATCTTGACACTTGATTTTGACCAAAAAGTCAAAGTTTGACTTTTCAGTATACAGTCAAAATTGATCAATTGACTGGGAAATTCAACTGTCAATCTTGTGCATTTGGGATCTTTTGAACTTGTTGAGTATGTCAAGATAATTCCATGGGGTCCTTGAATCCATATGTGAGTTTGTTTTGCCATTGGCTAGGTCAAACAATCAAAAATTGCCTTTGTGCAGTCAAAACCCTAAAAATGACCATTTTGCCCTTTTGGTGATCTGATCAAATTTCTTGTGGAATTATGATCCAAACTTGATCAAATGGTACATGTGAGTTCATAATGTTGATGTGGGTCAATTTTCATGAGATTTGACTGTCAATTGGTCACAGTTGACTTTTTCCCCAATACAGTTGATTTCTAGGTCAACTGTCCAATTGACTGGGCAAAATTTGGAATCAAGACTTGAAACTTGGTATGGATAAACTTGTGAGTACAACATGAAGCATGAAAGTCATCTTAGGCATTTTAGGTCAAAATATCTTTGTGCAAACACAAACCCTAATTTGGGTCAACAGTGCAAGGAGAAGTCTTGAGCAGAGGAAACCCTAACTTGATCTTGAACTCCAAGGGTCTTGTGATGAGAAAATGTTGAGGAAATGGGAGGGAAAATTTTGGGGTACAACAACTGCAAGCTATTCTTTCTTGAGAATCCTGACTCAACCGAGTCTCTCAAGGAATAACAAAATGATACATTCAATGATATACACTAGATATAACAATCATTGACCCACCTAGAATCTGATCAACATGGTCTCATAGAAAGGATTTCATCCATAATGACCGCAGCCAATCGTCTTCTCAATTCTTCTGATCTTCATTCGATCACTTGAGGAACCATCAATTCTAAACATAATTGTTTTTCTAGAGATTACATGAGTGCTTCTTATCAAGCAGATTATTCCTAATTTAAGTACATATTGTTTAACACAATTCTGAGTAACAACTCTTGTGTTTAAACAATTTACATGAAGAATGATAAACTATAACACAATATGAGCAACAACTCTGGTGTTTTTACATTGATATACATATATTATAATCTTATAGTGTTCTTCTTCTTCATCTTCTTTGTTGAGCAAGCTATGAGCAACAACTCCTTACTTCTTCATAATTCTGCCAATATATATATGATTAAGAGTTTGAATAACATCTTGTAGAATTCTTCATCTTCATGTTCTTTCTTTCTTGAGCAAGTTATGAACAACAACTCATTTCTTCTTTATTCCATCTCTTTAACGTTGTAAGATATTTTCTATTGAGCATAACAAGGTTATATGGACTTCGACATTGTCGTCTTCGTCAATCTGAATTTGAAGCTTTAGTCTTCTTATATAGCCTTCAGATAAAAGAGTCATTGTAAGGATACATAAGTCTTTTCTCCTTCCAACGGTTGATTCCCAACGGATATATTCAAGTTTTGGAACAATACAAAATGTCATTTTCCTATACCTGTTGCTTGTAGTAGTTAGCGTAAGATAGTGGGAGAACAACTTTTGTGAATAGTACATTGGATATCATGATAATAGAATTTGTGGTGTATTGTATTCTTCTTGACTAAGTTTCTTGATCTTTATCTTCTGATGATGTACTTATGATTCTGAAGTATTAAGCTTGGAAGAGATCAATCACTTGTCTTCGTTATTCTGATGAATGACCGGTGATTAGTTTAGAAACTACTTTGTTGTTGTAGCCCAGGAACACCAGAGTGGTCAGAACCAATTCTTGTTTTCAGAATTATGGGTAATAACATATCTGAAACACGAAGCTTTTCTCCTGATCTAGAACTAGTTTTGAAGGCATATTTCTTTTCTGATCTGAGAGATGAAGATTGTGTTGAGAAGATGTTTCATTTCAGAACTTTCAATAGCGGATTCTTGTCTTCAGAATGATTGACAACAACCTATCTGAGAAACAAGTCTCATTATTGTGTGTGAAATATTTTCTGATGATATCAAAAGATTTTCTAATAATTATACTCTTGTAATTAGGTATTGAGACAACAACCTTTCTGATTAGCAAGTCTTTGAATTTTTTAGCTTCAATTCTTTTCTTCTTGCTAGATTGATTTTGATTGAGGAGTGATAATGATCCAGAAGATTCTTCTTTGTTGTAGAGTCAGAGTCTTTAAGATATTTGAACATTATCTTCGGATATACAAGCAACAATTTATCTAAGGAATAACTTATTTGAATGAGAGCTCTTCTGATCTACTTCATCTTTACCTTGTCTTGATCCAATCTTGATTCCTAGATAACATCTTTTCTGAGCTGCATATCTGATGTCTAATTTTTGAAGCAATAACTTATATCAGTACATTTGATTTGACGTTGAATTCCTTCTTTTCGATCTCTTTGAATTATGATCTTTGGATTGAGCTAGAAGCAACAACTTATGCCAGCCACATCTTGATTTCTGATCTTGATTCCTTTCTCTAGATATCTAAGATTTGGCGCTTTCCTGAGAACATACTTGATTCCCTTTCTGGTGAACATTCAGCATTCTTTAGAACTGTTGATGTTTCTTTAGAAATGGTCACAATAGTTCTTTTGGTGAGTGCACTAATGTTTATGATGATATTAGTCTTCTGATGAGTATTACTTCTTCTGAGTAGATTGGCTTGAGAAGATATCATCCTTTGAACTTGTCTTCTAATGGACTTTGTGATGTTGATTATAAATGAGTCCATAAGATCTTTCTTTCTTTGATCCTTTCTTCTGATGGAATACTTCTGATGTTAAATATAAGTGTGTATTCCATTAGCTATCCGAGTCATCATGACATCATCATCATGACATCATCTTTTTGTCTTCTTGTGGAGAAGAGTTCCATAGTACACACGAGTCATCTATCTTTTGTCTCTTTGTGAAGAAGAGTCATCTGATAAACATGAGCCCTCAAGATACTTTGAAGCGTTTTTTTTTTGCTTTATTTTCTTGGATGATGAAGATGATGATTACTTGATCATCATGGATGCATGAGGAGCTTGAATCTCTTAAGATCATTAATTATTAATCATTTGAACTCCTATTTTGATTAAACAACAAACATGTAGAGCATATCTTGTATTTCTACAAGGTTAGTGGTGTAAACATGAATGAGATGATCTTATGATGTTATGTAAAGATGCAATCGGATGAGGAATCCTGGGTCAAAAATTAGGATGCAACAATAGTGTATTGAGTGTTAATAGTCATGAAATGGAGGACAAAGATTTGTTTAAGGATAGTGATCATTATCCTTAATAATCACGCTAAATTTATTCCTTTGATTTTGACAAAAAACAAGGTAAAATATGTTTAACCCTCAGTTTTAGAAGAAAACCGAGGTAAATTACTTTTTTAAGATTTAAATTGTTTAAACATAATATTAAACAAATCCAGATTCGCCATTGTCGCTGTAATTCGAGATTTTGTTGCATATCTTGTATGTATCCATCTTCTAATCTTTCAAAGGTTGAATACCTTCTTTATTTAACTTGAAGATGAAAATTATTTTCTGCACTTGCAATTTATCATAGAGAACTTTTCCAACCTTATTTAACTGAGTGTTGTTCTAAGAATACAACAACAACAACATCAATACAATTATGTGAAATAGATTTAAGGGCATAAAAAATATTTTGTCTAAGGATAGAAGAATATTGAAGATTTTTGTTAAGTTTGCAATCCATCCCAAAGAATGATGCATACGAGTTTGAGGCAGATACATATAAGTAAGGATTGAGATAAGATCTGTTTAATGTGTGCTTTTATAGTAAAATCTGATTATTTTATCACTCGGTTATTACAAAAATTAAAGGGATAAATCATTTAGTTTACACTTATAAAAAATAAAAACATAAACTACAATAGTTGGGATTCGAAGCGTGTCTTGAGTTGTTTTTTCCCTCGGTTATATTAAAAATCGAGGAAATGTGTTGTTTTTATTTATTTTTTAAATAAAATATACGCGCCTTGGCATTATAACTTGATTTATTTTTTGCTGAGGTGAAAGCTTTGTCATGAAATGTATTATTTGCAAGTAGTGAGGTTATGCAACATAGAGAACATGCATTAAGGACATACATGTTGTACTTGGTTGACACATCTATATTTATGAACAAGAGTGCATATTACGTGGATGTGGTTTACCTCAGATACTTCACTGACTTGGAGCTGATTCATGAGCACAACTGGGGAACCGCTTGTTTGGTTTACTTATATTCCAAGTTAGCTGAAGGTTATCTTTTGAAGACCAAAACGATGATAGCTAGCTGCACGCTGTTGACGATAATATATTTGTATCTTTTATTGTTTTGTACCATTTCCATAACACTCCATATATGCCATTACTAATAATTCATATGTACTATTTTCAAGCATGAATCCTCCAGTACTTCCCATGCATCTCCAGTTGGTCATATGTAAATCACTAAACTGAGGATATGCCACATGCCTGTGCATTTATCCCACTCAGAGAGAATCAATCAATCAAGCCCTTCAGAGTGTATCTTGATTGCATAATACAATGTGATATACGCTTCTGACTGTCAACATTCATCGTTAGGCGCGTCCCTAAAATGACATAGCCTTATACTCTGGATGGTTGGCTTTTGTGTCAAGTATGATGTATCCACATCTCTTCGAGCGAGTCATGCACCAGTTCAGGTATATGCAGTTTATTCCAACAGAACCCTTTGTGTCTGCTCCTCCCGCTATAGCCTACAGAGATGTATATGCCATGCATGATGATTTCCTTAATCATTTGGTATCGGCTGAAGCACGAGGTATCGTAACTCGTAGCGAATGAAGTTGTGCATACAAATACTTCTAGTGGTATTAATAGTGTCGTATCTTTATATGACACCATATATAAATGAAGATCCACCTAAGCGACCTCATTAGTAGATATTAAAGGAGAAGCGACTAGGACAAATCGTGTTGTTCATATGTGCATATAGAGTGAATACAAAGATGCATATTTCAGATAAAATCATGTCAAAATGAGGTCGTCTCAATTAAGAATTGATGGATGCATATAGAGTAAATACAAAAATGCATCTTCAGACTAACTTTTAGAAAAAAAAATAAAAGAAATGTATCTCGTATAAATTTGATGTAAATAAATAAATTTAAAATATACTTCTAAATTCGTAGATATTTTAGAATTTTCATAAACAATTTCTCAAAAAACTTAGGTGGGAGAAGTATTGCTCCATTTAATATTCAAAATGTTAGTTGACCAAGTTGTTTACTTTAATGTTGTTTATTTAAGTGTTTGCGGACGTAAATCATGTATTCAACATTAAATGTTGAATTTCTATGCATTACAATTCTAATTAATATAATAACAAACTTTATGAAAGATTCTAACTAAAACAACCCAAAAACTTGGTGAGGAATAAACAAATTAAATTTTTTTGACTAAAAATAAATAAATAAAAATAATGAAAAGTAAACGTGTAGAATTTTAGAGTGACGTGTGCAAAAGGTTCCCTTACAAATGGAGGAAACATTGATTGAATGAAAATGCCACCCATTTTTGACCCAAAATACATTCTTGGTTGCAAAATCTCAGATCTCACAAAATGGATTTTCTTCAGACTCAGAGGATCGAGGTGATAAGCATGGCAGTAGCTCTGGTTGCCATTGTTGGTGGCACCGCTTACTATTACTATCTCACCAAGAAACCTAAAGGTTCCATTGTTATATTCTTGCTTTTTTTTTTTTTTTTAATATTCAAATGGGTTTCGTATTTGTTCTTATTTAATTAAGAAAATTGTTTGTGTTTATGGTTGTGGCAGCTTTAACAAAAAAAATAAAAACAAAAAAACACTGTTAACGAAGGAAATGGTTTAATTTTATTGGAAAATCCTGTTATTGAATGAAAAAGGAATAGATAGGTCTTTGTAATCAATTTGAAGACTTTGAAATGGAAATTTCGGTAGAATCTTTGGATTTTATTCATGCAGTTTTAGTACTATCCTCTGCAAATAGCAACTGTTGTAGGTTTAGGCTATGTTTGGGAATTGTATAATTTGTTATAATACTCTTCATGAGACTTCACCTAAAAACTCCTCGAGCTCTAGTGAGAATTTGGAATATTTCTTGGTAGGGTGCTTGGATCCTGAGAATTTCAAGGAATTTAAACTCGTCAAACGCACTCAACTCAGTCATAATGTTGCCACATTCAGATTTAACCTTCCTACTTCTAGCTCGGTGTTGGGACTCCCCATTGGACAACATATCAGTTGCAGGTTCGCATTTTGTTTCTTTTCTCTTTTCGAATCCATTTGATAATGCCATTTCCTAATTTCGTATAGCTTGATGGCGTTTTTGGCAATTATAATGCTTTCATTCTGAATATATTTGTATTCTTCTAGAGGGAAAGACAGTCTTGGTGAAGAAGTAATCAAGCCATATACTCCAACAACATTGGATACTGATGTTGGATACTTTGAATTGGTTGTGAAGGTTGTATATCAGATATCACTAACTTGTGTTTTATAATTGTTAATAAATTTTTTGTTTTTTCTAACCCGGCTGTTTTGTTTATAATTAGATGTATCCACAAGGAAGAATGTCTCATCACTTCAATGAGATGCGTGAAGGTGATTACTTAGATGTTAAAGGACCAAAGGTTCGAATAATTCATTCCCTACCTAGATCATATTCTTATGTTATTTGAGTGGCTTTTAGTGTAGTTTGATCGTTACTCGATGTCTCCAGGGACGTTTTAAGTATCAACCCAACCAAGTAAAAGCTTTTGGAATGATTGCTGGTGGCACTGGTATCACTCCAATGTTTCAGGTGTTGAATATGTAAAGGATTATTGAGCTTCTGTGTCCTCCATTGATCTTTCATTTTTCGCAATTTGAAACTTTTGATCCTTAATAATTACATATATTATTTTTCGTTCAGGTTACAAGAGCTATTCTAGAAAATTCACATGATAAAACCAACATAAATTTGATATATGCCAATGTTACATACGAGGACATTCTTCTAAAGGTGGACATTCTAAACCTTTGTGGTGTGCATTGTATTTTATCGTAGTTTTATGGAAAAATCATAAACTTAATTCATCTACGGCCATTTTATTTTATTGTCTTTTGTAGGAAGAGCTGGATGATTTGGCAATTAAGTTCTCAAATCAATTTAAAGTTTATTATGTTCTAAATCAGGTAATCAAACTCTTCTCAACTTCTTTTCTTTATATCAATCAAGTCAATTTAATGATAATATTCATTTTTTTATGTGTTTCAATGTAGCTATCCTAATTTCTAGTTGGAATTATTTTAAACTTATATGAAATTCATTGTGTTCTCTCTGCAGCCACCAGAAATATGGAATGGTGGTGTTGGATTCGTATCCAAGGAAATGATCCAAACACATTTCCCTGCACCAGCATCAGATATTAAGGTTATTTTTTCATACCTAGATTTCCAGCAGTTAAAATTTTTTACAGTCGCCACAGTTAGTTCATCTAAGCTGTCGAGTTAAGATTGAACGGTTCAAATCTTGCTTCTACTAGTTGAGAACTTATTGTCTCGACTATTTGATCTCGATCAACATTTGAGATCACTTACTGTGGCGATTACTAGCTGCAGCGAATGCATTTCTTTCTCTATTATCATACATGTTTAAGGTGAGAAAATGTCAACTAAATCGAATATTTCTTTTACAGATATTAAGGTGTGGACCACCTCCCATGAACAAGGCCATGGCTGCTCACCTTGAAGCTCTTGGTTACAGTGCTGATATGCTGTTTCAGTTTTAGTTCTTGGATAAAGCTATACTCTAACACTTACATTTTAAGTCAAACGTCAGTATTCTGACATATTTTTAGAGAATAAACATCAATTCTATATCTCAACATCATAAAATTTTATTTTGATTCAATTAACAATTATGTTTAGAAGTATCATATTTTGGGTAAGTTTTAAGATATTTAGAATTTAATTTAAATCATTATTAATAAACTATTCAAGTTTTTGTATACTAAAAATTGAAGTTGCTAAGACAAGGAATGAGTATAAGCAAATGGTCGCAACTATAATGATGTAGTCTTCAAAAATACTAGAAAAAACACAAAGGATAATCATATAACTCACTCTAAAGCGGGCATGCATTCGAAATCTCAATGAAATAGATATTAGGTTGGTTCTCAATCATTTTGTATCTAGTATAAACCTGATTTGGTGTTTATATTAGACCTTGGATGTGCTATGGTAATTTATTTAAACATTATTAGAGAAATTTGGGTTTTAAATCTTTCTTTTAAATTTGAAGTTGTCATTTGCTTAATATTTGGGTTTTTTTTTTTTTTGTGTTGATAGTTGGAACCCTTTGATTTTCAGCATTTTTAACCAACATGTTTAAAGATTTAAGAGAGCTTTTCAAAAAAATTGATCTTTTTAGTGAATGAATGAATCTTGATTAAACTATTAATCACAAATCAAAAACAAAATAAAGATTCTAAATTATCTCTTGTGTGTTTAACTTTGATCACAAATGCGGAAAATATCATCGTCTCTACGAAGTTCACACATGTGCAAAGTAAAAAGCGGTGCTAACCGTTTTCTGATAATGACAAAAACCAAAAATTATTGTTAGAGCGGACATAGCTTCTCTATTTATAGAGATTCCAAAGTTATAATACTCTTATTTTGCCTAGCTGTTTTTTGAAAATGACAAAAACCAAAAGCTACTATTGGACAAAAACCAAAAGCTACTATTGGAGGACACATAGTTTCTCTATTTATAGAGAGATTCTAAAATTTTAATACTCTTATTTTGGATTTTTCTAAAATTAACCTCAATCTTATTTATATTTTATCATGAACGTGATCGTCTCTATGAAGTTCACATAATGCAAAGTAGAAGGCGGTGTTAACCGTTTTATGAGAATGACAAAAATCAAAAACTACTATTGGAGGGACATAGCTTCTTTATTTTTTATTTATAGAGAGATTCTAAAACTTTAATACTCTTATTTTTTACTTTTCCAAAATTAATCCAATCTTATTTATATTTAATTAATTTTTTTTATTTAATAAAATAATTAAATTAAATCATTTTTAATTTAATTAATTTTCAATTCTTTATCTAATTAAATTATATTTAATCAAATAAATTATATATTTGAATATATTAAACAATGTAAATACTATTAACATATTATTAAAGTAATTCTTATTTAATTTAATATTTCATTCTACTTTAAGTACTTTATGCGTATGATCCTATAGATTCTCGTAACGATGACAATAATAATAATTCACTTATTTAATAGGTTTAAATGCACTTTTGGCAATAATAATAATAATTCACTTATTTAATAGACTTAAATGCATTTTTGGTCTCTAAGTTGAATTTTTTTAACAATTGGTCTCTCTATTACAAAACCGTGATTCTTGTCCTTTTATTTATGATGCCTCTGATATACTTGGTCCCTCATCCATTTTAACTTATATGTCGTGTTTTTTAATAAGTGGCATTATTCTAGCCAATCCATGTAATTAAGTGAATTTATTTATTAATAAATTTAATATTTTAATTTACAAAATATTGAAATGATATTTTAATTAAATATGACATTATTTTAATTATTTTAAAATTAATATTAACGGATCCAACATTCTTAAAGAGAATATTATTTCTCTTGCTTCCCAAACCAAATTAATCACTACTTCTTTGATTTTCACGATTCAAAGAAAACTGAAGCAAGCTCAACTCACTTCTCTCAAATCTGTCACCTTCTCACTTAACTCAAAACCACATATGAAAATCTCTAATCCATATTTCAATTAACAAAATGTACAAATCTCCTTTCTCTTGGCTTTCGATCTTTTCACATGAACCCAAAAAACTTCCTCTCTCTCTGTAGGACTCTCACCCATTCCAGAACATGACCACACAAATTATGAAAAAGAAAAGCAAATGGTGGCGCTGCTTGAAATCCATGATCGGAGATGATTGGGTGTAGTGGTTGGAATAACGACGAGTCGTACTGCACAAAAGGGTGGTAGATGATTGGATTTTGCAGCCGGCAAACTGCTCGCGGCAAGGGTTGGGTCGGAGGGACGAATGACTCCGACGACATGGTTGGTGGGTGGCGACAGAGATCGCGTGAAGAGGGGTAGTTCTAGGTGGTTTTCGCAGTGGGTTTTGTGTTTTCAGATTTTCGTTTCTGATGAACTTGATTTGCACGAATGCATATGAATTTGAAGGTGAAGAAAATTAGGGTGCATGGGTTAATTAAATGGGATTAGGGTTGTTTATAAACATGATTTTAAAACAATTAATGTAACGTTATATTTAATTAAAATATCATTTCAGTATTTTGTAAACTAAAATATTGAATTTATTAATAAAATAAACTCACTTGATGACGTGGATTGACTAAAATAATGTCACCTCATTAAAAAAACATGACACTTTAAAATGGATTAGGGACCAAGTAAATTCAGAGGCATGCTAAATAAAGGGATAAGAACGGTTAATTTTGTAATAGGGGTCAATTGTTTAAAAAGTCCAAACTAATAGGACCAAAAGTAAATTTAAGCATATTTAATATTATAAACAGTGAGCGGTATCTAGCAACAAATCACTGCTACAAAGTAACGAGAATGTCGTGTGGTTTGACATTATTTTTCTATAATAATGATCATGTGTACAATTACCCTTTTGTCTTTATATCTATATTGAACACAAGACATAGATTGTGTCACCCTTGTATAGTTCAATATTATATTCCTTGATTGTCGAGTACATTTGACGATAACAAATAAGCCCAATATCTCATATCGATTTATTTGAGCATGGTCATGCATTTTACAGTCATACTTATCATAGAGTCTATAGATATTACTCCCGTATACGTAGGAGGGGAAAATCTCATCTAGGTGTTTACAGTGATTTCTGGTAAACAACCGCTAGTCCTCCAAACTATCGAATAATCTTACTGACTGTTATTCAATCTCTCTGGTAACTCGCAGGATCGACTAGATTGATCCTAGGATGTATTGGTCATTAGGATAACTCTCATTATAGAACTGGTATTCATGGTTGGTATTTAGAATGTTGTGTAGGTGTTTAACTTACTTCGATTACTCTATTAAAGATTTAAAGGCATGATCAAGTAAATGTGCGCGAAACTAAATTGCATGAATAAAGTTCAATTGTAAAGACATGTAAAACTGCATAAAAGACAAGTAAATGATTTCGAAGCATAAAAACATGTAACGTAAAAGATTCTCTGGAATGTAAAAGATTCGAAGTATGAAGAAAACGTTTAAATGCAAGAAAACAGTAAAATGACTTTAAGTGACAAAAGGTGTTCGAATGATAAAAGCTTGAAGATAAAGGCATGAAATGTACAACAGTTTCTGAAATGTAAAGTATTTGAAATGGAAAGAAAGCATTTAAATGTAAGGCATAAGTAAAAAGACTTCGAATGAAAACATTTTAGTGTAAAACCTTTTGAATGGTATTGACATGAAGATAAAGGAAAATACTGGAAATGATAAAGAGTTTTTATTAAATCATAAACACTTGGTGTTATCATACGTACATTGCTCGTGCATTCGTTTCCTTAGCCATGTGGTATTTTGAATGTTTACTGAGTTTTTTGTACAATAGATATGACACACGAAATCCTAATGCTAAGACTTCTATTTATACTACTTCGACCATAACGGTCTTGCCATAAGATTCTGCCACGTTCAGAACATGCAGAGCAATGCCTCTCCCTAGCTTCCACGCGTCTTCGAATGCTCCAGCGCATCTATTTCAAATTTCGAACATCCCGCTTGCATTTGAATTTCAAATGTTTTGGCACTTCTTCGCTTCGAACGCATTTCTTGGACACAACCTTGTTAACATTTCGAGACTTCTTTGAATATATTCTCATAACTGTCACTCGAAGCTCCAAGTTTTGATATGCCCATTCGAAGCACTGCTTCTACCATTTCGAAACATGACACCTTGCTTTATTCCAATCGAAACGTCCAATTTGCTTTGCTTCTAATAATATCATCAAAATCTTCAGCCAACAAAATGCCCCTTTAAAATATGTATTTCGATTCCTTTGAGAAATACTTATTTTAAACATATACCCAAGATTTTGATGCGACCTTCGAATCATCGTAACATTTATTGCATATGACTCCAGTCACGTCAATCACAACGCTTTTCAGATTCCTTAACCGCCTTGAACCATTTCACAGCATGGTGCAGTTACAAAACAATGATTATCTTTAATCACGCCTATTACCAATATTAACTTTACGCCACCTCCTTCTCAAACCAACCCACGACTACCACGTATCACAATATTACTCAGTGGATGATTAAACTTCCACACTATAAAAACCCCTCAACTTAGTCTTTTCTTTTCTTCTCACATTCTGAATCTTTTCTTCCTCTTTTCTCACCGAAACCCTAAACTTCCAACATTCTTCCAACAATGTCTTCTTCAACTTCATCTCAACTGAAAAAGGCTTCCAAAAAGAAAGGAAAGACCACAGGAACCATAATGGAAAGCAAGGTTGGCACCTACCAAGGTCAATCCGTTCTTGTTCCCCAGATGATCTCAAAAGAGAAAGAAATGCTTTATGCATCCCAGGTACTAATTCCTACTAACGCCGCTGGCAAGAGGTTAGCTTTAATGGGCCCTCTTACAGTATTTGAAATCTTAAAAGACACCAGAAAATTTTTCCCTGTTTGTTATAATTTCAAACCTCTGTTTAATAAAATGGATGCCCCTAAGACAATAGAGTATTCTTATTCAACCACCGTGGAAAATCCAATCATTCCCCCTAAGGACCCCTTTGTGCTAGATTATGTAAAGAGTAACTTCAAACCATTTCGATCTTGCCCCACCTCCGACACAGCTTATCACAACTGGTTTAATAAAGTAGAAGCTAAGAAATCCCAGCAATGGGAAGAATTAGGTATTTACAACTTGATTAAACTATCGAAACCAGGTTTTACTTATAGCCACCCATTGTTATTCGCGTCCCTATATTTCTGGGACAATACTTACAACACTTTCCATCTCCCTGGTGGAATGATTACACCCACCTTTTTTGACATAGCAGCCATTACTGGGTTATCACCAATAGGAGAAACCTATATTCCTGACAATGAAGAGCATTCGAGTATTATTGACTTCGAAGTCAAGCTAGCTAGCTTTTTAAAGTTTATCAGCCACTATCACACTGAAGGAGACAGTGTGTCGGATGTGGAACACATTGCTTTCCTTACCTTATGGTTGTCAAGGTATGTCTTTTGCAGCAGATCCCTACAGGTAGCCAGTAGGTTTATTCCTCTAGCTAGAGATTTGCATGAGAATCGGAGAGTGTGTTTAAGCGAACTGCTATTAGTTGATCTTTACGAAAGTCTAAGGTCAGCTGTTTCGAGTCTGAAATCTCACACCTCCAAGAACATCCTGCTAGCTGGCCCTTTCTGGTTACTCCAGTTATGGCTAAATGCCATGTTCGAACCTTCACTATCAACTGCCAATACTATTGCTGAACAAGACCCAAAAATAGCGGATAGAATCATCGAAGGCACTAGGTTGCGAAGACTAACCCCAAACGATGATAAGGATGACTTCAAAGTTATCTTCTCAAAATATATCATGATATTCTCCAAGAGGAATAAATTCAAAGAGACCATGGCGCCTTTTGCTTCAAGGGCTCATGGGCCCTCATGGTTCACCATGGCTCTCTCAGAAGTTGTCAAAAGCAAAGAAATTCAAGATGTATGGAGAGCCTTTTTGCTACCCAGACTAATCTCTTCAAGAATTACTCCTGCTAAGAATCAAATTTTCCTTTTTGCTTACCAACCCAACTTCGTTTCGAGACAATTTGGCTTGTGCCAACTAATCCCTGAACCCCTATTCCAAACGGAGAATGCCATCACCTCTGGGCGAACCTTCAAGGCAAGAGAAGCCAAACTACAGCAGGAACAATACCAAGGCTTCGCCCATTTTGAACTAATAACTTTCGAACCTACACACCTTACAGCAAAGGGGTTTCTGGAATGGTGGACAAAGTTCTATCAGACTTATATGTTCGATACTCTTACTATTCAGCAGAAACTAACTGATGCATTCGATGTGCAGGTACAATCCAAGAAAGGTATGTTCACTCATGCCAAAGAGATTAAAGCTTTTCAAAATTATTTCGAAACTACTTATGATCCCACACACTTGGAATCCACTGTGCATCAAACGGCTGAGACCTTGAAGGAAAAATTCAAAGAAAAAGTTTCTAAGTTAAAACTTCCTTCAGGGTTGTCACCTGAGGATAGGTATAGGTTGGCATTCGAAATGCATCCACCTAAATTTCCTAGATTACCTACCTCAGAACTGGCTCTGGCTTGGTTTCCTCCATACCCTTGGTGGTTCACTTGCAAAGAAATGTTCAAATATCTTCAAAAGAAACCAAAGCCATCTGAGACTGTGACATGGGCTCGAAGTGGCTCCACGATTTCCCAGGACATCTTCGCTATGACCTTTCTGCCATGTCGATTAAATCTGATCAAGGCACAGGTGCGAATGCTTGGGAAAATCCCAAACGTTTCTCATTTTCTGTATTTTTAACTTTTGCCTTAATTGTTTCAATTTTCAGCCATCAGGATAAAGACTGCTGCTTCAAAGTCAAAAGAAGGGAGCACCTCTCAGGCCTCTGTCGAAACCATTGATAATGTGACTCTGTCCAATCCAACAACAATTGCTGCAACAACAACAACAACAACAACAACGACACCAGTAATAACCAGTGCTCCAACTCCACAGGTAATCACTTAGCCTTGATGTTTCGAATACACTAATGTTTCATGATTTACATCTAACTTATTGTTTAAATCTTTTCAGACCAACAAACTTCCCCCAACCACTCCAAAGAAGCGAAAAACAAACACTACTGGGGAAGACCCCAAGGCTGGAGGGAATTTACCAGCTGCTTCGAAGAAGAAGCAGAAGAAGGAAATTTCCAAAAGTGTTGTTACAACTAGTGTCTCTGGACTTGATTCCAGGGATGCTTCTCCCTCACCTAAATCCAAAATTCCACCTTCGACCTCCAACGTAATGTTGGAACGCATAGCTAGCAACCTCTCTTCTGAGAGTCCACAGGTAAATTGAACTTTAAATCTTTGACAAAATAATTATTCATTACCTTGGTGCATGCTTTTAATATTCTTTTGCCTCTGTAGGATATTTTGAATCCAGCTTTTACCACTTCGACTTCACCATCAAAAACTGCTGCTCCGCTCAACTCTTCTCCTCAAGGGGATTCCAGCAATCTTGTGCAGAACAAAGGTTCCTCCAATATGGCGGTTCTGGCTGGGGCTTCTGAGCAGCAAGATGATCAGAGTACTTCTCCTCCTCTAAAAGAAACAAATGAAGCAACGCTTCATGAATCTGCAGAGACTTTACAAAGAACTTCTCTTCAAAAGTCCCCTCTTGAAACCCTTCAAGAGGATCCAAAGGACACTCATGCTGAATGAGAGAAAGCTGATTCTGATCAAAGAAACGAAGAATCTGCAGAAGAAGGGTCTGAGGAGGAAGATGCCAATGATGGTTCGACTGCTGGGATTTAGTCAGATGCAAATAGCAGCGAGAACGAAGACATCGAAGTGGTGGATTTGGATGACGATGAAGAAGATAATGAGCATGAAATGAATTAAGGTGACGGTGACGCGACCAATAAACCCATGGAAGTCGAAATGGATATGACTCCCTTGCGCGTGGAACTCCCTCAACCGTCTCTGTTCCGAATGACTGACGAGGAGCTTGCTCTCCTGAGACGAAATGACCCTATTGGGTACATGAAGGCGAAGCTAGCTCAAAGGGATATTCCACCTGGTAGGGCTGGCACAAGTTCGACTAGCCATCCGTTGCCCACAGATGACAGAATTGTACTTCTTAACAGGATCAGGAGAACAATTCTTGATGTGGATTTGTTCGAAGTGCTCAAACAGGATAGCACAGCATGCTACACTATGAAGGAGTTGCTTACAAAAGTCAAACTTGCTACCTGCTCCTTGCCAGTTAGCACTATCTTGTTCGATCTTCAATCTTTGCTGGACAACGTGACTGGGTACCTTCTCCAAGATGAATTTGCTTCCAGAAAGGTTCAAGAAAAACGAACTGCAATGGACGCTGCTTATGAGCATGCTTCGAAACTCTCTCAAGAAGCTGAGGATCAAGCCGTGCATCTAAAGCAAGCAAAAACTGATTATGAGGCTCGAGCTGAGTCCATCCTTCTCTGGGAAAGGCAAATTCAGGAACTTCAACAGAAGGTTAAAGAGGCTCAAGAACAACAATTAGCCTACGAAACCAATACTGCTGGTAACCAATTCGAAGAGCTCCTCAACAAGGGGCTTGCAGAAATGGAAACTGCAGAACAACTCAAAGGAGAAGTGGCCACCTTAGAGGGAGCAAGATGTTTTGCTCAACAAAGGCTTGAGTCTTTTCGAAGTACCTTCAACAGATTGAAGAATAATTCCTATTTCTAAATCTTAGTGTTGATTTGGTTAAAATATCACTTTTTGTATGTAACATTTGAACAACGCCTATTTTGGCAACCCCATATTGCCATTTTGGCATTTTTATGATATTCTGATTACGTTGTTTCTATTCGAATCTCCTGCAGGCGTGGCTTATATTTCTTTAAATATTTCCCATTAACCTTTAGGATACGTTTATCATCTATCAGCTCTTCGATTTCATATGCATTGTTTGAGAATACCTTTATTATTCGAAAAGGCCCTTCCCAATGAGGTGACCATTTACCTAACGTTTTATTTTTCTTGTCCATGGGCAATATGACTTTCCAGACTAAGTCATTAATAGTGAATGCTTTTCCTTTCACCCTTTTGTTATATGTCCTGGCCACTCTTTCTTTTTGTCTCATCAAGATTTCCAACGCATGTAATCTAACTTCGTCCAACTCAACTAACTCATTCATCATCATCTCCCAATATAATGCAGTTGAAATTTTGTTTTGTCTTTGAATTCGAACTGATTGTAGATGAATTTCTACTGGCAGAACTGCATCATGACCAAATGTGAGTTGGAAAGGCGTGGTGTTAGTAGCTTCTTTAGGAGATGTTCTACAGGCCCATAGTATTTGGTCCAAAGTTTTGTGCCAGTTCCTTGGCTTTTTACCAATATGTTTCTTAATTAACCCTATTATCACTTTATTAGCTGCTTCGACCTGACCATTTGCTTGAGCATAATATGGCGTTGATGTTAGTAATCTAAACCCCATTTCTTGAGCAAATTCTTGTATCTTTCTACCAGTAAACACAGAGCCTTGGTCTGTGGTTATGCTCTCTGGCAATCCGAACCTATAGATAATTTGTTTCTGTATAAACTCAATAACAGCCTCTTGATCAACAACTATTAATGGTATTGCTTCGATCCACTTGGTAAAATAATCTATTCCTACCAAGATATATTTCTGTCCTTTAGACGAAGCAGGATTTATTTCTCCTATTAAATCCAATGCCCATCCTCTAAATGGCCATGGTTTAATGATTGAATGTAACTCACTTGCAGGGGCATGTTGAATCCCTGCATGTTTCTGACATTCTTCACAACCTTTAGCAAAGTCTATACAATCTTTGAGCATGCTGGGCCAATACATGCCATATCGAAATAACAGCCATTTCATTTTATGACCTGCTTGATGTGCCCCACATGCCCCATTGTGGACTTCTGACAACGCTAAATATGCCTCACTTTCTCCTAGGCACTTCAGTAATACACCTTCTTGGGTCTTTTTGAACAATTCGTTTCCCATGAGGACATATGACAATGCTCTATATTTTGTCTTCCTATCAACATTCAGAGTTGGGTTTGTTAAATAACTCACAAGTGGACTTCGCCAATCTGCATCTGATAAAGTGTTTATGGCTAATATTTCGAATCCCTGTTTCTCAGCATAACCCAATTTCATACTCTCTAGATCTGATGGTGTGAATCTAGTGGCCATAACTCTACCCCTTAATTCAACTAAATCCTCAAAGCTTCTGGCAGAAACTTTATAACCTGAAGCCAACTGTGCTAAGTCATTTGCTTCCCTGTTTTCTATTCTTGGTATATGTTGAATATCCATGTATTCAAATTTCCTAAGTAGCCTGTTAACTATGACGAAGTATATCATCAGGTTTTCCTTTATGCATTTATACTCCTTAGTTATTTGCTTGACCACTAATTCTGAGTCTCCTTTGATTTCGACTCTAGTTGCCCCCAATTCCAACAAAGCTTCAAGTCCAACGATGAGCGCTTCATACTCAGCTTCATTGTTCGAGCAACGAGGACCATCTAATCTATACTTGAATTTTGTTGGAATTCCTTCAGGAGAAATTATAAGGACTCCAACACCACTTCCATTCCTGTGGGTCGAACCATCAAAGTATAATTTCCATGGTTGCATTTCGACGTAACTCATGACAGTCTGTTCAACCAATGAATGGTCCACAATGAAATCAGAAATCACTTGGCCTTTCATAGCTTTTAAAGGCATGAAAGTCAAAGAATATTCTGTTAAAGCTAAAGCCCATTTACCAACTCTGCTATGCATTATTGGTTTCGAAAGCATGTGTTTAATGACATCGAAATGAGATGAAACATAAACATCAACAGGCTTTATATAATACTTGAGTTTCATACAAGAGAAGTACAAACAGAGACATATCTTTTCGAAATTGCTATATCTGGTCTCTGCATCATTCAATACTCTACTTAAATAGTATATGGCTCTTTCGATGCCATTGCTATCTTCTTGTGCTAACATACTACCTATACTAACTTCAGAGGCAGATATGTACAATCTCATGGGCTTTCCCAATGAAGGTGGAGACAAGATGGGAGGCTGAGAGAGGTATCTTTTTATCTTGTCAAATGTCTCCTGATGGGCTTCGTTCCACTCGAAGGCTTGGCCTTGCTTTAAACGAAGCAACGGAGAGAAAGCTTGGGTTCTTCCACTCAGATTCGAAATGAACCTTATGAGAAAGTTGATCTTCCCTAGCAAAGATTGCAGCTCCCTTTTTGACGTAGGTGCTTTCGTCTCCATTATGGCTTTGGTTTTGTTTTGGTTGATCTCAATTCTTTTCTTGTGAACCACAAAGCCAAGGAAATCTCCCGCCTGCACAAAAAATGCACATTTAAGGGGATTCATCTTTAAGCCATGTTTTCTCATTCGTTCGAATGATTGGCTCAAATGATGCAAATGGGTTTCTGCAGATATAGATTTGATGACTATATCATCAATATACACCTGCATAAAGGTTTCAATGAAATCATGGAAAATCGAATTCATTGCCCTTTGATAAGTTGCCCCAGCGTTTTTTAAACCAAAAGGCATCACCACCCATTCGTAGGTGCCTAAGGCTCCTGGGCAACGAAATGTTGTCTTGGCAACATCTTCTTCAGCAATAAAAATCTGATTATACCCAGAGTATCCATCTAACATACTCAAGTATTCGAATCCTGCAGCAGAGTCTACTAGCATTTATGCCACAGGCATGGAGTACTCATCCTTAGGGGTTGCAGTGTTTAAATCCCTAAAATCTATGCAGATTCTCAAAGAACCATTTTTCTTAATAACAGGTACTATATTTGCTAACCATTCGACATACCTTGTGGTTCTGATGAATCTGCAACGCAGCAACCTTTCGATCTCAACTTTAATCTTTGTGAGAACCGCTGGTGCGAATCTTCTAGGAGTTTTCTTGATGGGCTTCTTGCCATCTTTGATTGGAAGTCCGTGTTCGACTAACTCCCTCTTTAAACCAGGCATTTCGTCATAATCCCATGCGAAGCAATCTTTGTTTTTCTTGAGGACTTCGATCACTTCCTGCTTGAGGTCTGGGCTAAGTTTTGCACTTATGTAGGTTATTCTTTTCGTGTTTTCATCCCCTAAGTTCACTTCTTCGAGTGGATCCTGCGCCAACATTTTGGCACCTGAGTCTATGGGGTCCCTTTCGAAACCTAAGGGTTCTTTATCATAGATGGCGTCCAGCCTTTGATCTATATCAAGTTCTTTAGAGGGTGAGCCTTTCGAGCCATCCCCACTTATTTCGTTCATCTTCACAGCCAGTTTATTCATTTCAGCCTCTAAGGCCGCCTTTGATTCGTTCTCAGCCATATAGGCCGAAATCCTTTCGAAAAAGGAGGACTCAGTCATGAGTAAGGCTGTCGAATTCCCAGCCTGCTGGCCGTCTTTGTATAGTACTTTCGACTCCTTCGTCGTCACTGATTATCCTTCTATCCCAGTATAGGCCATCATGGCGAAGGGTCATATAGTAGTGGGCGTTTCTGGTTTCGTTGATTTCATCATTTGGGACACAAGGAGCAATCTTTGCCAGATGTTTGTCATAATTCCTCTTGTCAACTAAATTGACTGTTGACATGAAGTAACTCTGGTCTGCTTCAATGTTTTCCACGATCCCATCTTCTCTCCATAAAACTAATCGCTGGTGCATTGACGAAGGAACTGCCCCTACGCCATGGATCCACTCCCTTCCCAGCAACAAGTTGTAGTTGGCCTTGGCTTCGATCACCATGAACATGGTGGGCCTACAGCTTGAGCCTATTGTCAAGTCCAATTGAACCACCCTCAGTGTTTTGCCTACTTTACCTTCATAATTGGATAGAACCATATTGTGGGGCTTGATGTCTCCTTCGCGTATCTCTAACCTTTTCAGCATGAAGTGGGGTATTAAGTTGACTGCAGCACCCCCATCCACTAGAACCTTATTCACGCCATGGGCACCAACCTTTGCCCGAATAAATAGTGGCTTAAGATGGTTCTTCATAGTTGGTTCTGGATGTTCGAAGAACGCATTCTGCTCCTCGACAGCCCCATTATCCATCACATAGTAGCACACAGGCCTATGCTTCATCGGGTCTATGGTATCTTCTTCCTCATATTCATCAATTTCAGTTTCCTGTCCAAACTCACAAGGAAGCACAAATACCACGTTGCAATTGAGGTTGAACGAAAACTCCCCCTCTGATTCGAAGTTATCCGTTATCATATCTTCGTCTTCTTCTGGACCTGGAGTGTATTCCTTTGTGTTGTACCCCAAAATTTGCCCTCCCATTTTCTCAACATTTTCTCATCACAAGACCCTTGGAGCTCAAGATCCAGTTAGGGTTTCCTCTGCTCAAGACTTCTCCTTGCACTGTTGACCCAAATTAGGGTTTGTGTTTGCACAAAGATATTTTGACCTAAAATGCCTAAGATAACTTTCATGCTTCATGATTGGACTCCCAAGTTCATCCATATCAAGTTTTAAGTCTTGATTCTAAACTTTGCCCAGTCAATTGGACAGTTGACCTAGAAATCAGCTGTATTGGGGAAAAAGTCAACTGTGGCCAATTGACAGTCAAATCTCATGAAAATTGACCCACATCAACATTATGAACTCACATGGACCATTTGATCAAGTTTGGATCACAATTCCACAAGAAATTTGATCAGATCACCAAAAGGGCAAAATGGTCATTTTTAGGGTTTTGACTGCACAAAGGCAATTTTTGACTGTTTGACCTAGCCAATGGCAAACCAAGCTCACATATGGACTCAAGGACACCATGGAATTGTCTTGACATACTCAACAAGTTCAAAAGATCCCAAATGCACAAGATTGACAGTTGAATTTTCCAGTCAATTGATCAATTTTGACTGTATACTGAAAAGTCAAACTTTGACTTTTTGGTCAAAATCAAGTGTCAAGATTCATTTTTCATCAAAATATGCCAAATCATGAAACTTGTTCATCAAGAAATCAAGAATTGCAAATTAGGGTTTGAAATGAAGATTTTTCATAACTTAGAATTTTTCTAAGTTATGAAAAACCCTAATTTTTTCCTAACTTTGTCCCACTTTCTCACCAAGATTCATTTGGATTCAAGGAAAAGTCAAAACATGAAAGTTGTAGTCCATTGCAAAATCTACAACTTTGATTCACAAAGTTTTCCCAAAAGAAGCTTGTAGCTCAAGTTACAATTTTTGGAACAAGGATACCAAACCATTCTTAACTTAGAGAAATTTTGAACCATTTTAGGCAGGATTTTTTCCTAACTTCAAGACCATTTTTCACATACTTCCACTTGGAATTTCAATTTGCATTTCAAAGATGGATTGTAGTACACATTCCAAGCTTTCCAAAATGTCCAAGAACTCATCAAACAACCTCATGGTTAGGGAGAATCGAATTTGGCAAGTTGGGAAAAACTCACTTTTGATTTGGCCAATTTACATGTTCATACATTTGTGCCATTTTGAATTCAGCTTGCTTTTCTTGATTACAGGTCCTATATCCCATTTGCACTCAATAATTTAATGCTAACTCATTGTGCCAAGGCCTTATTTTGTGTGTTCAAACATTATATGCAAGATTAAGCCATTTTTAGATAAAGCATTTTTGCCATTTTAGAAAAGTTAAACTTTATGTCAAATGCAAATCCAAGCAAGTACAGTGCAAATCCTTTTGGCACAAGTTTATGAGAAAAACACACTGATCAAGGGGAAGGTTAGCAGCACATTAGGGGGGCCTCTATCAGTCTAAAACTCAAGTGGACACTTTGTTGCTTAAAGTTGAAGAAACATAGCATAACAAGACACAACTCCCATTCCTGTGAACCAGAGCTTAAGCAAAGTTATCAAACACTTTCTAATCATCAAACCTAAGCTGAAACACGAGCCAACCATCTCCATTGCCTTCTCAAATATAGAATCACCCTCAAACTGCCAAAACAGGGTACCTGCTGCAGATTGAGTTCCATAGCTCAATCCTTTCATGCATTCTTGCTAAAATCACTTCAAACACATCCCACATCATCCCTTGAAACTATTCCAAGCCTCAAACACGACCTGTAACACTCCCAATCAACATCACCATTTTCATTTTTCTGTTTTGTAGTTGAAGTTCCATAACACGATTCTCTTGGTTTCCAAACAAAGTAAAGCTTGGAATAGCATCCCTGGACATCAAGGAAGCTGTACCAATCATCACCTTGCATTGAAAACACCTCCATCATCAGATACGATTCCAACTGAACAGGTAAGTTCATGGACTTCTATCTCCCTATCCAGGCATTGTTAGCTTTAGGTTTGTGAATGAAAAATGTTTTACTCATGCCCCTGAAGCTGTACATATCTTTACTTTTCATTTATTTTGCATGTGCTATGAGAATTTAAGGTCTGAACATTGATGGAAACTTAGGTCAAGAATTAGGGATGGAGAAATTCTCTCTCATCTTAGAGAGTTAAGTCAAGTTCTTTATATGTCTGGATTCGTCTCTTAATGCTCTACATTTTTCATGTTGTGAGTTTTGCTTGAAAGTCCAGGAATCTGGAGATAGAAAACGCGCGTTTTGTTCATGTTCAAACAGTCTGGAGGTTGAAGAAGCTGCCTTTGGGCTGGGCCTGTTTCACTTTTCTTATTTGCACCATGGTTTTACTTTTAAACCCCATTGGCCCATTATGCTTATTTTTATGATTTTTTGATCTTTTCTTTTTTGTTCTGACTTATTTATTTTTTCTCATAATATTAAAAATATAAAAATTATTTTTTAAACCATTTTTGTATTTATTAGGCATTTATTTGTTTGAATGAGTATTTGTACATAAATAAATATATAGATATACTTTTATTCAAAATACTAAAAAATAATGCAAACATATTTTATTTCTGTTTTTTATTTTATTTTCTCTCTTGAAAACATTTTATATAAAAAATACTTTTTTTTGTAAATATTAAATATTTTATTTTTGTATATATTTAATATATTTGGTAAATAATACAAATACATATATATATTAGTATATTTAGGTTAAAAAATGCAAAATATACACATTTTTATTTTTATTAATATTTAACATTAAAAATACCTTTTGACAAATATACTTATTTATTTATTTATTTTTTGTACATAACTAACAAATATTGTATATATTAAACAATTAATACCTTTTATTTAATAAATTAGGGTTTTGCCCTAAATACATAAAAACTCCAAAAATAATACTTTTTATTTTGTTTATTTGACATATAAAAAACACTTTTTTTCATACATATAAAAAACATTTTTTACATCTTGCATATTTATTCCATTTTTATTTAATTATTGTATATTAAATAATTTGTATAATTCAATTTTGATGTAATAGTTAGGTTTAAATTCCTTGTCAAAATACCCCCATTTGAACATTTGTACCCCCCTTCCCATATATTGTGTTGTAATAACTTAGGAACTTTATTTTTCGCACTTTAAAGCTTTCTAAATATACCATGCTAGAATTAGGGTTTTGTATGCAAATCAATTAACCAAAATAGTTTGACCTAATTTCAAGATAAACAAGCATGAAAATGGACAACACTAATCACACTTGCACCCCTAGGGTATTCCACTTGTTGCCTTCAATAATGGGCCATATTGCATGTTAGGTCTCTTTGGGAAAAACAAACAATCAAATGATCATAGTCCCTCGATGACGCTTTCGAAAGTTGCCTAAAAAATGATCAAGTCCCTCCAAGGAAAAATTGCCCAAAGACACTTGGCACCATTGCAATCATGGTCTAAACGATGACCCGCGCCCGTCCCTTTCACATCCTAACACAAGATTGTCCACCAAATGCAATGGTGGAACAAAATTGTTAAAAGGGTTAAAAACATAGGAGAAATCTTTGAGAAATTTAGGAGTAGACAACCTCTTAGTTACTTGAATCAAACTTGCAAAACAAAACACTTGCCTATTTCCAAACCACACATCACTACTCTTTCAAAAACCACTTTCAAAAACAAATGAAAACCTTTTCAAAAGACATACATCTTTGTATACATCCCAACATGGATCATTACAAAGGTTGCCACCACATTGGCTTCTTTTCAAAACATTTTTCAAACCCACACACACAAAGCACCATTTCAAACAATTGAAAATTAAGGCAAGTTGATCTAAGCAAGTAACTAAGAGCCCATGGATAACCATGGATAGAAAGGGTGCTAATACCTTCCCTTTCTATAATCTACTCCCCGAACCCAAGAAAACATCTCAAAGGTTTTTGCTGTGCTTTTTAACCTTTCCTTAGGATAAAATAAAAAGTCGGTGGCGACTCTTGCTCAACCGAAACATTTGCGAAAACAAACGCAAAACCTCTAGTCAGTTCTCCCACCGTATCACAGAACTGGCGACTCTGCTGGGGATAAATTTAAAAGTGGAGTAACCTTAGGGCTTAGATCACCCTCTTGCATGACTAATTGTTTGAATTGATTGCTTTATATCTCAGCTCTCTTGTTTGGGTTTACAATCCTACACCCGGATTTTGGGAAACATTCATAGATAGCAATACGTTGTGGAAACTGTGCGGGGTATACCGACACGGTCGAAGCAATAGCTATATTAGTGCGACATATTTGTGAGTACCGGTAACCCTTGAGTTCAATCAAGGAGAGTACGGGGCCGCTGAGTGATGTCACTAAGCACTAATGACCTATAACCTTACTTTACCATCTTGGCCTTTCATTAGGGGTAGTGAGATGACCGGCTTTGGTGCAGTCCGAAGTTGGTAGATACTCGATACTACACTCATTGAGGGTTGTTTTCTTGGAATATTTTGGTCGCTAGTTAAGTGGCTAAACCAAAACAATGAACAATGAAAACAATCCAGTGATATTGAGCTCCTTAGAACTCGGTTACTATTTATAGGACAGGTTTTTAAGCCAACTACACTCAAGAGGGTACTTACCTATGAAACCCCATGCAATCCTGAAACTAGGGTTTGGTGTGATTTGCTTGTACATATGTTTGTGCATACATCATGAACATCATAAAGCATCATATGCATTTACTAACCACTTCAAGGGTTTAGATCTTCATCTTTGTTCTTATTTTGTAGGTCATGGAAATTCCTCGCAGAAAAACCATCCAAGTCAACCTTGTGAGAATCTCTCCTCAACTCAAGGAGCTCACCTCAAGAATTACGGAAAGCTCATCCTTTAGTGAAAGACATGGTAGACTGCTCAGCTTAGTCAACGCCAACATTAAAGAGGACATGATGAAAGTGTTATTCCAGTTCTTTGACCCTCTTCATCACTGTTTCACTTTCCCCGACTATCAGTTGGTGCCCACTTTGGAGTTTTCTCAACTCTTGAGAATACCTATCCTTAATCAACTACCTTTCAACGGTACGGAAAAGGAACCAAAGCCTGAAGATGTTGCTCGAGCATTACATCTACAGCCATCTGACATCAAAGGGAACTGGGAAACTAGAAGCAGTGTCAAAGGCTTCTTAGCAAAATTCTTGTTTGAGAAGGCACAAGAGTGTTGGAATTCATTGGACCTACAAGCCTTTGAAGAAATTGTGGCACTCCTTATCTATGGGTTGGTCTTGTTCCCAAATCCTGACCAGCTTGTAGAGGTCAACGCCGTCAAAATCTTCTTGTCCAGAAATCCAATACCAACATTGCTTGGGGACATTCTTCACTCATTTTACACACGAACAATGAGAAAGAGGCGTGTTCTCATGTGCTGTACTCCTCTCCTTGCAAGGTGGTTTATTTCGCACCTTCCACAATCTGTCTTGAAGAATGACCAAGGCTCAAGGTGGTCCCAACGGTTGATGACTCTTACTCACTCTTATGTACATTGGTGTTCTCGGTCCAGAGAAAATGTCATCATCGTCGATCGTTGTGGAGAGTTTCCTAATGTTCCTTTACTTTGAATACGAGGAGGTATCACCTACAACCCTTGCCTAGCTTTTAGGCAATTTGGATATGCACGGAGGGATGGCCCTCACGACATGTTGATTCCTGACCTAGTTTTTGACTTCGACAACGATGCGCAAGGACTTCGCCAAAGGTTCATCAGAGCTTGGAGGATGCCCAACAAGGTTGATAGCAAGACATTGGGACACAAGAACTCCATCCCTCTTGAACCTTATCTCAAGTGGGTACGAGCCCGAGCCCAGAGTCTAATGATGCCTTATCCTCATGTTCTCCCTGTGATTAAAGAGCCCGTCAAGGAAGGAGAGGTTCCCTACACCATCCTACATCCTGACATGCCTACATCGTGGGAGGAGATGCAGAAGAGTTGGATCCAGCTCAAGGAGGAACAGAACACTTTTGAAGCCAGCTTCTACGCCAGCAAGAAGAAGGTTCTAGAGCTCACCCGCCGACTCCATGAGCAAGAGGCCCTCAACACCTACATTACGCCAAAGAGGATGCGCAACGTATTTTTACCTTGAGAAGTTGTTTTTGTAATATTTGGCCCATGGGGCACTTATGTACTAACAAATTTCTTCTTATTAATATGACGTGCATTCTTTTTGGCTGCAACAATTGTGAATTTCTAAAACCATTGAATGCATTGCATAGATAGCATCTCATGCATCATGTGCATAACATGTACCCTTTTTTCTACAGGTTGCTTAATCTTCTTCGCTGTTTATTTTGAACAGTCATCATGAATCCATAATCATCCAGTGAGCAAGCAATCAAGGCCCTCCAGGCCCAGAGTGCCCAATTTCAAGAAATGGTCATGAGCCTGGCCCAAGGTCAGCAAGAGTTGAAGGCTTTGCTCTTAAAGAAGAAGAAGAAGAAGAGGACTGCGTTATTCAACACTGGACGCAGGTTTGGGAACACACTCCATAACGAGGCTGATCCAACTACTTCCTCTGCAGAGAAAGACAGTCCCCAAGGGGGAGGAACTCTTAGTCCTGCAGTCTCTGACAACGAGACGGATTACAATGACGAACAATACCCACCTGCTGCTGACCGATACAAGCAATTAGAGGACCGCTTGAGTGCCATGGAGATTCAAAATGTGTCGGGGCTGGATTTCAGAGATTTAGGGTTATCTTCTGGGGTGGTAATCCCACACAAGTTTAAGGCGCATGCCTTTGCCAAATATGACGGGGCTTCCTGTCCAAAGCTGCACCTCAGATCGTACGTAAGGAAGATCCAACCTTACACGGCAGACAAAAATCTTTGGATCCACTTCTTCCAAGATAGCCTTTCGGGGTCACAACTTGAGTGGTTCTATCAGTTAGATGGAACCAGTATCCGACATTGGGAAGATTTGGCGACCGCATTTTATAGACAATATCAATACAATTCTGACCTCGCTCCTACGCGTACCCAACTTCAAGGTATGTCTCTAGGAACGGGCGAAGGGTTCAAAGAATATGCGCAAAAATGGAGAGATTTGGCTGGCAGGGTGCAGCCTCCATTGACTGACCGTGAACTGGTTGACATGTTTCTAGGGACCTTGTCTGGTCCATTCTTCAATCATCTGGTTGGTAATTCCTCCGCTGGGTTTACGGATTTGATCCTGACGGGTGAAAGGATAGAAGCTGGCATCAGGTCAGGAAAGATACAGAAGGGAGCCTCCGCAAGTACTGAGAAGAAACCTTTCAAGAAAGAAGCTAGTGTCGTCTATGGTCCTAGAAGACAAGTTAAGCCAGAACACCGCCAAGCCGTCAATGCCTTGGTAATTTCAAAACCTGTTGCTGCTCCTCAGCAGTACAATCAACAAAGAGGTGAAAGGCCCAAGAGGCAATACACTCGGCTGAGTATGACCTTGTCACAAATCTTACTGCAACTGTTATCAACCAACTTGGTGACCATTAAAGAGGCTCCAAAGGTCGTGAATACTGCATCTCCTAAGTATAACCCAAATGCCCGTTATGCTTATCATTCTGATAGCCCCGGGCATACTACTGATGATTGCTGGGCCCTAAGAAACAAAGTTCAAGACCTTATCGATGCGAAGGAAATTCAGTTTGAGGCGCCTGAGAGGCCAAATGTTGTAACTGCTCCTATGCCCCAGCATAAAGTAAATGCCGTCGAGGAAGATTTGTATGTTGTTTCGGTGAATGATGTTGCTACCCCTCTATTGACTGTTAAGAGGAACCTACTGCTAGCCGGTTTATTTTCGGGTTGTAGCAAGGGTTGCCTCCTGTGTGTTGTTATCCCTACCGGTTGTCCGCTGCTGAAATCAGGCATCCAAAGCCTGATGGATAGCAAAAAAATTCTGTTCAAGAAAACTGTTGTTCCGTCTGTTTCCGCTGAAGAAGTATCTGTCGTCACAATTTTCAACAATCCTACCAAGGCTCCCCCGAGGAAGCCAGTCCAAATTATGTCTGTTGCACCCATTACCATTACTGTTCCGGGGCCTCTCCCCTATGAATCTGACAAGGCTGTCCCATGGCACTATGGGGCAGACGTGTATGTGCTTGGAGTGAAGCAGGAGTTCAACACCGGTACCAGTATCAGTAACATCACTAGTCCCGCCAAGATTACTCGCAGTGGCAGGCTCTTCTCGCCTGACATTGCACCGCCAGTTACCCGAAAACCTCTTATCATCACACCCGCAAGTGTGCATGTTTCAAATCAAGTTCCTGTGTCTACTACTGCCGTCGAGTCCTCTGATGCTCGGGGCAAAGAAGTTGCTACCGATTTGCCTGCCCGGACGGAGGCACCAAAAAAGACCGCTGTTGAAGCCTCCCAGCAAGAGATGGAGGAAATCCTTAAAATCATTAAAAAGAGCGACTTCAATGTCGTTGAACAGTTGGGGCATACCCCCTCCAAAATCTCTATGCTATCATTGCTGCTGTGCTCAGAGGCCCACGCCAAGGCCCTGATTTCATTTCTGAAAACGGCCCATGTGCCGCAAGAGACATCTGCAGATCAATTCACTGACTGTGTGGCTAATTTGACAGCTGACAATGGTTTGGGGTTCTCGGATGCTGACCTTACCGCCAAAGGAAAAAATCACAATGATGCCCTGCATGTCTCTATAGAATGCAGGGGCACTACTCTCGCACACGTGTTGGTGGACACCGGTTCTTCCCTGAATGTATTGCCCAAGAAGGCCTTAGATCGGTTGGATTGTGAGGGCCTGGAATTGAAACCTAGTAACATCATTGTTAGAGCCTTCGACGGTTCTAAGAGGATGGTGCATGGTGAGGTAGACATTCCTATCCGTGTGGGTTCCCAAGTCTTTGACTCAACGTTCTACGTGATGGATATTCGTCCATCTTATTCCTGCTTGTTGGGTCGACCCTGGATTCACAAGGCTGGGGAAGTAACATCCACTCTACACCAAAAGCTCAAATACCCTGTCAAAGGGAAGATTGTTACTGTGCAGGGTGAGTAGGAATACATGGTTAGTCACTTGAATTCATTCCGGTATATCGAGATTGTTGTACCCCAAAATTTGCCCTCGCATTTTTCTACAAACAATCTCAGCTTCAGACATTTCCTGACTTTTCAAACTGGCGCAAGAATCGGACAAACGGACTTTTCTTGACAGTCAAGCAAAATTAGGGTTTTACTGATTTTCAGAGCTCTGATTTGTCTCTTACAGTTGGCTCAGGGTTTTGGATGATTTTTGGTCCAATTTTGATCAGGCGAGCGTTATTTGGCATTTAATCAGGAGTTAAGGTTTTACGGGCATATTCTCAGAAGAATTTAAATCCCACAGCACTTTGCGGTTTATTCCAAGATTCGGATTAAAATTCGCGTTATCTTGGTTTAATCAGCAAAAGAGACAGTGGTTTGAATTCAATACGTTTTGATTGGGCCAGTCATATACAGGATGCAGTGTTGGATTCACAGTGTTTATGCGTTTGATCAGTCTATTTGGATTGACTGCTGCTTTGCTTTGGATGTTGAATAAGACAGGCTTAATTGATCAATGTTGTTTTATTTAAGTTATTTATTATTCTGAAATTGAATGATTGAAATTCATTTTTCAATTGTTTTAGTTCAAAGAATTTTAAATAAATAAATAAACAATAAAGAAAATTAGAATTAATTGGATAATTTAGACTTTTATTGATATTTGAATTATTTGTACAAATTGTTGTTTATAATTTAAATTATGAACAATAATATACATTAATTTAAATATTACATAAAATTAAAACTATCCTATTTTCTAATATTCTTCATTCTTCACTCCGCTCCGGTGTTCCATTTTTCATCTGCAAAAAAGAGAAGAAAAGTCAGAAAGCAGTTAATTAAAAGAGACAGATAAAATATTGCTCATCATTAGGGGCCACTGACTGGGATCAGTTGACCCTCTCTGCAAATCACGGGATTTCTCCCGGTTCACAGAGAGGGAAGATTTTTTATTCATGAAATGCAAATGTCAAATGCATAATTTCTAAAAATTCAAACTGCAAACTTCCAACTAAACTGAAAAAATCCAATCTCAACTTTCTATCCAAAGCAAAAGGCAAGTTGCTGTCAAAATGCCAAAGATATCAAAGATTTCAAAATAGTACATTTGCTGTCACAAGTACCCAAGCTGTCAAAAAGGGATTTTTGCCAAGATATCAAGGAAAAGTCAGCACACAAACTGTCAAAGCTGGAGATAAAGATGCAGTAATGTGTTATGCAAGAAATCTAAAATCATCATTTCCCAAGGAGGGCCCCTTCAGAACATAGTACAACAATAATCATATAAAATTCTAAACTGTACTATGAGTGAGAAAAAGAGAGATAATAGAAGCATAGGCAGGTTTAGGCTTAGGAGAGGATGGCAGAAAAGATATAACACAGAGATACAAAGCTCAGTTCAGCAGGCAGTTCAGAGGGGATAGAAGAGAAAAAGAGATAATAGAAGCATAGTTCAGGTCTGAGACATAGGCAGCAAGACAGAAAAAGAGATATAATCCAAAGACAGTTCAGAAGTGAAGAGAGGTTAAGACAAACAGAAAATACACAAGCCAATACAAAAAGAGAGGAAGGTTAGAATAGAAGAGAGATATACAAACTCAAAAAGTCAAAAGCCACCACTACTGTCCAGAATCACAAAATCTATCAAACCTGAGCAATCTCAAACTTGGCCAAGCCCAACAACATAACACACTGAAGCATAACCTGCAAACTGAGTTATCAAGCCAAGCTAACATAAAAACCAGTAAAAAACCTGCTAGCATCAGAACCTGCCTACATCCCACTGTCAACACCAACCTCTAACCTTGGCAAGTAAGACAACATAACATACTGAAGCAAAACTATTGCACCAGCATTAGCCTCACAAACCCATCAAACTGAAGCAAACAAAGACAAACATAACACATCTCAAAATCATAACCTGAAACACTTTTCAAAACTTCATCAACCCTGCCCAAACACAAAACTCAGAAATACCAACAACCTGCCTGTCTAGTTCAAACCAACCTCTCAAACATATCCAAACATACCCCCTCAAGCATGTCAAAACATTCAAACCAACCTCTAAGCCTCATAATTTCTTCATCATAGGCAATAAAAACATGACATCCAACTCAACAAAAGCGTCAAGGGCATCAATCTCAGGAAGCAATTCAAAAATCTAAAGGCAAGCAAACATACAAAAGGGCAAGTTCAAGATAACACAGAACAATCATTCAAGGCATCAGGGGCTCAGAGGAAAACAAAAGTATCAAAGGCAACATAGGCCCTCAGATCTCTGAGATCATCACTGGGCATCTCAAGGCAACCATTCAGCAAATAAATGTTTGAGGCAACATACAAATTCCCAAAGGCAACAGTGGCATGGAAGAAGAAGATAAAGAAGTAAATTAGAAAGAAGGGTTTTCAGGCAAATCTAGCATCATCATCAAAACCCTAAAATATCAATCAGATAAAAATACCAGGGAAGCTCAAAGTTTCGTCACATTTTCTCTCCGCCGTTCCGGCCTCCTGAAGCGTCACTCCGCCTCTCCTCCATCTCCCAAATGAAGGTAGCCAATCTTTTCCCACTTCTCTTCTCCTTCACCTCATAATCATAAAAACTCAACTTAAGACTCAAATCAAAAAAATGCGTATCATTCACGAAAGAACATAAGGTGTGGAAATCAAACCTTAAATCAAGGATGCTGGGTTCATGTCAATGGAGGGAAGAAAGGCTTCAGGAGTGACGTTGATGGCCAGAAAGAGAGGCGTTCAGAAGGTTGATGATTGGAGAAGACGAACGCGCCGCCGCTGCCTCGCTAACCCTAAAACTTTCATGACCAAACTGATCACTCCTCACTAACCCTAAATTTCGTTCAAGACCAAGCTTGGGCCTGACCCGTCCTCACTTCCCCAAAGCCAATCAAACACTAACCCTTTTTATTTCATCAACAATATTCATTTAACCTTTTCTTTTATATATAATACTAACCCTTTCTTTTATTTTATAAGCAATATTTACTTTTTTTTGTAAAATACTAACCTAATTAAAATACATCTTTACCTCATATATTAAATTTGAAAATAATTATTTCCATTTATTTATTTACTCTTTCATTTAAAATATATTTGTACATACATTTTAAAACATTAATTTTGTACATATTATACATTTTTTTATACATAATTAAATTGAAACTTTTTAATTAACATATACATTTGTACATAACAATTTAAATACATTTATTTTCTAATATTAAAATTCACAAACATTTGACTAAAATACTTTCCAATTAAAAACTTGAACATTTAAATCAAAACACTTTCTTTTTCTTTTATACACAATTAAACACACAAAAATCAAAGATTCATTAAAATACATATCTAGGTCAAAAAACCCTAATACGATCCAACTTCACAATTCGCACTTGTACATAATTACACAATTCATATACATATACATGTACACTTACACAAATACATTCACATTGCCTTATATACATTTTTATCTTATATTTGTATATTCTATATTTACGTTTGATTGCGACTTCGATTTGGTTGTAACTTATTGGATACTATAAGTCTCATCCTCATTCATATACTTGTACCCCCACTCCCGGACACTATTTTGTAATAGCGTAGATTTTATATTCCGCAATTTACAGCTTTCCAATTATACCATGGTTAGACTTAGGGTTTGTATGTACATAAAATCAAACGCTAGATAACCTAATACAAGACAAATACATGTAATCAATACACAATCACACTTGCACCCCCTAGGGTAATCCCACATGTTGCCTTCCAAAATGGGCCATGCTTGCACGTCGAGTATCTTTGGCAAAACAAAATCAAATGATCATAAGTCTCAAAGTGTTGCCTAAACGGAATGATCATGGTCCCTTCAAAACAAATTGCCAAAGGCACTTGGCATCATTGCATTCATGGTCCATACGATGACCCGCGCCCGTCCCGAATAAACTTCCTAAACGCAAGATTGTCTACCAATTTCAATGGTGGAACAAAATTGTTAAAAGGGGTTAAAACATGACAAAAACCTTTGAGTACAATAGGGTAGACAAAAAATCTTAGTTACTTGAGATCAAAACTTGCAAAAACACTTGCCTTCTTTTCAAAAACCACAATCCACAACACTTTCAAAACAAACTCTCAAAAACATTTGAAAACATCTTTTCGAAAAGATTCACACTTTTGTAAAACACTCAATCACGAGTCAAATACATTAGTTGCCTAAAACAAGGCATCTTTTTCCAAAACATTTTCAAAAAGCACCCACACACACACCATTTTCAAAGCAATCGAAAAACAAGGCAAGTGATCTAAAAAACCAAGTAACTAAGAGCCCATGGATAACCATGGATGAAAAGGGTGCTAATACCTTCCCTTTTCATAATCTACCCCCCGAACCCACGAAATATCTCAAAAGGTTTTTGCTGTGCTTTTTTAACCTTTCCTTTAGGATAAAATAAAAAGTCGGTGGCGACTCTTGCTCAACCGCACAAGTGCGAATACGAACGCAAAACACTAGTCAGTTCTCCCACCGTATCACAGAACTGGCGACTCTGCTGGGGACATTCTAAAAGTGGGGTTACCTTAGGGTTTAGATCACCTTTACTTTCAATTGATTGCTTTGCTTGCTTTACATTTGTGGGCTTTGTATCAGAGTTTTATAGATCCTAACCCAGATCTGGGGAAACCCTTTTAGGTAGCATAATCTGTGAGGGACCTGTCCGGCGTATACCGACATGGGTGAAGCAGTGGCTATGTTGGTGTGGCGTCTTGGTCTGTACCGATATCCCTCGTGTTGAAACGGGGAGAATATGGGTCTTCCAAGGAGTCATTAAGCACCAACCGACCTTAGAACCCTAATTGACCAACTTGGCCATTAGAACAGTAGCAGTATGCTACACTCATTGAGGCTAAACTCTCGAGATGGTTCCGGCCGCGAGAAAAGGTTGCGATGCTGGAGTTATGACCGATTGAGGGTAGCCAATGATATGAGATCCTCTAGAACCCGGTTACTTTTGATAGGACAGGTTTTAACCAACAAACTGAAAGAGGGTAGTACCTGAACCTCATGCAAGCCTAAACCTAAGGACTTGTTTGCTTTGTGTGAATATGTTTGCCTGTATATACACTCACTTGCTTGTGCATACATGTACATAACATCATGACATCATACCATAGCATTTTAGCATTTTCAATAACCATTTCAAGGATCTCGAGGGTTCTGTTGATGCAGGGTTACGTTGAACCAGACATCTACCAAGGGGCAAGGGGGTTTCTCCTCTAACCAATCCAGTCAAAGATCAAGTGCAACAACTTGAATCAGTGGCTATGACCCACTCGACATGGTGAGCTTGATTCTCGTGGAAAGACATCCACCAACACCAAGCTCTCCAAACAAAGATCAAGTGCAACAACTTGAATCAGCGGCTATGACCCACTCGACATGGTGAGCTTGATTCTCGTGGAAGGACATCCACCGATACAAAGCTCTCCAGTCAAAGTTCAAGAACAACAACTTGAATCAGTGGTTATGACCCACTCGACATGGTGAGCTTGATTCTCGTGGAAGGACGTCCACCGGTGCATAGATCTCCAATCCATGAGCAGGGTTCAACCTCTAACATTTTTCTTGTGTTTACCCCAAGAGATCCTTGAAAGCATGCATCCACATATCATGCATTGCATTTTGACAGTCTTTCCTTTTTCAGGTTTCCTTACTCTCCTGCTGTTTATTTCAGCAAGAGATGGCTCTAGAAAGGTCTGTCAAAGACATCCAAGACCAGACTGCTCAGCTGCAGGAGATGTTCCTGAACTTGTCTCTGGGGCAAGAAGAGATGAAAGCTCTCCTCACCAAAGGCTTGGGAAGTTCCAACGACGCCAGGAGTGATCAGATTGCGGAACTGCAGTTTGATATGACAACACTAAGGACTCAAATGATGGGACAGTTGGTGGGCCAGATGGCTCTCATCCAAGACCTATCCCAAAGACAAGAGGAACTCAGAGTTCTTGTCCGCCAACTGCTTCCAAACAACCAACTGGGGCAAACATCTGAGGTCGAAGAGCAAGTCACCGCTCAGCCTCCATCAACTCAAGAAGACAAGGGGAAAGCTCCTTTGCTAGCTTCGGGGTCACAATCTCATCAACAACCTCGCCAGCGTCAACGTGGCAATCGGCGTAAGCAAGAAAAGTCGGGAAGACAGTTTACGGAGACTGAAATACCATCATTCTTCATACTGAAGCGCCTGTTGGAGGTCAATTTGCTCACCGTAAAGGACCCTCCTCAGAAGCTCATTATCTCCTCTCCTCACTTTAATCCCGACGAATTCTGTGTTTATCACTCCTGCAGCCCGGGACACAGCACCAACGACTGTTGGGCCTTGAAGAACAAGATTCAAGATCTGATCGACATTGGGGTGCTGGAATTCATGCCAGACGGCGAGATGAAAATCTTCCGTTAAAGGGTTCTCCGCTCGAAGTGACGAAGCTCAAGCTGAAAGATTTTTGCTTCTTTTTTGAATTTTCAAAGTTGTAATTTCTTTTGCTATCAAACAATTATCTGTTGATGTTAAACTCTGTTTTCATTAATGCATTGCATATGTTTGTCTTGAATTCATCCATTCGTTTCACTACTCTTATGCTTTTCTTTATGATATTTGACTCTTGATAAAAAGCTGTGAGCCTTTAGAGGGAGGATGACGAAACGATACCATGATCTTATACGGTATGCTTTTGAATAGACCTTGCTGATGATGTACAGGCATTTCTTTCAATTCCCAAACACTGGAGTTATAAGGAAGTTAATCCCTAGTCAACCCCTTCGAGCCAAAGAAGTAGGAGTTTCCTGTTCTAAACGATCAAAACCTTTGATATAAACCTGGGGCAGGGTAGTATCTCAGTTAATTCAAAAGAAAATGCGTATTGAAGTCGCAAACTCTCAGTTCGTAATACAACGAACGACGTCAAAAAAGAAAACGTTCCTTCGGAATCAAAAGACAAGGGTGGTTCCCTATCACATAGACAGTCAATCTCTCAAAAGAGAAAAGCCCACCAAGCCAGAACCTATAAAGGAGGCTTAAGAAAGCTGGGGCATCCCGCTGACAGTAATCCCGAAAACGGTAACAGTCAGGCAAAAGTTAGGGATAACAAATCAAAATCAAAATAGTGAGGTCATTACAAAAACCTCAACAACATGAAAGGTGTTGAAAAAGAAAAAGGAGATAATGATTGTCTCCCAAATTCAAACTGGTGAACCATCGCCCAAAAGTCGTTCCAAACTCGAAACAGAGTGCGACGCACAATTAACTGAGCTTAGGTTGAAGAACATCACGAAGAGCGGGTGGGTACAAATACACTTTGAGCCTTTATCCTTTGTTTCTTAAAACCGTGAACCATACCACGTTACAACCCTTCAAAAGTCCTAATTGAAGCATGGGTTAGTTTGAAAGCATACTGTTACAAAAGGTATCCTGACTCCTGTAGGGCTTTGCTCTAAATCTCGTGTTAACTTGTCTTATGAAAAGTTTTCTGCTAAAAACGCATTTTTCAAAACTTCGAGACAAACATAAACTTTGCATTATTCGAATATCACTGTCTGCATTTGACCCCTTTTGTTTGACAGCGAAGAAATTCATACAGCGAATGTTCGGAGGAACGAAAACTCTCTCAGTAAGTCAAAATCACTTCAAGAGGATAACACTTCCATCAAATCCCTTATCAACAAAGGGGCATGACATGTCACAATCTATAGCCTGATAAACCAGTCCAGTCAAGGTCCAACAGATCTTTCAATTCAATTAACCTGGGGCAGTCCAGTCAAGGTCCAACAGATCTTTCAATTCAATTAACCTGGGGCAGTCCAGTCAAGGTCCAACAGATCTTTCAAAGTACAATTAACCTGGGGCAGTCCAGTCAAGATTTCAAGAAATCTCTCAATATGCAGGGTAATCTGATTCAAGACTCCTTCTTCACCACTTGGGGCATTCGAATGTCAAAAGTGTTCAACGAATCAACTACAACATTTCCAGATTCGACTCCTGTATCCAGCCAGGGCATATCTGTTGACCATATTTCCGGACTCGATTCCTGTATCTAGCCAGGGCACGTCTGAAGAGTTTGAAGATTCGACTCCTGTATCCAGCCAGGGCATATCTGTTGACGACTATTTCCAGATTCGACTCCTGTATCCAGCCAGGGCATATCTGTTGACGACTATTTCCAGATTCGACTCCTGTATCCAGCCAGGGCATATCTGTTGACCACATTTCTAGACTCGATTCCTGTATCCAGCCAGGGCACGTCTGAAGAGTTCGAAGATTCGATTCCTGTATCCAGCCAGGGCATATCTGTTGACGATTATTTCCAGATTCAACTCCTGTATCCAGCCAGGGCATATCTGTTGACGACCATTTCCGGACTCGATTCCTGTATCTAGCCAGGGAACGTCTGAAGAGTTTGAAGATTCGATTCCTGTATCCAGCCAGGGCATGTCTATCAACTATCACCTTTCCAGATCCGATTCCTGTATCCAGCCAGGGCATGTCTGAAGAATTCCAGATCAACACCTGCAACAACCCAGGAAACATCTGTGAACGACCGATTGTAGACCAACACCTGTAATAAGCCAGGAATTTATCTACATCACCACTTGAGGCATTCGAATGTCAAAAGTGTTCAAAACCCGATGCAGTTTTACACAAGCTCATCTTCAGGAAGCCCTACACCGGTTCCTCTTCAAGACTTCTGAAACAGGTTTACGGATTCTTCCCAACAACGGAAGTCAATCTACCAACTTGTTCAGACTCTTCTCAAACCTTTGAAATTAGTTTACGGAAGCTCCCCAACAACGGATGATGCTCTATTGCTGATTCAATCTCAAGATTTCTGAAAACAGTTCACGGGTTCTCCAAGTAAATGGATGTTAACCTATCACTTGTTCAGATTCTTCTCAAGACTTCTGAAAACAGTTTGTGGATTCTTCCCAAGTAACGGATGTTAATCTATCAGCTTATTCAGATGCAACCTCTGAAAAGAGTTTACGGACGCTTCCCAACAACGGATGTTGTTCTATTGCTTATTCAACTTTGAGATTTCTGAAAACAGTTCCCGGGTTCTCCAAGTAACGGATGTTAACCTATCGCTTGTTCAGATTCTTCTCAAGCTAAAGATCGCGCTCGCCAAAATTCTCCCTATCCCCAGCGGAGTTCATCAAAATCCCCAGCCAGGGAGTCCTCCGGAACTCAATTCCCCTCAGAGTTTAAGCTTCGGTACCCCCAGCGGAGCCAGATCATTGAACCTTCTCCCCACAGAGTTTTGGAAGGACAAATTTTGAGTTCCCCAGTGAAGTCTCCAGAGTTACTTCCCATCAAGCCTGAGATTCTCAACCTGGTCTTCCCAGCATGAGCCTACTAGTTTGGAACTCCCCAGTAGAGGTAATCAGGAATTCTCTTCCCCAGCGACAGCCAAGGATTTATCTTCCCCGGCAGCAGTCAAGAGGCTTCTATCTTCAGCCATCTCGGATTCATGTATCCTCGGCAAGACTAGCTCATCAGCTTACATGCGCATTCATTACATTCATATCATAAACATTAATGTCACACGCATTGCATCATGCGTCATAACATTGCATACAACTAACCCTTTGCCTTTTCAGGAAAGATCAGTCGACAGACACAAATCATCTCCCGAGATTCATCCAGAAATAGTTCAGATGTGACCCGGACACGGCGACATTCTGATACTTATTCCAGATTCATTCAGACGCATCAGCAGAAACCTTACACCGTTTCCTCTTCAACTTCTCAACTTCTGAAACAAGTTTACGGATTCTTCCTTACAACGGATGTCAATCTACCGATTTGTTCAGACTCTTCTCAACTCTTGAAGACAGTTTACGGATTCTTCCCTACAACGGATGTCAATCTACCAACTGATTCAGACCCTTCTCAGCTTCTGAAAATAGTTTACGGATTCTTCCCTACAACGGATGTCAATCTACCAACTGATTCAGACTCTTCTCAACTTTTGAAGACAGTTTACGGATTCTTCCCTACAACGGATGTCAATCTACCAACTGATTCAGACTCTTCACAACTCCTGAGGATAGTTTACAGATTCTCGAAGACATGGACGTCAATTTGTTGCTTGTTCAGACCCCTAATTCAGAGATGTTCCAAAACATGGATGCCTTTCTGATACTTGTCCACTCACCATTGACATACGGTTCAACATGTCCAGATGGCATCTGTAAGCCCATCCTCCTACCAGCAGTCGCCGAATGGCATCTTTAAGCCCATTCTCAGATGGCATCTCTAAGCCCATCCCCCGACAAAATTCTACCGCACCAGATGGCATCTTTAAGCCCATCACCAAATGGCATCTTTAAGCCCATTCACCTCCACCATCGCATCGACGAGTGCAAATTTTCTGGGTACTTTAGTGTCCAATCTTCTTTTACCTTCAAGTCGCGAAAGGCAAACTTGCCAATCTAACTCTTCAGGTCCAAGAAGATTGAACAGGGGCAACTGTTGTACCCCAAAATTTGCCCTCGCATTTTTCTACAAACAATCTCAGCTTCAGACATTTCCTGACTTTTCAAACTGGCGCAAGAATCGGACAAACGGACTTTTCTTGACAGTCAAGCAAAATTAGGGTTTTACTGATTTTCAGAGCTCTGATTTGTCTCTTACAGTTGGCTCAGGGTTTTGGATGATTTTTGGTCCAATTTTGATCAGGCGAGCGTTATTTGGCATTTAATCAGGAGTTAAGGTTTTACGGGCATATTCTCAGAAGAATTTAAATCCCACAGCACTTTGCGGTTTATTCCAAGATTCGGATTAAAATTCGCGTTATCTTGGTTTAATCAGCAAAAGAGACAGTGGTTTGAATTCAGTACGTTTTGATTGGGCCAGTCATATACAGGATGCAGTGTTGGATTCACAGTGTTTATGCGTTTGATCAGTCTATTTGGATTGACTGCTGCTTTGCTTTGGATGTTGAATAAGACAGGCTTAATTGATCAATGTTGTTTTATTTAAGTTATTTATTATTCTGAAATTGAATGATTGAAATTCATTTTTCAATTGTTTTAGTTCAAAGAATTTTAAATAAATAAATAAACAATAAAGAAAAATAGAATTAATTGGATAATTTAGACTTTTATTGATATTTGAATTATTTGTACAAATTGTTGTTTATAATTTAAATTATGAACAATAATATACATTAATTTAAATATTACATAAAATTAAAACTATCCTATTTTCTAATATTCTTCATTCTTCACTCCGCTCCGGTGTTCCATTTTTCATCTGCAAAAAAGAGAAGAAAAGTCAGAAAGCAGTTAATTAAAAGAGACAGATAAAATATTGCTCATCATTAGGGGCCACTGACTGGGATCAGTTGACCCTCTCTGCAAATCACGGGATTTCTCCCGGTTCACAGAGAGGGAAGATTTTTTATTCATGAAATGCAAATGTCAAATGCATAATTTCTAAAAATTCAAACTGCAAACTTCCAACTAAACTGAAAAAATCCAATCTCAACTTTCTATCCAAAGCAAAAGGCAAGTTACTGTCAAAATTCCAAAGATATCAAAGATTTCAAAATAGTACATTTGCTGTCACAAGTACCCAAGCTGTCAAAAAGGGATTTTTGCCAAGATATCAAGGAAAAGTCAGCACACAAACTGTCAAAGCTGGAGATAAAGATGCAGTAATGTGTTATGCAAGAAATCTAAAATCATCATTTCCCAAGGAGGTCCCCTTCAGAACATAGTACAACAATAATCATATAAAATTCTAAACTGTACTATGAGTGAGAAAAAGAGAGATAATAGAAGCATAGGCAGGTTTAGGCTTAGGAGAGGATGGCAGAAAAGATATAACACAGAGATACAAAGCTCAGTTCAGCAGGCAGTTCAGAGGGGATAGAAGAGAAAAAGAGATAATAGAAGCATAGTTCAGGTCTGAGACATAGGCAGCAAGACAGAAAAAAGAGATATAATCCAAAGACAGTTCAGAAGTGAAGAGAGGTTAAGACAAACAGAAAATACACAAGCCAATACAAAAAGAGAGGAAGGTTAGAATAGAAGAGAGATATACAAACTCAAAAAGTCAAAAGCCACCACTACTGTCCAGAATCACAAAATCTATCAAACCTTAGCAATCTCAAACTTGGCCAAGCCCAACAACATAACACACTGAAGCATAACCTGCAAACTGAGTTATCAAGCCAAGCTAACATAAAAACCAGTAAAAAACCTGCTAGCATCAGAACCTGCCTACATCCCACTGTCAACACCAACCTCTAACCTTGGCAAGTAAGACAACATAACATACTGAAGCAAAACTATTGCACCAGCATTAGCCTCACAAACCCATCAAACTGAAGCAAACAAAGACCAACATAACACATCTCAAAATCATAACCTGAAACACTTTTCAAAACTTCATCAACCCTGCCCAAACACAAAACTCAGAAATACCAACAACCTGCCTGTCTAGTTCAAACCAACCTCTCAAACATATCCAAACATACCCCCTCAAGCATGTCAAAACATTCAAACCAACCTCTAAGCCTCAGAATTTCTTCATCATAGGCAATAAAAACATGACATCCAACTCAACAAAAGCGTCAAGGGCATCAATCTCAGGAAGCAATTCAAAAATCTAAAGGCAAGCAAACGTACAAAAGGGCAAGTTCAAGATAACACAGAACAATCATTCAAGGCATCAGGGGCTCAGAGGAAAACAAAAGTATCAAAGGCAACATAGGCCCTCAGATCTCTGAGATCATCACTGGGCATCTCAAGGCAACCATTCAGCAAATAAATGTTCGAGGCAACATACAAATTCCCAAAGGCAACAGTGGCATGGAAGAAGAAGATAAAGAAGTAAATTAGAAAGAAGGGTTTTCAGGCAAATCTAGCATCATCATCAAAACCCTAAAATATCAATCAGATAAAAATACCAGGGAAGCTCAAAGTTTCGTCACATTTTCTCTCCGCCGTTCCGGCCTCCTGAAGCGTCACTCCGCCTCTCCTCCATCTCCCAAATGAAGGTAGCCAATCTTTTCCCACTTCTCTTCTCCTTCACCTCATAATCATAAAAACTCAACTTAAGACTCAAATCAAAAAAATGCGTATCATTCACGAAAGAACATAAGGTGTGGAAATCAAACCTTAAATCAAGGATGCTGGGTTCATGTCAATGGAGGGAAGAAAGGCTTCAGGAGTGACGTTGATGGCCAGAAAGAGAGGCGTTCAGAAGGTTGATGATCGGAGAAGACGAACGCGCCGCCGCTGCCTCGCTAACCCTAAAACTTTCATGACCAAACTGATCACTCCTCACTAACTCTAAATTTCGTTCAAGACCAAGCTTGGGCCTGACCCGTCCTCACTTCCCCAAAGCCCATCAAACACTAACCCTTTTTATTTCATCAACAATATTCATTTAACCTTTTCTTTTATATATAATACTAACCCTTTCTTTTATTTTATAAGCAATATTTACTTTTTTTTGTAAAATACTAACCTAATTAAAATACATCTTTACCTCATATATTAAATTTGAAAATAATTATTTCCATTTATTTATTTACTCTTTCATTTAAAATATATTTGTACATACATTTTAAAACATTAATTTTGTACATATTATACATTTTTTTATACATAATTAAATTGAAACTTTTTAATTAACATATACATTTGTACATAACAATTTAAATACATTTATTTTCTAATATTAAAATTCACAAACATTTGACTAAAATACTTTCCAATTAAAAACTTGAACATTTAAATCAAAACACTTTCTTTTTCTTTTATACATATCTAGGTCAAAAAACCCTAATACGATCCAACTTCACAATTCGCACTTGTACATAATTACACAATTCATATACATATGCATGTACACTTACACAAATACATTCACATTGCCTTATATACATTTTTATCTTATATTTGTATATTCGATATTTACGTTTGATTGCGACTTCGATTTGGTTGTAACTTATTGGATACTATAAGTCTCATCCCCATTCATATACTTGTACCCCCACTCCCGGACACTATTTTGTAATAGCGTAGATTTTATATTCCGCAATTTACAGCTTTCCAATTATACCATGGTTAGACTTAGGGTTTGTATGTACATAAAATCAAACGCTAGATAACCTAATACAAGACAAATACATGTAATCAATACACAATCACACTTGCACCCCCTAGGGTAATCCCACATGTTGCCTTCCAAAATGGGCCATGCTTGCACGTCGAGTATCTTTGGCAAAACAAAATCAAATGATCATAAGTCTCAAAGTGTTGCCTAAACGGAATGATCATGGTCCCTTCAAAACAAATTGCCAAAGGCACTTGGCATCATTGCATTCATGGTCCATACGATGACCCGCGCCCGTCCCGAATAAACTTCCTAAACGCAAGATTGTCTACCAATTTCAATGGTGGAACAAAATTGTTAAAAGGGGTTAAAACATGACAAAAACCTTTGAGTACAATAGGGTAGACAAAAACTCTTAGTTACTTGAGATCAAAACTTGCAAAAACACTTGCCTTCTTTTCAAAAACCACAATCCACAACACTTTCAAAACAAACTCTCAAAAACATTTGAAAACATCTTTTCGAAAAGATTCACACTTTTGTAAAACACTCAATCACGAGTCAAATACATTAGTTGCCTAAAACAAGGCATCTTTTTCCAAAACATTTTCAAAAAGCACCCACACACACACCATTTTCAAAGCAATCGAAAAACAAGGCAAGTGATCTAAAAAACCAAGTAACTAAGAGCCCATGGATAACCATGGATGAAAAGGGTGCTAATACCTTCCCTTTTCATAATCTACCCCCCGAACCCACGAAATATCTCAAAAGGTTTTTGCTGTGCTTTTTTAACCTTTCCTTTAGGATAAAATAAAAAGTCGGTGGCGACTCTTGCTCAACCGCACAAGTGCGAATACGAACGCAAAACACTAGTCAGTTCTCCCACCGTATCACAGAGATGGACGGGGAGTTTATTGAAACCCCCTTTCAACATTTTGAAGAGGTACCTCCAACATTGGCGTCAGCTGAGACAGTGGTTGAAGAGGACTTTCCTCTGAAGATGGCTTCCTTGAAGGATGCCCGGGCTGTAATCGAGAAAGGCAAATGCGCAAACTGGGGTCAACTTCCGGACTTCACTCAAAAGACCGACAAATTTGGGCTGGGCTTCACTGCAGAGGCTCAGAGGGATGTTCGCAAGGAAAGGATCAGAAAGGCTCCGGTGTTCATCACCAACCCAAGGGTTAATGCTATCGAGGAGGACGTAGAGGAAGCAGAATTTGACAGTTGGATCTATCCAACAACTAGCAACGGACCAAGTAACTGGACGACAAAGGATTTTACACCTATTACATTTGTCACACAGTAATTAGCTCTTTTGTTTTCAATTTGTAACAAACAATATGTTGAAACTTTTATTGGCTCGGTGTCCTACCCGGGGCACCGTGGCTCCATTTGTGAGGGCTTTTTGTATGACATTTCCATATATCATTAATCAAAACATTGGACGTTTGTTGCATTTCAAATCTCGTGCTCTTTTTCTTTCTGTGTTATATATTGCAAAACAACTATATTTACACACACTCACTTATACAGGTTCCAATCCACTCTGGATCTCACTGGTAACAGCTCTGCTACTGCCAGTTATGACTTCGAAAATCCGATCAACTTGGCCGAAGATGAAGGTGGAGATGATTGCGAAGTGCCTGGTGAACTCGCAAGACTGCTACTCTAGGAAGAGAGGGCCATTCAGCCGCAGAAGAGCCTGTGGAAACAGTGAACCTGGGTACTGAGACAGATAGAAAAGAAGTCAAGATTGGTGCCAATCTAGAGCTCAGCGTGAAGCAACGATTGATCCAAATGCTACATGATTACATGGAGATCTTTGCTTGGTCTTACGAAGACATGCCTGGTTTGGATGCCGACATTGTGGTTCATCACCTGCCTACCAAGGAAGACTGCCCTCCGGTAAAGCAAAAGGTCCGCCGTATGCGTCCAGAGATGTCCGAAAAGATCAAAGCTGAGATTATGAAGCAATTCGATGCCGGGTTTCTAGCAGTGACTTCTTATCCTCAATGGGTTGCCAACGTGGTGCCAGTGCCGAAGAAGGACGGTAAAGTCAGAATGTGTGTCGATTACAGAGATCTAAACAGGGCAAGCCCCAAGGATGACTTCCCCCTACCTCACATCGACGTTCTTGTTGACAATACTGCTCAACATAGGGTGTTCTCCTTCATGGATGGTTTTTCAGGGTATAATCAGATCAAGATGGCTCTTGAAGATATGGAAAAGACTACCTTTGTGACTCAGTGGGGCACCTTCTGCTACAAGGTCATGCCATTCGGGCTAAAAAATGCTGGGGCAACCTACCAACGTGCCATGGTTGCTTTATTTCATGACATGATCCACCATGAGATTGAAGTGTATGTCGATGATATGATTGCAAGGTCCCAAACTGAGGAAGAACACCTTGACCATCTGCGGAAGCTGTTTGACCGACTGAAGTTGTACAAGCTGAGGTTGAACCCAAACAAATGCACCTTTGGGGTGAGGTCTGGAAAATTTCTAGGTTTCATTGTAAGCGATAAAGGTATTCAGGTGGACCCTGCCAAGGTGAAAGCCATACAAGAGATGCCAACTCCCAAGACAGAGAAAGAAGTCAGAGGCTTTCTAGGACGACTGAATTACATTGCCCGATTCATCTCACATCTAACTGCTACCTGTGAGTCAATCTTCAAATTATTGAAGAAAGATCAAGTAGTACGTTGGAACGATGAATGTCAGGCTGCTTTTGAAAAGATAAAAGAATATCTCCAAGAACCACCCATTCTTATGCCTCCAGTTGAAGGGAGACCTCTAATACTATACTTGACAGTGCTTGATAATTCAATGGGGTGTGTGCTGGGGCAGCATGACGAGTCTGGCCGAAAAGAGCACGCTATTTATTACCTGAGCAAAAAGTTTACCGACTGTGAGTCTCGGTACTCACTGCTCGAGAAAACTTGCTGCGCTCTGGTATGGGCTGCTCGCCAGCTGAGATAGTATATGCTGACCCACACTACTCTGTTGATTTCAAAGATGGATCCCATCAACTACATATTCGAAAAGCCTGCTCTGTCTGGAAGAATAGCAAGATGGCAAATGATCTTGACGGAATATGATATCCAGTACACGACTCAAAAAGCAATCAAGGGAAGTGTATTGGCAGATCATTTGGCACACCAACCTGTGGACGATTACCAAGCACTGAACTTTGAATTTCTGGACGAATATATCATGGTAGTAATTGATTGTGAAGTACCCGGACCGGATGAAGGACCTGAGGAAGGATCCCGATGGTCTATGCATTTTGATGGAGCCTCGAACGCTTTGGGTAATGGAATCGGCGCTGTAATCATATCCCCCAAGGGAACTCATACTCCACTCACCGCCCGGCTGTGCTTCAACTGCACCAACAACATTGCAGAATATGAGGCATGTATCATGGGTCTTCAAGCTGCAATCGACTTAAGGATCAAGTTTCTGAGTGTCTTCGGAGATTCCGCTCTCGTGATCAATCAGATCAAAGGCGAGTGGGATACGAAACACCCAAATCTTATTCCTTACAAGGAGTATGTGTTGACTTTGCTTCCCCACTTTGAAGAGATAACTTTTGAGCACTTCCCAAGGGAGGAGAATCAGTTAGCGGACGCACTAGCTACGATGTCTTCAATGTTCAAAGTCAAATGGGACAATGAGGCTCCCCGGATCATTATCTGGAAGTTGGACGAACCTGCATACTGCTGCGATCTTGAGGCCAAAGAGGTAATCGAGAAACCCTGGTATCATGAGGTGAAGAGATACTTGGAAGCTCAGGAATACCCTGAAGGTGCGTCTGTCAATGATAAGAAGTTTCTGAGAAGGTTCGCGGCGAAATTCTTCCTCAACAACGACATTCTCTACAAACGAAATCATGATTCAACTCTACTGCGTTGTGTGGATAAAGCTGAAGCAGAGAAGATCATGGTAGAACTACACGAGGGTACATTCGGAACACATTCCAGTGGACATACCATGGCAAAGAAAATCCTTCGGGCAGGATATTTCTGGTCCACAATGGAAGCCGACTGTTACCAACATTCTCGAACTTGTCATAAATGCCAGATCTATGCTGATAAGGTGCATATCCCTCCGGTTCCTCTGAACGTCCTGACGGCACCTTGGCCTTTTGCAATGTGGGGCATCGATATGATCGGTGAGATCCGACCGACGGCATCCAACGGACATCGCTTCATCTTGGTAGCGATTGATTACTTCACGAAGTGGGTCAAGGCAGCTTCCTATGCCACCGTAACCAAGAGCGTCGTTGCACGTTTCATCCGGCATAACCTGATCTGTCGGTACGGCGTCCCGGAAAGAATCATTACAGATAATGGTACCAATCTTAATAACAAAATGATCACTGAGCTCTGCGAGCAATTCAAGATACAACACCACAACTCTTCTCCTTACCGGCCGAAGATGAATGGGGCTGTAGAAGCAGCTAATAAGAATATCAAAAAGATTGTGCAGAAGATGACAGTGACCTATAAAGATTGGCACGAAATGTTAGCATTTGCTCTTCACGGGTACCGTACCTCAGCAAGGACGTCAACCGGGGAAACACCCTTTTCCTTGGTCTATGGCATGGAGGCAGTCTTGCCAATTGAAGTCCAGATACCCTCTCTCCGGATAATGAAGGATGCAGACTTGAGTGAAGATGACTGGATCCAGACTCGACTTGATCAATTAAACCTAATTGACGAAAAGAGACTCACCGCTATCTGTCATGGTCAAACGTATCAAAAACGGATGATCAGGGCATTTAACAAGAAAGTCAGACCACAAGAGTATCAAGTTGGGGACCTGGTAATCAAACGCATCATCCTTCCTCAAAGTGATCCCCGGGGCAAATGGACCCCTACATACGAAGGGCCATTTGTGGTTAAACATGTGTTCTCAGGAGGAGCCATGATCCTAACCACCATGGATGGTGACGACCTTCCTCACCCCGCCAATGCAGACATAGTAAAAAGATACTACGCATGAATAAAATACCCGCTAGGTTGACATACCTAGGAAAAAATAAGGGCTTCCCGGCGAACCAAAAGGGTTCGGGCAAAAATAAGGGATGAAATGAAAAAATCTGTACACCCGGCAAGTCGAAAACCTGAAAAGACGGCTTGGGCAAAAATGGGTATCCCGGTGGACTGAAAACCCGAAAGGGCGGTCCAGGCAAAAGTTAGGGATAAAGCGTAACACTATGTCTCATTGGATCACTTTGCATCCAGAATTCGGCATCAACTATCTGGCTCAGACTTTGGCATCGATCAATCAGCTTCATCAACTAAGCAGCAAAGTAATGAGACGCTTGAAGACATAAAGGCGATAGTAGAGTTGGAACCCAGTGGGAATATTGTGCACATAGCTGTTTTGTTTCTTTTTCAAAATTGTATAAACTTTATGTTATTCGGCGGCGTTCTCTTACTAGGACGTCGGCCTCTTGTACAAAAAACGCCTATTTACAGGCAAATTTCAAAATCAATACAAGTTCACTTTTCCAAACAAATTGCCAATTGTTTTTCCTTTTTCTGTTTTGTCTTGCGAAGAACGTCCAATGTTCATTTTTGATATATGCATTTGACATTAAATTGCTAATTCATAAATACTTGCACATGAAACAAAAGACTAATTACAGGTGACATCAGAAGTAAGGGCAATGTGGAATTGTCCAGGCAGTCTAGTTGCTTTGTCCGCCAGGGTACCAAGGTAGATTCAACTGAAGAATGTGACCAAGTTGTCTCAACTCCCCACAGAGTAGGACAAGATTCAACAATACTCTCCCCAAGAAGAGTTAGTCTATCATCAGCCCTACAATAGGCACCCTGTTCCCCTAGCAAGTAAGCAATACTCTCCTCCAGAAGAGTTAGTCTACGGTCAGCCTAAAGGAAGTTGGGTAGCCCCAGAAGATATCAACATTCCCCAGCGGAGTGTAGGCATTCATCAGCAAGCATCCCCGGCAGTCTTGATTTAAGATTGTTCCCCGGCGGAATACAGACACCCCAGTGGAACCATTTACCAGTACAGTCTGAAGGTTTCCCCAGGAAAGTGGAATTCATATCCCCAGCAGGTCTTGAAGCTTATCCCCAGTAGATTCTGGAAGCTCGTCCGCTGTAGAGTACGGACGTCTCTCTATAGCTTTATTCAAAGTTATTCCTCACAAGGGCTTATAATTGGGTTATCCTCAGCTAATTGCCACGGAAGATCGCCCTCGGCGAAGTTTTTTTTCAATCCCCAGCGGAGTTCATCAAAGTTCCCCAACATAACTTATCAACACAATCCCCAGCGGAGTTAATCATTGTCATCCCCAGCGGAGTCCATCATTGAAATCCTCAGCGGAGCTCCCATCAAAGCTTCAGCGAAGTATCTCTTCCCCCAGAGTAATTCCCCTCAGAGTAATTTCTCCAACAAGTTTGTTCGCCAACGAAGTCATCTTCTCCTACCGGTGTATTCTTGCAACCATCATCCCCAGCGAAAACGAAGAGCTCTACTCTTCAATGTCAGCCCAGGATTTAATTCCCCGGCCGGTCGTCAAGGATTTATTTTCCTAAGACGAAAATACATTCATAAACACTTCATATTTCGTACATCTTGCTTACATACATGATAAAGTGCATACAACACTATCTCATATTGAACATCATGACATCATGCATTTCATGCATCATGACATTGCATACAACTGATGTTTTGCCTTTTCAGGGAAAAAGACAACCCAAAAGACAACTATCTATCAACTGTCACAATTCCAGATTCGATTCCTGTATCTAGCCAGGGCACATCTGTGAGTGATCAGTTTCCATATTCGATTCCTGTATCTAGCCAGGGCACATCTGAAGAGTTTGAAGATTCGATTCCTGTATCCAGCCAGGGAATATCTGTTGACGACTATTTCCAGACTCGATTCCTGTATCTAGCCAGGGCACGTCTGAAGAGTTTGAAGATTCGATTCCTGTATCCAGCCAGGGCATATCTGTTGACGACTATTTCCAGATTCGATTCTTGTATCTAGCCAGGGCACATCTGTGAGTGATCTATTTCCAGATTCGATTCCTGTATCCAGCCAGGGCACATCTGAAGAGTTTGAAGATTCGATTCCTGTATCCAGCCAGGGCATATCTGTTGACAACTATTTCCAGATTCGATACCTGTATCCATCCAGGGCACATCTGTGAGCAACCGATTGTAGACTCGACACCTGTATCTAGCCAGGGCATGTCTGCATGAAGAGATTGAAGATCAACACCTGTAACAAGCCAGGAAAACATTTGTCTTTCTCAAAGTACACAAGTTCTCGCTAAGGAATCTCTTATGCGATCAACACTTCCAAATGGCATCTATAAGCCCATTCCCGACAAGGTTCTGTCACGCCTTCAGATGGCATCTATAAGCCCATCTCCCTATCCACCATCTCTCCAAATGGCATCTGTAAGCCCATTCCCGACATCACATTTGCTGATACTCCAACATGCGAGTGCAAATTTCCGGGCACTCTAGTGTCCAATCTCCTTTTACCCTCGAGTCACGAAAGGCAAACTTGCCAATCTAACTCTTCAGGTTCAAGAAGATTAAACAGGGGCAACTGTTGTACCCCAAAATTTTCCCTCCCATTTTCTCAACATTTTCTCATCACAAGACCCTTGGAGCTCAAGATCCAGTTAGGGTTTCCTCTGCTCAAGACTTCTCCTTGCACTGTTGACCCAAATTAGGGTTTGTGTTTTCACAAAGATATTTTGACCTAAAATGCCTAAGATAACTTTCATGCTTCATGATTGGACTCCCAAGTTCATCCATATCAAGTTTTAAGTCTTGATTCTAAACTTTGCCCAGTCAATTGGACAGTTGACCTAGAAATCAGCTGTATTGGGGAAAAAGTCAACTGTGGCCAATTGACAGTCAAATCTCATGAAAATTGACCCACATCAACATTATGAACTCACATGGACCATTTGATCAAGTTTGGATCACAATTCCACAAGAAATTTGATCAGATCACCAAAAGGGCAAAATGGTCATTTTTAGGGTTTTGACTGCACAAAGGCAATTTTTGACTGTTTGACCTAGCCAATGGCAAACCAAGCTCACATATGGACTCAAGGACACCATGGAATTGTCTTGACATACTCAACAAGTTCAAAAGATCCCAAATGCACAAGATTGACAGTTGAATTTTCCAGTCAATTGATCAATTTTGACTGTATACTGAAAAGTCAAACTTTGACTTTTTGGTCAAAATCAAGTGTCAAGATTCATTTTTCATCAAAACATGCCAAATCATGAAACTTGTTCATCAAGAAATCAAGAATTGCAAATTAGGGTTTGAAATGAAGATTTTTCATAACTTAGAATTTTTCTAAGTTATGAAAAACCCTAATTTTTTCCTAACTTTGTCCCACTTTCTCACCAAGATTCATTTGGATTCAAGGAAAAGTCAAAACATGAAAGTTGTAGTCCATTGCAAAATCTACAACTTTGATTCACAAAGTTTTCCCAAAAGAAGCTTGTAGCTCAAGTTACAATTTTTGGAACAAGGGTACCAAACCATTCTTAACTTAGAGAAATTTTGAACCATTTTAGGCAGGATTTTTGCCTAACTTCAAGACCATTTTTCACATACTTCCACTTGGAATTTCAATTTGAATTTCAAAGATGGATTGTAGTACACATTCCAAGCTTTCCAAAATGTCCAAGAACTCATCAAACAAACTCATAGTTAGGGAGAATCGAATTTGGCAAGTTGGGAAAAACTCACTTTTGATTTGGCCAATTTACATGTTCATACATTTGTGCCATTTTGAATTCAGCTTGCTTTCCTTGATTACAGGTCCTATATCCCATTTGCACTCAATAATTTAATGCTAACTCATTGTGCCAAGGCCTTATTTTGTGTGTTCAAACATTATATGCAAGATTAAGCCATTTTTAGATAAAGCATTTTTGCCATTTTAGAAAAGTTAAACTTTATGTCAAATGCAAATCCAAGCAAGTACAGTGCAAATCCTTTTGGCACAAGTTTATGAGCAAAACATACTGATCAAGGGGAAGGTTAGCAGCACATTAGGGGGGCCTCTATCAGTCTAAAACTCAAGTGGACACTTTGTTGCTTAAAGTTGAAGAAACATAACATAACAAGACACAACTCCCATTCCTGTGAACCAGAGCTTAAGCAAAGTTATCAAACACTTTCTAATCATCAAACCTAAGCTGAAACACGAGCCAACCATCTCCATTGCCTTCTCAAATATAGAATCACCCTCAAATTGCCAAAACAGGGTACCTGCTGCAGATTGAGTTCCATAGCTCAATCCTTTCATGCATTCTTGCTAAAATCACTTCAAACACATCCCACATCATCCCTTGAAACTATTCCAAGCCTCAAACACGACCTGTAACACTCCCAATCAACATCACCATTTTCATTTTTCTGTTTTGCAGTTGAAGTTCCATAACACGATTCTCTTGGTTTTCAAACAAAGTAAAGCTTGGAATAGCATCCCTGGACATCAAGGAAGCTGTACCAATCATCACCTTGCATTGAAAACACCTCCATCATCAAATACGATTCCAACTGAACAGGTAAGTTTATGGACTTCTATCTCCCTATCCAGGCATTGTTAGCTTTAGGTTTGTGAATGAAAAATGTTCTACTCATGCCCCTGAAGCTGTACATATCTTTACTTTTCATTTATTTTGCATGTGCTATGAGAATTTAAGGTCTGAACATTGATGGAACTTAGGTCAAGAATTAGGGATGGAGAAATTCTCTCTCATCTTAGAGAGTTAAGTCAAGTTCTTTATATGTTTGGATTCGTCTCTTAATGCTCTACATTTTTCATGTTGTGAGTTTTGCTTGAAAGTCCAGGAATCTGGAGATAGAAAACACGCGTTTTGTTCATGTTCAAACAGTCTGGAGGTTGAAGAAGCTGCCTTTGGGCTGGGCCTGTTTCACTTTTCTTATTTGCACCATGGTTTTACTTTTAAACCCCCTTGGCCCATTATGCTTATTTTTATGATTTTTTGATCTTTTCTTTTTCGTTCTGACTTATTTGTTTTTTCTCATAATATTAAAAATATAAAAATTATTTTTTAAACCATTTTTGTATTTATTAGGCATTTATTTGTTTGAATGAGTATTTGTACATAAATAAATATATAGATATACTTTTATTCAAAATACTAAAAAATAATGCAAACATATTTTATTTCTGATTTTTATTTTATTTTCTCTCTTGAAAACATTTTATATAAAAAATACTTTTTTTTGTAAATATTAAATATTTTATTTTTGTATATATTTAATATATTTGGTAAATAATACAATATATATATATATATATATATATATATATATATATATATATATATATATATATATATATATATATATATATATATATATATATATATATATATATATATATATATATATATATATATATATATATATATATATATATATATATATATATATATATATATATATATATATATATATATATATATATATATATATATATATATATATATATATATATATATATATATATATATATATATATATATATATATATATATATATATATATATATATATATATATATTAGTATATTTAGGTTAAAAAATGCAAAATATACACATTTTTATTTTTATTAATATTTAACATTAAAAATACCTTTTGGAAAATATACTTCTTTTTTTATTTATTTTTTGTACATAACTAACAAATATTGTATATATTAAACAATTAATACCTTTTATTTAATAAATTAGGGTTTTGCCCTAAATACATAAAAACTCCAAAAATACTACTTTTTATTTTGTTTATTTGACATATAAAAAACACTTTTTTTCATACATATAAAAAACATTTTTTACATCTTGCATATTTATTCCATTTTTATTTAATTATTGTATATTAAATAATTTGTATAATTCAATTTTGATGTAATAGTTAGGTTTAAATTCCTTGTCAAAATACCCCCATTTGAACATTTGTACCCCCCTTCCCATATATTGTGTTGTAATAACTTAGAAACTTTATTTTTCACACTTTAAAGCTTTCTAAATATACCATGCTAGAATTAGGGTTTTGTATGCAAATCAATTAACCAAAATAGTTTGACCTAATTTCAAGATAAACAAGCATGAAAATGGACAACACTAATCACACTTGCACCCCTAGGGTATTCCACTTGTTGCCTTCAATAATGGGCCATATTGCATGTTAGGTCTCTTTGGGCAAAACAAACAATCAAATGATCATAGTCCCTCGATGACGCTTTCGAAAGTTGCCTAAAAAATGATCAAGTCCCTCCAAGGAAAAATTGCCCAAAGACACTTGGCACCATTGCAATCATGGTCTAAACGATGACCCGCGCCCGTCCCTTTCACATCCTAACACAAGATTGTCCACCAAATGCAATGGTGGAACAAAATTGTTAAAAGGGTTAAAAACATAGGAGAAATCTTTGAGAAATTTAGGAGTAGACAACCTCTTAGTTACTTGAATCAAACTTGCAAAACAAAACACTTGCCTATTTCCAAACCACACATCACTACTCTTTCAAAAACCACTTTCAAAAACAAATGAAAACCTTTTCAAAAGACATACATCTTTGTATACATCCCAACATGGATCATTACAAAGGTTGCCACCACATTGGCTTCTTTTCAAAACATTTTTCAAACCCACACACACAAAGCACCATTTCAAACAATTGAAAATTAAGGCAAGTTGATCTAAGCAAGTAACTAAGAGCCCATGGATAACCATGGATAGAAAGGGTGCTAATACCTTCCCTTTCTATAATCTACTCCCCGAACCCAAGAAAACATCTCAAAGGTTTTTGCTGTGCTTTTTAACCTTTCCTTAGGATAAAATAAAAAGTCGGTGGCGACTCTTGCTCAACCGAAACATTTGCGAAAACAAACGCAAAACCTCTAGTCAGTTCTCCCACCGTATCACAGAACTGGCGACTCTGCTGGGGATAAATTTAAAAGTGGAGTAACCTTAGGGCTTAGATCACCCTCTTGAATGACTAATTGTTTGAATTGATTGCTTTATATCTCAGCTCTCTTGTTTGGGTTTACAATCCTACACCCGGATTTTGGGAAACATTCATAGATAGCAATACATTGTGGAAACTGTGCGGGGTATACCGACACGGTCGAAGCAATAACTATATTAGTGCGACATATTTGTGAGTACCGGTAACCCTTGAGTTCAATCAAGGAGAGTACGGGGCCGCTGAGTGATGTCACTAAGCACTAATGACCTAGAACCTTACTTGACCATCTTGGCCTTTCATTAGGGGTAGTGAGATGACCGGCTTTGGTGCAGTCCAAAGTTGGTAGATACTCGATACTACACTCATTGAGGGTTGTTTTCTTGGAATATTTTGGTCGCTAGTTAAGTGGCTAAACCAAAACAATGAACAATGAAAACAATCCAGTGATATTGAGCTCCTTAGAACCCGGTTACTATTTATAGGACAGGTTTTTAAGCCAACTACACTCAAGAGAGTACTTACCTATGAAACCCCATGCAAGCCTGAAACTAGGGTTTGGTGTGATTTGCTTGTACATATGTTTGTGCATACATCATGAACATCATAAAGCATCATATGCATTTACTAACCACTTCAAGGGTTTAGATCTTCATCTTTGTTCTTATTTTGTAGGTCATGGAAATTCCTCGCAGAAAAACCATCCAAGTCAACCTTGTGAGAATCTCTCCTCAACTCAAGGAGCTCACCTCAAGAATTCCGGAAAGCTCATCCTTCAGTGAAAGACATGGTAGACTGCTCAGCTTAGTCAACGCCAACATTGAAGAGGACATGATGAAAGTGTTATTCCAGTTCTTTGACCCTCTTCATCACTGTTTCACTTTCCCCGACTATCAGTTGGTGCCCACTTTGGAGGAGTTTTCTCAACTCTTGAGAATACCTATCCTTAATTAACTACCCTTCAACAGTACGGAAAAGGAACCAAAGCCTGAAGATGTTGCTCGAGCATTACATCTACAGCCATCTGACATCAAAGGGCACTGGGAAACTAGAAGCGGTGTCAAAGGCTTCTTAGCAAAATTCTTGTTTGAGAAGGCACAAGAGTGTTGGAATTCATTGGACCTACAAGCCTTTGAAGAAATTGTGGCACTCCTTATCTATGGGTTGGTCTTGTTCCCAAATCCTGACCAGCTTGTAGAGGTCAACGCCGTCAAAATCTTCTTGTCCAGAAATCCAATACCAACATTGCTTGGGGACATTCTTCACTCATTTTACACATGAACAATGAGAAAGAGGCGTTTTCTCATGTGCTATACTCCTCTCCTTGCAAGGTGGTTTATTTCGCACCTTCCACAATCTGTCTTGAAGAATGACCAAGGCTCAAGGTGGTCCCAACGGTTGATGACTCTTACTCACTCTGATGTACATTGGTGTTCTCGGTCCAGAGAAAATGTCATCATCGTCGATCATTGTGGAGAGTTTCCTAATGTTCCTTTACTTGGAATCCGAGGAGGTATCACCTACAACCCTTGCCTAGCTTTGAGGCAATTTGGATATGCACGGAGGGATGGCCCTCACGACATGTTGATTCCTGACCTAGTTTTTGACTTCGACAACGATGCGCAAGGACTTCGCCAAAGATTCATCAGAGCTTGGAGGATGCCCAACAAGGTTGATAACAAGACACTGGGACACAAGAACTCCATCCCTCTTGAACCTTATCTCAAGTGGGTACGAGCCCGAGCCCAGAGTCTAATGATGCCTTATCCTCATGTTCTCCCTGTGATTAAAGAGCCCGTCAAGGAAGGAGAGGTTCCCTACACCATCCTACATCCTGACATGCCTACATCGTGGGAGGAGATGCAGAAGAGTTGGATCCAGCTCAAGGAGGAACGAAACACTTTTAAAGCCAGCTTCTACGCCAGCGAGAAGAAGGTTCTAGAGCTCACCCGTCGACTCCATGAGCAAGAGGCCCTCAACAGCTACATTGCGCCAAAGAGGATGCGCAACGTATTTTTACCTTGAGAAGTTGTTTTTGTAATATTTGGCCCATGGGGCACTTATGTACTAACAAATTTCTTCTTATTAATATGACGTGCGTTCTTTTTGGCTGCAACAATTGTGAATTTCTAAAACCCTTGAATGCATTGCATAGATAGCATCTCATGCATCATGTGCATAACAGGTACCCTTTTTTCTACAGGTTGCTTAATCTTCTTCGCTGTTTATTTTGAACGGTCATCATGAATCCAGAATCATCCAGTGAGCAAGCAATCAAGGCCCTCCAGGCCCAGAGTGCCCAGTTTCAAGAAATGGTCATGAGCCTGGCCCAAGGTCAGCAAGAGTTGAAGGCTTTGCTCTTAAAGAAGAAGAAGAAGAGGACTGCGTTATTCAACACTGGACGCAGGTTTGGGAACACACTCCATAACGAGGCTGATCCAACTACTTCCTCTGCAGAGAAAGACAGTCCCCAAGGGGGAGGAGCTCCTAGTCCTGCAGTCTCTAACAACGAGACGGATTACAATGACGAACAATACCCACCTGCTGCTGACCGATACAAGCAATTAGAGGACCGCTTGAGTGCCATGGAGATTCAAAATGTGTCGGGGCTGGATTTCGGAGATTTAGGGTTATCTTCTGGGGTGGTAATCCCACACAAGTTTAAGGCGCCTGCCTTTGCCAAATATGAAGGAGCTTCCTGTCCAAAGCTGCACCTCAGATCGTACGTAAGGAAGATCCAACCTTACACGGCAGACAAAAATCTTTGGATCCACTTCTTCCAAGATAGCCTTTCGGGGTCACAACTTGAGTGGTTCTATCAGCTAGATGGAACCAGTATCCGACATTGGGAAGATTTGGCGACCTCATTTTATAGACAATATCAATACAATTCTGACCTCTCTCCTACGCGTACCCAACTTCAGGGTATGTCTCTAGGAACGGGCGAAGGGTTCAAAGAATATGCGCAAAAATGGAGAGATTTGGCTGGCAGGGTGCAGCCTCCATTGACTGACCGTGAACTGGTTGACATGTTTCTAGGGACCTTGTCTGGTCCATTCTTCAATCATCTGGTTGGTAATTCCTCCGCTGGGTTTACGGATTTGATCCTGACGGGTGAAAGGATAGAAGCTGGCATCAGGTCAGGAAAGATACAGAAGGGAGCCTCCGCAAGTACTGAGAAGAAACCTTTCAAGAAAGAAGCTAGTGCCGTCTATGGTCCTAGAAGACAAGTTAAGCCAGAACACCGCCAAGTCGTCAATGCCTTGGTAATTTCAAAACCTGTTGCTGCTCCTCAGCAGTACAATCAACAAAGAGGTGAAAGGCCCAAGAGGCAATACACTCGGCTGAGTATGACCTTGTCACAAATCTTACCGCAACTGTTATCAACCAACTTGGTGACCATTAAAGAGGCTCCAAAGGTCGTGAATACTGCATCTCCTAAGTATAACCCAAATGCCCGTTGTGCTTATCATTCTGATAGCCCCGGGCATACTACTGATGATTGCTGGGCCCTGAGAAACAAAGTTCAAGACCTTATCGATGCGAAGGAAATTCAGTTTGAGGCGCCTGAGAGGTCAAATGTTGTAACTGCTCCTTTTCGGCCTTTAGCCTTTCGACCTGTCGAACCCTATCGGCTAATTGAGCCATATCCCTCAAATATTTGGTGTCTAGTTTCTTTCGAATAGAGTAATCCAAGCCACCAGCGGCCATTTCGACTAACTCATGTTCAGGCACTACTGTGAAACATCTGGATTTCAAAAGCCTGAATCTATTCAGATAATCATCTATGGGTTCAGTGAACTTTCTCTTGACACTGGCTAGTTCCTTCAAACTTATTTTTGACTGTCCCATGTAGAACTGTTCATGGAATAATCTCTCCAACAGAGCCCAAGTATCAATGGACCCAGGAGGCAAAGTGGTGAACCATGTGAAGGCGTTCTTAGTTAGGGAACTTGGGAAATATTTGATCCTGAGGTCTTCATTATTGGCTATATCTCCCGCTTCGGTTAGATACTTGGCTATATGTTCGACTGTTGACTCATTGGTATCCCCAGCAAACTTTGTAAATTTAGGGACTTTACATCCCCTTGGTAAATCAGTGTGCATTATGTAATCTAATATAGGGGAGGCATAATTTGGCCTTCTAATCCCTGTGTTGAGGCCATTCTGGGCCATGATTCTCTCTATCATGGTGTGTTGTACCCCAAAATTTGCCCTCCCATATTCTTCAAAATTTGCCAAGATCAAGCTTCAAAATCTCTCAAAGGTTACACAGTCTAATTGCCTCCTAACACAGTCAAAATTAGGGTTTCGGTTCTTGCAAAGAAATTGAGGTTTCCAAGGGTCCAATCAAGTCCCACATGCCTACATACATTGTCAAGCATCCATATGTCAAGTTTCAAGACTCACAACATCAAATTGCACAGTCAAAAGCCCTAATTGCTTCACAATCAATTGTAGGGGCAAAATGGTCATTTGACAGTCAAAAGTAAAAAATTTTGGTCAACATCTCATTTTGAAGCCACAAACATCATTTGATCAATTCTTGATCATGATTTCTCAAAGCATGGCTCAAAAAGTCTCAAGATGCAAAAGTTTCTATTTTTGGACAATTGAAAAGTCAATTGCAAATTGACCAGGGCATAACTTCCTCATGGTTTATCATAAAAATCCCATCCAAATCTCATTTTGAATAGAATGACATTTCCTACAACTCATCTTCACACTTCAAGTCCAAGAAATGCTCTCACAAAAAGTTATCAATTTCAACATTATAGGTCATTTTCAAAAGTCAACAAAAAAAGACACTTTAAGTCAAAGACCATAACTTGAGATTGGTAAATCAAAATGACATGGGACCAAAGACATTGGTTAGAGGACTTCAAGACCTTTCCAAAATGTATAAGAACATGATCATAGCTTCAAAATTGAGCAAGATATGCCTTGGAGAAGTTGGGAAATTTTTGGGAATTTTGAAAAGTCAACTTTGCTTCAAAAGCTTCAAAAATGCTAATGGGCCTCAATTTCTTTCATGAATCATTACCCAAAGGCTATGCACGACCCATTGAGTTCAAATGGATTTATTTTCTTATTTTTAATTAATTAATTGAATTTTTATTCTTATTAATTCATTTAATTAGATTTAATTATGAGAAAAATATCAAATAATGGTTTTAAATCTTTTTTGTGCAGCAAATATGTTCATTATATCCAAAAGATTTCGTGCATCATCTCAAGGGGACAAGATCATCCATATTTTGCAAGATTTGCATGGAAAAAAGGTTGAAAAAGATATGAAAAATCAAATATTGAAATCATAAATTCAATGGGTTCATGGGCTCTCTCTTGACCTAAATTTGTTCACATACAAAGGCTGAAGGAAACCTAATTGATACAGATACGAAAAGCTACTCAAAAAAAGAGAGAACAAAGTTGCAATTTTTCATAGAAATTTTGAAAAAAACTGATTTTGTACTTGCAGGATCATTCAAAGCCTCAAACCTATTCCAAACCCTTGCTGAGACTTCTTTGAACGTGTTGCAACCACTTTCCAGTCTCCATACTCCAAGAATTGGTAGAATAGCATCACGTTTATCACAAACTTTTCCATAATCGTTTTCTAATTTCCATGCACTATTCATGTGTTTTATTTGTTGATTTACACTAATAATGATGTTCTGAAGCGATTGGTAGTGTTTAATTGGACTAACGATGCTTGTAGCCAGATCTGCCATGGACGAAAATTAGGTTTTCCAAAGCTTCAGAATAGGGCTTTCATGTAGAGGAAAAATTGGACCTTGAGACCTATGCCATTGAATTCAGGAGCTTCATACGAATTGAACCAATACCTCGCGCCTAATTTATTTGATCCATAGGCGTAATCGCTATTTTCATGAGTTGCAGTTTGTGGGGGTTTAAAACCCCCGCTATTTGTTTTATATTTACAGGAAAAAGCAAGGAAGAAGATGGACGTGGCCTTACATGATTGGGAGGTTTAAACGTTGGCGCGTTTTTTTGGTATTTCAGCATAGTGGGCATCTTTTTTATATTATGTTTCCTTATTATATTATATACAAATGAACGTGATAGAACAATTGGCAAGGGATGTGTACTGCAACCACTAGGACCTGGGTTCGATTCCCAGGTCCCCCACATATTTCATAATTTTTCTCCTAATGCTTTCCAGTGCAGTGTACCCTCCAACGCCTCACCATACATCCTCACGCATGGCTTGCCAAGTGGCTTGGATGATCAATCTGAAGGTCACTGAATGAGATCCAGGGTGTGGTGCAGTCAACTAGCGTGCATCCAAGCATGGAAGGTCAAACAGGGCTTTGATTCAATGGGCCAAATTACTTCACAAAAACCTCCAAAATGGGCCAGACACCCCTTATGTTTGTATTCTATTTTTTTTAATTTTCTTCTCTTTTCTTTTCAATTCTTTTTAAATTGTTTTAATTATTTTATTTAATTCACCCAAAATATTTTTCCATAATAAAGATCAGAAACCAAAAAAATATTTAATATTTAATTCTTATTAATTTCACTATTAAAATATTTTTTGTAAATAAACTCTAACCATTAATTTAGTAAATTAGGTTTTAAACTTTAATCTTTTCTTAATAAATAAAATAAGTAGAATTAGGGTTTTTGACCTTTTCATCTTTTTTTTATAAATAATTTTCTCTCATTATTATTATTATTAATTACTAAATATTTTTGTAAATAAATATGTAAATAATTAATTAGCATAAATTAGGTCAACTTTAATATTTTTTCATTAATAATTAAAAATAACTTAGAATTAGGGTTTCTCTTGATTTTCAATTTTCTTTATTTTCATAAATGCCAAAAAACATAAAAAACAATTTCTTTTCTTTAATTAAATAATAATTAGATTTTAATTCAATTTAATTTCAAAAGGGTCAAAACCCTCGGACGTCTCTATTTTTATTCTTTTCGCGCATTTATTTTCTTTCGAATATTATGTAACTGCTCAAGGCTTGTAATAGTAATTAGGTCTTTTTACTTTCCGCATTTTTATTCAAACGGGTCTTTGTAATTTGGCGATGTATAGACCCGCGCCTTGTAATAGCGTAGGATTTATGTTTCCGCATTTAAATTTCCGCACTCTTAAATTCTAAATTGCATGAAAGAATGTATGGCGAATTAAAAACAAGCGTAGCTCACAATACAATGATCAAAGATAAACGTTAAACTGAAAACAACACACAAATTCACACACCACTCTTAAGGTACGCCTCACCTGTTGCCTTCGAAACGTGGTCGTCAAGTATGGAACGTCTTAGTAAGTCCTTATGTCCATGATCCAATTGCCTCAAAACAAGTTGCCTCGAAACGGTTGCCTCGGAATAGTTGCCTCGAAACGGTTGCCTCGAATTAAAAAAAGGATCAAGGACATAAGGGTAGCTTCTAAGGTGTCCTAACTGTTGCTTCGGTGACCACATTGTCCCTACAATCGAATTGACCTGAATACCTCCAACGGTGGTGCTACCTATCTCTCAATGGTGGGATGGCACTACCTTAAGTATATTTACACAGCCTAATTCCTTAGGGTAGGTAGATGACTCATAGATACTTGCTCTCTTTCTAAAAACAAAAATACTTTTCACACTGACACTTTCTAAAAGATTTCAAAACAAATTTTTCATACACTCTTGAGGACAGATACAAGAGTTACTTAGGAATTTTTCAATGAAACTTTTTCAAACCCACTCACATTTGAAAAGCAAACATCTTTTGAAAACATAAGAGCAAGTACCTAAGAGCCCATGGATAACCATGGATAGAAAGGGTGCTAACACCTTCCCTTTCTATAATCTACCTCCCGAACCGAGAAACATCTCGAAAAGGAATTTTGTTGTGCTTTTGTCCTTTCCTTGTTGGAGAAAATAAAAGACGGTGGCGACTCTTGCTTACCGCGACATTTCGCGAATCAGCTTTAAAACAGTCAGTTCTATTTCCACCGATCACGTGGTGGTTAAATTATTTTCTGCCAAGATGTTATCGTTTCGAATTCTATGAACGACTGCATCAGCATCTTGATTTCGACCCACCATGACAACCCCTCTAGGTTGTTCTTCTCGAAACTCTGGGACTTCCAGCCTTTCGACCCTTGCCCCTGGTTCCATAATTTCCCTTTGTGGGCCTTGGATCATTGGGGCTTCTAGCCTTTGTGCCCTTGCCCCCAAGTTAACCTCCTCTCTGGCTGGTCTATAGGTTGGGTCGTTAGCAACTTGTTCTATAATAGGTACGTTCGCTCGAACTCCCGCCAGATTCTGCCTACGCCTATCTGGGGGAGCGAAAAAATCTACTATTCGACTCATATTATCTGCGTTTTCTCTGTTTATCACAGTCACATTTTGTACTATTGGGGCAAATATTTCCTGCATAGTTTGTGCTAATACCCCTATCATATTATGGTTACTGTCATCCATTAATTGCCTAAAAGCCAACTGGTTTTCTGTGGTTAAAATAGGCATTGCACTATAACCCACTGACCCTTGGTTATTTGTCATAAACTGATTTGCCCCAGACCCAGACCCTAATTGTGGTGATGAATTCGATGTGGAATTGTGTAAGCCTGCCATAAAAGATGTTGGCATTCCATAAGAGGAATTTCTGGTTCTATTACCATCGAAACCGGGTGGTCTAGTTAGTGGGGGTGGCGAAATGGGTTTGTGTCCCTGATGGTGGGACGAATCCCCCAGGATAACCAATGGTTCCAGTATTTCCTAGGATTGAACTATTAGGTGATATGCCACTTATTCCATTAGTGGCTATATTACTGGTAGAGGATGCAACAGAATGTGCATTCGAAGGGATCACATTAGATGTTCCCATCGACGCGGACATATTAGTGCCTATTGTATGTGGGGCATTTTGTTCCCCTTGTTGATTGTCTGAATTAGACATCTTGTTCAAACGTTTTCTTCTGGCTAAGGGTTGGTTGCTATTGGTTATTCTACCACTTCTAAGGTTCATAAAACAACAAACTTATCGCTCAGAGAGTTTTTACAATGGTTACGTCTCAACAATTTTTATTTTGTCCTAAATTCCGTAATGTCCGATGACGGGTCCCACCGGGTGTGCCAATTTGTTTACAGTGATTTCTGGTAAACAACCGCTAGTCCTCCAAACTATCGAATAATCTTACTGACTGTTATTCAATCTCTCTGGTAACTCGCAAGATCGACTAGATTGATCCTAGGATGTATTGGTCATTAGGATAACTCTCATTATAGAACTGGTATTCATGGTTGGTATTTAGAATGTTGTGTAGGTGTTTAACTTACTTCGATTACTCTATTAAAGATTTAAAGGCATGATCAAGTAAATGTGCGCGAAACTAAATTGCATGAATAAAGTTCAATTGTAAAGACATGTAAAACTGCATAAAAGACAAGTAAATGATTTCGAAGCATAAAAACATGTAATGTAAAAGATTCTCTGGAATGTAAAAGATTCGAAGTATGAAGAAAGCGTTTAAATGCAAGAAAACAGTAAAATGACTTTAAGTGACAAAAGGTGTTCGAATGATAAAAGCTTGAAGATAAAGGCATGAAATGTACAACAGTTTCTGAAATGTAAAGTATTTGAAATGGAAAGAAAGCATTTAAATGTAAGGCATAAGTAAAAAGACTTCGAATGAAAACATTTTAGTGTAAAAGCTTTTGAATGGTATTGACATGAAGATAAAGGAAAATACTGGAAATGATAAAGAGTTTTTATTGAATCATAAACACTTGGTGTTATCATACGTACATTGCTCGTGCATTCGTTTCCCTAGCCATGTGGTATTTTGAATGTTTACTGAGTTTTTTATACAATAGATATGACACACGAAATCCTAATGCTAAGACTTCTATTTATACTACTTCGACCATAACGGTCTTGCCATATGATTCTGCCACGTTCAGAACATGCAGAGCAATGCCTCTCCCTAGATTCCATGCGTCTTCGAATGCTCCAGCGCATCTATTTCAAATTTCGAACATCCCGCTTGCATTTGAATTTCAAATGTTTTGGCACTTCTTCGCTTCGAACGCATTTCTTGGACACAGCCTTGTTAACATTTCGAGACTTCTTTGAATATATTCTCATAACTGTCACTCGAAGCTCCAAGTTTTGATATGCCCATTCGAAGCACTGCTTCTACCATTTCGAAACATGACACCTTGCTTTATTCCAATCGAAACGTCCAATTTGCTTTGCTTCTAATAATATCATCAAAATCTTCAGCCAACACTAGGTCACCATGTCCCTCAACATGATTTGTAGAGTACAAATCAATAATTTTTATGATCATTTTGTTATGGACAATGTTTAATTGGCATAAAGTACTCGACTTCACATTTAAGGTCCATATTGATTTCTTGTTGAAAGGTGGTATACGCCACTATCACTATGAGAATACGTTATGACACTTACATAGCATATGATGTGTCAATCTAGTATAAATATTACTCCTAATATTTACACCTATATAAAGACTTGATATCTCATATCCATGACCCATGAAATACAATCATCAATTTACTCACATAATAGTCTCAATACATTAATGTTATTCTATTTCACAGTAAAACTTAACCGATGATATTTTAAAAATAATGTCCTTCTATTTAATGAGGTCTCACAATTAAGTCACACTTAATATATCATTAAACAAACTAACTTTTCTAAAGACTTTATTATGTCATATATAAATAACATAATAAATACAATACCTAATAATAAGTATATATATATATATATATATATATATATATATATATATATATATATATATATATATATATATATATATATATATATATATATATATATATATATATATATATATATATATATATATATATATATATATATATATATATATATATATACACTTACCTCCTAAATTGTCTTTTTCCTCCTGCTTGAGGCCATAAAGCGCTTTGTGCAACTTATATACTTTACTTGCTTCCTTCTGAATCACAAATCTTGGAGGTTGTGTGACATAGACCTCTTTGTCTAAATGACCATTTAGAAATGCCGATTTCACATCTAAATAAAATGTCGACCAGCCTTGGTTGCATGCCAATGCTACCACTAGTCGAATAGTCTCCAATCTTGCTACTAGAGCCAATACTTCAGAGTAGTCGAGTCCTTCTCTTTGAAGAAACCCTCGAGCTACTAATCTTACTTTATATCTTGCTATCGATCCATCAGCATTACGTTTCAACTTGAATATCCACTTTACTCTGATAGCTTTTGTATATGCTGGCAATTCGACTAACTCCCATGTGTTGTTTCTTTCAATTGCCTGTAACTCTTCGACCATAGCTAACTTCCACTGCTTAGTCTTCAAAGCTTTGTTATAGTTAATTGGTTAAGTACCTGCAAGTAAAGAAAAATGAACTAATTCTTCATCTGGTGTGACTTCATCGTCACCCACCACTTTATAATCATGAAGTCTTGTTGGAAGAACTATATTTCTTTGAGGTCTTTGGCTTGTTTAAGCCACAACCTCTTCAACTTCGACTGTGTTGGGAATGTCAGCAACTTCTTCTTCTTCAACTTTGACTGGATTCTCAACAATTCCTTCGACCTCTACTTCATCAGTTTCTTCATCGACAGTGGAACTCATCAATGGCTTGTTAATTGAATTGCTAGAATTCCAACCCCAAGCAAAATTTTCATTAATCGCAATATCTCGACTCAACACAATCTTCTTATTAATTGGATTGAATAGTCTGTATGCGCCAATTTTTTGATATCTTACCAGAATCATAGGTTACTCGCGTCATCAAACTTCTTTCTTCTTTGCATCAGGAACATGCTTGTAATAGATAGAGTCAAACACCTTCAAATAACTCACGGATGATCGTTTTCCACTCCATACTTCTTCAGGAACTTTGTTCTTCAATATTTTGGTAGGACACCTATTCAAAATATAAATTGCAGTTGAAACAGCTTCTCCTCATAAAGATTTTGGAAAATTCTTTTGCTTTAGCATGCATCTCGCCATATCTAATATGGTTTTGTTTCTTCTTTCAGCAATTCCATTATGTTGAGGTGTATAAGAAGCAGTTATCTCATGATCAACACCATATTTTGCACATAAATCTTTAAACATCTTGGATGTGTATTCACCACCTTCATCTATTCGCAGAACTTTGATCTTTTTTTCACTTTGGTTTTCGACAAGTATCTTGAATCTCTTAAAGATTTTGAATATTTCGTCCTTTCGTTTGATCACATAGATCCACAACTTTCGACTAAACTCATCGACAAGCACAACAAAATATTTGTTTCCACCAATTGTATGTTCTTCGAGTGGACCACAAACATCTGAATGTACCACTTCGAGTATGCAAGATGATCTCATTGGCATAGTCGAAACGAAAGAATTTCTGGATTGCTTTCCTACTAAACAATCTTCATAAAGTTTTTCAGGCATCTCAAGACTTGGAATTCCAGTAACCATATCTTGAGTAATCAGTTGATTAAGTGATCGAAAGTTCAAATGTCAAACCTCAAATGCCACAACCAACTATCTTTGTTGTCGACAACAATTTTCAAACATTGAACTTCTGTCGAACTGATCATAGTCTTAAATGTTCTGTTCTTCGACAACGGAGATTTTAAGACCAAATTATTCTTGGTGTCGAACAATTTCAAAACTCCATCTTTCATAACAACTGAGAAACCTTTTTTGACTAGTTGTCCAACACTTAGCAAGTTGAACTTTATTCCAGGTACATAAAACACATCTTTGATCATAGCTTTCCCTCCATTACTCATTTGGACTATATTTCCAGTACCTTCTACTTACAACGAACTATTGTCAGCAAGTTTTACCTTGCTCTTCTTCGACTCGTCAAAACCTACCAACCACTCCTTTCAACCAGTCATGTGGTTCGAGCAGTCTGAGTCGAGAAACCAGATTTTAGATTCGACATAGTTATCTGCAACTGCAGTCATAACGATCATACCACCTTCAGAATCATCTGAATCTTGGCGTGCAAGGTTCGATCCTTCGTCCTTACTTGTCGATCCCCTATTTTTTATGTACCAATAATTCTTGGCTACGTGACCCCACTTTTCACAGTTATAGCATTGCACACACCTTTTCTATCTTCTTTGCCCTTTCGATAGTTTCCTCCTCCTCCTTTCGAGGATTTAGAATCTCCATCTTCGACCTGATGTTTGTGAGGTTTCGACCAAGATTTCTTGCCCTGAGTCTTGTCGAACTTGCCTTTGAATTTGTTGGAACCACCATCAGGTCAACGTTCTCATTACCTTCTTAACTATCATCTTATCAGTTATGGTTTCACCATAATCCTTCATGAGATGAATGAGTTTTTGAACCTTCGACACATATTCTGCAACTTTTTCATCTCCTCCCATCAACAACAACTCATATTATCGACGCAAAGTTTGTAACTTGACAACCTTGACTTTCTCACCTCTTTCGTAATACTTCACCAGAATATCCCATTTCTCCTTCGCCGTTTCAGCATGAGAGATTTTATTGAAATTAGCAGCATCGACCGCCATCTGAATGCAATAAGCAGCCTTGCAATCTTTCTTTTTGACTTCGTTGTGGGCTTTTTTTTGTTTGTCGGTTGCATTTGCAGCCAATGTAGGAACGTCGTCGGTAACCACTTCTAGAGTTTCATGGAAGCCAAACAAGGATTGCATTTGTTTTTTTCCATCGGATCTAATTTTTTCCGTCAAGCATCGGAAGAGAGTTCATAATTCACGTATCACTAGCCATCTTTGCAGCGGTTGAATCACCTGCCCTATAAACACGATCTCTGACGTGAAATTCTTAAAAACTCAATCAAGAACAATAATCGGAAACTCTCGATACCAATTTGTTAGTGCGTGATACACTTTTAGTGACGAGAGAAAGAGAAAATAATAAAGGAAATAAAGATTTACATTATTGAATTGTTACAAATAATGATATAGACTAAGACTATTTATATACCACCCTAATTAGATTCGAGTCTACACAACTTAAATTATATTTAAATATTAAATTTAATCAAATCTAGTATAATATTTTAATAAATATAATTTAATATTTCAACACGTTAAACAAATTAACTATTCTAAAGACTTTATTATGTGATATATAAATAACATAATAAATACAATATATATATATATATATATATATATATATATATATATATATATATATATATATATATATATATATATATATATATATATATAAAAGAAAATACAATCGATATTAATTAGTTATAAGGGCTTACTCCAACTCATGTTTCCTTTAATATTTCTATAGGTAACAAAACTTTTTACGTGAGTGCCATCTATAATAATATTACTCATGTTGGTAGGAAACTTTGGTATGAACTTAATCTCTTTCAATAAAGACATTCTAGTTCTCGGTGTTTCTTGGACAAACTTAATGTTATTTTTGGTGCATGCGAAAAAAGTGGAACACTTTTTTCTAGCAAGATCTATTATGGTGAATTTCAAGGTTGGTCTTACTCAAATAACTTGATCCACATGGACGCTTCAGACATCCTTCTTACACAGTCCAATAGTAGGCAATTTAACCCCCATTTCTCAAAGACTTGAGTTATTTGTAACCTTGAATGATTTGATTCATAGGATTTTATAAACTAGTTGACTCTGCCAAAAAGCCACTTAGATAATGACTCCATTGAGATGTTGTTGGTCAAAATGTTTACAGTTATTTAAACTCATAGCCTTGACGAATGTTCATTTCAAAATCGTTGACTCTTGTGACTTAAAATTATTACAGAATATTAAAGAGATTTCATTCATACAAGAAGTATCAATGAATGCATCAGGATCAATTTATAAAATTCAATATCATTTGATTCTATAATCACTTTAACATTTAGGACATAAAACTTATATGGCCTATTGTTTTTTACATATCTAATGAATACACATTCATAAATTCTATTAGCGAGTTTAACACGGTTCGGGTCTGAAATCCTGAGATAAGTCAAACAATCCCAAATTTTAAACTAAGACAAGATTAGTTAAGAGATTTGCTAGCTGAGATCCCTTTATAAGAAAAACTTATGCCAATTGTATTGATCCACAATGATAGTACCATAACTATTACAAAAATTGAGAAGAGAAATTCCATAATACATTCAAGAGATGAGACTAACCATAATATATTCATGTAATTCATGAAGTACATGTGTGATTGTGGCTTCACTAAATAATAAAAAGGCACAGGGAAGAGCTGGAGTCTAGAGGTGAATTTTAATGAACTTTTCAATTTCTCCTGCGCACTAATAAAGCGTGGTATCCCTCCAACTCATACTTATGCTATTTACTATCGACTTAAAGCCAACAATCTCTTCCGATTCTCTACTAATCCTTTTAATTCCAACAATCTTTTTGACATCAAACTTTTGGAGAAAATTAGAATTTATTTTAAGGTGAATTTTGCATTTTGATACTAGTTCCAGGGGTGCTTTTATGCAACTCTAAAGTATTTGATATTTAATATTATTTCAGGTAAAAAGATTAGAAACCAACTTCTTGTTTCTCCAACTCAAACACTTACTTCCTGTTTCACATAATCTTAAATCACTAATTGATAAAACCAACTTAACTAAAGAATATAATAGAAACTCAAACTTGTTCGGGGAATAACATAAATTTTAGGGTTAATAGTCATTTACCCGTTGCAATATAAGTGAGTTTTAATTTATCCCTTTAAAAAAAAATTGATTACCTCTGTAATTTTTTGGATACTCCTAAGTGTGTAAAAATGAGGGGATAAATAAATAAAAAAATTACAAGGGATAATATTTGCATTTAAGGGACAAAAGACTTAGAGTTTTAACATTTCAAGAGATGTATCAAAATTTATTTTTAAATGAGATAAATCAAAACTCACATATTTTACAGGGATAAGTGACTATTAACCCTAAATTTTAACTTAGATATAACAATACATAAAGACATATTTTAATAAAATATTGTGTTAACAGGTGAAAATCAAACTAGCATAATAACTGAAAATAGGTAATAACACAACACTACAGTTTCTTCTCACAGTACAAACTTATCTTTTCCTATTGTTTGGCAGTGACAACATTGAACAGAATATCAACTATCAACCTTAGAATATGTTTTGTATCAAAACGGCATTGCGAAACAATGCAAATATCTTAACTATACAAAACAAAGTACTATGCATTACAACTACAAGCTCAACTTGTTTCAGTAATATCAGATGTCACCATTGTCTGATTCACCTTCGGTTTCTCCTTCTGTTTCTCCAGTTGTATCTGCAGCTTTCTCATCTTTTATCTTTGACACACGGAACATAGCCAAATTGGTATCCCCTAACATTGATAATGGCAAAGTTTAGATAGCAAAATTTCTTAAAAATCCATTATATGATTATCAAATGAACCAGTTAAAAAAGCCTGAGTTGGTAGTTCTTTGTTTCTCAAAACATTGTTTGATGTAATGCAGCGATCAAGTTCACCTTGTTACAATATCAAATGTACATTGGTTTCTTTCCTTGTAGGGAATATGAAAAGAAAACCTAAGATAGCTATTCAACAGAGAAGGAAAACAACTAAATTCATAAAAAGAGAGTTAAAGTAATACCAAAAGTAATAAAACTCCCAGGAGATACAGAGGTAACTACTCCAGGTTTCAGCCGTTTCTCATTAACGTATGTCCCATTCGTGCTATCCAAATCCATAACTAGAAGATTGTCTTCTTTTTTCCGAATGCGTGCATGCGCACCCGACACTGCCAGTATAAAAAAATTGCACTTGTAATTGTAGGAAAAATAAGAAGGATAAAAAAATCAAAATACATTGAAACTTATATACCTGTTGCAACTTGAATCACTAGATCAGCTTTCTCTGGAACACGACCTACAGTGACTTCATTCTATACTATTCAAAAAGAAACCAGTTAATCTGAAGCATACTCATACTCAGCAGCACAAAATAATTGATGCTGGAATTACTTACAGAAGTAATTTCATATGCACCTGGCATCGCAACCTTGTAACCTATATGCCTTGTATCACCATCTCCTATCAAATAGATACAGAACTTAACTAGTTTTCAACAGTTATTTCTTAGTTATTCTTTGTAGAAAATGAAACTAACCAATTGGTTCAAGAATCCATCTTCCAGTAGCATCTGTGACTGTGGTTGCAGCCTCTGATGCATGTATAGCTCCTAGTTTCCCCTTTTCTTTTGCTATGGGATTTATAACACCACCACCAGGTTGATGAAAGAGAAAGCATTTGTGGAAATGGTGTGTTGATGAATTGAAAGTTACTGAAGTGGTTTTGGAGTGTAATGAAAGTGGTGATTTTGATGAAGAAATAGAGTAGGTTTGAGACTTGGGAATTTTTGTTAGGTAGATAGATTTTGTGAGGGCTTCCATTGTTGCTAGAATTGTTTGCTTAGTGAATGGAAAAGGAAAAAATGAAAAATAGTAGTTTGCTTTTGGTTGCATGGGAGATGGACTTGTCACTTGAATATGTGGCAGCCATTTAATGATTCACTAGATATTGGATAACTATATCTTCATATCTTCAACTTGTTTATGTCCTTTTATTTTTTCAAACTATTTTTTTTTTAAAATTTGGTTGTAAAGTGAAATTGAGCATTATAATTAAAATTGAGCATTTAATCTACATACTAAGTCAACATTTAAAATTGAGCATTATAATTAAAATTGGAGGCTAGTTGCTTGAATATATATACATGCTGTAAAATTAATTTTGATATTCTCAATTAATTTTGTTTCTAGAATTAATTCTACTTTAAAATTAAGTGTATGTTTGCTGTTGTCTAGTTTTTGTGCCACAAATTTGATAACTTGAATGAAAGGACAAAATGATCATGCTTTTTTTTTCTTCAATTGCTTTTAATTATGTTGTACTTTCAATCATCTATATCGAGATTCTGAACAACTTAATGCATACATCTGACTCTAGTTATAAAAGACTAGGGGTGAGAGTTGTTAAAAGTGAAATTATAAAAGCAAAAACGTATTGAGAACTAATTTTCTGATATTTTTTCTATCCGCATCTTGAGGAAACACAGATTATAAGTAAGAGGAGATACCTTAACTTACCAAAAAGGCAGATTGAGAGGTGGGGAATACATTACCAGTTTTGTAAAAGGAGAAAAAAAAAACTAAATAATTTAACAAAATTGACTTGTATGCATTACTAAAGGGGGGAGCATTTTGATGACCTAAAATATTAGTGTCTTTTGGAGACAAGTCTATCAAGGACGTGGCTCTTTGACACAATATCTGGGATCTGGCAATAGCTTCTGCTCAAGTGGCTTCAATCCTTTTCTAGACCAGTAATTTACAAATGTGGTTTCTAGCTTCCTCACCTATCATCACAGTCATCAAAACATTACTTATCAGAAAATCAAGTTGAAGTGTTGAACACTTGTAGCACCTAAAAAAGAAAATGAATATGAAGTACAAACCTGCTTAACAATAAATGGCTCCTCGGTAAGACTCAATGGCTCTGTCAAGATAGTAAGAAATCCATTTCGATTGCCATAGACTATGTCAGTGAAGGGACGGTCACCCACCTGCATCCGAATATTTATGGTTTAACATAAACCTACAAACTACATAGTAATAAATATCTAATAGAAAGTAAACAATACAAGTTCATATTTACCATGATTAACTGTGATGAATCACAGCCAAAATGCTTTTCAACTTCTTCAGCTGTGCCACCTGGCTTCTTCACTCCTGCAGCAGCAAACTTGCACATATCAACAATTATCGCAGAGTCAATTCTCCCTGAGAATTTTCACAATCCTAGTAGTTTTACACAAGCTTATGATAACGTTTATTTTCAAGATGAAACACGTTATAGAATTAAATTCTAAACAGAAAAAAGGCACCACTCACTGTGTCTGATAACTTTAATTCCAATTGCACTCTCGAGATTCCTAGCTTTTGAACCATCATGGTCATACTCACGAAGTCCTGATTTACAATATCAACAAATCAGCACAAAACACGCTGTATGACTACATGAATAACAACTACTGCCATAAGTTTATACGTAATAATTTTGAAATGCTCCATGTTAGAATTACCAGCTGAGTTACTAAATACAGCAATATCCTGACCAAACTCTGATTTACAACTTTCCAGTGAAGACTCGAGCAGAGGCCAGGGAGTTAAAGAGTAGGGTGCTGTAATAGTATTATCTTTGTCGAAGACAACACCCTTAAATCCCTTTCGACGTAGAGCAGCCCAGTCAATGTATCTTATATCACGAACTGAAATATGGGGCAGTGCCAAATGTGGGTCTTTTAAGATCACCATAGTTGAACAAAGAATGCCCTCAAAGTTGATGCTTTGGCCGAATGCCGCTTTCAAATCAAACCACCACATCTTAGTGAAAAGTGCACTCTTTGTGTCGTTTTCCTTGAATTCCCCTTGTCTGTCTACTTGATGTTGATTGTGGTTTTTGTTTTCTAGATTTTGATTACTGGTGTCTTCTGAGTCAGCAAGTGAGAAGAATTTAATAAGGAATAGGTTTCTGTCGTTCTGATCTGAACCGGAATTGTATCTAGACTTGTAATTGCTTTCTATCCCGTTGCAGCAACTGTATGTCGGAGGAAGACTTAGACTGTAGAAGTTTCTGAGAGGGATTTGGTTATCTGCATTGGCAAGTGATAGAGTGGTGAGTTTTCTCTTTTGTCGGGTACGATGATGGACATTAAGATGGCTGGGAATGCGGTACCAGCAACAGGGAAGCTGAGCAGCAGCACTAGTAGACAGCATTTTTTTAATAGTTTTTCTTTGCTTAATTAATGCTTGACCACATGTGGCTACAGCTGTATGCTTCAATGATCTCTATTTATAATAATAATGATCAGTATAATCAGGCACATTAAGGTTAAACAAATTTGAATTTTGGTATCAATGAAACTACAATGAGAATTAGCATTATCGTCTTACATAAAATAATATGTACGGACGGATGAGCATTTGAAAGAGTAAAGACTAACATGTATGTATACCGGAACCCAAAGGAAATAGGAATAAGATATTAATTGATAGAGTCTTCTCATCGAAAAACATTTCAGCCTAGTTTAGTGTTGTTGCCATTCATTGCTTCTTTGTCCCATTGTTGCAAATAATTTTGAATGTCTAAAAGCCAAGCATGTAACAGTAATCTCAAGGACACGGAACTAAAGCACAAAAACCAATTGCCGGAACTAAAAAAATCATGGAATGACAGAAACAAGCCACATGCGAAATCATGTCTCAACACTAACCTATCAGGTAACTTATCCTGTATTTGCATAAAATTCAGTGGCATGCTCAGATTCTCAGACTGCCTGAACTAATGAATACACAAAAAGTTGACCTGTTACTGTCAGAATTAGAAGATTAAAAGGGCAGTCCAGATATGAATCAAATAAGACGACACTATGGTTTAACCAATAACAGTTTTGTTCACATTCCTTTATCTCAGTCTCAATTTAAACCCTAACCTCAACTATAATACAATTGAACACGCATTTGTCCAGAACTTTCAACAATATTGAGAGTAATATAACTGTAACCCTAACCTCAACAAGAACAACAAGAAATAATTATGGTGTAAATCGGAAAGTTAGAAAGAGAGAACTCACTGATGAATGAGTTGTGGAGGAGGAAAAGGGAATCGTGAAAAGTGATAGAGGGAGTGAGTGGTGTTTGCCGCCGCTGCAGTGGGTTGTTGTTTTCAATCGAAGGACGAGTGACAAATATTTGAAGTTGGGTAACGCTTTTGCATAAGATAGGGGTGAAGAGTGGAGTGGACCTATTTTGTTATTTTTTTTATTCCGTTTCATTCCATTCATCAATCAACACGTTTTTTTTTACCAGATTCTATGGATTATATATTTATTTTTTTATTTTCCTTCACCAGATTCCATGTGAACATGGTAATAACATATTCTTGCACTTTTTTATTTTATTTCTGATTATACTCCTCCAACACAAATAGGAGTACGGATCAGAAAAATTCCACTAAATCGATAATTTAAATCAAATTAAATTAAAATAAAATTAATAATTTTTTGTTCAGTTTTAAAATTGAACCAAATTAATAAAAATTGATATAGTTTAATTTGATTTTCGGTTTTAGTTTTTAGGAATTGCGAAATTGATGAACCGAACCAATGAAAATAATCATGTTGTAAATCTTTTATTCCACTCATCATTAAATATAAATTTTTTATCTGTCCAATCATTCTCCATCTTTAATTACACTTCATTTATTTGAGCAAAACATGTATTTAGAATCAAACTCTAAAATATAGTATAAAACTTAAGTCACAAAAAAATCATTTTCACTGAAATATTGTTCTCGCTACCCGTCATCATTGTTTCTTTCATTATTCTCATTCGAATATATTATGGTTGTCTTCTTCGTATTTAAGTTCTCTTCATAAATTTTCATTATTTTTTAACTTTTCTATTTCTTGTTCTTCAACAAAATTCAATATAGTCTTGTTACAAAATAGTTTTTATGTGTGTTTGAGGTATAAAACATATTAATTGGTATGTGTTTTGTTCTGTTCTATTTGCTAAGCTTTCAAATCTCTTTTCAACATTTGAATGTCAAGTGTTAACTTTTATATTTGATAATAAACTTATTTCATAATGCAATAGAAATTATATCATTGTTTCATATGGTTTAAGAGTAATTTCTAATTTATTTGAAAAAATAGAACATGAAATAAATTATATGAAATATATTATTTTAAAAAATAATAATATAAAACACACTAAAAAAACGATAATAAAGACTATACTAATAAATATAATATTTGAAAAAAATATTATAAGTCGCTCAATTGAACCAAATCAAACTACTTAATTTAATTCGATTTTATTTTTAAAAAATCTTAAAAATTGAACTGATATAAATATTATTGATTCAAATCTTTTTCTAATAAAAATCAGTCCAAACAGATCTGATGACAATCCTAAACACAAAATATCTAACAATTGTTGTATTCATATTTATTTTCTAAGACTCTTTTTCATATTTATGTTAGACATACATGGATTCTCTCCCTTGAGTGCAGGGAGTCCACTCACATCCCCACTATTCAGAATTATACATGGGCGTGTTTGTTTGTTTGTTTTTTTATTGCCCTAATGCGTATATGTTTTTTAACAAGTTTTTAGTATATATCCTATTAAATATAATTTTATTTAGACACAATAATTTTTGTATATGATCTTTTCCCCAACAATGTCGTCAACCTACGGAATCCAAATCCTCATCAGAGATTATGTCATCATCACAGTTCATAGAAATCCTCTTCCCCAGTTGAGTTTATTTCTTCAAAAGTATAAAATCCCCTGCAAAATTCTCTTCTCTCACGGGGCACATTTCCTTAGTAGAATATATTTCTCCAGCAAGGCTCATTTCCTCAGCAGAGTATATCTCTTCAGCAGGGTTTATTTCGCCAACAAAATTCAGTCTCCCCAGCTTGAGTGTATTTCTCTGACTACTACAAATCACCCGTAAAATTCATCTCTTTAGCAAAGGACAGTCCAGGTTACTATCCTCAGAGAGTTGCTACGGAATCTGAAACCGGACCAGATGTCATTTAACCTTATCCTCCCCGTTGTACCCCAAAATTCCCCCTCTCATTTATCAAATATTTTCTCACAAGAATCTCTCTTGGTTTAAGACTGCACTAGGTTTGATCAGCTCAAGACACCTCTTTAAACACTGATGACCAAAATTAGGGTTTGAGATTGCACAAGGATAATTGAACTTTCAATGCTTCATATGACTTTCATGGATCATTATGGACCCCCAAGATTATTCATGTCAAGTTTCAAGCCTTGGATCACACTTTTGCTCAGTCAATTGAGCAATTGACCTAAAAATCAGCTGTATTGGAGAAAAAGTCAACTATGGCCAATTTACAGTCAAACTTCATAATTTTTTATCCACATCAACATTCTAAACTCATATGTATCTTTTGATGATTCCCTCTCTCCAAAGCCAGGCATCCCCTTGAACGTGTGATGGAGCATCTTATGTATATGTGGGTTTGTTGTGGTTTTTTTTTTTTGGGGGGGGGGGGACAAATGGGATTCAAACCTTTTTGGTATACTGTTCCATTGCTTTTTAATCACAGTTTTCGTATGCTAATTTGATGCAAATATGGGGTTTGAGGAAGTGCAGGCGTGGAATAGGTCAGCAGCTGATTGCAGGACTGTGATGTAGCAGGGCATCAGGTTATTTAAACGAGGTCTTGGGATTTGGTGATGTTTTGACCGTAGAAGATCAGAAATGTAACCTCCATGCGCTGAAGAGTCACGTTCTGATGGAAGACTATGTTCTGAACCATGTTTGCAACTTCTGACTGCACTTGCGTGGAGGCTGAAGAGTCATGTTTTGATTGAAGACAATGTTCTGAACCATATTTGCAACTTCTGACTGCGCTTGCGTGGAGGCTGACTCAGAAGTTCTGAAGTATCATATGCTCTTAACACTTAGAAAATTTTCTAAATGTTTAGAAAATTTGATTTTTTCAAAGTAACTTCTGACTCCTGATTTAAAAGTCAAAGTTTGATTTTTTCATTGTGCTTTTGACCATTTTGCCCTTGTGAGTAGTTTTCTTGAAGAGTTGTAATTCAAGACTTGGAACTTGATAGAAGCAATACCTGAGAGTCCAGGGTGATCCTTTGAGAAATGGGAGGGCAAATTTTGGGGTACAACACAAGGTTCTCAAGGATTTCATTCTGCTTGCAGGATGAAGTCGTTGGTTCTAGCTATCCACCATCATTGTTTCTCTCATTACTCTCATTCGAATATATTATGATTGTCTTCTTCGTGTTCAAGTTCTCTTCATAAATTTTCATTATTTTTTAACTTTTCTATTTCTTGTTCTTCAACAAAATTCATTATAGTCTTGTTACAAAATAGTTTTTATGTGTGTTTGAGGTATAAAACATATTAATTGGTATGTGTTTTGTTGTGTTCTATTTGTTAAGCTTTCAAATCTCTTTTCAACATTTGGATGTCAAGTGTTAACTTTTATATTTGATAGTGAACTTATTTCATAATGCAATAGAAATTATGTCATTATTTCATATGGTTTAAGAGTAATTTCTAATTTATTTGAAAAAATAGAGCATGAAATAAATTACATGAAATGTATTATTTAAAAAAATAATAGTATAAAATACACCAAAAAAAACAATAGTAAAGACTATAAAAAAAATATTATAAGTCGGTCAATTGAACCAAATCAAACCACTTAATTTAGTTCGATTTTGTTTTTAAAAAATCTTAAAAATTGAACTGATATAAATATTATTGATTCAAATCTTTTTCTAATTAAAATCAGTCCAAACAGATCAGATGACACTCCTAAACACAAAATAAGAGAAGAGGAAAAGAAATTGCACAAAAGGTTCTCAGGTCAAGTCATCATCAAACCTAAGGGACGAAGTACGAAATACCAGGAAGAGCAAAGCCTCATCATCATCGTAACCCCTTCGCCGTCAAGCCTCCAAGCGCATCCAAACTCTCTTCTCCTCCGTCTCCCAAAAGGTAGTTTACTTTCTTCTCATCCCTTTTCACAACCTCGTTAACAAACAATAATGAACATAACATCAGAATACAAGATCGTAACATGCAAGGTATAAGAAACCTAACGAGACTGAGGCGATTTTCCTTACCTAACGTGAACTGCAGTTGAATGACCCGTGGAAGAGAGTGGACGAAGGAAGAGGTGGCGCGGTGGCTCTAGGCGGAGGGTTGCGTCTCAGCGACCTTCACGTTGAGGAAGATGAAGATGAACAGAAGAGAGAATGGCGCCGTTTCTGTAACCCTAACTTTTCCCCAAATGGAACACAAAACTGTGAACCCTAAAACTAACGCATGAAACAATTGGGCCTCGCCCTATTCTCACAACCCTAAGCCCAAATATTCTGAAATGCCTAAAGCCCATACTTTTCTTTTGCTAACAATTTTTTCTCACCCTTTTATGGTTTTAATTAACCATATTTTTTATAATTTTATTAATACTAATTTCAATTTTTATATTAACAATACTTTTACATATATATCATAACTAAATATCATATAGAAACTAATAAAAAACAATATTTTTCTTTTTAAAACTTGAAACTTACACTTTCTTTAATTAATTCTTTTTTTTTTACATGAAATGTTAATTTTCTTTAAGATAAATACCTTTCTTTTCTTAAAATAATACTTTACATTAATACTAAAAATACATAAGATTTAGAATTATGCAAAAAACACCTTTTTATTTATTTAACCTATTTTATACATAAATTCTCTTTAAGTTAATACATTTTCTTTTCCTAAAAATGATTTGTACATAATCAATTAAAATACATTTTTTTTAATATACATAATTTAATTAAAATTTAAAACATTTTATTAAATTTTCTTTTTGTACATATTAAAGAAAATACAAGATTACGAAAATTAAATAAAGAAAACATTTAATTCTTTTCATTTAAATTAAAACAATACTTAATAATACACATTTAAATTCACATCTTAACTTGTAAATAAATTACACTTACACAATACACTTGACATTTGACAATATACATTTGCTATTCCTATACATTGATATACATTACATTTACACTTTTATCGCAATTCGATTTGGTTGTAAATTATTGGACACTACATTCCTAAAGTCTCATCCCCATTTGTAAATTTGTACCCCCACTCCCGGATACTATTTGTAATAGCGTAGACTTTAAATTCTTGCAATTTACCGCTTTCCAATTATACCATGGTTAGACCTAGGGTTTGCATGTACATAAAACCAAACGCTAGATAACCTAATATAAGACAAATACATGAAATCAATACACAATCACACTTGCACCCCCTAGGGTAATCCCACATGTTGCCTTCCAAAATGGGCCATGCTTGCACGTCGAGTTTCTTTGGCAAAATAAATTCAAATGATCATAAGTCCCTCGATGATGCTTTCGAAAGTTGCCTAAATGGAATGATCATAGTCCCTTCAAAGCAAATTGCCAAAGATACTTGGCATCATTGCATTCATGGTCCATACGATGACCCGCGCCCGTCCCGTTAAACTTCCTAAACGCAAGATTGTCCACCAAATTCAATAGTGGAACAAAATTGTTAAAAAGGGTTGAAAACATAGAAAAAACCTTTGAGTACAATAGGGGTAGACAAAACTCTTAGTTACTTGAGATCAACTTGCAAAAACACTTGCCTTCTTTTCAAAAATCACACTTCACAAACACTTTCAAAACAAACTCTCAAAAACATTTGAAACATCTTTTCGAAAAGATACACACTTTTGTAAAACACTCAAACACGAGTCAAATACATTGGTTGCCTAAAACAAGGCATCTTCTTCAAAAAAAATTTCAAACACACATACACACACCATTTTCAAGCAATCGAAAATTAAGGCAAGTGATCTAAAAAACCAAGTAACTAAGAGCCCATGGATAACCATGGATGAAAAGGGTGATAATACCTTCCCTTTTCATAATCTACCCCTCGAACCCACGAAATATCTCAAAAGGTTTTTGCTGTGCTTTTTAACCTTTCCTTTAGGATAAAATAAAAAGTCGGTGGCGACTCTTGCTAAACCGAACAAGTACGAATACAAACGCAAAACACAAGTCAGTTCTCCCACAGTATCACAGAACTGACGACTCTGCTGGGGACGAAACTTAAAAGTGGGGTTACCTTAGGGTTTAGATCACCTTTACTTTCTTACTTTGATTGGCTTGATTGCTTTATCTTTTGGGTTCTTGTTTGGGTTTGTTGTAAATCCTACACCCGGATTTGGGGCACCTTTTTAGGTAAATAGCAAAAAACTGTGAGGGAACTGTGCGGGGTATACCGACATGGTTGAAGCAGTAAGCTATGTTAGTGTGACATATTTGTGAGTACCGGTAACCCTTGAGTTCAATCAAGGAGAGTACGGGGCCGCTGAGTGATGTCGTGAAGCACTAACGAACTCTTAGAACCTTAATTGACCATCTTAGCCTTTTTAGGGGTAGTGAGATGATCGACTTTGGTGCAGTCCGAAGTTGGTAGATACTCGATACTACACTCATTTGAGGGTTGTTTTCTTGGAATATTTTGGTCGCCAATAAGTGGCTAAACCGAAACGATGAACACAGAAAACAATCCAATGATATTGAGCTCCTTAGAACCCAGTTTCTATTTTAGGACAGGATGAGCCAACTAACTTCAAGAGGGTACTTACCTAAACCCCGTGCAAGCCTAAACCTAAGGACTTGTTTGCTTTGTGTGAATATGATTACCTGTATATACAATTACTTGCTTTCGCATACATGTACATAACATCATGACATCATACCATAGCATTTTCAATAACCATTTCAAGGATCTCGAGGGTTCTTTTGATGCAGGGATTACGTTGAACCAGGCGTCTACCAAGGGGCAAGAGGTTTCCTCCTCTAACAAATACCAATCAAAGATCAAGTACAACAACTTGAATCAGGGGCTATGACCCACTTGACATGGTGAGCTTGATTCTCGTGGAAAGACATCCACCGATACAAAGTTCTCCAATCAAAGATCAAGTACAACAACTTGAATTAGGGGCTATGACCCACTCGACATGGTGAGCTTGATTCTAGTGGAAAGACATCCACCGGTGCAAAGTTCTCCAATCCAAGAGCAAAGTTCAACCTCTAACATTTTCTTGTGTTTACCCCAAGAGATCCTTGAAAGCATGCATCCACATATCATGCATTGCATCTTGACGATCTTTCCTTTTTCAGGTTTCCTTACTCTCCTGCTGTTTATTTCAGTAAGAGATGGCTCTAGAAAGGTCTGTCAAAGACATCCAAGACCAGACTGCTCAGCTGCAGGAAATGTTCCTGAACTTGTCTCTGGGGCAAGAAGAAATGAAAGCTCTCCTCACAAAGAGCTTGGAGAATTCAAACAATGCCAGGAGTGATCAGCTTGCGGAGCTGCAGTTTGATTTGACAACCTTGAGGATCCAAATGATGGGGCAGTTGGTGGGCCAGATGGCTCTCATCCAAGACCTATCTCAAAGACAAGAGGAACTCAGGGTTCTTGTCCGCCAACTGCTTCCAAACAATCAATTGGGGCAAACATATGAGGTTGAAGAGTAGGTCACCGCTCAGCCTCCATCCACTCAAGAAGACAAGGGGAAGGCTCCTTCGCTTGCTTCAGGGTCACAAGCCCATCAACAACCTCGCCAGTGTCAACGGGGTAATCGGCGTAAGCAAGAAACGCCGGGAAGACAGTTCACGGAGACTGAGATACCATCATTCTTCATACTAAAGCGCCTGTTGGAGGTCAACCTGCTTACCTTAAGGGATCCTCCTCAAAAGCTCAATACCTCCTCTCCTAACTATCGTCCCGACGCATTTTGTGTTTACCACTCCTACAGCCCGGGACACGACACCAACGACTGTTGGGCCTTGAAGAACAAGATTCAAGATCTGATCGACATTGGAGTGCTGGAATTCATGCCAGACGGCGAGATGAAAATCTTCCGTTAAGGGGTTCTCCACCTGAAGTGATGAAGCTCAAACTGAGAGACTTTTGCTTCATTTGAATTTTCAAAGTTGTAATTTTCTTTTGTTATTCAAACAATTAACTGTTGATGTCAAAACTCTGTTTTCATTAAATGCATTGCATATGTTTGTCTTGAATTCATCCATTCGTTTCACCACTCTTATGCTTTTCTTTATGATATTTGACTCTTGATAAAAAGCTGCAAGCCTTTAGAGGGAGGATGACGAAACAATACCATAATCTCATACAGTATGCTTTTGAACAGACCTTGCTGATGATGTACAGGCATTTCTTTCAATTCCCAAACACTGGAGTTATAAGGAAGTTAATCCCTAGTCAACCCCTTCGAGCCAAAGAAGTAGGAGTTTTCTGTTCTAAACAATCGAGACCTTTGATATAAACCTGGGGCAGGGTAGTATCTCAGTTAATTCAAAAAAAAAAGGAGTGCGCATTGAAGTCGCAAACTCTCAATTCGTAACACAACGAACGACGTCAAAAAAAAGAAAGCATTCCTTTGGAATCAAAAGACAAGGGTGGTTCCCTATCACATAGACAGTCAATCTCTCAAAAGAGAAAAGCCCACCAAGCCAAAACCTATAAAGGAGGCTTAAGAAAGCTGGGGCATCCCGCTGACTGTAATCTCGAAAATGGGAACAGTCAGGCAAAAGTTAGGGATAACAAATCAAAATCAAAATAGTGGGGTCATTACAAATCCTCAACAACATGAAAAATGTTGAAAAAGAAAAAGGAGATGATGATTGTCTCCCAAATTCAGCTAGTGAACCATCGCCCAAAAGTCGTTCCAAACTCAAAACAGAGTGCGACGCACAATTAACTGAGCTTAGGTATGAAGAATATCACGAAGAGCGGGTGGGTACAAATATACTTTGAGCCTTTATCCTTTGTTTCTTAAACCGTGAACCAAGACACGTTACAACCCTTCAAAAGTCCTAATTGAAGCATGGGTTAGTTCGAAAGCATACTGTTACAAAAGGTATCCTGACTCCTGTAAGGCTTTGCTCTAAATCTTGTGTTGATTTGTCTTATAAAAAGTTTTCTGCTAAAAAATGCATTTTGAAAAACTTCGAGACAAACATAAACTTTGCATTGTTTGAATATCACTGTTCGCATTTGGCTATTTGTTTGACAGCGAAGAAATTCATACAGCGAATGTTCGGAGGAACGAAAACTCTCTCAGTGAATAAAATCACTTCAAAAGGATGACACTTCCATTACGAATCTCCTATCAACAAGGGGCATGACATAGCACCATCCAGTTAACCTGGGGCAGTCCAGTCAAGGTTTCAACAGATCTTTCAAAGTTCAGTTAACCTGGGGCAGTCCAATCAAGATTTCAAGAAATCTCTCAATTCGCAGAATAATCTGATTCAAGATTCTTTCATCATCACTTGGGGCATTCAAATGTCAAAAGTGTTCAATCATTCCTTCACCACCTGCTGGAAATTACAACCACCAACAAATCAACTATCACAATTCCAGATTCGATTCCTGTATCTAGCCAGGGCACATCTGAAGAGTTTGAAGATTCGATTCCTGTATCCAGCCAAGGCATATCTGTTGACGACTAATTCCAGATTTGATTCCTGTATCTAGCCAGGGCACATCTGAAGAGTTTGAAGATTCGATTCCTGTATCCAGCCAGGGCATATCTGTTGACGACTAATTCCAGATTCGATTCCTGTATCTAGCCAGGGCACATCTGAAGAGTTTGAAGATTCGATTCCTGTATCCAGCCAGGGCATATCTGTTGACGACTAATTCCAGATTCGATTCCTGTATCTAGCCAGGGCACATCTGAAGAGTTTGAAGATTCGATTCCTGTATCCAGCCAGGGCATATCTGTTGACGACTAATTCCAGATTCGATTCCTGTATCTAGCCAGGGCACATCTGAAGAGTTTGAAGATTCGATTCCTGTATCCAGCCAGGGCATATCTGTTGACGACTAATTCTAGATTCGATTCCTGTATCCAGCCAGGGCACATCTGAAGAGTTTGAAGATTCGATTCCTGTATCCAGCCAAGGCATATCTATTGACGACTAATTCCAGATTCGATTCCTGTATCTAGCCAGGGCACATCTGAAGAGTTTGAAGATTCGATTCCTGTATCCAGCCAGGGCATATCTATTGACGATTAATTCCAGATTCGATTCATGTATCTAGCCAGGGCACATCTGAAGAGATTGAAGATCAACACCTGTAACAAGCCAGGGAACCATTTTTCTTTCTCAGGTCAGAGATCAACACCTGTAACAAGCCAGGACAATATCTCCTTGACCAACTTTTCTTAAGTTCCAGATCAACACCTGTAACAAGCCAGGAAAATATCTGTGAACGACCGATTGTGGATTAACACCTGTAACAAGCCAGGAAATTATCTACATCACCACTTGGGGCATTCGAATGTCAAAAAGTGTTCAAAAACCCGATGCAGTTTTACACGGACTCATCATCAGGAAACCCTACACCGGTTCCCTTTCAACCCCCGATGTAGTTTTACACGGACTCATCATCAGGAAATCCTACACAGATCTCCTCAAAACAGGAAGTCCCCAGTAGTTTGGCATACAACCCAAGTTTCTGATTCCCCCAACAGTGGTCCCAAGACTTCTCATTTTCAACAATCAGAAGATTCTTGCCCTCCCCGGCAGCAGTCAAGATTCTTTTATCTTCAGCCATCCAGGATTCATTTATCCTCAGCAAGATAGCTCATCAGCTTACATGCGCATTCATCACATTCATGTCATAAACATTGATGTCACATACATTGCATCATGCATCATAACATTTCATACAACTAACCCTTTACCTTTTCAGGTAAGATCAGTCGACAGACAAAGATCATCTCCCGAGATTCATCCAGAAATAATTCAGATGTGACCCGGATACGGCGACATTCTGATACTTATTCCAGATTCACTCAGATGCAGTTTTACACGGACGCATCCTCGGGAAACCCTACACTGGTTCCTCTTCCACTTCAAGACTTCTGAAAACAGTTCACGGATTCCTCCCAACAACGGATGTTAATCTATCGCTTGTTCAAATGCAACCTTTGAAAACAGTTTACGGACGCTTCCCAACAACGGATGTTACTCTATTGCTTATTCAACTTCAAGACTTCTGAAAACAGTTCACGGATTCTTCCCAACAACGGATGTTAATCTATCGCTTGTTCAGATGCAACCTTTGAAAACAGTTTACGGACGCTTCCCAACAACGGATGCTGCTCTATTGCTTATTCAACTTCAAGATTTTTGAAAACAGTTTACGGACGCTTCCCAACAACGGATGCTGCTCTATTGCTTATTCAACTTCAAGACTTCTGAAAACAGTTTACGGATTCCTCCCAACAACGGATGTTAATCTATCGCTTGTTCAGACTCTTCTCAACTTTTGAAAACAGTTTACGGATTCCTCCCAACAACAGATGTTAATCTATCGCTTGTTCATACTCTTCTCAACTTTTGAAAACAGTTTACGGATGCCTCCAGATACGGATGTCAATCTATTGCTTATTCAGACCCCCAGTTCAGAGATGATCCAAAACATGGACACCTTTCTGATACTCATTCCAGATGGCATCTTTAAGCCCATCCCCGACAAGATTCTGTCACCCTTCCAAATGGCATCTTTAAGCCCATTCTCAGATGACATCTATAAGCCCATCCTCCTACCAGCAGTCACCAAATGGCATCTTTAAGCCCATTCTCAGATGGCATCTCTAAGCCCATTCCCCGACAAGATTCTATCGCATCAGATGGCATCTTTAAGCCCATCACCAAATGGCATCTTTAAGCCCGTTCCCTCTACCATCACATCACCGAGTGCAAATTTTAGGGCACTCTAGTGTAAAATCTTCTTTTACCTTCGAGTCGCGAAAGGCAAACTTGCCAATCTAACTCTTCAGGTTCAAGAAGATTGAACAGGGGCAACTGTTGTACCCCAAAATTTGCCCTCGTATTTTTCCACAAGAAATCACAGCTTCAGGCGTTTCCTGATTTTTCAAACTGGCTCAAGACTCGGTCAAACAGACTTTTCTCGTCAGTCAGACAAAATTAGGGTTTTCATTGATTTTCATGGCTCTAGAACAGTTCATACAGTTGCTTAGGGTTTTGGTTGATTTTGGCTCAACTTTGATCAGGCGGATGTTTCTTTGATGCTTAATCAAGAATTAGGGTTTTTTATGCGCGGTTCCTCAGAAAGATTTAATTCTACAGTGCTTTTCAAGTTATTCCGAGATTTGGATTGAATTCACATTGTTTGACTTAATCAGTAAAAAATTGCACTTGAATGGAATTCGCATTGTGTGATTAAATCAGTGAAATGATGCATTGGGTTTGAATTTGCAATGTTTGATTAAAGTCATAAAAGGAAAAAACGTCTGGGCAATTATTGTGATTAACTGTTGTTTTGCTTTGGATGTTGGAAACGCCAGGTTTAATTGATCAATACTGAAGCAATGTTTATTTAATTATTTATTATTCTAAGATTAAATGATTGGAATTTATTTTCAATTATTATAATTAAAGAATTATAAATAATAAAACGAACAATTAAAAAGAGGAAAAGAATTAATTGGATAAAAAAACTTTTTATTTATTTTTAAATTATTTGTTCAATTGTTTTGTTTACAAATTGTTTACAATAATGATTTTACAGTAATTTAAATCTAAGTAAGACTATCCTAATTTTTTCTAAAATCTTCAATTCTTCATCTGTTGCTAAATCCTCTCCATTCAATTTTTATCTGCAAAAGAAAAGAAGAAAAGTTAGAAGCAGATAAATAAATAAAAGACAGACAGATAAAAAGTTCATCATTAAGGGCAACTGACTGGAATCAGTTAGCCCTCTCTGCAAATCACGGGATTTCTCCCGGTTCACAAAGAGGGATGAATATTTGTTTGCTAATCATGAATGCACAAAGTATACAAAATTCCACAGTTCAAATTGGCCAACCAACTGTATAGTTCAAAAGCAAACAGCATGTACAACTAAAAGTTCAAATTGCCAAACAAAGTCCAAATTCAAACTTTCTGCCAAAAGTACAAGATACTGTCACAAGGAAGCAAAGTGCTGTCAAAAGAAGATATGGAGAGATATCAAGAAGGCATAAAGTATGCAGAGTAAACATGTAATGCAAGCAAGATCTTCAAAGCATCATTTTCCATCAGTCACCCTTTCAGAAAAGTACACATAAAACATTGTTTATTATTTTAATGGTACTGGAGAGAGAAGAGAGAAAAGAGTTTAGGCTTACAGGTTTGGCTTTAGGCATAAAGATAAGATATAATAAATAGCTAACAACTATCAAAAGGGGGCAGAAAGTATCAAAGGAGAGAGGAGAAGCAGAACTGAGGGGATAACCACAAAACCTGCCTATCATCAAAACACATAACCTGCAAGCATACCTGCCTAAACGAACAAGCTAAAAAACCTGTCAAACAAAGCTCGTAACCAGCCTAAAGATCCAAAACCAACAAGCTAAAAAACATACCTTAAACCTGCCTGAAGCCTCACCAAAGCTCATTACTAGCCTTACCATTCAAAGCCTGAAGCTAACAATCCGGCCCAAGTTGCCCAAGCCTGAAGCCTGAAGCAAAAGCCTAAAGACTTTGCCAGTTTCAAACCAACTGCAGCCTAAACTGTGATGCTAAAACACAAACTGCAACATAAACCAGTCTCCAAGCCTAAAACACCATCAGCTTGTCAAACCTACTGAAAGCAAAGTCCAAACACCAACTCTAAGCCCTCAGAACATTGTCATCATTGGGCAAACATATGAATCAAACACTTTAGCATCTCATCATAAACACAACATTCAAGCATTCAACATACCAACCAACAATCTAAACCAGTAAAGCCATAAACCTTCATTTCAAACCTTCCAAACTAAAGCATTCGAGGCAACACAAAGGCCTCAGAAAAATTTTCTTCATAGGCAAATCAAACAGGAAACTCAAGGCAACCAGAAGAGAAGAGGAAAAGAGTCAAATATACTCAAAGGCATTTCAATCAAATCATCATCTCAAAATCCCTAAGCATATCAAGCTAGGCAACAGAAGCAAAGCAAAGAAAGAAGAGGGAAAGCTAGTCAAAACGAATGTTCCAACAATAACATATTCAGCATGGCCAACATTAACAAGCAAGCATGTCAGTAATCATCATTTCAGAATCAATAAAGGCGACATAAGCATACCAGGGTGTGATACGGTGGGAGAACTGACTAGGGTTTTGCGTTTGTTTTCGTAAATGTTTCGGTTGAGCAAGAGTCGCCACCGACTTTTTATTTTATCCTAAGGAAAGGTTAAAAAGCACAGCAAAAACCTTTGAGATATTTTCTTGGGTTCGGGGAGTAGATTATAGAAAGGGAAGGTATTAGCACCCTTTATATCCATGGTTATCCATGGGCTCTTAATTACTTGCTTAGATCAACTTGCCTTGATTTTCAATTGTTTGAAATGGTGCTTTGTGCGTGGTTTTGAAAATGTTTTGAAAAAAAATGCCTTGTCTAGGCTACCCTTGTAACAATTCTTTACTCGAATGTTTTACAAAAGGTGTTTCTCTTTTTGAAAAGATGTTTCAAGGTTTTTTAAAAGTTGTTTTGAAAGTGTAGTGATGTGTGGTTTGAAAAAATAGGCAAGTGTTTTTGTTTTGCAAGTTGACAAGTACTCAAGAGCTATCTACCCTAAAGTTCTCAAAGATTTTTGCTATGTTTTAACCCTTTTAACAATTTTGTTCCACCATTGCATTTGGTGGACAATCTTGTGTTAGGATGTTAACGAGACGGGCGCGGGTCATCGTTTAGACCATGATTGCAATGGTGCCAAGTATCTTTGGGCAATTTTTCCTTTAAGGGACTTGATCATTTTTAGGCAACTTTCGAAAGCGTCATCGAGGGACTATGATCATTGGATTGTTTTGTTTTTGCCCAAAGAGACCTAACATGAAATATGGCCCATTGTTGAAGACAACAAGTGGAATACCCTAGGGGTGCAAGTGTGATTAGTGTTGTCCATTTTCATGCTTGTTTATCTTGATTTTAGGTCAAACTATTTTCGGTTAATTGATTTGCATACAAACCCTAATTCTAACATGGCATAATTAGAAAGCTTTAAAGTGCGAAAAATAAAGTTCCTAAGTTATTACAACACAATATATGGGAAGGGGGGGTACAAATGTTCAAATGGGGGTATTTTGACAAGAATTAAAACCCTAGACTATTACATCAAACTTGGAATTTTGCAAGGTATTTATTTACACAATATTCAAATAAAAATAAGATAAATATGCAAAATGCATAAAAAAGGGTTTTTTCATATGTATGTAAAAAAGTATTTATCATATATCAAATAAACAAAAATAAAATTAATTAATTTTTGGGCATTTTTAGGTTTAGAGCAAAACCCTAATTTTGCTAAATAAAAGGGTATTAATTATTTAATATATACAATATTTATTAGTTATGTACAAAAAAATAAATAAAAGAGGAGTACATTTGTCAAAAGGTATTTTTAATGTCAAATATTAATAAAAATAAAAAATGTATATATTTTGTATTTTTGTCCTAAATATTCTAATAAATATATATGTATTTGTATTATTTACTAAATATATTAAATATGTGCAAAAATAAAATATTTAATATTTACAAAAAAAGTATATTTTATATAAAATGTTTTCAGAAGATAAAATAAAATAAAATAAGAAAATAAATGTATTTTGTTTTATTTCTAATATTCTAAACAAAAAGTAATAAGTATTTATTTATATATATATATATATAACTAACTAAAGCTAATAAATATCAAATAAAATGCAAAAAAATATGGAAAAATGTTTTTAATATTTTTTATGCTTTAATGAAAAATAACAAATCAGAATAAAAAGGAAAAAATTGAAAATGGCAAATAAAACTCAAAATGGGCCAGGGGGTGCAACTGTAAAAGTATGGTGCAAAAAAGAAATCAACTCAGGCCCAGCCCAAGAAGACTTTGTCTTCAACCTTCAGACAAAACCTTTGAAAACACGCGCCTTTTCTTGCTTCAAACACAACTCCTGATTCCTGGACTTTTAGCACAAACTCATAACATGAAAAGTGTTAAGCATCAAGCCACGATTCTGGACATATAAAGAACTCATCCTAACTCTCAGAAATGAGAGAGAATTTCTCCATTCCTAAATCTTAACCTAACTTTTTATCAATGTTCAGACCTCAAATTCTCATAGCACAGACAAAATAAATGGAAAGTAAAGATATGTATAGCTTCAGGGACATGAACATGACATTTTTCATTCACAAACTTAGAGCTAATTCTTCCTACATTGAGAGATAGAAGTTCATGAACTTACCTATTCAGTTGGAATCGTGTCTGGAAATGGAGGAGATTTCAGGGCAAGATAAGGATTTGGATAGCTTGCTTGATGTCCAGGGATGCTATTCCAACCTTTAGTTTGCTTGGAGACCAAGAGAATCGTGTTAGGGCACTTCAACTGCAAAACAGAAAAATGAAAATGGTGATGTTGGTTAGGGGTGTTACAGTCTGCTTCTAATGCTTTGGACAGTTTGTATGGATGGTAGGGAAAGTGTTTGAAGTGCTTTTGGCCAAGGTGCACGATGGAAATGAACTATGGAAGTCCAACTGCAGCTTATGCCCTGTTTTTGCAGTTTTAGGGTGATTTTGTGTTTGATGATGTTTGGAACTTGGTTGGCTTATGTTTCAGCTTAGGTTTGATGTTTAGAATGAGTACAATCACTTTGCTTAAGGTTGTGTTGGCTGAGATGAGAGTTGGTAGGTGTTATGCAAGTTTTCTTCTTACTTAAGCAACAAAATGCCAAGTTGAGTTTTAGACTGATGGAGGCCCCTCTAATGTGCTGCTAAGCTTGCCCTTGATCAGTGGGATTAGTTCAAAAACTTGTGCCAAGGATATTTGCTGTGTACCTCTTGATTTTCTAATTGACATAAAGTTCTACTTTTGCAAAAATGGACATTATGCTTTTTCTATTTTAGGACTAAACCTTCATGTAATGCTTAAACACATAATGCAAGGCTTGAACACAAAGGGTTTGCATTTAATTTATGAGTGCAAAAGGGATATAGGACCTGTAATCAAGGAATGCAAGCTGAGTTCAAAATTGCCTAAGTGTATGAACATGAAAATAGGCCATAACAAAAGTGAGTTTTTCCCAACTTGCCAAATTCGATTCTCCCTAACCATGAGGTTGTTTGATGAGTTCTTGGACATTTTTGAAAGCTTGGAATGTGTACTACAATCCATCTTTGAAATTCAAATTGAAATTCCAAGTGGAAGCATGTGAAAAATGGTCTTGAAGTTAGGCAAAAATCCTGCCTAAAATGGTTCAAAATTTCTCTAAGTTAAGAATGGTTTGGTACCCTTGTTCCAAAAATTGTAACTTGAGCTACAAGCTTCTTTTGAGGAAACTTTGTGAATCAAAGTTGTAGATTTTGCAATGGACTACAACTTTCATGTTTTGACTTTTCCTTGAATCCAAATGCATCTTGATGAGAAAGTGGGACAAAGTTAGGAAAAAATTAGGGTTTTTCATAACTTAGAAAAAATTCTAAGTTATGAAAAATCTTCATTTCAAACCCTAATTTGCAATTCTTGATTTCTTGATGAACAAGTTTCATGATGTGGCATGTTTTGATGAAAAATGGATCTTGACACTTGATTTTGACCAAAAAGTCAAAGTTTGACTTTTCAGTATACAGTCAAAATTGATCAATTGACTGGGAAATTCAACTGTCAATCTTGTGCATTTGGGATCTTTTGGACTTGTTGAGTATGTCAAGACAATTCCATGGGGTCCTTGAGTCCATATGTGAGCTTGGTTAGCCATTGGCTTGGTCAAACAGTCAAAAATTGCCTATGTGCAGTCAAAACCCTAAAAATGACCATTTTGCCCCTTTTGGTGATCTGATCAAATTTCTTGTGGAATTGTGATCCAAACTTGATCAAATGGTTCATATGAGTTCATAATGTTGATGTGGGTCAATTTTCATGAGGTTTGACTGTCAATTGGCCACAGTTGACTTTTTCCCCAATACAACTGATTCCTAGGTCAACTGTCTAATTGACTGGGCAAAGTTTGGAATCAGGGCTTGAAACTTGGTATGGATAAACTTGGGATTCCAACATGAAGCATGAAAGTAACTTTAGGCATTTTAGGTCAAAATATCTTTGTGCAAACACAAACCCTAATTTGGGTCAACAGTATTAGGAGAAGTCTTGAGCAGAGGAAACCCTAACTGGATCTTGAGCTCCAAGGGCCTTGTGATGAGAAAATTTTGAGAAAATGGGAGGGAAAATTTTGGGGTACAACACAGGACTATCAAGAAGAAGAGGCAACTAAGATAATAGGAAAAGAAATTGCACAAAAGGTTCTCAGGTCAAGTCATCATCAAACCTAAGGGACGAAGTACGAAATACCAGGAAGAGCAAAGCCTCATCATCATCGTAACCCCTTCGCCGTCAAGCCTCCAAGCGCATCCAAACTCTCTTCTCCTCCGTCTCCCAAAAGGTAGTTTACTTTCTTCTCATCCCTTTTCACAACCTCGTTAACAAACAATAATGAACATAACATCAGAATACAAGATCGTAACATGCAAGGTATAAGAAACCTAACGAGACTGAGGCGATTTTCCTTACCTAACGTGAACCGCAGTTGAATGACCCGTGGAAGAGAGTGGACGGAGGAAGAGGTGGCGCGGTGGCTCTAGGCAGAGAGTTGCGTCTCAGCGACCTTCACGTTGAGGAAGACGAAGATGAACAGAAGAGAGAATGGCGCCGTTTCTGTAACCCTAACTTTTCCCCAAATGGAACACAAAACTGTGAGCCCTAAAACTAACGCATGAAACAATTGGGCCTCGCCCTATTCTCACAACCCTAAGCCCAAATATTATGAAATACCTAAAGCCCATACTTTTCTTTTGCTAACAATTTTTTCTCACCCTTTTATGGTTTTAATTAACCATATTTTTTATAATTTTATTAATACTAATTTCAATTTTTATATTAACAATACTTTTACATATATATCATAACTAAATATCATATAGAAACTAATAAAAAACAATATTTTTCTTTTTAAAACTTGAAACTTACACTTTCTTTAATTAATTCTTTTTTTTTACATGAAATGTTAATTTTCTTTAAGATAAATACCTTTCTTTTCTTAAAATAATACTTTACATTAATACTAAAAATACATAAGATTTAGAATTATGCAAAAAACACCTTTTTATTTATTTAACCTATTTTATACATAAATTTTCTTTAAGTTAATACATTTTCTTTTCCTAAAAATGATTTGTACATAATCAATTAAAATACATTTTTTTTAATATACATAATTTAATTAAAATTTAAAACATTTTATTAAATTTTCTTTTTGTACATATTAAAGAAAATACAAGATTACGAAAATTAAATAAAGAAAACATTTAATTATTTTCATTTAAATTAAAACAATACTTAATAATACACATTTAAATTCACATCTTAACTTGTAAATAAATTACACTTACACAATACACTTGACATTTGACAATATACATTTGCTATTCCTATACATTGATATACATTAAATTTACACTTTTATCGCAATTCGATTTGGTTGTAAATTATTGGACACTACATTCCTAAAGTCTCATCCTTATTTGTAAATTTGTACCCCCACTCCCGGATACTATTTGTAATAGCGTAGACTTTAAATTCTTGCAATTTACCGCTTTCCAATTATACCATGGTTAGACCTAGGGTTTGAATGTACATAAAACCAAACGCTAGATAACCTAATACAAGACAAATACATGAAATCAATACACAATCACACTTGCACCCCCTAGGGTAATCCCACATGTTGCCTTCCAAAATGGGCCATACTTGCACGTCGAGTTTCTTTGGCAAAATAAATTCAAATGATCATAAGTCCCTCGATGACGCTTTCGAAAGTTGCCTAAATGGAATGATCATAGTCCCTTCAAAGCAAATTGCCAAAGATACTTGACATCATTGCATTCATGGTCCATACGATGACCCGCGCCCGTCCCGTTAAACTTCCTAAACGCAAGTTTGTCCACCAAATTCAATAGTGGAACAAAATTGTTAAAAAGGGTTGAAAACATAGAAAAAACCTTTGAGTACAATAGGGGTAGACAAAACTCTTAGTTACTTGAGATCAACTTGCAAAAACACTTGCCTTCTTTTCAAAAATCACACTTCACAAACACTTTCAAAACAAACTCTCAAAAACATTTGAAACATCTTTTCGAAAAGATACACACTTTTGTAAAACACTCAAACACGAGTCAATTACATTGGTTGCCTAAAACAAGGCATCTTCTTCAAAAACATTTTCAAACACACATACACACACCATTTTCAAGCAATCAAAAATTAAGGCAAGTGATCTAAAAAACCAAGTAACTAAGAGCCCATGGATAACCATGGATGAAAAGGGTGCTAATACCTTCCCTTTTCATAATCTACCCCCAGAACCCACGAAATATCTCAAAAGGTTTTTGCTGTGCTTTTTAACCTTTCCTTTAGGATAAAATAAAAAGTCGGTGGCGACTCTTGCTAAACCGAACAAGTGCGAATACAAACGCAAAACACAAGTCAGTTCTCCCACCATATCACACATATCATCACATAACAAGTTTTCTAATACACGTTTTCTCATCTTCTTGCTGTTTATTTCAGTAAAAGATGACTCTAGAACAGACTGTGAAAGAACTATAAGCCCAGAACACTCAGTTTCAGCAAATATTCCTGGATTTAGCTAAAGGACAGCACGAACTGAAGACCCTCATCACAAAAGGGAAGAAGAAGACTAGAAAACCAGTCGTCCTTAACATGGGAAGAAGGTTTAAAGGTCCTCTAAAACAAATTCAAAACTGTGATATTTCCTCTGATGAAGATGACAATCAGGGTGAAGAAGACAAAAGTGTAAGGGCTGAGAGAGGTAGCAACATTGGTTCTGATAAAATTCCTGAGGATGAAGACTACTCTGATGAACAGTATCCTCCTAGAGATGACAAATACAAAGAGTTGGAAGATCGCCTTAGTGCTATGGAAATCTAGAGAGTTCCCAGACTGGATTTTGAGGAGCTGGGACTTATTCCGGGGGTAGTCATCCCTCACAAGTTTAAGGTCCTCGTCTTTTCTAAATATGATGGTGTGTTTTATCCTAAGCTTCATCTGAGATCTTATGTTCAGAAGATCCAACTCCATACTGCTGACAGAAAATTATGGGTTTACTTCTTTCAAGAGAGCCTATCTGGGACACAACTGGAATGGTTCTACCAGTTGGAAGGAACCAGCATTCGCACTTGGGAAGATCTGGCTGCTGCTTTTTACAAGTAGTATCAATACAATGTTGACCTTGCACCAACTCGTGTGCAACTACAAAATATGACTATGGGTTCTCATGAAGGGTTTAAAAAGTATGCCAAAAAATGGAGAGATCTGGATGGAAGGGTGCAACCTCCTTTATCTGATAGGGAGCTGGTTGATATGTTCATGGGCACTCTAACAGGGTATTTATTTAATCATCTGATTGGAAGCTCTTCGTCTGGTTTTACTGAGCTAATTCTAATAGGGGAACAAGTTGAAAGTGGTATCAAGAGTGGAAATATTCCAGTGGTTGCGTTTCCGAGTGTTGTGAAGAAGACATTCAGTGGTAAGAAGGAAACCAATGTTGTTTATGGCCAGAAGGGTCGTGTTAGAAGTGATCGCAATTAATCTGTGGGAGCAGTGTTGATTTCTAATCTTGCTCCTGTATAACAACAACAAAATAATCAATGTAGGTCAGACGCTCCGAGAAGGCAGTTTACAAAGATCAGCATGCCACTATCTCAGGCATTAAAACATTTACTGAAAGCGGAACTGATTACATTAAGGGATCCTCCTTAGAATCCCAACACCTCCTCTCCTTGCTACAATCTAAATGTGAAGTGTGCCTACCATTCCAATAGTCCTGGGTACGACACCAACAACTGTTGGGCCCTGAAAAACAAAATTCAGGATATGATTAATAACAAGGAGATCAAGTTTGATCCTCCGGAAGCTCCCAATATAATTACTGCACTTATGCTGAAGCATGACAAAGGAATTAGTGTTATTGATGATGTTCTTTATGTTGCTACTGTAAGTAAATTGGTTACTCCCCTCCCAGTTATCAAGAAGAATCTGTTGCAGGACAGTTTATTTATGGGTTGTATCAAAAGATGTTACTGCTGCGCAACCCAACCCAATGGCTGCTGTGATCGGTAGGAATAGAACTGACTATTTTGGAATGCTGGTTCGCGTTTTGCGTTTGTTTTTGCAAAATCTCGCGGTAAGCAAGAGTCGCCACCGTCTTTTATTTTATCCAACAAGGAAAGGACAAAAGCACAGAAAAATTCCTTTTTGAGATGTTTCTCGGGTTCGGGAGGTAGATTATAGAAAGGGAAGGTGTTAGCACCCTTTCTATCTGTGGTTATCCACGGGCTCTTAGGTACTTGCTCATTGTGTTTTCAAAAGTTTACTTTTCTTTGTGTTTGTGGGTTTGAAAAGAGTTTTTGTTTGAAAGGGGTGTAAGTGCGAAAAGTTTTGTTTTAAAAGGAGCAAGTACTTAAGAACCATCTACCTACTCAAAAAGGAATTAAACCGTACAAGTGTCCTTTAGACAATGCTATCCTACTATTGAGGAGTAGGTAGCATCGTCATTGGAGTTTTCGGGTCAATTCGATTAAGGGACGTGTGGTCACTAAAGCAATGTTAGGACGCCTTAGCGGTAACCCTAATGTCTTAGATCATTTTATCCGAGGCAACCGTTTCGAGGCAACTTATGATCTTTGGACAAGAGGGCGACCTCTAAAACATCCTATGCTCAATGACCACGTTTGAGGCAACCAAGTGAGGTGTACCCTAAGAGTGCGCATGTGCGAGTGTTTTGTTTTTCAGTTATTTATCTGTGTACATGTTATGGGTGATCTATTGTTGATTTTAAATTAAAATTGATCTTGTCATGCATTGCCTAGTTATCAAACATCTAACAGTTAATATTATACGGAAATTAAATTGCGGAAAATTGAATCTAAGCTATTACAAGGCGTCGGGTATTTACATCGCCAAAGACAAACCCTTTTAAAATTAAATTGCGAAAAGTAAATAAAAACGATAAATAAATAAATAAAGTCCTAAGTTAAACTATTACATTCCCGAAGCAGTTATAATATTAAAATATGGATCAAAAATAATACGCGCGCGAGAAAATTAAATCGGAGTGTCTTAGGGTTTTGACCCTTTTTATTAAATAAAGCATATTTTTTGTTATTTTTGAATTAAAAGTTAGTCTAAATTAATAATTGAATTAATTAATTAAATGAAAATATTTTTGGTTTTTTATTTTAATTAAGGCAAAAATAAGAATGGTTAAAAATATTAAAAACCTAATTCTAAATTAATTTTAATTTATTGCAAAATATATTATTGTTAAACCTATTTAAACTAAATAAATTAATTAATGTTTATTTACAAAATAAATAATGAAATTAATGGATTTTATAAAAAAATATTATTTTTGTGGTTTCTGATTTTTTTTATGAAAAAGGTTAATTGGTTAATTAATTAATTAAGATAATAATAATAATAATAATAATAATAATAATAATAATAATAAATAGGAAAATAATGAAAAGAAAATAAAAAAGAACAAACTCAGGGGGTATTGGGCCCAAACGGGGTGTTTGAATTGTAATTTTTGAGGCCCACTTTTGTCCAGCATGCTTGACTTTGGTGATTCCATAGGCACATGTTGACCAGGGTTCATGGTGAACCTTCAATTTGGATAATTGGATCTGCCTTGTGGGCCACTTGGCAGTTGAGATCTGGAAGCATATGATGATCCACGTTTGGAGTGCTGCATGTCAATACCTGGAGAAAAAATCAAATAAAGTTTTGGGGGACCTGGGATTCGAACCCAGGTCCCAAGGGGTCTTCCGATAGCGCTTCCACCAACTGAGCTGGCCTGTTTCTTTGTTATTAACACATACAACAAATATTATATGGACAATAATCAACTATGCCTGAATAAAAAAATAAAAGCGCGTATTTTTAAATGAACCAATAGGAGGGCGACGTCTGGTCGTCTTCTCCAAAATAACTCTGGTTATTTACCTGCGGATTTTTATCCGCAGGAAGATTCGTGGGATGTCTCCAAAATTCGCCCTAGGCCCTGGAAATGAAAACTAAGAATACCATTGTACTCGTCTCCTTCACCTGATCATCCATGTAACCATTATTTGGTCCAATTTTCCCTGTAATTCAAATGCCTAAAAACAACACATGTAAACCCTAGAATCGGGCATCGTTATACAGGCTATGAAAATCAAATTGGATAATGCAAAAACGTTCTAAATCAAATAACAAACACAAATATGCCAAGATTTTAAAGAAAAGATGCAAGAATTGGAGATTTGGATTCCATGTTCAGAGCTTGGTTCGTGATGACTTACAACGAGTTTTAGGCAATGAGAAGGCTTGGTTTTGATTGGTATCGCTTCAGGGGATGTCAGGGAAGAGAGCTATGTCAAGCTTTTTGTTTGAATCGAGCTCTAATGTTGTTTTTGATTTCCAAGTTTTCAAGCTTTTTTTCAAAGTTCTTTTGGCCGTTTCAGCAATGCCTTGTGCGTGTTCTTGGTCTGCCTCTCTTGTGTGCACATAATATGATGTATTTAGGTCAAAACTTGGGCCTTAAACCATATGCATTGAAGATGGAAGATTTGATTTTGATCACCATTATCAAGTTTCCATATTTGCATCAAATCTGAGATTTTGTGCATGTTTTGACTTCACACGAATTTGATTGAGTGTCATATGATATTTGCAAGCTGTAATGACCAGAAGAATCTTATTACATCAATTTTTAGATTTTATTTGATTTAATATTGATTTAAAATGAATTAAATCAATAAAAATTAAATAAAATAGAAAGATAAATGAATGGCCATGAAATTAAATATGGAACACATGTGTGGCATGACAAGACTATATCAAGTGGAAAAAAGTGGGCCCTTTTGTCAACAATTGGAGTTTTGAGGATAGTTGACTTTTGGCAAATTAGGAAAAATGCCCAACTTCAACAATGCATAACTTCTTCAATTTTGAACTTTTGGAAGTGTTCTTGGACTTTTTAGGAACCTTGAGATGTCCTATAATCAACCCTTTTGGTCTCATCTCATTTTGATGTTCCATGCTCAAGTTATAAGCTTTGAAAAAAAAAGGTGTTTTTGTTGACTTTCAAAAATGACCTATAATGTCCAAATTAGTAACTTTTTGTGAGAGAATTTATTGATCTTGGGGTGTGAAGATGGATTGTAGGAAATTTCATCCTCTTCAAAATGAGCTTTGGATGGGTCATTTATCATAAAGTATGAGAAAGTTATGCTTGGTCAAAGTTGAGTTGACTTTTCCTACAAAACCCTAATTTAGCAACTTTTGAATCTTGATGAATCTTGAACAATCCTTGATGAATCATGATCAACCCTTGATAAAATGATGAATTATCCTTCAAAATGAGAATGTTGACAAAAAATATTGAGGTTTGACTGTATTTTGGTCACGTTGACTTTTGCCCTAGCACAGTCGATTTTTGGACTTCTTGAACAATTGACTGACCAAACTTCCTCTGCGAGACTTGAAATTTGTCATGGATGAACTTAAGAACATATTAGGACATTGGGGAGAACTTGAAGTCATTTGGATATGAGGACCTTAATGCAACACAAAACCCTAATTTTGACTTGACTGCCTTAGGAGGTGATTTGACTGTCCAACCCTTGAGCTCACTTGAGCAACTTGAAGATTATTCTTGACATGTCTTAAGAAATATGGGAGGGGAAATTTTGGGGTACAACAGTTGCCCCTGTTCGATTTTCTTAAACCTGAGGATATAGATTGGCTTTCGAGCATTTCGTGATCCGAAGGTGGAAGATAATTGAACACTAGAGTGCCCAGAAATTTGCACTCGCATGGTGTGGTATCAACATTGTGATGTCGGGAATGGACTTACAGATGCCATTTGGAGATTGTTGGTAGGAGGATGGGCTTACAGATGCCATCTGCAGGAGTGTCGATCGCATAAGAGATTCCTTAGCGAGAACTTGCACCCTTGTTGTTGTAAAAAATTCCGCTGGGGGAGTCTAACCTTTGTTAAGATTTAGGAACCTTGCTTGTACTTCAACTGAGAGAGTGCATCGGCTGAGTCTTAAGAACCTTTCCATAATTCATCTGGGAGGTAATCTTCATCAAGATCTAGGAACCGACTCGTACTTAACGTAGCATACCGTTGAGGTTATAGCACTTGTCCACAGTGTGACGGAGGAAAAACATCAAGATCTAGGAACTGACTCGTGCTCAACGTAGTATACCGTCGAGGTTATAGTACTCGTCCACACTATGACATAGGGAAACATCTTCATCGAGATCTAGGAACTGTCTCGTGCTCAACGTAGTATATCATCGAGGTTATAGAACTTGTCCACACTATGACGGAGGAAAAACATCAAGATCTAGGAACTGATTCATGCTCAATGTAGTATACCGTCGAGGTTATAGTACTCGTCCACACTATGACGTAGGGAAACATCTTCATCAAGATCTAGGAACTGTCTTGTGCTCAACATAGTATATCGCTGAGGTTATAGAACTTGTCCACACTATGACGGAGGAAAACATCAAGATCTAGGAACTGACTCGTGCTCAACATAGTATACCGTCGAGGTTATAGTACTCGTCCACACTATGACGTAGGGAAACATATTCATCGAGATCTAGGAACTGTCTCGTGCTCAACGTAGTATACCGTCGAGGTTATAGAACTTGTCCACACTATGACGTAGGGAAACATCTTCATCAAGATCTAGGAACTGTCTTGTGCTCAACATAGTATACCGCTGAGATTATAGAACTTGTCCATACTATGACAGAGGAAAACATCAAGATCTAGGAACTGACTTATGCTCAACGTAGTATACCGTCGAGGTTATAGTACTCGTCCACACTATGACATAGGGAAACATCTTCATCAAGATCTAGTAATTGTCTCGTGCTCAACGTAGTATACCGTCGAGGTTATAGAACTTGTCCACACTATGACGGAGGAAAAACATCAAGATCTAGGAACTGACTCGTGCTCAACGTAGTATACCGTCGAGGTTATAGTAATCGTCCACACTATGATGTAGGGAAACATCTTCATCAAGATCTAGGAACTGTCTCGTGCTCAACATAGTATACCGCTGAGGTTATAGAACTTGTCCATACTATGACGGAGGAACCGTCGAGATTGAGAACCTTATCCGAAATTCAACTGGGGATAATTCAATTGAGATTTAAGAACCGGTCAGGTCTTCGACGTAACTGAGAACTTTAACAGTATCTTTCCTGAAAGGTGAAGGTCAGTCATATGCAATGCATGATATGGATCAGGCAATGATGTTCTCAAAATAAATGAGATTGTATGGTATGATGCGTATATGCATGTATCATGATGTGTGGAAATGTGATGTTTTAGCTGGGGAAAATAAATCCCGAAGCTGCTGGAGAATAGAGTTGAGTTCTTCGTTTCCGCTGGGGATGATGAACGAAGATGATTGTGAGAATAAGCCTGCAGGAGAAAGGAACTCCATTGGGGAATAAGCTGATGAAGAGATTACTCTGTGAGGAAGAGATTCTGCTGAAGATTTTGATGATAAACTCCACTGGGGGATTCCATTGATAAGCTCTGTTGGGGATTTCAATGATGAACTCCGCTGGGGATGGGTTACTGTTGCTGGTGATATTGAGTCTGTTGAGGATAGAAGTCCTGCTGGGGGGAAAGAAAGAACTTCGCTGGGGATGATCTTTCAGTTGCAACTTGCTGAGGATAACCCAGTTAGACTCTTGTGAGGATAACCTTCTGAATTTGGCTGGGGAGATTTATTTGTGCTCTGTAGAGGATAAGCTTCCAGAATCTACTGGGTAAGATGATTCAACTCTGGCGGGGAAGCTTGTTTAGACTGCGTTGAGGAAACGGCTCCACTGGGGGTATCTTGTATTCTGCAGGGGAACATTCTTATATTCTGTTGAGGAATATTAAGACTGCCGGAGATGCTCTTATACTTGCTGGGGAATATCTTTATACTCCACTGGGGTAGATTAAGATCTTCTTGGGATACCACACCTTCTTGGGGCTGATGGTAGACTAAACTCTGCTTGGGGGAGAGTATTGCTGATTTGTTCAACTGTAAGTCCTAGCTGGGAGAGCTACCATTACTGTCTTACTCTGCGGGGAGTGAAGGTATCTTGGTTATATTCTTCAGCTAAACCTACCTTGGTACCTTGGTGGACAGAGCAACTAGACAGCTCGGATAATTCTTTTTGCTCCTGCTTCTGTTATTACACGTAATTCGTCCTTTGTTTCACATGTAAATATTTATGAGCAGCAATTAATGTCAAATGCATATATAAAAAATGAACATTGGACGTTCTTTGCAAAACAAAACAGATAAAGGAAAAACATCTTGAAATTTCTGAAAATGAATTTGTATTGATTTTGAAGTTTGGCCTGAAAATAGGCGTTTTTGTACAAGAGGCTGACGTCCTAGTAAGAGAACGCCGCCGAACAAATAGAATTTATACAATTTGTGAAAAGAAAACAAAACAGCTATGTGAATAATCCCACTGGGTTCCAACTTTGCTATTGTCTTTATATCTTCAAGCGTCTTATCACTTTGCTGCTTAGTTGAAGATGAATCTGATTGATTAGTGTCGTCCGAGCTTGATAGTTGATACCGAAGTCTGGATGCAAGGTGATCCAATAAAACATAGTGTTACGCTTTAATCCCTAATTTTTGTCTGGACCGCCCTTTCGGGTTTTCAGTCCACCGGGATACCCCTTTTTTCCCAAGCCGCCTTTTCAGGTTTTCGACTTGCCGGGTGTACAGATTTTTTTATTTTCATCCCTTATTTTTGCCCGAACCCTTTTGGTTCACCGGGAAGCCCTTATTTTTGCCTAGGCCAGTCAACCTAGCGGGTCTTTGATTATGCGTAGTATCTTTTCACTATGTATGTATTGACGGGGTGAGGAAGGTCGTCACCATCCATGGTGGTTAGAATCATAGCTCCTCCTAAGAAGATGTTCTTAACCATAAATGGCCATTCGTAAGTAGGGGTCCATTTTCCCCTGGGATCACCTTGAGGTAAGATAACACGTTTGATTACCAGGTCCCCAACTTGATACTCTTGTCGTCTGACTTTCTTGTTAAATGCCTTAATCATCCGTTTTTGGTACGTCTGACCATGACAAATAGCAGTAAGTCTCTTCTCGTCAATTAGGTTTAGCTGATCAAGTCGGGTCTGCATCCAGTCATCTTCACTCAAACCTGTATCCTTCATTATCCGAAGAGAGGGTATCTGAACTTCAATAGGCAACATTGCTTCCATACCATATACCAAGGAATAGGGTGTTGCCCCTGTTGACGTTCGTGTTGAGGTACGGTACCCATGAAGAGCAAACGGTAACATCTTGTGCCAGTCTTTGTATGTCACTGTCATCTTCTACACAATCTTCTTAATGTTTTTATTAGCCGCTTCTACAGCCCCATTCATCTTCGGCCGGTAGGGAGAAGAGTTATGATGCTGTATCTTGAATTGCTCACAGAGCTCAGTGATCATCTTGTTGTTGAGATTGGTACCATTGTCCGTAATGATCCTCTCTGGTACACCATACCGACAGATTAGATTGTGCCGAATGAACCATGCCACGACGTTCTTGGTTACGGTAGCAAAGGAAGTTGCTTTAACCCACTTCGTAAAGTAATCAATCGCTACTAGGATGAAATGATGCCTGTTGGATGTCGTAGGTCTGATCTCGCCGATCATATCAATGCCCCACATTGCAAAAGGCCAAGACGCTGTCAAAACATTCAGAGGAACTGGAGGTATGTGCACCTTATCAGCATAAACCTTGCACTTGTGACATGTCCGAGAATGCTGATAACAGTCGGCTTCCATTGTGGACCAGTAATATCCTGCCCGGAGGATTTTCTTTGCCATGGTATGTCCAATGGAATGAGTTCCAAAAGTACCTTCATGCAGTTCTGCCATGATCCTTTCTGCTTCAATCTTATCCACACAACGCAATAAGGTCGAATCATGGTTACGCTTGTAAAGAATGCCATTGCTGATGAAGAACTTCGCTGTGAACCTCCTCAGAAACTTCTTATCATTAACAGATGCACCCTCGGGGTATTCTTGAGCCTCAAGGTACCTTTTTACTTCGTGATACCAGGGCTTTTCTGTTACCTCTTCAGTCTCAAGATCACAGCAATGTGCAGGTTCGTCCAATCTTTCAATAATGATCCGGGGAGCCTCGTTATCCCAGTTTACTTTGAACATAGAAGACATTGTAGCTAGCGCATCCGCCAACTGATTCTCCTCTCTAGGGAAGTGTTCAAAGGTTATCTCCTCAAAATAGGGAAGCAATGTCAATACATACTCCTTGTAAGGAATAAGATTTGGGTGTTTCGTATCCCACTCGCCTTTGATCTGACTGATCACGAGAGCGGAATCTCTGAAGACACTTAGAAACTTAATCCTTAGGTCAATTGCAGCTCGAAGACCCATGATGCACGCTTCATACTCCACCATGTTGTTGGTGTAGTTGAAACATAGTCGGGCGGTGAATGGAGTATGAGAGCCTTTAGGAGATATGATCACGCCGCCAATGCCATTGCCCAAAGCGTTGAAGCTCCATCAAAGTATATAGACCATCAGGATCCTTCCTCAGGTCCTTCATCCGGTCCAGGCGTCTCAAAATCAGTTATCAACATGATATTCTCGTCCAGAAATTCAAAGTTCATAGACTGGTAATCATCCATCGCCTGGTGCGCCAAATGGTCTGCCAATACACTTCCCTTGATTGCTTTTTGAGTCGTGTACTGGATGTCATACTCAGTCAAGATCATCTGCCATCTTGCTATTCTTCCGGACAGGGCAGGCTTTTCAAAGATATACTTGATGGGATCCATCTTTGATATCAACAGAGTAGTGTGAGTCAGCATATACTGTCTCAGCCGGCGAGCATCCCATGCCAAAGCACAACAAGTTTTCTCGAGCAGTGAGTATCGGGTCTCACAGTCGGTAAATTTTTTGCTAAGGTAATAAATAGCGTGCTCTTTTCGGCCAGACTCGTCATGTTGACCCAACACACACCCCATTGAGTTGTCAAGTACTGTCAAGTATAAGATCAGAGGTCTCCCTTCAATTGGTGGCATCAGGATGGGTGACTCTTGGAGATACTCTTTGATTCATTCGAAAGCGGAATGACATTCATCGTTCCAACGTACTACTTGATCTTTCTTCAGCAGCTTGAAGATTGGCTCACAAGTAGCAGTTAGGTGTGAGATGAATCGGGCAATGTAATTTAGTTGTCCCAGAAAGCCTCTGACCTCCTTCTCTGTCTTGGGAGCTGGCATCTCTTGTATGGCTTTCACCTTGGCAGGGTCCACTTGAATACCTTTGTCGCTTACAACGAAACCCAACAGCTTACCAGACCTTACCCCGAAGGTGCACTTGTTCGGGTTCAATCTCAACTTGTACAACTTCAACCTGTCAAACAGCTTCTGTAGATGGTCAAGGTGTTCCTCCTCAGTCTGGGACCTTGCAATCATATCGTCGACGTATACTTCAATCTCATGATGGATCATGTCATGAAACAAAGCAACCATGGCACGTTGATACGTTGCCCCAGCATTTTTCAACCCAAAAGGCATGACCTTGTAGCAAAAGGTACCCCACTGAGTAACAGAGGTTGCCTTCTCCATGTCTTCGGGAGCCATTTTAATCTGGTTATAATCGGAGAAACCATCCATGAAGGAGAATACCCTGTGCTGAGCAGTATTATCAACCAGAACGTCGATGTGAGGTAGAGGGAAGTCATCCTTAGGGCTTGCCCTGTTCAAATCTCTGTAGTCAACACACATTCGAACCTTACCATCCTTCTTCGGTACCAGAACCACATTGGCAACCCACTGAGGGTAAGAAGTCACTGCTAGAAAACCGGCGTCAAACTGTTTCATAACTTCGGCCTTGATTTTCTCAGACATCCCTGGGCGCATACGGCGAACCTTCTATTTTACCGGAGGGCAGACTTCCTTGGTAGGAAGGCGATGAACCACAATGTCAGTATCCAAACCAGGCATATCTTCGTAAGACCAGGCAAAGATCTCAACATAGTCATGCAACATCTGAATCAATCGCTGCTTCACACTAAGCTCCAGACTTGCACCGATCTTGACTTCCTTCTTGTCTATTTCAGTACCCAAATTCACCATTTCCACTGGCTCTTCATGTGGCTGAATGGCCCTCTCTTCCTGGAGTAGCAGTCTTGCAAGTTCACCCGGCACTTCGCAATCATCTTCACCTTCGTCTTCGGCTAAGTTGATCGTATTTTCGAAGTCATAACTGGCAGTAGCAGAGTCGTTACCATTGAGATCCAGAGTGGATTGAGACTTGTATATGTGAGTGTGTGTAAAATAGCTGTTTTGCAATATATAATAAAGAAAAACAAAGAGCGCAAAATTTGAAATTCAAGAACGTCCAATGTTTTTATTAATGATATATGAAAATGACACACAAAAGCCCTCACAAATGGAGCCACGGTGCCCCGAGTGAGACACCGGGCCATAAAGTTTCAAAACATTGTCTGTTACAAATTTAAAACAAAAGTTTCATTACTGGGTAACAAAAGTAATAGTGATGAAGTCCTTTGCTGTCCATTTGCTTGGTCCACCGTTGGTCGTAGGATAGATCCAACTGTCGAATTCAGACTCTTCCACATCATCTTCAATGGCATTTACTCCCGAGTTACTGATGAACACGGGAGGTCTTCCAATCCTTGCACTTCAAAAAGCCCTTTGAGCTTCTGCAGTGAAACCCAAACCAAACTTGTTAGTCTTCTGAGTAAAACCAGGGAGTCGACCCCAATTTGCACACTCACCCTTCTCAATAACAGCTCGGGCATCCTTTAAGGAAGCCATCTTCATAGGAGAATCTTCAACCACAGTCTCAGCTGATGCCAGTGTCTGAGGAACCTCTTCAAAGTGCTAAAATGGGGTCTCAATGAACTACCCATCCATCTCTACATATCGGAACGAGTTGAGGTGGCTGACCATGTACTCTTCCTCCCCTTGTACGGTCACAATCTTCCCTCTAACCGGGTACTTCAGCTTCTGATGGAGTGTTGAGGTTATGGCCCCAACTTTATGGATCCATGGACGACCCAATAAACAAGAATAGGATGGCCGAATGTCCATTACGTAGAATGTAGAATTGAAGACCTGAGAACCAACTTTAATTGGAATATCAACCTCACCATGCACCATCCTTTTAGACCCGTCAAAGGCCCTGACAATGATGTTACTTGGCTTTAGCTCCAACCCTTCGCAATCCAACCGGTCTAGAGCTTTCTTGGGTAGGACGTTCAGTGAGGAACCAGTATCAACCAATACATGTGCAAGAGTAGTGCCCCTGCATTCAATGGAGACATGCAGGGCATCGTTATGGTTCTTCCCTTTAGCAGTCAAATCAGCGTCGGAGAAACCCAAACCATTATCAGTAGTTAAATTGGCCACACAATCGGTAAACTGATCAGCTGATGTCTCTTGTGGCACGTTGGCAGTCTTCAGGAAGGTAATTAGAGCCTTAGCATGGGCCTCTGAGCACAAAAATAGTGATAACATAGAAATCTTGGATGGGGTTTGCCCCAGTTGCTCAACTACGTTGTAATCACTCTTCTTAATAATCTTCAGAATCTCTTCCATCTCCTGTTTGGAAGCTTCAACAGTAATAGTCTTCGGTGCCTCCGTCTGGGCAGGCATATCAGTGGTGATCCCTTTACCCCGAGCGTTAGATGACTCGACGACAGGGGTAAGGATAGGAACTTGATCAGGAATAGTGATAGGTACACTTGCAGGTGTAATGACAACAGGTCTTCGGACAGTTGGTGGAGCAATATCAGGTGAGAAAAGTCTACCGCTACGGGTGACTTTAGCAGGTCCAATAATGTTGCTGACGCCGGTATCATCATCCAACTCTTGCTTAACTCCTAGAACATAAACATCTGCCCCATAATGCCAAGGGACAGCTTTGTCATAGGTGTAGGGGATGGGCCCCAGAAGAGTGATGATTACGGGTGCGATCTTTGGAATAGACGTAATTCTAACAGGCTTCCTCGAGGGAGCCTTAGAAGAATTGTTGAAAATAGTAATGATGGTGTGATCGGTGGAAATAGAACTGACTGTTTTGGAATGCTGGTTCGCGTTTGCATTTCGCAAAATGTCGCGGTAAGCAAGAGTCGCCACCGTCTTTTATTTTCTCTGACAAGGAAAGGACAAAAGCACAGCAAAATTCCTTTTCGAGATGTTTCTCGGGTTCGGGAGGTAGATTATAGAAAGGGGAGGTGTTAGAACCCTTTCTATCCGTGGTTATCCACGGGCTCTTAGGTACTTGCTCACTATGTTTTCAAAAAGTTTTGCTTTTCTTGTGTTTGTGGGTTTTGAAAAAGTTTTGTTTGAAAACTTCGATTTAACTCTTGTATCTGTCCTCAAGAGTGTATGAAGTGTTGTTTGAAAACTTTGTTCGAAATAAGTGTAAGTGAGAAAAGTTATTTTGTTTTGAAAGAGCAAGTACCTGAGAACCTCTACCTACTCAAAAGAAATTAAGCTGTGTAAATGTCCTTTAGACAGTGCTATCCCACTATTGAGAAGTAGGTAGTATCGTCGTTGGAGTTTTCAGGTCAATTCGATTATGGGACATGTGGTCACTAAAGCAATGGTAGGACGCCTTAGAGGAAACCCTAATGTCTTAGATCGTTTTTTATCGAGGCAACCGTTTCGAGGCAACTTTGATCTTTAGACAGGAGGGCGACCTCTAAAACACCCTATACTCAATGACCACGTTTGAGGCAACCAAGTGAGGCGTACCCTAAGAGTGGCATGTGCGAGTGTGTCAGGTTTCAGTTATGTTATCTTTGTACATGTTATGGTGAGCTACGATTGATTTTAATTTAAGAGAGATCTCGACATGCATAGCCTAGTTAGCATACATCTAGCAGTTAATAGTTGCAGAAAATAAACTAAGTTATTACAAGGCGTCGGGTATTTACATCGCCAAAAACAAACCCTTGAAAAAGTAAAATGTGGGAAAGTAAATAAAAGCGATAAAAAGTCCTAATTAAAGTTATTACATCCTCGGAGCAAATACAATTATATGGAATAAAAAATAATATGCGCGAGAAAAAATTGAATCGGAGAGTTTTTAGGGTTTTGACCCTTTTTTTGAGAAAGAAGGAGATTTTTATTATTTATGTGTATTTAATTAAATTAAACCAAAACTAATTAATTAATTAAATAAAAAGGATATTTTTTGAGTTTTTTGAATGTTTTAAGGAAATAAAAATAAAGATGATTAAAAATCTAATTCTACATCAATTTTAATTTATTGTGAAAATATTAATGTTAACCTAATTAAAACTAAACAAATTATGTTAATATTTATTTACAAAATAACTAATTAAATTTAATAAATAAAAATATTATACTTTTTATGTTTTCTGAATTTATTAAAAAAAATAAATTATTTGGTTAATTAAGTAATAATAATAATAATTAATAATAAAAAACAATTAAATAAAAAATATAAAAGAAGAAAAAGAAATAAACCCAGGGGGGTGTTGGGCCCAAGAGGAGGTAGAGTCAGCAATTCTTGGCCCATTATGCTTCCAGCCTGTTTGACTTTTGTAACTCCCTGCACGCTCATTGACTAGGGCGTATGGTGATCTTTCACTCATGACCATTGGATTGAGGCTTGGAGACATCTGGCGCCCTGAAATTTGAGGTGCATGGTGGACTACCTTTTGAAATCTGCATGTGAATATATGAAGAAAAATGGAATAAATGTTTTGGGGGACCTGGGATTCGAACCCAGGTCCCAATGCTTCCAGGCCAACGTCCTAACCACTCAACCAAGCTGATTCAATTGTTATTGAAATAAGTGGCAATTATTATATATGAAAACAAATCAATATGCTGTAAATAAAAATAAAACGCGCGCTTTTCAAACAGGCCAATTAGATGACAACACATCCTCGTCTTCAACCTTTGTTATGTGTAAACAGAAACAAATAGAGGGGGTTTTTAACCTCCACTACCTCCTGCAAGGAAAAATAGCGAATAGAAATATAGCAAACATAAATATTTCGCGAGGTATGGGTTCCCATCGTCTTGGCCTCACGAATTCAACCATGTACTTCATTGGTTCCAATTTTTCCTGGTTTGGAAAGCCCTAATTTAAAGCTTGAAAACCCTAGAAATTCAATCATGGCATATCTCGATTCAGGGCACCATGGTTCAATTCAATCATTCCATTAGCTTTGTATGGTCTCTAGCAATGCAAATCAATCACAAAAACATGTTAAATGTGCATGAATTAAGAGATACAGTTTTGAATTATAAAGGCAAACCGTGATATGGTATGTAGCGATTCCTTGAGCTTAGGTGCCTGAATTTGATTGTAAATCAATCCTAGTACCTCCTGCAATGTGTTTGGATGGACAAATCGCCTTGAATTGGCCTAGAATGCAAGAACAGGTTTTGAGTTTTCTTGGAATTTCTTGAATTTGATATGGCCGTTTCTGCAGCTTTTTCACGTGTATTAGGTTATGGTTTGCTTGCTTGCATATAAGAGAATCAAATTAGGTCAAGAGCTGGGCCAATATCCATGTGCATTGATGATTGAATCCTTGATTGATAAATCAAATATTCTTGATTTTTCATGATTGAACAAGTTGCCAAATTTGGATTTTTTTTTGTATCTTTTTGATTGTGCACGAATTGGTCAGCATATTTGGATCATATTTGGTTCACAAATTGATTTAAAAATCAAATCTTCTATTTTCTTATAATTTAAATTAATTAAATGAATTAATATGTATTAAAAATCCATTTAATCAATAAATTTAAGAAAATAAATCCAACTAATCTTGGTGGGTCGTGCATAGGTCAGGGGTGAAGTTTCAAGAAGAGATTTGAGGCCCATTAGCAAAAAGAAGGTGTTTTGAGCAAAGTTGACTTTTGCAAATTCATGAAAATTTCCCAACTTCTCCAATGCACAACTTGCTCAATTTTGATCATATGACTATGTTCTTTGACATTTTGGAAAGCCCTTGAAGTCCTCTAACCAATTCCTTTGGTCCCATATCATTTGGATTTACCAATCTCAAGTTATGGCCTTTGACTCAAAGTGTACTTTTGTTGACTTTTGAAATTTACCTATAATGTAAAAATTGGTAACTTTTTGTGAGAGCATTTCTTGAACTTGGAGTGTGGAGATGGATTGTAGGAAATTGCATCCTCTTCAAAATGAGCTTTAGATGGAATTTTTCTGACAAACCATGAAAAAGTTATGCCCTTGTCAAAGTACATTTGACTTTTTTGCTGTCCAAAAATAGTAACTTTTGCACCTTGATGATTTTTGAGCTATTCTTGTGAGATCATGATCAAGACTTGTTAAAATGATGATTTTGAACTCAAAATAAGATGTTGACCAAAAATTCTGACTTTTGACTGAAAAATGACCATTTTGCCCTTGCAGTTGACTGTAGATCAAATGAAGCTTTTGACTGTGCAAATTGGCACTGTGAGTCTTGGAACTTGGCATGTAGGTGCTTGAGAATGTATATAGGCTTATGAGACTTGATTGAACCATTGAGAACCCAAAATTCCTTGAAAGAACCAAAACCCTAATTTCAGATTGACTGCCTAAGGAGGTGTTTTGACTGTATAACCCTTGAGCAATCTTTGAGCAATTTGAAGATCATTCTTGACAAATCTTGAGGAATATGGGAGGGAAAATTTTGGGGTACAACAGTTGCCCCTGTTCAATTTTCTTAAACCTGAGGATATGGATTGGCTTTCGAGCCTTTCGTGATCCGAAGGTGGAAGATAATTGAACACTAGAGTGCCCAGAAATTTGCACTCGCATGGTATAGTATCATCATTATGATGTCGGGAATGGGCTTACAGATGCCATTTGGAGAGGTGATGGATAGGAGGATGGGCTTATAGATTCCACCTGAAGATTGTTGGTAGGTAGTTTTGTCTTTGTTGACGGGTTGTCTTCATTGACGGGTTGTCTTCATTGACGGGTTGTCATCAGAAAAATATTTAGGGATTGATTTAACTGGACTTGCCTTCTTTGACTGGATGAGCATCAGAGAAATCTTTAGGAATCGATTTAACTGGATTTGTCTTCTTTGACTGGATTGGCTTCAGAAAAATCTTTAGGAATCGATTTAACTGACTTTTGTCTCCATTGACTGGCTTCGCCTCAGAAAAATCTTTAGGAATCGATTTTAACTGATTTTGTCTCCATTGACTGGCTGAGCATTAGAAAAATCTTTAGGAATCGATTTAACTGGATTTTGTCTCCATTGACTGGATGAGCATCAGAAAAATCTTTAGGAATCGATTTAACTGGATTTTGTCTCCATTGACTGGCTTCAGAAAAATCTTTAGGAATCGATTTAACTGGTTTTGTCTCCATTGACTGGCTTAAGAAAAATCTTTAGGAATCGATTTAACTGGTTTTGTCTCCATTGACTGGCTTCAGAAAAATCTTTAGGAATCGATTTAACTGGTTTTGTCTCCATTGACTGGCTTCAGAAAAATCTTTAGGAATCGATTTAACTGGTTTTATCTCCATTGACCGGCTTCAGAAAAATCTTTAGGAATCGATTTAACTGGTTTTGTCTCCATTGACTGGCTTCAGAAAAATCTTTAGGAATTGATTTAACTGGTTTTGTCTCCATCGACTTAATTTGAGAATCTAACTGCATCTTTCCTGAAAGGTAAAGGTCAGTCATATGCAATGCATGATACGGATCGAGCAATGATGTTCTCAACATAAATGAGATCGTATGATATGATGCGTATATGCATGTATCATGATGTATGAAAATGTGATGTTTTAGCTGGGGAAAATAAATCCCAGATAGCTGCTGGAGAATGATGTTGAATTCTTTGCTTCCACTGGGGATGATGAACGAAGATGATTGTGAGAATAAACCTGCAGGAGGAAAGAACTCCGTTGGAGAATAAACTTGATGAAGAGATTACTCTGAGGGGAAATACTCAGTGGGAAGAGGTGCTTCGCTGAGATTTTAACGATAACTCCGCTGGGGATTCCGTTGATAAGCTCTATTGGGGATTTTGATGATGAACTTCGTTGGGGATGGAAAGAACTTCGCTGGGGATGATCTTTCAGTTGCAACTTGCTGAGGATAAACCAGTTAGACTCTTGTGGGGATAACCTTCTGAATATGGCTGGGGAGATACATTTGCACTCTGCAGGGGACAAACTTCCAGAATCTACTGGGGAAGATGATTCAACTCTGGCGGGGAAGATTTTTTAGACTGCGCTGGGAAATGGCTCCACCGGGGGTATCTTGTATTCCGCCGGGGAACATTCTTATATTTTGTTGAGGAATATTAAGACTGTCGGGGATACTCTTATGCTTGCTGGGGAATATCCTTATACTCCGCTGGGGAATATTAAGACCTTTTAGGGATACCCAACCTTTTTAGGGCTGATGGTAGACCAACTCTGCTTGGGGAGAGTATTTGCTGAATCCTTCGTAGTTGCAAGTCTTAGTGGGGGATAGCTAACATTATTGTCTTACTCTTGGGGAGTGAAGGTATCTCGGTCATGTTCTTCAGCTGAACCTACCTTGGTACCTGGTGGACAGAGCAGCTTGTACAGTTCGGACAATTCTTATTGCCCCAGTTTCTGCGGGAGAAAGTGCCTGCGGAGGTGCTTGATAACTGCCGATTGACAAATCTTCTTCTGGTAGGCAAGTGACGAGATGATGGGACATAGTCGTACGCTTTGATCCCTAATTTTTGCCTGGACCGCCCTTTCGGGTTTTCAGTCCATTGGGATACCCTTTTTTGCCCAAGCCGCCTTTTCAGGTTTTCGACTTGCCGGGTGTACAAATTTTTCATTTTCATCCCTTATTTTTGCCCGAACCCTTTTGGTTCGCCGGGAAGCCCTTATTTTTGCCTAGGCCAGTCAATCCTAGCGGGTCTTTGATTATGTGTAGTATTTTTTGACTATGTCCACGTTCTCAGAGTGCAGGGAGTTGTCAATGTCGGTAGTGTTGTGTTGCCATACTACCAGAAGATCTTCGTTGATCATGCAAGATTCGTTGCTGGCATTCACGTCCACTGCCCCAATTGATTCAGATGGAGATTTGCCCCTGGCTATTCGGCATCTTGAGAGATTCCTTGAATCTTGACTTGACTACCCCAGATGATGGACAATGGTTATGCCTGCCCCTTGGTTGGAAGTGTTTCTTCCACTTGAGGTGACCCTTTTTATTGAAAAGGTTTTTGTTCACTAGATATTCATCGTGCGAATTTCTCTGCTGTTTGAACAAATAGTCATATGCAAACAATGTTATTTTAAGAATGCAAAGCTTATGTTTGTCTTGAAGTTTTTTTTTTTTTTTTGAAAATGCAGTTTTCAATAAAACAAGTGAATTTTTTTTTTTTTGTAAAATGTGATGTCAACTCAGGATTTTACAGCAAGCCCTATAGGAGTCAGGATACCTTTTGTAATAGTATGCTTTCGAACTAACCTATGCTTCAGCTAGGACTTTTAAGGGTTATAACATGGTGTGGTTCACGGTTTAAGAAACAAAGGATAAATGCTCAAATTTTATTTGTACCCACCCGTTCTTTGTGATGTTCTTCGATCCTAAACTCAACTAATCGTGCATTAGATCTTGTTTCAATCTTCGCTCTGATATACCAGTGATGGTTCGGATACTGACAATTTATTTTGAACAGGCAGTCAATTCTTTTTTTTGAGGGTTTATAGGACCTCTTTTCGATTTTATTATCCCTGTCTTTTTGCCTGAATTGTTTCTTTTGTGATTACAGTCAGCGGGATGCCCCAGTTTTTTGTAAGTCTCCTTCATAGGTTTTGACTTATCGGGCTTTTATTTTGAGAGACAATGACTGCCCGTCCTTACGATTATACGGAACCATCACCGTCTTTTGTCTCGGAAGGACTTCTTTGATGCCATTCATTGTGCACCTGGATCAACTGAGAAAACTACCATGCCCCGGGTTGTGATTAAGGGTTTTAATTTGTGAAAAGAAAACCTCCAACTTCTTTGGCTCAAAGGGGTTAACTAGGGATTATCTTCCTTATAACTCCACTATTTAGGATTTGAAACAATGCCTGTACATCGTCAGCGGGGTCTGTTCAAAAGCATACTGTAAAGATCGTGGTATCTTTTTCGTCATCCTCCCTCTAAAGGCTTAGAATTTTTTAATCGAGAGTTTGAACATCACAAAAAATGAAAATAATTTAAATATAGTGAATACAAATGGATTGATTCAAAATAGACATATGCAATGCATTGATAAAGTAACAAAGTTTGACGTGAATAAATATTTGAACAATCAAAAGAAAATTACAAATTGAAAATTCCAATGAACAAAAAGTCTTCTCGTCTCAGGACTTTGAACCTTGGAGGGATGGTAGAAGAACTCATCCTGACCATCTTGTGCGAATTCCAATGCTCCTTCATCAATCAGGTTTTGGATTTTGTACCTCAACTTCCAACAGTCATCAGTATCATGCCCCGGGCTGTTAGAATGGTATGCACACCTTGCATCAGGATTATAGTTGGGTGAAGAAGTCTTAGGATTCGGGTGAGGTCCTACCAACGTCACCAGATTCAAATTCAACAGGTGTTGCAAAGCTTGAGACAGCGGCATGTTGAGCTTGGTAAACGGCCTCCGAGTAACCCGTTGCTTATGGCAAGGTTGTTGTTGGATCTGTGAGGTAGTAGCAACTTGGAGAGGTCCCTTCTTCATCAAACCAAACCTTTGACTTCTCGAAAGTTGATTAATGACTTGATCCTCAACCTTGACTATTTGCTTCATACTGTTGTATCTGTCTTGATGAAGCTGGTTGATCATGGTTCTCAACTCTTCTTGCTCCCGAGCTAAGCCTTGGATAAGAGCCATTTTCCCCAGCATCTGGGTTCTCATTGCATCTACCTCAGCTTGCAGATGTTTCAGTCGTTCGTCCTTATTGTCTTCAGGACTTTTCTTGACCAAATTCCCCATGAGGAGTGTTCTCAACTCTTCCTGCCCCTTGGATAGGTTTAGGAAGATTTCCCTGAACTGAGTCTCTTGAGTATGGAGATCCTGGTTGTCTTGTTGGAGAGCCATTGCTGAAATAAACAGCGAGAACATGAGAGACCTGTACTGGAAGACCTGTTATGCAATGTGTGATACGGTGGGAGAACTGACTTGAGGTTTGCGTTTGTATTCGCAAATGTTGCGGTTTAGCAAGAGTCGCCACCGACTTTTTATTTTATCCTAAGGAAAGGTTAAAAAGCACAGCAAAAACCTTTTGAGATGTTTTCTTGGGTTCGGGGAGTAGATTATAGAAAGGGAAGGTATTAGCACCCTTTCTATCCATGGTTATCCATGGGCTCTTAGTTACTTGCTTAGATCACTTGCCTTTTGTTTTCAATTGTTTTTTAAATGGTGCTTGAGTGTGTGGGTTTGAAAATGTTTTGAAAAGAGGCAAATGTGGTGGCAACCTTTGTAATGATCCATGTGGGGATGTATACAAAGATGTATGTCTTTTTGAAAAAAATTTCATTTGTTTTTGAAAGTTGTTTTGAGAGTGTTGTGTTGTGTGATTCTGAAATTAGGCAAGTGTTTTGTTTTGCAAGTTGATTCAAGTAACTAAGAGGTTATCTACTCCTAAATTTCTCAAAAGATCATTGCTATACTTTAACCCTTTTAACAAGTTTGCTCCACCATTGTATTTGGTGGGAAACCTTGTGTTAGGATGTGAAAGGGACAGGCGCGGGTCATCGTTTTAGACCATAATTGCAACGGCGTTAAATGTCTTTGAGCAATTTCTTTAAGGGACTTGATCATTTGTTTTGTTTGTTTTGAAAAGTTTTATCGAGGGACTATGATCATTCAAACTGTTTGCTTTGCCCAAAGAAGTTTAACATGCAACATGGCCCATTTATATGAAGGCAACAAGTGGAAAACCCTAGGGGGTGCAAGTGTGATTTGTGTGTCCATTTTCATGCTTGTTTATCTTGTATTAGGTCAAACTATTTTTTATCGTTTTTCGCATACAAACCCTAATTCTAACATGTTATCATTAGCAAGCAATAAAGTGCGAAATTAAAATTACTAAGCTATTACAAAACCAAATATGGGAAGGGGGGTACAAATGTTCAAATGGGGATATTGACAAGAATTTAAATCTAAATTATTACATCAATTGAATATTTGCAATTTAAATAATGTACAAAAATTAAATAAAGATGCAAGATGCACAAAAAATGTTTTGTATATGTATGAAAAAATATTATTTATGTAAAAGAGAAAAGAAAATAAAAAATGTATTATTTTTTGGAGTATTTTGAACTTAGGGTAAAAACCCTAATTTTAAAGAAAAAGGTATTATTTTCTAATTTAATACAACTATTTATTCATTATTTATAAAAATAAAATAAAATGAAGTGTATTATGGAAAAAGGTATTTTTATATCAAATATTAATAAAAATAAAAAAAATTCAAGTATTTTTATATTTTTATCTTAAATATATTAATAATCACATATATATATATATATTAAACCCTAAATATGTATTATACACAAAATAAGTATTTATTTAATATTTTAATAAAATAAATAAAAGAGTATTTTTTTATGTGAAATATTTTCAGAAAGTAAATAAAAAAAATAAAAATTGTATTTACATTATTTTTATATTTATTCTAATAATAGTATATATATACTTATGTACAAACAAAGAAAATAAACAAATAAATATGTAATAAATGCAAAAAATGGTGAAAAAAATATTTTTAATTTTTTAATGTCATGAGAAAGAATAAACAAAGTCAACCAAAAAAGAAAAAGTCAAAAATGTTAAGAAATGAACAAATGGGCTCAGGGGGGTGTGAATCAAAAAAGATGGTGTGAAAAGTAAAATAACACAGGCCCAGCCCACTGATCATTGTCTTCAACCTCCAGCTCAAACATTTGAAAAAAACGCGCGCCCCTGTTCTTCAATGTCTAACTCCTGATTCTTGGCTTTTCAGCAAAAACTCATAACACAAGAAATGTTCAGCATGAAGAGACGGTTTCAACCCTATAAATAACTTGACCTATCTCTCTAAGATGAGGGAGAATTTCTCCTCCCCCAATTTCTGACCTAACTTTTCATCAATGTTCAGACATGAAATTCTCTAAGCACACGAAACATAAATGAAATCTAATCATATGAGCGTGTTCAGGGCTATGATTGTGACATGTTTTCTTCAAAAACCTAAAGCTAACAATGCCTAATAAGAGAGATAGAACTCCATGAATGTACCTGTTCAGTTGGAATCGAGCTTGGCAATGGAGGATGTTTCAGAGTGAAATGATGACTTGTACAGCTTCCTTGAAGTGTAAGGATGCTTTTCCAATTCCTACTTTGTCTTGAAACTCCCTGAATCGAGCTAGTGAACTCCAACTGCAAAACAGAAAATTAAAAATGGTGAAGTGGCTTGGAGGTGTTACAGGTCTGATTTTAGGACATGGTTAGCTTGCATATGTTGTAGGGAAGGTAGAGGAAAAGGTTTGGATCAAAATGCTCGAAGGGATTGGGAGTTTGCACTCAAACTGCAGGGGTTCCCCTGTTTGAGCAGTTTCAAGGTGATTTTGAGATGGAGGGTGCTTTAGATGTTCAGGACTCGTGCAAAAGCTTGGATGTGGTCTATGGAATGTGTTTGATAGCTTTTGTGTTGTGTGTCTAAGCTGAGATGAGAGATGGCATAAGTTATGGATTTTTCTTCTATCTTAAGCAACAAAAGCAAGTTGGTGGTTTTAGGTTAGTAGGGGGCCTCCTAATGTGCTGCATAAACATCTCTTGATCAGTGTGTTATGCACATAATATTGTGCCAAGCAGATCTTTCATGTACTTGTTGGATTACAAACTTGACATAAAGCTAATCTTTTCAAAAATGGAAATTTCACTTTATCTAGTTTAGGATTAATCTTGCATACAATGCTTGCACTCAAAGAACAACACCTTAACACATTGAATATGCATTAAATTATTGAGTATGAAATGGTTCAAGGACCTGTAATCAAGCATAAAGCAAACTGATTTCAAATTGGCAAGATTATGAACATGTCTTGATGAAGAACAAAAAGTGAATTTTTGCCAACTTGTGAAATTCGAATCTCTCAAGTTATGAGGTTGTTTGATGAGTTCTTGGACATTTTGGAAATCTTGGAATGTGTACTACAATCCATATTTGAAATTCAAATCAAAATTCCAAGTGGAAGGGTATGAAAAGTGGCCTTGAAGTAGGGTAGAAAACCTTGTCAAAATAGGTCAAATTTCACTAAGTTAAAAGATGGTTTAGTGCCCTTATTCAAAAAATTATAACTTGAGATACAAGCTTCAAATGAGAAAACTTTGTGAATCAAAGTTGTAGATTATGCAACAAGCTACAACTTTCATGTTTTGACTTTTGTTTGAATCCAAATGGATCATGGTGAAAAGATGGGGCAAAGTTGGGAAAAAATTAGGGTTTTTCATAACTTAGAAAAATTCTAAGTTATGAAAAATTCCATTTTCAAACCCTAATTTGCATTTTGTGATTTCTTGGTGAAAAAGTTTCATGATTTGGCATGTTTTGATAAAAAATGAATCTTGACTCTTGATTCTGACCAAAAAGTCAAAGTTTGACTTTTCAGTATACAGTCAAAATTGATCAATTGACTGGGAAATTCAACTGTCAATCTTGTGTACTTGGGATCTTTTGAGCTTGATGAACATGTCAAGATAATTCCATGGGGTCCTTGAGTCCATATGTGAGCTTGGTTTGCCATTGGCTAGGTCAAACAGTCAAAAATTGCCTTTGTGCAGTCAAAACCCTAAAAATGACCATTTTGCCCTTTTGGTGATCTGATCAAATTTCTTGTGGAATTGTGATCCAAACTTGATCAAATGGTCCATATGAGTTCAATATGTTGATGTGGATCAAATTTCATGAGGTTTGACTGTCAATTGGCCACAGTTGACTTTTTCCCCAATACAGCTGATTTCTAGGTCAACTGTCCAATTGACTGGGCAAAACTTGGAATCAAGACTTGAAACTTGGTATAGGTAAGCTTGGGAGTCCAATATGAAGCATGAAAGTCATCTTAGGCATTTTAGGTCAAAACATCCTTAGACAAACACAAACCCTAATTTGAGTCCACAGTGCAAGGAGAAGTCTTGAGCAGAGGGAACCCTAACTGGATCTTGATCTTCAAAGGTCTTGTGATGAGAAAATGTTGAGGAAATGGGAGGGCAAATTTTGGGGTACAACAGTTGCCCCTGTTCAATCTTCTTGAACCTGAAGAGTTAGATTGGCAAGTTTGCCTTTCGTGACTCGAGGGTAAAAGGAGATTGGACACTAGAGTGCCCAGAAATTTGCACTCGCATGCTGGAGTCTCAACAATGTGGTGTCGGGAATGGGCTTATAGATGCCATTTGGAGAGATGGTGGATAGGGAGATGGGCTTTTAGATGCCATCTGGAGAAGTGACGGAACCTTGTCGGGGATGGGCTTATAGATGCCATTTGGAAGTGTCGGTCGCATAAGAGATTCCTTTGCGAGAAACTTGTGTATTTGAGAAAGATGGATGTTTTCCCGGCTTGTTACAGGTGTTTGATCCTCAGTCTCCTGATGCAGATATGCCCTGGCTGGATACAGGTATTGAGTCTACAATTGGTTGTTCACAGATATGCCCTGGCTGGATACAGGAGTCGAATCCGGAAATAGTCGTTAATAGATGTGCCCTGGCTGGATACAGGAATCGAATCTTCGAACTCCTCAGACGTGCCCTGGCTAGATACAGGAATCGAGTCTGGAAACTTGGTCAACAGATATGCCCTGGCTGGATACAGGAATCGAATCTGGAGATGTTGTAGTTGATAGATGTGCCCTGGCTGGATACAGGAATCGAATCTTCGAACTCTTCAGACGTGCCCTGGCTAGATACAGGAATCGAGTCTAGAAACTGATCACTCTCAGATGTGCCCTGGCTAGATACAGGTATCGAATCTGGAATTGTGACAGTTGAAGGTAGTCGTTTTTTGAGATTGTCTTTTTCCTGAAAAGGCAAAAACGTAAGTTGTATGCGATGTCATGATGTATGATATGCATGATATCATGATGTTCAACATGAGATGTTGTATGCGTTTCATCATGTATGTAAGCAAGATGTATGAAAATGTAAAATGTTTATGAATGTAATTTCGTCTTGGGGAAAATAAATCCTTGACGAACAGCCGGAGAATTGCTCCGTGGAAGAGATATTTGGCCGAAGTTTTGATGAGAGGCCTGCTGAGGACTTTAACGACAGATTCTGCTGAGGATAATGATGATAAACTCCGCTGGGGAACTCCAAAGATAAACTCTGCTTGGGAATACCAAAGATAGACTCTGCTGGGGATTGAAGGAATTTTGCCGAGAGCGATCTTCCGTGGTTTTTAGCTGAGGATAACCCAGTTATAAGTCCTTGTGAGGAAATAACTCTAAATAAAACTCGGGTGAGACGTCCGTGCTTCGCAGGGGATAAGCTTGCAAAATTTACTGGGGATGAGCTTTAAGACCTACCGGGGAATGTTGTGCCTTTTTGGGATCGACGGGGAATCAACTCCTCTTGGGGAAAGTATTGTCGCGTCCTGTTTTACTCTGCGGGGAATTGAGATGATTTGGCCACATTCTTCAGTTGAACATACCTTGGTGCCTTGGCGGACAAAACAACCAGACTGCATTAGACAACTCCACATTGCCCCTGTCTTTGATGTCACCTGTAATTAATCTCTTGTTTTATATTCAAATATTTATGAATCAGCAATTTAATGTCAAATGCATATATCAACAATGAACATTGGACGTTCTTCGCAAAACAGAAAAAGAAAACAATGGTAATTTGTATGAACAAGTGAATTTGTATTGATTTAAACTTTGCCTGTGAATAGGCGTTTTTTGTACAAGAGGCTGACATCCTAGTTAAGAGGACATCGCCAAATAGTATAGAGTTTACAATTTTGAAAAAGGAAACAAAACAGCTATGTGAACAATCCCACTGGGTTCCAACTCTGCTATCGCCTTTATGTCTTCGAACATCTCATCGCTTTGCTGCCTAATTTGAAGATGAAGCTGATTGGTCAATGCCGAAATCTGGAGCCAGATAGTTGGTACCGAATTCTGAATGCGAAGTGATCCAATGAGACATAGTGTTACGCTTTTATCCCTAACTTTTGCCTGGACCGCCCTTTCGGGTTTTCAGTCCACCGGGATACCCATTTTTGCCCAAGCCGCCTTTTCAGGTTTTCGACTTGCCGGGTGTACAGATTTTTTTCGTTTCATCCCTTATTTTTGCCCGAACCCTTTTGGTTCGCCGGGAAGCCCTTATTTTTGCCTAGGTATGTCAACCTAGCGGGTCTTTTATTTATGCGTAGTATTTTTTCACTATGTCTGCATTGGCGGGGTGAGGAAGGTCGTCACCATCCATGGTGGTTAGGATCATGGCTCCTCTTGAGAACACACGCTTAACCACAAATGGCCCTTCGTAAGTAGGGGTCCATTTGCCCCGGGGATCACTTTGAGGAAGGATGATGCGTTTGATTACCAGGTCCCCAACTTGATACTCTTGCGGTCTGACTTTCTTGTTAAATGCCCTGATCATCCGTTTTTGATACGTTTGACCATGACAGATAGCAGTGAGCCTCTTTTCGTCAATCAGATTTAATTGATCAAGTCGAGTCTGGATCCAATCATCTTCATTCAAGTCTGCATCCTTCATTATCCGGAGAGAGGGTATCTGGATCTCGATTGGCAAGACTGCCTCCATGCCATAGACCAAGGAGAAGGGAGTTGCCCCGGTTGACGTCCTTGCTGAGGTGCGGTACCCATGAAGAGCGAACGGTAACATCTCGTGCCAATCTTTATAGGTCACTGTCATCTTCTGCACAATTTTCTTGATATTCTTATTGGCTGCCTCTACAGCCCCATTCATCTTCGGCCGATAGGGAGAAGAATTGTGGTGCTGTATCTTGAATTGTTCACAGAGTTCAGTGATCATTTTGTTATTGAGATTGGTACCATTGTCCGTAATGATTCTTTCCGGGACTCCGTACCGACAGATCAGATTATGCCGGATGAAACGTGCCACGACGCTCTTGGTTACTGTGGCATAGGAAGCTGCCTCAACCCATTTCGTGAAATAGTCGATCGCCACTAAGATGAAGCGATGCCCATTGGATGCCGTTGGTCGGATCTCACCGATCATATCGATGCCCCACATTGCGAAAGGCCAGGGTGCCGTTAGGACATTCAAAGGAACCGGAGGAATATGCACCTTGTCGGCATAGATCTGGCATTTATGACAAGTTCGGGAGTGTTGGTAACAATCGGCTTCCATTGTGGACCAGAAATATCCTGCCCGTAGGATTTTCTTTGCCATGGTATGTCCACTGGAATGTGTTCCGAATGTACCTTCATGCAGTTCTATCATGATCTTCTCTGCTTCAGCCTTATCCACACAACGTAGTAGAGTTGAATCATGATTCCGTTTGTAGAGGATGCCGTTGCTGAGGAAGAATTTTGCCGCAAACCTCCTCATGAACTTCTTGTCATTGACAGATGCACCTTCAGGGTATTCCTGAGCTTCTAAGTATCTTTTCACCTCATGATACCAGGGTTTTTCAGTTGCCTTCTCGGCCTCGAGGTCGCAGCAGTATGCCGGTTCGTCCAACTTCCAGATGATGATTCGGGGAGCCTCATTGTCCCATTTAACTTTGAACATTGAAGACATCGTGGCTAGTGCGTCCGCTAGCTGATTCTCCTCTCTGGGGAAATGCTCAAAAGTTATCTCTTCAAAGTGGGGGAGCAAGGTCGACACATACTCCTTGTAAGGAATAAGATTCGGGTGTTTCGTATCCCACTCGCCTTTGATCTGATTGATCACGAGAGCGGAATCTCCGAAGACACTTAGAAATTTGATCCTTAAGTCGATTGCAGCTTGTAAACCCATGATACATGCCTCATATTCTGCCATATTGTTGGTGCAGCTGAAACATAATCGGGCGGTGAGGGGAGTATGAGTTCCTTTGGGAGATATGATTACAGCGCCGACGCCGTTACCCAAAGCATTGGAGGCTCCATCAAAATGCATAGACCATCGGGATCCTTCCTCAGGTCCTTCATCTGGTCCAGGTACTTCACAGTCAGTTACCACCATGATGTCTTCGTCCGGAAAATCAAAGTTTAATGATTGGTAATCGTCCACAGGTTGGTGTGCCAAATGATCTGCCAATACACTTCCCTTAATTGCTTTCTGAGTTGTATACTGGATATCATATTCTGTCAAGATCATTTGCCATCTCGCTATTCTTCCAGACAGAGCGGGCTTTTCAAATATGTACTTGATGGGATCCATCTTTGAAATCAATAAGGTAGTGTGAGTCAGCATATACTGTCTCAGCCGGCGAGCAGCCCATACAAGAGCGCAGCAAGTTTTCTCAAGCAGTGAGTAACGAGACTCACAGTCGGTAAACTTTTTGCTCAAGTAATAAATAGCGTGCTCTTTTCGGCCAGACTCGTCATGCTGCCCCAGCACACACCCCATTGAATTATCAAGCACTGTCAAGTATAGTATCAGAGGTCTTCCTTCCACTGGTGGCATAAGAATGGGTGGCTCTTGGAGATATTCCTTTATCCTTTCAAAGGCGGCTTGACATTCATCATTCCAGCGTACTACTTGATCTTTCTTCAGCAATTTGAAGATTGGCTCACAAGTAGCAGTCAGATGCGAGATGAATCGAGCAATATAATTCAGTCGTCCTAGGAAACCTCTGACTTCTTTCTCTGTTTTTGGAGTCGGCATCTCTTGTATGGCTTTTACCTTGGCGGGATCCACCTGAATACCTTTATCACTTACAATGAAACCTAACAACTTTCCGGATCTTACCCCAAAGGTGCATTTGTTGGGATTCAACCTCAGCTTGTATAACTTGAGTCGGTCAAACAACTTCCTCAGATGGTCAAGGTGCTCTTCCTCAGTTTGAGACCTTGCAATCATGTCATCAACGTATACCTCAATTTCATGATGGATCATATCATGAAACAAAGCAACCATGGCACGTTGATAGGTTGCCCCAGCATTTTTCAATCCGAATGGCATGACCTTATAACAGAAGGTGCCCCACTGAGTCACAAATGTGGTCTTCTCCATATCTTCCGGAGCCATCTTGATCTGATTATACCCTGAAAAACCATCCATGAAGGAGAACACCTTGTGTTGAGCTGTGTTGTCAACAAGGACATCGATGTGAGGTAGGGGAAGTCATCCTTGGGGCTGGCCCTGTTCAAATCCCTGTAGTCGACACACATTCTGACTTTACCGTCCTTCTTCGGTACTGGCACCACATTGGCAACCCACTGAGGGTAAGAAGTCACTGCGAGGAACCCGGCATCAAACTGCTTCATAACCTCGGCCTTGATCTTTTCAGACATCTCTGGACGCATCCGTCGAACTTTCTGCTTTACCGGAGGGCAATCTTCCTTGGTTGGCAGGTGGTGAACTACAATGTCGGCGTCCAAACCAGGCATATCTTCATAGGACCAAGCAAAAATCTCCATGTAGTCTTGTAGCATCTGGATCAATCGTTGCTTCACGCTGAGCTCTAGATTGGCACCAATCTTGACCTCTTTCCTATCTGTCTCAGTACCCAAGTTAATTGTCTCCACCGACTCTTCATGTGGTTGAATAGCTCTCTCTTCCTGGAGTAGCAGTCTTGCGAGTTCACCAGGCACTTCGCAATCATCTTCACCTTCGTCTTCGGCCAAGTTGATCGGATTTTCGAAGTCATAACTGGCGGTAGCAGAGCTGTTATCAGTGAGATCCAGAGTGGATTGAAACCTGTATAAGTGAGTGTGTGTAAATATAGCTGTTTTGCGATATATATAACACAGAAAGGAAAAGAGCACAAGATTTGAAATGCAACAAACGTCCAATGTTTTGATTGATGATATATGAAAATGTCATACAAAAAGCCCTCACAAATGGAGCTACGATGCCCCGGGTAGGACACCGAGCCAACAAAGTTTTAACATATTGTTTGTTACAAATTCGGAAATCAAAAGAAATTAATTACCGCGTGACAAATGTGATAGGGGTAAAATCCTTTGCCGTCCAGTTGCTTGGTCCGTCGCTGGCAGTCGGGTAGATCCAACTGTCAAACTCTGCTTCCTCTACATCCTCCTCGATAGCATTCACCCTTGAGCTGGAAATAAACACCGGAGCCTTTCCGATCTTCTCTTTGCGCACCGCCTTCTGAGCCTCTGCAGTAAAGCCTAGCCCAAACTTGTCGTTCTTCTGAGTGAAGTCAGGAAGCTGACCCCAGTGTGCACAATTGCCTTTCTGAACCACAGCCCGGGCATCCCTTAGGGAAGCCATCTTCAAGGAATCATTCTCTTCGGCCATTGTCTCTGCAGCTGCTGAAATTGGATGCACCTCCTCGAAATGCTGGAAAGGGGTTTCAATAAACTCTCCGTCCATCTCGATGTACCTGAAGGAATTCAAATGGCTCACCATATACTCCTCTTCTCCTTGCACAGTGACGATCTTCCCCCTGACGGGATACTTCAGCTTCTGGTGCAAGGTGGAGGTCACTGCCCCAGCTTTATGGATCCAAGGTCGACCCAACAGACAAGAGTACGATGGACGTATATCCATCACGTAAAAGGTAGAGTCAAACACTTGAGAGCCCACACGAATAGGGATGTTAACCTCTCCATGAACCATCCTTTTGGAACCGTCAAAGGCCCTGATGATGATATTGTTGGGTGTCAACTCCAGGCCTTCATAATCCAGATGATCTAAAGCCTTTTTTGGTAGGACATTCAAGGAAGAACCAGTATCCACCAATACATGTGCCAGAGTAGTGCCCCTGCATTCAATAGAGACATGCAGGGCATCATTGTGGTCTCTCCCTTTCGCGGTCATGTCAGCGTCTGAGAAACCCAGGCCATTGTCTGCTGTTAGATTAGCTATGCAATCAGTGAACTGGACTGCGGACGTCTCCTGCGGCACATGGGCCGTCTTGAGAAATGAGATCAAGGCCTTAGCATGGGCCTCGGAGCATAGCAATAAGGAGAGCAGGGAGATCTTGGAGGGTGTATGCCCCAACTGCTCGACAACATTAAAATCACTTTTCTTTATTATTTTCAGAATCTCCTCCATTTCTTGTCGGGAGGCCTCAGCATTTACGGGTATTGGTGCCTCCATCCGGGCAGGCTCTTCTTCAATCCCTTTGCCCCGAGCATTTGATGACTCGGCAGCAGGGGAAACAACTTGATCAGCAACAGTAACAGGTATACTTGTAGGTTTTATAAGAAGGGGTCTTCGAATAGCGGGCAGTGCAATGTCAGGCGAAAAGAGCCTGCCACTGCGGGTAACTTTGGCTGGACCAGTGATATCGCAGATACTGGCACTAGCGTCGAATTCTTGTTTGATTCCATTTATATACACGTCTGCCCCATAATGCCAGGGGACAGCTTTATCAGACACGTAGGAGAGGGGCCCCAGAACAGTAATGATCACAGGCGCAACTGTCATGATTTGAATAGGCTTCTTCGGGGGAGCCTTGATTGGATTTTTGAAGATGGTAATCACAGAAACTTCTTTCATCGGAACCAATTGAACATCAGTCTTTTTGAATAGAATTTCCTTGCTATCCATTAGGCCTTGGATGCCTAACCTCAGCAAGGGACAATCAGATAGGGAAATAGCACAGAACAGGCAACCTTCTCCGCAACCCGGAAATAAACCGGCCCGCAGTAGGTTCTTCTTAACAGTCTTCAGAGGGGTAACAACTTCATCTATCGAAACAGCATACGTTTCTTCCTCAATGGCATTTACCCTATGCTGGGGCATAGGAGCCGTTACAACATTTGGTCTTTCTGGCGCTTCAAACTGAATTTCCTTTGCGTCGATCAGATCTTGCACTTTGTTTCTCAAGGCCCAGCAATCATCAGTAGTGTGCCCGGGACTATCAGAATGATAAGCACACCGGGCATTTGGGTTATATTTAGGAGACGCAGTGTTGACGACTTTAGGAGCTTCTTTGAGGGTCACCAGGTTGGTGGATAACAGTTGGGGTAAAATTTGAGATAAGGTCATACTTAGTCGGGTATACTGCCTCTTGGGCCTTTCGCTTCTTTGTTGATTGTACTGCTGAGGAGCAGCAACAGGTTTGGAGATGACCAAAGCATTGACGGCTTGGCGACTCTCGGGCTTGACTTGTCTTCTAGGACCATAGACGGCACTTGCTTCTTTCTTAAATGGCCTCTTCTCAGCACTTGTAGAGGCAGCCTTCTGTATCTTGCCTGACCTGATGCCAGCTTCAATTCTTTCTCCCGTTAATATCAAATCTGTAAATCCAGCGGAGGAGTTACCAACCAAATGATTGAAAAACGGACCAGACAACGTCCCCAGAAACATATCAACCAGTTCTCGATCAGTCAATGGAGGCTGCACCCTGTCAGCCAAATCTCTCCATTTTTGAGCGTACTCTTTGAACCCTTCACCCGTCCCTAGAGACATACCCTGAAGTTGGGTACGCGTAGGAGCGAGATCAGAATTGTATTGGTATTGTCTGTAGAATGCGGTTGCCAAATCTTCCCAATGCCGGATGCTGGCTCCATCCAATTGGTAGAACCATTCGAGCTGTGACCCCGAGAGGCTATCTTGGAAGAAGTGAATCCAGAGGTTCTTATCCGCCGTGTAAGGTTGGATTTTCCTTACGTACGACCTCAGATGCAGCTTCGGGCAGGAGACCCCATCGTACTTGGCGAAGGCAGGCGCCTTAAACTTGTGTGGAATGACTACCCCAGAAGATAACCCCAAATCTCCGAAATCCAGTCCCGGCATATTCTGAATTTCCATGGCGCTCAAGCGGTCCTCCAATTGCTTGTATCTGTCAGCAGCAGGTGGGTATTGTTCGTCGTTATAGTCCGTCTCGTTGTCGGAGACTGCGGGACTAGGAGCTCCTCCCCCTTGGGGACTGTTTTTCTCAGCAGAAGAAGTGGTTGGATCAGCTTCGTTGTGGAGTGTGTTCCCAAATCTGCGTCCGGTGTTGAACAATGCAGTCCTCTTTTTCTTCTTCTTCTTCAGGAGTAGAGTCTTCAACTCTTGCTGACCTTGGGCTAGGCTTAGGACCATCTCTTGAAATTGTGCACTTTGGGCCTGAAGGGCCTTGATTGCCTGCTCACTGGATGAGTCTGGATTCATGATGACTGTTCACACAAACAGCGAAGAAAATTAAGCAACCTGTGAAATAGGGTACCTGCTATGCATATGGTGCAATGGAATGTGTATGCTTTATGTTTTCAAAGACAAACAAGATTCAACTTTGTAGACAAAAAGGGAAACACACTTTATTAGATTAAAATTTCAATTGTTCAACAACTTGCCCTTAGGCATTACAGGAATGAAAAATACTGAAAAGGAAATAAAACTACAAAAGGAAACATCAAAGCTCATCAGTGCTCCCATGGCCTCCTCTTTTCAGTGCTGATGTAGTTGTTCAGGACCCGTTCTTCCTCCAATTGCTTAGTCAGCCTTTGGATCTTCCGTTCCTGCTCGTTGAATTTCTCCCGATAGAAATCCCTTTCTTCCTTAAGCTGTGCCCAAGATCTCTTCATGGTGTCAAAATCAGTAGGTATCTGAGGAGGGAGGACAGTTGGAGGAACCCCATCTTCATCGGGAGATTCAAGGATGATTGGTCTGACAGCTTCGTACGGCATACCTAACTTCTGAGCACGGATGCGGACCCATTTGCAATAGGGTTCCATTGGTAGAGAAGTCTTCGGTCCCAACTCATGTGGGTCAGCCTTGTGAACTTTGTCCCAAGCTCTAATGAATCCCTGGCGTAGTTTGTCACTGTCTGCCTGAAACTCAAAATGGAAGTGAGGAACCAGCATCTCATGAGGCCCATCTCCTCTGGCTCTTCCAAACTGACGGAGAGCTAAGCACGGATTGTAAGAGATTCCTCCTTGGATACCAATCAACGGGACATTAGGGTATTCTCCGCAACGGTCGATAACATCTACCTCATCCAAACCTCTGAGAGTCCAGGTGATGTCATTATCAGTGAGAGACATTAACCTCCGAGCCCAACCTTTTCCTTCTTCATTCTTCAGTACGAACTTAGGAAGGTGCGAAATAAACCACCTCACTAGCAAAGGAGCACAACACCACGGAGTCCCCCGTTTTCGAGCAGTACGAGCATAGAGTTGTTGTAGAATATCACCCAAAAGAGTGGGTACCGGATTACGAGACATGAAGATCCTTATGACATGGATACTGATAAAGGTGTCAGGGTTGGGAAACAGCACCAAACCATAGATCAAAAGAGCTAGAACATCCTCATATGCCTTGAAGTCCAAGTCATTCCAGAAATCATTAGCCTTGCCAACCAGAAATTTGACCAAAAAGCCCTTGACCCCATTTCTAGTTTCCCAGTTGGACAATACCTCTTCTTTGGTCAAGGGGAGAATTGCAGCAATCTCTTCAGGCCTAGGAGTCTTTTCCAAACCAGTGAAGGGAGTTTGTTCCAAGACAGGAATCCCAAGCAAATAAGAAAATTCTTCCAGGGTAGGAACCAGCTGGAAGTCTTGGAAGGTGAAACAGTGATGCAGAGGGTCATAAAACTGGGTCAGAACACTTATCAGTTGTTGGTCCCATTTTGCAGTGACTAAACTGAGAAGAGAACCATGCCTCTGAATGAAGGAAGTGGTATTTGGAATTCTGCTAACCAACTCATCAAGCAACTCAGGTGAACGAACAAAGTTGAACCGGATAGTATTCCTTCGCACAGGCATCATAATGTCCTACAAAACAGAGCAAAGGTGAAACCTCTTTTGTCTTTGAAATGGGTTAGCCTTTTATACAGGATGCATGCAATGGTATGATGGCATGATGCTATGATGAAGCACATCACAAGTATTCACATAGGCAAATAAGGCACACAAGTCACACAAGACACCCTTAGGTTTCAGGCCAATATGAGTTTCAGGTATTACCCTCTTTTGGTTTTGTCGGTTAAAACCTGTCCTATCAAAAGTAACCGGGTTCTAGAGGATCTCAAATCATTGGCTACCCTCAATCGGTCATAACTCCAGCATCGCAATCTTTTCTCGCGGCCAGAACCATCTCGAGAGTTTAGCCTCAATGAGTGTAGCATACTGCTACTGTCCTAATAGCCAAGTTGGTCAATTTAGGGTTCTAAGGTCGGTTGGTGTTTAATGACCCCTTAGAAGACCTATATTCTCCCCGTTACAACACAAGGGATATAGGTACAGACTAAGATGCCACACCAACGTAGCCACTGCTTCACCCATGTCGGTCTACGCCGGATAGGTCCCTCACAGATTATGCTACCTAAAAAGGGTATTTCCCAGATCCGGGTTAGGATCTATGAAACTCCGATGCAAAGCCCACAAATGTAAAAGCAAACAAGACAATCAATTGAAAACAAAGGTGATCTAAGCCCTAAGGTTACTCCACTTTTAAAAGTTATCCCCAGCAGAGTCGCCAGTTCTGTGATACGGTGGGAGAACTGACTATGGTTTGCGTTTGTATTCGCAAATGTTGCGGTTTAGCAAGAGTCGCCACCGACTTTTTATTTTATCCTAAGGAAAGGTTAAAAAGCACAGCAAAAACCTTTTGAGATGTTTTCTTGGGTTCGGGGAGTAGATTATAGAAAGGGAAGGTATTAGCACCCTTTCTATCCATGGTTATCCATGGGCTCTTAGTTACTTGCTTAGATCACTTGCCTTTTGTTTTCAATTGTTTTTTAAATGGTGCTTGAGTGTATGGGTTTGAAAATGTTTTGAAAAGAGGCCAATGTGGTGGCAACCTTTGTAATGATCCATGTGGGGATGTATACAAAGATGTATGTCTTTTTGAAAAAATTTTCATTTGTTTTTGAAAGTTGTTTTGAGAGTGTTGTGTTGTGTGATTCTGAAATTAGGCAAGTGTTTTGTTTTGCAAGTTGATTCAAGTAACTAAGAGGTTATCTACTCCTAAATTTCTCAAAAGATCATTGCTATACTTTAACCCTTTTAACAAGTTTGCTCCACCATTGTATTTGGTGGGCAACCTTGTGTTAGGATGTGAAAGGGACAGGCGCGGGTCATCGTTTTAGACCATAATTGCAACGGCGTTAAATGTCTTTGAGCAATTTCTTTAAGGGACTTGATCATTTGTTTTGTTTGTTTTGAAAAGTTTTATCGAGGGACTATGATCATTCAAACTGTTTGCTTTGCCCAAAGAAGTTTAACATGCAACATGGCCCATTTATATGAAGGCAACAAGTGGAAAACCCTAGGGGGTGCAAGTGTGATTTGTGTGTCCATTTTCATGCTTGTTTATCTTGTATTAGGTCAAACTATTTTTTATCGTTTTTCGCATACAAACCCTAATTCTAACATGTTATCATTAGCAAGCAATAAAGTGCGAAATTAAAATTACTAAGCTATTACAAACCAAATATGGGAAGGGGGGTACAAATGTTCAAATGGGGATATTGACAAGAATTTAAATCTAAATTATTACATCAATTGGATATTTGCAATTTAAATAATGTACAAAAATTAAATAAAGATGCAAGATGCACAAAAAATGTTTTGTATATGTATGAAAAAATATTATTTATGTAAAAGAGAAAAGAAAATAAAAAATGTATTATTTTTTGGAGTATTTTGAACTTAGGGTAAAAACCCTAATTTTAAAGAAAAAGGTATTATTTTCTAATTTAATACAACTATTTATTCATTATTTATAAAAATAAAATAAAATGAAGTGTATTATGGAAAAAGGTATTTTTATATCAAATATTAATAAAAATAAAAAAAATTCAAGTATTTTTATATTTTTATCTTAAATATATTAATAATCACATATATATATATATATATATTAAACCCTAAATATGTATTATACACAAAATAAGTATTTATTTAATATTTTAATAAAATAAATAAAAGAGTATTTTTTTATGTGAAATATTTTCAGAAAGTAAATAAAAAAAATAAAAATTGTATTTACATTATTTTTATATTTATTCTAATAATAGTATATATATACTTATGTACAAACAAAGAAAATAAACAAATAAATATGTAATAAATGCAAAAAATGGTGAAAAAAATATTTTTAATTTTTTAATGTCATGAGAAAGAATAAACAAAGTCAACCAAAAAAGAAAAAGTCAAAAATGTTAAGAAATGAACAAATGGGCTCAGGGGGGTGTGAATCAAAAAAGATGGTGTGAAAAGTAAAATAACACAGGCCCAGCCCACTGATCATTGTCTTCAACCTCCAGCTCAAACATTTGAAAAAAACGCGCGCCCCTGTTCTTCAATGTCTAACTCTTGATTCTTGGCTTTTCAGCAAAAACTCATAACACAAGAAATGTTCAGCATGAAGAGACGGTTTCAACCATATAAATAACTTGACCTATCTCTCTAAGATGAGGGAGAATTTCTCCTCCCCCAATTTCTGACCTAACTTTTCATCAATGTTCAGACATGAAATTCTCTAAGCACACGAAACATAAATGAAATCTAATCATATGAGCGTGTTCAGGGCTATGATTGTGACATGTTTTCTTCAAAAACCTAAAGCTAACAATGCCTAATAAGAGAGATAGAACTCCATGAATGTACCTGTTCAGTTGGAATCGAGCTTGGCAATGGAGGATGTTTCAGAGTGAAATGATGACTTGTACAGCTTCCTTGAAGTGTAAGGATGCTTTTCCAATTCCTACTTTGTCTTGAAACTCCCTGAATCGAGCTAGTGAACTCCAACTGCAAAACAGAAAATTAAAAATGGTGAAGTGGCTTGGAGGTGTTACAGGTTTGATTTTAGGACATGGTTAGCTTGCATATGTTGTAGGGAAGGTAGAGGAAAAGGTTTGGATCAAAATGCTCGAAGGGATTGGGAGTTTGCACTCAAACTGCAGGGGTTCCCCTGTTTGAGCAGTTTCAAGGTGATTTTGAGATGGAGGGTGCTTTAGATGTTCAGGACTCGTGCAAAAGCTTGGATGTGGTCTATGGAATGTGTTTGATAGCTTTTGTGTTGTGTGTCTAAGCTGAGATGAGAGATGGCATAAGTTATGGATTTTTCTTCTATCTTAAGCAACAAAAGCAAGTTGGTGGTTTTAGGTTAGTAGGGGGCCTCCTAATGTGCTGCATAAACATCTCTTGATCAGTGTGTTATGCACATAATATTGTGCCAAGCAGATCTTTCATGTACTTGTTGGATTACAAACTTGACATAAAGCTAATCTTTTCAAAAATGGAAATTTCACTTTATCTAGTTTAGGATTAATCTTGCATACAATGCTTGCACTCAAAGAACAACACCTTAACACATTGAATATGCATTAAATTATTGAGTATGAAATGGTTCAAGGACCTGTAATCAAGCATAAAGCAAACTGATTTCAAATTGGCAAGATTATGAACATGTCTTGATGAAGAACAAAAAGTGAATTTTTGCCAACTTGTGAAATTCGAATCTCTCAAGTTATGAGGTTGTTTGATGAGTTCTTGGACATTTTGGAAATCTTGGAATGTGTACTACAATACATATTTGAAATTAAAATCAAAATTCCAAGTGGAAGGGTATGAAAAGTGGCCTTGAAGTAGGGTAGAAAACCTTGTCAAAATAGGTCAAATTTCATTAAGTTAAAAGATGGTTTAGTGCCCTTATTCAAAAAATTATAACTTGAGATACAAGCTTCAAATGAGAAAACTTTGTGAATCAAAGTTGTAGATTATGCAACAAGCTACAACTTTCATGTTTTGACTTTTGTTTGAATCCAAATGGATCATGGTGAAAAGATGGGGCAAAGTTGGGAAAAAATTAGGGTTTTTCATAACTTAGAAAAATTCTAAGTTATGAAAAATTCCATTTTCAAACCCTAATTTGCATTTTGTGATTTCTTGGTGAACAAGTTTCATGATTTGGCATGTTTTGATAAAAAATGAATCTTGACTCTTGATTCTGACCAAAAAGTCAAAGTTTGACTTTTCAGTATACAGTCAAAATTGATCAATTGACTGGGAAATTCAACTGTCAATCTTGTGTACTTGGGATCTTTTGAGCTTGATGAACATGTCAAGATAATTCCATGGGGTCCTTGAGTCCATATGTGAGCTTGGTTTGCCATTGGCTAGGTCAAACAGTCAAAAATTGCCTTTGTGCAGTCAAAACCCTAAAAATGACCATTTTGCCCTTTTGGTGATCTGATCAAATTTCTTGTGGAATTGTGATCCAAACTTGATCAAATGGTCCATATGAGTTCAATATGTTGATGTGGATCAAATTTCATGAGGTTTGACTGTCAATTGGCCACAGTTGACTTTTTCCCCAATACAGCTGATTTCTAGGTCAACTGTCCAATTGACTGGGCAAAACTTGGAATCAAGACTTGAAACTTGGTATAGGTAAGCTTGGGAGTCCAATATGAAGCATGAAAGTCATCTTAGGCATTTTAGGTCAAAACATCCTTAGACAAACACAAACCCTAATTTGAGTCCACAGTGCAAGGAGAAGTCTTGAGCAGAGGGAACCCTAACTGGATCTTGATCTTCAAAGGTCTTGTGATGAGAAAATGTTGAGGAAATGGGAGGGCAAATTTTGGGGTACAACACAATGATATGTATGATATATGTATGCAATGTTTTCAAGGATCTCGCGGGGTAAACAAGAAACTGTTAGAATCTGAATCTGGTAGCTTGATTGAAGGAGCTTCATGTTGTTGAGAGTCCTTCTTAAAGAGTCAAGCTCACCATATCGAGTGGGTCATAGCCCCTGACTCAAGTTACCGTGCTTGGATTTCTAGACAACCTTGGCTAGAGGAAAATAAATCCCCTTTGCCCCTTGTTTGACATCTGGCTCATCATGACCTGCATCACAAACCCTTGATATCCTTGAAATGGTTAAGGAAATGCTATGGTATGATGTTATGATGTGTATGCTATGCGTGTGAGGTGATGTAAGCAAGCCCTGCTATAAATCCAAATTGTTGGATAAGGACTGTAAACAAAACCTGCAAGGAACTCATGCTGTCAGATAACAAGAATGTGCAAGTAGTTCAAGTTTGAAGGCACACAAGTCACACAAAAGAGCCCTTAGATTTCAGGTTGGCATGAAGTTTAGGTACTACCCTCTTTCAGTTTCAGTTGGTTAAGACCTGTCCTAAAAATAGTAACCGGGTTCTAGAGGATCTCAATATCACTAACTACCCTCAATCGGTCATAATTCCAGTTTGGCAACCTTTTCTTGCAGCCGGAACCATCGCGAGAGTTTAGTCTCAATGAGTCTAACATACTGCTACTGTTCTATGGCCAAGTTGGTCAATTTAAGGTTCTAAGGTCAGTTGGTGCTTAATGACTCCTCAGAAGACCCATATTCTCCTCGTTCCAACACAAGGGATATCGGTACAGACCAAGGTGTCACACCAACGTAGCTACTGCTTCATCCGTGTCGGTCTATGCCGGACAGATCCCTCACAGTTTATTGCTACTTACCTAAAAAAGGGTACCCCCAAATCCGGGTTAGGATCTATAAAACTCCGATACAAGCCCACAAAATTTAAAGCATACAAAGCATACAATTGAAAACACAAGTGATCTAATCCTAAGGTACACCTCACTTAAAATTCCCCAGCAGAGTCACCAGTTCTGTGATCGGTGGAAATAGAACTGACTGTTTTGGAATGCTGGTTCGCGTTTGCGTTTCGCAAAATGTCACAGTAAGCAAGAGTCGCCACCGTCTTTTATTTTCTCCGACAAGGAAAGGACAAAAGCACAGCAAAATTCCTTTTTGAGATGTTTCTCGGGTTCGAGAGGTAGAATATAGAAAGGGAAGGTGTTAGCACCCTTTCTATCCGTGGTTATCCACGGGCTCTTAGGTACTTGCTCACTATGTTTTCAAAAAGTTTTGCTTTTCTTGTGTTTGTGGGTTTTGAAAAAGTTTTGTTTGAAAACTTCGATTTAACTCTTGTATCTGTCCTCAAGAGTGTATGAAGTGTTATTTGAAAACTTTGTTCGAAATAAGTGTAAGTGCGAAAAGTTGTTTTGTTTTGAAAGAGCAAGTACCTGAGAACCTCTACCTACTCAAAAGAAATTAAGCTGTGTAAATGTCCTTTAGACAGTGCTATCCCACTATTGAGAAGTAGGTAGTACCGTCGTTGGAGTTTTCAGGTCAATTCGATTATGGGACATGTGGTCACTAAAGCAATGGTAGGACGCCTTAGCGGCAACCCTAATGTCTTAGATCGTTTTTTATCGAGGCAACCGTTTCGAGGCAACTTTGATCTTTAGACAGGAGGGCGACCTCTAAAACACCCTATACTCAATGACCACGTTCGAGGCAACCAAGTGAGGCGTACCCTAAGAGTGGCATGTGCGAGTGTGTCAGGTTTCAGTTATGTTATCTTTGTACATGTTATGGTGAGCTACGATTGATTTTAATTTAAGAGAGATCTCGACATGCATAGCCTAGTTAGCATACATCTAGCAGTTAATAGTTGCAGAAAATAAATTAAGTTATTACAAGGCGTCGGGTATTTACATCGCCAAAAACAAACCCTTGAAAAAGTAAAATGCGGGAAAGTAAATAAAAGCGATAAAAAGTCCTAATTAAAGTTATTACATCCTCGGAGCAAATACAATTATATGGAATAAAAAATAATATGTGCGAGAAAAAATTGAATCGGAGAGTTTTTAGGGTTTTGACCCTTTTTTTGAGAAAGAAGGAGATTTTTATTATTTATGTGTATTTAATTAAATTAAACCTAAACTAATTAATTAATTAAATAAAAAGGATATTTTTTTGAGTTTTTTGAATGTTTTAAGGAAATAAAAATAAAGATGATTAAAAATCTAATTCTACATCAATTTTAATTTATTGTGAAAATATTAATGTTAACCTAATTAAAACTAAACAAATTATGTTAATATTTATTTACAAAATAACTAATTAAACTTAATAAATAAAAATATTATACTTTTTATGTTTTCTGAATTTATTAAAAAAAATAAATTATTTGGTTAATTAAGTAATAATAATAATAATTAATAATAAAAAACAATTAAATAAAAAATATAAAAGAAGAAAAAGAAATAAACCTAGGGGGGTGTTGGGCCCAAGAGGAGGTTGAGTCAGCAATTCTTGGCCCATTATGCTTCCAGCCTGTTTGACTTTTGTAACTCCCTGCACGCTCATTGACTAGGGCGTATGGTGATCTTTCACTCATGACCATTGGATTGAGGCTTGGAGACATCTGGCGCCCTGAAATTTGAGGTGCATGGTGGACTACCTTTTGAAATCTGCATGTGAATATATGAAGAAAAATGGAATAAATGTTTTGGGGGACCTGGGATTCGAACCCAGGTCCCAATGCTTCCAGGCCAACGTCCCAACCACTCAACCAAGCTGATTCAATTGTTATTGAAATAAGTGGCAATTATTATATATGAAAACAAATCAATATGCTGTAAATAAAAATAAAACGCGCGCTTTTCAAACAAGCTAATTAGATGACAACACATCCTCGTCTTCAACCTTTGTTCTGTGTAAACAGAAACAAATAGAGGGGGGTTTTAACCTCCACTACCTCCTGCAAGGAAAAATAGCGAATAGAAATATAGCAAACATAAATATTTCGCGAGGTATGGGTTCCCATCGTCTTGGCCTCACGAATTCAACCATGTACTTCATTGGTTCCAATTTTTCCTGGTTTGGAAAGCCCTAATTTAAAGCTTGAAAACCCTAGAAATTCAATCATGGCATATCTCGATTCAGGGCACCATGGTTCAATTCAATCATTCCATTAGCTTTGTATGGTCTCTAGCAATGCAAATCAATCACAAAAACATGTTAAATGTGCATGAATTAAGAGATACAGTTTTGAATTATAAAGGCAAACCGTGATATGGTATGTAGCGATTCCTTGAGCTTAGGTGCCTGAATTTGATTGTAAATCAATCCTAGTACCTCCTGCAATGTGTTTGGATGGACAAATCGCCTTGATTGGCCTAGAATGCAAGAACAGGTTTTGAGTTTTCTTGGAATTTCTTGAATTTGATATGGCCGTTTCTGCAGCTTTTTCACGTGTATTAGGTTATGGTTTGCTTGCTTGCATATAAGAGAATCAAATTAGGTCAAGAGCTGGGCCAATATCCATGTGCATTGATGATTGAATCCTTGATTGATAAATCAAATATTCTTGATTTTTCATGATTGAACAAGTTGCCAAATTTGGATTTTTTTTGTATCTTTTTGATTGTGCACGAATTGGTCAGCATATTTGGATCATATTTGGTTCACAAATTGATTTAAAAATCAAATCTTCTATTTTCTTATAATTTAAATTAATTAAATGAATTAATATGTATTAAAAATCCATTTAATCAATAAATTTAAGAAAATAAATCCAACTAATCTTGGTGGGTCGTGCATAGGTCAGGGGTGAAGTTTCAAGAAGAGATTTGAGGCCCATTAGCAAAAAGAAGGTGTTTTGAGCAAAGTTGACTTTTGCAAATTCATGAAAATTTCCCAACTTCTCCAATGCACAACTTGCTCAATTTTGATCATATGACCATGTTCTTGGACATTTTGGAAAGCCCTTGAAGTCCTCTAACCAATTCCTTTGGTCCCATATCATTTGGATTTACCAATCTCAAGTTATGGCCTTTGACTCAAAGTGTACTTTTGTTGACTTTTGAAATTTACCTATAATGTAAAAATTGGTAACTTTTTGTGAGAGCATTTCTTGAACTTGGAGTGTGGAGATGGATTGTAGGAAATTGCATCCTCTTCAAAATGAGCTTTGGATGGAATTTTTCTGACAAACCATGAAAAAGTTATGCCCTTGTCAAAGTACATTTGACTTTTCTACTGTCCAAAAATAGTAACTTTTGCACCTTGATGATTTTTGAGCTATTCTTGTGAGATCATGATCAAGACTTGATCAAATGATGATTGTGAACTCAAAATAAGATGTTGACCAAAAATTCTGACTTTTGACTGAAAAATGACCATTTTGCCCTTGCAGTTGACTGTAGATCAAATGAAGCTTTTGACTGTGCAAATTGGCACTGTGAGTCTTGGAACTTGGCATGTAGGTGCTTGAGAATGTATATAGGCCTATGAGACTTGATTGAACCATTGAGAACCCAAAATTCCTTGAAAGAACCAAAACCCTAATTTCAGATTGACTGCCTAAGGAGGTGTTTTGACTGTACAACCCTTGAGCAATCTTTGAGCAATTTGAAGATCATTCTTGACAAATCTTGAGGAATATGGGAGGGAAAATTTTAGGGTACAACAGATGGCAACTTCTTCAGAATGAACAGAAGGAACAACAGTCTTCTCAAATAGGATCTCCTTATTATCCATCAGGTTTTGGATACCTGACTTCAGAAATGGGCAACCAGTAGGTAAAACAGAACACATATGACAACCTTCGTCGCAGCCCGAAAATAAATCGGCTAGCAACAGGTTCTTCTTGACAGTCATCAGAGGGGTAGCAATATCTTCTACGGAAACCATAAATAAGTCCTCTTCTAGAGCATTCACTCCATGCTTGGGCATGGGAGCAGTTACAACATTAGGCCTCTCGGGCGCCTCAAACTCAATCTCCTTCGCATCAATTAGGTCTTGCACCTTATTCCTCAAAACCCAACAATCGTCTGTATTATGCCACTGGATATCAGAGTGAAAAGCGCAGCGGGCATTAGGGTTATACTTTAGTGACATGGTACTTGGATTCTTCGGAGCATCTTTTAGAATCACCAGATTGGTCTTCAGCAACTGGGGCAGAATATGAGACAAAGTCATGTTGAGACGAGTAAATTGACTTCAAGGTCTCTCGTCCTTCTGTTGATTGTTGTGCTGAGGAGCACCAGCAGGTTTGGAAATAACAACCGCATTGACAGCTTGGCGGTGTTCAGGTCTATTCTGTCTTCTTGAACTGTAGACAACACTGGACTCTTTCTTAAATGGCTTCTTCTCAGTGCTTGATGAGGCACCCTTCTGTATCTTTCCAGCCTTAATACCAGCTTCAATCCTCTCACCAGTCAAAATAAGATCTGTAAACCCAACTGAAGAGCTTCCAATCAGATGGTTAAAGAACAGACCAGACAGGGTCCCCAAATATATATCAACAAGTTCACGATCAGCCAAAGGTGGTTGCACCCTTCCAGCAAGGTCTCTCCACTTTTGAGCATACTCTTTGAATCCTTCACCCGTTCCTATTGACATACCCTGGAGTTGGGTACGCGTAGGAGCGAGGTCGGAGTTGTACTGATACTGCCTGTAAAATGCAGTAGCCAAATCCTCCCAACTGCGGATACTGGCTCCGTCCAACTGATAGAACCACTCAAGTTGAGTCCCTGAGAGACTGTCTTGAAAGAAATGGATCCACAAGTTCTTATCAGCAGTGTAAGGCTGGATCTTCCTCACATATGACTGGAGGTGCAGCTTCGGATAGGAAACTCCGTCATACTTGGCAAAGGCAGGTGCCTTGAACTTATGGGGAATCACCACCCCAGATGATAGACCCAGATCTCCGAAGTCCAGACCGGGCACCTTCTGAATTTCCATAGCGTTCAAACGGTCTTCCAGCTGTTTGTACTTATCCTTAGCAGGAGGATACTATTCTTCATCATAGTTCGTCTCGTTGTCGGAGACCATAGGGCTAGGAGCCCTCCTTTCTTGTGGACTATCTTTCCTTCCAGATGAGGTGGTCAGATCAACTTCATTCTGCAGCCCGTTTCCAAACCCGCGTCCAGTATTGAATAGAATGGTCCTCTTCTTCTTCTTCTTCTTCTTCTTCTTCTTCTTCTCTTTCAGAATCAAAGTCTTCAGGTCCTGCTGACCCTTAGCTAGATTCATGAACAGCTCTTGAAACTGGGCATTTTGGGCCTGGAAGGCCTTGATAGCTTGCTCAATTGAAGGTTCAGCAGACATGGTGATTGCTGAAATAAACAGCGAAGAAGATAAGAGACCTGTAATGGGTACCTGCTTATGGAGTGCATGGGATGAAATGCATATGATTTATGATTTCAAAGACAATCGGGATTCAAATTTGTAAACAAGAAAGGAAACACACTTTATTAGATTTAAACTTTAAAATTTAAATTGTTCAACAAACTGCCCTTAGGCGTTACAAGAATGGAAATACTAAAAAAGTAAATAAAAACTGTAAAAGAAATCAACCAAGGTCCATCAATGCTCCCATGGTCTCTTCTTCTCAGTGCGGACATAATCATTCAGGATCCGCTCGTTCTCTAGTTGCCTAGTCAGCTTCTGGATCTTCTGCTCTTGTTCATTGAACTTCTCCCGGTACGAATCTCGTTCATCCCTCAACTACATCCAAGACCTCTTCAGTGTCACAATATCAGTAGGCATATAAGGGTGGAGAATAGTTGGAAGTACCCCCTCCTCATTAGCAACTTCAAGAGTAACAGGCCTGACAGCTTCATAAGGCATACCTAGCTTCTTGGCACGGATGCGGACCCATATGAGATATGGCTCCATTGGCAGAGAAGTCTTTGGACCCAACTCACGTGGGTCAGATTGGTGAACTCTGTCCCAAGCCCTTATGAATCTACGACGTAGCTCGTCGCTATCTCCCTGAAAATCAAAGATGATATGAGGCATCAACATTTCGTGTGGTCCTTCTATTCTAGCTCTTCCAAACTGATGGAGAGCTAAGCATGGGTTGTAGTAAATCCCTCCATGGGTTCCGATCAATGGAACATTAGGATACTCTCCACAACAATCAATGATAGTCACCTCATCCATACCTTTGAGGGTCCAGATAATGTCATTATTAGAAAGAGACATCACCCTATAAGCCCAACCCATTCCTTCTTTATTTTTCAGCACTGACTTCGGGAGGTGCAAAATAAACCACCTCGACAATAAAGGATCACAGCACATCAAAGTTCCCCGCTTTCGGGCAGTACGAGCATAGAGCTGATGAAGGATGTCACCCAAGAGAGTGGGTACAGGGTTCTGAGAAATGAAGATCTTTATGGCATTAATATCAACAAAAGTGTCAGGATTCGGAAACAATACCAAGCCATAAATCAAGAGAGCTAGAATATCCTCGAACGCCTTGAAGTCTAAGCTGTCCCAGAAGTAGTTGGCCTTGCCAACCAAGAACTTAGTCAAAAAACCCTTAGCTCCACTTCTAGTCTCCCAGTTAGCCATTACCTCTTCTTTAGTCAAGTGAAGGGCTGCAACAATTTCTTCGGGCTTAAGAGTCTTTTCCCAACCAGTAAATGGAGTCTACTCTAGGACAGAGATACTGAGTAGCTCAGAGAACTCTTCTAGGGTAGGAACCAGCTGGAAGTCCTGGAAAGTGAAACAATGGTACATCGGATCATAGAACTGGACCAGAATACTCATCATTTGTTCGTCCAATTTTGAGGTGACCAAATTGAGAAGAGAACCATGCCTTCTGATGAAGGAAGTAGTGTTTGGAATCCTGACAACCAACTCTTTAAGCAGGGTAGGTGCTTGGACAAAGTTGATCCGGATAGTATTCCTATGCAGGGGCATCATGATGACCTACAAAACAAAGCAAAGATGAAACCCTCTTGTCTTTGAAATAGGTTAGTCCTTATGCAAGATGTATGCAGTGTTATGATGTCATGATGTCATGATAAAGGCACACCACAAGTATCCACAAAAAGCAAACATGGTAAAGGCACACAAGTCACACTGAGAGCCCTTAGATTTCAGGCCGGCATGGAGCTTAGGTACTACCCTCTTTCAGTTTAGTTGGTTTAAACCTGTCCTAAAAATAGTAATCGGGTTCTAGAGGATCTCAATATCACTGACAACCCTCAATCGGTCATAATTCCAGTTTAGCAACCTTTTCTTGCAGCCGGAATCATCGCGAGAGTTTAGTCTCAATGAGTATAGCATACTGCTACTGTTCTATGGCCAAGTTGGTCAATTTAAGGTTCTAAGGTTAGTTGGTGCTTAATGACTCCTTAGAAGACTCATATTCTCCTCGTTCCAACACAAGGGATATCGGTACAGACCAAGGTGCCACACCAACGTAGCTACTGCTTCATCCGTATCGGTCTACGCCGCACAGATCCCTCACAGTTTATTGCTACTTACCTAAAGGGTATCCCCGGATCCGGGTTAGGATCTAAAGAACTCCGATACAAGCCCACAAAATTAAAGCATACAATTGAAAACATAGTGATCTAATCCTAAGGTACACCTCACCTATAATATTCCCAGCAGAGTCGCCAGTTCTATGATCGGTGGGAATAGAACTGACTATTTTGGAATGCTGCTTCGCGTTTTGCGTTTGTTTTTGCAAAATGTCGCGGTAAGCAAGAGTCGCCACCGTCTTTTATTTTATCCAACAAGGAAAGGACAAAAGCACAGAAAAATTCCTTTTTGAGATGTTTCTCGGGTTCGGGAGGTAGATTATAGAAAGGGAAGGTGTTAGCACCCTTTCTATCTGTGGTTATCCCCGGGCTCTTAGGTACTTGCTCATTGTGTTTTCAAAAGTTTGCTTTTCTTTGTGTTTGTGGGTTTGAAAAGAGTTTTTGTTTGAAAGGGGTGTAAGTGCGAAAAGTTTTGTTTTAAAAGGAGCAAGTACTTAAGAACCATCTACCTACTCAAAAAGGAATTAAACTGTACAAGTGTCCTTTAGACAATGATATCCTACTATTGAGGAGTAGGTAGCATCGTCGTTGGAGTTTTCAGGTCAATTCGATTAAGGGACATATGGTCACTAAAGCAATGTTAGGACGCCTTAGCGGTAACCCTAATGTCTTAGATCATTTTATCTGAGGAAACTTATGATCTTTGGACAAGAGGGCGACCTCTAAAACTTCTTATGCTCAATGACCACGTTCAAGGCAACCAAGTGAGGTGTACCCTAAGAGTACGCATGTGCGAGTGTTTTGTTTTTCAGTTATTTATCTGTGTACATGTTATGGGTGATCTATTGTTGATTTTAAATTAAAATTGATCTTATCATGCATTGCCTAGTTATCAAACATCTAACAGTTAATATTATACATAAATTAAATTGCGGAAAATTGATTCTAAGCTATTACAAGGCGTCGGGTATTTACATCGCCAAAGACAAACCCTTTTAAAATTAAATTGTGAAAAGTAAATAAAAACGATAAATAAATAAATAAAGTCCTAAGTTAAACTATTACATTCCCGAAGCAGTTATAATATTAAAATATGGATAAAAAATAATACGCGCGCGAGAAAATTAAATCGGAGTGTCTTAGGGTTTTGACCCTTTTTATTAAATAAAGCATATTTTTTGTTATTTTTGAATTAAAAGTTAGTCTAAATTAATAATTGAATTAATTAATTAAATGAAAATATTTTTGATTTTTTTATTTTAATTAAGGCAAAAATAAGAATGGTTAAAAATATTAAAAACCTAATTCTAAATTAATTTTAATTTATTGCAAAATATATTATTGTTAAACCTATTTAAACTAAATAAATAAATTAATATTTATTTACAAAATAAATAATGAAATTAATGGATTTTATAAAAAATATTATTTTTGTGGTTTCTGATTTTTTTTATGAAAAAGGTTAATTGGTTAATTAATTAATTAAGATAATAATAATAATAATAATGATAATAATAATAATAATAATAATAATAATAATAATAACAATAAAAGGAAAATAATGAAAAGAAAATAAAAAAGAACAAACTTAGGGGGTATTGGGCCCAAATGGGGTGTTTGAATTGCAATTTTTGAGGCCCACTTTCGTCCAGCATGCTTGACTTTGGTGATTCCATAGGCGCATGTTGACCAGGGTTCATGGTGAACCTTCAATCTGGATCATTGGATCTGCCTTGTGGGCCACTTGGCAGTTGAGATATGGAAGCATATGATGATCCACGCTTGGAGTGCTGCATGTGAATACCTGGAGAAAAAATTAAATAAAGTTTTGGGGGACCTGGGATTCGAACCCAGGTCCCAAGGGGTCTTCCAATAGCGCTTCCACCAACTGAGCTGGCCTGTTTCTTTGTTATTAACACATACAACAAATATTATATGGACAATAATCAACTATGCCTGAATAAAAAAATAAAAGCGCGTATTTTTAAATGAACCAATGGGAGGGCGACGTCTGGTCGTCTTCTCCAAAATAACTCTGGTTATTTACCTGCGGATTTTTATCCGCAGGAAGATTCGTGGGATGTCTCCAAAATTCGCCCTAGGCCCTGGAAATGAAAACTAAGAATACCATTGTACTCGTCTCCTTCACCTGATCATCCCTGTAACCATTATTTGGTCCAATTTTCCCTGTAATTCAAATGCCTAAAAACAACACATGTAAACCCTAGATTCGGGCATCATTATACAGGCTATGAAAATCAAATTGGATAATGCCAAAACGTTCTAAATCAAATAACAAACACAAATATGCCAAGATTTTAAAGAAAAGATGCAAGAATTGGAGATTTGGATTCCATGTTCAGAGCTTGGTTCGTGATGACTTACAACGAGTTTTAGGCAATGAGAAGGCTTGGTTTTGATTGGTATCGCTTCAGGGGATGTCAGGGAAGAGAGCTATGTCAAGCTTTTTGTTTGAATCGAGCTCTAATGTTGTTTTTGATTTCCAAGTTTTCAAGCTTTTTTCAAAGTTCTTCTGGCCGTTTCAGCAATGCCTTGTGCGTGTTCTTGGTCTGCCTCTCTTGTGTGCACATAATAGGATGTATTTAGGTCAAAACTTGGGCCTTAAACCATATGCATTGAAGATGGAAGATTTGATTTTGATCACCATTATCAAGTTGCCATATTTGCATCAAATCTGAGATTTTGTGCATGTTTTGACTTGGCACGAATTTGATTGAGTGTCATATGATATTTGTAAGTTGTAATGACCACAAGAATCTTATTACATCAATTTTTAGATTTTATTTGATTTAATATTGATTTAAAATGAATTAAATCAATAAAAATTAAATAAAATAGAAAAATAAATGAATGGCCATGAAATTAAAGATGGAACACGTGTGTGGCATGACAAGACTATACCAAGTGGAAAAAAGTGGACCCTTTTGTCAACAATTGGAGTTTTGAGGATAGTTGACTTTTGGCAAATTTGGAAAAATGCCTAACTTCAACAATGCATAACTTCTTCAATTTTGAACTTTTGGAAGTGTTCTTTGACTTTTTAGGAACCTTGAGATGTACTCTAATCAACCCTTTTGGTCTCATCTCATTTTGATGTTCCATGCTCAAGTTATAAGCTTTGGTAAAAAAGGTGTTTTTGTTGACTTTCAAAAATGACCTATAATGTCCAAATTAGTAACTTTTTGTGAGAGCATTTATTGATCTTGGGGTGTGAAGATGGATTGTAGGAAATTGCATCCTCTTCAAAATGAGATTTTTATGTGTCATTTATCATAAAGTATGAGAAAGTTATGCTTGGTCAAAGTTGAGTTGACTTTTCCTACAAAACCCTAATTTAGCAACTTTTGAATCTTGATGAATCTTGAACAATCCTTGATGAATCATGATCAACCCTTGATAAAATGATGAATTATCCTTCAAAATGAGTATGTTGACAAAAAATCTTGAGGTTTGACTATATTTGGGTCACAGTTGACTTTTGCCCTAGCACAGTCGATTTTTGGACTTCTTGAGCAATTGACTGACCAAACTTCCACTCCAAGACTTGAAATTTGTCATGGATTAACTTAAGAAAATATTAGGAAATTGGGGAGCACTTGAAGTCATTTGGATATGAGGACCTTAATGCAACACAAAACCCTAATTTTGACTTGACTGCCTTAGGAGGTGATTTGACTGTCCAACCCTTGAGCCCACTTGAGCAACTTGAAGATTATTCTTGACATGTCTTGAGAAATATGGGAGGGAAAATTTTGGGGTACAACAGCTGCAAGTTACTGAAAGAAGGCATTCAACTCCTAATGGACAATCATATAATTTTGGTTGAGAAGATTCTGTCTGTTAAGAAACTGTTTCAAGACTTATCTGTAATTTTTGGCGCTCATATTAGGATCACTTCCAAAGGTCCTGTAAGAATTACTGCCTACCCCAAAGCTCCTCCTCTAATAATCACTACACCTGGACCTATCCTATATTCTTCGGATAAAGCTATCTCGTGGAACTATGGATCTGACGTCTACTATCATGGCGTCAAGCAAGAACTACTGTTGTACCCCAAAATTTGCCCTCGCATTTTTCCCCAAGAAATCTCAGCTTCAAGCCTTTCCTGACTTTTCAAACTGGCTCAAGAATCGGACAAACGGACTTTTCTTGACAGTCAAGCAAAATTAGGGTTTTTACTGATTTTCAGAGCTCTGGATTGTTTCATACAGTTGGCTTAGGGTTTTGGTTGATTTTGGCTCAATTTTGGTCAGGCGAACGTTATTCGGCATTTAATCAAGAATTAAGGTTTTATGGGCATATTCTCAGCAAAATTAAAATTCCACAGTACTTTGCGGTTTATTCCGAGATTCGGGTTGAATTCGCATTGTTCATAATTTAATCAGTAAGAGGAGGCAGTTGGTTTGAATTCACCAGTCAAAAAAAGATATGTGCAGTTTGGAATTACAGTGCTTGGCAAAGAATCAGTAAGAAAGGATTGCATCTGATCAGTTTTTGTGTTCGACCGTGCGTTGCTTTGGATGATGGAGACGTCCAGTTCATTTATTTTGATCAACAAGGTTTAGTTGATTATTTATGGTTCTAAGAATTAAATACTTGAAATTTAACTTTCATTTTATTTAATTTAAGGAATTATAAATAACAAGTAAATAAAGAAAAGGAATTGAAAAGAATTAAATGTCAATGGAATTTTTATTTCATATTTAATAGTTGTTACAATTATTATTATTTGGATACAAGTATTTATTACGAAGTATTTAAAATAATAATAGTGTACAAAAATTAAATTGAAAATAAAAAATTCTATCCTATTTCTAATTCTTCATTCTTCACTTCGCTCCGGTGCTCCATTTTTTATCTGCAAAAAGAAGAAGAGAAAGTCAGAAAGCAGTTAAATTGGAAAAGACTGATAAAATTTGCTCATCATTAGAGGCCACTGACTGGGATCAGTTGACCCTCTCTGCAAATCACAGGATTTCTCCCGGTTCACAAAGAGGGAAGAGTTTTATTCATAAATGCAAAATGCATAAAATCCAAAGTTCAAACTGCATAGTTCAAATCCAAGTCAAACTGAAAATTCCAATTCCAACTTTCTATCAAAAAAGCAAAAAAGTGCATTTTACTGTCAAAGTACAAAATCCACTCAAAAGCTGTCAAAAAGGATTTGGAAAAGATATCAAAGAAAAGATAAAGTGTAGCAAGCTGTCAAAGAAAGATAAAGATGCAGAGAAAAATGTGTTATGCAAGCAAGATCTCTAAATCATCATTTCCCAAGGGGCCCCTTCAGAACAAAATAGTACAGGAGAATCATATAATAATATCCAATTGTACTACAGAGAGAGAAAAAGAGAGAAATGGAAGCAGGTTTCCAGGGTTCAGGCCTTAGGCAGGATAGGAGAAAAGATATACAAAAAGAGAACTCAGTTCAGCATAACAGGACAGAGAAAATATACAAACTGTCAAGGCATAACCTTCATGCTAAAAAAACCATACATAAGACAAATACAAAACCTGAAGCTATGCCTTAAAAAAAAAAACCTCCAGCCCATAAACCAGCTTAAGGCCAAGCCTCACAAAATCACCCAAAGAACACATAACCTACTGCAAGCAAAAGACCTGCATTATCCAAACCTCTAAACCTGCATCAAACTTACAAAAGCACCAAAACCATTCAAAATGCAAAACTCAGAACCTGCACTACCATAACCTGAAACACACAACCTCAAGCCTAAAAATCAGATAACCCTGTTAAGGCCACAAAACCCACCATAACCTGCAAACTGATAAAACCAAGCCAAGCAAACATAAAAACATGCTGAAGCTTAACCTGCACCCTGTAAAATACTACAACCCTGCCTGAACCATACATACAAACTCAAAAAAATTGCTAAGCATTCAACCTTAAACCCAAAACACCACCATACTGTCAAACCAGAACTCAAGCCATGTACCAGTCAAAAACATGAACTAGTATATGTCAAACCTGCAGAAGAAATAACCAACATAATCCCTCAAACATATCCAAAAAATATCCAACCAAATCCAAGCCTCAAAGACAATTCTTCCTGAAGCAAACTCAACCCTCAGAATATTCATCATAGGGTGCAACATACGCAAGCATACGACCAATACTCGAGGCAACGTAAGCAAAAGTTCTAAGCAAACATACAGGGGAGGCAATTTCAAGGTAACACAGGGCAACACGAGAGAAGAAGAGAAAGTTCGTCCAGCAACAATAATTCAAAGCATCAGGGGCATAGAAGAAAACAATATTTCCAAAGGCATCCAATTCAAGACAGTAAAGGCAACGAGAGAAGAAGAAAGAGTATAAATCAGTACCAGGTTTTCAGGGCAAATACAAAACATCATAAAACCTAACCAGGGTCATCAAGAAGCAAAGATTCGTCACGCTCCCTCCGCCGTCCTGGCCTCCTAAGCGCCACATCCCCTCTTCTCTCCTCCTTCTCCAAGGTCAGGTAGTGAGCTTTCTCCCTCTTTTTTCTCCTTCACCTCATAATAACGAAAGATCAAGTTTTAGATTCAAATTAAAACAACACACACAAATTCGTAAAGAAAAAAAAGAGATAAGAGCATAAACGTTGAAACAAACCTTGTATCAAGAGGACGCTGAGTTCACGCCATGGAGGGAAGAGAGGTTTGAGGGTGACACTGGTGGCCGGATGGAAGAGTCGCTCAGGAAGACGAAGATGGAAAGAACGATTGAACGAACATACGAACGCGGCGCCGCTCAAACCCTAACGCGTCTCACTGAACAAACAAATCCCTAACCCTAAATTATTCTGACCCCCAAACGGGCCTTGCCCATCCTGTATCTCCTAAGGCCCATCTTTTTTTATTTTAACAAAATACAGCTTTTTTGTTCACTAACAACATTTTTCTATTTTATTTTATTATTTTGTTTACATAACAATTTAAAAAAAATACTTTTTAACATACATAATTTAGTTTTGGACATTTAAATACTTTTTGTATATAAATAATGAAAACATGGAAATATGCTCTTTTTTCTCAAAATATCATTTTCACAATATAATTAAAACACTTTTTATATATATACTTAATTCAATTAACTTGAAAACATTTTTAATACACATTAAAATACATTTGTACATAACTTAATAAAAATATATTTTTTCTACCTTATATATTAAAAATTGAAATATCTTTCCATTCTTTTAATTAAAATACATTTTGCACATAATAAGTAAATAAACTTTTTTGTATAATTTGATTTCTTGAAATATCTTTGTATATAACAATATAAAAAATACACTCCTTTTTATACAAAATTCAATTCTTGACATTTACATACTTTTTTTACATAATGAAAACCTAGAAATAGTTTCTTTTCTTAAAAAACATCATTTCATAATTTAATTAGAAATAAGAACATTTAAGTTAAAACATTTTTCTTTTATACATAATTAAATATACAAATCAAAGATTCATTAAAATACATATCTAGGTCAAAAACCCTAATACGCTTCAATTTCACATGTCGCACTTGTAAATAAATTACATACAATACATATACATCTCACACTTACACTTACACATTCATATTGCTCCTATACATTTGTTTATCTTATATTTGTATATTCGATATTTACATTTGATCGCACATTCGATTTGGTTGTAACTTATTGGATATTATAAGTCTCATCCCCTTTTGAACATTTATACCCCCACTCCCGGACACTATTTTGTAATAGCGTAGATTTTACATTTCCGCAATTTACAGTTTTCCAATTATACCATGGTTAGACCTAGGGTTTGCATGTACATAAAATCAAACGCTAGATAACCTAATACAAGACAAATACATGTAATCAATACACAATCACACTTGCACCCTCTAGGGTAATCCCACATGTTGCCTTCCAAAACGGGCCATGCTTGCACGTCGAGTATCTTTGGCAAAACAAAATCAAATGATCATAAGTCTCAAAGTGTTGCCTAAACGGAATGATCATAGTCCCTTCCAAGCAAATTGCCAAAGACACTTGGCACCATTGCATTCATGGTTCATACGATGACCCGCGCCCGTCCCGAATAAACTTCCTAAACGCAAGATTGTCTACCAATTTCAATGGTAGAACAAAATTGTTAAAAGGGGTTAAAACATAACAAAAACCTTTGAGTACAATAGGGTAGACAAAACTCTTAGTTACTTGAGATCAATTTGCAAAAACACTTGCCTTCTTTTCAAAAACCACAATCCACAACACTTTCAAACAAACTCTCAAAAACATTTGAAACATCTTTTCGAAAAGATCCACACTTTTGTAAAACACTCAATCACGAGTCAAATACATTAGTTGCCTAAGACAAGGCATCTCTTTCCAAAAACATTTTCAAAAAGCACCCACACACACACCATTTTCAAGCAATCGAAAAAACAAGGCAAGTGATCTAAAAAACCAAGTAACTAAGAGCCCATGGATAACCATGGATGAAAAGGGTGCTAATACCTTCCCTTTTCATAATCTACCCCCCAAACCCAAGAAAAATCGCAAAAGGTTTTTGCTGTGCTTTTTTAACCTTTCCTTTAGGATAAAATAAAAAGTCGGTGGCGACTCTTGCTCAACCGCACAAGTGCGAATACGAACGCAAAACACTAGTCAGTTCTCCCACCGTATCACAGAACTGGCGACTCTGCTGGGGACTTAAACTTAAAGTGGGGTTACCTTAGGGTTTAGATCACCTTTACTTTCAATTGATTGCTTTGTTTGCTTTACATTTGTGGGCTTTGTATCGGAGTTTTATAGATCCTAACCCGGATCTGGGGAAACCCTTTTAGGTAGCATAATCTGTGAGGGACCTGTCCGGCGTATACCGACATGGGTGAAGCAGTGGCTACGTTGGTGTGGCGTCTTGGTCTGTACCGATATCCCTCGTGTAAGACGGGGAGAATATGGGTCTTCCAAGGAGTCATTAAGCACCAACCGACTTTAGAACCCTAATTGACCAACTTGGCCATTAGAACAGTAGCAGTATGCTACACTCATTGAGGCTAAACTCTCGAGATGGTTCCGGCCGCGAGAAAAGGTTGCGATGCTGGAGTTATGACCGATTGAGGGTAGCCAATGATATGAGATTCTCTAGAACCCGGTTACTTTTGATAAGACAGGTTTTAACCAACAAACTGAAAGAGGGTAGTACCTGAACCTCATGCAAGCCTAAACCTAAGGACTTGTTTGCTTTGCGTGAATATTGTTTGCCTGTATATACACTCACTTGCTTGTGCATACATGTACATAACATCATGACATCATACCATAGCATTTTCAATAACCATTTCAAGGATCTCGAGGGTTCTTTTGATGCAGGGTTACGTTGAACCAGACATCTATCCAGGGGCAAGGGGGTCTCTCCTCTAACCAATCCAGTCAAAGATCAAGTACAACAACTTGAGTCAGTGGCTATGACCCACTTGACATGGTGAGCTTGATTCTCGTGGAAGGACATCCACCGATACAAAGTTCTCCAACCAAAAGATCAAATACAACAACTTGAATCAGTGGCTATGACCCACTCGACATGGTGAGCTTGATTCTCGTGGAAGGACGTCCACCGATACAAAGCTCTCCAAACAAAGATCAAGAACAACAACTTGAATCAGTGGCTATGACCCACTCGACATGGTGAGCTTGATTCTCGTGGAAAGACATCCACCGATGCAGAGATCTCCAATCCAAGAGCAGAGTTCAACCTCTAACATTTTCTTGTGTTTACCCCAAGAGATCCTTGAAAGCATGCATCCACATATCATGCATTTCATTTTGACCGTCTTTCTTTTTTCAGGTTTCCTTACTCTCCTGCTGTTTATTTCAGTAAGAGATGACTCTAGAAAGGTCTGTCAAAGACATCCAAGACCAGACTGCTCAGCTGCAGGAGATGTTCCTGAACTTGTCTCTGGGGCAAGAAGAGATGAAAGCTCTCCTCACCAAGGGCCTGGGGAATTCCAACAATGCCAGGAGTGATCAGATTGCGGAGCTGCAGTTTGATCTGACAACACTGAGGACTCAAGTGATGGGACAGTTGGTGGGCCAGATGGCTCTCATCCAAGACTTATCTCAAAGACAAGAGGAACTCAGAGTTCTTGTCCGCCAACTGCTTCCAAACAACCAACTGGGGCAAACATCTGAGGTCGAAGAGCAAGTCACCGCTCAGCCTCCACCAACTCAAGAAGACAAAGGGAAAGCTCCTTTGCTTGCTTCAGGGTCACAATCCCATCAACAACCTCGCCAGCGTCAACGGGGGAATCGACGTAAACAAGAAAAGTCGGGAAGACAGTTTACGGAGACTGAAATACCATCATTCTTCATACTGAAGCGCCTGTTGGAGGTCAACTTGCTTACCATAAAGGATCCTCCTCAGAAGCCCAATATCTCCTCTCCTCACTATAATCCCGACGCATTCTGTGTTTACCACTCCTACAGCCCGGGACACGGCACCAACGACTGTTGGGCCTTGAAGAACAAGATTCAAGATCTGATCGACATTGGGGTGCTGGAATTCATGCCAGACGGTGAGATGAAGATCTTTCGTTAAAGGGTTCTCCACTCGAAGTGACGAGGCTCAAACTGAAAGACTTTTGCTTCTTTTTGAATTTTCAAAGTTGTAATTTCTTTTTGCTGTCAAACAATTATCTGTTGATGTTGAACTCTGTTTTCATTAATGCATTGCATATGTTTGTCTTGAATTCATCCATTCGTTTCACTACTGCTTTTCGTTATGATATTTGACTCTTGATAAAAAGCTGTAAGCCTTTAGAGGGAGGATGACGAAACAATACCATGATCTTATACAGTATGCTTTTGAATAGACCTTGCTGATGATGTACAGGCATTTCTTTCAAATCCCAAACACTGGAGTTATAAGGAAGTTAATCCCTAGTCAACCCCTTCGAGCCAAAGAAGTAGGAGTTTCCTATTCTGATACAATCAAAACCTTTGATATAAACCTGGGGCAGGGTAGTCTCTCAGTTAACTCAAGAGAAAAGTGCGCATTGAAGTCGCAAACTCTCAGTTCGTAACACAACGAACGACATCGAAAAAGAAAGTATTCCCTTGGAATCAAAAAGACAAGGGTGGTTCCCTATCATATAGACAGTCAATCTCTCAGAAGAGAAAGAGCCCACTGAGCCAAAACCTATAAAGGAGGCTTAAGAAAGCTGGGGCATCCCGCTGACAGTAATCCCGAAAACGGTAACAGTCAGGCAAAAGTTAGGGATAACAAATCAAAATCAAAATAGTGAGGTCATTACAAAATCCTCAACAACATGAAAAATGTTGAAAAAGAGAAAAAGGAGATGATGACTGTCTCCCCTAAAATTCAAACTGGTGAACCATCGCCCGAAAGTCGTTCGAAACTCGAAACAGAGTGTGACGCGCAATTAACTGAGCTTAGGTCGGAGAACATCACGAAGAGCGGGTGGGTACAAATATACTTTGAGCCTTTATCCTTTGTTTCTTAAACCGTGAACCAGGCCACGTTACAACCCTTCAAAAGTCCTAATTGAAGCATGGGTTAGTTCGAAAGCATACTATTACAAAAGGTATCCTGACTCCTGTAGGGCTTTGCTCTAAATCTTGTGTTAACTTGCCTTATGAAAAGTTTTCTGCTAAAAACGCATTTTTCAAAACGAAAAAAAAACTTTGAGACAAACATAAACTTTGCATTATCCGAATATCACTGTCTGCATTTGACCTTTTTGTTTGACAGCGAAGAAATTCATACAGCGATTGTTCGGAGGAACGAAAACTCTCTCAGTAAGTCAAAATTACTTCAAGAGGATAACACTTCCATCACATCTCCTATCAACAAGGGGCATGACATGTCACAATTCAATTAACCTGGGGCAGTCCAGTCAAGGTCCAACAGATCTTTCAAAATTCAATTAACCTGGGGCAGTCCAGTCAAGGTCCAACAGATCTTTCAAAGTTCAGTTAACCTAGGGCAGTCCAGTCAAGGTCCAACAGATCTTTCAAAGTTCAGTTAACCTGGGGCAGTCCAGTCAAGATTTCAAGAAATCTCTCAATATGCAGAGTAATCTGATTCGAGACTCCTTCATCACCACTTGGGGCATTCGAATGTCAAAAGTGTTCAACAAATCAATTACAACATTTCCAGACTCGATTCCTGTATCTAGCCAGGGCATGTCTGAAGAGTTCGAAGATTCGATTCCTGTATCTAGCCAGGGCATATCTATCAACTACAACATCTCCAGATTCGATTCCTGTATCCAGCCAGGGCATATCTGTTGACCACATTTCCAGACTCGATTCCTGTATCTAGCCAGGGCACGTTTGAAGAGTTTGAAGATTCGATTCCTGTATCCAGCCAGGGCATATCTATCAACTATCACCTTTCCAGATTCGATTCCTGTATCCAGCCAGGGCATGTCTGAAGAATTCCAGATCAACACCTGTAACAATCCAGGAAACATCTGTGAACGACCGATTGTAGACCAACACCTGTAATAAGCCAGGAATTTATCTACATCACCACTTGGGGCATTCGAATGTCAAAGGTGTTCAAAACCGATGCAGTTTTACACAAGCTCATCATCAGGAAGCCCTACACAGGTTCCTCTTCAAGACTTCTGAAACAAGTTTACGGATTCTTCCCAACAACGGATGTTAATCTACCGACTTGTTCAGACTCTTCTCAACCTTTGAAATTAGTTTACGGACGCTTCCCAACAACGGATGCGGCTCTATTGCTGATTCAACTTCAAGACTTCTGAAAATAGTTCACGGGTTCTCCAAGTAAACGGATGTTAACCTATCACTTGTTCAGATTCTTCTCAAGACTTCTGAAAACAGTTTATAGATTCTTCCCAAGTAACGGATGTTAATCTATCAGCTTGTTCAGATGCAACCTCTGAAATTAGTTTACGGACGCTTCCCAACAACGGATGCGGCTCTATTGCTGATTCAACTTCAAGACTTCTGAAAATAGTTCACGGGTTCTCCAAGTAACGGATGTTAACCTATCGCTTGTTCAGATTCTTCTCAAGATAACCACCATGGAAGATCGCGCTCGCCAAAATTCTCCCTATCCCCAGCGGAGTTCATCAAAATTCCCCAGCAGTAACTTATCTTTGCAAATCTCCAGCCAGAGAATCCTCCGGAATTCAATTCCCCTCAGAGTTTAAGTTTCAGTATCCCCAGCAGATCTAAAACTTCAAACCTGTCCCCAGCGGAGCCAGACCATTGAACCTTCTCCCCACAGAGTTTTAGAGAGGGCAAATCTTGAGTTCCCCCGTGAAGTCGCCAGGGTTACTTCCCATCAAGCCGAAGATTCTCAATCTGGTCTCCCCAGCATGAGTCTACAAGTTTGGAACTCCCCAGTAGAGGTCATCAGGAATTCTCTTCCCCAGCGACATCCAAGGAATTATTTCCCCGGCAGCAGCCAAGATGCTTTTATCTTCAGCCATCTCGGATTCATGTATCCTCGGCAAGATTAGCTCATCAGCTTACATGCACATTCATCACATTCATGTCATAAACATTAATGTCACATACATTGCATCATGCATCATAACATTGCATACAACTAACCCTTTGCCTTTTCAGGTAAGATCAGTCGACAGACACAGATCATCTCCCGGGATTCATCCAGAAATAGTTCAGATGTGACCCAGACACGGCAACATTATGATACTTATTCCAGATTCATTCAGACGCATCATCAGGAAACCCTACACCGGTTCCTCTTCAACTTCAAGACTTCTGAAAACAGTTTACGGATTCTTCCCTACAACGGATGCCAATCTACCGACTTGTTCAGACTCTTCTCAACTTCTGAAACAGTTTACGGATTCTTCCCTACAACGGATGTCAATCTACCGACTTGTTCAGACTCTGCTTAACTTCTGAAACAGTTTACGGATTCTTCCCTACAACGGATGTCAATCTACCGACTTGTTCAGACTCTGCTTAACTTCTGAAATAGTTTACGGATTCTTCCCAACAACGGATGTCAATCTACCAACTTGTTCAGACTCTTCACAATTTTTGAAAATAGTTTACGGACACGTCCCAACAACGGATGCTGCTCTATTGCTTATTCAATCCCAACTCCTGAAAATAGTTTACGGATTCTCCAGACATGGACGTCAATCTGTTGCTTGTTCAGATCCCGATTCAGAGATGTCCCAAAACATGGAGGCCCTTCTGATACTTGTCCACTCACCATTGACATACAGTTCAACATGTCCAGATGGCATCTATAAGCCCATCCTCCTACCAGCAGTCGTCGAATGGCATCTGTAAGCCCATTCTCAGATGGCATCTCTAAGCCCATCCCCCGACAAAATTCTATCGCACCAGATGGCATCCTTAAGCCCATCACCAAATGGCATCTTTAAGCCCATTCACATTTACCGTCACATCGACGAGTGCAAATTTTCTGGGCACTTTAGTGTCCAATCTTCTTTTACCTTCAAGTCGCGAAAGGCAAACTTGCCAATCTAACTCTTCAGGTCCAAGAAGATTGAACAGGGGCAACTGTTGTACCCCAAAATTTGCCCTCGCATTTTTCCCCAAGAAATCTCAGCTTCAAGCCTTTCCTGACTTTTCAAACTGGCTCAAGAATCGGACAAACGGACTTTTCTTGACAGTCAAGCAAAATTAGGGTTTTTACTGATTTTCAGAGCTCTGGATTGTTTCATACAGTTGGCTTAGGGTTTTGGTTGATTTTGGCTCAATTTTGGTCAGGCGAATGTTATTCGGTATTTAATCAAGAATTAAGGTTTTATGGGCATATTCTCAGCAAAATTAAAATTCCACAGTACTTTGCGGTTTATTCCGAGATTCAGGTTGAATTCGCATTGTTCATAATTTAATCAGTAAGAGGAGGCAGTTGGTTTGAATTCACCAGTCAAAAAAAGATATGTGCAGTTTGGAATTACAGTGCTTGGCAAAGAATCAGTAAGAAAGGATTGCATCTGATCAGTTTTTGTGTTCGACTGTGCGTTTCTTTGGATGATGGAGACGTCCAGTTCATTTATTTTGATCAACAAGGTTTAGTTGATTATTTATGGTTCTAAGAATTAAATACTTGAAATTTAACTTTCATTTTATTTAATTTAAGGAATTATAAATAACAAGTAAATAAAGAAAAGGAATTGAAAAGAATTAAATGTCAATGGAATTTTTATTTCATATTTAATAGTTGTTACAATTATTATTATTTGGATACAAGTATTTATTACGAAGTATTTAAAATAATAATAGTGTACAAAAATTAAATTGAAAATAAAAAATTCTATCCTATTTCTAATTCTTCATTCTTCACTTCGCTCCGGTGCTCCATTTTTTATCTGCAAAAAGAAGAAGAGAAAGTCAGAAAGCAGTTAAATTGGAAAAGACTGATAAAATTTGCTCATCATTAGAGGCCACTGACTGGGATCAGTTGACCCTCTCTGCAAATCACGGGATTTCTCCCGATTCACAAAGAGGGAAGAGTTTTATTCATAAATGCAAAATGCATAAAATCCAAAGTTCAAACTGCATAGTTCAAATCCAAGTCAAACTGAAAATTCCAATTCCAACTTTCTATCAAAAAAGCAAAAAAGTGCATTTTACTGTCAAAGTACAAAATCCACTCAAAAGCTGTCAAAAAGGATTTGGAAAAGATATCAAAGAAAAGATAAAGTGTAGCAAGCTGTCAAAGAAAGATAAAGATGCAGAGAAAAATGTGTTATGCAAGCAAGATCTCTAAATCATCATTTCCCAAGGGGCCCCTTCAGAACAAAATAGTACAGGAGAATCATATAATAATATCCAATTGTACTACAGAGAGAGAAAAAGAGAGAAATGGAAGCAGGTTTCCAGGGTTCAGGCCTTAGGCAGGATAGGAGAAAAGATATACAAAAAGAGAACTCAGTTCAGCATAACAGGACAGAGAAAATATACAAACTGTCAAGGCATAACCTTCATGCTAAAAAAACCATACATAAGACAAATACAAAACCTGAAGCTATGCCTTAAAAAAAAAACCTCCAGCCCATAAACCAGCTTAAGGCCAAGCCTCACAAAATCACCCAAAGAACACATAACCTACTGCAAGCAAAAGACCTGCATTATCCAAACCTCTAAACCTGCATCAAACTTATAAAAGCACCAAAACCATTCAAAATGCAAAACTCAGAACCTGCACTACCATAACCTGAAACACACAACCTCAAGCCTAAAAATCAGATAACCCTGTTAAGGCCACAAAACCCACCATAACCTGCAAACTGATAAAACCAAGCCAAGCAAACATAAAAACATGCTGAAGCTTAACCTGCACCCTGTAAAATACTACAACCCTGCCTGAACCATACATACAAACTCAAAAAAATTGCTAAGCATTCAACCTTAAACCCAAAACACCACCATACTGTCAAACCAGAACTCAAGCCATGTACCAGTCAAAAACATGAACTAGTATATGTCAAACCTGCAGAAGAAATAACCAACATAATCCCTCAAACATATCCAAAAAATATCCAACCAAATCCAAGCCTCAAAGACAATTCTTCCTGAAGCAAACTCAACCCTCAGAATATTCATCATAGGGTGCAACATACGCAAGCATACGACCAATACTCGAGGCAACGTAAGCAAAAGTTCTAAGCAAACATACAGGGGAGGCAAGTTCAAGGTAACACAGGGCAACACGAGAGAAGAAGAGAAAGTTCGTCCAACAACAACAATTCAAAGCATCAGGGGCATAGAAGAAAACAATATTTCCAAAGGCATCCAATTCAAGACAGTAAAGGCAACGAGAGAAGAAGAAAGAGTATAAATCAGTACCAGGTTTTCAGGGCAAATACAAAACATCATAAAACCTAACCAGGGTCATCAAGAAGCAAAGATTTGTCACGCTCCCTCCGCCGTCCTGGCCTCCTAAGCGCCACATCCCCTCTTCTCTCCTCCTTCTCCAAGGTCAGGTAGTGAGCTTTCTCCCTCTTTTTTCTCCTTCACCTCATAATAACGAAAGATCAAGTTTTAGATTCAAATTAAAACAACACACGCAAATTCGTAAAGAAAAAAAAGAGATAAGAGCATAAACGTTGAAACAAACCTTGTATCAAGAGGACGCTGAGTTCACGCCATGGAGGGAAGAGAGGTTTGAGGGTGACACTGGTGGCCGGATGGAAGAGTCGCTCAGGAAGACGAAGATGGAAAGAACGATTGAACGAACATACGAACGCGGCGCCGCTCAAACCCTAACGCGTCTCACTGAACAAACAAATCCCTAACCCTAAATTATTCTGACCCCCAAACGGGCCTTGCCCATCCTGTATCTCCTAAGGCCCGTCTTTTTTTATTTTAACAAAATACAGCTTTTTTGTTCACTAACAACATTTTTCTATTTTATTTTATTATTTTGTTTACATAACAATTTAAAAAAATACTTTTTAACATACATAATTTAGTTTTGGACATTTAAATACTTTTTGTATATAAATAATGAAAACATGGAAATATGCTCTTTTTTCTCAAAATATCATTTTCACAATATAATTAAAACACTTTTTATATATATACTTAATTCAATTAACTTGAAAACATTTTTAATACACATTAAAATACATTTGTACATAACTTAATAAAAATATATTTTTTCTACCTTATATATTAAAAATTGAAATATCTTTCCATTCTTTTAATTAAAATACATTTTGCACATAATAAGTAAATAAACTTTTTTGTATAATTTGATTTCTTGAAATATCTTTGTATATAACAATATAAAAAATACACTCCTTTTTATACAAAATTCAATTCTTGACATTTACATACTTTTTTTACATAATGAAAACCTAGAAATAGTTTCTTTTCTTAAAAAACATCATTTCATAATTTAATTAGAAATAAGAACATTTAAGTTAAAACATTTTTCTTTTATACATAATTAAATATACAAATCAAAGATTCATTAAAATACATATCTAGGTCAAAAACCCTAATACGCTTCAATTTCACATGTCGCACTTGTAAATAAATTACATACAATACATATACATCTCACACTTACACTTACACATTCATATTGCTCCTATACATTTGTTTATCTTATATTTGTATATTCGATATTTACATTTGATCGCACATTCGATTTGGTTGTAACTTATTGGATATTATAAGTCTCATCCCCTTTTGAACATTTATACCCCCACTCCCGGACACTATTTTGTAATAGCGTAGATTTTACATTTCCGCAATTTACAGTTTTCCAATTATACCATGGTTAGACCTAGGGTTTGCATGTACATAAAATCAAACGCTAGATAACCTAATACAAGACAAATACATGTAATCAATACACAATCACACTTGCACCCTCTAGGGTAATCCCACATGTTGCCTTCCAAAACGGGCCATGCTTGCACGTCGAGTATCTTTGGCAAAACAAAATCAAATGATCATAAGTCTCAAAGTGTTGCCTAAACGGAATGATCATAGTCCCTTCCAAGCAAATTGCCAAAGACACTTGGCACCATTGCATTCATGGTTCATACGATGACCCGCGCCCGTCCCGAATAAACTTCCTAAACGCAAGATTGTCTACCAATTTCAATGGTAGAACAAAATTGTTAAAAGGGGTTAAAACATAACAAAAAACTTTGAGTACAATAGGGTAGACAAAACTCTTAGTTACTTGAGATCAATTTGCAAAAACACTTGCCTTCTTTTCAAAAACCACAATCCACAACACTTTCAAACAAACTCTCAAAAACATTTGAAACATCTTTTCGAAAAGATCCACACTTTTGTAAAACACTCAATCACGAGTCAAATACATTAGTTGCCTAAGACAAGGCATCTCTTTCCAAAAACATTTTCAAAAAGCACCCACACACACACCATTTTCAAGCAATCGAAAAAACAAGGCAAGTGATCTAAAAAACCAAGTAACTAAGAGCCCATGGATAACCATGGATGAAAAGGGTGCTAATACCTTCCCTTTTCATAATCTACCCCCCGAACCCAAGAAAAATCTCAAAAGGTTTTTGCTGTGCTTTTTTAACCTTTCCTTTAGGATAAAATAAAAAGTCGGTGGCGACTCTTGCTCAACCGCACAAGTGCGAATACGAACGCAAAACACTAGTCAGTTCTCCCACCGTATCATAACTACCAAGCACTAAAGATGAAAGTATTGAATCTACTTATTCCAACATTGACAATATTGCTGGAACCAGTAAGATTACTAGAAGTGAAAGGGTTTTCTCCCCAGAAATATCTCTGAAGACTGTTGCTACACCAGTTAGAGTTACCGCTACCAAGTCGAGTATTGAGGCTCGGGGCAAAGAGCAAGTAACAGAGCCTGCCTAGATGAAGGCACTTGAGGAAGTTATCACTGAAGACACCTCTAGGCAAGTGTTGGAAGAGGTATTGAAGATTATCCGCAAAAGTGATTACAAAATTTTTGAACAGTTGAGGCAAACACCATCTAAGATCTCCATGTTATCCCTTCTATTGTGTTCTGAAGCCCATGCACAGGCTCTAGTGAAATTCTTGAAGACTGCTCACGTGCCACAAGAAATTTATGCCAGTCAATTTGGAAGTTATGTGGCTAGCCTGACGACTGATAATGGGTTAGTTTTTTCTGATGCTGACTTAACTCCGGAAGGAAGAAATCACAACAAGGCCATGTATGTCTATATTGAATGCAGGGGAACTACACTAGCTCATGTGTTGATTGATATTGGTTCTTCATTGAATGTTCTACCGAAGGGTGCTCTTGACATACTGGATTGTGAAGGGGTTGTACTGAAACCTAGTGATATAGTGGTGAGATCCTTTGACGGTTCGAAGAGGATGGTATACAGAGAAGTGGATCTTCCGATCAAGGTAGGTTCACAGGTCTTTGAATCTACCTTCTATGTAATGGATATTCGACCAACTTATTCTTGCTTACTGGGACGCCCATGGATCCATGGGGCAGGAGCTGTTACCTCAACCCTACACCAGAAGCTGAAGTACCCAGTGAAAGGAAAGGTTATTACTGTTTGTGGCGAAGAAGAATATATGGTTAGCCACTTGAACTCATTCTGGTATATAGAGATGGACGACGAATTCATCGAAACCCCTTTCCAGACTTTTGAAGTTATCCCTCCTGCCGCTACTGAAGATGTTTCTTCCATTCCCAAGGTTACCAGGGTTCCGCCTAGAATGGCTTCTTCGAAGGATGCTAGAGCTGCTGTTGAAGAAGGTGGTTATACTACTTGGGGTCAGCTTCCTGGCATTCCATACAAATATGAAAAATTTGGTTTGGGTTTCACTATAGAAGCTTATAGGAATATTCGCCGTGCTCGGTCTGGAAGACCACCATTTCGCATCAGCAACAACATAGTCAACTCCATAGAAGACACTGATAATAATTATGACCTTGACAGCTGAATCTTTCCTAACATTGGCGACAGACCCAACAACTGGAAGACTTAAGACATTATCCCTATCTCCTTTAGTCAGGAGTAATAGCTACATTACTGTTTTTATTGCTTTCAAAGTTTTGGTTATGTAATGTTTAAACAATGACTTTAAACCTTGTGTCTTACCCGGGGCACAATGGTCCGTTTGTTAAGGATTGTCATTTCATAAATATATTTTCATTTAATAAAGAATTGGATGTTTTGCATTCAAATTTTGCGCTCTCTGTCTTTCTTTTACTTTTTTATCACTCTCAAATAGCAATGTGTTCTTACACACATCCACACAATAAATTGCAGATCCACATCCACTTTGGATCCCGTTGATAACAATTCTGCTATTGCCACTTATGACTTTGAAAATTCAATCTACCGATCCGAGGACGAAGGTGAAGAAGATTGTGAAATACCGGGAGAACTTGCCAGATTGTTAGTGCAAGAGGAAAAGGCTATACAACTGCATGAAGAATCGGTCGAGGTTGTAAACTTGGGTTGTGAAGCAGACAAGAAAGAGGTCAAAATAGGCGCCAACCTAGAGGGCAGTGTCAAAAACAGATTAATCAAGATGTTGCATGAATATGTTAAAATCTTTGCTTGGTTATACAAAGACATGCCAGGGCTCGATACTGATATTGTGGTTCACCGTCTGCCAATGAAAGAGGGTTATTCTCCAATAAAGCAAAAGGTTCGGCGCATGCGTCCCGAGATGTTAGATAAGATTAAGGCTGAGGTTATGAAACAATTTAACGCAGGTTTCTTAGCAGTAACATCCTATCCTCAATGGGTTGCAAATGTGGTTCCGGTACCGAAGAAATATGACAAGGTACGTATGTGTATAGATTACAGGGACCTGAATAGACCAAGCCCCAAAGATGACTTTCTGCTTCCACGTATTGATGTTTTGGTCGACAACATCGCTCAACACAAGGTATTCTCCTTCATGGATGGTTTCTCAGGGTATAATCAGATCAAGATGGCGCCTGAAGACATGGAGGAAACAACCTTCGTTACACAATGGGGCACTTTCTGCTATAAGGCTATGCCTTTTGGGTTGAAGAATGGTGACGCAACATATCAGTGTGCCATGATAGCTTTGTTCCATGACATGATTCATCACGAGATAGAGGTCTACATCGACGACGTGATAGCCAGATCTCATACTGAAGAAGAACATCTTGACCATATACACAAGCTATTTGATAGATTGAAGAAGTACAAGCTGAGGTTTAATCCGAACAAATGTACCTTTGGAGTGAAATCCAGTAAAATCATCGGTTTCATTGTCAATGGTAAATGTATCGAAGTTGATCCCGTAAAAGTTAAAGCCATTCAAGAAATGCCTAATCCCCATACTGAGAAGGAAGTCAGAGGTTTCTTAGAACAACTGAATTATATTGCTCGATTTATTTCTCATCTAACTGCTACTTGTGAGCCAATCTTCAAGTTGCTGAAGAAAGATCAAGTAGTGAAATGGAACGATGATTTCGAGATTGCTTTTGAAAAAATCAAGGAATACATGCAGGAACCTATGATTCTGATGCCACCAGTTGAAGGAAGACATCTAATCATGTACCTGACAATATTAGAGAACTCAATGGGGTGTGTACTGGGCCAACATGATGAGTCTGGTCGAAAAGAGCATGCAATATACTACCTTAGAAAAAAATTTACCAACTGAAAAACAAGATGCTCATTGCTCGAGGAAACTTGTTGCGCTTTGGAATATGCTGCTCGCCGACTAAGACAATATATGTTGACCCATACTACTTTGCTGATCTCTGAAATGGATCCCATCAAATACATACTCGAGAAGCCCGCACTCTCTGGAAGAATAGCCCGATGGAAAATGGTCTTGACAAAATACGAAATTCAGTACACCACTCAGAAGGCAATTATAGGAAGTGTACTGGAAGATCATTTGACTCATCAAGCCGTAGACGACTACCAATCTATGAATTTTGAGTTCCTGGATGAGAACATTATGCTAGTTACAAATTGTGAAAAACCTGGACCGTATGAAGGACCTGAGCCAGGATCCTGATGGACTATGGTTTTCGATGGAGCTTCTAACGAACTTGGCAACAAAATTGGTGTTGCAATTATCTCTCCCAAGGGTTTCCATACGCCCTTCACCGCCAAACTTTGATTTAATTGTACCAACAACGTGGCTGAATATGAAGCGTGCATCATGGGTATCAAAGTTGCTATTGACATAAGAATCAAGTTCTTAAAAGTATATGGGGATTCATCCCTGGTAATCAGTCAAGTTAAGGGAGAATATGATACGAAGCATCTAAATCTCATTCCTTACAAGGAGCATGTGCTGAATTTAATTCCATACTTTGAGGAGATAACTTTTGAACATATTCCACGAGAAGAGAATCAGTTGGTAGACGCATTGGCTACAATGTCATCTATGTTTAAAGTCAAATGGGACAACGAAGCTCCTCAGATTACTATTGATCGACTGGATGAACCGACACACTACTATGAAGTTGATACGGACGGAGTAGAAGAGAAGCCTTAGTTTCATGAAGTAAAAAGATACCTTGAGGATCAAGAGTATCCTGAAGGAGTATCTATTAATGACAAGAAATTCCTATGAAGGTTCTCTGTTAAGTTCTTCCTGAGCAACAAAATTTTGTACAAGCACAATCAAAATTCAACTCTGCTTCATTGTATGGATAAGAAGGAAGCAGGGAAGATTTTGGAAGATATGCACGACAATATCTTTGGAACTCACTCCAGTGGACATACTATGGCTAAGAAGATTCTGAGAGCGGATTACTATTGGTCGACTATGGAAACTGATTGCCATCACCACTCCAGAACTTGTCACAAATGCCAGATATACGCTAACAAAGTACATGTGCCTCTAGTACCTCTGAATATCTTGACTGCTCCTTGTCCGTTGGCAATGTGTGGCATTGATATTATTGGATAAATTAAACCTACTGCTTCTAATGGGAATCTCTTCATCCTCGTCGCCATTGATTATTTCACGAAGTGGGTTGAAGCAGCCTCATTTGCCTCAGTTACTAAGAATGTCGTGACCCAGTTTATTAAGCATAACCTTATCTGTCGGTATGGCATCCCTGAGAGAATTATCATAGACAACGGTACCAATCTCAATAACACTATGATCACAAAACTCTCCATGCAGTTCAAGATCAAGCACCATAATTCTTTTCTGTATCAACCAAAGATGAATGGCGTAGTAGAAGCCGCTAAGAAGAATATTAAGAAGATTGTGCAAAAAATGGTTGTGACCTACAAAGACTGGAACGAGATGTTACCATTCACTCTTTATGGCTATCGCACTTAAGTATGAACATCGACTGGGGAAACCCCGTCCTCTCTAGTCTATGATATGAAAGTTATCCTACCTGTTGAAGTTCAAATTCCTTCTCTAAGGATTATGAAAGATGCAAACTTAGACGAAGACGAGTGGATTCAGACTAGGATGGACCAGTTGAATATGATTGATGAGAAGAGGCTTGCGGCTATTTGTCATGGTCAGATATACCAGAAGCGTATGATCAAAGCTTTCAACAAGAAGGTCAGACATCGGGTATATCAGGCTGGAGACTTGGTAATAAAGTGTATCATCCTACCGCAAGGTGATCCCAGGGGTAAATGGACTCCCACTTATGAAGGGTCATTTGTAATCAAGAGAATATTTTTGGACGGTGCTATGATACTTACCACCATGGACGATGAAGATTTTCTGCAACTTGTGAACGCGGACATAGTCAAAAGATACTACGCATAAAAACGACTCGCTAGGTTGACTGACCTAGGAAAAAAAATAAGGGCATCCCGATGAACCAAAAGGGTTCGGGAAAAAATTAGGGATAAAAATATAAAGATTCTACACCCGGAAAGTCGAAAACCTGAAAATACGGCTTGGGCAAAAAAGGGTATCCTGATGGACTGAAAACCCGAAAGGGAGGTCCAGGAAAAAGTTAGGGATTAAAGCGTACGATTATGTCTCGTTTGATCATCTACTTACAGTAAGATTTATTACCAATGTCAAGTTCAAATGGTACAGATGAGTTCAATCAACCTCTTTCGACAACAAGGGATGAGATGCTCGAAGACATAAAGGCAATAGCAGAGTTGAAACTCAATAAGATCATTTACACATAGCTATATTTTTGTTGTTACTATGTGTGATACGGTGGGAGAACTGACTTGAGGTTTTGCGTTTGTTTTCGCAAATGTTTCGGTTGAGCAAGAGTCACCATCGACTTTTTATTTTATCCTAAGGAAAGTTTAAAAAGCACAGCAAAAACCTTTGAGATGTTTTTCTTGGGTTCGGGGAGTAGATTATAGAAAGGGAAGGTATTAGCACCCTTTCTATCCATGGTTATCCATGGGCTCTTAGTTACTTGCTTAGATCAACTTGCCTTAATTTTCAATTGTTTGAAATGGTGCTTTGTGGGTTTGAAAATGTTTTGAAAAGAAGCCAACGTGGTGGCAACCTTTGTAATGATCCATGTTGGGATGTATACAAAGATGTACGTCTTTTGAAAAGGTTTTCATTTGTTTTTGAAAGTTTGTTTTGAAAGTGTTGTGAGGTGTGGTTTAAAAATAGGCAAGTGTTTTGTTTTGCAAGTTTGATTCAAGTAACTAAGAGGTTATCTACTCCTAAATTTCTCAAAGATTTCTCCTATGCTTTTAACCCTTTTAACAATTTTGTTCCACCATTGCATTTGGTGGACAATCTTGTGTTAGGATGTGAAAGGGACGGGCGCGGGTCATCGTTTAGACCATAATTGCAATGGTGCCAAGTATCTTTGGGCAATTTTTCCTTTAAGGGACTTGATCATTTTTAGGCAACTTTCGAAAGCGTCATCGAGGGACTATGATCATTTGAATTGTTTTGTTTTGCCCAAAGAGACCTAACATGCAATATGGCCCATTATTGAAGGCAACAAGTGGAATACCCTAGGGGGTGCAAGTGTGATTGGTGTTGTCCATTTTCATGCTTGTTTATCTTGAAATTAGGTCAAACTATTTTTGGTTGATTGATTTGCATACAAACCCTAATTCTAGCATGGTATAATTAGAAAGCATTAAAGTGCGAAAAATAAAGTTCCTAAGTTATTACAACACAATATATGAGAAGGGGGGTAAAAATGTTCAAATGGGGGTATTTTGACAAGGAATTTAAACCTAGACTATTACATCAAATATTGAATTATACAAATTATTTAATATACAATAATTAAATAAAAATGGAATAAATATGCAAGATGCAAAAAAAATGTTTTTTATGTGTATGAACAAAAGGTATTTTTTTATGTGTCAAACAAACAAAAATAGAAAAAAGTATTAATTTTTGGATTTTTTTTATGTATTTAGGGCAAAACCCTAATTTGTTAAATAAAAGTATTAATTATTTAATATGTACAATATTTATTTATTATATACAAAAATAAAATAAAAATGAAGTATATTTGTAAAAAAGGTATTTTTAATATTAAATATTAATAAGAATAAAAATGTATATATTTTGTATTTTTTCTAAATATGCTAATAAATATGTATGTATTTATATTATATGATAAATATATTAAACATGTATAAAAATAAAATACTTAATATTTACAAGAAAAGTATATTTTCATAAAATATTTTCACAAGATAAAATAAAATAAAAATCAGAAAAATAAAATGTATTGGTATTAATTTTAGTATTTTTAAATAATAGTATACAAGTATTTATTTATGTACAAATATCAATTTAAACAAATAAAAGCCTAATAAATATAAAAATGGTGTAAAAATATTTTTTTATATTTTTAATATTGTGAGGAAAAATAAATAAGTCAGAACAAAAAAGAAAAGGTCAAAAAATCATGAAAATAAGCATAATGGGCCAAGGGGGTTTAAAAGTAACAAAAGGGTGCAAATAAGAAACTGAAACAAAGCCCAGCCCAAAAAGTCCTTCTTCAACCTCTGAACCTGTATGAACAACAATCAACACGCGTTTTCTATCTCCCAATTCCTGGACTTTCAAGCAAAACTCACAACATGAAAAATGTAGAGCATTAAGAGACGAATCCAGACATATAAAGAACTTGACTTAACTCTCTAAGATGAGAGAGAATTTCTTCTCCCCCAATTCCTGACCTAGTTTTTGTTCCATGTTCAGACATTAAATTCTCACAGCACACATAATATAAATGAAAACTAATTACATGGGCATGTTCAGGGCTATGAATGTGACATATTTTCTTCACAAACCTAAAGCTAACAATGCCTGGATAGAGAGATATGAGTTCATGAACTTACCTGTTCAGTTGGAATCGTATATGGTGATAGAGGTACTTTCAGTGCAAGGTGATGATTGGTACAGCTTCCTTGATGTCCAGGGATGCTATTCCAAGTTTTACTTTGCTTTGAAACTAGCTGAATCGAGTTATAGAACTCCACCTGCAAAACAGAAAAATGAAAATGGTGATGTTGAATGGGAGTGTTACAGGTCGTGTTTGAGGTTTGGAATAGCTTCAAGGGATGTTGTGGGATGTGTTTGAAGTGTTTTTAGCAAGAATGCACGAATGGAATGAGTTATGGAACTCAATCTGCAGCAGGTCCCCTGTTTTGGCAGTTTGAGGGTGATTCTGTGAATGGGGAGGTATTGGAGATGATAGGCTCGTGTCTCAGGTCAGGATGGATGTTTAGAATGTGTTTGACAAGTTTGCTTAAGCCTGTGTTAGCTGAGATGAGAGTTGTGTATGGTTATGCTATGTTTCTTCAACTTTAAGCAACAAATGTTCACTTGAGTTTTTAGACTGATAGAGGCCCCCCTAATGTGCTGCATACCTTGGCCTTGATCAGTGTAATTAGCTCATAAACTTGTGCCAAAGAGATTTGCACTGTACTTGCTTGGATTGCTAATTGACATAAAGTTCTACTTTTGCAAAAATGGACATTATGCTTTTTCTATTTTGGGCCTAAACCTTTATGTAATGCTTGAACACATAAAATATGGTATTGGCACAATGAATTTGCATTAAATTTATGAGTGCAAAAAGGATATAGGACCTGTAATCAAGTTGTGCAAGCTGATTTCAAAATGGCCTAGATGTATGAACATGTAACTTGGCCAAATCAAAAGTGAGTTTTTCCCAACTTGCCAAATTCGATTCTCCCTAACCATGAGGTTGTTTGATTAGTTCTTGGATATTTTGGAAAGCTTGGAATGTGTACTACAATCCATCTTTGAAATGAAAATTGAAATTCCAAGTGGAAGTATGTGAAAAATGGTCTTGAAGTTAGGCAAAAAACCTTGCCTAAAATAGGTCAAATTTTCTCTAAGTTAAGAATGGTTTGGTACCCTTGTTCCAAAAATTGTAACTTGAGCTACAAGCTTCTTTTGGGAAAACTTTGTGAATCAAAGTTGTAGATTTTGCAATAGGCTACAACTTTCATGTTTTGACTTTTGATTGAATCCAAATGCATCTTGATGAGAAAGTGGGATAAAGTTAGGAAAAAATTAGGGTTTTTCATAACTTAGAAAAATTCTAAGTTATGAAAAATCTTCATTTCAAACCCTAATTTGCAATTCTTGATTTCTTGATGAACAAGTTTCATGATTTGGCATGTTTTGATGAAAAATGAATCTTGACACTTGATTTTGACCAAAAAGTCAAAGTTTGACTTTTCAGTATACAGTCAAAATTGATCAATTGACTGGGAAATTCAATTGTCAATCTTGTGCACTTGGGATCTTTTGAACTTGTTGAGTATGTCAAGACAATTCCATGGGGTCCTTGAGTCCATATGTGAGTTTGGTTTGCCATTGGCTAGGTCAAACAGTCAAAAATTGCCTTTGTGCAGTCAAAACCCTAAAAATGACCATTTTGCCCTTTTGGTGATCTGATCAAATTTCATGTGGAATTGTGATCCAAACTTGACCAAATGGTTCATATGAATTCATAATGTTGATGTGGGTCAATTTTAATGAGATTTGACTGTCAATTGGCCACAGTTGACTTTTTCCCCAATACAGTTGATTTCTAGGTCAACTGTCCAATTGACTGGGCAAAATTTGGAATCAAGACTTGAAACTTGGTATGGATAAACTTGGGAGTCCAACATGAAGAATTAAAGTCATCTTAGGCTTTTTAGGTCAAAACATCTTTGTTCAAACACAAGCCCTAATTTGTGTCCACAGTGCAAGGAGAAGTCTTGAGCAGAGGAAACCCTAACTGGATCTTGAGCTCCAAGGGTTTTGTGATGAGAAAATGTTGAGGAAATGGGAGGGAAAATTTTGGGGTACAACACTATGTACTCCTTTCATTGTTCGAAGATTTCCTCTTACTAGGATTTCTGTCTCCTTTGTACAAAACCGCTTGTTTATAGGTAAATTATTAATACAAATACAATTTCAAAATTCAAAGTTGTTTTACTTTTTCTGTTTTGTTTTCAAAAAATGTTCAATGACTAAATTTAATGAACATATGCATATGAATATGATTACTGTTGACAAAATATATGCATAAAAACAAGAATAAGCATTCATTCAAGATTCTAGGAATTGGGATAATGTTCAAGTCATCCACAAATTCCCACAGAGCAATCTTCATGGGAATCTCCACATATCTACCTTCACAAGCTCATTCCCAATAAATATATGTTTCCCGCAAGTCTAAAAGGCCTTCAAATAGGAATTAGAGCATCTTCCAGCAATTAACCTAATCATACTCCATAACAGATCCCCCTAGCGGATAAAGGAGTATGATCTTTTCCCTAACAATGTCGTCAACCTACGGAATCCAAATTCTCATTAGAGATCATGTCATCATCACAGTTCATAGAAATCCTCTTCCCCAGTTGAGTTTATTTCTTCAAAAGTATAAAATCCCCTGCAAAATTCTCTTCTCCCGTGGGGCACATTTCCTCATTAGAATATATTTCTCCAGCAAGGCTCATTTCCTCAGCAGAGTATATCTCTTCAGCAGGGTTTATTTCGCCAACAGAATTCAGTCTCCCCAGCTTGAGTGTATTTCTCTGACTACTACAAATCACCCGCAAAAATCATCTCTTTAGCAAAGGACAATCCAGGTTACTATCCTCAGAGAGTTGCTACGGAATCTGAAACCGGACCAGATATCATTTAACCTTATCCTCCCTGTTGTACCCCAAAATTTTCCCTCTCATTTATCAAATATTTTCTCACAAGGATCTCTCTTGGTTCAAGACTGCACTAGGTTTGATCAGCTCAAGACACCTCCTTAAACACTGATGACCAAAATTAGGGTTTGAGATTGCACAAGGATAATTAAACTTTCAATGCTTCATATGACTTTCATGGATCATTATGGACCCCCAAGATTACCCATGTCAAGTTTCAAGCCTTGGATCACACTTTTGCTCAGTCAATTGAGCAGTTGACCTAAAAATCAGCTGTATTGGAGAAAAAGTCAACTATGGCCAATTTACAGTCAAACTTCATAATTTTTGATCCACATCAACATTCTAAACTCATATGTATCTTTTGATGATTCCCTCTCTCCAAAAGCCAGCCATCCCCTTGAACGTGTGATGGAGCATCTTATTTATATGTGGGTTTGTTGTGGTTTTTTTTGGGGGGGGGGGGGGACAAATGGGATTCAAACCTTTTTGGTATACTGTTCCATTGCTTTTTAATCACAGTTTTCGTATGCTAATTTGATGTAAATATGGGGTTTGAGGAAGTGCAGGCGTGGAATAGGTCAGCAGCTGATTGCAGGACTATGATGTAGCAGGGCATCAGGTTATTTAAACGAGGTCTTGGGATTTGGTGATGTTCTGACCGCATAAGATCAGAAACGTAACCTCCATGCATTGAAGAGTCACGTTCTGATGGAAGACTATGTTCTGAACCATGTTTGCAACTTCTGACTGCACTTGCGTGGAGGCTGAAGAGTCATGTTTTGATTGAAGACTATGTTCTGAACCATATTTGCAACTTCTGACTGCGCTTGCGTGGAGGCTGACTCAGAAGTTCTGAAGTATCATATGCTCTTAACACTTATAAAATTTTCTAAATGTTTAGAAAATTTGATTTTTTCAAAGTAACTTCTGACTCCTGATTTAAAAGTCAAAGTTTGACTTTTTCAGTGTGCTTTTGACCATTTTGCCCTTGTGAGTAGTTTTCTTGAAGAGTTGTAATTCAAGACTTGGAACTTGATAGAAGCAATACTTGAGAGTCTAGGGTGATCCTTTGAGAAATGGGAGGGTAAGTTTTGGGGTACAACACAAGGTTCTCAAGGATTTCATTCTGCTTGCAGGATGAAGTCATTGGTTCTAATCACCACTGTGTCAGTGGTCTTGCTATAGGCAATAATCAATTACTCCTAAGCTTGATCTATATAAGAAGCTTTAAAAAGCATGTCTATCAAGACTTGAGGTGCAAGTTAGTTAGAAAATATGAAGGGTAATTTAGGAATTTGCACTACTTAATAATTACAGTAGTCATTGTGTGGACGATTTGCCTACTATATCTCTTTACCTAGTGATGCATGCAATTTCAGTAGAAACATTTTTCAATGACATAGAGAATGTCATTTCAAATGTTATAACATTTTCCAGCAGTCAAAGCTTGAAAAGAGAGAAAGTATAAAAAAAGAGTATCCCTCTCCTTTGGTGAGTTGTGCACTGATGATAAGGATAAATTACACTTTTCTTTAAAATGCCTTCATTGACTGGTATGTTGTTAAAAGCAAGGTTCGTTAGAAACAAGGTAACTCTCCTTGTATTTAAATACTTTTCTACCTTATGATCCTCACAAGAAGCATTTCAATATGATAAATTCTTCCAAAAAAGTTGATTCTAAGAAGGTTCAATCTCCAAAAATAAAAAAGGAAGTGATTTCTGATCCAAAGAAGGCTGGGTCCAACATAGTGACATATGTTGGAACTGAAGGTAGAGAAAACAAAATACATGGGGGGGGGGGGGGGTGAACTGTGTTCATAGAAAACATTCCCCATTAGAAATTATTCGCACTCAAATGATAATAGTAATAAAGATAATGAAGATAAAGGACACAAGTATTTTATCCAGGTTCGCTGTTAACTAGGCTACTCATGTCCACCCTCGCAAGGATGATTTCTCCTTATCCAAGGACTTAATCCATTATAACCAAACTGATTACAATTGCATGGGAAACTGCCAGTGACTAACACACAATGACACGTTCAGGGATCTAACCGAATATAACGTTCATTGACCCAATAGAATCTGATCCATCAAGATCTCCTACCAGGATTTCCTTGCAATGATATCCATCCGGGATCTCACAAGATTCTGACCTTCACTCGGTCCTCTTTGAGATATGACTACCATTGACCTAACAAAGTCTGATTCCTCAGAATCTCCTACCAGAATTTCCCATAATGACCAGCAACCATTATCTTCTTGAGATCAGACCTTCACTCAGTCTCTCAAGGAACTAATCAACAACAGCCTATGGGATTTCTTGTGTTTACATGAATGCTTCTTCTAAGCAGATACACAAGTGTTTTGAGCATATATTGTTTTACACTTCTTTGATCAAGAACTCAAGTGTTAAAATAATTTACATGAAGAGATATGAACATAAACACTATTCGAGCAACAACTCTAGTGTTCATTACTGTGATACAGTGGGAGAACTGACTTGGTATTTGCGTTTGTTTTTGCACTTGTTCGGTTTAGCAAGAGTCGCCACCGACTTTTTATTTTATCCTAAGGAAAGGTTAAAAAGCACAGGAAAGACCTTTGAGATGTTTTCGTGGGTTCGGGGGGTAGATTATGAAAAGGGAAGGTGCTAGCACCCTTTTCATCCATGGTTTTCTATGGGCTCTTAGTTACTTGTTTTAGATCACTTGCCTTTGTTTTTCAATTACTTGAAATGGTGTTTTGTGTGTGTGGTTTTGAAAATGTTTTGAAAAATATGCCTTGTGTAGGCAACCTTTGTAACAATTCGTTTGAATGTTTTACAAAAGTGTTTGTCTTTTTGAAAAGATGTTTCAATGTTTTGAAAGTTGTTTTGGAATTGTTTTTGAAGTTGTGTTGTGGAGTCTGTTTTGAAAAATGGAAAGGATGTTTTGCAAGTTTTTTGATCAAGTAACTAAGAGTTGTCTACCCTATTTTACTCAAATATTTTTCTTATATTTTAACCCTTTTAACAATATTGTTTCACCATTGTGTTTGATGAACAACCTCGCGTTAGGATGTTGAACGGGACAGGCATGGGACGTTTGTATAGTCATAGAAGGCAACATATGGGACATTTTAGCAATGTCGTTTTAGGGACTAGATCGTTTACCGAAGGCAACATCGAGGGTCATCGAGGGACTACGATCTTTTATCGAGGGTCTTTGCTAAAACGCCCATGCTCGAGGGACATGACTATTTTCCGAGGCAACAAGTGAGATTACCCTAAGGGTTCATGTGTGCAAAGTGTGTTTTATTGCATGCATTTGTCTTTAATTTTTAGGTTGTCTACTTGTTGGTTTTATCTTTCCATACACACCTAGTTACTAGCATTTGTACAAAAGTAATAAAAAGTGCAAAAAATAAATCCTACACTATTACAACCATATTGAAGTGCATAGAAATGTAAAGGAAAAAATAAGATAAAAAGAAGTAAAAAATGAGCTCCTTCGATTTGGGCAGGAGCAGCCTTCAATTTTCATTATGTTGGCCTCCTTCGATTGGGGCTGGCAACAGCAAAGTCACGTCTTTCGATTAGGCTTTGGCACCAGTCAGGTCATGTACTTCGATTGGAGGCTGACACCAGCATGGGAGTGCCTTTCGTCTGAGCCTGGACTTAGTGCAAGTGTGCCTCTGGCTGGGCCTTTCTGCCTTGTTGCCTTCTTTGATTGGGCCAGTGAAATCAGCGTGAGCGTGTCTCTGGCTGGGCCTGGAAGTCAGTGTGGAAACCAAAGGCTTCGTTTCATACTCTGAGTTGTCTCTTTCGTTCGACCTGGAGAAAGAGGATAGAAGCCAGAAGCTTCGTTTCCTATTTCCTGTTTCTTGTTTCTTTCATTTAAAGCATTAAATGGCAACATGGCCTGAGGCCATGCTAGTATTTGTTTGGTAAACAGTTTAACAGTTAAAGCAAGTTCAGGTAAACAGAAAGCAAAAAAACGAAAGGGTTAGCTCTGAAAAATAACATGTTAAAAGGGTGGAAACGAAAGGAACAATGGTATGTACATGTTTGAAATGAACGAAAAGATTATTTACATGTTATGTCATGAAACGAAAAGTTCAAAGGTAAGAATAACTTACCTTGCTTCAGGCCTTGAATGGATGTGGGATTCGAACTTGAACTGCTACCTGGATGTTTCTGGAATTCGAAGAATAGTCACAGGGGGTTTGCTTTTGGTTCGAAGGGTTGTCACAGAAGGTTGTCTTTGAGTTTGAACAAACTTCTATGTGTGGGGTGTTCTTCAGAATCGAAAGAGGTAAGTGTTTGGGATTCTGGGTTTTGATTTCTCAAGTGTTGATGAACTTGATGAACTTGAGAACTTGAGAACTTGGGAGATTCGTTCCTCTGGTACCAAGATCCTCCCTTAGCTTTGCATAAATTCCTCTATTTATAGAGAAAAAGAATGGACATGTTTTCAACAACCAGCCTTGCAAAATAATAAAATAATAGGTGACGTGAAAGTACATGTGGGGGGCCTATTGGCAGTTGGGGTGCAGAAGATGTGACTTAGGCCTCTGACGTTGCTTGTGCTTAGACCAAATTCAGGTTGAAAGCTGCTTTTGTGATAAAGTACTCTCTATGAAAAGAAAGAGTATGTAGCCTTTAACCAAGAATAGTAGTATCTAAAAGACAAAGTTTAAAACCCTTGTACAAACTTCTGATTATGTAAAGATTTGGACGCAACATAGCCTGGTAAACGAGATTTTGTCTTGAGTCGAATGCAAGAGTGAGATCGAAGCACACCTGTTTGAAGGAAGCCTTTGCCTCAGTCGAAGCTTGTGGTCGAAACAAACTAACTCGAAGGAAGCTATTGCCCAATCAAAATTTCATGCTCGAAGGAAGCATATTGCCCAATCGAAGCCTGGGTCGAAGCAAACATATTTCCCAATCGAAAGTCCGTGTTCGAAGGAAGCAATGTTTCCCAATCGAAGCATGTGGATCTAAACAAACATAAAGGGAGTCATTGCCTTTTAGCGTGAGGGAGGTTCCTGGCTTCTGAGTCGAAGGGTATTCCTAAGTTGCATTCGAAGGAGGCTCCTGCTCAAAACGAAGGATGTACCTAAACTTGCATTCGAAAGAGGCTTAGAGTTCAACATGAAGGACATATCCAAGTTGCATTCGAAAGAGGCTTTTGCTAAAAATGAAGGATGTAATCCAAGTTGCATTCGAAGGAGGCTCTTGCTCAACTGAAGTTTTCATCCAGGCACACAGAAGGTGAGTGCCCAAACGAAGACTTGCCTTGCAGGGGGTACATGTGACCAGTAGGTCATGGCCTTCGATTGCAAGCATGCAGGCAGCAAAAGACACAAACGAAACCTGCAACAAGAAGTCACATGCCCAGGCGAAAGAGGCACGCTAGCAGCCATTTTGAGCAATCGAAGGAGGCCAAGAGTCAATCGAAGGAGCTGAATCGAAAAACACTTGTTTTTATCCAAATTTGCCAAAATATTAATTTTATCTGTTTTCTCCCTTTTTGACAGTTTCCTTTTAATTTTGGTACTGGAAAATTCCAAAGTACTTGTGCAAACTTGAACCTTGAGAATCCTTGTAAGAAAGGCCTTGAGAATTGAGAGGGCAAATTTTGGGGTACAACAATTACAATGTTCTATAAAGATTTATATGATCAAAAGTTGAGTATCATCTTATAGTGTTCTTCTTCATCTTCTTGTTGAGCAAGCTACGAGCAACAACTCCTTGCTTCTTCTGAGATCTACCAAGATGCATGTGATTGGAAGTTGAATAACATATTGTAGTATTCTTATTTTTCTCTCTCTTCTTTTAGTGTTCTTCAGTATGTATGACATTGCAGCTTTAACATCTTCAGAGTCCACTGCTTTCCTTCCACATGATGAAGCTTGTTGGCCAATGGCAACGGTTAAACCACTAACCAACAATTTACCTTTGAAGTTTTGATCTTCTTTTATAGCCCTTGACAGAGAGAAACATTATGAGGATAGAACAGACTTTTCTGCACCAACGGTTAGTTCCCAACTGATAGAATAATGTGTAAGAGTTTAGACAGTATAAAATAATATTTATGTATCCTATCACTGTTCAATGATAGCTTTCCACCTTATCCTCTGCATAATATTTTTCTATTAAGATTGTAAATAGAGATCCGTTAAGTAAAGAAAGATAGTTGTAAGTCTAGTTGTTTGTTCCCAACGGTAACAATGAGAGTGGTTGTCAATACATTATAAAGGATTGTCCTTACGCCACCCTAGAGGGTAGAGGTCACCGAAACTTTATATACCTTTTGCACAACATCACACATTAACCATTTGAAATTTCTTCTTATCTTCATAGGCTTCAGATATTTGAATGTTAAACGTTGAAGCTTGTTGTAGAAAAATCTTTCTTATGAGCCTTAGAACCTAAGTCTTGGAGTCTTCAAAACTTATCATATAGAACCTTGTTCTTTAGAGTCTTAAACACTTGTGTTGCACCCCAAAATTTTCCCTCCCATATTCTCCAAGAAATTGCCAAGTCAAGCTTCAAATTCCCCAAGGGTTGCACAGTGCAAGGGCCTCCTAAACAGTCAAGATTAGGGTTTGTGTTCTGATCAAGAAAATGAAGTTTCTAAAGGACCAATCAAGTCCCACATGCCTACAAATATGGTCAAACATCCTCATACCAAGTTTCAAGACATTCAGCTCAAAATTGCACAGTCAAAACCCTAAATTACACTACAGTCAACTGTAGGGGCAAAATGGTCATTTGACAGTCAAAAGTTCAAATTTTTGGTCAACATATCATTTTGAAGCCACAAACATCATTTTATCAATGCTTGATCATGATTCTCAAAGCTTGGCTCAAAAATCATCAAGATGCAAAAGTTTCCTTATTTGGACAGCTGAAAAAGTCAACTGTAAATTGACCAGGGCATAACTTTCACATGGATTATCAGAAAAATTCCATCCAAAGCTCATTTTGAAGAGAAAGACATTTCCTACAACTAATCTTCATACTTCAAGTCCAAGAAATGCTCTCACAAAAAGTTATCAATTTCAACATTATAGGTCATTTTCAAAAGTCAACAAAAAGGGACTTTACGTCAAAGGCCATAACTTGAGATTGGTAAATCAAACTGACATGGGACCAAAGGCATTGGTTAGAGGACTCAAAGACCTTTCCAAAATGTCCAAGAACATGAGAAAATCTTAAAAATTGAGCAAGTTATGCCTTGTGGAAGTTGGGAATTTTTTGGATATTTTGAAAAGTCAACACTGATTCAAATGACCTAAAATTGCTAATGGGCCCATTTTTCTTCCACAATTCATCATTCCAAGCATGTGCACGACCACTTGGCCCAAAGGGAAGTATTTCTTCATTTTTTATTTATTTATTTGAATTTTTATTTATAATAATTCATTTAAATCAATTAAATATATGAAAAATATTTAACTTAACCTAACAAATCTTTTTGCACATGTAATCTACTCAATAATTCGTGCATAATTCAATATGGAAAGATTTGGATTGATTGGATCATGATTGGTACAAAATTGCATGGAAAATATTTGAAAAAAGATCTTAAAAATCAAATTTCCAAAAACCATGAATGCAATTGATTTGTTTGGTTTTTCTTGACCTAATTGATTCATTACATAAGCCTGAATGAAAACCTAATCAAGGGGACCATTGAAGCTGCGCAGAAACCATTCACAAACTTGAAAAATTTGTCAAGAAACTCAAAACTGAAAAACACCTTCTAGGGCGATTCAAGGCAGAATTTTTGTTTCATTAGCTTCCTCAAGGTTCACTGAACGTTTCCCAATCAAAAACATTCCTCAAAACCTCAAGAATTGGTATACAGAACTTGGAATATCTCATGAAAAATTCATAATCGTGTTTTAAAATCTATGCATTTTCATGGCATTTTAATTATTGATTCATACTCCTCATGCAATTCTGAAGCTAACCCAATGATTCAATTGTGTTTTTATGCGTTGTGTGCCAATATACCATTGTCAATTTTTTAGGGTTTACAGGACTTGGAATTAGGGCTTTTGAAACAAGGAAAAATTGGAGGCTGAGACCAAAGCCATTGAATTCAACGTGTCTGGACGAAGGAGAAGCTACCCTCGCGCTCAATTTATGAGCGTCATAGGGCTAGTCGCTATTTTTCCAAAACCGGCCTAAGAAAACGCTCAGAAAACCGTGGCCTTTGTTTTTGTGTTTCAGGGACGAAGAAGAAGACGATATCGTGGCAAGATGTGATAGGCTAGTTTGAATTTACGCGCTCTAACCCACTAACGATTTGGTTTTGTTTTATATTATTTGTTTATTATGTTACATACAAAGCGCGCTACTGGCACGGTTGGCAAGCATAAGGGTTGGCAAAGTACATGACCTGGGTTCGAGCCCCAGGTCTTCAGTATCCTCAATATTATTTTTCAATTGATCTTCGCATACAGGTTCCATGTTGAGGCACACCATGCACCTCCAAATCAGGCCTGCCACGTCCCTCTCAAGATCAAATCAAAGGCTCAGATCTAAGGAATACAGTGCACCCTAGTCAATGCATCATACGTGTCCTGCAAAAGTCAAAAGGGCCATGCTAAATGGGCCAGAATTCTTGAATTTAACCTCCATGTTGGGGACTACCACCCCCTAGGTTTGCCATTATCTTTTTTTATTTAATTCTATTTCTTTTAATTATTATTTGTTAATTTAATTATTATTTTCATAAAATCACAAAATACCATAAAAAGTCAGAAAAGAGCAAAAATATAATAAATATTTTATTTTAAGTATTTTCATAAATAAATTATATTAATGCATAAATTGATTAGTTTTAAATTAGGTCTTCAATTTTAATTCTTTTTTGATAAAAACCTAAAGATATAGAAATAGGGTTTAATTAATAATTTTTCCTCCTTTTTATTTTTCTTTCACAAATAATTAAATAATTATATATTTATTTTTTATAATTAAATTTGTACATAAAGATTAGGATTAATTTAGGTTAAAATTCAATGTTTTCTTAAATAAATTAAAAGCCATTAGAATTAGGGTTTGCATCTTATTTTAATTTTAATTAATTTTCCCTTTTCACATTAAATCATAAATACTAAAAAATACCAAAAAAAACAAGTTCTTTCCTTCTTTTAATTTTAATTAATTCCTCACTAATTTAATTTTTGCAAAAGGGTCCAACGCCCTCGTTCTTAATTTCTTATCAATTCGCATATTTATTTCTTTTCCGTTTAAATATTTATGTATCTCTCCCGAAGCCATGTAATTAACTTCTTGCACTTTTAATTCTTTACTTTCTTTATTTTTCTGTCAAATCGGGTTCGAGAAATTTTGGCGATGTGGACCCGCGCCTTTTGTAATAGCTTTAGATTTTTACTTTCCCGCAATATTTTTAATTGTTAATCAAAGGCATGAAAGAATGTATGGACAAAATAAAAACAAACGTGTAGATCACCCATGACATGAATAAGACAAAAATAAATGAAAACGACACACGAATCACACACCACCCCTAGGGTACGCCTCACTGTTGCCTTGCCTCGAAAGGTGATCGTCGAGTAGAGGATGTCTTAGTAAGTCCTCATGATCCGGGAACCTGGCATGAGGGTAGCTTCTAAGGTGTCTTCCCATTGCTCTGGTGATCACCATGTCCCGAACCTCGAATTGACCCGAACACCTCCAACGGTGGTGCTACCTACCTCTCAATGGTGGGATGGCACTACTTTAAAGGACATCTACACAGACGAATTCCTTAGGGTAGGTTCTCGTAGATACTTGCTCTAATTTCAAAACAAATTCAAAATACTTTTCACACCAACACCTTTTCAAAAAGCTTTCGAAAGCAATTTTTCAAACACTCTTGAGGACTGATACAAGAGTCGAACTGAAATTTTCAAAGAAACTTTTTAAAACCCACAGTTGAAAAGCAAACAAACCATTTTTGAAAACACAAGTGAGCAAGTATCTAAGAGCCCATGGATAACCATGGATAGAAAGGGTGCTAACACCTTCCCTTTCTATAACCTACCTCCCGAACCGAGAGCAATCTCTTTAAGGAATTTTTCTGTGCTTTTGTCCTTTCCATTTGGAGAAAATAAAAGACGGTGGCGACTCTTGCTTCCGCGACATTTCGCGAACCAGCGTTAGACAGTCAGTTCCAGATCCACCGATCACAGAACTGGCGACTCTGCTGGGGAATTATCTTATAAAGTGAGGTGTACCTTAGGGTTAGTTCATAACTGTGTTTTCAATTGCTTTCCTTGTTTGCTTTAAAATTGTGGGACTGTCTTGGGAGTTCTATAGATCCTAAACCCGGATCTGGGGGATACCTTCTTAGAAAGTAGCAACAAGGCTGTGAGGGAACTGTGCGGGGTATACCGACATGGTTGAAACAGTCTGCTACGTTGATGTGGCACTTTGGTGTGTACCGGTAACCCTTGAGTTCAGTCAAGGAGAGTACGGGGCCTCCGCGTGGTGTCGTGAAGCATCAACAGACCTTAGGAACCTTAATTGAACTATCTTGGCCTCTTTAGGGTAGTGAGATAACTGAATTTGGTGCAGTCCGAGGTTGGTTGATACTCGATACTACACTCAATTGAGGGTTGCTTTCCTGGAATATTTCAGTCGCCAGTTCAGTGGCTAAATCGAAACGATGAACAATGAAAGCAATCCCGTGATATTGGGACCCTTAGAACCCGGTTACTTTAATAGGACAGGTATGAACCCACCAACTTCAAGAGGGTAATACCCAGACCTCATGCTGGCCTTAAACTCTAAGGGCTCCTTTTGCGTGACTTGTGTGCCTTCGTACTTGACTATTTGCATGCCTGTTGTCTGACACTTGAGTTTCTTGCAGGTTTTGTTTTAGTCCTTAATTAGGACTCATAACAGGGTTTACTGACTTTGCTTGCAGGTTTTGTTTATAGTCTTTAATAGGGACTTATAACAAGGTTTACCTATGATTACCCCATGCATCATGACATCATACCATTGCATACATCCTAACCCATTTCAAGGATCTCAAGGGCTTGTGATGCAGGTCATGATGAACCAACTGTCCAGCAAGGGGCAAAGGGGATTTATTTTCCTCTAGTCAAGGTTGTCAGGGGCTATGACCCACTGGATATGGTGAGCTTTTGACCCTTGAAGAAGGATTTTCTACAACAGGAAGTACCTTCAATCAAGTTACCAGTTCCCCAAATGCTAACAATTTTCTTGTTTACCCCGCGAGGTCCTTGAAATCATTGCATGCATATCATACATATCATCGCATTACAGGTACCTATTCTTGACAGGTTGCTTACCTTCTTTGCTGTTTATTTCAGCAGTCTCGTCATGAATCCTGAATCCTCAACCGAGCACACTATCAAGGCCCTCCAGGCTCAGAACGCCCAGTTCCAAGGGCTGATCATGAATTTGACCCAGGGGCAACAGGATCTGAAGGCTCTGCTCTTGAAGAAGGAAAAGAAGAAGAAGAGGACTGTTTTGTTCAGCCCTAGACGCAGATCTGGGAACACCCTGCAGGATGAAGCTGAGAGGACAACTCCATCTGTGGGGAAAAGCAGTCATCAAGAGGAAAGGGTTCCCAGTCCAGTGGTCTCCGACAATGAGACAGATTTCAATGACGAACAGTACCCTCCGGCTGAGGATAGGTACAAACAGTTGGAAGACCGGCTAAGTGCTATGGAGATACAAAAAGTGCCTGGCCTGGACTTCGAGGATCTAGGTCTGTCTTCTGGGGTAGTGATCCCGTACAAATTCAAGGCACCTGCCTTTGCAAAGTACGATGGGGCATCCTGTCCAAAGCTGCATCTCAGGTCATACATGAGGAGGATCCAGCCCTACACGGCCGACAGGAACTTATGGATCCACTTTTTCCAGGAGAGTCTTTCAGGGACTCAGCTTGACTGGTTCTATCAACTGAATGGAGCCAACATCCGTACCTGGGAAGACTTAGCCACTGCATTCTACAAGCAGTACCAGTACAATGCCGACCTCGCTCCCACGCGCACTCAACTTCAAGGAATGTCTATGGGTGCAGGTGAAGGTTTCAAAGAATATGCTCAAAAATGGAGGGACCTTGCTGGAAGGGTACAACCACCTCTGACTGACCGCGAGCTCGTCGACATGTTCTTGGGGACCCTGTCGGGTCCATTCTTCAACCACCTGATTGGGAATTCTGCTACTGGGTTTACAGATTTGGTCTTGACCGGGGAAAGAATAGAAGCTGGCATCAGGTCGGGGAAAATACAGAATGGTGATTCCTCGAACACTGAGAAGAAACCGTCCAAAAGAGAATCTAGTGCTGTCAACGCAGTAGCTATTGCAAAGCCGGCCGGTACTCCTCAGCGTCACCACCAACAAAGGGAAGAAAGACCTAAGAGGCAATTTACTCCCCTCGGCATGACCTTATCACAGATATTGCCACAGCTGTTGGAAACCAAGTTGGTAACTCCCATGGATCCCCCGAAGAATCCTAACAGGACACCTTCAAGGTACAATCCCAATGCTCGCTGCGCCTATCATTCCGACAGCCCGGGGCATGCTACAGATGACTGTTGGACTTTGAGGAATAGGGTTCAAGATCTGATTAACGCAAAGGAAGTCCAGCTCGACTCTCCAGAGACTCCCAATGTGACAACTGCTCCCTTGCCAAGACATGGCTAGGATTGGATTTTTTTGTTCATTCGAATGTTCAATTTGTAATCTTCTTTAAATTGTTCAAACATTTTGTTTCATGTCAAACATTGTTATTTCATTAATGCACTACACATGTCTGTTTTGAAGTAATTATTTCATATTCACTATGTGCAAATTATTTTCATATTTTTCTGATGTCAACTCTCGATTAATAATTCTAAGCCTCTTGAGGGAGGATGACGAAAACGATACCGCAACCTTTACAGTACGCTTTTGAACAGACCCCGCTGATGAGGTACAGACATTGTTTCAATCCCTAAACACTGGAGTTATAAGGAAGATAATCCCTCGTCAACCCCTTCGAGCCAAAGAAGTAGGAGTTTTTCTTTTCGAAAATTAAAACCCGTAATCATAACCTGGGGCAGGGTAGTCTCTCAGTTGATCCAAGTGCATAACGAATGGCACCAAAGAGGTCCTTACAAGGAAAGACAGTGATGGTTCTGAGTAAATCAATAAAGAAAGGCATTCCTTATCTCAAAAATAAAAAACCCATTAAGTCAAAATCCATGAAGGAGACTTACGAAACTGGGGCATCCCGCTGACTGTAATTCCAAAAAAGGAAACAGTTCAGGCAAAAAAGAAAGGGATAACAAAAAAAAATCAGTCAAGAAAGAGGTCTTACAAACCCTCAACAAAAAAAAGAATGACTGCCTATTCAAAATAAGTTATCAACATCCGAATCATCACCGGAAAATCAGAGCAAAGACTCAAACAAGGTCTAACGTATGATCAACTGAGTTTAGGTTTGGAGAACATCACGAAGAGTGGGTGGGTACAAATAATTTGAGCCTTTATCCTTTTGTTTCTTAAAACCGTGAACCAGGCCACGTTATAACCCTTAAAAGTCCTAGCTGAAGCATGGGTTAGTTCGAAAGCATACTGTTACGAAAGGTATCCTGACTCCTTAAGGCCTACGGTAAATACAGAGTTGACATCATGTTTTACAAACATTCATTTGCTTTATGAAAAAAGAAGGCATTTTCAAAATCTTCAAGACAGACATAGGCTGTGTATTTTAACATAACTTTGTTTGCATATGACTTTTTGTTTGAACAGCATAGAGGTTCGCCCGACGAATGCCTAATGAACAAAAGTATCTCCAATCAAGGGGCAGACATGATCAGGGTCTATTATCTGGGGCAGTTAAGTCAAGATTCGGAGAATCTCTCAAAGGCCAAATAGCCTGGGGCAAATCTCCACCTGAGTCACTGGGGGCATCCTAGCAACGAATCTTGCCTGGTCAAACACCTTCTGGCGGCATGACAAAACACTTCTAACAGGGGCAGCTCCCTACATTCTGAGAACATGGACATAGTCGAAAAGATACTACGCAAAATCAAAGACCCGCTAGGTCGACGTACCTAGGCAAAAATAAGGGCTTCCCGGCGAACCAAAAGGGTTCGGGAAAAATGAAGGGATGAAAATGAAAAAATCTGTACACCCGGCAAGTCGAAAACCTGAAAAGGCGGCTTGGGCAAAAATGGGTATCCCGGTGGACTGAAAACCCGAAAGGGCGGTCCAGGCAAAAGTTAGGGATCAAAGCGTACGACTATGTCCTATCATCTTGCCACCTGTCTACCAGAAGAGGGTTTGTCCGTCAACAACTATCAGCACCTCATAGGTCTTCCTCTCCCGCTGAAACAGGGGCAATAATGGGTGGTCTAAGCAATCTGATTATTCTGTCCTTCAAGGTATCAAGGTAGGTTCCATTGAAGAACATAACCGATACAATTCAAAACTTCCCCAGGAAAATCCAATCCAGTTCCCCAGGAAAGTTGGAAATCATCTCCCAAGCAATAAGCTTATCCCCAGTAGATTCTGGAAGCTTGTCCCTCGCAGAGCGCGAACACGTCGTCCGGCATTATTCAAAGAGTTATTCCCTTAACAGGATATAACTAGGTTATCCTCAGCCAAAAGCCATGGAAAGGTCGTCGTCGACACAGTTCTCTTACCTCCCCAGCGAAGTCTATCAACACTTCCAACTCAGCAAAGCATCTCTCTCCCCACAGAGTATCGCTCCCCCAGCATGGTCGCTAGAGTAGTTTTTCTCCTCACAGAATATTCTGTTCGCCAAGTTTATTCCCCAACGGAGTCATCTTCTTCTATCGGTATTCTTGCAATCATCATCCCCGGCGGAAGCAAAACCTATTCTCCAACATCATCCCAGGAATGACTTCCCGGCACCCGTCAAGGATTTACTTTCCTAGACGAAAATACATCCATAAACATCACATTTTCATACATCATGATACATACATATGTGTGTCATGTCATACAATCTCATTTATGTCGTTGCTTGATCCACATCATGCACTGCATATGATTGACCTTTACCTTTCAGGAAGGATACAGTTAAATGATCAGCTATGTCAGAGTAGACAAATCCAGTCAAAAGAGACCAATTCAGTCAGAGAAGACAAATTCAGTTAGAGTAGACAAATCCAGTCAAAAGAGACCAATTCAGTCAGAGTAGACAAATCCAGTCAAAAGAGACCAATTCAGTCAGAGAAGACAAATCCAGTCAAAGAAGACCAGCCCAGTTAAATCCCCAAGGTTTTTTTCTGATGCTCATCCAGTCAAAGAAGACATGTCCAGCTAAATTACCTCCTAAAGTCAAAGAAGACACCCGTCATTGAAGACATCTCGTCATTAAAGACAACTCGTCAAAGAAGACATATCCAGTTAAATTTACTTCCACTCGTCGTTATATACACTCGTCGTTATAGACACTCGTCGTTATAGACACTCGTCGTCATAGACACTCGTCGTCATAGACACTCGTCGTTATAGACATTCGTCGTTATAGACACTCGTCGTTATAAACACTCGTCGTTATAGACATTCGTCGTTATAGACACTCGTCGTTATAGACACTCGTCGTTATAGACACTCGTCGTTATAGACACTCGTCGTTATAGACACTCGTCGTTATAGACACTCGTCGTCATAGACACTCGTCGTCATAGACACTCGTCGTTATAGACATTCGTCGTTATAGACACTCGTCGTTATAGACACTCGTCGTGATAGACACTCGTCGTGATAGACACTCGTCGTGATAGACACTCGTCGTGATAGACACTCGTCGTGATAGACACTCGTCGTTATAGACACTCGTCGTTATAGACACTCGTCGTGATAGACACTCGTCGTGATAGACACTCGTCGTGATAGACACTCGTCGTTATAGACACTCGTCGTTATAGACACTCGTCGTTATAGACACTCGTCGTTATAGACACTCGTCGTTATAGACACTCGTCGTTATAGACCACCCGTCCATGGAAATAACCTGTCAGTAGAGACAACTCACCAACCTTACTAATTCCATCCCAGGTTATAATTTCCTTTGGTCCTCTCCTCGATGGTGCGTGAGATGTAATTCCCGTTCGAGATTATAATTTCCTTTGGTTCTCTCCCCGACGGTGCGTGAGATGTAATTCCCTTTCAGATTATAATTGCCCATGGTTCTCTTCCTGATACTGCGAAGATGGTAATTCCCACCAAGATTTTCTCAACGAGCGTTGTTGAAGTTAAAGTCACCCAAGGTTCTCTTACCGTTCATACTAAGGTAGTAACTACCCCTGGTTCATTCATCATCTTGTGAAGCTCCAGACTCAGCTCCTGTAACCAGTCAAGACATATCTATACCAAGCATCTGAAAACCAGTTCCTGCAACATGTCAGGTACTCATTTTTCTGTTTTGCAGGTATGCAGGTTCTCGCTAAGGAATCTCTTACGCGATCAACAATCAGATGGCATCTATAAGCCCATCATGCTATTCATTAACATCTAAATGGCATCTATAAGCCCATTCCATCATCACACTGCTACTATGTGAGCGCAAATTTCTGGGCACTCTAGTGTTCAATCATCTTCTACCCTCGGATTACGAAAGGCACGTCAGCCAATCTGCATCCTCAAGTCTAAGAAGATTGAACAGGGGCAACTTTTGCACCCCAAAATTTGCCCTCCCATATTCTCCAAGAAATTGCCAAGTCAAGCTTCAAATTCCCCAAGGGTTGCACAGTGCAAGGGCCTCCTAAACAGTCAAGATTAGGGTTTGTGTTCTGATCAAGAAAATGAAGTTTCTAAAGGACCAATCAAGTCCCACATGCCTAAAAATATGGTCAAACATCCTCATACCAAGTTTCAAGACATTCAGCTCAAAATTGCACAGTCAAAACCCTAAATTACACTACAGTCAACTGTAGGGGCAAAATGGTCATTTGACAGTCAAAAGTTCAAATTTTTGGTCAACATATCATTTTGAAGCCACAAACATCATTTGATATATGCTTGATCATGATTCTCAAAGCTTGGCTCAAAAATCATCAAGATGCAAAAGTTTCCTTATTTGGACAGCTGAAAAAGTCAACTGTAAATTGACCAGGGCATAACTTTCACATGGATTATCAGAAAAACTCCATCCAAAGCTCATTTTGAAGAGAAAGACATTTCCTACAACTCATCTTCATACTTCAAGTCCAAGAAATGCTCTCACAAAAAGTTATCAATTTTAACATTATAGGTCATTTTCAAAAGTCAACAAAAAGGGACTTTAAGTCAAAGGCCATAACTTGAGATTGGTAAATCAAAATGCCATGGGACCAAAGGCATTGGTTATAGGACTCAAAGACCTTTCCAAAATGTCCAAGAACATGAGAAAAGCTTAAAAATTGAGCAAGTTATACCTTGTGGAAGTTGGGAAAGTTTTGGATATTTTGAAAAGTCAACACTGATTCAAATGACCTAAAATTGCTAATGGGCCCATTTTTCTTCCACAATTCATCATTTCAAGCATGTGCACGACCACTTGGCCCAAAGGGAAGTATTTCTTCATTTTTTATTTATTTATTTGAATTTTTATTTATAATAATTCATTTAAATCAATTAAATATATGAAAAATATTTAACTTAACCTAACAAATCTTTTTGCACATGTAATCTACTCAATAATTCGTGCATAATTCAATATGGAAAGATTTGGATTGATTGGATCATGATTGGTACAAAATTGCATGGAAAATATTTGAAAAAAGATCTTGAAAATCAAATTTCCAAAAACCATGAATGCAATTGATTTGTTTGGTTTTTCTTGACCTAATTGATTCATTACATAAGCCTGAATGAAAACCTAATCAAGGGGACCATTGAAGCTGCGTAGAAACCATTCACAAACTTGAAAAATTTGTCAAGAAACTCAAAACTGAAAAACACCTTCTAGGGCGATTCAAGGCAGAATTTTTGTTTCATTAGCTTCCTCAAGGTTCACTGAACGTTTCCCAATCAAAAACATTCCTCAAAACCTCAAGAATTGGTATACAGAACTTGGAATATCTCATGAAAAATTCATAATCGTGTTTTAAAATCTATGCATTTTCATGGCATTTTAATTATTGATTCATACTCCTCATGCAATTCTGAAGCTAACCCAATGATTCAATTGTGTTTTTATGCGTTGTGTGCCAATATACCATTGTCAATTTTTTAGGGTTTACAGGACTTGGAATTAGGGCTTTTGAAACAAGGAAAAATTGGAGGCTGAGACCAAAGCCATTGAATTCAACGTGTCTGGACGAAGGAGAAGCTACCCTCGCGCTCAATTTATGAGCGTCATAGGGCTAGTCGCTATTTTTCCAAAACCGGCCTAAGAAAACGCTCAGAAAACCGTGGCCTTTGTTTTTGTGTTTCAGGGACGAAGAAGAAGACGATATCGTGGCAAGATGTGATAGGCTAGTTTGAATTTACGCGCTCTAACCCACTAACGATTTGGTTTTGTTTTATATTATTTGTTTATTATGTTACATACAAAGCGCGCTACTGGCACGGTTGGCAAGCATAAGGGTTGGCAAAGTACATGACCTGGGTTCGAGCCCCAGGTCTTCAGTATCCTCAATATTATTTTTCAATTGATCTTCGCATACAGGTTCCATGTTGAGGCACACCATGCACCTCCAAATCAGGTCTGCCACGTCCCTCTCAAGATCAAATCAAAGGCTCAGATCTAAGGAATACAGTGCACCCTAGTCAATGCATCATACGTGTCCTGCAAAAGTCAAAAGGGCCATGCTAAATGGGCCAGAATTCTTGAATTTAACCTCCATGTTGGGGACTACCACCCCCCTAGGTTTGCCATTATCTTTTTTTATTTAATTCTATTTCTTTTAATTATTATTTGTTAATTTAATTATTATTTTCATAAAATCACAAAATACCATAAAAAGTCAGAAAAGAGCAAAAATATAATAAATATTTTATTTTAAGTATTTTCATAAATAAATTATATTAATGCATAAATTGATTAGTTTTAAATTAGGTCTTCAATTTTAATTCTTTTTTGATAAAAACCTAAAGATATAGAAATAGGGTTTAATTAATAATTTTTCCTCCTTTTTATTTTTCTTTCACAAATAATTAAATAATTAGATATTTATTTTTTATAATTAAATTTGTACATAAAGATTAGGATTAATTTAGGTTAAAATTCAATGTTTTCTTAAATAAATTAAAAGCCATTAGAATTAGGGTTTGCATCTTATTTTAATTTTAATTAATTTTCCCTTTTCACATTAAATCATAAATACTAAAAAATACCAAAAAAAACAAGTTCTTTCCTTCTTTTAATTTTAATTAATTCCTCACTAATTTAATTTTTGCAAAAGGGTCCAACGCCCTCGTTCTTAATTTCTTATCAATTCGCATATTTATTTCTTTTCCGTTTAAATATTTATGTATCTCTCCCGAAGCCATGTAATTAACTTCTTGCACTTTTAATTCTTTACTTTCTTTATTTTTCTGTCAAATCGGGTTCGAGAAATTTTGGCGATGTGGACCCGCGCCTTTTGTAATAGCTTTAGATTTTTACTTTCCCGCAATATTTTTAATTGTTAATCAAAGGCATGAAAGAATGTATGGACAAAATAAAAACAAACGTGTAGATCACCCATGACATGAATAAGACAAAAATAAATGAAAACGACACACGAATCACACACCACCCCTAGGGTACGCCTCACTGTTGCCTTGCCTCAAAAGGTGATCGTCGAGTAGAGGATGTCTTAGTAAGTCCTCATGATCCGGGAACCTGGCATGAGGGTAGCTTCTAAGGTGTCTTCCCATTGCTCTGGTGATCACCATGTCCCGAACCTCGAATTGACCCGAACACCTCCAACGATGGTGCTACCTACCTCTCAATGGTGGGATGGCACTACTTTAAAGGACATCTACACAGACGAATTCCTTAGGGTAGGTTCTCGTAGATACTTGCTCTAATTTCAAAACAAATTCAAAATACTTTTCACACCAACACCTTTTCAAAAAGCTTTCGAAAGCAATTTTTCAAACACTCTTGAGGACTGATACAAGAGTCGAACTGAAATTTTCAAAGAAACTTTTTAAAACCCACAGTTGAAAAGCAAACAAACCATTTTTGAAAACACAAGTGAGCAAGTATCTAAGAGCCCATGGATAACCATGGATAGAAAGGGTGCTAACACCTTCCCTTTCTATAACCTACCTCCCGAACCGAGAGCAATCTCTTTAAGGAATTTTTCTGTGCTTTTGTCCTTTCCATTTGGAGAAAATAAAAGACGGTGGCGACTCTTGCTTCCGCGACATTTCGCGAACCAGCGTTAGACAGTCAGTTCCAGATCCACCGATCACAACTTGGTTGTAAGAACTTCCTTTTCTTTAGATCATCAGAACTTTTTCAAAAGAACCTCGTCTTCATAATCTTCAGAACTTTTAACATAGAAGTAAAGCTTTAGAAGGCCTCCAAAGCTAAACCACAAAGCCACGATCAGAACTTCTTGTACTAACGTTCCTAAGACATGTTGCAGAAGATGAATTCAGAACCTTGACTTTAATGAAACATGTAACCACATGTTTTCTTCCAGAGTGTATGTTCAGAACCTAATAATGTCACATGTCTTGTACCAGAGTCAGAATATTATAGCAGCAACTACACACTAGACGAAACCATTAGTGTATACAATTGTTCTTTAAGATAACATGTGAAGTTATCATTAAAATCTCAAGGACAGATGTAGGAAACACTTCTTGTTCTTACACGAACATCTACTGGAACATCTAGGACAAGGAAGAAGTCTGTCATAAAGATGAAGTCCTTTAAGAAGAGTCATGTTCAGCTACATGATTCAGTCTCAGATACTGATGAAGATTGGGACAATTTCATTGACTCGTGAGGAAGGATTGGTTAGGTTCTCTTGTTCTTTTTTTATTTAATTAAAAAAGTGTGTTTTTGTGTGTTCTATTTTTCTGCTGAGTCTGATGTGTTGTGTCTCTAGGTTCTTTATGAGTTTAGTTAGTTTCCTTTGCTAGTTCGTGTTTCTACTTTGTGTCTTTCTATTTTTGTTCCCTTAATTTTTGTTTGAATGAGTGGTAAGTTTCTGTTTTTGTTTCTTTTACTCTATTTTTATCAATTTGTTGGCTAAAAAGGGGGGAGTGAGGTTTAGTGTGTGCGTCCGTGTCCTGATGGTATATCACATGTCTTGACATATTGATTGTGTTGTCTAGTATTATTGCTTTCTGTATGCAACTATTTAGGGGGAACATGACTTCCTGTCATGCTAAGGGGTGTTTCTTCTATTGTTGCTGGTTGTCTGTGTGCATGGTGTCTTTACAGATGTTCTAACATCCCTCCTGTTGTGTTTTGTGGTCTTTCTTGGTCACCTTAAGGTAGTCCAATAATCTAGTGCTATAAGTTATGTGTGTTGCTTCTATTGCATGTTCTTCTCTTGTGTGAACTTGGAAAGTTCATTGTTGAGTTCTCGGTTGGTTTTCTTGTGCTTCGAGAAAAGTTTCTTCTTCCACTGGTGATTTGGATTTTTTTTCTCTTGAGGGGGAGAGTTGGTTCTCTGTGACAAGAATTGGTTGCTTGTGATAGTGAGGGATTTTCTTGGATAGATCTAAAATAACATGTTATCTCTGATATATGTTTCTGTTGCTGTTTATACAAATTTTACATGTAGCTTTTGTTTTATTAATGTGGTTTTATTCCTCTCTCCAATTTAATTGTGTTAAGATTGTTTTAGCTAAAATTTGCCAAAGGGGGTGATTGTTATATCAATGATTTTTTTATTGGCTAAATTTTGCTAAAACATGGTTCTTAACTAATGCTAAGCAAGATGTTATAACATCTTGATCAAACTGATACAACAAAATATGAAGGTTGAATTGAAGACAGATGTTCTGACAGATGTTGTGACATGTTGAACCATAACATCAATATAGTCTATTTTAAATCTTGACAGATTTGATTTGATTTTGTATATTTATTTTGGGTATATTATAGATATTTACGCAGGCCAAGAAGATTTAATCTAGAACAAGTGGTCTAATCTCCAGTTGTACATAAGTTTCTAAAATTGGATGTTGAGACAATTTAGGAAACTTGATGTTTTGTTCCAAGATTTAAGGAGATTTTTCTGCATAATTGGTGCAACCCCCAGCTTGTGGATCAAGAAATATCTAGGTGAAGATTTCGAAGCCCACGGACTATTGAGGGGTATTTAAAGAGAAACCTAGACCTAATGTAATAAAACTTTTCACAATTGTAAAATTAGGGGAAGTCTTAAATCTTAGGTTTCAAGAGTCTCTTGTGTTTTTGTAAGTCACACATGTATCTTTTGATACAGTGAGGTAGACTGATTGTTACTTGATTGTTTATCAAGTTATTTTTGTCACTCTTTAAGCTTTTAAGCATAAAGTTGAGTATTATTATTGGTTAAAGCTTTTAAGCAAAAATAACTATTGTTTATTATAAGTGTAACCTTCTGGTTTTAATTCTAGTCACAAGGCTTGTGAATGTAGGTATCACTGTGGTGATTAGAAGTGAGAGGGGGATCTCATATCTAGATGGTGATTTCTAGGTAGAAGTTGCACAAGGTAATGATTAGGCGAGAAGTTGTAAACTGGGATTGTTTAGGCTTTAAACTAATACTATCATAGTGAATTTCCTTCCTGGCTTGGTAGCCCCCATAGTAGGTGACGTTGCACTAAACTAAGTTAACAATCAGTTGTGTTATTTATTATTTTGCAATTTATTCTTATGCATATTTTACAGTTTGATATTATTATTCTGTATCAGGGATAATTGTCGTAACATATCTTAACATTATGCTCTGATGTTGAGTCATCAGTATTAATATCTACTGTAAGTTCTAGAATTTCAACATGTATGCAAACTTCACAAAGCCTTATATGGTCTCAAGAAATCTCCACGAGCCTTATTTTAAATGTTGACTCAAGCTCTTCTCAAATTCAGTTTGTTGCATAGTAAGTGTGATCATTCTTTGCTCATATACTCCCATTAGAGCATTATCATGTTTTCCTTAGTCTATGTGGATGATATATTGCTCACATGTTCTTCTTCTACTCAAATACATAAACTAATTGACTCACTTCATGCCACATTTTCACCCAAGAAGCTTGGCCGACCTGGATATTTTCTGGGTATTGAGGTAAAGCATCTTCCTAATGGTAGCTTGCATCTCACTCAAACTAAGTACATTAGTGACTTACTAAATCGAGCTATAATACCCAATGTCAATGGTGTCATTACACATATGCTAAGCATGTGTAAATAAAGCAAACATGACTTAACTTCCCTCTTTAATCCTCATCAATAAAGGTCCCTTATAGGTGCATTGCAGTATGTTACACTCACCAGGCCCGAGATCTCCTTCAACATTAATAAGGCTTTCCAATTTAAGGCTTCCCCTCTGAATCTCACTGGGAAACTACCAAGCGAATATTGTGATACCTTAGAGGAACAATCACTCGGGGTATGCATCTTGCACCTGCTACAACCTCTCATAAGTTCTCTCTCATGGCCTATAGTGATTCTGATTGGGCGAGTAACCCTAATGACTGGCGTTCAACCTCTGGTTCATGCATTTATATTGGGCCAAATCTTGTGTCATAGAGCTCGAATAAGAAGCCTCTAGTTACACATCCCAGCATTGAAACCGAGTATCGAGCACTAGCACACACTACTTCTGAACTTTTGTGAACAGAATCGTTATTATCTGAGCTTTCAATCTCGTATCTTCCTCCTACTTTATTATGTGACTAACTGAGTGTGTTGTTGCTATCCCATAATCCAATCCTCCATGCTATAACCAAGAAGATTGAATTGAATATCCACTTTGTTCGTGAAAGAGTCATTGCAAATAAACTGAAAATTTAGCTTGTTCTGAATAGCGTGCAAGCTACATATACAATTATGAAACCTCTTCGTACTTTAGCGCTCCATGAGCTACAAACTAAGATCAAAGTCACCGCTTTCAATATTACTTGAGCTTGTAAGGGAGTATTAAGAGTAGACTGTTGATAGTATGTAAATCAAGCAAAACATGTAGGTGCTTTATATAAAGCTTGCAATGTATATACCATATGTAATATGTAGAAGAAGCTAGCCATGCCGTAGCATCATGATGTACATATGCATGAATACGTGTGCATGGATATGAAGGGTATGCCCAATCAACATCATGTTAAATCTACATATATGCATGAAGCATGTTGTAAATGTGGAATCTTATTTTGCAGGTAATATACCTTTAACCAAGACATCATCTTTTGTTGATGACAACGATAAGGACAATCGTAAAGACAACTGTAAAGACATCTATAAGATCAATCATAAGGTCAACCATAAAGAAAACTGATGATAAGTCAAGCATAATGCTTAAGAGGTTAAATATGCAAACCCAAGTGATATGGTTTGATGAACTTGACTATTCAAGGAAGGAAAATAAAGTGCACTTATCTAAAGCCTCAAGTGATCTCAAGCAATGTCAAACATATAAGATAACATATGGAAAAAGGCTTATAGAAGAAGTTAATCTCCTAGGTTAGTAAGTGAGTGACCTTATGTAAAAGCAAATGGACTTTTCAAAAATGTATTGAAGTTGTACTAGATGACTTAGGAGCCGTGAAAATGGCTAGAGGGAAATATTTGGATAATCTAATCAATTAGGACATTTGTATAATCAATTAGATCAATTCAAAATTAAGCCCCAAATCATTTAGACAATGCCTTAATGATACACAACAATAACATATCTTAAATTTCAATTTTTGAAACATATAACCGATTGTTTTTTTAAATCTAATCAATTAGCTTTTCATATAATCGATTAGCTAAAAGTAAAAATCATTAAATGAGAATTTTGTTTTGGGTACACCTCTTGCCTATAAATAGAGGCCTCATTTCTCAATTCAAAGTATCCAGAATCGTGTTTTGACAATTCCATCTCTCACACTCTCTCTAAAGTTTTACTTTAACTTTCTCTCACTAGATGTTATAGTCAAATGCTTTTGTGAGAAAAGTTATTTTATGGGTGAGGATACTTATGTAATTCTAGTAGGTTATAATTGTAAAATTCACCTAGGGAATATTTGGTATGACCTATGTTGAATACTTTCCATTTAGGGATTATTTGTGGATCGAAGCTAAAACCGATAAAAGCTTAGGTTTGAGATTGTGTGATCCCTATAATGTCCCATTTCATCAAGTAGTGTCTCATACGAATGATAAACGATATACAAAATACAAATACGCAATCAATCAATAATCAAACTGACAAACCATCAAAACACACAAAAGATACTAATGCATATAAACGATACCAAACAATAGATTTATGCTTTCAGCTCGGATTACCACCACCATAGCTCCACCATGTTGTTGTCAGGCCCCAATCTATGACTTCATCATTAATGCTTTCTAAAAATTCTAATAGTACCAAAAACATATTTTTCTTCTCTCTTGGGGGAGCATTCCTTGCACAAGTTAAAATAGTTTTTATTGACAAATAATAATATAGTAAAAAGAGGAGGTGAAGAATCACCAAAGTACAACAAAGGTAGACACAAAAAATAAGAAGTCCAGGAGGCTACAAAAGATTGAAAGCTACGGTATAAAAATAAACAACAAAAACAAACCAACCAATACTACTGACACAGAGGTCCTCGCAGATAAAATCCCATTCTATAAACACAAATCCTTCTTGGTGGAAACAAGTTAGATCTAAAGGCTCCAAATCCACCATCAACAGATCAAATCTCATAAAAAAATCACCAAAAAAACCAAGAGCCAAAACCTACCTCTGAACCAAGGAAACACTCGATCCGCTAAGGATACAAGAAAAGGTTAGGATTTTAAAACCACTAAGTGAAGGTGCAAGATTCCACCCCTGGGCTACCCATAAACCCTTTCCAGACAAAAATACAATCTTCTCATCCACCTCTTTTGTTGATTTTGTGACTTTGTTAAAGATACCATCATTATGGGTTTCCAAATGGAACAAACTATAGCGTACCAAATCAAAAGATAACTACCCCTATATTTCTTCTGTCCCCTAAAGAAAGAAAAAAAATTCAAAAAGCACCTTAGGATCGTTAGGTATAAATGTCTACCACCCAAACACTTAAAGATTTTATACCACATAAACAAGACAAGAGACCACACTTACATCATTACTCCTCTCTTAGCCAAGTTTTCTCTAGATGAGAGTATATCTTGCGAAATTTGTCAATATAAGACGAATATCATAAAAGGAGCCCAACTGGTCCAAATGAGGGAAATGATATGACTCTTATTCGGTTAAGAAGGCGAAGAAAGAATCAAATTAACCCTCTGAACAAGATAAGTAGATGCCATCGTGAACATGTCATATCTAACATCTTCCATATCCACTTATCTCTATTCAGAGAAAGAGTAACATCTCGAAGCAGGGATATTAGCTCCTCAAAAAGGGGAAGCTCTCTAAGAAAGAAAGGTCTTTGGCCCCTAAGATCCTAAGTCAAGACCTCATTAACCATCAAATCAGTCTCTCACACCAACCTATCATACTAAATAAGGTTCAAGAACAAACAAAGGAATTAATCTTCAAAGCCGCGGATCCTAGCCAAAGGACCTTCCAAAAGGAAGTTTGGGATCCCGACCCTACTTTCATAATAACATCATAACAAATCAATCAGAGTTACCATCCTCTTTAGGACCAAAAAAGGATATCCCTTTCCACTAAGAAGAAGTGGAACGAAAACTTTCATTCCTCCCTTCACTAAGAGAGGAAACCACTAGAGCTCTATATCTGAATACAAGAATATCCCTCCAAAGACCAGTATCCCGTGTGAGCAACCTCCATCTCCACTTTTCCAAAACAACAAGATTAACCCATCAAAGATCTCTCACTCTTAAACCCTCGCTGATTTTTAGATTGCAAACATCCTCCCACTTAATCCATTATATCTTTGAAGCACCTTTAACACTCCCCCATAGGAACCTTCTTTGAAGCTTGACAATCTTTTTCTAAACTTTTATAGGCGTCTTCAAGAAAGACAAGAAGAAGATGGGGATATCATTAAGCATAGAATAAAGGAGCACCACTTTACCCCAAACTAATATATTGACGCTTCCAAGAGTTGAGTCTCTTTTTCAGCAATTTAACTAAAGGATCCCAAGTGATTTCAAGTCGAGTATTATCCCCAACTGGAAACCTAAAATACTTAAAAGGAAGAGAGTCAGTTACATAATGAAGGAAGTATCCTGCAAAGGCTGGAAAGACATAGTCCACATTGACCTCTATAAGACTACTCTTGAAGAAATTCACTCAATGTCTCAAAGTCAGTTCAAAACCTTTAAGAATAGTCTTAATACTCTACAAACTCACCAAAGTAGGTTCATATATTAGGACATATATTAGGAGAGTAACTACTGGATACTAAAGGTGAGACACCACCAATCCAGATATGCCCACCTTAAACCTAAAGTAGATAAGGGTTTATGATCAACCAAAGAATCACTCTGCTCACTTCCTCTTTGAAACTATCAATTTGGAAGTCAATATTTCACAAGTTAAAATCATTTGTTTAGTGAAATATGTAAATACAACACAATATCAATATCGTATAAAATTATATTTTTTAAATAACTTTTCGTTGTCTCAGATTGCATGCAAACCCAAATTTAATCACATTGCTTGTTGGATGATATACTTAACAGTTCTATAGCAGGGCTCATTTGTTTAACGTACACTTCTACCTTTTTTTATCATGAATAGATGCTTATATTTATAGAGAGAATTAAATACATAGACTAAAATCATATTCTAACTGCAAATGTCAATTAAATGGAGAGAATCCTAAGCATGCATATATAGAGGTTTTATAATGGAATATAATTAAAGTATATTGATATCTATGTACAGTTGTACCTTTATACCAGCATGCTAGTTAAGATTTTCAGATGAACTGAGTTAGTGAAAATTAAGAAAAGATAATATTATATCATTGTGTTTTCATTTTTGTCATACAATAGCATTTCACAATTCACATTAGCTATTGTTCGTGATATCAACTATGGTAACACATTTTTGAAAAAATCAAATAAATTTTACTGGTAGGTAAGTTTTGTTTTTTTAACTTGCACTCATATTTTGATGTGTATTAAACAAAATCAAATTAAATATCAAAATCAAAATCAATCTTTTTAGTAGAATCAATTTTGTCTCTCTTGAAACTGAATTCAAACATAAACAATATTTAAATATTTAAATAAGTCATCTAGAGGTTAACTTGAATCCAAATAGCAACATACATTTAACATAACGTTTTCTAATACTTGAAACCAAAGTAATACATGAAACTTTTTAACCAGAATCAAACGTCTTTGTCATTTGGACATTCCAACCTCGCTGCAATCCATTTATCGTCACCAATAGGCACAAGTGTAATCTCCTCAGGGAATATAATATTTGGAAAATTTGTGTAGACCTTGAACCTGTTACAAAGTGAGTAGCTACTTGTATTTGTATTGGAAGTTTTTGCCTTGTTTGACTCAGAAATCTCTACAGGAGGAAGTCCATTGTGTGAAGATGAAGGGCCAAATTTGTTTGTGATTCTTACGGTCGAAAGCAAAGTCAAATGAATGAACTTACACTCTTTTAAGGCAGTGTAAGCAATCTTTGCAGCATCATGTTCTGCCTGTTTTTTGGACCAAGATGCCTTTCCATGAAATTCAACACCCTCTACTTCCACAGTTGAGGAAAAAGGTGGCGAAGAACGAGCCTCTGTAGTTTTATATATTGGTTTCGAAAAACCTTCTCTCTGTGTTAATTCAAGCAGTAAACTCTTGGCTGGACAAGATTCATCCTGAATAAATAGAATACAAAATCAAAATTCAGTTAGAACTATACTAATGTAGATAAGTAAACTTGAATAAGTTTGACCTTCAAACACTGTTAATATACTATTAGATCCTATATTAATAACTGAATAAAGTCAATTTTTTTTTCATATAAGTTATAACCTATTTCCATAAGCTATCTTAAAAGTTTATAAAATTAAGCTGAAAAACAATTTATGAACATATCATAATATCAGAAGCTATATCAACTTTGGTTTTTGCCAACATTAGCTCAGAAATGTGTTATGAAACATAAAAAAAATCTAGTTATCAATTTGATGATCATAAATTATCTAAAAGAAGCCAATTTGAAATTACAAGGACACTTGCCTTGTTAAACAAGTCATCTGAAATTGGCAATTCCATCAAAGCAACTTTTGCAGCAGCTTGTTCTGCCTCTTTTCTTGTGTTGAAAAATGTTGGGCTGTCAAATGATTTCCCACCAATAACAACAGAAGCCTTGAAGTGAATGTCATGAAGTAGCCCTTCAGTTTTAATTGTATAAACAGGTGGATCGAGATTGTTCTTTCTAGCATAGTTTTGCAACTGATGTTTGCTCAAACGAGCCGTCTCTGAAAGAATGAGTTCATTATTTTGTTAGAAAATGTTTAGACATTAGTTACAAGATTTTCAAAGAGTTGCAAACACATGAGTGAGTAAAGTGAAAGAAATTGTTTACCAGTCCTAATAACGGGAGTCTCTTGAGATTTGGCAGCTTCAACTTCCTCTTTTGAACCATATTCATCTCTTGGTGTTGAAGAGCCTGTGGGGAAGTCATGAATCACAAAATTTAGTTTTGCTCATAAAGAAATGACTTTTCAAAATACCAAACGTTTCAAATACAAGATCATCATATCATTTCCAAAGCAAGATTTAAAAGACACTCATTTTTTAAGGAACCAAAGCAAACTCAGAAAGAGAAAGAAGTAGAGTACCAGATGAAGGAGAAGATAAGTTGAGAAAAGCTCTCATTGCAGCTTGGTTTTGAGCTTCTTTTGATGTATTGAAAGTGCCGGAAGAAGTAAAAGTGACACCGTTGACAAGAACAGAAGCCTTATAGCTTGGCTTGTGTGGAGGACCATCATACATGGCAGAGTATGTTGGCAAACTCCACCTTCTCAGGTGGCATAGCTGTTGCAGCTGTCTCTTATACATTTTAACACTCACTCCTTCCTACTATTGCTACAATGTGAAGATATAATGAAAAGTAAAATCAATGTAAACTATATATATAACTCATTGGTTAAAATTATATGATATGATATGGTTGCATGCACAGGAAATGCCTTGGGTGTGAAGGGTCATGAAAAAGTGGAAGATAGTGTTGGTACAAGTACTATCTGGAAGCCTATTGTATTGTTTATTGTATTTTTGTCTTGTGGTAGTTTACACCATTTGGAAAACTAGTACTATCATACCATACATGTTCTGCATAGTTTTCTTTTGGATGTATACTCATGCATTCCGTAAGTAAAGAAAGTACACTCATGCAAAAGTAAAGAGAACTGCAAATCATGATAAACATTTACAATACAGTTTAACTATGAAATTCGCACACTTTTAAAATTAGTTGTGTAGTAGATATCTCTCATATAATACGTGTCAAGATCCTGGATTTTTTAATTATAGATAAATAGTTAATTTCATTTAGTATATATAAATTTAAATTCAAAGATAGATGGAGAGTTTAGTTTTAACATATCTACTAGAGATTATTTTTAGCCAAAAAAAAAAAAACAACTTGAGAATTTTAGACTCAAATAACATCTATGACAATTAGAAGGTTCAGCTATATGAGCCAACCATTTATATTTTTCTCTTTTTAACAAAAATATATGGTAAATGTTAGAAAAACTTTGAAAATCGAATGGATCCAAACTTGAATCGTGAGAATCCTTTTTTTTATGAATATTTCAAGCACTCTCAAATATGTTTTAGAGTTGGAACACAGAAATATCTAGGATAATTCAATTATTTTATCGAATTTGCGCAAGACCGACAAAAACTCGAATGTAGCAAAGAGTGTCTAAAATTTATGGTGAAGAGGATGTACATTTTTGTGATGCATTTCTAAATCCGGAATGACTTAATTATAGTACATGTTGTTTCACGCAACAATCATTTCATGTTAGCCGAAGGTCGGCACTCTGATGTGTCTTGCCTAAGTTCTTAAGTGTTACCTACAAGCCGCCACTAGTGCCTCTACGCCCACGCCCCCAGATCCGCGAAAGTTTCGCCTACAAGCTGCCACTAGCGACACTATGCCCACGCCCTCGGACCCGGTCCTGGAGTCAGTGTTGTCGGTGGCGACACCAGGGAGTGGTGTTTGGATGGATCTAATGGCATATTGTCCAAATACATTACTTATTCAATGTATATAAAAAGTTAATTTTTTCTTATAAATGAGACCAGAGGGAGTATGTTTGAGACCACCATATTTATTCATGTGACACTTTATCCTCTTTAACTCTTTTGATGAATTAATGACATTAACTCTTTATAAATGGTTTTAAAGTGAGTTTTATTTTCTATGTGGGATTATTTCATAAGCATTTATTGTCATTTACTCACTTGTTCTTTTTTATCATTTTGGAACACATCCATGAAAATTTATTATACATAAACTATAACAATCTCCTACTTGTTCTAATAACGACAAGGTTGATTCTAGAAAGAGAGAAAATAAAGAATGCTAATACAGTTAAGTATATTTCTATTTAAAACTTAACCTTAGTAAGAACAATGTAAAGTCTAATCGAAATGTTAGGTAGCAATGCTTTTAAATCATTAATCCATGTGATTAGACTGGCGTTACCTTACACACATTCCTCAAGGATTCTTCACCTATATTTCTCGCCTGGCACTTATTTATGGCCACATGCTTTCCTGTTTCATGAGTTTTCTGTGAGAGAAACTCTAACTCTCACTTTGAGACGACACCATCTCGAAATTCACATAGGTGAAGTTCATTAAGAGTTTGAAAAAACTCAACCCTCAATTTGAAAAAATTCATATTGTATCATTTTCCATGAGATACTTATCCTCGGTATTAAACTTCATTAAGAGTTTGAAAAAAATCAACCCTCAATTTGAAATAGTAAACATTAATACCAAATGTTTGACATACATCCAAATCAATGACTTGTTGTTACCCATTGACTCTTGAGGTTAATGTCATGTTAACGTAAGATTGGATTGTCGTCGTCGTTGGAACTTTTATTCAAGGAGTTTCAACCCCATACCTCTCGAGGATGTCTTTACTAAGTATCTGGCCAGTGGCTTTGTAAATGGATCAGTCAAATTATAGCTCGTTCGTATATAGGTGAGTGAAATGATTCCATCCTTAATCAATTTACTCAAGAAGGAATATCTAAGTATTATGTGTCTAGACTTTCCATTATACACTTCACTGAAGCTCAAGCTAGAGTGGCTTAGCTATCGCAATGTATCAACACCTTTGAAACATTGTCTTTAGCCAATGGAACTTACAACAGAAAGTCTCTTAACCATTCCGCTTCTTGACCAGTGGAAGCAAGATCCACGAACTCTGATTCCATGGTTGAAAGAGTAATGCATGTTTGTTTCTTGCTCTTCCAAAAAAATTCTCCTCCCGCTAGTGTAAATATCCACCCAGTTATGGATTTATGATCTCTAACATTAGATATCCAACTTGCATCAATATATTCTTCTAGTATGGCAGAGAACCTGCCATAGTGAAGGCTAGGATTTTTGGTTTTTAGTAGATAGTTGAAAATCTGTGTGATTGCCTTCCAATGGTCATTATTTAAATTACTAGTAAATCTACACATGTTACTAACTGCAAATGATAATCAGGTCTGGTACATTGCATTAAGTACATAAGACACCCTATTACACTTGCATATTCTAATTGAGCCATTTCTCTTACATTATTCTTTTGAAGTTTGACAACATGATCAAATGGAGTAGTTACTTCTTTAAATCTACTCATTTTATTAAGGGTTAAATAAGTTTTTGGTCCTTCTAAATATCTCAAATTTCATTTTTAGTCCCTCTAAATTTTTCCTTCAAAGAATGGCTCTCCTAAAAAATTAAATTTTAATTTTTGGTCCCTCCTAACAAAATCGTAGCTAAAATGATCTCTATTGCGTTGCTAAATAAAAATCGTCGCTAAAACCATCACTAAAACTGTCGCTAAAATCGTCTCTAAGTTGTAAAAACCGTCGCTAAATTACAGGAGGGACTAAAAGTTAAAATTTAATTTTTTAGGAGGACCATTCTTTGAAGGAAAATTTTAGAGAGACTAAAAACAAAATTTGAGATATTTATAGAAATCAAAAATTTATTTAATCCTTTTATTAATTGAGATAGATAAACCATCAGCCCATATTAATTTTTTTTTAAACTTTTGAAATATAACTAAATAAATAATTAAATATTTACAAGTAATATATTATTAAAATTTATATATAAATAATTCATTTTTTTCTTAATTTTAATAAAATATGACTTTTTTAATATTCTTTTTATTATGGTCAATTTTAAACATTATAATAGAGCCACTTAATTTTCTGAGATGGCACTGGATATTTTAGAAAACTCTCCCATCTCTTTCATTTAGACTTTTGACATTCTTCTTTATCTTGATTTGTCAACTTCCAATGATGTTTTCTAAGGGATACCTGCAAAAGTAACAACCTCTACTTCTACCTGTTGCGGTGAAAAATCAGAGATTAAGCTATTGACTAACTTAACTCGTAAAACAAGAATTCACCATCGAACTTTATTATTTCCAAGGAAAAGGAGAAAAGATCAAACAAAACCCACAATAAACATGCAAAGCAAGAAGCAAGACTAAAAGTAAAGCAAAAAGAAAATCAATAAATAAAGATTAAAGGTATGGGGTTGGTTATGTAAAGGAAATGTGTTAGAATCCAAAATATTTGTAGTACTCTACATGAACCTCTTGTAATATCTGTGTTTTTGGCTAAAATGGTTTGTTTACAAAAAGATTGGGAAAATGAGAAAAAAAGTTGTTTTTTATGATTCTTGATTCGCCTAGACTTCGAGAGTATTGTGCCTATGTATCAACAAAGTGAAATGAAGAATCAGAACCTTGTAGTTCTTCTAGAAAAGAACAAATTTGTTTGTTGATTATTTTTAGAAGACTAGACAAGTCGTCATCTTAAGGAGAATACTCCACTAATCCACCACACAAATGAGAAAATGGATCTTTGCATCACAATAAAAGAAGGGCTCCAACTTGGATATAGAATCAACATGTATGTCACCAACTCTTTCAAGTGAAAAAGAATCAACATCATGTCAATCAATGCAATGGGGATAGGAGAATTACATCTCAACTATGGAGATGACTCATGCATAATCTTTTTAAAAAAAGGGTTTTAAAAGAAAAGTCCAAGTGGCAAAATGATGGAGTGAGTTTTGTATTTTTTTAGTCTTATTAAAATAATTGGATATGCTTAAGATATTTTAGCATTTACTAAGAAAAGAAAGTTTTACAATGCAATGACCTAAGTCAAAAAAATTTATGAAAGAGGTGTAAGTTTGAAAATTAGGGTTTAGGGATCAAACATGAGAACAAAGAAAAGATGGGCAAAAAAAGTAATAAACACACAAGAGGAAAACACTTGACAAAAAGTCAACATACATAATACATTTCTCTTGGATTTAATCACAATCATTATCAAATAGCATTCATCAACATATGGAAAAGTGATCAAACATCAATCATAAAAAACAAGACCTTATCATGTGTTATGAGAAAACCCTAGCACAAACATCATACAAGAAAAGACAAACAATTCACAAGGACACAAGCAAGACTATTTCTTAATTAAATCTAAAAGGAAAAATATCTTTGGCACTTTAGTATCGAATGAAAATCCTAACATACACCTAAAATATACATATTTGGTCTTTTTAAATATTTTGATAAGGAAAATCCTAAGCCTACATCTAAATGCATATTTTTGGAGTTTTTATATGAAAAGAAATTCTAATGGAAGGAGAAAAATTCATTGTAAAATAAATACATATATTTTGTGATTTTGTAAAAGAAGATTTAATTTCTTTTTATTAATTATTTCAATAAAAAAATTTATTGTTTTTTCTCTTTTGTTATAAAAGCTACCAACAAATTTAAAGAAAATAAATTGAAGAAAACAAACTAATGGGCCGGTGGGATATGTGAGGAACGGGTGCTTGGAGGTGTATGGCCCAAGAAATGAAATGAAAATAAACAAAAATGATGGACTTGTGATGAACCAGATTGACCCAGAAACCACCCCAACTTGACAAATATTCAGCTGGTTCTAAGAGCATCCACATCCATCGTACCCATTTGGATTCTTTAAATGGGACCCACATAATTTTTTATATTATTTCACACTTCTCAATTTTTTAAACAACTCATCTACAATTCTCAAATATCCATGTAACTCATCAAAAAATCTAAAATGGGTCCCACATTTAAAACAAATCAACTACATTCTTGCAATTTTATTTATTAATTTATTATCATGACCCACTTAATTGGAGTGTAGAAGCGTGCTTTAGTATGAGGACGTGCTTTAGTTCAGGAACGTGAAAACAAGTGAAATATCCATTTATTATTGACATAATTTCTTTAATAAATGTGTAGGAACTCTCAAAGAACACCGATAATCATGCTCTAAAAATCCTAAATGGAAAAAATGTGAAAACGGTGCCCCTCATCGGAAATCATGAAATTCCTTTCTTCTCTCTCCGTGTTTATTAACCACAATCTCTCAACCATAATTTCTCAAAATCTCAAACGCCCTGGGAATAAATCATCTCACGCAAAACAAAAATCGAACAGAAAAACTCCCAAACCCCAACAAAACCTGACGCTCCAATTTATTATGATGGTGTATGTTCATGTTATAGGGAAATTCAATCTGCAGAAATTAAGGGAAATAAACGAATGGAAGAAGCATATTTCGTACTTGGATGAGCTCTAAGGCGATAGGTAAAATACAATAATGGAGAAGAGGAAGACTCCGAGCGCTTTGATACAAAGAGGACGCGAAATAAACACAGAAAGAGATGAAGATCTTTAATTCAAGTAATTTCTATTTCCTTGCGCTTTGAACTTCTTATTCTTTCATTTTGTGTTCTATGTGTTGTCCTTTGTGCGTTATAGAGTCTGACTATGGGTGTTGTTACGGTTTTCAGAGTGATTTCAGTATGATGGTGTATAGACGTAAGAGGTCTAAAGGGTGGTTCAGGTGGTTAGTGTAAGTTGTGTTGATAGAGGTGTATAAGGGAGTATGGTTTGTGAGGAGAGGTTAAGAGTTATGGCAGTGGAAAAAGATTAAGGATGTATGATGTATGAAGGTGTTTTTAGAGAGTTTTTTTATGTGTGGAAGTAAGACAACTGATGGAGTAGGTTGAGGGTGTGTTTGCAGTAGAGTTTGGGGTTTGTGGATGGAGAGTTTTTTAGGTTTTTCTCTGCTTGAAGAAAGAATAAAATAGTGGAGAAGGAATATGGAGAGAGAGAATTATGGGTGAAGTTTGAAGGGATCTTGCAAATGTATTAGTATGTTTTTTCTCTTCCCTTGCATAGTTCTGAACAAGTTTATTTATAGGTTAGATTGGTGAAATTTTAAGAGGGAAATTTGGATAAGATCCAAAAAAAATTAGCAAGTTGTAAAGGTACAATTCTGATATCTTGTTTTCCATTTTTGATGTACTATCTTTTGCTTTATGGTTTGGCAAGTCTTGTTTCATGTTGCAGGAAATATGGACAGCAGGGTTTTGATGTTTTGTGGATAGCAGCATAGCAGTAGCAGGGCTGGTGCAGGGTAATAACATGCTTTTTGGGACATCAAGGCTTATGGAAAGGTAATGGCACAATTTTTCATCTTAGCATGAAGAAGGAATATTGGATATTGGAGAAAACATGAACCATGGATATTGGCATGAAGTTTAAGACATTAGGATTAGGTTTTGTTTGCATAACTTTGTAAATATTCAAGGATATAAAGCTATCATTGTAACTTGTACACTTGATATCATGAATGAAAATTGAATCATTGTTACTTTAATCAAACTCATTCAAAGTTGTTTTTCATTCATGTTTTGACCAAATTCACCATGATGAACTTTGAATAGTAAATGATGAATGCCTTTGACTTTTGTTACTTAAATTCCAAGCAAACCAAATTGAAACCTTCCATACTTATATGAAATATTAAACTTGAAATCCTTGAAATCTTTACACTTTTAACTTGTAATAAATCTATGAACTCTCCAACCTTAGCATATTTAAACCAATTCTTCCCTTTGTGCTTCATTTCTTGAAAGAAAATTTTGCACTTAAGTATGATGATGCATACTAATAGAAGAATGAACTTTGATCTGTAACTAAATGAATGAACAACACCTTGAATTACTTAGCTATATTGAATTCATAGCACATTTGGATGAATACCTCAACCTCAAGTCCAACTTAACTTATCATTAAAGCAACAAACCATAATCAATTGAGAGAGGGCCACAATGTCATGATCACAATGAATCCATAACTCAAATCTAGTACCATGTCTTAATCCTTGCAGTTAAATCCACAAAGGCATCTCACTTGACAAAATGATTGCCTTGAATAGTTCTTGTTCGATTAAGTCACCATCTGCATCGATTGCTTGATCTGGAAACCTCTCATATCCAATCATCCTAGTCGACTCAGTTCTTGTTCTTGTGGATCTTCTTTCATTTTGCATAGGTGGTTCTTCATTTCGACTTGTCGAAGCTTTGTTCTCTTCATCTTCTTCAAACACAGTTGTGACTGTGTCTGATTCATGTCAAAATTAACTTTGACTTCAATCTCATCCTTTGCTTTCGTCTACAAGAACATCTCTATTGATCACTAGTTTATCTTCAATTGGTGAATACAACTTGTATGCACCAGTCGAATGATAACCTATGAGCACCATGACTTCACTTCGATCATCCAGCTTCTTTCTCAATTGTTCAGGTACATGCCTGAAACACATTGATCCAAAAATTCTAAGATGACTTACATTTGGCTTTGACCCCGTCCAAGCCTCATGTGGTTTCTTTTCAACCATCTTCTTTGTTGGGCATCTATTTAGAATGTATATTGTTGTCGAAGCTGCTTCAGCCCAAAAACTCTTAGGAATATTCTTAGCTTTCAACATACATCTCGTCGTGTTCAGTACACTTCTATTCTTTCTCTCAGCTATGCCATTATGCTGAGGCATAGGGTGCAATAACCTCATGCTTTATACCTTCCCCATTGCAAAATCAAGCAAATTCAGCAGAAGTATATTCAGCACCACCACCAGTTCTTAACTTCTTCAATTTGCAGCCACTTTGTTTCTCAGCATGCAACTTGAACTGTATGAATACCTCACTCTTCCTTTCAATAAGGTAAATCCACATATGTCTGGTGAATTTATCAATGAAAGTAAGGAAATACCTGTTACCTCCATTAGACTTTACTTCAAAGGGTCCACACACATCTGAATGAACCAGCTCCAGTTTTTGCCTTGATCTTATAGGAAAATCACATTTGAACGCATTCCTTGCCTATTTGGGTTTGCAGTATTCCTCACATATCTGTTTTGTTTCCTTCACATACGGCAACCCAAACACCATTCTTTTCTTATTGAGCATAAATAAACTCTTGAAGTTTAGATGTCCATACCTGTGATGCCATAGCCAGTTCTTGTCTTCTTTTATAGTTGAAGCAAGACATTTGTGATCTGATGTATTGAGTTCAACCCTGAACGTTTTGTTTTCTGCCAATGGTGCTTTCATGATTAGCCTCCCATCAGTATTATATACCTTCATCTGATTACTCTCCAACTTCATATTGAAGCCTTTTGCAAGTAATTGACCTACACTTATCAAGTTACTTGTCATCGAAGGTACATACAGAACTTCAGTGATAGTAGCCTTTCGACCATCCTTTCTGATAATCGAAATATCTCCTTTACCACCTGACTTGATATGCCTGCCATCTGCAAACTTTATCACCTTTTCAACTGATTCATCTAACTTGATAAACTAGTTTTTATTGCTAGGCATGTGGTTGCTACATCCTGAATCCAGATATCACATGTTGTTTTTCTCAGTATTCGACTGAGTGTTCACCAACAAAAACACATCATCAGAGTCACTACTTCCAGCTTGTGCATATTGAGCTTCATCACTATCTTTTGACTTTACAGCTTTCTTTCTTCGACAGTCTCTAGCATAGTGGCCAAAACCTTGACAATTGTAACATTGCACATCTTTCGTGTCAACTTTCTTCCCAGAATACTTGTTACCCACACCTTTCGAGTCAATATTCTTGCTTGACTTTTCATCACCAGCAAGATTCTTTCGCTACTTCGACCTCTCTTTTCCAGCTTTCTTGCTGAATCTTGATTGCAATGCTTGTTCAACTGTCTTCTCTCTTTCTGAGTATCTCTGCTGCAGCCTCATTTTGTGATCCTCCATGAAGCTTTAAGTTCTTCCAACTTCATCTCAGATAGATTCTTGGCCTCTTCAATTGTTACAACAAAGTAATTAAAGTCTGCAATTAAAGATCTCAATACCTTTTCTATCTTTTGCAGAATCGTTAGCGCTTCACCACACGCCTTCATCTGGTTTGTTAGTGCCACAACTCTTGAGAAATATGCAGAAATAGATTCATCCTCTTTCATCTGAAGCCTCTCATTCTGCTTCCTCAAAGTCTGCAACTTCACCTTCTTCAGTTTCTCATCTCCACCATACAAGGATTTCAACTTTTCCCAAGCTCCTTTTGTTGTTTCTTCTTCAATTATCTTCTCAAATACATCACAATCCACACACTGGTGAATCAAGAACAACGTCTTTCCATCTTTCTTCCTCTGATCTTTGTGCGCAACTTTCTGGGCATCCGTAGCATCTTCATCCAGTTGTGATATTTCATCGTTCAAGATTTCTACAACATCTTGAAATATGAAAATAACCTTCACTTGTGCCACCCATCGTTGATAGTTTTCACCTTTGAAAACTGGTAGATTCGCTGGAAACTGTGTTGATGTTGTTGATCCGTTTGCCATTAGGTTCTCTCTGAATCCTAAACAAGCTCTTGATACCAATTTGTTGGAATAAAGGATTCAAGAAAGATGATATTGTGAAAACAAGAAGAAGAAGAAGAGAGAGAGAGAGAATGATGATTTAGTTATGCGTAACTAACTATCTAACTGATTTGTATTATTGTTGCTCTTGTTATCTACAAATATAATGGCCCTTTATATAGGCAAAAATGCCCAGGCCCAAATACATGCTAAAAGTCCAAATAACTACATAACAAGAATTAACCAACTAACATTATGGATTTACTAAGGAGCAATATGATAAGTTTGTGAATTTGCTTCAATCATCAAGCTCTGGTGGAAATCATAATGCTTCCTCTAGCAAAGTGAATACAACATCACATGTAATCACATCACTTCAGATACATCTAGAATCTCTTACTCTTTGAATAATTCAAATATTGGATCATGGATTATGAACTTTGGTACAAGTAACCACATATGTTTTTCTATCACATTCTTTGATGATTAAAAACAAATCATACCAATCAATATCAGGTTGCATAATGGCCATATGGCAATATCAAAATACTTTGGAATTGTGAAATTTTCACCATGATTTGTTCTACAAAATATGCTCTTTGTATATGATTTTAACTTAAATTTGCTGTTAGTGCCAAAATTATGTGTTAATATTGACTGCATAATGACTTTTAATGATGACAAATGTTTAATTAAGGAAAATAGGAATTTGAAGATGATTGGTTTGACAACTTTAATTGAGGAACTGTACTTCCTTGCTACACAAGTTTCACCTCAAGCCAACATAGCATCATCACAAACAACACCTCATAAAAATTGTCCAACGTATAAGATTCTAAGACCTTGAAAAATTCTAGAATCATATTATAAAAACTTAACGAATGTGTTACTTTGCATCAAGATATACACTATTCTAGTCCTACAAATCTCTCACTTTTGTTTGTCACTGACTTAGGTATCAAAGTGTTTACAAGCACCCCTCCACAATTTTTTTGACATATTTAAATATATTATTGTTAAAATTTTAAGTAGAGTTGAATCTCATTAGCTCATTAAATAAGTAAAATTACTAATTTAAAAACACTAATATGAAATAAATTTTTTAAGTAGGCTTATAGATTATACTAGACTTTGAAAAATGTTGATAATAACAAAAAAATCAATGACATGTTATATGCTAACTTAGACCTTAAATAAATGTGATAATAACTTGAAAATAAAATCTACAACATGTTATAGGCCAACTTAGACCTTAAATTCTTTGAACAAGTAAAACGTTCCTATAGTAAGCATATTCCCACCACTATAACTAGCCCAATTAGATGCTCTCAGAAACTAGGATGGAGATACAGTAAAACTGCATAAACCACAGCAATAAGTTATAGGAACAAAAATATATCCCATTAACTTTCAATGTTAATGACAAAGTGCTAAATTGTTAAATAACTTGGCATGGTTCTAGAGAAATGGAAACAAGGACAATCCATTCCATTCAACCATTCAAGGAGAAACAAAATTTAATTAGCCGGCTAATCTATACATAGTAATGTTCAATGTTATGTTGTGACTCTTTTGTTTCTTTCACATCTCTCCATCCACAACAAAACAACTCCTACAAGATTTGCCACTGTTTTTCATCTATAAATACTTAGAAACTAGAAACTTTGAATATATAGAAAACAAGTTGAGAACAAGATGAAGAAGGTTTCTCTTTATGCTTGTTTATTACTCAACTTTAGTCTTTTGGTCATTTTTCCATATAGCAAAGCTAGTCAAGCTGATAAACTTGATGAGTTGATTCTGTCTAGAAGCTCACAGAATCCTCCTAAAACTTTTACATGGGAAGCTGAAGATGCATTGAAAACACAGTCTTCTTCTGCTTATGTTGTACCTCCTCAAGAGGAGCAAAGACTAGCCGACAAGATTGTCACATTGCCTGGTCAACCCTATGGAGTGAATTTTGATCATTACTCAGGCTATGTCACCGTTGATCATGAGACTGGAAAAGAACTTTTCTATTATTTTGTGGAGTCTCCCTCTAACTCTTCCACTAAACCTTTAATATTGTGGCTTAACGGAGGTAAAAATAGTGTGACAAACTGCTTTATGCTGATAACTTTTGTTCTTTTATGTGTTTTTTTCTTTCAACATAATATTTGAAACATGCAGGACCTGGTTGTTCATCACTGGGGTATGGAGCCTTTGAGGAGCTAGGACCCTTCAGAATCAACTCTGATGGAAAAACACTATACCGTAATCCATATGCTTGGAATGAAGGTGACACAATCATCAATATGATTACTATTTTTCTTTATGATGCATTCATGAGAGATGAATATCTTACCAACTTATATCATTGTGAAATATGCAGTTGCAAATGTACTCTTCTTGGAGTCTCCAGCAGGAGTAGGCTTTTCCTACTCAAACACAACTTCTGACTATGACAAATCAGGAGATAAGACAACTGCAAAGGATGCTTATGTCTTCCTTATCAATTGGCTGGAGAGGTTTCCACAGTACATAACAAGAGATTTTTACATAACTGGAGAGAGTTATGCTGGTCATTATGTTCCTCAGCTTGCATCCACTATTCTTAACAGCAATAAACTCTATAACAAAACCATTATTAACCTCAAAGGAATTTCTGTATGTTGTTCAAACATCAAACACACTGATAATGCAATATAACTCCAGTCATATGTGTATAACTTTCTTATCTTGTATTTAAAAAATTTCAGATAGGAAATGCTTGGATTGATGATGCTACAAGTTTAAAAGGGCTATTTGATTACTTATGGACTCATGCTTTGAATTCAGATCAAACTCATGAGTTGATTGACAAGTACTGTGACTTCACTTCTGAAAATGTTTCAGCAATATGTGCCAATGCAACCACAAAGGCCTTAATCGAGAAAGGAAAAATAGATTTCTATAACATCTATGCTCCACTTTGTCATGATTCTTCTCTGAAAAATGGTTCAACTGGTTATGTAAGTAATGAGTTTGACCCTTGTTCTGATTACTATGGTATTGCCTATCTAAATACACCAGAGGTTCAAAAGGCTCTTCATGCAAAACCTACTAATTGGACACATTGCACGTAAGTAATCTATAATCTCTTTTAAGAAATTTCAAAATAGTACTATTTGTTTTGACTCCTCTATAAGTGTATTTTTCTATGCTAATCAAGAATGTATTATTTTTTATGACAACTCGCAGTCGTGTTATTCATACCTGGAAAGACAGCCCAGTTACCATCCTTCCCACCATCAAGTACCTCATCGACAGTGGCATTAAATTATGGATATACAGGCAAGCTCAATTTCATATTATATAACAAAATGTTAACACAGCTATGAAAATTTGAATACACAAGAACAATAATATACCATGTAGACTCTTGTAAATAATGACATGTTGCATTCTTGTATTATCTATTACAGTGGTGATACAGATGCAAGAGTTCCAGTTACATCTTCAAGATATTCCATCAATACTCTTAAGCTTCCTATCAACTCCGCTTGGCGTCCATGGTATTCCGGAAAAGAGGTACCAAAATTAGTCTATTTAGTGAGTTTTCTTGTAGAGCAAGTAATATAAGTATTTTTGAACTGTGACCAAATTATGATAATGACAGATTGGAGGATATGTTGTTGGATACAAAGGATTGACATTTGTTACAGTAAGAGGAGCGGGACATCTTGTTCCAAGCTGGCAGCCGGAACGAGCTTTGACTTTGATCTCGTCATTCATCTATGGAATTCTGCCTCCTGTTTCACCATCTAATTAATAGCTTCTAAGCATGATCCGTGTTTCAATTTACTTTCATGAAATGCACTTTGTGCCTAATCTACTTGTTAGATTGTAATAAAGAATTAGTTTCAACTTTCAATTAAATGTTTTTTACGTATCAATTGATCTTGTGATGGCAATATTATAAGATCTCCCTTGTTGTGAGAGTGTTTCATGTTTTTGTTTTTTATGTCGCATCTGTATGAATCAGATTAATTGAAATACAATGACATTTTTATTAAATTTGTTGATTATGGGACGGTAATTTAAAACCACAGGCTCCAACGTAGATGCTAAGTTTGGCAACTACTATAAGATCAATGCCGCTTAACTAAAATCAAAGTTTGTTACAGTAGTTACAACTGTGTAACTGTTAAACTAATGATGAATTATAATAAAACTAATATCACCATTTCTTTAACAGTCTCCCACAAGCTGAAGCATGGTAGATATTAATCATGCTAAGCTTGGAAACAAAGGTTTGAAACTTAGGTGTGTGTAGTGCTTTAGTAATAAAATTGACTAGTAGTTCCTCAATGGAAATAGGAAGTAATATGAGCAGCCCTTGTTGAACCTTCTCCCTCACAAACTGACAATCAATCTCCAAATATTTTATTCTCTCATGAAATATACAAGATTGGAGGCAATGTGCATACCACTCTGGCTATCACATTCAAGAACAAGTGCTCTACAACAAGTAATATGTATATCCTTGAGCAAGTACAAGAACCATATAAGCTCAGATATAGACTTTCTAGATTCAATGCAATCGACCCAATCTGCATTCGAGTATCCCAAAATCTACAACTCTGACTGTTTAGGAAAAAGAAGTCTTTTGTCTAGACTCTGTTGAAGGTACCTAATAACTAGGCAAACTGCTTGATAATGTGCCACGAAAAAATTGACTTAATTGTTAGTGTTAGAATCATGAGTATTAGCCATGATTCTCTTGGAAACTTTGGAGAAAGTATGAATAATATTTTATTGAATTTTGAATTATATTAGATCAGATCTATTTATATATCCAATTGGTGACCTGATGTAGTAGGTAAGGCCTAGGACTGTCTAAAAAGTGTCACTGAGTTAGTTACAAGTTGTTAGATCAGATCTAACTGTATCTAATTATGTTAGACAGTCCAATTACAATTAGCTACACAGGCTGAGTTATTGTACATCATGCTTAGAATAAGCTCATGTGCTCTAACTGCATCTAATTGTGTTTGACAATTCAATTATAGTTAGTTATACAGGATGCGTTAATGTACAGCATGTCTACAGTAAGCTCATGTGAGCTTACTTACAAATCCTACTATATTACATGATTAACTCCTTTAATAGCTCTCCTCAACCTGCACTGAGGTTGTTTTGAGTAGAGTCACACAATGAACTTTCTTCCAAGATCTTCAAATCCTAGAGGGAGGAAGTGCCTTGGTTGTTGAAAGTTATTCTTTGTGTCGAAGCAGTTTGCTCGACAGACACAAGGGAGTGTCGAAAAGATTTTATTTAGTGTAGAAACAGTTTGTTATACACATTTGTTTTAGATCTAAATAGATTTGATTTAGGTCTAAAATATAATAGATTTGATTTAGTTCTAAAATAGGTATTTTTGGCTTTTATAGTTTTGAGTTTTGCCTCACGGAACAAGCTAACTTAAAATTATAAATAAAGGGAGTAACCCCTATTTTTGTAATCAAGTCAATTTGATTGTATTCACAGAAATTGCAGTTGCAAGTGAATAATAAAGTTTTTCACAGTTTGTGGACAGAGAAAAACTCTGCAGAAAGTAATCGTTTTCTCTTTCTTTCTCCATCTTTCATATTTTTCATTGTCATTGCGTGGTGATATCAATCTTGTTCATCAAGATTGGTAGAAATTCATTATAGGTTTTTGTGGATTTTTAACATCTGATATCAAAGTCTGGTTTCGAGTAAAGGGATCGACTTACTTGTATCGAAACACTTCCCGCAGGTGGTGGATGGAAGGTGTTACGTTGAAGAGTGTCAACGGTGGTACAAGTGTATGTGGAAGAGAGAGCTTCCACATGAGGGGAGCATTGTAGACTCACACTTGAGGGAGAGTGTTGAGAATCAAATGTGAGGAAGAAGTCTCACATTGATTAGAAAATGGAAGAATGAACACTTTATAAGTTAGAGAGTCCACACACCTATCACCTTAAGGTTTTAGGTGAGTATGTGGTGTGTCTCTCAGAAAGGTGTGTCCCAAGTAAAGAATGCTCCCACCTCTGATTTTCCCCTAACAGTGATGTTGAATCTGCAAAAGAAGCCTGAGAGATTCTGAAGAAGTCATTTGGAGGCACTGAGAAGGTGAAAGAGGTGAGGTTACAAACTCACGCACAAAAGAACGTATGAATTGCTTGAGATGGAAGATAGCGAAAGCATGTCTATTTTCTTCACTAGGGTTACGAAACTAGTGAATCAAATCAAGGTTTGTGGAGAGACGTTAACAATAAGAATTGTTGTTTCGAATATCTTGAGATCTTTGACTCCAAAGTTCGATCATATGGTAGTTTCCATAGAAGAATCGAAGGACATGTCAACTCTATCGAAGGAAGAGCTTCAAGGGACACTTGAACCTCATGAACAAATAATGGTTGAAAGAGTTGCAGGCAAGTCGAAGAGTGATGTGGCTCTGCAGACTCAATCAACAAAAGATAAGAAAGGCAAAGGAAAGTGGTTCGAAAATAAAGGTAGAGGTGGCTACAAAAATTCGACTGGTAAAGAAAACCATCACGAAAAAATGTGTCAAATCAAAGAAAACAATACCAAGGAAATCAAAGAGGTGGTTTTGTAGGTAGAGGAAGAGGTGGTGGTCGAAAGTCTGACAAGAGTCACATTCAGTATTACAATTGTCAGAAATATGGTCACTATTCTAGTGTTTGTCCAGAAAAGAGAAAGAATCAAGAAAGTGATGCAAAGTTTTCAAAACATGAAGAAGAATATATGATCCTGATGGTCACAACAAGAGATGAAGATGGATTCAAGAACCAATGGTACTTGGATTCAGGATGCTCATCACACATGTCTGGAAGAAAAGATTGGTTTGTTAATATAAAAACCTCGATGAAGAACACGGTAAAATTTGCAAATGACAATACTCTAGCAGTTGAAGATATTGGTGATGTTATGATTAGGAGGAAAGATGACAAGAGGTCAGTAATTTCCAATGTGTTATACATACCAGGCATGAAGAGCAATTTGCTCAGTATAGGGAAGTTGGTCGAAAAGAACTACAAGATGACGGTCGAAGACAAGATAATGAGAGTCGTCGACACAAATGGAAGGTTAATCTTGAAGGCTCCCATGTCTCAAAATAGAACCTTCAAGATTGAACTTAATGTAATGGAGCACAAGTGCCTTTCGACTGCAGCTAGCAGAGATGAATGGGTATGACACTATTGACTAGGTCATCTCAACTTCAGAGACATCAGAGATTTAAAGAGAAAAAATATGGTTTCAGGATTTTCAGAAATCGACATTCCAAACGAGTATGTGAGGAATGTGTGCAAGCGAAGCAGCACAAGAATAACTTCAGCAAGGATGCAGGAAGCATGTTGAATGTTATTCTCGAAGTCATATACTTTGATGTATGTGGACCAATCCAAGTGGATTTGGTGGGAGGTAACAAATACTTTATTACATTTATAGATGATTTCATTCGAAAGCTGTGGACTTACATGATCAAGAAGAAAAGTGAAGTGATCGAGGTATTTGTCAAGTTTAAGTCTATGGTCAAAAGACAAAGTGGTCGAAATCTTAAAGTTTTAAGAACTGATGGTGGTGGAGAGTATGTGTCAAAAGACTTCGACAAATTATGTGAAAAATAAGGGGTTGTACATGAGGTGGTACCATCCTACACTCCAGAACAGAATGGAACTACATAAAGGAAGAATTGAATCATCATGAATATGGTGAGAAGTATGTTGAAAGGCAAGAATTTACCTAAAGAGTTTTTGGGTGAAGTTGTGTCAACTGTAACATATATTTTGAACAGATGTCTGACGAAGAAGCTAGAAGGAATTACTCCAGAAGAATGTTGGTCTGGTGTGAAGCATAACTTGAGACATCTGAAGATATTTAGATCTATTGCACAAAGACATGTGCCAGATCAGTTGACAAGAAAACTTGGTGACAAATTCGAGTCAAATGATCCTAGTTGAATATCATTCGACAAAAGGTTACAAGTTGTTCGAACCAATGAACAAGCAGATTATGATCAGCATGGACGTCATCATAAATGGTCTTACAGAATGAGATTGGACTAAAAATGTCAAGAAAGATTCAGTGAGAATCTTGCTTGAAGAACCAGAAAGTCAAGTCGAATGAGAAGTTCGACAAGAGGAACCAACAGTCATAGATTAACCAAGTACAAGCAGACCTCAAAGAACAAAATGCATTCCTGTAAGGTTGCAAGACTGTGTGATTACATCAAATGATATGGTTGATAACGAAGGTGAGTTGGTACATTATGCTTTCTATGCAGATGTCGAACCAGTAAATGCAGCTGAAGCATTTAAAGATTCGAAGTGGGTGAAAGAAATGAATGAAGAAGTGAAGTCCATCAAATACAAGAACACGTGTTCACTTGTCTAATTTCATCAAGGCAAGAAGGAAATTTATGTCAAGTGGGTATGCAAAGTGAAGATGAATCCCAAAGGGGAAATAACTCGACATAAAGCAAGACTCGTGGCAAAAGGATTTCTACAGAAAGAAGGAATAAACTTCGATGAAGTTTTTACACCTGTTGTTAGAATCGAAATAATTAGGTTGGTTGTTGGTATAACATAAATAAACAATTGGCACATATATCAGATGGATGTGAAGTGTTCTTTCCTGAGTGGACCCTTAGACGAAGAAGTTTATGTAAAACAATCAGTTGGGTTTGTGAAACATAACAAAGAGAGAAAGGCGTACAGGCTGCATAAAACCCTGTATAGTTTGAAACAAGCTCCAAGAGCTTGGAATAAGAAAATTGATAGTTTTTTAAGGGAGAAGGAATTTATGAAGTGCACAACTGAATATGGAGTATATGTAAGAAGAAGAAATAGTAAATTTCTTATACTATGTCTCTATGTCGATGACTTGTTAATAATAGGTAGCTGCAAGAACGAGATCGAAGACTTCAAAGGTGATCTCAGCAAGGAATTTGAAATGTCGGATCTGGGTGACATTTCATACTTCCTTGGTATGAAATTCTACAAGAGTAGTAGAGGTTTGATGATGCATCAAAGAAGATATGTAGGATAAATTCTCAAGAGATTTGAGATGGAAGAATGCAACTCGATTTCGACACCTGTAGAAACAAGATTACAATTGTCGAAAGATGTAGAAGAAGATGATGTCGACTCAACCCAATACATAAGATTTATTGGTTCATTAAGATACCTTTGTTACGCAAGGCCCGACTTAGCATACAATGTAGCAAAGGTAAGTAGGTTCATGCAGAAACTAAAGATATCACACCTAGCAGCGGCAAAGAGGATACTAAGGTATATGAAAGGAACTCTTGACTATGAAATCTTATTTCCTGCTGCTGATAAAGGAAAAAAATGCAAGTTAGTGGGATACACTGATTCGAGTTGGTGAAGTGATGCTGAGGATAAAAAATCCATAGTAGGATATGTGTTTATGTTAGGTGGTGCACCAGTTTCTTGGAGTTCGAGAAAGGAACCAATAGTGGAATTATCATCATGCGAAGCAAAATACATAGCTTCTTCTCTTTGTGCATGTCAAGTAACATGGATGGTGAACTTGGTCGAAGAGATCACAGGAAAGATCATGAAACAATTACCATGAAGATCTACAGCATGTCAACTATCAACCTGACAAATAATCCGATAGCTCACGGTCGAAGAAAGCATATTGAAATGAGGTTCCACTATCTTCGAGAGCAGGTAACATATGGGAAGATGAATTTGAAACACTACAGAACTGAGAATCAGATTACAGACATCATGACGAAGGGTGTGCCGGTCGAAGTATTTCGAAGACTAAGAGCTATGATGAATGTAGATAGCTTAGACACAATGAATTAGGTGGTGTGTTGAAAATAATTCCTTGTGTCGAAGCAGTTTGCTCGACAGAGACAAGGGAGTGTCGAAAATATTTGATTTAGTGTTGAAACAGTTTGTTACACGCAAATTTGTTTTAGATCTAGATAGATTTGATTTAGGTATAAAATATAATAGATTTGATTTAGTTCTAAAATAGGTATTTTGGAATTTTATAGTTTTGAGCTTTGCCTTAGGGATCAAGCTAACCTAAAATTATAAATAGAGGGAGTAACCCCTATTTTTGTAATCAAGTCAATTTGATTGTATTCACAGAATATGCAGTTGCAAGTGAATAATAAATTTTTCCACAGTTTGTGGGCAGAGAGAAACTATGTAGAAAGTAATTGTCTTCTCTTTCTTTCTTCATCTTTCATATTTTTCATTGTCATTGCATGGTGATATCAATCTTGTTCATCAAGATTAATAGAAATTCATCATAAGTTTTGGTGGATTTCCAGCATTGATAAGTATATCAACACTTTGAAATTAACCAAATACATGGATAACCTTGAGTTGCTTGCGGAGCAATTTTTCTCTAATAAAGAATAAGTCGAGTTGCATGTGCTTTGTGTGTACATAAAGAGTAGGGTTGTGAGCAAGAGCAATAATGCTCATATTATCACATAGAACCGTAAGAATGAAGTAAGGCACCTTGAGTTCATTTTGTAAAGAATAAATCCAAAGAAGTTATGAGGTGGCAAGGGAAAAACTAGTGTACTCAGCTTTATTACTTGACTTGGAGTTGACAAGTTATTTCTTGACACACTAAGAAATAAGATTAGGACTAATGAAGATACAAACTACTAATGTTGACCTTTTTTTCACCAGAATTAGAGCCGAATTTACATTATAATAGGCTAACGAAAGAAATGTAGGGTTGGTGATGGATTCTAGACAAAGTCCCTAAGTGATAGTAGCTTTTAGGCACCTAAAAATTCTCTTTACCACATTTTAGCGAGATTTAAGTGTTGGAACAAGTTTGGTTCTACATCTACTATCTTTAAGCTTTGATGATAATAAAGTATAGAGAATAATTTTGTACACTAATCATTTCATTAAGTGTGCAGAATCTTAAGATAATGAAAGTTGACTCTGGACAAAGTAGACTATGTACTCTAGACAAATTAGACTCTGGACTTTGGACGAAGCAGAATTTGTACTTTGGACAAAGCAGACTCTGGAATCTGGACTATAAATTTCAACAGATTCTGAAACAAAGTTAAAAATATGAAGAAGTATTCATCTGATAGTCAATCATATGGATAACCAAGACAACGCCTCTGAAACAGACAATCCATATTTACTCTGACAACTCAAGCCTCATTTTCACTAGACTTTGAAGTCTAATCTTCAAGGCTCTGAACTCTGATCAAGCTTCAAATCATCTCAATTACAAAGTCAATAATTTATAGTATAATGATTGAAAGAATATTCCTGGAGCTAGTACATTCAAGTGGTAAAATCAAATGTTCTCTTAAAAGGGAAAATATGTTGGAATTATTAAAATGACTGTACTACTAACAGATCTCCACATTTCACGGCTCAACCTCGTACCATTATTACAGTTGTGAAATTGATGAAGTTTCTAATTCCATCCTCCAACAGTATTATTCATCATCTTCCAATTTCATCCTCCAATGTTACTATTCATCATCTATTTAAAGAGGACAAGAAATTTTGAAGACAATAGGAATTGTGGGAGAAACAATGTGGAACGACACAAAACAAGGAGAAAAAGAATAGAACCAATAATTTCAATACTCACTACACTTAGAGCTTTTTATTGTATATTTTCTTATGTGTAAAATTATGAAATTCACTTTGAGTATCTTCTTGTTTAGAAGCATTCTTGTAAACACATCATCTTTGAGTTTGTCTTTGAGTTTGTATTCCTTGAGGGACTAAGTTTAATATGTAGCCTCGAGAAGTCATTGACAGTTGATCTTTGAGTTCTAATCTGATTTATTAATGGATTAAGTCCTTGTGAGAATGTGAAATCACTCTGACGAGTGGACTGGATTAACTTAGTTAACAGTGAAGCAATATAAAAATCATTGTGTATTTTTATCATTATTGTTCTTGTCTTTGGAGTCGCAAAAAGTTATCATATTATAAACTCAATTCAAACCCCTCTTTTTTGTATTTCTTGAACCTTCAATTGAAATCAGAGCTCTGATTCTGGTATTGAGTGTATTCTGTCAAACACTATACCGTGTCAGATAAAGATATGTTCTTTTAAAACACAAGTATGACATCTACCAGCAACAATGATAAAGATCATTACTCTTCTAAACCTCTAATCTTTGATGTAAAAAAGTTTGACTACTAGAAAGATAGAATCGGAAGTTCCTTTCTTGGATATGATGCAAATCTATGGGATATGGTAAATGATGGTTACACATATTCTATAGATTCAAATGGTGTAAAGCTTGAAAGAAACAAGATGGATGAGCATCAAAAGAATGACAACAAGAATCATCATAGATCCAAAACAATCTTGTTGAATGTTATTTATTATACTGAGTATGAGAAGATTAGAAATAGAGACTCAACTAAGTCTATATTTAACTATTTGAGGATGACTCGTGAATGAAAGAGCAAGTGAAGGAAACCAAGGCTCTAGCCTTGATCCATAAATATGAATCTTTTAAAATGGAAAAATATCAAACTATTGAGGATATATTCTCAAGGTTTGAAACTCTGATTGTTGGCATGAAAATTTTAAATAAGGGTTACACCACCGCATATCATATCAAGAAAATCATCAGAAGTCTGCCAAAGAAAAGGAAGCCAGTGGTGATAGCACTCAAGGTGTCAAAGGATCTGAGTAGCACAACTCATGAAGAGCTTGAAAGCTCTCTAAGGAGTCATGAGATCGAGCTAGAAGAGGATGAACCCCAGAGAAAATAGAAGTCTGTGGCTCTGAAGTCTAAAGGCAAGCCTGAAAATGTTAAAACTGTTCAAGCTGAAGAATAAGAAGAGTATGAAAAAGGTTCTGATGAAGAGGACGAGTTATTTCTAGTATCCAGAAAGGTCAACCGAATCTGAAAGCAAAGACATAATAAGTCCAGAGGCTATAGAAGAACATGTGAACACTTTGAGCAACCTGTAAGCATAAGAAGTATGAAGCTTACAAAGAGGTCATCTGCTATGAGTGTAAAGAGTCTGGCCATTACAAAAATGAGTGTTCCAAACTCAACAAAGAAAAGCCTAAGAAGAAATTCTTCAAAGAAAAGAAGAAGGTTCTGATGACAATATTGGATGACTCTGAATCTTCTGAATATGACTCTGAAGAAGATCAAGCTAACATGGTGCTTATGGATAACACCGAAGCCTCTGAATCTGAATCAGACTCAGACACTGATGAGGTATTTTCTCATCTAACTCGTTATGAACTTGAGTTATCTCTAGTTGAAATTCTTGAAAAGAGTCAGAGACTTCAGAAGAGATACAAGAATCTGAAACAAATTCATGTAGTTGATTATAGAGCTCATAGTGAGCTGATAAAAGAAAATTCTATTTTAAAAGAAAAATTGATAATTTGAAAAAAAGAAAACTTTGCTCTCAAAAGAAAGAGTGAAAAACTAGAGTAGGAAATTTTTTTAGAAACTCCAATAGACTCTGAATGTGTTTCATAGAAATATGAAATATCCTTTAAAAATTTCTAACAAGAAACATAGATAGAAGCAAGATAACTTTCATGATCTATGGAATAAGTAGAACTGGGAAAATAGGCATTGGTTATGTATCATTCTTAGTCGTTTCCAAAGAAACAACACCTTTATGAGCAGGATTTGTAGTAGAAACTCGAAACATCTCCCAAAACTCTTGTAAAAAAAGAAATAAAAATATTCCCAAAATTTTGACATGACTACTTGTCTGTAAAGCGTGCTTTCTCAAATGCAAAGAGTCGATGTGCTCATTGAAAGATGGTGAAAACTTTTTATTGGAGCAATGATTCTAATAAGAACAACCACCTATTTGGTGCACCTATTCTCTTAGTCTTATTTGTTGGTGGACATATTTAAATTACTTTTGGAAAAGAAAGTGATGAAACTACTTTTTCATATGCTCATACTATAGTCATCAATTTTAAATATGGTATGTGATGCATATACATGTGTTACGATATTTGAACAAATAATGAATTGTTCTGTTATGTTAGTTGTCTATTTTAATTCTATAATTTGAACCATCAAAATAATCACCCGAATTATATAGAATTGAAATTACACCAATACAAAATAGAACAAAAATAACGTTGCATTGCTCGTCTAGACTACTTTGTGGATGGACAAACTCGGTGGGATATCATTCCTTCTTGTCCAGGGTGATGATAAATCAACATGCAATAACAGACTAATATGCAACAGAAACAAAATTCTCCAAACTTGTAAGAACTTATGAGGATTAATAACAAATATATGACAGCAAATAGAATAAATAAAGGTACAAGAGAACACTGATAATTTAACGTGGAAAACCCTCAATGTGAGAGTGAAAAACCACAGATTATTCAAATCAACGAAATAACTCTACTATACTCACGTTAGAGTACAACAAAGTTTCAATGTGATGCACAAATTAGTGCTAACACCATGAAAACTATGAAGCAAACTAGCTTACGAATATGAAAGAAGAAGTTGAAAAATACTCAAAATATCAGCTTTAGTATGAAGTCAATATCTCTCGGCTCAAACTTTGTTTTGACAATATGAACAGTCAAAAGATAGACACATGTGTTGCAAGTCTTCCCTCCAAAAATGAGTTTGATCGAACGGTTAACGAATCCGAAATCGTTGTTTTACTAAGGCTGATTAAGGAAAAACGAAAATTGATTTCTCTTCTTTTCTCTCTTTTGAAGCTAACTTTCTAGTATTTTTTCTCTCTCTCACAAACCTTAAATGACCATATCTATTTAGGATAAGTAAGACATGAATGAACTAGCATATTTGATTTTTTCTCCACGTAAGAAAGAAGCCGAAACCTAACAATAATGAGTTTTCTTAAAGATAGATTGGATCTCGCTTCTTACCGATTCTATTAACTTTTCTTTGTTTGATGAGTTTGATGCATGCCCCATCCTTTTGCATTGTTGATGTTGTGAATTCAATGCCAATAACAAAGTATAGAATAAGGGAGGAATAACGAACAAGGAAGAAGAAGAACACAAGAATTGGTTATAACTGCTATTCTTTACTTTCTCTTAGAAAACAAGATTACAAGTTTACAAGAATAACAAATAACCCTCTCACCCTAAATTAGGATTTGCTGTGTGTTATGGCAATGATGAGAGACTAGTATGCTATTTATAATAAAACCTAACATACTAACTAATGGGCTTTTTCCACAAGGCCCATTATACAAGCTAACTTAACAAACAAGCTAACTTAACAAATTAGGGTTTAAACACTAAAACCTAATTCGACAAGCATCCTTCGACAAATACATGCTAGAACCTTCTTCGACTACAGCAAGTACTTCGACCAACTAGAGTTCGATCCAAAATCCCACAAATCTCCACCTTGGACCTAACTCTACAGCATCAAGAGACACTAACTAGCTTTCTTCATGCAGCTTTATCAACTGCATACAGTGGAAAAACTTACAACTTGGCAAAGTTTTGGTGATCATATCAGCGGCATTGTGATCTGTCGAAACCTTCAGCACTTGGACTTCTCCACGCTCGATTACCCCTCTGACGAAATGCAGCCTCACATCTATGTGCTTAGTTCGCTCATGATAGGCTGAGTTCTTCGACAGGTGTATTGCACTTTGACTATCACATTTAACAGTGATACCTTGACCTTGAAGTTTCAGCTCCTTTGCAAAACCTTCAAGCCACAATGCTTCTTTCACAGCTTCAGTTAGGGCAATATATTCTGCTTCAGTAGTTGATAAGGCAACAACCTTCTGAAGAGTTGCTTTCCAACTAATTGCTGTACCAAACATAGTGAAAACATATCCAGAAATAGATTTTCTGGAATCCATACAACCTGCATAATCGGAGTCAACATAGCCTTCGACTGCTGCTTTACTATCTTCACCCAAGGCTCCACCATAAATTAAGACTCTGTTCAGAGACCCATTTATGTACCTTAAAATCCACTTTAACGCTTGCCAGTGAGCCTTTCCAGGATTCGCCATGTACCTGCTTACAAGACTTACTGCATATGCTATATCGGGTCTAGTACAGACCATAGCATACATCAAAGAACCAACTATATTAGCATATGGGATGCTATTCATATAGGTTCTTTCGACATCAGTACTGGGACATTGATCAATGCTCAGCTTGAATTGAGGGTTTGTTGGAGTCACAACAGGCTTTGAATTCGACATACCAAACTTGTCAAGAATCTTTCGTAGGTATGCCTCTTGAGATAAGCATAATTTCGACTGCTTTCTATCTCTTCGAATGTCAATTCCAAGAATCCTAGATGCAGCTCCCAGATCCTTCATGTCAAACTCCTTATTGAGTTCAGCCTTCACCCTCATTACATCTTCGACATTGTTGCTTGCTATCAGAATATCATCAACATAAAGCAACAAAATAACAAATGAATTTTCAGGTCGAAATCTGGAGTAAACACAATGGTCGAACTGACTTCTAATGAAACCTATGTGTTCCATGAACTTGTCGAATCTCTTATTCCACTGTCGAGGAGATTGTTTAAGTCCATATAAAGATCTCTTCAGTTTGCACACATAATCTTCTTTCCCCTTTTCGACATACCCTTCAGGTTGCCTCATCAGGATTGTTTCATCTAAGTCACCATACAAGAACGCAGTCTTCACATCCATTTGTTCCAGTTCAAGGTCGAACTGAGCCACCATGGCAAGCAACATTCGAATGGATCTGTGCTTCACAACAGGGGAAAATACATCATTGAAGTCGACACCTTCTTTCTGAGTGAAACCCCTTGCGACTAATCTTGCCTTGTACCTCTTCGACATTACTCCTTCAATTCCTTCCTTAACTTTGAAAATCCACTTACAGCTGACTAACCTTGCCCCAACAGGTTTCTTGATTAGTTCCCAAGTGTGATTATCATGAAGAGATTTCATCTCATCATGCATGGCCTTTAGCCATTCAGTCTTCATTCGACTCCTCATAACTTCCTTATAATCTCTAGGTTCTTCGTCTAGAACTTCACTTGCAGAGATTAAGGCATAAGCTACAAGATCTGCATATCCAAGTCTCTGAGGTGGTTTTATGACTCTTCGTTGCCTATCTCTCGACAATAGGTAGTCATCAACAGTTTCCTCAACATCATCAGAATCTTCTGTTTCTTCTTCGACTTCATCTGGGATACGCATTTCAGCATCAACATGCTCCACCTCAACAGGAATCTCTACCTGTTCCAGCTCTTCGTCAACATCATCAGTTTTCTTGAAAGCCATTTCCGTTTCATTGAAAACTACATCTCGACTGGTGATACACCTCCTGTGACCTGGCTCTAGGCACCATAGCCTATAAGCTTTTACTCCTTCAGGGTATCCCATAAACATGCATTTCAGAGCTCTAGGTTCGACCTTGTCTTGCCTAATGTGAGCATAGGCTACACAGCCAAATACTCTTAGTTTGTCGAGATCTGGTGGATGTCCCGACCAAACTTCTTCAGGTGTCTTCATATCTAACGCTGTCGAAGGACATCTGTTTATCAGATATGCTGCTGTCGAAACAGCCTCAGCCCAAAACACCTTCTTTAATCCCGCACTAGTCAACATGCATCTAACTCTCTCCAAAATAGTTCGATTAAACCTTTCAGCCAAACCATTTTGTTGTGGAGTACCTGCGGTAGTTCTGTGCCTTGCAATACCAGAGGCAACACAAAAACTGTCGAACGCCTCATTGCAAAACTCAAGGCCATTGTCGGTTCTCAACCTTTTTACCTTTCTGCCAGTTTGATTTTCGACAAGAGTCTTCCAACTTTTGAAATTCTCAAAAGTTTCATCCTTAGTCTTCTGGATGAATACCCATAACTTTCTGGAATAGTCATCTACTATGGATAGAAAATACTTTGCTCCTGAATGTGATGGACACCTTGCAGGCCCCCAAAGATCAGCATGGATGTAATCAAGGGATCCATGTGTTCTTTGTTTGCCTTTGTTGAACTTCATTCTACAGGACTTTCCAAGTACACAGGGTTCACAAAACTTCAGCTTTTCGACTTTATCTCCACCAAGCAGATTTTGTTTCCCTAATTCGACCAGACCCCTTTCACTGACATGGCCCAATCTCATGTGCCAAATTTCTGTCTTCGACAAAGGTTTCGTGGATGCAACATTTGTCGAACCACTTACAACTTCAGCCTCAAGGGTATACAAGCCTTGTTTCTTCACGCCTCTCAAGACTTCCTTCGACCCTTTCATGACTCTCAGGATACTTTTCTCTCCTTGAAACACATATCCTTTCTTGTCGAATTCACCAAGAGAAATCAAATTTCTCTTCAAATCAGGTACATACCTGACTTCAGTCAACAATCTTATTGACTCATCATGGAGCTTGAATCTCACAGATCCAACGCCTGCAATCTTGCAAGCTTTGTTGTTTCCCAGCAATACAGATCCACCATCTTGATCACATAATTCCTCGAACAAGTCTTTGTTTGGAGTCATGTGCCAAGTGCATCCAGAATCCATAATCCACTCCTTCGACGAGTTTTTTGCTTGAAACCACAAGAACATCAGATGATTCGAAATCATCTTGGACAATAGCTGCGTTGCCATTATCCTTACCTCCATGATCTTTCAGGCGTTCAGGGCACACCTTTCTTGTGTGACCTACTTTCTTACAGTGATAGCATCTAATACCAGATGCGTCACCACTATAAGACTTCGACTGATTTTTACTTTTCCTCTTGTCGAATTTTCCTTTAACAGCCAAACCTTCACCCACCGTCGAAGGTTTATGTTCCTTACGTTCGTTCAAGTCCTTAGAGTACAAGGCTGATTGAACTTCTTCAAAGGTCAGGGACTCTCTTCCATACAAGAGGGTTTCTTTGAAGTGAGCATGTGATCTGGGCAAAGCGCACAATAATAACAGCGCTTGATCTTCATCATCAATCTTTACATCAATATTTTCAAGATCAAGAATCAGCTTGTTGAACATATCCAACTGCTCAGCCAACACTTTGTCTTCGATCATCTTGAATGAATACAAAGCTTGCTTCAGGTAGAGTCGATTTACCAGAGATTTGGTCATATACAAACTTTCAAGTTTCACCCATAACCCTGATGCCGTCGTCTCCTTTGATACCTGTCGTAGAACCTTATCACCAAGGCTCAACAAAATTGCGCTGTGTGCTTTCTCGATCATGGCCGTCTTCTCTCTTTCTGTTAGCGCAGCGTCCATCGCCGTCGCTCCCTTCAACGCTTCCAAACAACCCTGCTGAACCAGTAGGGCTTTCATCTTCAAGCGCCATAGACCGAAATCATTCACTCCGGTGAACTTTTCAATCTCATATTTTGTTGAAGGCATCTTCTCCACGCTCACCGCACCAATTTGTTGTGAATTCAATGCCAATAACAAAGTATAGAATAAGGGAGGAATAACGAACAAGGAAGAAGAAGAACACAAGAATTGGTTATAACTGCTATTCTTTACTTTCTCTTAGAAAACAAGATTACAAGTTTACAAGAATAACAAATAACCCTCTCACCCTAAATTAGGATTTGCTGTGTGTTATGGCAATGATGAGAGACTAGTATGCTATTTATAATAAAACCTAACATACTAACTAATGGGCTTTTTCCACAAGGCCCATTATACAAGCTAACTTAACAAACAAGCTAACTTAACAAATTAGGGTTTAAACACTAAAACCTAATTCGACAAGCATCCTTCGACAAATACATGCTAGAACCTTCTTCGACTACAGCAAGTACTTCGACCAACTAGAGTTCGATCCAAAATCCCACAGTTGAATTGGTAGGACTTTCACCCTCTTTTTCAATTTGAAAAAAAAAACTATATAACAATATGTGAGTCAAGCCTTGAATTTTTCAAACACCTTTTTTAAAGCAAAATTTAAAAGAGGCATAGTGTGATCGGTGGATCTGGAACTGACTGTTTTAAAGCTGGTTCGCGAAATGTCGCGGAAGCAAGAGTCGCCACCGTCTTTTATTTTCTCCAAATGGAAAGGACAAAAGCACAGAAAAATTCCTTAAAAGAGATTGCTCTCGGTTCGGGAGGTAGGTTATAGAAAGGGAAGGTGTTAGCACCCTTTCTATCCATGGTTATCCATGGGCTCTTAGGTACTTGCTCAATGTGTTTTCAAAATTGTTTGTTTGCTTTTCAATGTGGGTTTCAAAAATATTCTTTGAAAAGTTTCAGTTTAACTCGTACGTCAGAGTGTTTGAAAAGTTTGTTTTGAAAGTTTTTTGAAAGTGTTGGTGAAAAGATGTTTTGTTTGAAATTAGAGCAAGTATCCTTGAGAACCTACCTACCCTAAGGAATTCGTCTGTGTAAATGTCCTTTAAAGTAGTGCCATCCCACCATTGAGAGGTAGGTAGCACCACCGTTGGAGGTGTTCGGGTCAATTCGAGTTTTAGGGACGTGGTGGTCACCAGAGCAACAGTAGGACACCTTAGAAGCTACCCTTATGCCATTGATCCTTTATTTTCCGAGGCAACCGTTTCGAGGCAACTGGATCATGTCATGGACATAAGGACTTACTAAAACGTCCTATACTCGACGACCACCTTTCGAAAGGCAACAGTGAGGCGTACCCTAGGGGTGGTGTGTGCGAATTGTGTGTCATTTTCAGTTTATTGTTTGTCTTGTCATGCATTGGTGATCTAACGATTCGATTTTATTTTTGGGCATTCATTCTTTCATGCATATTTATTAACAGTTATATATTTGCGAGAAAATAAATCTAAACTATTACAACTGGCGCGGGTCCACATCGCCAAAAAAACCGAACCCGATTTGACTGAAAATAAATAAAGCGAATAAATAAAAGTGCGAGAAATAAATCTAAACTTATTACAAGGCTTTGGGGCATATACAGAGGTATTTAAACAATAAATGCGCGAAATAAAGAGATTAAACAAAATTAGGGCGTTGGACCCTTTTACAAACAATTAAAATTAATCAAGGAATCTAAAATTAAAATTAAATGAAGAATAGTATTTTTTTGTGTTTTTTAGATTTAAAAGAAAAAGGAAAAAATTAATTAAAATTAAAATGCTAATTCTAATGTTTTTTAAGTTTATTATGAAAATATTGACTTTTAACCTAATTTAATTCTAAATTAATTTATGTGCATTAAATAAATAAATAATATTATTATTAAAAAAAAAGAAAATAAAAAGTTATTAAACCTAAACTCTATTTTTTTGGATTTTAGTTATTAAAAGAATTAAAATCTAACCTAAAATGCAACCCTAGTTTAATTATGAAAAACACTAATACTATGGCAAAAAACAAGGAAAGTTAAAAGGAAAAAGTCATTAACCTAATTCTATGTTTTTGTTTTTGATTTTTATTAAAAGGAATTAAAGTTGAAAACTTAATTAAAACTAAACATTTTACATGTTATTATTTATACAAAAAAAAAAAACAATATTTAAAATAAAATAATTATTAAAATTTTTGACTTTTCTGATTTTTTTGAATGTTTTTTATATTTTATAGTAAAAATAAACTAATTATGTTGAAACAATAAAATAAATAAAATAGCAAAAATAAAGGTAAGAAGAAAAATATAAAACATGCAAACCAGGGGGGGGGGGGTAACCCCAATTTGGAGGGTCCAGGCCTGGAATTTGGCCCATTAGACTTTGAAGTCCATTGACCTTTTGGCTTGTGTATCAGTGCATTGACTTTTGTTCATGGTGCACCTTGACTCTGAGCCCTTGGATGATCATCTGGGACACGTGTATGTCTTGAGGACGGAGGCATATGGTGTACCTGGAAGTTAGTAAAGCATAGAATTTTGTTTTGAAAAATAATGTGGAAATTGGCCAGAAGTGCACGAAAATTCAATTAACAGTTATGGTTAGCTTAGAAACTTCACATGGAACAAGAATATACAATTGAAATGCAATGAAGATGCTTAAAATGGAGAGTACGATTTCAAAAAATTTGCTGTACAGTTTGGGTTGTAGCAACTGTTTCTTCGCGTTTTGATTGAAGTTAGGGGTTGGGACGTGTTCAGTGATTGTCCAGGATGCTAATGGGAAAAGAATTAAGGCTTCAAAGATTGTCTAGCACTGATTTCAGATTTGTGTTTTTGTCCAAAATTTTCAATCCCCAAAAGCTTGTTTGAGCGCAGCTTATAATGTCTTAGGCCTAGGGTTTGACTCAGTGATGATCATGGAATGGAATTGGCTTGCTAACTCACCTTAATTCATGCTTGGGAAAGAATAAGTCCTAGGGTTTTCATCCTTAACCATTTTCCTCCTTTTTAGCCAAAACCTAGACCTAGTGTGCAAATGAACCCTAGCCTGATTTCTTGAGTTGGTTCATGATACATAGAAATTGTCCAAGTTCACATGACACTATTCCATTGGTTTTTAAATTTTATTTGAATTTTCAAAGATTAAAAATGAATTAAATCATCAAAAATTAAATAAAATAAAAAAATCAATATTTGGTCTTGAAATTAACCATGGGACACGTGTGTGGCATGACAAGGATGAACCAAGTGGAAAAAATGGGGCCCTTTTGTCAAAAATTGGATTTTCAATGATAGTTGACTTTTGCCATTTCACAAAAATTTCCCAACTTCTACAAGGCACAACTTGCTCAATTTTTAAGCTTTTCACATGTTCTTGGACATTTTGGAAAGGTCTTTGAGTCCTTTAACCAATGCCTTTGGTCCCATGTCATTTTGATTTACCAATCTCAAGTTATGGCCTTTGATTTAAAGTCCCTTTTTGTTGACTTTTGAAAATGACCTATAATGTTGAAATTGATAACTTTTTGTGAGAGCATTTCTTGGACTTGAAGTATGAAGATGAGTTGTAGGAAATGTCTTTCTCTTCAAAATGAGCTTTGGATGGAATTTTTCTGATAATCCATGTGAAAGTTATGCCCTGGTCAATTTCAGTTGACTTTTTCAGCTGTCCAAATATAGCAACTTTTGCATCTTTGATGATTTCTGAGCCAAATTTTGAGAATCATGATCAAGCATTGATCAAATGATGTTTGTGGCTTCAAAATGATATATTGACCAAAAATTTGAACTTTTGACTGTCAAATGACCATTTTGCCCCTACAGTTGACTATAGTGCAATTTAGGGTTTTGACTGTACAATCTTGAGCTGAATGCCTTGAAACTTGATATGAGGATGCTTGACCATGTTTGTAAGCATATGAGACTTGATTGAGCCTTTGAAAACTTCCTTTTCTTGATCAACACACAAACCCTAGTTTTGACTGTATGGAGGCCTTTGCATTGTGCAATTCTTGGGGAATTTTGTAGCTTGGCTTGGCAGTTTATTGGAGAATATGGGAGGGCAAATTTTGGGGTATAACAGTTGCCCCTGTTCAATCTTCTTAGACCTGAGGATGGAGATTGGCTGACGTGCCTTTTGTAATCCGAGGGTAGAAGATGATTGGACACTAGAGTGCCCAGAAATTTGCGCTCACATGGTAGCAGTGTGGTGGGGGAATGGGCTTATAGATGCCATTTAGAGATTGATGGGTAGGATGATGGGCTTATAGATGCCATCTGGATGTTGATCGCGTAAGAGATTCCTTAGCGAGAACCTGCACACCTGCAAAAGAAAATGAGTACCTGACACGTCGCAGGAGCTGGTTTTCAGATGCTTGGTATAGATATGTCCTGACTGGTTACAGGAGCTGGGTCTGGATCTTCAAACGGTGATGAAGTTGTCTCTACTGACAGGTTGTTTCCAAGGACGAGTGGTCTTTAACGATGGGTGTCTATAGCGACTAGTGTCTATGACGAATGTCTATAACGACAAGTGTCTACACTGACGAGTGTCTATCATGACGAGCGTCTATCACGACGAGTGTCTATCACGACGAGTGTCTATCACGACGAGTGTCTATCACGACGAGTGTCTATCACGACGAGTGTCTATCACGACGAGTGTCTATCACGACGAGTGTCTATCACGACAAGTGTCTATCACGACGAGTGTCTATCACGACGAGTGTCTATCACGACGAGTGTCTATCACGACGAGTGTCTATCACGACGAGTGTCTATCACGACGAGTGTCTATCACGACGAGTGTCTATCACGACGAGTGTCTATCACGACGAGTGTCTATCACGACGAGTGTCTATCACGACGAGTGTCTATAACGACGAGTGTCTATAACGACGAGTGTCTATCACGACGAGTGTCTATCACGACGAGTGTCTATCACGACGAGTGTCTATAACGACGAGTGTCTATCACGACGAGTGTCTATCACGACGAGTGTCTATCACGACGAGTGTCTATCACGACGAGTGTCTATAACGACGAGTGTCTATCACGACGAGTGTCTATCACGACGAGTGTCTATAACGACGAGTGTCTATCACGACGAGTGTCTATCACGACGAGTGTCTATCACGACGAGTGTCTTATCACGACGAGTGTCTATCACGACGAGTGTCTATAACGACGAGTGTCTATCACGACGAGTGTCTATCACGACGAGTGTCTATCACGACGAGTGTCTATCACGACGAGTGTCTATCACGACGAGTGTCTATAACGACGAGTTGTATCAGAGGAATCTTTAGGCATTGATTTAAACTGGATTTGTATTCTTTGACCGGATTTGTCTCTTATGATGGGATTTGTCTTTTCTGACGGTGTTTTGTCTATTTTGACATAGCTGATCATTCAACTGTATCCTTCCTGAAAGGTAAAGGTCAGTTATATGCAGTACGTGATATGAATCAAGCAACGGCATAAATGCAATTGTATGACATGATGCGTACATGCATGTGTCATGATGTACGGAAATGTGATGTTTATGAATGTATGCTTTCGTCTAGGAAAATAAATCCTTGACGGGTGCCGGGAAGTCACTCCTGGGCTGGTGTTGGAGAATAAGCTTTTGCTTCCGCTGGGGATGATAAGACTTTACTGAGGACGGTCTTTTCCGTGGCTATTGGCTGAGGATAACCCAGTTATATCTTATTAAGGAAATAACTCTTTGAATAAAGCCGGACGACGCGTTCGTGTTCTGCGGGGAGTGAAAATATCTGGGTCGCATTCTTTAGCCGAACCTATGATGGACAGAGCAACCGGATCTTTTAGACAACTCCTTATTGCCCCAGTTTCAGTGGGAGGAGGCACTTGTGGGAGTACTTGACGAGTCTTCTGGTAGGCAGGTGCCGAGATGCTGGGACATACTCGTACGCTTTGATCCCTAACTTTTGCCTGGACCGCCTTTTCGGGTTTTCAGTCCACCGGGATACCCATTTTTGCCCAAGCCGCCTTTTCAGGTTTTCGACTTGCCGGGTGTACAGATTTTTTTCATTTCATCCCTTATTTTTGCCCGAACCCTTTTGGTTCGCCGGGAATCCCTTATTTTTGCCTAGGTGTGTCAACCTAGCGGGTCTTTGATTTTGCGTAGTATTCTTTCGACTATGTCCATATTTCTCAGAATGTGGGGAGTTGCCCCTGTTGGAAATACTTTGTCATGCCCCAGATAATGGGCAATGCTCCTACTGTGCCTCTTGATTGGAGGTACTTCTGTTCACAAGATATTCATCGTGTGAATTTCCCTGCTGTTTAGACAAAAATTCATATGCAAACAAAGTTATTTTAAGAATGCAAAAGTCTATGTCTGTCTTGAATATTTTGAAAATGCATTTTTTCATAAAACAAGTAAATGTTTGTAAAAACATGATGTCAACTCCGTATTTACCGCAGTCCTTCAGGAGTCAGGATACCTTTCGTGACAGTATGCTTTCGAACTAACCCATGCTTCAGCTAGGACTTTTAAGGGTTATATCGTGGCCTGGTTCACGGTTTAAGAAACAAAGGATAAAGGCCCAAATTATTTGTACCCACCCGCTCTTTCGTGATGTTCTCCAACCCTAAACTCAGTTGATCATACGTTAGACCTTGTTTGAGTCTTTGCTCTGATTTTCCGGTGATGGTCCAAACATTGATGATTTATTCTGACTAGGCAGTCACTTTTTGTTGAGGGTTTGTGAGACCTCTTTCTTGATTTTTGTTATCCCTTTCTTTTTTTGCCTGAACTGTTTCCTTTTTGGAATTACAGTCAGCGGGATGCCCCAGTTTCGTAAGTCTCTTTTCATAGGTTTTGACTTCTTGGGCTTTTCGTTTATGATTTTTTTTTTTGATAATGACTGCCTGTCCTTATGATTGTTCGGAACCATCACTGTCTTTTGTTTTTGAAAAAACTCATTTGGTGCCATTCATTGTGCACTTGGATCAACTGAGAGAACTATCCTGCCCCAGGTTATGATTAAGGGTTTTGATTTTCGAAAATAAAACTCCTACTCCTTTGGCTCTGATGGGTTGGCGAGGGATTATCATCCTTATAACTCCAGTGTTTAGGGGTTGAAACAATGCCTGTACCTCATCAGCGGGGTCTGTTCAAAAGCATACTGTAAATCGTGGTATCGTTTTCGTCATCCTCCCTCAAGGGGCTTAGAATTATTAGTCGAACGTTGATCATCAGAAAAAAAATATGAAAATAATTTGCACATAGTGAATATGAAATAATTACTTCAAAACAGACATGTGTAACGCATTAATGAAATAACCAAGTTTGACATGAAATAAAATGTTTGAACAATTGAAAGAAAATTACAACTTGAATATTTGAATGAACAAAAACTAATCCTAGCCATGTCTTGGCAAGGGAGCAGTGATCATATTGGGAGCCTCTGGAGAGTCGAGCTGGACTTCCTTTGCGTCAATCAGATCTTGAACCCTGTTTCTCAAAGTCCAACAGTCATCTGTAGCATGCCCCGGGCTGTCGGAATGATAGGCGCAGCGAGCATTGGGATTGTACCTCGAGGGTGTCCTGTTAGGATTCTTTGGAGGGTCCATGAGGGTTACCAACTTGGTTTCCAGCAACTGTGGCAATATTTGTGACAAGGTCATGCCGAGGGGAGTAAATTGCCTCTTAGGTCTCTCTTCCCTTTGTTGATGGTGACGCTGAGGAGCACCGGCCGGTTTTGCGATAGCTAATGCGTTGACAGCACTAGATTCCCTCCTGGATGGTTTCTTTTCAGTGTTCGAGGAGTCACCATTCTGTATTTTCCCTGACTTGATGCCCGCTTCGATTCTTTCTCCGGTCAAGATTAGATCTGTAAACCCAGCAGCAGAATTCCCAATCAAGTGGTTGAAGAATGGACCAGACAGGGTCCCCAAGAACGTGTCTACCAACTCCCGATCAGTCAACGGTGGCTGCACTCTGCCAGCTAGGTCTCTCCACCTCTGAGCGTACTCTTTAAAACCTTCACTTGCACCTAACGACATACCCTGAAGTTGGGTACGTGTGGGGGCAAGGTCGGCATTATATTGATACTGCTTGTAAAAAGCAGTGGCCAGATCCTCCCAGTTACGAATGCTGATTCCATCCAGCTGATAGAACCAATCGAGGTGAGTCCCTGAAAGACTCTCCTGGAAGAAATGGATCCAAAGGTTCTTGTCTGCTGTGTAAGGCTGGATCTTCCTTACATAAGAACGGAGGTGCATCTTGGGACAGGAAGCCCCGTCATACTTCACAAAGGCAGGTGCCTTGAACTTGTGTGGAATCACCACCCCAGTAGATAACCCCAAGTCTCCGAAATCCAGTCCAGGCACTTGCTGAACCTCCATAGCCTTTAATCTGTCTTCCAGCTGTTTGTACCGGTCTTCAGCAGGAGGGTACTGTTCGTCGTTGAAGTCTGTTTCAGTATCAGAGTCCACGGGAGTAGGGACCTCCCTTTCTTGGTGACTACCTTCCGTCACAGATGGAGGAGTCCTTTCAGCTTCAACCAAAGTGTTCCCGAGTCTGCGCCCAGCGTTAAATAGCACAGTCCTCCTCTTCTTCTTAGTCTTCTTCAGCAGCATGGTCTTCAACTCTTGTTGACCCTGAGCCAAGCCCTTGATCAGCTCCTGAAATTGGGCGTTCTGCGCCTGAAATTGGGCGTTCTGCGCCTGAAGAGCCTTGATAGATGCCTCGGTTGATGATTCAGGGTTCATAGTGCTGAAATAAACAGCGAAGAACAGTAAGCAACCTGTCAAGGGGATACCTGTAATGCAACGAGATGTATGACATGCATGCAATGATTTCAAGAATCTCGTGGGGTAAACAAGAAAATAGTTAGCATTGGAAACTGGTGGCTTGATTGAAGGTACTTCATATTGTTGAGAGTCCTTCTCCAAGGGTCAAAAGCTCACCATATCAAGTGGGTCATAGCCCCTGACAACCTGGTCTAGAGGAAAATAAATCCTCTTTGCCCCTTGCTGGGACAGTTGATTCGTCCTGACCTGCATCACAAGCCCTTGAGATCCTTGAAATGGGTTAGGATGTATGCAATGGTATGATGTCATGGTATGCATGGGGTGATGTCAGTAACCCTATTATGAGTCCTAATTAAGGACTGAAACAAACCTGCAAGAAACAAGTGTTAGATCACAAGCATGCAGATAGTCAAGTACTAAGGCACACAAGTCACACAAGAGAGAGCCCTTGGGTTTAGGCCAGCATGGGGTCTGGGTAGTACCCTCTTGAAGTTGGTGGGTTCAACCTGTCCTAATCAAAGTAAACGGGTTCTAAGGTTCCCAATATCACGGGATTGCTTTCATTGTTCATCGTTTCGATTTAGCCACTGAACTGGCGACCGAAATATTCCAGGAAAGCAACCCTCCATTGAGTGTAGTATCGAGTATCAACCAACCTCGGACTGCACCAAAGTCAGTTATCTCACTACCCTAAAGAGGCCAAGATGGTTCAATTAAGGTTCCTAAGGTCTGTTGATGCTTCATGACACCACATGGAGGCCCCGTACTCTCCTTGACTGACTCAAGGGTTACCGGTACACACCAAAGTGCCACATCAACGTAGCAGACTGTTTCAACCATGTCGGTATACCCCGCACAGTTCCCTCACAGCCTTGTTGCTACTTTCTAAGAGGGTATCCCCCAGATCCGGGTTAGGATCTATAGAACTCCCAAGCAACCCACAATAATAAAGCAAGCAAAGAAAGCAATTGAAAACACAGTGATCTTAATCCTAAGGTACACCCCACTTTAAGTTTTACTCCCCAGCAGAGTCGCCAGTTCTGTGATCGGTGGATCTGGAACTGACTGTTTTAAAGCTGGTTCGCGAAATGTCGCGGAAGCAAGAGTCGCCACCGTCTTTTATTTTCTCCAAATGGAAAGGACAAAAGCACAGAAAAATTCCTTAAAAGAGATTGCTCTCGGTTCGGGAGGTAGGTTATAGAAAGGGAAGGTGTTAGCACCCTTTCTATCCATGGTTATCCATGGGCTCTTAGGTACTTGCTCAATGTGTTTTCAAAATTGTTTGTTTGCTTTTCAATGTGGGTTTCAAAAATATTCTTTGAAAAGTTTCAGTTTAACTCGTACGTCAGAGTGTTTGAAAAGTTTGTTTTGAAAGTTTTTTGAAAGTGTTGGTGAAAAGATGTTTTGTTTGAAATTAGAGCAAGTATCCTTGAGAACCTACCTACCCTAAGGAATTCGTCTGTGTAAATGTCCTTTAAAGTAGTGCCATCCCACCATTGAGAGGTAGGTAGCACCACCGTTGGAGGTGTTCGGGTCAATTCGAGTTTTAGGGACGTGGTGGTCACCAGAGCAACAGTAGGACACCTTAGAAGCTACCCTTATGCCATTGATCCTTTATTTTCCGAGGCAACCGTTTCGAGGCAACTGGATCATGTCATGGACATAAAGACTTACTAAAACGTCCTATACTCGACGACCACCTTTCGAAAGGCAACAGTGAGGCGTACCCTAGGGGTGGTGTGTGCGAATTGTGTGTCATTTTCAGTTTATTGTTTGTCTTGTCATGCATTGGTGATCTAACGATTCGATTTTATTTTTGGGCATTCATTCTTTCATGCATATTTATTAACAGTTATATATTTGCGAGAAAATAAATCTAAACTATTACAACTGGCGCGGGTCCACATCGCCAAAAAAACCGAACCCGATTTGACTGAAAATAAATAAAGCGAATAAATAAAAGTGCGAGAAATAAATCTAAACTTATTACAAGGCTTTGGGGCATATACAGAGGTATTTAAACAATAAATGCGCGAAATAAAGAGATTAAACAAAATTAGGGCGTTGGACCCTTTTACAAACAATTAAAATTAATCAAGGAATCTAAAATTAAAATTAAATGAAGAATAGTATTTTTTTGTGTTTTTTAGATTTAAAAGAAAAAGGAAAAAATTAATTAAAATTAAAATGCTAATTCTAATGTTTTTTAAGTTTATTATGAAAATATTGACTTTTAACCTAATTTAATTCTAAATTAATTTATGTGCATTAAATAAATAAATAATATTATTATTAAAAAAAAGAAAATAAAAAGTTATTAAACCTAAACTCTATTTTTTTGGATTTTAGTTATTAAAAGAATTAAAATCTAACCTAAAATGCAACCCTAGTTTAATTATGAAAAACACTAATACTATGGCAAAAAACAAGGAAAGTTAAAAGGAAAAAGTCATTAACCTAATTCTATGTTTTTGTTTTTGATTTTTATTAAAAGGAATTAAAGTTGAAAACTTAATTAAAACTAAACATTTTACATGTTATTATTTATACAAAAAAAAAAACAATATTTAAAATAAAATAATTATTAAAATTTTTGACTTTTCTGATTTTTTTGAATGTTTTTTATATTTTATAGTAAAAATAAACTAATTATGTTGAAACAATAAAATAAATAAAATAGCAAAAATAAAGGTAAGAAGAAAAATATAAAACATGCAAACCAGGGGGGGGGTAACCCCAATTTGGAGGGTCCAGGCCTGGAATTTGGCCCATTAGACTTTGAAGTCCATTGACCTTTTGGCTTGTGTATCAGTGCATTGACTTTTGTTCATGGTGCACCTTGACTCTGAGCCCTTGGATGATCATCTGGGACACGTGTATGTCTTGAGGACGGAGGCATATGGTGTACCTGGAAGTTAGTAAAGCATAGAATTTTGTTTTGAAAAATAATGTGGAAATTGGCCAGAAGTGCACGAAAATTCAATTAACAGTTATGGTTAGCTTAGAAACTTCACATGGAACAAGAATATACAATTGAAATGCAATGAAGATGCTTAAAATGGAGAGTACGATTTCAAAAAATTTGCTGTACAGTTTGGGTTGTAGCAACTGTTTCTTCGCGTTTTGATTGAAGTTAGGGGTTGGGACGTGTTCAGTGATTGTCCAGGATGCTAATGGGAAAAGAATTAAGGCTTCAAAGATTGTCTAGCACTGATTTCAGATTTGTGTTTTTGTCCAAAATTTTCAATCCCCAAAAGCTTGTTTGAGTGCAGCTTATAATGTCTTAGGCCTAGGGTTTGACTCAGTGATGATCATGGAATGGAATTGGCTTGCTAACTCACCTTAATTCATGCTTGGGAAAGAATAAGTCCTAGGGTTTTCATCCTTAACCATTTTCCTCCTTTTTAGCCAAAACCTAGACCTAGTGTGCAAATGAACCCTAGCCTGATTTCTTGAGTTGGTTCATGATACATAGAAATTGTCCAAGTTCACATGACACTATTCCATTGGTTTTTAAATTTTATTTGAATTTTCAAAGATTAAAAATGAATTAAATCATCAAAAATTAAATAAAATAAAAAAATCAATATTTGGTCTTGAAATTAACCATGGGACACGTGTGTGGCATGACAAGGATGAACCAAGTGGAAAAAATGGGGCCCTTTTGTCAAAAATTGGATTTTCAATGATAGTTGACTTTTGCCATTTCACAAAAATTTCCCAACTTCTACAAGGCACAACTTGCTCAATTTTTAAGCTTTTCACATGTTCTTGGATATTTTGGAAAGGTCTTTGAGTCCTTTAACCAATGCCTTTGGTCCCATGTCATTTTGATTTACCAATCTCAAGTTATGGCCTTTGATTTAAAGTCCCTTTTTGTTGACTTTTGAAAATGACCTATAATGTTGAAATTGATAACTTTTTGTGAGAGCATTTCTTGGACTTGAAGTATGAAGATGAGTTGTAGGAAATGTCTTTCTCTTCAAAATGAGCTTTGGATGGAATTTTTCTGATAATCCATGTGAAAGTTATGCCCTGGTCAATTTCAGTTGACTTTTTCAGCTGTCCAAATATAGCAACTTTTGCATCTTTGATGATTTCTGAGCCAAATTTTGAGAATCATGATCAAGCATTGATCAAATGATGTTTGTGGCTTCAAAATGATATATTGACCAAAAATTTGAACTTTTGACTGTCAAATGACCATTTTGCCCCTACAGTTGACTATAGTGCAATTTAGGGTTTTGACTGTACAATCTTGAGCTGAATGCCTTGAAACTTGATATGAGGATGCTTGACCATGTTTGTAAGCATATGAGACTTGATTGAGCCTTTGAAAACTTCCTTTTCTTGATCAACACACAAACCCTAGTTTTGACTGTATGGAGGCCTTTGCATTGTGCAATTCTTGGGGAATTTTGTAGCTTGGCTTGGCAGTTTATTGGAGAATATGGGAGGGCAAATTTTGGGGTATAACACATAGTTACACACAAAAAGAATACAAACTGCCAAGCAACACCACTCAAGACAGACTAAGGCACCAACATACAAAACAAATGCCTACACAAAGATATGCCGAGCCAACACAAAATAAATCACAAGCTGCTGCAGCCTACAGAACTTTGATCTGCCAATACCAACAAAAAAAAAAAAAGAGACGCAACACACTTTAGATGATCCAACATAACAAAACAACTATTTATTTTAATTATTTATGAGAAGCATATTCACACCCTTTGCGTAACCCAATTACACATACTCTCAACCACAATCTAATATAGGTTAGAAAAACATATATCTTTCCAACTTTTCAAAGTTAATCACAAAATGCTAAAATTTTAAATAACATCATATGCTAAAATCAAATTAGCCGGCTAATCAATGTATGGTCATTAACTAGTCAATAATAGTAATGTTATCACTCTCTTGTTTCTTTCACATGCTTTCAACCACAATAAAACATCTCCTGCAGGATTTGCCACTGTTTTTCATCTATAAATAGTTAGATAGTAGAAACTTAGGATATATAGAAACCAAGTTGAGAGTAAGATGAAGAAGGTTTCTCTTTATGCTTGTTTATTACTCAACTTTAGTCTTTTGGCTATTGTTCCATATAGCAAAGCTAGTCAGGCTGATAAACTTGATGAGTTGATTCTGTCTAGAAGCTCAAAGAATCCTCCTAAGACTCTTTCTTGGGAAGTTGAAGATGCATTGCAAACACAGTCTTCTTCTGCTTATGTTGTACCTCCTCAAGAGGGGCAAAGGCTAGCTGATAAGATTGTCACATTGCCTGGTCAACCTTATGGAGTTAATTTTGACCAATACTCTGGCTATGTCACAGTTGATCATGAGGCTGGAAGAGAACTTTTCTATTATTTTGTGGAGTCTCCATATAACTCATCAACTAACCCTTTAGTATTGTGGCTCAATGGAGGTAAAAATTGTCTAACAAAATTTTTTATGCTACTAACTTTTGTTCTTCTGTATCATGACAACATATTGTTTGAAACTCAGGACCTGGTTGTTCATCACTGGGGTATGGAGCCTTTGAGGAGCTAGGACCCTTCAGAATCAACTCCGATGGAAAAACTCTATACCGTAACCCATATGCTTGGAATGAAGGTGAGAGACAATCATCAATACAGTTTTTTTTTCTTCTTGAGACATGATTATCTTACCGACTTACATCATTATGAAATATGCAGTTGCAAATGTACTTTTCTTGGAATCTCCAGCAGGAGTAGGCTTCTCCTACTCAAACACAACTTCTGACTATGAAAAATCAGGAGATAAGACAACTGCAAAAGATGCTTATGTCTTCCTTATCAACTGGCTGGAGAGATTTCCACAATATAAAACAAGAGATTTTTACATAACTGGAGAGAGTTATGCGGGTCATTATGTTCCTCAACTTGCATCCACTATTCTTCACAACAATAAACTCTATAACCAATTCATTATTAACCTTAAAGGAATTTCAGTATGTTTTTCAAACTTCAAAAACTAGTCATGCAAAATAACTCACAATCTCATATATCAAACTTCATTATTATCTTTACTTCAAAATTTTCAGATAGGGAATGCTTGGGTTGATGATGCAACAGGTTCAAAGGGGTTATTTGATTACTTTTGGACTCATGCTTTGAATTCAGATGAAACTCATGAGTTGATTGGCAAGTACTGTGACTTCACTTCTGAAAATGATTCAGCAATATGTGCCAATGCAACCGCAAAGGCCTTAATAGAGAAAGGAAACATAGACTTCTACAACATTTATGCTCCACAGTGTCATGATTCTTCTCTCAAAAATGGTTCAACTGGTTATGTAAGTAACGAGTTTGACCCTTGTTCTGATTACTATGGTATTGCCTATCTAAATACACCAGAGGTTCAAAAGGCTCTTCATGCAAAACCTACAAATTGGACACATTGCGGGTAATAATATATAATCCCTCTTAAGAAATTGCAAAATATTACTACTGGTTTTGACACCTTACAACTGTGTTTTTCTATGCTAATTGAGAATATGTTATTTTTTTATGACAATTCACAGTGATCTTATTACTAAATGGAACGACAGTCCAATCACAATCCTACCCACCATCAAGTATCTGATCGATAGCGGCATTAAATTATGGATATACAGGCAAGCTCAATTTCATTTCACTATTCTGAAGTGTTAACAACACTGATATGAAAATTTAAATCCACAAAATCAATGAAATAACATACATACTCTTGTGAAATAATGAGAGGTTGCAATTTAGTTTGTATCAAAATTCCAACTCCTAAATTTAGATGATGTGTTTTTCTACAGTGGTGATACAGATGCAAGGGTTCCAGTCACAAGTTCAAGATATGCAATCAACACCCTTAAACTCCCTATCAACACTGCGTGGCGACCATGGTATTCTGGAAAAGAGGTACTGAAATTAGTCTATTTAGGGAGTTTTCTTGTAGAGCAAGTAATATAGTATTTTTGAACTGTGACCAAATTATGATAATGGCAGATTGGAGGATATGTTGTTGGATACAAAGGACTGACATTTGTTACAGTAAGAGGAGCAGGCCATCTTGTTCCAAGCTGGCAGCCGGAACGAGCTTTGACTCTGATCTCATCATTCATCTATGGAATTCAGCCTCCTGTCTCACCATCAAATTAATAGCTTTGAAGCATGATCCAAGTTTCAATTTTACTTTCTTGAAATGCATTTGTGCCAAACCTACTAGGTAGATTGTTATAAAATAAAAAAATTAGTTTCAACTTTCAGTTAAATGTTTTTTTTTTTTTAACGTTCTAACTGATTTTAATATAACTTCGGTATCTAAATTAGAGCCTACTTCAAAAATAACAAAAAACTTCTCCGTAGCTTACTTTATCCACAAATCCTAATGAAAACAAGGCGAATCAATGCAAGTCAATAACAAAAGTGATGCAAACTATTATTAAAAAATAAATGTAAGTCAAACCATTCTAATATTTTTACTATTATGACATGTACAAAATTTTAACAAAACTACTTTAAGAAAAATGATGAATAGTCGAATTGGAGTTTGTAGAGACTGTTCCGGTTTATATCAAGCTTTCTGTCAAATTGGATAAAGTGGAAACTTATTTTTCTAGATCTGTTTTACTGTAGTTGTTGTTTCTTTTAGACTTCGGTCCTCTCTGTAATCAAAATTTTTTATGAATAGTTAAAGCGAGTGCATCAAATAAAAGTATAAAAATTTCTCAATAGTCTGGAATTGATTGATTATCTCTTAAAGGTTCAATTTTTTTCAAATTATTATTGGTGTTGACGTGTCAATGTCGGTGTCGTCTTTCTGATGTCTATGTTTCATAGGCTCAAAATCTTTGTGTAGTTAGGGTTTAAGAATACATGAAAGAGTGGCTATCACCATACATAAGAGTTCTATCTAGGGATGACAATGAGTATCCATGGACCATGGACATGAGTACTAGTCTCCCTCTATCTGCCTCGTTACATAAATGTGATACACGTGTCCGCCCCATTATACCCATGCAAATATCCATATGATAGGTATCGTGGATTTTCAGATATATGCAAATATTTGTGGTATCCATGAATACTGTTATTCATTATTATATGTTTAGAATAATAATTATAGTATTTAAGTTTGTTATATGATACATCAATGTTCATATCTAGAATTGTACCAAATAAATTTTTTACAATACAACAAGTCTAACTGATGCATCATATATCAGATAGAAATCTCTAGCGCATCGAAAATATGACCCAACGGGTCTTCAATTCTAAACCTTTAGCTACGAATCCAATTCAAGCACTTGCTTATTTTAAACAATAATATAACAACATGGAATGAGATGCTAATTTTATTTGGTTCCCGAACTAAACCATTGAATCTCTTACTACCATTCTACATGATTCAAGGTACAATTGCATAATCCACCAGGATAACCCAAACATTCTAAACCTGACTACTAGAATAAACCCCTATTCAAAGGCCTGTAGAGATGTTGTGGCACTACATAATCCTAATTTACTCACACGGGGTCCAACTCAGAGGTCGTGTTGTCTAAGTGGGTCATTCTACATTATGCATCATGACCCACTCATCCTTTATATAAACTAAAGAGTCGTCAACAATCATATAATCTTTGGATAACTCACTTGGGACACAACCCCCCCCCCCCTCTGGGGTCCCTCCTATAAGCATTTAATTCAGATTGTCTATCTTATTGCCACTACAAGGATATGAATCATGCATTATCCCAAGAACAGAATTGAGAGTGCAACCATCCCATGTAATTTGTAGGCCATGGACTATAGAGATTAATACTCAACTATCAAGCATGGCATAGATATCTTTGACTATCCAACTATAATTGATGAGACTCAAATCCCGAGCATACCCAAGCATACCGTTGGAATTACTAACATCCATCCAGACTAAATTCCCAATACACATTCTAATATCTATAATCCAATACTCATGAACTTGACCTAATTACCAGATAAATAACCATAACCACCAATTAGAGTAGATGAGTAAATCAACATATTACCTACTAGATACCTAGGGTCAAGTCAACATGACTTATAAATGAATCATATAAGTCGATATGTTCACATGACCGAATCACTAGGTAAATCAACATACCCCCACATGGATAAGTCAACATATCCATCATTGAGAATATCGGAATAAGTCAACATATTCCTCTACCAATATCATCGGGATAATGCATATATCATCCAGTTAGGTTGCCAAGATAAAACACACATACCTTAATTGGATTTATGGAACAATTAATTGTCTGAAATTGTAATCTACAGTCGCATTGGACGTCTCCACACATTCACTTTGATTAGAAATACTTAATCGATTCAATACTTTCCTAGATTGGTTTTAAGAAGTTTAATAAATATTTGTACCCAAGCCCAAACTCATGAGGGCATCAATATTTGTACTCGTACCCATATCCTACAGATACCTAAGTACTCATCCTCGTATCAACTACCCATATTTCTTGGGAAAATAAACTAATCAATTATAAAATATCATATCATTTTAAGTTTTTTACAATATCAAAAAAAATCAAAGAATTTATTATTGAATTATTAAATAAAAAAATTTATACTAAAATGTTTAATAGTTTAATAGAAATATTAATTTTTAAAATTGATATACATGCATTTTTATAGCATAATTTAAAAGATAATATATATAAAATGTATTGTGAGAATGTTGTTCCGGTAAAGCAGCAAGCAAAAGTAAGTATTTTTAGTTTTGTTTTATCGTCTCCACAGGGATTAGTGTGAGGGAAATAATGTCATTCAATAATCTCCATGTCTCTGAGCTTGATTTTAAATGGTTTAAAAGTAAAGTGCAAAAAGCTTCTACAAGTTGGAAACAAAAAGAATGCTTTTGTTGTTCTTCAATGGCTTGTCACTTTCATGTCAAACCTCTTGAGTAAAGACCAGAGTATCTTCTTCTTGATCATCCTCTCTTCTGAACTCTTTTCTCTCAAACACACTTAGATATGCCTTTATGAGTGAACTTGAGAAATTCCTAAGTATCTTTGGCCATAACATAAGTGATAATGAGTACTTATCAATTCCAATGATATTGATAATTTCAGAGTGACAAAGAGCCAACTCACACTTTTCCCTTCTATCTCCTTAGCACCAGGATTCTCCTATCTTGTCAATTTTTTAAGACCTGTTGTCCATTGATAACCAAAATGATATCATTCCAGCCTTCAAACAAAAAAGAACAGAAGTACTAGAAAAATACTCCATTAAGCTCACCCAATAAACAGACCAGGGTGTCTGCTCTGATGCCAATTAAAATTCTGGCACTTGCAATATATATTAAAATTGATGCTTCAGTATCAAAACAATGTCAAGACAGATGTTACGATATTTGTTACTGATACAGAATAATAACATCAAACTGTAAAATATGCAGAAGGATAAATTGTAGAATGATAAAGAACACAGTCAATTGTTAACCCAGTTCGGTGCAACATCACCTACTATTGGGGCTACCAAGCTAGGAAGGAAATCCACTATAATAATATTAGTTCAAAGCCTAATTGTCCTAGTTTACAACTTCTCTCCTAATCACTACCTTGTGCAACTTATACCTAAAAATCACCATCTAGATATGAGAAATATCATCTCACTTCCAATCACCGCAATGACAAATACAACGACAAACCTTGTGACTAGAAACAATGACTAAAACAGAAGAATACACTTCCAATAAACAATACTTATTTTTGCTTCAAATCTTCAACCAAGAACAATATTAAACTTTATGCTTAAAATCTTCAAGAGTGATTACAATAACTTATAAACAATCAAGTAACAATCAGTCTACCACATTGTATCAAAAGATACATGGGTGACTTAAAAACCACAAGAGACTCTCAAAACCTAAGACTTAAGACTTTCTCTAATTTTACAATTGTGAAAGTTTTTAATTACATTAGGTCTAGATTTCTCTTTAAATACACCTCAGTAGTCCATGGGCTTCAAAATCTCCACCCAAATATTTCTTGATCCACAAGCTGAGGGTTGCACCAATTATGCAGAAAAATCTCCTTGAATCTTGGAACAAATCTTCAAGTATCTTAAATTGTCTCAATATCTAATTTTAGAAACTTTAATGTTATTGGAGATTTGATTCACATGTTCCAAATTAAATCTTCTTGATCGGTGTAAATCTTTGAGATATATAAAAAAGAGATATCACAAAGTTAAATCAAATCTGTCAAGATTTAAAACGGTCTGTACTGATATTCTGGTTCAGAATGTTACGACATCTGTCAGAACATCTGTTTTTCAATGTAAGCTCATATCCAGTTATATCAGTTTGATCAAGATGTTATGACATATTGCTTAACACCTTTCAAGAACAATGTTTTAACAAAATTACTTCCAATCCTAAAACCATGGATTTAACAATCTCCTCTTTTGGAAAATTTTGGTTAAAACAACCTTTTGCACAATAAGCCTGGGGAGAGGAATAAAACCACAATGAGCCAAACACAAGCTACATGTTAAAACATGTAAAATTTGTACATGAGGAAGAAGATAACATGTCATTTCAGATCTATCCAAAAATACTCCCCCTGTCACACGGAACCAATTCTTGACACAAGAAATTAATTCTCCCTCTCAGAGAAAATCCAAATTACCAGCAGAAGAAGAAACTTTTCCCAGAGGAAGAAGAAACTTTTTCTGAAGATAGCACATTAGAAGATCATGCAGCAGAAGAAGCACACATAACTCAGAATACTAGAATACTAGAATACTAGAATACTAGACTCCCATAAACCAAGTCACAAGACACAACAGACAGGATGTTAGAACATCCGGTAGGCCATCCCGCATACAACTACATCAGAAGTAGCAGCAGAAGCAGAAACACAAGACTCACATGACAAACAATCATACTCTCCCTAAACTGTTGCATACACCAAGCAATACACTATACTAAACTAACTAACACTTTTCCCCCTTTTTAGGCAAAAATTGACAAAGAGTAAAAGGAAATTGAAAACAGGCAGAACAAGAAGACACAAAACTGAGGCACGTCAAACTTACACAAGATTGACTTAATTGGAAGAAAAAATGGAAACATAAGGAAAAAAACTCACCCAAAGAGGCAAAAACTAAGACTCGTCCAAGGAGACAAAAACCAAGAAAACAAAAAAAAACAAACTCAACAAAAAAACAATAATGACTCAAAAAAGGAAAAGATAAAAAGACACATAACTGACTCAAAAAGAACAAAAAAAAGACTTCTTTTTTTATAAAAGATAGCATACAATAGCTATCCAACTCTACCTCCTGATCTAATTAAATTGACCTAATCTTCATCAGCATCTAAGTCTGAATTAAGTATTTGATCACGATTTTTCTTGAGGGACTTCATCTTTGTTACAAATGTTTTCCCTGTTCTGGATGTTCCAGTAGATGTTCCAACATTTATTACAGTGTTGAAAATAACCTTCTTTGAACCAAAACACACTTCCTTCTTGGTTTCCAGCAGAAGAACCTTCTTTGCCTCAACATTTTTGGAAGATTTGCTCATGTTGAAACCCAGCTTGTGAGGATGGTGAGGTAGTAAGGACTTTAAATACAAGGAGAGTTACCTAGTTTATAAAGAAACCTTGATTGTAATGATAGTCCATTAATTGAGAGTGTTTTTGGAAGAAGATGAAATCATCCTTAGTAACAGTGCATCATTCACCATAGGAGAGAGACACGTTTTTGTTCAACTTTTCTCTCTTTCCCAGCTTTGACTGTTGGAAAATGTTACAACATTTGAAATGACATTCTATATGCCATTGAAAATGATTCTTCTGAGATTTCACACACCATTGGGTGAAGGAATATAGTTGGAAAAATCATCCATACAGTTACTACTATAATTCTTCAGCATTGCAATTTCAAAGTTACCCCTCATATTCTCAATGTAACTTGCACCTCAAGTTATGATGAAAATACTTCCTAGAGCTCCTCATCCATACCAAGCTTAGGAGTGTTAATATTTTCCTGTAGCAAGACCCCTGACACATGATGACAGAACCAATGATTTTGTTCTGTAAGAAAAATAAAATCCTTGAGTACCTTGATGTAGTAGCATGTCACACTATATTATCATAACATTCAGTTTGACATTGTACTCTTTTATTAACCAACTCAATTAAGAATATGTCTTCCTTTAGCAATGTACCTAATCTTAAAGATATACCAGAATTAAATTATTTCTGATTCAAGAGACAATATTGTTTCTTAAACAAGAATATCTTCCATTAATATTATCTCCCTTAGACTTGGCCAATAGCTTTTACTCCAAGACTCACCATCATTAGATATTTCATCTCTGAATAAATTGATGATCATAGACTAAAATAAACTCCAAATAATGAACTCCCTCTTAGACAAAAAAAATTCTTAAGAGCTTTCTTACTTAGTGTCTGCTAGCCCTTTAGAGTCTTTCACAATTTCTGGAGTAACAAATTACTGAGATGATGTTCCAACATCTGGTTGAACATCTGTCTATTTCTCAATGAACAAATCACTATTTTTGTCCTGAAGTTAACATCAATAAAAGTACTTCTCTTAGTAGAGTAACTCAGAAGCATACCTTGTTCTCATTCAAGGAGTAGATAAAAACCTTTGAAGATTTCACAGATAATAGATTTTTCTTTGTTATAGATCACAAAGGAAAAACACACACATGCACACACACACACACACCTATTATATGTGTGTGTGTGTGTGTGTGTGTGTGTGTGTGTGTGTGTGTGTGTGTGTGTGTGTGTGTGTGTGTGTGTGTGTGTGTCTATCCACCAGAATACTCACCTTGCATTTGACTAATCAAACTCATATAATAGGTTTTAGAGCTTTTGCAATTGTCTGATGTTGCACCTTCTAATGTGACATCTTGAATTCATCTTCCTTGATCATCAAGCAAGAGGATAAGCAATTACATACTTGTGGAGTCCACAAATAGTAATTGTTTTTAGCTTCTCATAAGAACTTCATACATCTCATTAGAGACAAAAATATTCGCCCTTGATAACTTTTACTTTCAGACCTTGATCACACAACTGACTTATATTTAACACAATAATCATCAGTCCTTTTGTAAGAAGATCATTACCAAAACTTAGGGAATCCATCATGTATTCTTTAGTTACCCAATGCCCTTAATATTTCCTTTTATCACCAACAACAAAAGTAACATTTGATAGGATGAGACTAAAAAAAACACCAGAAACACCTTTATTGCAGTCAAGTGTTTGGGACAATCAATGTCAAAATACCAATCATCTTAGTTGAAGTTCTAAGAAAGGTATGAGAAATAAGGCAATTAACATCTTCCCTAAGTTGTAATCACTGCTTGGTTAACCAATGTTGAGTTTGACATTTAAGGAAGTTAAATAAAAACAAAAAAAAAATGTTAAGATCAAATTTTCACAGAAGAAACATCTTCAGTGCAATTATCTTCCTTTATCTTGAGTATTTTGATGTCTAGCACAATGTTGAGACATTAAGATTGACATCCTTGACTCAGCTTGCCTTTTGATGAAAACAACCTTTTGTCACTTGAGTTTTCTCTTTGCTAGTTATAATAGCTTGAAAACTCTATCCCTTTTAGGCTCCTGTAATACGGTGGGAGAACTGACTTGGTTATTTTGCATTTCATCGCAATTGTTGCGGATAGCAAGAGACGTCACTGACTTTTCTTTTATCCAAATAGGAAAGGGTGAAAATAACAGGAAAGACCTTTAGAGCTATTTTCTTGAGTTCGGGGGGTAGGTTATCAAAAGGGAAGGTGTTAGCACCCTTTTCATCCATAGTTTTCTACGGGCTCTTAGTTGATTGCTAGATCACTTGCTTTGTTTGAAAATTTGCTTGTGGTGTGGTTTTTGAAATTATTTTGAAAACGTCTTTGTAATGATTCTCGTTTCTATAAGAATACGTACAAAGTGTTAGTTTTGAAAATAGTTCAAAGAGGTGTTTGTGGAAGACATTTTTAGAAAGGGATTTTGAAAAGTGCCTTTGTAATGATTCTCATCTCTATAAGAATGCATACGAAAAAGCTTTGTCTTTTGAAAATGTTTCAATTGAAAGTGTTAGTGTGAAAATGGTTTTTGTTGTGAGCAAGCGAGCAACTAAGAACATCATACCTACTCAAAAGGTCTAATGTTCTTTTCCTCCTCCTTTAGATAATACGATCTTACCATGGATTGGTAAGAAGCCCCATCGTTGTATGTGAAGGGACAGGCGTGGGTCGTTTGTATAGTCATAGAAGGCAACATATGAGACGTTTTAGAAATTTTCATTTTAGGGACTAGATCGTTTACCAAAGGCAACATCGACGGACTATGATCTTTTATCGAGGGTCTTTGCTAAAACGCCCATATTCGAGTGACATGAATATTTTCTGAGGCAACAAGTGAGATTACCCTAGAGGTGCATGTGTGCAAAGTGTGTTTGATTTGCATGCATTTACTCTTTGATTAGGGTGGTCTACTTGTTGGTTTTATCTTGCCATACATCCTAATTACTAACATTTGTATAAAGCAATAAAAATGCAGAAAATAGAGGTCCTACGCTATTACAGCCATATTAAATAGCAAGAAAATATAAAGGAAAAATAAAATCAGAGAAGGGAAAATAAGTTTTTCGATTCAGGCAGCAACACCCTTTGATTCTGCTCTTCTTGGCTTCCTTCGATTTGGCCTGGAAGTCAGCATGTGCAGGCAGCCTTCGATTCATCTTCCTGGCTGCTTCCTTCAATTTTTCTTGGCAGTCAGTGTGAATGGATCCTTCGATTACGTCATTTTCTGCTTCCTTCGAATGGCCTGGAAGTCAGTGTGTGGCGAAGCCTAAGGCCACACTCTTTGTTCTGCTTGCAACTGTGAAGCAGCCAAGGAAGAAGCCTAAAGCTTCGATTCACACCCTCTCCCTCCTGTTTTTCTTTCGTTTGGGATTTTAATAGCAACATGGCCTGAGACCATGCTTGTATTGTCTCATGGCCAGGTTAGTTCTTAAAAACGTTTGATAAACCAAGAAACAAAACCAAAAGGTTAGCAATGAAAACAAATTGAAAAGGTGGAAACGAAAAGAAAACAAATGTTATATACATGCTTAAAACGAAAAGTTTAAGGTCAGAGTGACTTACCTTGCTTGAAGCTGGAATGTGTGTTTGACCTTGAGTGATTGGACTAAATACTCCTGGATTCGAAGGAAAGAAACAAGTATGGTGTTTCTTTAACTAGATTCGAAGGTCAAGAGGAGTGGGGTGGTGTTTGTTATTTATGGATTCGAAGGAGAAGAACAGGTGTATTGTTCTTTCTACTGGATTCGAAATAAAAACAAAGTGTGGGGTTATTCCTAGATTCGAAATAGAAAAGAAACTGGTGTTGTGTTTCTAGTGTTGGATTCAAAAGGGTCAGAAACAAAGGTATGGTCTTTTGAATTCTGGGTTTGAGGATGTGTTAAGTGTTTGATGATTTTCACACACTCAAAGTTTCTCCAGCTATCAAAAGCCTCTGGATGTGTTGTCCAGCCCCTTTTAGATGTTATGGAGCCTCTTATTTATAGATGAAGTTGTCTAAGGTTTAGGAGGGAAAACAAAACAATTTGAACAAATTGAGTATGCTGTTTTTGTAGCTTTCGAGGGGCAGTGTTCATATGCCAAATTGGTGCAAGAATAGGAGCAGTGTAGCAGGATTGTTGTGCAATAGTTTTTGGAACGTTATGGACAGTGTAGCAGGCTTGGACTTGCAGCAAGCATCTTTGAATATTTCATCTTTTCGTTTTGACCTCATAGGTTCAACCTTCGACTAGACTCCTCTTTAGACAGTAATATTTGTTTCCAATCAAAGTGTCTTTCGAATGGGCCCTTTTTGTGCATCCTTCGAATGGGACAATTGTGAGTGTCATTATCTTATAAATGCTAGCCATGGGGAAGCTTTTTCCTTGTGCATACTAGCCTGAGGGAAGTCCTGGATTTTGTGAATCGGAGGAATCGTGCAAGGGGCAAATGGTTTTTGAGTCGAAGGAAAGGAAACAGGAGGCCATTGCCTTCTGAATTGAAGGAAGGTCATTTCCTTCTGAAATGAAGGAAGCCAGTATGAAGCCACTACCTTCTGAATCGAAGGACATCAATAGGAGGCCTTTTCCTTTTTGAATCGAAGGAGGCTGTTTTAAGTTCCCAGTCGAAGCTAGTTGAAGATAGGCGTTGCCTGCCCTGTGGATCGAAGGAGGCATGAAGGATGCCATAGTCCAATCTAAGCAGTCTTGAAAGAGACTAAAGTCCAAATGAAAGCAAGGGAAATCGAAGAAGGCTTGAAGGAGATAAAAGTCAAATTGAAGCCTTGTGAGTCGAAGGAAACTTGCTTTTCTTCAAAAAATCATTTTTATCTGTTTTCCCCTTTTTTAACAGTTTCCTCTTTAACTTGATGCTGGAAAATCCAATTGTACTTGTGCAAGCTTGAATTTTTTAGAATCCTTATGAGAAATTCCTTGAGAAATGAGAGGGAATATTTGTGGGTACAATAGTTGCCCCTATTCAATCTTCTTAAACCTGAAGAGTTAGATTGGCGAGTCTGCCATTCATGACTTGAAGGTGGAAGATGATTGAACACTAGAGTGCCCAGAAATTTACACTCGATGATATGGTGGTTGATTGTATAGGGAATAGGCTTAAAGATGCCATTTTGAGAGATGATGGAGAGTTGTCGGAGATGGGCTTATAGATGTCACCCAAAAGTGATTGTTGACAAAAAAATTGGAAGAAATATCAGAATAAATCTCTGGTCGATTTATACTGAAATAGTAGATATAGTGGGATGAGTATCAGAATAATATCCATAAATGGATCATATCTAACTCGTATCTAAAATATGTACTGAATGAGCGTCATAATGACATCCATATCTGGATCGTATCTGGACTGTATTTGAAAGGTTTGCTAAATGATTATCAGAATGACATCCGTATTTGGATCGTATCTGGACTGTATTTGAAAGGTGTGCTAAATGGCTGTCAGAATGACATCCGTATCTGGATCTTATCTGGATTGTATTTGAAAGAATCTGGATCACATCTGAACCGTTTCTAGGAGAAAAATCTGGAATAAGTATCAGAAAAATATTTGTCTCTAGATCATATCTGAACTGTTTCTGGGGGAAGTCTGGAGTAAGTATCAGAATGTCATCCGTATCTGGATCGCATCTGAATTGTTTCTGGAGTAAGTATCAGAATGTCGGCCGTATCTGGATCGCATCTGAACTGTTTCTAGAAGAGAATCTAGAGTAAGTATCAGAATGTCAGCCGTATCTGGATCGTATCGGAACTGTTTCTAGAAGAGAATATGGAGTAAGTATCAGAATGTCAGTCGTATCTGGATCGCGTCTGAATTGTTTCTAGAAGAGAAACTGGAGTAAGTATCAGAATGTCATCCGTATCTGGATTGCATCTGAACTGTTTCTAGAAGGATGTAGGATTGCTTCAGCTGGTCGTGTAGATAATTGTCCTGGCTTGTTTCAGGTATTAATCTACAATCAGTTTGTCCTCAGATAGTTGTCTTGTCTTGTTTCAGGTATTAATCTGGAACTTGTTTTTTGTTGGTCGTAGAGATAATTGTCCCGACTGGTTTCAGGTATTAATCTCTAACCTTATAAAGAAAGATAGTTTTTCTGGCTTGTTACATGTATTAATCTTCAATCTGCTCATGCAGATAGTTTTCCTAACTAGTTACTAGTATTAATCTACAATCGATCATCCACAAATAGTTTTCCTGGCTTGTTACAAGTATTAATCTGGAACTGTTGAAAATCGTTGACGATAATTATCTGTTGATTGATCTTTCCTGAAAAGGTAAAGAATTAGCTGCATGCAATGTCATGATGTATGAAATGCATGGCGTAATGATGTTCTCAAAATAAATGAGATTGTGTCATATGCATTTATCATGTGTGTAATATGATGCATGAAATGTGAAATGTTGTTGGAATGTATCTTTGTCTTGGAAAATAAATCCTTGACAAATGTTGGGGAGTTTTGGGAAGTTAAATCCCGGACAGCCGTTGGGGATGAAGAGTATGCACATCTTCAGACCTTGTTTAGAATGTGTGATACGATGGGAGAACTGACTTGGGTTTTGTGTTTGTTTTCGCAAATGTTTCGGTTGAGCAAGAGTCGCCACCAACTTTTTATTTTATCCTAAGGAAAGGTTAAAAAGCACAGCAAAAACCTTTGAGATGTTTTCTTGATGAACAAGTTTCATGATTTGACATGTTTTGATGAAAAATGAATCTTGACACATGATTTTGACCAAAAAGTCAAAGTTTGACTTTTCAGTATACAGTCAAATTTGGCTCAGTTGACTGGAAAATTCATCTGTCAATCTTGTGCATTTGGGATCTTTTGAACTTTTTGAATATGTCAAGACAATGCCATTGAGTCCTTGAGTCCATATGTGAGCTTGGTTTGCCATTGGCTAGGTCAAACAGTCAAAAATTGCCTTTGTGCAGTCAAAACCCTAAAAATGACCATTTTACCCTTTTGGTGATCTGATCAAATTTCTTGTGGAATTGTGATCCAAACTTGACCAAATGGTTCATATGAGTTCATAATGTTGACGTGGGTCAAAAATCATGAGGTTTGACTGTCCATTGACCACATTTGACTTTTTTCTAATACAGTTGATTTCTAGGTCAACTGTCCAATTGACTGGGCAAAGATTGGAATCAAGGCTTGAAACTTGGTATGGATAAACTTGTGAGTCCAACATGAAGCATGAAAGTCATTTTGGGCATTTTAGGTCAAAACATCTTTGTGCAAATTCAAACCCTAATTTGGGTCAACAGTGCAAGGAGGAGTCTTGAGCAGAGTAAACCCTAACTTGATCTTGAGCTCCAAGGGTCTTGTGGTGAGAAAATATTGAGGAAATGGGAGGGCAAATTTTGGGGTACAACAGTTGCCCCTGTTCAATCTTCTTGAACCTGAAGAGTTAGATTGGCAAGTTTGCCTTTCGCGACTCGAGGGTAAAAGGAGATTGGACACTAGAGTGCCCAGAAATTTGCACTCGCATGGTGGAGTATCAGCAATGTGATGTCGAGAATGGGCTTACATATGCCATTTGGAGAGATGGTGGATAGGAGGATGGGCTTATAGATGCCATCTGGAGGTGTGACAGAACTTTGTCGGGAATGGGCTTATAGATGCCATTTGGAAGTGTTGATCGCGTAAGAGATTCCTTAGCGAGAACTTGCATACTTTAAGAAAGGAGGATGGTTTCCTGGCTTGTTACAGGTGTTGATCTTCAGTCTCTTCATGAAGATATGCCCTGGCTAGATACAGGTATCGAATCTACAATTAGTTGCTCACAGATGTGCCCTGGCTAGATACAGGAATCGAATCTGGAACTTCAAAAGGTTGCTTACAGACGTGCCCTGGATGGATACAGGTATCGAATCTCTAAACTATTCATGCAGATATACCCTGGCTAGATACAGGTGTCGAATCCACAATCAAAAACTCACAGATATGCCCTGGCTGGATACAAGAATCGAATCTGGAATTGGCCGTCTACAGATATGCCCTGGCTGGATGCAGGTATCGAATCTGGAATTGGCAAAAGGTTGGTAGAGATAGCTTTCCTGGCTGGATACAGGTGTAAACCTCTGACCTGAGAATGAAAGATAATTTCCTGGCCTGTTACAGGGGTTGATCTTCAAACTCTTCATGCAGATATGCCCTGGCTAGATACAGGTATCGAATCTACAATTAGTTACTCACAGATGTGCCCTGGCTAGATACAGGAATCGAATCTGGAACTTCAAAAGGTTGCTTACAGACGTGCCCTGGATGGATACAGGTATCGAATCTCTAAACTATTCATGCAGATATGCCCTGGCTAGATACAGGTGTCGAATCCACAATAAAAAACTCACAGATATGCCCTGGCTAGATACAGGAATCGAATCTGGAATTGGCCGTCTACAGATATGCCCTGGCTGGATGCAGGTATCGAATCTGGAATTGGCAAAAGGTTGGTAGAGATAGCTTTCTTGGCTGGATACAGGTGTAAACCTCTGACCTGAGAATGAAAGATAATTTTCTGGCCTGTTACAGGGGTTGATCTTCAAACTCTTCATGCAGATATGCCCTGGCTAGATACAGGTATCGAATCTACAATCCATCACTCACAGATATGCCCTGGCTAGATATAAGTATCGAATCTGGAATTGTGACAGCTGATAGTAATCATCTTTGGATTGAACTTTTCCTGAAAAGGCAAAACATCAGTTATATGCAATGTCATGATGTATGAAATGCATGATGTCATGAGGCTCAAAATGAGATAGTGTTGTATGCGCTTTATCATGTATATATGAAATGTGAAATGTCTATGAATGTATTTTCGTCTAGGAAAATAAATCCTTGACGAGTGTCGGGAGTTTGTGGAATCCTGGGCTGATGTTGAAGAGTGGAGTTCTTCGTTTCCGCTGGGGATGACAGTTGCAAGAACAAACCGGTAGGAGAAGATGACTCCGTCGGGGAATAAACTTGTTGGAGAAATTACTCTGTGGGGAGTTACTCTGTGGGAAGAGATACTCCGCTGAGGTTTTGATGAGAGCTCCGCTGGGGATTCCACTGGTAAATTATGTTGGGGAAATTGATGAACTCCGCTGGGGATAGGAAGAACTTCGCCGAGGACGATCTTTCCGTGGTAATTAGCTGAGGATAACCCAGTTATAAGCCCTGATGGGAATAACCTTTGAATGAAACCGGGGAGACGCGTTCGTACTCTGCAGAGGATAAGCTTCCAGAATCTACTGGGGATAAGTCTCAAGACCTGCTGGGGATATGGATTCCACTCTCCTGGGGAAACTTCGGATAGTACTGGGGAATGGTTCCTGTGATACGGTGGGATAACTGACTAGGGTTTTGCGTTTGTTTTCGCAAATGTTTCGGTTGAGCAAGAGTCGCCACCAACTTTTTATTTTATCCTAAGGAAAGGTTTAAAAAGCACAGCAAAAACCTTTGAGATTTTTTCTTGGGTTCGGGGAGTAGATTATAGAAGGGGAAGGTATTAGCACCCCTTCTATCCATGGTTATCCATGGGCTCTTAGGTACTTGCTTCGATCAACTTGCCTTTGTTTTTAATTGTTTGAAATGGTGCTTTGTGTGTGGTTTTGAAAAGGTTTTGAAAAAGATGCCTTGCATAGGCTACCCTTGTAACAATTCTTTACTCGAATGTTTTACAAAAGGTGTTTATCTTTTTGAAAAGATGTTTCAAGGTTTTTTTGAAAGTTTGTTTTGAAAGTGTTTGTGAAGTGGGTTTTGAATTTAGGCAAGTGTTTTCTTGGAAAGTTGACAAGTACTTAAGAGTTCATCTACCCTAAAATTTTCTCAAATATTTTTGTCATGTTTTAAGCCTTTTGACAATTTTGTTCCACCATTGCATTTGGTGGACAATCTTGTCTTAGGAGATGAAAGGGACGGGCGCGGGTCATCGTTTAGACCATAGTTGCAATAGTGTTAAATGTCTTTGGGCAATTTTCTTTAAAAGGGACTTGATCATTTTATTTAGGCAACATTTTGAAGGACTATGATCATTTGATTGTTTGTTTTACCCAAAGAAATTCAACATGCAATATGGCCCATTTTTGAAAGGCAACAAAGTGGAATACCCTAGGGGGTGCAAGTGTGAGATGTGTTGTTTATTTTCATGCTCATTTATCTTGTATTAGGTCCAACTATTTTTGTTCATTTTTATTCGCATACAAAACCCTAATTCTAGCATAGTATGTTTAGAAAGCATTAAAAGTGCGAAATTTAAATTCCTACGCTATTACATCACAATAATATGGGGAGGGGGGTACAATGTTTCAAATGGGGTTTATTTGGGCAAGAATTTAAATCTAAGCTATTACATCATTTTTAGGAATATTTACAAGATAAATAATTGCATAGTTAAATGGAAATTGAAATAAATATGCAAAATGAATTTTTTATGTATATGAAAAAGTATTGTTCATGTAAAATAAAAGAAAAAATAAAAAGGTATTATTTTGAGGTATTTTCAAATCTAGGGCAAAAACCCTAATTTTAATCAAAATGTATATTAATTAATTAATTCATATAATATTCATTATTTACATACAAAAATAAAATAAAATATGATATATTTGTAAAAAGGCATTTTTAGTATTAAATATTAAAAAAATAAAATATGTACATTTTTTGGTGTTTTTACTCTAAATGCATTAATATATATATATATATATATATATATATATATATATATATATATATATATATATATATATATATATATATATATATATATATATATATATATATATATATATATATATATATATATATATATATATATATATATATATATATATATATATATATATATATATGTATATTTATATTATTTTAAATATGTACTATGTATATAAATAATAATAATAATTAATTTTTTAGAAAATAGTATTTTTTATATAAACTATTTTCAGAGGGTAATATAAAATAAAAATAAAAATAGAAGTGTTTTTACTCTTTTCTATTTATCCTAAATAATAATATGTATTTATTTATGTATAAACAAAAGAAAATCAAATAAAAACCAAATAAAATCAAAAAATGATGAGAAAAATATTTTCAAAATTTTAAATATGCTGAGAAAAAATAAATGAATCAAATGAGAAAAGAAAAAGTCAAAAATCATGAAAAATGAAGCAAATGGGCTTGGGGGGTAAGAAAATGGAAATAAGGTGTAAAAAGAAGAGACCACACAGGCCCAGCCCATGTGGCTTCATCTTCAACCTTCGTTCAACAACATTCAAAAACGCGCGCCCTGTACTCCAGCTGCTAACTCCTGATTCCTGGCTTTTTAACAAAAACTCATAACATAAAAAATGTTCAGCATGATGAGACGATTCTAACCATGTATAGAACTTGACCTAACTCTCTAAGATGAAGGAGAATTTCTCCTCCCCCAAATCCTAACCTAATTTTTCTGTCATTTTCAAACTCCAAATTCTCTCTACTCAGGCAAAAGAAATGAAAAGTAAAGACATGGACATGTTCAGTGGCATGAGTATGACATTATTTCTTCACAAACTTAAGACTAATGATGCATAATAAGAGAGATACGAATTCAAAATTTTACCTATTCAGTTGAACTTCTATCTGGAGATGTAGGAACCTTCAGTGCAAAGTGATGATTGGAAAAGCTTCCTTGAGGTCCAGGGATGCTGTTTCAATGCTTACTTTGTCTTGAGAGCTTCTGAATCAAGCTAGAGAACTTCAACTGCAAAACAGAAAAACAAGAATGGTGAAGTGGCTTAGAGGTGTTACAGGTTGTGTCTTAGCTTCTGGATAGTTTTCATAGGTTGTAAGGAAGGTAGAGGAACAGGTTTTGGCAAGAATGCTCGAGAGAAATGGGAGTTGGCACTCAAACTGCAGAGGCAACTCTGTTTTTGCAGTTTGAGGATGATTCTGAGATGGAGGGTGTTTTAGAGGTGCAAGGGTCGTGTATTAGCTTGGTTATGTTGTCTTGAGTGTGTTTGATAAGTTTGTTCTTGTGTTCTAATGCTGAGATGAGAGTTGTTGTGAGATATGGAACTTTTCTTCACACTTAAGCAACAAAATGCAACTTTAGTTTCTAGGCATGTAGAGGGCCCCTAATGTGCTGCATCATCCCTCCTTGATCAGTGTGTTATGCTCATAAACTTGTGCCATTCAGATTTGCAATGTACTTGTTGGATTTCTAAATTGACATAAAGTGAATTTTAGCAAAAATGGATAGTTCACTTTATCTAATTTGGGATTAATCTTGCATACAATGTCCAAACTCATAGAACAACACCTTAACACAATGAATATGCATTAAATTATGGAGTGTAACTTGGTTTAAGGACCTGTAATCTAACCTAAAGCATGCTGAGTTCAAATTGCAAAGTTATGGGCATGGAACTTGGTCATGAACAAAGTGGTTTTTTGCTATATTGTGAAATTCGATTCTCTCTAACCATGAGGTTGATTGAGAAGTTCTTGGACATTTTGGAAAGCTTGGAATGTGTACTATAATCCATCTTTGAAATGCAAATTGAAATTCCAAGTGGAAGTGTATGGAAAATGGCCTTGAAGTGGGGTAGAAAACCTTGTCAAAATAGGTTAAAAGTTCACTAAGTTAAAAATGGTTTAGTGCCCTTATTCAAAAAATTGTAACTTGAGATACAAGCTTCAAATGAGAAAACTTTGTGAATCAAAGTTGTAGATTATGCAACAAGCTACAACTTTCATGTTTGGACTTTTGTTTTAATCCAAATGGATCATGGTGAAAAAGTGGGGCAAAGTTGGGAAAAAATTAGGGTTTTTCATAACTTAGAAAAATTCTAAGTTATGAAAAATTCCATTTCTAACCCTAATTTGCATTTTGTGATTTCTTGGTGAACAAGTTTCATGATTTGGCATGTTTTGATGAAAAATGAATCTTGACTCTTGATTTTGACCAAAAAGTCAAAGTTTGACTTTTCAGTATACAGTCAAAATTGATCAATTGACTGGGAAATTTAACTGTCAATCTTGTGTACTTGGGATCTTTTGAGCTTGTTGATCATGTCAAGATAATTCCATGGGGTCCTTGAGTCCATGTGTGAGCTTGGTTTGCCATTGGTTAGGTCAAACAGTCAAAAATTGCCTCTGTGCAGTCAAAACCCTAAAAATGACCATTTTGCCCTTTTGGTGATCTGATCAAATTTCTTGTGGAATTGTGATCCAAACTTGATCAAATGGTTCATGTGAGTCCAATATGTTGATGTGGGTCAATTTTCATGAGGTTTGACTGTCAATTGGCCACAGTTGACTTTTTCCCCAATACAGTTGATTTTTAGGTCAACTGTCCAATTGACTGGGCAAAACTTGGAATCAGGACTTGAAACTTGATATGGGTAAACTTGGGAGTCCAATATGAGGCATGAAAGTCATCTTAGGCATTTTAGGTCAAAATCTCTTTGTGCAAACACAAACCCTAATTTTGAGTCCACAGTGCAAGGATAGGTCTTGAGCAGATGAAACCCTAACTGGATCTTGAGCTTCAAAGGCTTTGTGGTGAGAAATCAATGAGAAATGGGAGGGCAAATTTTGGGGTACAACAGTTGCCCCTGTTCAATCTTCTTGAATCTGAAGAGTTAGATGGGCAAGCTTGCCTTTCGTGACTCGAGGGTAAAAGGAGATTGGACACTAGAGTGCCCGGAAATTTGCACTCGTCAAAGCAATGGATACGGGGATGGGCTTAGAGATGCCATTTGGAGATGGGCTTAATGATGCCATCTGGGAGAGTGACAGAAATCTTGTCGGGGATGGGCTTAGAGATGCCATCTGGAAGGGAATATCAGGAAGGTGTCCAGGCTTGGGACCATCTCTGAACTGGGGGGTCTGAACAAGCAATAGATTGACATCCGTTGTTGGGAGGAATCTGTAAACTGTTTTCAGTGGTTTGGAGAAGAAACTGAACAAGCGATAGGTTAACATCCGTTTACTTGGAGAACCCGTGAACTGTTTTCAGAAATCTTGAAGTTGAATAAGCAATAGAGCAACATCCGTTGTTGGGAAGCGTCCGTAAACTGTTTTCAAAAAGTTGTATCTGAACAAGTTGATAGATTAACATCCGTTGTTGGGAAGAATCCATAAACTGTTTTCAGAAATCTTGAGGAAGAATTTGAACAAGTGACAGGTTAACATCCGTTTACTTGGAGAACCCGTGAACTGTTTTCAGAAATCTTGAAGTTGAATGATTTTAGTCTGTCGACTGATCTTTCCTGAAAAGGTAAAGAGTTAGTTGTATGCAATGTTATGATGTATGATGCAATATACGTGACATCAATGTTTATGACATGAATGTGATGAATGCGCATGTAAGCTGACGAGCTATCTTGCTGAGGATAAACGAATCCGGGGTGGCCGAAGATAAAAGCATCTTGACTGCTGCTGGAAAATAAATCCTTGGCTACTACTGGGGAAGAAAATTTCTGATGACCTCTACTGGGGAGTATAAGACTAGTAGACTCATGTTGAGGAGGTAAGACTGAGAACCTTTAATTTGATGGGAAGTAACTCTGGCGATCTCACTGGGGAACTCAAGATTTATCTTTCTAAGACTCTGTGGAGAGAAGGCTCATTAGTCTGGCTCCGCTGGGGGTTGGTAATTCGAAATTAACTCGGCTGGGGATAACAAAGGTAAGCTTCTCCGGGGATCATATTGATAAGTTAGACTGGGGAATTTCGATGAACTCCGCCGGGGATAGGAAGAATTCTGGCGAGTGCGATCTTATGTGGCTGTTAGCTGAGGATAACCCAATTATAAGCCTTTGTGAGGAATAACTTTGAATAAAAACGGGGGAGACGTTCGTGCTCTGCGGGGGAGTACCTTCCAGAATCTTACTGGGGATAAGCTTCGAGGGTCTGCTGGAGGTATGTCTCAGGGTTTGCTAGGGATGTGGATTTCAAATCTCTTGGTGGTTTCCTTCGGGAGGGTGCCAAGGTATTCATCTGTACTTTCATCCTATCAGTAATCCTTTTTTCTTAGGTTCACTTTAGGAAGTGATTATGTTTCAAACGCATATGCCTATTTAACAAGACATTGGACGTTTCTCAAAATAAAACAAATAGTGCAAAAAAGAAAAAGGGAAATGACACAAATTTTTGGGAAGAGTATTTGTATTGATTTTCTTTGAGTATATTTGTACAAAGGAGACAATCATCCTAGTAAGAGGATTTTGCCGTAAATATTGAAAGATTTTATACAAAATAAAAGATGGCTATGTGAAATAATTCCATGGGATTCCATTCTGCTACAGCTTTCACAACTCTGAATATCTGCCCGTTTAGTGCTTCGTTTGACGATGACTGGATTGATCAGAAGTCTGGAATTGGTTGATGAAGAGATTGTCTTTGAAGTGATTCGACGAGACATAGTCATACGCTTTAATTCCCTAACTTTTGCCTGAATCGCCCTTTCGGGTTTTCGATCCACCGGGAAACCCCTTTTTGCCCAAGCCGCCCTTTCGGGTTTTCGACTTGCCGGGTGTACAGATTTTTTTGTTTTTATCCCTAATTTTTGCCTGAACCGCCCTTCCGGGTTTTCGGTTCACCGGGATGCCCATTTTTGCCCAAGCCGCCCTTTCGGGTTTTCGACTTGCCGGGTTATTTTATGCGTAGTATCTTTTGACTATGTCTGCGTTCGCAGGGTGCGGCAAATCATCGCCGTCCATGGTGGTCAGAATCATTGCACCACCAGAAAATATGCTCTTGATCACAAATGGTCCTTCATATGTAGGAGTCCATTTGCCCCTGGGATCACTTTGCGGCAAGATAATTCGTTTGATTACGAGATCCCCGACTCGATACACTTGACGTCTGACTTTCTTATTGAAGGCCTTGATCATCCGCTTTTGATACGTCTGACCATGGCATATAGCAGCAAGTCGTTTCTCGTCGATTAAATTGAGTTGATCAAGTCGGGTCTGCATCCAATCATCTTCATTCAAACCTGCATCCTTCATAATCCTTAGAGAAGGGATCTGGACTTCCATAGGCAAAACAACTTCCATGCCATAAACCAAAGAAAATGGGGTTGCCCCAGTTGAAGTACGTGTCGTCGTACGGTATCCATGCAGAGCAAACGGTAACATCTCATGCCAGTCTTTGTAAGTGACTGTCATTTTCTGAATGATCTTCTTAATGTTTTTGTTCGCAGCTTCAACAGCACCGTTCATCTTCGGCCGATAGGGAGATGAATTGTGATGATAAATCTTGAACTGTTCGCATAATGCAGTGATCATTGTGTTATTCAGATTTGTACCGTTGTCTATGATGATTCTGTCTGGAACACCATACCGACATATGAGATTTTGCTTGATAAAGCGGGCAACCACATTTTTAGTAACAGAGGCGAAGGAAGCTGCTTCGACCCATTTAGTGAAGTAGTCAATGGCAACCAGGATGAAGCGATGTCCGTTGGAAGCCGTGGGCTTGATCTCTCCAATCATATCAATGCCCCACATTGCAAAGGGCCATGGAGCAGTCAGGACGTTGAGGGGAACCAGAGGGATATGAACTTTGTCAGCATAGACTTGACACTTGTGACAAGTACAGGAATGTTGATGGCAGTCAGCCTCCATGGTAGACCAATAATAGCCTGCCCTTAGGATCTTCTTAGCCATAGTATGCCCGCTCAAGTGAGTGCCAAATGTGCCGCTGTGTATATCAGTCATGATCAACTCTGCTTCAACTTTATCCACACATCGGAGTAGTACACAATCATGGCTTCATTTGTAAAGGATGCCGTTGCTCAGGAAGAACTTAGCAGCGAATTTCCTTAAGAACTTCCTGTCATTCACGGAAGCTCCTTCAGGGTAATCCCTAGTCTCGAGATACCTTTTGATTTCATGGAACCAAGGCTGTTCCACTACTTCTTCGGTATTAATCTCGTGGCAATGTGCTGGTTCATCCATTCGCTTGATGGTGATTTGGGGAGCCTCGTTATCCCAGTTGAGTTTAAACATGGAGGACATTGTGGCCAGAGCATCGGCTAGTTGATTCTCTTCTCGCGGGAAATGCTCGAAGGTAATTTGCTCGAAATGAGGCAACAATGTCAGGACATGTTCTTTGTATGAGATAAGATTAGGATGCTTGGTATCCCAGTCTCCTTTGATTTGGCTGATGACCAAAGCCGAGTCCCCGAATACGATCAAAGATTTGACCCCCAAGTCTATAGCAGCTTCGAGACCAAAGATGCAAGCTTCATACTCAGCCATGTTGTTTGTGCAGTTGAAACAAAGTCGGGCCGTGAAAGGAGTGTGACAACCTTCCGGAGAAATGAGTACAGCGCCAATACCATTTCCAAGTGCATTTGAAGCACCATCAAAGTACAGGGTCCATCGGGATCCCTTTTCGGGTCCGTCATACGGTCCGTCACTTTCAGCATTATTCAAATTCATGATGTCCTCGTCTGGGAAGTCAAACCTCATGGGTTGATAGTCTTCAATAGCCTGATGAGCCAGATGGTCAGCTAGTACACTCCCTTTTATAGCTTTTTGGGTGGTGTACTGGATGTCATACTCAGTTAAGATCATTTGCCATCTAGCTATCCTTCCAGATAGGGCGGGCTTCTCGAAGATATACTTGATAGGGTCCATCTTGGAAATTAACAAGGTAGTATGAGTCAACATATACTGTCTTAGTCGGCGAGCAGCCCATACCAAAACGCAACAAGTTTTCTTGAGCAGTGAGTAGCGAGTCTCACAGTCGGTAAACTTTTTGCTAAGGTAATAAATAGCGTGCTCTTTTCGACCAGACTCGTCATGCTGGCCCAAAACACACCCCATTGAGTTATCCAAGACGGTTAAGTACATGATCAATGGCCTTCCTTCGACAGGTGGCATCAGAATAGGAGGTTCTAGCAAATATTCCTTGATTCTATCAAAAGCGGCTTGACAATCATCGTTCCATCCAACTACCTGATCTTTCTTCAAGAGTTTGAAAATTGGCTCACAGGTAGAAGTCAGATGTGAGATAAATCTGGCAATATAGTTTATGCGCCCCAAGAATCCTCTGACCTCTTTTTCAGTACGGGGAGCAGGCATCTCTTGTATTGCTTTCACTTTTGCTGGATCGACTTCAATGCCTTTGTTGCTTACAATGAATCCCAGGAGTTTACCAGACCTAACTCCAAAAGTGCATTTACTCGGATTCAGCCTGAGCTTGTATTCTTTTAACCTGGCGAACAGCTTCTCCAAATGCTCAAGGTGCTCTTCCTCTGTTTGTGACCGAGCTATCATATCGTCTACGTAAACTTCAATCTCATGATGTATCATGTCATGAAATAAAGCTACCATGGCGCGTTGATAAGTTGCCCCTGCGTTCTTCAGTCCGAACGGCATCACTTTATAACAGAAAGTGCCCCATTGTGTGACAAAAGTCGTTTTCTCCATATCCTCGGGGGCCATTTTGATTTGATTGTAGCCCGAGAATCCGTCCATGAAGGAAAACACCTTATGCTGAGCTGTATTGTCGATCAAGATGTCAATATGAGGTAGCGGGAAATCATCTTTAGGGCTGACCCTATTCAAATCCCGGTAGTCCACACACATTCTGACTTTGCCATCTTTCTTAGGTACTGGTACAATGTTAGCGACCCATTGAGGATAGGACGTAACAGCCAGGAAGCCAGCATCGAATTGCTTCATTACTTCTGCTTTGATTTTTTCGGACATGTCAGGCCTCATTCGGCGAACTTTTTGCTTGATAGGTGGACAATCCTCTTTTGTGGGGAGACGGTGAACCACGATGTCGGTGTCTAGACCCGGCATGTCTTCATAGGACCAAGCGAAGATTTCAACATACTCATTTAACAACTGTACTAGGCGCTCCTTGACTTTTGGTTCCAGGTTGGCACCCACTTGCACCTCCTTCCGATCCTCCTCGGTTCCCAAGTTAACAGTTTCCAATGGCTCTTCATGCGGTAAGATGGCCCTTTCCTCTTGTTGCAAAAGTCTGGCTAGTTCCCCGGGTACTTCACAACCTTCGTCATCTTCGTACTCGGCTAGATTGACCAGATCTTCAGAGTTATTGAAAGATACAGCAGAATAGTCACCCATGGAATCCGGAGTGGATGGGTACCTGCATCGGTGAGTGTGGGTGTGTGTAAGGGATAGCCATCCTTAAACAAAAAATGTAAAAGGAAAGAAAATGAACATAAACAGTTTATCAAATGAAAAACGTCCAATGAATCATTAAACATGGCATATGAATATGAAAAATAGTAAAAACCCTTACAAGTGGACCTACCTGCTCCGGGCAAGGCAGGAGGTGAAAAGATAGTGTACGGATTGTTTGAAAGTAAAATATTACAGACCAAATAAGAAATGTTTAACAGATAAATTACTGGTGAACAAAAGTGATGGGGACAAAGTCTGTAGCCTCCCAATTGCTCAACCCTCCTCTGACAGTTGGATAAATCCACTCTTCAATGTTGCTTTCCTTGTCCTCATCTTCCAGGGCGTTGATTCTGTAAGGAGAAATTTTGACCGGCGCTCTTTCAATCTTTGACTGGCGCATGGCCTTCTGGCCAGCGGTGGTGAAACCTAATCCAAAATTATCAGTTTTATGCGGAAAATCGGGTAACTTCCCCCACGCTGAATTCTTCCCTTCTTTCATTGCGGCCCTTGCATCCTCCAGAGATGCCATCCTGGCCATCTGTCTTGGTGCCTCAGCTGCCAACTTTGCCACTGCTACTTCAGGAAGAACCTCTTCGAAATGTTGAAACGGTGTCTCAACGAACTCTCCTTCAACCTCCACATATCGGAAAGAATTTAAGTGGCTAATCATGTACTCTTCTTCGCCGTGAACAGTGATGATCTTTCCCTTGACAGGATATTTCAGCATCTGATGCAGGGAGGAGGTGACTGCCCCAGCATGGTGTATCCAAGGTCTACCCAGCAGGCAGGAGTATGATGGACGGATGTCCATTACATAGAAAGTGGATTTAAATACCTCAGTACCTATCTTGACAGGAATTTCAACTTCTCCATGGACCATTCTCTTCGACCCATCGAAAGCTCTGACGATAATATCACTCGGCTTCAATTCCAACCCTTCGCAATCTAGCCGGTCCAAGGCCTTTTTAGGCAAAACATTCAGCGATGAACCGGTATCCACCAAAACATGTGCAAGGGTGGTTCCGCGGCATTCGATTGAAATATGCAAAGCATCATTGTGATTTCGGCCCTTAGGGGTCAGGTCGGCATCAGAAAACCCTAATCCATTGTCCGCAGTCAGGCTAGCCACGCAATGTTGAAATTGATCTGCAGAGGTTTCCTGGGGCACATGAGCTGCCTTTAGAAACTTAATCAAAGCTTGAGCGTGCGCTTCTGAGCAAAGCAACAGTGCCAGCATGGAGATCTTGGAGGGGGTTTGCCCCAACTGTTCCACCACATCGTAGTCACTTCTTTTGATTATCCTTAAAATCTCGTCCATTTCTTTCTTGGAGGCTTCCGGGATTACCAAGGGTTGAGCCCTCGTCCTGACGGGCTCATCTTGTATTCCTTTTCCTTTATCAGCAATGGTAGGAGAGGCAGCACTAGGAACGACGATTTCCTCAATCAAAGGAGTTCTAGCGGAGAGTTTTACTGGTGCAGGGATGACTTCTTTAGCTGATGAGGGTCCAAAGACTGCTCTTGGAGGAGCAATCTCTGGAGAAAATATTCTCCCGCTCCTGGTGATTTTGCTGGTGCCCGCAATGTTACTAATGCTGGCTTCTTCATCATCTGAATTTTCTTCAATTATTTCAACTTGCTTGATACCATGGTAATAGATGTCACCACCATAGTTCCAAGGTATCGACTTCTCAGAAACATAGGGAATAGGCCCCGACATTGTTATCTTCAAAGGTATAGATTTTGCAGCTGGTGTAATCTTAACAGGCTTTTTGACGGCCTTGGAAAGATTGGCGTGAATGGTTATGATTGAGACATTTTCAACATGAACTGGAACAGCAGGAACTTTTTCGAACAAAATTTGTCGGCTATCCATGAGGCCTTGGATGCCTTTCTTTAACAGCGGACAATCAAACGGCAGAGAGTGGCAACAGTAGCAGTCTTCTTTACATCCCGGGAAGATCCCGGCCCTTAACAAATTCAACTTAATGGTTAGCAGTGGAGTAGTCAGATCACTAACGTCAGCAACATACAGATCCTCTTCAATGGCATTGACATTCCGACCGTGCTTCGGCATAGGTGCAGATATCACATTGGGTTTTTCTGGAGCGTCAAAATCTACCTCCTTAGCCTCTATCAGGTCCTGGATCTTATGCTTGAGTGCCCAACAATCATTGGTGTCGTGTCCAACACTGTCTGAATGATAGGCGCACTTAGCATTGGCATGATAATGCGGGGAGGATGTATTTACATTCTTTGGCGCCTCCTTGATAGTGGCAAGATTCAATTTCAACAGATGGGGAAGCACCTGCGCTGGAGTCATATTAATACGGGTGAACTGCCGTTGTGGCCTTTCCACCCGTTGCTGATTTGGTCTGGATTGGTTGTAGCGAGGCTGCTCACTTGGAGTGTTTTGAATCATTACGGCCCCCACAGTTGGCCGACGCTCCATCTTTCCTGCTCTTCTTTGAGAATATACCATAGCTGTCTCCCTCTTAAAAGGCTTCTTCTCAACACTTGCAGCAACACCCTTCTGAATCTTTCCTGATTTGATGCCAGCTTCTATTCTTTCGCCTGTTAAGATCAAATCGGTAAACCCCGCGGAAGAGTTACCAATTAGATGATTGAAAAATGGCCCAGATAGGGTCCCAAGAAACATATCAACGAGCTCACGATCGGTTAAAGGAGGCTGCACCCTGCCAGCCAAATCCCTCCATTCTTGTGCATATTCTTTGAATCCCTCACTTGTTCCTAGTGACATACCCTGAAGTTGGGTACGAGTAGGAGCAAGATCAGAATTATACTGGTATTGTTTGTAGAAAGCGATGGCCAAATCTTCCCAATTTCTGACACTGGTTCCTTCTAACTGATAAAACCATTCCAACTGAGCTCCCGACAGGCTGTCTTGAAAGAAATGAATCCAGAGATTTTTATCTGCTGTATAGGGTTGAATTTTTCTCATGTAGGACCTGAGATGCATTTTGGGGCAGGACAGCCCGTCATACCTTACAAACACTGGCACCTTGAATTTTGGGGGAATCACAATTCCGGCAACCAAGCCCATGTCTTCAAAATCCAGACCCGGTACCCTTTGCAACTCCATGGCAGCCAATCTGTCTTCTAAACCCTTATATTTGTCATCAGCTGGAGGATACTGCTGGTCAGAATAATCTTCATCCTCTTCAACCTCTTCCTCCTCTGCATCAGACTCGGAAGGCACCGCAACCCGATCTCTTTTACTAGTTCCTTCATAAGAAGTAGGAGGAAATTCAAGCACCCTCCGAGCTTCTCTGTCAAATCTTCTCCCCAAAGTAGCCACTCCGACCCTCTTTTTCTTCTTCACTGGGTCCTTGTTCTCCAGATGAGCCTTGATATCCTCTTGACTCTTGACCAAGGTCATCAAGAGTTGCTGGAACTGTGCATTATGGGCTTGTAGGTCTTTGACTGTTTGCTCGAGATCCATCCTACTGAAATAAACAGCAGATAGATAAGGAAACCTGGAGTGAGACCTGCTTGTGCACATGATGAATGGTATGCTGATGTATGCAATGCATTCAAGGATTTAGGACATTCAAAATTGTTTCAGACAAAGAAGAACGCACGTCATATTAAGAAGAAATTCGTTAGTACATAAATGCCCCATGGGCCAAATGTTACAAAATAAACTTCTCAAGGCAGAAAGACATTGCGCATCCTCTTTGGTGCGATGTAGGTATTGAGGGCCTCTTGCTCGTGGAGTCGGCGGGTAAGCTCTAGAACCTTGTTTTCACTGGCGTAGTAGCTAGCTTCAAAAGTGTTCCGTTCCTCCTTGAGCTGAATCCAACTTTTCTGCATTTCCCCCCACGATGTAGGCATGTCTGGATGCAGGATGGTGTAGGGAACCTCTCCTTCATTGACGGGCTCTTTAATCACTAGGAGTACATGAGGATAAGGCATCATCAGACTTTGGGCTCGGGCTCGTACCCACTTGAGATAGGGCTCAAGAGGGATGGAGTTCTTGTGTCCCAGAGTCTTGCTATCAACCTTGTTGAGTCTTCCCCAAGCTCTGATGAATCTTTGGCGAAGTCCTTGCGCATCGTTGTCGAAGTAAAAAACTAGGCTAGGAATCAACATATCATGAGGGCCATCCCTCCGTGCATATCCAAATTGCCTCAAAGCTAGGCAAGGGTTGTAGGTGATACATCCTCTAATTCCAAGTAAGGGAACATTAGGAAATTCTCCGCAACGATCGACGATGATGACATTTTCTCTGAACCGAGAACACCAATGCACATCAGAATGAGTGAGAGTCATCAATCGTTGGGACCACCTTGTACCTTGGTCATTCTTCAAGACAGATTGTGGAAGGTGCGAAATAAACCACCTTGCGAGGATAGGAGTACAGCACATGAGAACACCCCTCTTTCTCATTGTTCGTGTGTAAAATGAGTGAAGGATGTCCCCAAGTAATGTTAGTATTGGATTTCTGGACAAGAAGATTTTGACGGCGTTGACATCTACCAATTGGTCAGGATTTGGGAACAAGACCAACCCATAGATAAGGAGTGCCACAATCTCTTCAAAGGCTTGTAGGTCCAATGAGTTCCAACATTCTTGTGCCTTCTCAAACAAGAATTTTGCTAAGAATCCTTTGACGCCGCTTCTGGTTTCCCAATGCCCCTTGATTTCAGATGGTTGTAGATGTAGTGCTCGAGCAACATCTTCAGGCTTTGGTTCCTTCTCCGTACCGTTGAAGGGTAGTTGATTAAGGATAGGGATTCTTAGGAGTTGAGAAAACTCCTCCAAAGTGGGAACCAACTGATAATCAGGGAAGGTGAAGCAGTGGTGAAGAGGGTCAAAGAACTGAAATAGCACTTTCATCATGTCTTCTTCAATGTTGGTGTCGACTAGGCTGAGCAGTCTACCATGTCTTTCACTGAAGGATGAATTTTCCGGAATTCTTGAAGTGATCTCCTTGAGTTGAGGAGAGATTCTCACAAGGTTGACTTGAATGGTGTTTCTGCGAGGAATTTCCATGTCCTACAAAATAAGAACAAAGCTGAAGATCCAAAACCCTTGAAATGGTTAGTGAATGCATATGATGTTTTATGATGTTTATGATGTATGCACAAAACATATGTACAAGCAAATCACATCAAACCCTAATTTCAGGCTTGCATGGGGTTTCATAGGTAAGTACCCTCTTGAGTGTAGTTGGCTTAAAAAACCTGTCCTATAAATAGTAACCGGGTTCTAAGGAGCTCAATATCATTGGATTGTTTTCATTGTTCATTGTTTTGGTTTAGCCACTTAACTAGCGACCAAAATATTCCAAGAAAACAACCCTCAATGAGTGTAGTATCGAGTATCTACCAACTTCAGACTGCACCAAAGCCGGTCATCTCACTACCCCTAATGAAAGGCCAAGATGGTCAAGTAAGGTTCTAGGTCATTAGTGCTTAGTGACATCACTCAGCGGCCCCGTACTCTCCTTGATTGAACTCAAGGGTTACCGGTACTCACAAATATGTCGCACTAATATAGCTATTGCTTCGACCGTGTCGGTATACCCCGCACAGTTTCCACAACGTATTGCTATCTATGAATGTTTCCCAAAATCCGGGTGGAGGATTGTAAACCCAAACAAAAGAGCCAAAGTATAAAGCAAGCAAATCAAACAATTAGTCATGCAAGAGGGTGATCTAAGCCCTAAGGTTACTTCACTTTAAAATTCTCCCCAGCAGAGTCGCTAGTTCTGTGATACGGTGGGAGAACTGACTAGGGTTTTGCGTTTGTTTTCGCAAATGTTTCGGTTGAGCAAGAGTCGCCACCGACTTTTTATTTTATCCTAAGGAAAGGTTTAAAAAGCACAGCAAAAACCTTTGAGATTTTTTCTTGGGTTCGGGGAGTAGATTATAGAAGGGGAAGGTATTAGCACCCCTTCTATCCATGGTTATCCATGGGCTCTTAGGTACTTGCTTCGATCAACTTGCCTTTGTTTTTAATTGTTTGAAATGGTGCTTTGTGTGTGGTTTTGAAAAGGTTTTGAAAAAGATGCCTTGCATAGGCTACCCTTGTAACAATTCTTTACTCGAATGTTTTACAAAAGGTGTTTATCTTTTTGAAAAGATGTTTCAAGGTTTTTTTGAAAGTTTGTTTTGAAAGTGTTTGTGAAGTGGGTTTTGAATTTAGGCAAGTGTTTTCTTGGAAAGTTGACAAGTACTTAAGAGTTCATCTACCCTAAAATTTTCTCAAAGATTTTTGTCATGTTTTAAGCCTTTTGACAATTTTGTTCCACCATTGCATTTGGTGGACAATCTTGTCTTAGGAGATGAAAGGGACGGGCGCGGGTCATCGTTTAGACCATAGTTGCAATAGTGTTAAATGTCTTTGGGCAATTTTCTTTAAAAGGGACTTGATCATTTTATTTAGGCAACATTTTGAAGGACTATGATCATTTGATTGTTTGTTTTACCCAAAGAAATTCAACATGCAATATGGCCCATTTTTGAAAGGCAACAAAGTGGAATACCCTAGGGGGTGCAAGTGTGAGATGTGTTGTTTATTTTCATGCTCATTTATCTTGTATTAGGTCCAACTATTTTTGTTCATTTTTATTCGCATACAAAAACCTAATTCTAGCATAGTATGTTTAGAAAGCATTAAAAGTGCGAAATTTAAATTCCTACGCTATTACATCACAATAATATGGGGAGGGGGGTACAATGTTTCAAATGGGGTTTATTTGGGCAAGAATTTAAATCTAAGCTATTACATCATTTTTAGGAATATTTACAAGATAAATAATTGCATAGTTAAATGGAAATTGAAATAAATATGCAAAATGAATTTTTTATGTATATGAAAAAGTATTGTTCATGTAAAATAAAAGAAACAATAAAAAGGTATTATTTTGAGGTATTTTCAAATCTAGGGCAAAAACTCTAATTTTAATCAAAATGTATATTAATTAATTAATTCATATAATATTCATTATTTACATACAAAAATAAAATAAAATATGATATATTTGTAAAAAGGTATTTTTAGTATTAAATATTAAAAAAATAAAATATGTACATTTTTTGGTGTTTTTACTCTAAATGCATTAATATATATATATATATATATATATATATATATATATATATATATATATATATATATATATATATATATATATATATATATATATATATATATATATATATATATATATATATATATATATATATATATATATATATATATATATATATATATATATATATATATATATATATATATATATATATATATATATATATATATATATATATATATATATATATATATATATATATATATATATATATATATATATATATATATATATGTATATTTATATTATTTTAAATATGTACTATGTATATAAATAATAATAATAATTAATTTTTTAGAAAATAGTATTTTTTATATAAACTATTTTCAGAGGGTAATATAAAATAAAAATAAAAATAGAAGTGTTTTTACTCTTTTCTATTTATCCTAAATAATAATATGTATTTATTTATGTATAAACAAAAGAAAATCAAATAAAAACCAAATAAAATCAAAAAATAATGAGAAAAATATTTTCAAAATTTTAAATATGCTGAGAAAAAATAAATGAATCAAATGAGAAAAGAAAAAGTCAAAAATCATGAAAAATGAAGCAAATGGGCTTGGGGGTAAGAAAATGGAAATAGGGTGTAAAAAGAAGAGACCACACAGGCCCAGCCCATGTGGCTTCATCTTCAACCTTCGTTCAACAACATTCAAAAACGCGCGCCCTGTACTCCAGCTGCTAACTCCTGATTCCTGGCTTTTTAACAAAAACTCATAACATAAAAAATGTTCAGCATGATGAGACGATTCTAACCATGTATAGAACTTGACCTAACTCTCTAAGATGAAGGAGAATTTCTCCTCCCCCAAATCCTAACCTAATTTTTCTGTCATTTTCAAACTCCAAATTCTCTCTACTCAGGCAAAAGAAATGAAAAGTAAAGACATGGACATGTTCAGTGGCATGAGTATGACATTATTTCTTCACAAACTTAAGACTAATGATGCATAATAAGAGAGATACGAATTCAAAATTTTACCTATTCAGTTGAACTTCTATCTGGAGATGTAGGAACCTTCAGTGCAAAGTGATGATTGGAAAAGCTTCCTTGAGGTCCAGGGATGCTGTTTCAATGCTTACTTTGTCTTGAGAGCTTCTGAATCAAGCTAGAGAACTTCAACTGCAAAACAGAAAAACAAAAATGGTGAAGTGGCTTAGAGGTGTTACAGGTTGTGTCTTAGCTTCTGGATAGTTTGCATAGGTTGTAAGGAAGGTAGAGGAACAGGTTTTGGCAAGAATGCTCGAGAGAAATGGGAGTTGGCACTCAAACTGCAGAGGCAACTCTATTTTTGCAGTTTGAGGATGATTCTGAGATGGAGGGTGTTTTAGAGGTGCAAGGGTCGTGTATTAGCTTGGTTATGTTGTCTTGAGTGTGTTTGATAAGTTTGTTCTTGTGTTCTAATGCTGAGATGAGAGTTGTTGTGAGATATGGAACTTTTCTTCACACTTAAGCAACAAAATGCAACTTTAGTTTCTAGGCATGTAGAGGGCCCCTAATATGCTGCATCATCCCTCCTTGATCAGTGTGTTATGCTCATAAACTTGTGCCATTCAGATTTGCAATGTACTTGTTGGATTTCTAAATTGACATAAAGTGAATTTTAGCAAAAATGGATAGTTCACTTTATCTAATTTGGGATTAATCTTGCATACAATGTCCAAACTCATAGAACAACACCTTAACACAATGAATATGCATTAAATTATGGAGTGTAACTTGGTTTAAGGACCTGTAATCTAACCTAAAGCATGCTGAGTTCAAATTGCAAAGTTATGGGCATGGAACTTGGTCATGAACAAAGTGGTTTTTTGCTATATTGTGAAATTCGATTCTCTCTAACCATGAGGTTGTTTGAGAAGTTCTTGGACATTTTGGAAAGCTTGGAATGTGTACTACAATCCATCTTTGAAATGAAAATTGAAATTCCAAGTGGAAGTGTATGGAAAATGGCCTTGAAGTGGGGTAGAAAACCTTGTCAAAATAGGTTAAAATTTCACTAAGTTAAAAATGGTTTAGTGCCCTTATTCAAAAAATTGTAACTTGAGATACAAGCTTCAAATGAGAAAACTTTGTGAATAAAAGTTGTAGATTATGCAACAAGCTACAACTTTCATGTTTGGACTTTTGTTTGAATCCAAATGGATCATGGTCAAAAAGTGGGGCAAAGTTGGGAAAAAATTAGGGTTTTTCATAACTTAGAAAAATTCTAAGTTATGAAAAATTCCATTTCTAACCCTAATTTGCATTTTGTGATTTCTTGGTGAACAAGTTTCATGATTTAGCATGTTTTGATGAAAAATGAATCTTGACTCTTGATTTTGACCAAAAAGTCAAAGTTTGACTTTTCAGTATACAGTCAAAATTGATCAATTGACTGGGAAATTTAACTGTCAATCTTGTGTACTTGGGATCTTTTGAGCTTGTTGATCATGTCAAGATAATTCCATGGGGTCCTTGAGTCCATGTGTGAGCTTGGTTTGCCATTGGTTAGGTCAAACAGTCAAAAATTGCCTCTGTGCAGTCAAAACCCTAAAAATGACCATTTTGCCCTTTTGGTGATCTGATCAAATTTCTTGTGGAATTGTGATCCAAACTTGATCAAATGGTTCATGTGAGTCCAATATGTTGATGTGGGTCAATTTTCATGAGGTTTGACTGTCAATTGGCCACAGTTGACTTTTTCCCCAATACAGTTGATTTTTAGGTCAACTGTCCAATTGACTGGGCAAAACTTGGAATCAGGACTTGAAACTTGATATGGGTAAACTTGGGAGTCCAATATGAGGCATGAAAGTCATCTTAGGCATTTTAGGTCAAAATCTCTTTGTGCAAACACAAACCCTAATTTTGAGTCCACAGTGCAAGGATAGGTCTTGAGCAGATGAAACCCTAACTGGATCTTGAGCTTCAAAGGCTCTGTGGTGAGAAATCAATGAGAAATGGGAGGGCAAATTTTGGGGTACAACAGTTCCACTGGGGTGTCTGTATTCCGCCGGGGAACAATCCTATATTAAGACTGCCGGGGATGCTTGCTAAGGAATGTCTCTACTCCGCTAGGGAATGTTGAGATCTTCTGGGGATACCCAAATTCCTTATGGATGACAGTAGACTAACTCTGCTTGAGGAGAGTATCGCCGACTTGCTAGGGGAATACTGTGCCTTTTTCAGGGCTGATGGGGGACCAACTCTTCCTGGGGAGAGTGTTGCTGAAATCTTGTCTTACTTTGTGGGGAGTTGAGGTAACTTGGTTACATTCTTCAGCCGAACCTACTTCGGTACCTTGGTGGACAGAGCAACTAGATCGCTTAGACAATTCTAAATTGCCCCTGTTTCTGATGTCATCTGTAATTAGTCCTTTGTTTCGCATGCAAATATTCATGATTAGCAATTAATGTCAAATGCATATATCAAAAACGAACATTGGACGTTCTATGCAAAACAAAACAGAAAAAAGGAAAAAACGATGGGTAATTTGTCTAAAAAATTGAACTTGTATTGATTTTGAAGTTTGCCTGTAAATAGGCGTTTATGTACAGGAGGCTGACGTCCTAGTAAGAGAACGCCGCCGAGCAAAATAGAGTTTATACAATTTGTGAAAAGGAAACAAAACAGCTATGTGAAAAATAATCCCACTGGGTTCCAACTCTGCTATCGCCTTTATGTCTTCAAGCGTCTCATCACTCTGCTGCTTAGTTGAATATGAAGTTGATTGATTGGAGTCATCTGAGCCCAATAGTTGATGCCGAATTCTGGATGCAAGGTGATCCAATGAGACATAGTATTACGCTTTATCCCTAACTTTTGCCGGGACCGCCCTTTCAGGTTTTCAGTCCACCGGAATACCCATTTTTTCCCAAGCCGCCTTTTCAGGTTTTTGACTTGCCGGGTGTACAGATTTTTTTCATTTCATCCCTTATTTTTGCCCGAACCCTTTTGGTTCGCTGGGAAGCCCTTATTTTTTCCTAGGTGTGTCAACCTAGCGGGTCTTTAATTCATGCGTAGTATCTTTTTACTATGTCTGCATTGGCGGGGTGAGGAAGGTCGTCACCGTCCATGGTGGTTAGAATCATAGCTCCTCCTGAGAAGATATGTTTAACCAAAAATGGCCCTTCGTACGTAGGGGTCCATTTTCCCCTGGGATCACTTTGAGGAAGAATGATGCGCTTGATTACCAGGTCCCCGACTTGATACTCTTGTCGTCTGACCTTCTTGTTAAATGCCCTGATCATCCGTTTTTGGTACATTTGACCATGACAAATAGCAGTGAGTCTCTTTTCGTCAATTAGGTTTAATTGATCAAGCCGAGTCTGGATCCAATCATCTTCGCTCAAATTTGCATCCTTCATTATCCGGAGAGAGGGTATCTGGACTTCAATAGGCAAGACTGCCTCCATGCCATAGACCAAGGAAAAAGGAGTTGCCCCTGTTGACGTCCGTGCTGAGGTACGGTACCCATGAAGAGCGAACGGTAACATTTCGTGCCAATCTTTATAGGTCACTGTCATCTTCTGCACAATCTTCTTGATGTTCTTATTCGCTGCTTCTACAGCCCCATTCATCTTCGGCCGGTAGGGAGAAGAGTTGTGGTGTTGTATCTTGAATTGCTCGCAGAGCTCAGTGATCATCTTGTTGTTAAGATTGGTACCATTATCCGTAATGATCCTCTCAGGTACACCGTATCGACAGATCAGGTTATGCCGAATGAACCGCGCCACGACGTTCTTGGTTACGGTAGCGTAGGAAGCTGCTTCGACCCATTTTGTGAAGTAATCGATCGCCACCAAGATGAAGCGGTGCCCGTTAGTTGCAGTAGGCCTGATTTCGCCAATCATATCAATGCCCCACATTGCAAAAGGCCAAGGTGTTGTCAAGATGTTTAGAGGAACCAGAGGAATGTGCACCTTATCAGCGTAGATCTGGCATTTATGACAAGTTCGAGAATGCTGATAACAGTCGGCTTCCATTGTGGACCAAAAATATCCTGCCCGAAGGATTTTCTTTGCCATGGTATGTCCACTGGAATGTGTTCCGAAGGTACCTTCATGTAGTTCTGCCATGATCCTTTCTGCTTCAGTCTTATCCACACAACGCAGTAAGGTTGAATCATGGTTTCGTTTGTACAGAATTCCGTTGCTAAGGAAGAATTTTGCCGCAAACCTTCTTAGGAACTTCTTGTCATTAACAGATGCGCCTTCGGGGTATTCTTGAGCTTCAAGGTACCTCTTCACTTCATGATACCAGGGTTTTTCTGTTACCTTTTCAGCCTCAAGATCACAGCAATGTGCAGGTTCATCCAACTTCCAAATAATGATCCGGGGAGCCTCGTTATCCCATTTGACTTTGAACATAGAAGATATCGTAGCCAACGTGTCCGCTAACTGATTCTCCTCTCTTGGGAAGTGTTCAAAAGTTATCTCCTCGAAGTGGGGAATCAACGTCAATACATACTCCTTGTAAGGAATAAGATTCGGGTGTTTTGTATCCCACTCGCCATTGACCTGATTGATCACGAGAGTGGAATCTCCGAAGACACTCAGAAACTTGATCCTTAAGTCAATTGCAGCTTGAAGACCCATGATACATGCCTCATACTCTGCCATGTTGTTGGTGCAGTTGAAACATAGTCGGGCAGTAAGTGGAGTATGAGTGCCTTTGGGGGTGTTGTACCCCAAAATTTGCCCTCGCATTTTTCTACAAGCAATCTCAGCTTCAGACATTTCCTGACTTTTCAAACTGGCACAAGAATCGGACAAACGGACTTTTCTTGACAGTCAAGCAAAATTAGGGTTTTTTACTGATTTTCAGAGCTCTGGATTGTTTCATACAGTTGGCTTAGGGTTTGGACGATTTTTGGTTCAATTGTGATCAGGCGAGCGTTATTTAGCATTTAATCAGGAATTAAGGTTTTATGGGCATATTCTCAGAAGAATTTAAATTCTACCGCACTTTGCAGTTTATTCCGAGATTCGGGTTAAAATTCGCGTTATCTTGATTTAATCAGTAAAGGAGGCAGTTGGTTTGAATTCACCAGTCAAAAGGGATGTGTGCAATGTGGAATTACAGTGCTTAGCAAAAGAATAAAAAAAAGGATTGCATCTGATTAAGTTTTTGTGTTCGACTGTGCGTTGCTTTGAATAATGGATACGTCGAATTCATTTATTTTGATCATCAAAGGTTTAGTTGATTATTTATGGTTCTAAGAATTAAAATATTTGAAATTTAAACTTTCATTTTATTTTATTTAAGGAACTATAAATAACAAGTAAACAATTAAAGAAAAGGAATTGAAAGAGAATTAAATGTCAATGGAATTTTTTATTTCATATTTAATAATTGTTACAATTGTTATTATTTGGATACGAATATTTATTACAAAGTATTTAAAATAATAATAATGTACAAAAATTAAACTGAAAATAAAAATTCTATCCTATTTCTAATTCTTCATTCTTCACTTCATTCCGGTGCTCCATTTTTTTATCTGCAAAAAAAGAAAGAAAGAGGAAGTCAGAAAGCAGTTAAAATTAAAAGAGACAGTTAAAATTTGCTCATCATTAGGGGCCACTGACTGGGATCAGTTGACCCTCTCTGCAAATCACGGGATTTCTCCCGGTTCACAAAGAGGGAAGATTTTTATCATAAATAAAAAATGTCAAATGCATAAAATCTCAAATTTCAAATCCAAGTCAAACTGAAAAAATCCAATTCCACTTCCTATCAAATGCCAAAGTCTACTCAAAGATAGCAAGAAGTACAATTGCTGTCAAAAGCACACAAGCTGTCAAAGAAGGGTTTGAAAAAAAAAGATATCAATGCAAAGTCAGCACACAAAGCTGTCAAAAAGCAAGATAAAGATGCAGAATAATGTGTTATGCAAGACTTAATCATCATTTCCCAGCATACAGGGGCCCCTTCAGAAAAGATAGTACAAGTAAAGTCATATAATATTCAACTGTACTATAGAGTGAGAAGAAGAGAGAAATAGAGGCAGGTTTTGTAGGCTTTAGGTTCAGACAATGCAGAAATAACAAGAAAAGATATAATCCAAGAGAAGCATCAATTCAGCATTATTCAAAACTGGGCAGAAGTACACAGCATAGACAATTACCAAAAATAGAAAAGTGCCAAGAAACTTTGTAAAACTACCCAGCAAACTTGGATCAAAGAGAATACCAAGGTTTGAATAAAGATTGGGCGCCAAAGACCAAGAGAAAGAGGACAAAAGAACACAAGAAAACATACTGTCAAACCTGATTGAGCCAAGCACCAATATCAAAAAATATATAATCTGCAAACAACATAACCAAGCCAAGCAGACATAAACCCACGGCAAGTTCAAACCTAAACAAAAAACACCATAACATGCTGTCATAACCTCATACCTATCCAGAACCTCATAAAAACCCAGGCCAACCTCAAAACTTGTTAAAGCTTAACCTAAAACCAGAACCACCATCACAAACGCATAACAGAACCTACTGCAAGCACATAACCTCAATAGCATAACCATCAAACCTCATCAACCCTGCCTCAACCTTCAAACATTCAAAACCTGATAAACAAAGCACCAAAACCTGCTAATGCCTTAACCTGCCTGTCATAAAACATACAAATTCAAACCTGAAGCAAGAACCTAAAAACCTGCATCAGTAAAGACCAAACCTCATATAACCAAGTTCAAGCCCAAGGCAAAAACCTCATAACACCAGAAGCACACCAGGTCCAACAACATCACCTGCTGCCTGCATCATCCAAACATTAAACCAGAACTACCAACACCCTGCCTAACCACATAAACCTGATAAACAAAACACCGTGCCTATCAAATTCAAAGCCATAGCATCTCAAGCCTAAAAGCCCTCAGTAAAACATCACTGGGCGACACAAACAAGTATACAACATTCAAGAAAAAGAGACCAGTTCACCCAAACCTTTCAATCCAAGCAACTCAGAAGCAAACAACATCATAGGCAAAGCAACGATTCGAAGCAAATTAGGCAACTCAGAAGAAGGCAGTCAAACAAGAAGCATGTTCAGGGCAACACAGGTAAAAGGCTAATGGTTTCAGAACAACAACTCAAGGCAACCTAGGCCCTTAGTACAAACATCACTGGGCAAGTTCATCTCAAAGCATCATATTCCAATCAATACATAGGCAACAGTGGCATAGAAGAAGAAGATAAAGAAGTGGATTCAAGAGGGTTTCTCAGCACAAATCATCATCAAAACCATAGGCAAAAATATCAATCAGTTAAAAGATACCAGGGTCACCAAGAGCAAGCGTCACGTTTCCCTTACCGTCCCGGCCTCCTAAGCGTCGCCGCTCCGCCTCTCCTCCATCTCCAAAGTCAGGTAGCCAATCTTCTTCCCCTTTCCTCTTCACCACCTCATAATAGTACGAATTTAGGAATCAGAACTCAAATCAAAAACATGCAATTCATAAAAGAAAAGAGATAAGAGCATAACACTGAAAGCAAACCTTGTATCAAGAGGACACCAAGCCCGTGCCATGGAGGGAAGAGAGGTCTGGAGGCGACGTTGGTGGCCGGATGGAGGAAGCATTCAGGGAGATGAAGAAGAACGGAGAAGACGAACATACGAACGGCGCCGCTACGAACCCTAAAACCTTCGTTCTCAAATGAAAATTCCCAAGCGCAACCCTAAAACATTTGCCTCCAAAATGGGCTTGACCCGTTTCTGACTTCCCCCAAAGCCCATTTAGAATCTCAAACCTTTTTTATAAAACAATTTGTTTTCTTTTTTTATTATTAACTAACTTAACCCTTTTTTACAAATATTTTTATTAATACTATTTACTTTTATACATAAACACCTTATATTTTTTCTAATACATTTGTCATAATAATATATTAAATTGAAATATACTTTCTTTTTTTATTTTGTTTACTCTTTTAATAAAAATATATTTTGCACATACTAAAATATACATTTTCTTGCATAATTTAAATTTCTTAAAACATTTTTGTATATAGAATACTTTTTTTTATCATAATTAACTTGAAAACATTTTTTAATTAAAACACATCTTTATACATAATAGACAAAATTCATACTTTTTCTAATATTAAAATTCTTAAAACATCTAATTAAAACATTTTTTTTATATAATAAACAATGATACATCATTTCATAATCTAATTAAAACTTGAACTTTCAATTAAAACATTTTCTCATTATACATATCTAAATACAAAATACAAGACTAAGTAAACATTTATCTAGGTAAAAAAAAAACCCTAATACGCTTCAATTTCACATTATCGCGTTTGTACATAATTACACATACCCATATACATGTACACTTACACAAATACATTCACATTGCCTTATACACATTTGTTTATCTTATATTTGTATATTTGTATATTCGATATTTATGTTTTGATCGCGAATTCGATTTGGTTGTAACTTATTGGGTACCATAAGTCTCATCCCCTTTTGTACATTTATACCCCCACTCCCGGACACTATTTTGTAATAGCGTAGATTTTACATTTCCGCAATTTACAGTTTTCCAATTATACCATGGTTAGACCTAGGGTTTGCATGTACATAAAATCAAACGCTAGATAACCTAATACAAGACAAATACATGTAATCAATACACAATCACACTTGCACCCCCTAGGGTAATCCCACATGTTGCCTTCCAAAATGGGCCATGCTTGCACGTCGAGTATCTTTGGCAAAACAAAATCAAATGATCATAAGTCCCTCAAAGTGTTGCCTAAACGGAACGATCATAGTCCCTTCAAAACAAATTGCCAAAGACACTTGGCATCATTGCATTCATGGTCCATACGATGACCCGCGCCCGTCCCGAATAAACTTCCTAAACGCAAGATTGTCTACCAATTTCAATGGTAGAACAAAATTGTTAAAAGGGGTTAAAGCATGACAAAAACCTTTGAGTACAATAGGGTAGACAAAACTCTTAGTTATTTGAGATCGACTTGCAAAAACACTTGCCTTCTTTTCAAAAACCACAATCCACAACACTTTCAAAACAAACTCTCAAAAACATTTGAAACATCTTTTCGAAAAGATCCACACTTTTGTAAAACACTCAATCACGAGTCAAATACATTAGTTGCCTAAGACAAGGCATCTTTTTCCAAAACATTTTCAAAAAGCACCCACACACCCACCATTTTCAAAGCAATCGAAAATCAAGGCAAGTGATCTAAAAAACCAAGTAACTAAGAGCCCATGGATAACCATGGATGAAAAGGGTGCTAATACCTTCCCTTTTCATAATCTACCCCCCGAACCCACGAAATATCTCAAAAGGTTTTTGCTGTGCTTTTTTAACCTTTCCTTTAGGATAAAATAAAAAGTCGGTGGCGACTCTTGCTCAACCGCACAAGTGCGAATACGAACGCAAAACACTAGTCATTTCTCCCACCGTATCACAGAACTGGCGACTCTGCTGGGGAAATTTTTTAAAGTGGGGTTACCTTAGGGTTTAGATCACTTTTGTTTTCAATTGATTGTCTTGTTTGCTTTTACATTTGTGGGCCTTGTATCGGAGTTTTATAGATCCTAACCCGGATCTGGGGATACCTTCTTAGAAAGTAGCAACAAGGCTGTGAGGGAACTGTGCAGGGTATACCGACATGGTTGAAGCAGTCTGCTACGTTGATGTGGCACTTTGGTGTGTACCGGTAACCCTTGAGTTCAGTCAAGGAGAGTACGGGGCCGCCGCGTGGTGTCGCGAAGCATCAACTGACCTTAGGAACCTTAATTGAACCATCTCGGCCTTTTTAGGGTAGTGAGATAACTGACTTTGGTGCAGTCCGAGGTTGGTTGATACTCGATGCTACACTCGATTGAGGGTTGCTTTCCTGGAATATTTCGGTCGCCAGTTCAGTGGCTAAATCGAAACGATGAACAATGAAAGTACTCCAGTGATATTGGGACCCTTAGAACCCGGTTACTTCTAATAGGACAGGTTGAGCCCACCAAACTTCAAGAGGGTAATACCCAGACCCCATGCAGGCCTAAACTCTAAGGGTTTGTCTTGTGTGACTTGTGTGCCTTACCATGTTTGCCTTTGTGAATATTTGTGGTGTATTTAATCATAACATCATACAACATCATGTGCATTGACTAACCATTTCAAGGGTTTCGAATCTTCATCTTTGTTCTTGTTTTATAGGACATGGAAACTGCTCGCAGAAAGACAATTCAAATTAGCCTTGTAAAGATCCCTCCTCAGCTTAAGGAACTTATGTCCAGGATTCCCGAGGGTTCTTCATTCAGTGAGAGACATGGAAGACTCATCAGCTTGGTTAACACCAACATTGAGGAAGATATGATAAAAGTCTTGTTCCAGTTCTTTGACCCTCTGCATCACTGCTTCACCTTCCCGGATTATCAATTGGTGCCTACATTGGAAGAGTTCTCCCGACTTCTGAAGGTCCCTATCCTTGATCAACTACCCTACAACGGTACGGAAGAGGAACCCAGGCTTGAAGAGATTGCTAAAGCCTTACGCCTACAACCGTCTGACCTCAAGGGACATTGGGAAGTTAGAAGTGGTATCAAGGGGTTCTTAGCCAGGTTTCTGTTCGAGAAGGCCCAAGAATGTTGGAACTCCCTTGACCTACAAGCTTTTGAAGAAGTTATGGCCCTCCTTGTCTATGGTTTGGTGTTATTCCCTAACCCAGATCAGCTTATTGATATCAGTGCTATCCAGATCTTCATGACCAGGAATCCTATACCTACGTTGCTGGGGGACATCCTTCACTCATGTTACACTCGAACCATGAGAAGAAGGGGTGTCCTCATGTGTTGCACTCCTCTCCTGGGAAGGTGGTTTATTTCGCACCTTCCACAATCAGTTTTGAAGAACGAGCGGGGTTTGAGATGGTCACAACGGTTAATGACTCTCACGCATGCAGATATACATTGGTGCCCTAGGTCCAGGGAAGACGTCACTATCATTGATCGTTGCGGGGAGTACCCTAATGTTCCTTTATTTGGAATCAAAGGAGGTATTACTTACAACCCATGCCTGGCTTGGAGACAGTTTGGTTATGCTCGGAGGGATGACCCTCATGACATGTTAATTCCTAACATAGTTTTTGAGTTCGACAACGATACTCAGGGACTTCGTCAGAGATTTATCAGAGCTTGGAGGATGCCAAGTAGGATAGATAGCAAGACACTGGGGCACAGGAACTCCATCCCGTTGGAACCTTATCTCAAGTGGGTACGAGCCCGCTCCCAGAAGTTAGTGATGCCTTATCCTCATATGCTCCCTGTGATCAAAGAACCAGTCTTGGAAGGAGAGGTGTCCTACACCATTCAACATCCTGACATGCCCACGTCCTGGGAAGAGATGCAGAAGAGCTGGATCCAGCTTAAGGAAGAACGGAATTCTCTTGAGACCAGTCTACATGCTAGTGAAAAGAAAGTCCTGGAACTCACCCGCCTACTGCACGAGGAGAGGAATCTCAATACCTACATCGCACCAAAGAGGATGCGCAATGTTTTTTTGCCTTAAGGAGTCATTTTGTAATATTTGGCCCATGGGGCATTTATGTACTAACGAATTTCTCCTTATTAATATGATGTGCGTTCTTTTTGTCTACAACAAATTGTGAATATTCTAAATCCTTGAATGCATTGCATACATACGCATTCCATCGCACCATATGCATAGCAGGTACCCTATTTCACAGGTTGCTTAATTTTCTTCGCTGTTTGTGTGCACAGTCATCATGAATCCAGACTCCTCCAGTGAGCAAGCAATCAAGGCCCTTCAGGCCCAAAATGCACAATTTCAAGAGATGGTCCTAAGCCTAGCCCAATGTCAGCAAGAGTTGAAGACTCTACTCCTGAAGAAGAAGAAGAAAAAGAGGACTGCGTTGTTCAACACCGGACGCAGATTTGGGAACACACTCCATAATGAAGTTGATCCAACTACTTCTTCTGCTGAGAAAAACAGTCCCAAAGGGGGAGGAGCTCCTAGTCCCGCAGTCTCCGACAACGAGACGGACTACAACGACGAACAATACCCACTTGCTGCTGACAGATACAAGCAATTGGAGGACCGCTTGAGCACCATGGAAATTCAGAATGTGCCGGGGCTGGATTTCGGAGATTTGGGGTTATCTTCTGGGGTAGTAATTCCACACAAGTTTAAGGCGCCTGCCTTCGCCAAGTATGATGGGGTCTCCTGCCCAAAGCTGCATCTGAGGTCGTACGTAAGGAAAATCCAACCTTACACGGCAGATAAGAACCTCTGGATTCACTTCTTCCAAGATAGCCTCTAGGGGTCACAGCTTGAATGGTTCTACCAATTGGATGGAACTGGCATCCGACACTGGGAAGATTTGGCAAGTGCATTCTACAGACAATACCAATACAATTCTGATCTCGCTCCTACGCGTACCCAACTTCAGGGTATGTCTCTAGGAACGGTTGAAGGGTTCAAAGAGTACGCTCAAAAATGGAGAGATTTGGCTGGCAGGGTGCAGCCTCCATTGGCTGATCGGGAGCTGGTTGATATGTTTCTAGGGACGTTGTCTGGTCCGTTTTTCAATCATTTGGTTGGTAACTCCTCCGCTGGGTTTACAGATTTGATATTGACGGGAGAAAGGATTGAAGCTGGCATCAAGTCAGGCAAGATACAAAAGGCTGCCTCCACAAGCGCTGAGAAGAGGCCGTTTAAGAAAGAAGCAAGTGCCGTCTATGGTCCTAGAAGACAGATCAAGCCCGAAAGTCGCCAAGCCGTCAATGCTTTGGTCATCTCGAAACCTGTTGCTGCTCCTCAGCAGTACAATCAACAAAGAAGCGAAAGGCCCAAGAGGCAGTATACTCGACTGAGTATGACCTTATCTCAAATTTTACCCCAACTTTTATCCGCCAACCTGGTGACCCTCAAAGAAGCTCCTAAGGTCGTCAACACTACGTCTCCTAAGTATAACCCAAATGCCCGGTGCGCTTATCATTCTGATAGTCCCGGGCACACTACTGATGATTGTTGGGCCTTGAGAAACAAAGTGCAAGATCTGATCGATGCAAAGGAAATTCAGTTTGAAGCGCCGGAGAGACCAAATGTTGTAACTGCTCCTATGCCCCAGCATAGAGTAAATGCCATTGAGGAAGAGTTGTATGCTGTTTCGGTAAATGAAGTTGTTACCCCTCTTTTGACTGTCAAGAAGAACCTACTGCTGGCCAGTTTATTTCCGGGTTGCAGTGAAGGTTGCCTGTTCTGTGCTGTTTCCCTATCTGGTTGTCCCTTGCTGAAGTTAGGCATTCAAAACCTAATGGATAGCAAGGAGATTCTGTTTAAGAAGTCTGTTGTTCAGTTGGTTCCGGTAAAAGAAGTTTCTGTGGTTACCATCTTCAAAAATCCAATCAAGGCTCTCCCGAAGAAGCCTGTTCAAATCATGACTGTTGCACCTGTGGTTATTACTGTTCCGGGGCCTCTCCCCTACGTATCTGATAAAGCTGTCCCCTGGCATTATGGGGCAGACGTATATGTAAATGGAATCAAACAAAAACTCGACGCTGGCACCAGTATCTGCGATATCACTGGTCCAGCCAAGGTCACCCGCAGTGGCAGGCTCTTCTCGCTTGACATTGCACCGCCCGCTATTCGAAAACCCCTCCTTATAACACCTACAAGTTTACCTGTTCCTACTGCTGATCAAGTTGTTTCCCCTGCTGCCGAGTCATCAAATGCTCGGGGCAAAGGGATTGAAGAAGAGCCTGCCCGGATGGAGGCACCAATACCTATAAATGCTGAGGCCTCCCAACAAGAAATGGAGGAGATCCTGAAAATAATAAAGAAAAGTGATTTCAATGTTGTCGAGCAGCTGGGGCATACGCCCTCCAAGATCTCCATGCTCTCCTTATTGCTATGCTCCGAGGCCCATGCTAAGGCCTTGATCTCATTTCTCAAGACGGCCCATGTACCACAAGAGACATCTGCAGTCCAGTTCACTGATTGCGTAGCAAATCTGACAGCAGACAATGGCTTGGGTTTTTCAGATGCTGACCTGACCGCGAAGGGAAGAGACCACAATGATGCCCTGCATGTCTCTATCGAATGCAGGGGCACTACTCTGGCGCATGTATTGGTGGATACTGGTTCTTCCTTGAATGTTCTACCGAAAAAGGCTTTAGACCGTTTGGATTATGAAGGCCTGGAACTGAAGCCCAGCAATATCATCGTCAGGGCCTTTGATGGTTCAAAAAGGATGGTTCATGGAGAGGTTGACATCCCTATTCGTGTGGGCTCTCAAGTATTCGAATCTACTTTTTATGTGATGGATATACGTCCATCGTACTCTTGTCTATTGGGTCGACCTTGGATCCATAAAGTTGGGGCAGTAACCTCTACCTTGCACCAGAAGCTGAAGTACCCTGTCAAAGGGAAGATCGTCACTGTGCAAGGAGAAGAGGAGTATATGGTGAGCCATTTGAATTCCTTCAGATACATTGAGATGGACGGGGAGTTTATTGAAACCCCCTTTCAGCATTTCGAGGAGGTACATCCAATTTCAGCAGCAGCAGAAACAACAGTCGAGAAGAATGTTTCCTTGAAGATGGCTTCCCTAAGGGATGCCCGGGCTGTGGTTCAGAAAGGCGATTGTGCAAACTGGGGTCAGCTCCCTGACTTCACTCAGAAGAACGACAAGTTTGGGCTGGGCTTTACTGTAGAGGCTCAGAGGGATGTGCGCAAGGAGAAGATCAGAAAGGCTCCGGTGTTTATCTCCAGTTCAAGGGTGAATGCTATTGAGGAGGATGTAGAGGAAGCAGAGTTTGACAGTTGGATCTACCCGACTACCAGCGACGGACCAAGCAACTGGACGGCAAAGGATTTTACACCTATCACATTTGTCACGCAGTAATTGATTTCTTTTGATTTCCAAATTTGTAACAAACAATACTTTGTTGGCTCGGTGTCCTACCCGGGGCATCGTAGCTCCATTTGTGAGGGCTTTTTGTATGACATTTTCATATATCATCAATCAAAACATTGGACGTTTGTTGCATTTCAAATCTTGCGCCCTTTTTTCTTTGTGTTATACATATTGCAAAACAGCTTGATTTACACACACTCACTTATACAGGTTTCAATCCACCCTGGATCTCACTGGTAACAGCTCTGCTACCGCCGGTTATGACTTCGAAAATCCGATCAACTTGGCCGAAGACGAAGGTGAAGATGATTGCGAGGTGCCTGGTGAACTCGCAAGACTGCTACTCCAGGAGGAGAGAGCTATTCAACCACATGAAGAGCCGGTGGAGACGATTAACCTGGGTACCGAGACAGATAGGAAAGAGGTCAAGATTGGTGCCAATCTAGAGCTCAGCGTGAAGCAACGATTGATCCAGATGCTACAGGATTACCTGGAGATTTTTGCTTGGTCCTATGAAGATATGCCTGGTTTGGACGCCGATATTGTAGTTCATCACCTGCCAACCAAGGAAGATTGCCCTCCGGTAAAGCAAAAAGTCCGACGGATGCGTCCAGAGATGTCTGAAAAGATCAAAGCCGAGGTTATGAAACAGTTTGATGCCGGTTTCCTTGCAGTGACTTCTTACCCTCAGTGGGTTGCCAATGTGGTGCCAGTACCAAAGAAGGACGGCAAAGTCAGAATGTGCGTCGACTATAGGGACTTGAACAGGGCCAGCCCCAAGGATGACTTCCCCTTACCCCACATCGACGTTCTTGTCGACAATACTGCTCAACACAAGGTGTTCTCCTTCATGGATGGTTTTTCAGGGTATAATCAAATCAAGATGGCTCCAGAAGATATGGAGAAGACTACCTTTGTGACTCAGTGGGGCACCTTCTGTTATAAAGTCATGCCATTCGAATTGAAAAATGCTGGGGCAACCTATCAACGCGCTATGGTTGCTTTATTTCATGATATGATCCATCATGAGATTGAGGTATACGTTGATGACATGATTGCAAGGTCTCAAACTGAGGAGGAGCACCTTGACCATCTGAGGAAGTTATTTGACCGACTCAAGTTGTACAAGCTGAGATTGAATCCCAACAAATGCACCTTTGGGGTAAGATCCGGAAAATTGCTAGGTTTCATTGTAAGTGATAAAGGTATTCAGGTGGACCCTGCCAAGGTGAAAGCCATACAAGAAATGCCGACTCCAAAAACAGAGAAAGAAGTCAGAGGTTTCCTAGGACGACTAAATTACATTGCCCGATTCATCTCACATCTGACTGCTACTTGTGAGCCAATCTTCAAATTGATGAAGAAAGATCAAGTAGTACGCTGGAACGATGAATGTCAGGCCGCCTTTGAAAGGATAAAGGAATATCTCCAAGAGCCACCCATTCTTATGCCACCGGTGGAAGGAAGACCTCTGATACTATACTTGACAGTACTTGACAATTCAATGGGGTGTGTGCTGGGGCAGCATGACGAGTCTGGCCGAAAAGAGCACGCTATTTATTACTTGAGCAAAAAGTTTACCGACTGTGAGTCTCGTTACTCACTGCTTGAGAAAACTTGTTGCGCTCTTGTATGGGCTGCTCGCCGGCTGAGACAGTATATGCTGACTCACACTACTTTATTGATTTCAAAGATGGATCCCATCAAGTACATATTTGAAAAGCCCGCTCTGTCTGGAAGAATAGCAAGATGGCAAATGATCTTGACAGAATATGATATCCAGTATACAACTCAGAAAGCAATTAAGGGAAGTATACTGGCAGATCATTTGGCACACCAACCTGTGGACGATTACCAATCATTGAACTTTGATTTTCCGGACGAAGACATCATGGTGGTAACTGACTGTGAAGTACCTGGACCGGATGAAGGACCTGAGGAAGGATCCCGATGGTCTATGCATTTTGACGGAGCATCCAATGCTTTGGGTAACGGCGTCGGCGCTGTAATCATATCTCCCAAAGGAACTCATACTCCCCTCACTGCCCGGTTATGTTTCAACTGCACCAACAATATGGCGGAATATGAGGCATGTATCATGGGTCTACAAGCTGCAATCGACTTAAGGATCAAATTTCTAAGTGTCTTCGGAGATTCCGCTCTCGTGATCAATCAGATCAAAGGCGAGTGGGATACGAAACACCCGAATCTTATTCCTTACAAGGAGTATGTGTCGACCTTGCTTCCCCACTTTGAAGAGATAACTTTCGAACACTTCCCCAGAGAGGAGAATCAGCTAGCGGACGCCCTAGCTACGATGTCTTCAATGTTCAAAGTTAAATGGGACAATGAGGCTCCCCGAATCATTATCTGGAAGTTAGATGAACCGGCATACTGCTGCGAGCTCGAGGCTGAGAAGGCGATTGAAAAACCCTGGTATCATGAGGTGAAGAGGTACTTGGAAGCTCAGGAGTATCCTGAAGGTGCGTCTGTCAATGACAAGAAGTTCATGAGGAGGTTTGCTGCAAAAATTTTCCTCAGCAACGGCATTCTCTACAAACGAAATCATGATTCAACTCTGCTGCGTTGTGTGGATAAGGCTGAAGCAGAGAAAATTATGATGGAATTACATGAAGGCACGTTTGGAACACATTCCAGTGGACACACCATGGCTAAGAAAATCCTTCGGGCAGGATATTTCTGGTCCACAATGGAAGCCGATTGTTACCAACACTCCCGAACTTGTCATAAATGCCAGATCTATGCTGACAAGGTGCATATCCCTCCGGTTCCTCTGAATGTCCTGACGGCACCTTGGCCTTTTGCAATGTGGGGCATCGATATGATCGGTGAGATCCGACCAACGGCATCCAATGGGCATCGCTTCATCTTGGTGGCGATCGATTACTTCACAAAGTGGGTTGAGGCAGCTTCCTACGCCACAGTAACCAAGAGCGTCGTGGCGCGTTTCATCCGGCATAATCTGATCTGTCGGTACGGCGTCCCGGAAAGAATCATTACGGACAATGGTACCAATCTCAATAACAAAATGATCACTGAACTCTGTGAACAATTCAAGATACAACACCACAATTCTTCTCCCTACCGGCCGAAGATGAATGGGGCTGTAGAGGCAGCTAATAAAAATATCAAGAAAATTGTGCAGAAGATGACAGTGACCTATAAAGATTGGCACGAGATGTTACCGTTCGCTCTTCATGGGTACCGTACCTCAGCAAGGATGTCAACCGGGGCAACTCCCTTCTCCTTGGTCTATGGCATGGAGGCAGTCTTGCCAATTGAAGTCCAGATACCCTCTCTCCGGATAATGAAGGATGCAGACTTGAGTGAAGATGACTGGATCCAGACTCGACTTGATCAATTAAATCTGATTGACGAAAAGAGGCTCACTGCTATCTGTCATGGTCAAACGTATCAAAAACGGATGATCAGGGCATTTAACAAGAAAGTCAGACCGCAAGAGTATCAAGTTGGGGACCTGGTAATCAAACGCATCATCCTTCCTCAAAGTGATCCCCGGGGCAAATGGACCCCTACATACGAAGGGCCATTTGTGGTTAAACGTGTGTTTTCAGAAGGAGCCATGATCCTAACCACCATGGATGGTGACGACCTTCCTCACCCCGCCAATGCAGACATAGTGAAAAGATACTACGCATAAATAAAAGACCCGCTAGGTTGACATACCTAGGCAAAAATTAGGGCTTCCCGACGAACCAAAAGGGTTCGGGCAAAAATAAGGGATGAAATGAATAAAAACCTGTACACCCGGCAAGTCGAAAACCTGAAAAGGCGGCTTGGGCAAAAATGGGTATCCCGGTGGACTGAAAACCCGAAAGGGCGGTCCAGGAAAAAGTTAGGGATAAAAGCGTAACACTATGTCTCATTGGATCGCTTTGCATCCGGAATTCGGCATCAACTATCTGGCTCAGATTTCGGCATCGACCAATCAGCTTCATCTTCAACTAGGTAGCAAAGCAATGAGACATTCGAAGACATAAAGGCGATAGCCGAGTTGGAACCCAGTGGGATCGTTCACATAGCTGTTTTGATTTCCTTTTTTTTCAAATTGTTAACTCTATGTTATTTGGAGGCATTCTCTTACTAGGATGTTAGCCTCTTGTACAAAAACGCCTATTCACAGGCAAAATTCAAATCAATACAAATTCACTTGTTCATGCAAATTACCGTTGTTTTCTTTTTTCTGTTTTGTCTTGCGAAGAACGTCCAATGTTCATTTTTGATATATGCATTTGACATTAAATTGCTGATTCATAAATGTTTACATATGAAACGAAAGATTAATTATAGGTGACATCGGAAACCGGGGCAATGTGGAGTTGTCTAATACAGTCTGGTCGCCTTGTCCGCCAAGATAGGTTCAACTGAAGAATGTGACCAAGTTATCTCAATTCCCCACAGAGTAAGGAAAAGTTTCAGCATTACATCAGCCTTACAATGGATGCCCTATTTCCCCAGGAGAGTCCAATCCAAAGGGTTCCTCAGGAAAGTGGAATCCATTTCCCCGGCAGAAAGCTTATCCCCTGCAAAGTACGGGCGTCTCTCCCGAGTTTTTTATTCAGAGTTATTTCCTCTCAAGGATTTATAACTGGGTCATCCTCAGCTAAAAAACCACAGAAGATCGCCCCCAGCAAAGTTCCTTCGATCCCCAGCAGGAGTTTATCATCGCTATCCCCAGCGGAATCCATCATCAAAGTCCTCAGCAGGCCTCTCGTCAAACCTCGGCCAAGTATCTCTTCCACAGAGCAACTCCCCGGCCGGTCGTCAAGGATTTACTTTCCTAAGACTAAAATTACATTCATAAACATTTCACATTCTCATACATCTTGTTTACATACATGATAAAGCGCATACAACACCATCTCATGCCGAACATCATGACATCGTGCATATCATACATCATGACATCGCATACAACTTATGTTTTTGCCTTTTCAGGTAAAAGGCAATCCAAAAGACAATTACCTTCAACAACCACATTTCTAGACTCGATTCCTGTATCTAGCCAGGGCACGTCTGAAGAGTTTGAAGATTCGACTCCTGTATCCAGCCAGGGCATATCTATCAACTATCATTTCCAGATTCGATTCCTGTATCCAGCCAGGGCATATCTGTTGACCACATTTCTAGACTCGATTCCTGTATCTAGCCAGGGCACGTCTGAAGAGTTTGAAGATTCGACTCCTGTATCCAGCCAGGGCATATCTATCAACTATCATTTCCAGATTCGATTCCTGTATCCAGCCAGGGCATATCTGTTGACCACATTTCTAGATTCGATTCCTGTATCTAGCCAGGGCATGTCTGAAGAGTTTGAAGATTCGACTCTTGTATCCAGCCAGGGCATATCTATCAACTGTCACAATTCCAGATTCGATTCCTATATCCAGCCAGGGCATATCTGTTGACCACATTTCTAGATTCGATTCCTGTATCTAGCCAGGGCATGTCTGAAGAGTTTGAAGATTCGATTCCTGTATCCAGCCAGGGCATATCTACCTGAAGAGTTTGAAGATCAATACCTGTAACGAGCCAGGAAAACATCTTCCTTTCTCAAAATACACAAGTTCTCGCTAAGGAATCTCTTACGCGATCAACACTTCCAAATGGCATCTATAAGCCCATTCCCGACAAGATTCTGTCACATCTCCAAATGGCATCTATAAGCCCATTCCCGACATCACATTGCTGATACTTCAACATGCGAGTGCAAATTTCCGGGCACTCTAGTGTCCAATCTTCTTTTACCTTCAAGTCGCGAAAGGCAAACTTGCCAATCTAACTCTTCAGGTCTAAGAAGATTGAACAGGGGCAACTGTTGTACCCCAAAATTTGCCCTCGCATTTTTCTACAAGCAATCTCAGCTTCAGACATTTCCTGACTTTTCAAACTGGCACAAGAATCGGACAAACAGACTTTTCTTGACAGTCAAGCAAAATTAGGGTTTTTTACTGATTTTCAGAGCTCTGGATTGTTTCATACAGTTGGCTTAGGGTTTGGACGATTTTTGGTTCAATTGTGATCAGGCGAGTGTTATTTAGCATTTAATCAGGAATTAAGGTTTTATGGGCATATTCTCAGAAGAATTTAAATTCTACCGCACTTTGCAGTTTATTCCGAGATTCGGGTTAAAATTCGCGTTATCTTGATTTAATCAGTAAAGGAGGCAGTTGGTTTGAATTCACCAGTCAAAAGGGATGTGTGCAATGTGGAATTACAGTGCTTAGCAAAAGAATAAAAAAAAAAGGATTGCATCTGATTAAGTTTTTGTGTTCGACTGTGCGTTGCTTTGAATAATGGATACGTCGAATTCATTTATTTTGATCATCAAAGGTTTAGTTGATTATTTATGGTTCTAAGAATTAAAATATTTGAAATTTAAACTTTCATTTTATTTTATTTAAGGAACTATAAATAACAAGTAAACAATTAAAGAAAAGGAATTGAAAGAGAATTAAATATCAATGGAATTTTTTATTTCACATTTAATAATTGTTACAATTGTTATTATTTGGATACTGTTGTACCCCAAAATTTGCCCTCCCATTTCCTCAACATTTTCTCATCACAAGACATTTAAAGATCAAGGTCCAATTAGGGTTTCCTCTGCTCAAGACTTCTCCTTGCACTGTGGACTCAAATTAGGGTTTGTGTTTGCCTAAAGATGTTTTGACCTAAAATGCCTAAGATGACTTTCATGCTTCATATTGGACTCCCAAGTTTACCCATACCAAGTTTCAAGTCTTGATTCCAAGTTTTTCCCAGTCAATTGGACAGTTGACCTAGAAATCAGCTGTATTTGGGGAAAAAGTCAACTGTGGCCAATTGACAGTCAAACCTCATGAAATTTGATCCACATCAACATTATGAATTCACATGAACCATTTGATCAAGTTTGAATCACAATTCCCCAAGAAATTTGATCAGATCACCAAAAGGGCAAAATGGTCATTTTTAGGGTTTTGACTGCACAAAGGCAATTTTTGACTGTTTGACCTAGCCAATGGCAAACCAAGCTCACATATGGACTCAAGGACCCCATGGAATTATCTTGACATGTTCATCAAGCTCAAAAGATCCCAAGTACACAAGATTGACAGTTGAATTTCCCAGTCAATTGATCAATTTTGACTGTATACTGAAAAGTCAAACTTTGACTTTTTGGTCAAAATCAAGAGTCAAGATTCATTTTTCATCAAAACATGCCAAATTATGAAACTTGTTCACCAAGAAATGTCAAAATGCAAATTAGGGTTTGAAAATGGAATTTTTCATAACTTAGAATTTTTCTAAGTTATGGAAAACCCTAATTTTTTCCCAACTTTGCCCCATCTTTTCACCATGATCCATTTGGATTCAAACAAAAGTCAAAACATGAAAGTTGTAGCTTGTTGCAAAATCTACAACTTTGATTCACAAAGTTTTCTCATTTGAAGCTTGTATCTCAAGTTATGATTTTTTGAATAAGGGCACTAAACCATCTTTTAACTTAGTGAAATTTGACCTATTTTGACAAGGTTTTCTACCCTACTTCAAGGCCACTTTTCATACCCTTCCACTTGGAATTTCAAATTGCATTTCAAAGATGGATTGTAGTACACATTACAAGCTTTCCAAAATGTCCAAGAACTCATCAAACAACCTCATAACTTGAGAGATTCGAATTTCACAAGTTGGCAAAAATTCACTTTTGTTCTTCATCAAAGCATGTTCATAAACTTGGCAAATTTGAATTCAGCATGCTTAAGCTACATTGCAGGCCTCTAATCCCATCCATACTCAATAATTTAATGCATATTCAATGTGTTAAGGTCATGTTCTTTGTGTTCTAACATTGCATAATGGTTTAATCCTAAACTAGATAAAGTGGAATTTCCATTTTTGAAAAGTTTAGCTTTATGTCAAGTTTGTAATCCAACAAGTACAAAGAAGATCTGGTTAACACAAGATTATGGGCATAACACACTGATCAAGAGGAGTTGATGCAACACATTAGGGGGTCCTATACTGACCTAGAACACCAATTTGCTTTTGGTAGCTTAAGTGTGAAGAAAGGTCCATAACATATGCTATCTCTCATATCAGCAAAAAAACACAACACAAAAAGATATCAAACACATTCCATAGACCACATTGAAGCTTTGGCTCGAGCCATTTGCCTTTCAAACCCTCTCCATCTCAGAATCATCCTCAAACTGCACAAACAGGGGTGCCCCTGCAGTTTGAGTGCAATCTCTCAATCCCTTCAAGCATTTCTGTCCAAACCTGTTCCTCTACCTTCCTTACAACATATGCAAGCTATCCAGAAGCTAAGGCACGATCTGTAGTTGCTCTAACCACTTCCACCATTTTCACATCTTTAGCTTGCAGGTGAAGTTCTATAGCTTGGTACAAGAAGCTTCAAGACAAAGTGAGCATTGAAAAAGCATCCCTGGACTTCAAGGAAGCTTTTCCAATCATTACATTGCACTGAAAGTCTCTCATTCTCCACATAGAAGTTCAACTGCACAGGTAAAAGTTTGAATTCGTATCTCTCTTATTAGGCATATTTAGTCTTAAGTTTGTGAAGAAACAAAGTCCTACTCATAGCCCTGAACATGTACATAGCTTTACTTTTCATTTCTTTTGTCTGAGTGAAGAGAATTTTAGCTCTGAAAATGGTAGAAAAATTAGGTCAGAAAAGAGGGGGAGAGAAATTCTCCCTCATCTTGGAGAGATAGGTCATGTTCTTTATATGGTTAGAACCGTCTCTTCATGCTGAACATTTCTTGTGTTATGAGTTTTTGCTAAAAAGCCAGGAATCAAGAGTTAGAAGGGACTGAACATTGGCGCGCGTTTTTCAAATAACATGTGCTGGAGGTTGAAGAAGGAGTGAAGTGGGCTGGGCTTGGATTTGTGTTGCTTTTCACACCCCATTTTTTGGTTTACACCCCCCTGAGCCCATTTGTTTATTTTTCAACATTTTTGACTTTTTCTTTTTAAGTTGACTTTGTTTATTTTTTCTCATGCCATTAAAATTTTTAAAATATTTTTTCCATCATTTTTTGTATTTATGGCATATTTGTTTGTTCATTTCTTTTATTTATATACAAATATATATATACACTATTATTAAAATAAATAGAAAACAATGTAAATACATTTTTATTTTTATTTTTACTTTCTGAAAATATTCACACAAAAAAAAAATATACTTTTATTTATTTTATTAAAATATTAAATAAATATTTATTTTGTATAATACTCATTTAGGGTTTAGTATATATATATACATGTTTATTAATATATTTAAGATAAAAAATATAAAATACTTGATTTTCTTCATTTTTATTAATATTTGATATAAAAATACTTTTTTTCACAAAATACTTCATTTTATTTTATTTTTGTACATAATAAACAAATAGTAGAATTTAATTAGATTAATAATACTTTTTATATAAAAAATTAGGGTTTCTTACCCTAAGTTTCAAAATACTAAAAAATAGATACATTTTTATTTTCTTTTTCCTTTTACATAAATATTTTCTCATACACATAAAAAACTTTTTTTTTTACATTTCACATATTTATTTTGTTTACATTTAAATTATGCAATTTATTTACCATGCAAATATCCAATTGTTGTAATAATTTAGATTTAAATTCTTGTCAATATCCCCATTTGAACATTTGTACCCCCCTTCCCATATTTGGTTGTGTAATAGCTTAGTAATTTTAATTTCGCACTTTATTGCTTTCTAAATAATGACATGCTAGAATTAGGGTTTGAATGCGAAAAACGATAAAAAAAATAGTTTGACCTAATACAAGATAAACAAGCATGAAAATGGACACACAAATCACACTTGCACCCCCTAGGGTATTCCACTTGTTGCCTTCAAATAAATGGGCCATATTGTATGTTGAACATCTTTGGGCAAAAAGCTTGAATGATCATAGTCCCTCGATAAAAACTTTTCAAAACAAACAAAAACAAATGATCAAGTCCCTTAGAGAAATTGCCCAAAGACATTTAACGTCGTTACAATTATGGTCTAAACGATGACCCGCGCCTGTCCCTTTCACATCCTAACACAAGGTTGCCCACCAAATACAATGGTGGTGCAAACTTGTTAAAAGGGTTAAAGTATAGCAATAATCTTTTGAGAAATTTAGGAGTAGATAACCTCTTAGTTACTTGAATCAACTTGCAAAACAAAACGCTTGCCTAATTTCAAACCACTCATCACTACACTTTCAAAACAAACTTTCAAAATCAAAATGAAAACCTTTTCAAAAGACATACATCTTTGTATACATCCCCACATGGATCATTACAAAGGTTGCCACCACATTGGCCTCTTTTCAAAAACATTTTCAAAACCCACACACTCAAGCACCATTTAAAACAATTGAAAACAAAAGGCAAGTGATCTAAGCAAGTAACTAAGAGCCCATGGATAACCATGGATAGAAAGGGTGCTAATACCTTCCCTTTCTATAATCTACTCCCCGAACCCAAGAAAACATCTCAAAAGGTTTTTGCTGTGCTTTTTAACCTTTCCTTAGGATAAAATAAAAAGTCGGTGGCGACTCTTGCTAACCGCAACATTTGCGAATACAAACGCAAACCTCAAGTCAGTTCTCCCACCGTATCACAGAACTGGCGACTCTGCTGGGGAATAACTTAAAAGTGGAGTAACCTTAGGGTTTTAGATCACCTGTGTTTTCAAATTGTTTGCTTTGTCTGCTTTTATATTTGTGGGCTTTGCATTGGAGTTTCATAGATCCTAACCCGGATCTGGGAAATACCCTTTTTAGGTAGCATAATCTGTGAGGGACCTGTCCGGCGTAGACCGACATGGGTGAAGCAGTGGCTACGTTGGTGTGGCATCTTAGTCTGTACCTATATCCCTTGTGTTGTAACGGGGAGAATATAGGTCTTCTAAGGGGTCGTTAAACACCAACCAACCTTAGAACCCTAAATTGACCAACTTGGCTATTAGGACAGTAGCAGTATGCTACACTCATTGAGGCTAAACTCTCGAGATGGTTCTGGCCGCGAGAAAAGATTGCGATGCTGGAGTTATGACCGATTGAGGGTAGCCAATGATTTGAGATCCTCTAGAACCCGGTTACTTTTGATAGGACAGGTTTTAACCAACAAAACCAAAAGAGGGTAATACCTGAAACTCATGCTGGCCTGAAACCTAAGGTTGTCTTGTGTGACTTGTGTGCTTTATCTGCCTATGTGAATACTTGTGATATGCTTCATCATAGCATCATGCCATCATACCATTGCATGCAAGGCTAACCCATTTCAAAGACAAAAAGGTTTCATCTTTGCTCTGTTTTGTAGGACATCATGATGCCTGTGCGAAGGAACACTATCCGGCTCAATTTTGTTCACCCACCTGATTTGATTAAAGAGTTGGTTGACAGAATTCCAAACACTACTTCCTTCATCAACAAACATGGTTCCCTCCTTGGCTTGATCACTGCAAAATGGGACCAACAACTGATAAGTGTTCTGACCCAGTTTTATGACCCTCTGCATCATTGTTTCACCTTTCAAGACTTCCAGCTGGTTCCTACCCTGGAAGAGTTCTCTTATCTGCTTGGGATCCCTGTCCTGGAACAAACTCCATTCACTGGTTTGGAAAAGACTCCTAGGCCTGAAGAGATTGCTGCAATTCTCCCCTTGACCAAAGAAGAGGTATTGTCCAACTGGGAAACTAGAAATGGGATCAAGGGCTTTTTGGTCAAATTTCTGGTTGGCAAGGCTAATGATTTCTGGAATGACTTGGACTTCAAAGCATATGAAGATGTTCTGGCTCTCTTGATCTATGGTCTGGTATTGTTTCCCAACCCTGACACCTTCATCAGTATCCATGTCATAAGAATCTTCATGTCTCGAAATCCGGTACCCACTCTCTTGGGTGACATTCTACAACAACTCCATGCTCGTACTGCTCGAAAACGGGGAACTCCATGGTGTTGTGCTCCTTTGCTGGTAAGGTGGTTTATTTCGCACCTTCCTAAGTCTGTGCTGAAGAATGAAGAAGGAGAAGGTTGGGCTCGGAGGTTAATGTCTCTCACAGATAAGGATATCACTTGGACTCTCAGAGGTTTGGACGAGGTAGCTGTTATCGACCGTTGCGGAGAATACCCTAATGTCCCGTTGATCGGTATCCAAGGAGGAATCTCTTACAATCCATGTTTAGCTCTCCGTCAGTTTGGAAGAGCCAGAGGAGATGGGCCCCATGAAATGCTGGTTCCTCACTTCCATTTTGAGTTTCAGGCAGGTAGTGACAAACTACGCCAGGGATTCATTAGAGCTTGGGACAGAATCCACAAAGCTGACCCACATGAGTTAGGACCAAAGACTTCTTTACCATTGGAGCCCTATTGCAAATGGGTCCGCATCCGTGCTCAGAAGTTAGGTATGCCGTACGAAGCTGTCAGACCAATCATCCTTGAATCTCCCGATGAAGATGGGGTTCCTCCAACTATCCTCCCTCCTCAGGTACCTACTGATTTCGACACCATGAAGAGGTCTTGGGCACAGCTAAAGGAAGAACGGGATTTCTATCGAGAAAAGTTCAACGAGCAGGAAAGGAAGGTCCAAAGACTGACTAAGCAATTGGAGGAAGAACGTGTCCTGAACAACTACATCAGCACTGAGAGGAGGAGGCCATGGGAGCATTGATGAGCTTTGATTATTCCCTTTTGTAGTTTTATTTCCTTTTCCGTATTTTTCATTCCTGTAATGCCTAAGGACAAATTGTTGAACAATTGAAAAATTTTAATCTAATGAAGTGTGTTTCCCTTTTTGTCTACAAAGTTGAATCTTATTTGTCTTTGAAAACATAAAACATACGCATTCCATTACACCATATGCATAGCAGGTACCCTATTTCACAGGTTGCTTAATTTTCTTCGCTGTTTATGTGCACAGTCATCATGAATTCGGAGTCATCCAGTGAACAAGCAATCAAGGCCCTTCAGGCCCAAAGTGCACAGTTTCAAGAGATGGTCCTAAGCCTAGCCCAGGGACAGCAAGAGTTGAAGACTCTACTCCTGAAGAAGAAGAAGAAAAAGAGGACGGCAATGTTCAACACCGGACGCAGATTTGGGAACACACTCCACAATGAAGCTGATCCAACCACTTCTTCTGCTGAGAAAAACAGTCCCCAAGGGGGAGAAGCTCCTAGTCCCGCAGTCTCCGACAACGAGACGGATTATAACGAGGAACAATACCCACCTGCTGCCGACAGATACAAACAATTGGAGGACCGCTTGAGCGCTATGGAAATTCAGAACGTGCCGGGACTGGATTTCGGGGATTTGGGATTATCTTCTGGAGTAGTAATTCCACACAAGTTTAAGGCGCCTGCCTTCGCCAAGTATGATGGGGTCTCCTGCCCAAAGCTACATCTGAGGTCGTATGTAAGGAAAATCCAACCTTACACGGCGGATAAAAACCTCTGGATTCACTTCTTCCAAGACAGCCTCTCGGGGTCTCAGCTTGAATGGTTCTACCAATTAGACGGAGCTAGCATCCGGCACTGGGAGGATTTGGCGACTGCTTTCTACAGACAATACCAATATAATTCTGATCTCGCTCCTACGCGTACCCAACTTCAGGGTATGTCTCTAGGGACGGGTGAAGGATTCAAAGAGTACGCTCAAAAATGGAGAGATTTGGCTGGCAGGGTGCAGCCTCCATTAACTGATCGAGAGCTGGTGGATATGTTTCTGGGAACGTTGTCTGGACCGTTTTTTAATCATTTGGTTGGTAACTCCTCCGCTGGGTTCACAGATTTGATATTAACGGGAGAGAGAATTGAAGCTGGCATCAGGTCAGGCAAGATACAGAAGGCTGCCTCTACAAGTGCTGAGAAGAGGCCATTTAAGAAAGAAGCAAGCGCCGTCTATGGCCCTAGAAGACAAGTCAAGCCCGAAAGTCGCCAAGCCGTTAATGCTTTGGTCATCTCTAAACCTGTTGCTGCTCCTCAGCAGTACAATCAGCAAAGAAGTGAAAGGCCCAAGAGGCAGTATACCCGATTGAGTATGACATTATCTCAAATTTTACCCCAACTGTTATCCACCAACCTGGTGACCCTCAAAGAAGCTCCTAAGGTCGTCAACACTGCGTCCCCTAAATACAACCCGAATGCCCGGTGTGCTTATCATTCTGATAGTCCCGGGCACACTACTGATGATTGTTGGGCCTTGAGAAACAAAGTACAAGATCTAATTGACGCAAAAGAAATTCAGTTTGAAGCGCCGGAAAGACCGAATGTTGTAACGGCTCCTATGCCCCAGCATAGGGTGAATGCCATTGAGGAAGAAGTGTATGCTGTTTCGATAGATGAAGTTGTTACCCCTTTGAAGACTGTTAAGAAGAACCTACTGCGGGCCGGTTTATTTCCGGGTTGCGGCGAAGGTTGCCCATTCTGTGCTATTTCCCTATCCGATTGTCCCTTGCTAAGGTTAGGTATCCAAGGCCTAATGGATAGCAAGGAGATTTTATTCAAAAAGACTGCTGTTCAATTGGTTCCAATGAAAGAAGTTTCCGTGATTACCATCTTCAAAAATCCAATCAAGGCTCCCCCAAAGAAGCCTATTCAAATCTTGACAGTTGCGCCTGTGATCATTACTGTTCCAGGACCCCTCTCCTACGTATCTGATAAAGTTGTCCCCTGGCATTATGGGGCAGACGTATATGTAAATGGAATCAAGCAAGAATTTGATGCTAGTGCCAGTATCTGCGATATCACCGGTCCGGCTAAAGTCACCCGCAGTGGCAGGCTCTTCTCGCCTGACATTGCGCCTCCCGCTATTCGAAAACCCCTCCTCATAAAACCTGCAAGTTTACCAAGTCCTGTTGCTGATCAAATTGTGTCCCCTGCTGCCGAGTCATCAAATGCTCGGGGCAAAGGGATTGAAGAAGAGCCTGCCCGGATGGAGGCACCAATACCCGTGAATGCTGAGGCCTCCCGACAAGAAATGGAGGAGATTCTGAAAATAATAAAGAAAAGTGATTTTAATGTTGTCGAACAGTTAGGGCATACACCCTCCAAGATCTCCCTGCTTTCCTTATTACTATGTTCCGAGGCCCATGCAAAAGCCTTGATCTCATTTCTCAAGACGGCCCATGTGCCGCAGGAGACGTCTGCAGTTCAGTTCACTGACTGCATAGCAAATTTGACGGTGGACAACGGCTTGGGCTTTTCAGATGCTGACCTAACCGCAAAAGGGAGAAACCACAATGATGCCCTGCATGTCTCTATTGAATGCAGGGGCACTACTCTGGCACATGTATTGGTGGACACTGGTTCTTCTTTGAATGTTCTTCCGAAAAAGGCTTTGGATCGTCTGGATTATGAAGGCCTGGAGTTGAAACCCAGCAATATCATCGTCAGAGCCTTTGACGGCTCCAAGAGGATGGTTCATGGAGAGGTTAACATCCCAATTCGTGTGGGCTCTCAAGTGTTTGACTCTACCTTTTACGTGATGGATATACGTCCATCGTACTCCTGTCTGTTGGGTAGACCTTGGATCCACAAAGCTGGGGCAGTGACCTCCACCTTACACCAAAAGTTGAAGTATCCCGTCAGGGGGAAAATTGTCACTGTGCAAGGAGAAGAGGAGTATATGGTGAGCCATTTGAATTCCTTCAGGTACATCGAGATGGACGGAGAATTTATTGAAACTCCCTTCCAACATTTCGAGGAGGTACATCCAATTTCAGCAGCTGCGGAGACAATGGCCGAAGAGAATGATTCCTTGAAGATGGTTTCCCTAAGGGATGCCCGGGCTGTGGTGCAGAAAGGCGATGGTGCACACTGGGGTCAGCTTCCTGACTTCACTCAGAAGAACGACAAGTTTGGGCTAGGCTTTACTACAGAGGCTCAGAAGGCAATGCGCAAAGAGAAGATTGGAAAGGCTCCGGTGTTTATTTCCAGCTCAAGGGTGAATGCTATCGAGGAGGATGTGGAAGAAGCCGAGTTTGATAATTGGATCTACCCGACTGCTAGCGACGGACCAAGCAACTGGACAGCAAAGGATTTTACCCCTATCACATTTGTCACGCAGTAATTGATTTCTTTTGATTGCCAAATTTGTAACAAACAATATGTTAAAACTCTGTTGGCTCGGTGTCCTGCCCGGGGCATCGTAGCTCCATTTGTGAGGGCTTTTTGTATGACATTTTCATATATCATCAATCAAAACATTGGACGTTTGTTGCATTTCAAATCTTGTGCTCCTTTTCTTTCTGTGTTATACATATTGCAAAACAGCTATATTTACACACACTCACTTATACAGGTTTCAATCCACTCTGGATCTCACTGGCAACAGCTCTGCTACCGCCAGTTATGACTTCGAAAATCCGATCAACTTGGCCGAAGACGAAGGTGAAGATGATTGCGAAGTGCCTGGTGAACTCGCAAGACTGCTACTACAGGAAGAGAGGGCTATTCAACCACATGAAGAGCCTGTGGAGACAATTAACCTGGGTACTGAGACAGATAGGAAAGAGGTCAAAATTGGTGCCAATCTAGAGCTCAGCGTGAAGCAACGATTGATCCAGATGCTACAAGACTACATGGAGATCTTTGCCTGGTCCTATGAAGATATGCCTGGTTTGGATGCCGACATTGTAGTTCACCATTTGCCAACCAAGGAAGATTACCCTCCAGTAAAGCAAAAAGTTCGACGAATGCGTCCAGAGATGTCTGAGAAGATTAAAGCTGAGGTGATGAAACAGTTTGATGCAGGTTTCCTTGCAGTAACTTCTTACCCTCAGTGGGTTGCCAACGTTGTGCCAGTGCCGAAGAAGGACGGTAAGGTCAGAATGTGTGTCGACTACAGGGATCTGAACAGGGCCAGCCCCAAGGATGACTTCCCCCTACCTCACATTGATGTCCTTGTTGACAATACAGCTCAACACAAGGTGTTCTCCTTCATGGATGGCTTCTCAGGGTATAATCAGATCAAGATGGCTCCTGAAGATATGGAGAAGACTACATTTGTAACTCAGTGGGGGACCTTCTGTTATAAGGTCATGCCATTCGGATTGAAAAATGCTGGGGCAACCTATCAGCGTGCCATGGTTGCTTTATTTCATGATATGATCCATCATGAGATTGAAGTATACGTTGATGACATGATCGCAAGGTCTCAAACTGAGGAGGAGCACCTTGATCACCTGAGGAAGTTGTTTGACCGACTCAAGTTGTACAAGCTGAGATTGAATCCCAACAAATGCACCTTCGGGGTGAGGTCCGGAAAATTGCTAGGTTTCATTGTAAGTGATAAAGGTATCCAGGTGGACCCTGCCAAGGTTAAAGCTATTCAAGAGATGCCGACCCCAAAAACAGAGAAAGAAGTCAGAGGTTTCCTGGGACGATTGAATTACATTGCCCGATTCATCTCACATCTGACTGCTACTTGTGAGCCAATCTTCAAATTACTGAAGAAAGATCAAGTGGTACGCTGGAATGATGAATGTCAGGCCGCCTTTGAAAGAATAAAGGAATACCTCCAAGAGCCACCCATTCTTATGCCACCAGTGGAAGGAAGACCTCTGATACTATACTTGACAGTGCTTGATAATTCAATGGGGTGTGTGCTGGGGCAGCATGACGAGTCTGGCCGAAAAGAGCACGCTATTTATTACTTGAGCAAAAAGTTTACCGACTGTGAGTCTCGTTACTCACTGCTTGAGAAAACTTGCTGCGCTCTTGTATGGGCTGCTCGTCGGCTGAGACAGTATATGCTGACTCACACTACTTTATTGATTTCAAAGATGGATCCCATCAAGTACATATTTGAAAAGCCTGCTCTGTCTGGAAGGATAGCGAGATGGCAAATGATCTTAACAGAATATGATATCCAGTATACAACTCAGAAAGCAATTAAGGGAAGTGTACTGGCTGATCATTTGGCACACCAACCTGTGGACGATTATCAATCATTGAACTTTGATTTTCCGGACGAAGACATCATGGTGGTAACTGACTGTGAAGTACCTGGACCGGATGAAGGACCTGAGGAAGGATCCCGATGGTCTATGCATTTTGATGGAGCCTCCAATGCTTTGGGTAACGGCGTCGGCGCTGTAATCATATCTCCCAAAGGAACTCATACTCCCCTCACCGCCCGATTATGTTTCAGCTGCACCAACAATATGGCAAAATATGAGGCATGTATCATGGGTCTACAAGCTGCAATCGATTTGAGGATCAAGTTTCTAAGTGTCTTCGGAGATTCCGCTCTCGTAATCAATCAGATCAAGGGCGAGTGGGATACGAAACACCCGAATCTTATTCCTTACAAGGAGTATGTGTCGACCTTGCTCCCTCACTTTGAAGAAATAACGTTTGAGCATTTCCCCAGAGAGGAGAATCAGCTAGCGGACGCACTAGCCACGATGTCTTCAATGTTCAAAGTTAAATGGGACAATGAGGCTCCCCAAATCATAATCTGGAAGTTGGATGAACCGGCGTACTGCTGTGAGCTCGAGGCTGAGAAGGTGACTGAGAAACCCTGGTATCACGAGGTGAAGAGGTACTTGGAAGCTCAGGAATACCCTGAAGGCGCATCCGTCAATGATAAGAAGTTCATGAGGAGATTTGCTGCAAAATTCTTCCTCAGCAACGGCATTCTCTACAAACGGAATCACGATTCAACTCTGCTACGTTGTGTGGATAAGGCTGAAGCAGAGAAAATCATGATGGAACTGCACGAAGGTACGTTTGGGACCCACTCCAGTGGACACACCATGGCTAAGAAAATCCTTCGGGCAGGATATTTCTGGTCCACGATGGAAGCCGATTGTTACCAACACTCCCGAACTTGTCATAAGTGCCAGATCTATGCTGACAAGGTGCATATCCCTCCGGTTCCTTTGAATGTCCTGACGGCACCTTGGCCTTTCGCAATGTGGGGCATCGATATGATCGGTGAAATCCGACCGACGGCATCCAATGGACACCGCTTCATCTTGGTGGCGATTGATTATTTTACAAAGTGGGTTGAGGCAGCTTCATATGCCACGGTAACCAAGAGCGTCGTGGCGCGTTTCATCCGGCATAATCTGATATGCCGGTACGGTGTCCCGGAAAGAATCATTACGGACAACGGTACCAATCTCAATAACAAAATGATCACTGAACTCTGTGAACAATTCAAGATACAGCACCACAATTCTTCCCCCTATCGGCCGAAGATGAATGGGGCTGTAGAGGCAGCCAATAAAAATATCAAGAAAATTGTGCAGAAGATGACAGTGACTTATAAAGATTGGCACGAAATGTTACCGTTCGCTCTTCATGGGTACCGCACCTCAGCAAGGACATCAACCGGGGCAACTCCTTTCTCCTTGGTCTACGGCATGGAGGCAGTCTTGCCGATTGAAATCCAGATACCCTCTCTCCGAATAATGAAGGATGCAGACTTGAATGAAGATGATTGGATCCAGACTCGACTTGATCAACTAAATCTGATTGACGAAAAGAGGCTCACTGCTATCTGTCACGGTCAAACGTATCAGAAACGGATGATCAGGGCATTTAACAAGAAAGTCAGACCGCAAGAGTATCAAGTTGGGGACCTGGTGATCAAACGCATCATCCTTCCTCAAAGTGATCCCCGGGGCAAATGGACCCCTACTTATGAAGGGCCATTTGTGGTTAAACGTGTGTTCTCAGGAGGAGCCATGATCCTAACCACCATGGATGGTGACGACCTTCCTCACCCCGCCAATGCAGACATAGTGAAAAAATACTACGCATAAATAAAAGACCCGCTAGGTTGACATACCTAGGCAAAAATAAGGGCTTCCCGGCGAACCAAAAGGGTTCGGGCAAAAATAAGGGATGAAATAAATAAAAATCTGTACACCCGGCAAGTCGAAAACCTGAAAGGGCGGCTTGGGCAAAAAAGGGTATCCCGTTGGACCGAAAACCCGAAAGGGCGGTCCAGGCAAAAGTTAGGGATAAGAGCGTAACACTATGTCTCATTGGATCACTTCGCACCCGGAATTCGGCATCAACTATCTGGCCCAAATTTCGGCATTGACCAATCAGCTTCATCTTCAGATTAGGCAGTAAGGCGATGAGACGTTCGAAAACATAAAGGCGATAGCAGAGTTGGAACCCAGTGGGATTGTTCACATAGCTGTTTTGTTTTCTTTTTCAAAATGTAAACTCTATACTATTTGGCGATGTCCTCTTACTAGGGTGTCAGTCTCTTGTACAAAAAACACCTATTTACAGGCAAAGTTTAAATCAATGAAAATTCACTTGTCCATACAAATTGCCATTGTTTTTCTTTTGTTGTTTTGTCTTGCGAAGAACGTCCAATGTTCATTTTTGATATATGCATTTGACATTAAATTGCCGATTCATAAATGTTTGCATATGAAAAGAGATTAATTACAAGTGACATCAAAGACAGGGACAACGTGGAGTTGTCTAAAGCGGTCTAGTTGTTTTGTCCGCCAAAGCACCAAGGCAGGTTCAACTGAAAATGTGACCAAATCATCTCAACTCCCCGCAGAGTAAAGCAATTCAGCAGTACTTTCCCCAAGCAGGAGTCGACTCCCCGTCGATCCTGAAAAAGGCACAACATCCCCCGGCAGGTCTTAAAAGCTCATCCCCAGTAGATTCTGCAAGCTCATCCCCGGCGAAGTACGAACGCCTCGCCCAAGTTTTATTTAGAGTTATTTCCTCACAAGGACTTATAACTGGGTTATCCTCAGCTAAAAGCCACGGAAGACCGTTCCCGGCAAAAGTTCCTTCAATCCCCAGCGAAATCTACCTTTGGTTTTCCCCAGCGGAGTTTATCATCATTATCCTCAGCGGAATCCATTGTTAAAGTCCTCAGCAGGCCTCTCATCAGAGCTTTGGTCAAGCATCTCTTCCGCAGAACAGCTTCCCGGTCATACGTCAAGGATTTATTTTCCTAAAATGAAATTACACTCATAAACATTTCACATTTTCATACATCTTGCTTACATACATGATGAGACACATACAATATCAAATGTTGAACATCATGACATCATGCATATCATACATCATGACATTGCATACAGCTTACGTCTTTGCCTTTTCAGGAAAAAAGACAATCTCAAAAAAAAAGACTACTTTCAACTGTCACAATTCCAGACTCGATTCCTGTATCTAGCCAGAGCACGTCTGAAGAGTTCAAGATTCGACTCCTGTATCCAGCCAGGGCACATCTATCAACTACAACATTTCCAGATTCGACTCCTGTATCCAGCCAGGGCATATCTATTGACGACTATTCCCAGATTCGACTCCTGTATCCAGCCAGGGCACATCTGTGAGCAACCGATTGAAGATTCGATACCTGTATCCAGCCAGGGCATATCTGCATAAGGAGACTGAAGATCAAACACCTGTAACAAGCCAGGAAAACATCTGTCTTTCTTAAACACACAAGTTCTCGCTAAGGAACCTCTTATGCGATCAACACTTCCAAATGGCATCTGTAAGCCCATTCCCGACAAAGTTCTGTCACTTTTCCAGATGGCATCTACAAAGCCCATCTCCCTATCCGCCATCTCTCCAAATGGCATCTATAAGCCCATTCCCGACACCACGTTGTTGAGACTCCAGCATGCGAGTGCAAATTTCCGGGCACTCTAGTGTCCAATCTCCTTTTACCCTCGAGTCACGAAAGGCAAACTTGCCAATCTAACTCTTCAGGTCCAAGAAGATTGAACAGGGGCAACTGTTGTACCCCAAAATTTGCCCTCCCATTTCCTCAACATTTTCTCATCACAAGACATTTAAAGATCAAGGTCCAATTAGGGTTTCCTCTGCTCAAGACTTCTCCTTGCACTGTGGACTCAAATTAGGGTTTGTGTTTGCCTAAAGATGTTTTGACCTAAAATGCCTAAGATGACTTTCATGCTTCATATTGGACTCCCAAGTTTACCCATACCAAGTTTCAAGTCTTGATTCCAAGTTTTTCCCAGTCAATTGGACAGTTGACCTAGAAATCAGCTGTATTTGGGGAAAAAGTCAACTGTGGCCAATTGACAGTCAAACCTCATGAAATTTGATCCACATCAACATTATGAATTCACATGAACCATTTGATCAAGTTTGAATCACAATTCCCCAAGAAATTTGATCAGATCACCAAAAGGGCAAAATGGTCATTTTTAGGGTTTTGACTGCACAAAGGCAATTTTTGACTGTTTGACCTAGCCAATGGCAAACCAAGCTCACATATGGACTCAAGGACCCCATGGAATTATCTTGACATGTTCATCAAGCTCAAAAGATCCCAAGTACACAAGATTGACAGTTGAATTTCCCAGTCAATTGATCAATTTTGACTGTATACTGAAAAGTCAAACTTTGACTTTTTGGTCAAAATCAAGAGTCAAGATTCATTTTTCATCAAAACATGCCAAATTATGAAACTTGTTCACCAAGAAATGTCAAAATGCAAATTAGGGTTTGAAAATGGAATTTTTCATAACTTAGAATTTTTCTAAGTTATGGAAAACCCTAATTTTTTCCCAACTTTGCCCCATCTTTTCACCATGATCCATTTGGATTCAAACAAAAGTCAAAACATGAAAGTTGTAGCTTGTTGCAAAATCTACAACTTTGATTCACAAAGTTTTCTCATTTGAAGCTTGTATCTCAAGTTATGATTTTTTGAATAAGGGCACTAAACCATCTTTTAACTTAGTGAAATTTGACCTATTTTGACAAGGTTTTCTACCCTACTTCAAGGCCACTTTTCATACCCTTCCACTTGGAATTTCAAATTGCATTTCAAAGATGGATTGTAGTACACATTACAAGCTTTCCAAAATGTCCAAGAACTCATCAAACAACCTCATAACTTGAGAGATTCGAATTTCACAAGTTGGCAAAAATTCACTTTTGTTCTTCATCAAAGCATGTTCATAAACTTGGCAAATTTGAATTCAGCATGCTTAAGCTACATTGCAGGCCTCTAATCCCATCCATACTCAATAATTTAATGCATATTCAATGTGTTAAGGTCATGTTCTTTGTGTTCTAACATTGCATAATGGTTTAATCCTAAACTAGATAAAGTGGAATTTCCATTTTTGAAAAGTTTAGCTTTATGTCAAGTTTGTAATCCAACAAGTACAAAGAAGATCTGGTTAACACAAGATTATGGGCATAACACACTGATCAAGAGGAGTTGATGCAGCACATTAGGGGGTCCTATACTGACCTAGAACACCAATTTGCTTTTGGTAGCTTAAGTGTGAAGAAAGGTCCATAACATATGCTATCTCTCATATCAGCAAAAAAACACAACACAAAAAGATATCAAACACATTCCATAGACCACATTGAAGCTTTGGCTCGAGCCATTTGCCTTTCAAACCCTCTCCATCTCAGAATCATCCTCAAACTGCACAAACAGGGGTGCCCCTGCAGTTTGAGTGCAATCTCTCAATCCCTTCAAGCATTTCTGTCCAAACCTGTTCCTCTACCTTCCTTACAACATATGCAAGCTATCCAGAAGCTAAGGCACGATCTGTAGTTGCTCTAACCACTTCCACCATTTTCACATCTTTAGCTTGCAGGTGAAGTTCTATAGCTTGGTACAAGAAGCTTCAAGACAAAGTGAGCATTGAAAAAGCATCCCTGGACTTCAAGGAAGCTTTTCCAATCATTACATTGCACTGAAAGTCTCTCATTCTCCACATAGAAGTTCAACTGCACAGGTAAAAGTTTGAATTCGTATCTCTCTTATTAGGCATATTTAGTCTTAAGTTTGTGAAGAAACAAAGTCCTACTCATAGCCCTGAACATGTACATAGCTTTACTTTTCATTTCTTTTGTCTGAGTGAAGAGAATTTTAGCTCTGAAAATGGTAGAAAAATTAGGTCAGAAAAGAGGGGGAGAGAAATTCTCCCTCATCTTGGAGAGATAGGTCATGTTCTTTATATGGTTAGAACCGTCTCTTCATGCTGAACATTTCTTGTGTTATGAGTTTTTGCTAAAAAGCCAGGAATCAAGAGTTAGAAGGGACTGAACATTGGCGCGCGTTTTTCAAATAACATGTGCTGGAGGTTGAAGAAGGAGTGAAGTGGGCTGGGCTTGGATTTGTGTTGCTTTTCACACCCCATTTTTTGGTTTACACCCCCCTGAGCCCATTTGTTTATTTTTCAACATTTTTGACTTTTTCTTTTTAAGTTGACTTTGTTTATTTTTTCTCATGCCATTAAAATTTTTAAAATATTTTTTCCATCATTTTTTGTATTTATGGCATATTTGTTTGTTCATTTCTTTTATTTATATACAAATATATATATACACTATTATTAAAATAAATAGAAAACAATGTAAATACATTTTTATTTTTATTTTTACTTTCTGAAAATATTCACACAAAAAAAAAATATACTTTTATTTATTTTATTAAAATATTAAATAAATATTTATTTTGTATAATACTCATTTAGGGTTTAGTATATATATATATATACATGTTTATTAATATATTTAAGATAAAAAATATAAAATACTTGATTTTCTTCATTTTTATTAATATTTGATATAAAAATACTTTTTTTCACAAAATACTTCATTTTATTTTATTTTTGTACATAATAAACAAATAGTAGAATTTAATTAGATTAATAATACTTTTTATATAAAAAATTAGGGTTTCTTACCCTAAGTTTCAAAATACTAAAAAATAGATACATTTTTATTTTCTTTTTCCTTTTACATAAATATTTTCTCATACACATAAAAAACTTTTTTTTTTACATTTCACATATTTATTTTGTTTACATTTAAATTATGCAATTTATTTACCATGCAAATATCCAATTGTTGTAATAATTTAGATTTAAATTCTTGTCAATATCCCCATTTGAACATTTGTACCCCCCTTCCCATATTTGGTTGTGTAATAGCTTAGTAATTTTAATTTCGCACTTTATTGCTTTCTAAATAATGACATGCTAGAATTAGGGTTTGAATGCGAAAAACGATAAAAAAATAGTTTGACCTAATACAAGATAAACAAGCATGAAAATGGACACACAAATCACACTTGCACCCCCTAGGGTATTCCACTTGTTGCCTTCAAATAAATGGGCCATATTGTATGTTGAACATCTTTGGGCAAAAAGCTTGAATGATCATAGTCCCTCGATAAAAACTTTTCAAAACAAACAAAAACAAATGATCAAGTCCCTTAGAGAAATTGCCCAAAGACATTTAACGTCGTTACAATTATGGTCTAAACGATGACCCGCGCCTGTCCCTTTCACATCCTAACACAAGGTTGCCCACCAAATACAATGGTGGTGCAAACTTGTTAAAAGGGTTAAAGTATAGCAATAATCTTTTGAGAAATTTAGGAGTAGATAACCTCTTAGTTACTTGAATCAACTTGCAAAACAAAACGCTTGCCTAATTTCAAACCACTCATCACTACACTTTCAAAACAAACTTTCAAAATCAAAATGAAAACCTTTTCAAAAGACATACATCTTTGTATACATCCCCACATGGATCATTACAAAGGTTGCCACCACATTGGCCTCTTTTCAAAAACATTTTCAAAACCCACACACTCAAGCACCATTTAAAACAATTGAAAACAAAAGGCAAGTGATCTAAGCAAGTAACTAAGAGCCCATGGATAACCATGGATAGAAAGGGTGCTAATACCTTCCCTTTCTATAATCTACTCCCCGAACCCAAGAAAACATCTCAAAAGGTTTTTGCTGTGCTTTTTAACCTTTCCTTAGGATAAAATAAAAAGTCGGTGGCGACTCTTGCTAACCGCAACATTTGCGAATACAAACGCAAACCTCAAGTCAGTTCTCCCACCGTATCACAGATACGAATATTTATTACAAAGTATTTAAAATAATAATAATGTACAAAAATTAAACTGAAAATAAAAATTCTATCCTATTTCTAATTCTTCATTCTTCACTTCATTTCGGTGCTCCATTTTTTTATCTGCAAAAAAAGAAAGAAAGAGGAAGTCAGAAAGCAGTTAAAATTAAAAGAGACAGTTAAAATTTGCTCATCATTAGGGGCCACTGACTGGGATCAGTTGACCCTCTCTGCAAATCACGGGATTTCTCCCGGTTCACAAAGAGGGAAGATTTTTATCATAAATAAAAAATGTCAAATGCATAAAATCTCAAATTTCAAATCCAAGTCAAACTGAAAAAAATCCAATTCCACTTCCTATCAAATGCCAAAGTCTACTCAAAGATAGCAAGAAGTACAATTGCTGTCAAAAGCACACAAGCTGTCAAAGAAGGGTTTGAAAAAAAAAAGATATCAATGCAAAGTCAGCACACAAAGCTGTCAAAAAGCAAGATAAAGATGCAGAATAATGTGTTATGCAAGACTTAATCATCATTTCCCAGCATACATGGGCCCCTTCAGAAAAGATAGTACAAGTAAAGTCATATAATATTCAACTGTACTATAGAGTGAGAAGAAGAGAGAAATAGAGGCAGGTTTTGTAGGCTTTAGGTTCAGACAATGCAGAAATAACAAGAAAAGATATAATCCAAGAGAAGCATCAATTCAGCATTATTCAAAACTGGGCAGAAGTACACAGCATAGACAATTACCAAAAATAGAAAAGTGCCAAGAAACTTTGTAAAACTACCCAGCAAACTTGGATCAAAGAGAATACCAAGGTTTGAATAAAGATTGGGCGCCAAAGACCAAGAGAAAGAGGACAAAAGAACACAAGAAAACATACTGTCAAACCTGATTGAGCCAAGCACCAATATCAAAAAATATATAATCTGCAAACAACATAACCAAGCCAAGCAGACATAAACCCACGGCAAGTTCAAACCTAAACAAAAAAACACCATAACATGCTGTCATAACCTCATACCTATCCAGAACCTCATAAAAACCCAGGCCAACCTCAAAACTTGTTAAAGCTTAACCTAAAACCAGAACCACCATCACAAACGCATAACAGAACCTACTGCAAGCACATAACCATCAAACCTCATCAACCCTGCCTCAACCTTCAAACATTCAAAACCTGATAAACAAAGCACCAAAACCTGCTAATGCCTTAACCTGCCTGTCATAAAACATACAAATTCAAACCTGAAGCAAGAACCTAAAAACCTGCATCAGTAAAGACCAAACCTCATATAACCAAGTTCAAGCCCAAGGCAAAAACCTCATAACACCAGAAGCACACCAGGTCCAACAACATCACCTGCTGCCTGCATCATCCAAACATTAAACCAGAACTACCAACACCCTGCCTAACCACATAAACCTGATAAACAAAACACCGTGCCTATCAAATTCAAAGCCATAGCATCTCAAGCCTAAAAGCCCTCAGTAAAACATCACTGGGCGACACAAATAAGTATACAGCATTCAAGAAAAAGAGACCAGTTCACCCAAACCTTTCAATCCAAGCAACTCAGAAGCAAACAACATCATAGGCAAAGCAACGATTCGAAGCAAATTAGGCAACTCAGAAGAAGGCAGTCAAACAAGAAGCATGTTCAGGGCAACACAGGTAAAAGGCTAATGGTTTCAGAACAACAACTCAAGGCAACCTAGGCCCTCAGTACAAACATCACTGGGCAAGTTCATCTCAAAGCATCATATTCCAATCAATACATAGGCAACAGTGGCATAGAAGAAGAAGATAAAGAAGTGGATTCAAGAGGGTTTCTCAGCACAAATCATCATTGTTGCACCCCAAAATTTGCCCTCCCATATTCTTCAAGAAATTGCCAAGCCAAGTCACAAAATTCCCCAAGGGTTACACAGCTCAATTGTCTCCTATACAGTCAAACTAGGGTTTGTGTTCTGATCAAAGAAAGGAAGTTTTCAAGGACCCAATCAAGTCTCATATGCCTACAAATGTGGTCAAGCATCCTCATATCAAGTTTCAAGGCATTCAGCTCAAAATTGCACAGTCAAAACCCTAGATTGCACTACAGTCAACTGTAGGGGCAAAATGGTCATTTGACAGTCAAAAGTTCAAATTTTTGGTCAACATATCATTTTGAAGCCACAAACATCATTTGATCAATGCTTGATCATGATTCTCAAAGTTTGGCTCAGAAATCATCAAAGATACAAAAGTTGCTATATTTGGACAGTTGAAAAAGTCAACTGAAATTGACCAGGGCATAACTTTCACATGGATTATCAGAAAAATTCCATCCAAAGCTCATTTTGAAGAGAAAGACATTTCCTACAACTCATCTTCATATTCCAAGTCCAAGAAATGCTCTCACAAAAAGTTATCAATTTCAACATTATAGGTCATTTTCAAAAGTCAACAAAAAGGGACTTTAAGTCAAAGACCATAACTTGAGATTGGTAAATCAAAATGACATGGGACCAAAGGTATTGGTTAAAGGACTCAAAGACCTTTCCAAAATGTCCAAGAACATGTGAAAAGCTTAAAAATTGAGCAAGTTATGCCTTGTGGAAGTTGGGAAATTTTTGGGAATTTTGAAAAGTCAACATTGATGCAAATGATCCAAAATTGCTAATGGGCCCATTTTTCTTCCATGATCCATCATTCCAAGCATATGCACGACCACTTGGCCCAAAGGGAAGTATTTTCTCATTTTTTAATTATTTATTTGAATTTATATTAATATTAATTCATTTAAATTATTTAAATATATAGAAAATATCTAACTTGACCTAATGAATCCTTTTGTACACATTTTAGGCTCAATAATTCGTGCCTAAGCCAATTTGGAAAGATTTGGAGCATTGGGATATGATTTGTGCAAAAATAACATGAAAAAAGATATGAAAAGATTCTTAACAAATCACATATCCAAATCATGATTACAAGGGATTTTATTCAAGATTGTTGACCTAATTGCTTCCATACAAGTACCTGATCACAACCCTAATGGCATAAGCCTGAAAAGCTGCGCAAGAAACTCTCTACAAAACTTGAAAATTGCCATAAAACTCAAGAACTGAATTCAGTGTTCTAGGTCGATTCAAGCCTGGATTTCCATCCCAAAAGCTTCCTTGTGGTTCACTGATCGTATTCCAACTCATAACCCTCATCAAAAGGCAAGGAATCGGTGTACAGAACTCAAGATATTCCATGAAAATTCCAAAATCGTATTCTATATTCTATGCATTTTCATGACATTTCATTGATTGATTCTTATTCCTGATATGATTTCAAAGCTAACTGGTATGTTTAATTGAGTTTTTAGGTTACACACGCGATTTCACCATGCTTAAAAATTAGGGTTACAGGTTTTCAAAATTGGGGTTTTCTACCCAAGACAAAATTAAGGCTCCAGACCCACACCATTACATTCAACGCATCTGGACGAAGAGATGGATGTAGTCGCGATCAATTTATGATTCACATAGCGCTAATCGCTATTTTTCCATAGCCCACTTTCTGCAACGCGTTAAAAACCGTTGCTTAAAGTTTATGTTTCAGAAAAAAAGAAAGAAGATGATGACGTGTGGGGCGAAGAGTGGAGGATTCAAACTTTCGCGCGCTTAGCCACTAACGCGTTTGTGTTTTCTTTTTGTTATTTATTTATCATAATATATTGATTAAAGCGTTGTAGCTCAGCTGGCAGGTGGACGTGCTTGTAACCCTCATGACCTGGGTTCAAGTCCCAGGTCTGGACAAATTCCATATTATTTTGCCATAATAAATCCCATGCAGCGCTATCATTGATGCACACCATGCTCCACCATCATCCAGATGTCCACGTGCCTATGAGAACTAATCAGAGTGCCACGATCCAAGGTGTACCATGAACGCAAGTCAACGCGTTAGCACACAATCTGGGAAAGTCAGTGAATTTCAATGCTTAATGGGCCTGATTTGCTGAACCTTACCTCCAATTTTGGGGCTACCCCCTCCCTGGTTTGCTTTTCTTTTCATATTTTATTTTTTTAATTATTATGTTATTTATTTTCATTGTTTTAATTCAATAATTATTTTTTTACAAAAATATGAAAAACATCATAAAATCAGAAAAGGCAAAAAATATAATATTTATTTTATTTTAATTATTTTTTTTTCTAAATAAATTAATATGTAATTATTTAGTTTAATTAGGTTACAACATTAATTCTTTTTAATAAAAATCCAAAAATATGTAGAATTAGGTTTAATGAATTCTTTTTATTTCTTTTTAATTTTTCTCCTTTTTACCATAATATTATTATTTATTTATTTTCTATAATTAAATTTTGCATGTAAATTAACTTAGATTTAAATTAGGTTAAAACTTAATATTTTCACAATAAACTTAAAAAACATTAGAATTAGGGTTTGACGCTTCCTTTTTAATTTTAATTAATTTCTCCTTCTAAATCTTAAAAAATACAAAAATACCAAAAACATTTAATTTTTAATTCTAATTCCTCATTAAATTTAATTTTTTGCAAAAGGGTCCAACGCCCATGTTTTAATCATTTAATTTCGTGCATTTATTTTATATCGTTTAAATAATTATGTACATGTCCCAAAGCCTTGTAACAATTTTATTTCTCGCACTTTTATTCGCTTTATTTATTTTTCAGTCAAATCGGGTCCGGTTTAATTTTGGCGATGTGGACCCGCGCCATTTGTAATAGTTTAGATTTGTTTTCCCGCAAATACTTTATAACTGTTAACAAATATGCATGCAAGAATGAATGGCCCTAATTAAAATCAAGCGTAGAACACAACAAACATGACAAGACAAATAACTGAAACATGACACACAATTCGCACACACCACCCCTAGGGTACGCCTCACTGTTGCCTTTCGAAAGGTGGTCGTCGAGTAGAGGATGTCTTAGTAAGTCCTCATGATCCGGGAACCTGGCATGAGGGTAGCTTCTAAGGTGTCTTCCCATTGCTCTGGTGCACGTCCCTAAAACTCGAATTGACCCGAATACCTCCAACTGTGGTGCTACCTACCTCTCAATGGTGGGATGGCACTACTTTAAAGGACATTTACACAGACGAATTCCTTAGGGTAGGTAGGTTCTCAAGGATACTTGCTCTCTTTAAAAACAAAACAAATCAAAATCTTTTCACATCGACACTTTTCAAAAGCTTTCAAAGCAAATTTTTCAAACACTCTGACGTACGAGTCGAACTGAAATTTTTCAAAGAAACTTTTTTTAACCCACATTGAAAAGCAAACAAACAATTTTGAAAACACCTTGAGCAAGTATCTAAGAGCCCATGGATAACCATGGATAGAAAGGGTGCTAACACCTTCCCTTTCTATAACCTACCTCCCGAATCGAGAGCAATCTCTTTAAAGGAATTTTTCTGTGCTTTTGTCCTTTCCAATTGGAGAAAATAAAAGACGGTGGCGACTCTTGCTTCCGCGACATTTCGCGAACCAGCGTTAAACAGTCAGTTCCAGATCCACCGATCACAGAACTGGCGACTCTGCTGGGGACCCTTTATAAAGTGAGGTGTACCTTAGGGCTAGTTCATAACTGTGTTTTCAATTGTATTGATTTGCTTGCTTTACTATTGTGGGTTGCATCGGAGTTACATAGATCCTAACCCGGATCTGGGGATACCCTGTTTAGGTAGCATAAGCTGTGAGGGACCTGTCCGGCGTATACCGACATGGGTGAAGCAGTGGCTACGTTGGTGTGGCGCCTTGGTCTGTACCGATATCCCTCGTGTCGAAACGGGGAGAATATGGGTCTTCCAAGGAGTCATTAAGCACCAACCGACCTTAGAACCCTAAATTGACCCAACTTGGCCATTAGAACAGTAGCAGTATGCTACGCCCATTGAGGCTAAACTCTCGTGATGGTTCTGGCCGCAAGAAAAGATTGCGATGCTGGAGTTATGACCGATTGAGGGTAGTCAATGATATTGGGATCCTCTAAGAACCCGGTTACTTTTGATTAGGACAGGTATGAACCAACAAACTGAAAGAGGGTAACACCTAGACCCCATGCTGGCCTAAACTCTAAGGGCTTCTCTTGTGTGACTTGTGTGCCTTCGTACTTGATTATCTGCATGCTTGTTACCTGACGCTTGTTTCTTGCATGTTTTGTCTATAGTCCTTAATGGGGACTCATAACAGGGTACTAAGTTTCTTGCAGGTTATGTTTTAAGTCCTTAACTGGGACTCATGACAGGTTTACTTGAGTTTCTTGCAGGTTTTGGTTTGCAGTCCTTAATTGGGACTCATAACAGGGCTACTTACATTACCCCATGCATACCATGCATCATAACATTGCATACATCCTAACCCATTTCAAGGATCTCAATGGCTTGTGATGCAGGTCATGATGAATCAAACACCCAACAAGGGGCAAGGAGGATTTATTTTCCTCTAGCTAAGGTTGTCAGGGGCTATGACCCACTGGATATGGTGAGCCTTTGACCCTTGAAGAAGGATTCTCAACAACATGAAGTTCCTTCAATCAAGTTGCCAGTTTCCAACTCTAACAAGTTTCTCTGTTTACCCTGCGAGGTCCTTGAAAACATTACATGCATATCATACATCTCATTGCATTACAGGTATCCCTTTGACAGGTTGCTTACCCTTCTTCGCTGTTTATTTCAGCCGATCGACATGAATCCTGAATCATCAGCTGAGCAGTCCATCAAGGCCCTCCAGGCTCAGAACGCCCAGTTCCAAGGGTTGATAATGAATTTGACCCAGGGGCAACAAGATCTAAAGGCTCTGCTCTTGAAGAAGGACAAGAAGAAGAGGAGGACTGTTTTGTTCAGCCCTAGACGCAGATCTGGGAATACACCGCAAGTTGAAACTGAGAGGACAACTCCATCTGTGAGGGAAAGCAGTCACCATGAGAGAGAGGTGCCTAGTCCAGTGGTCTCCGACAACGAGACAGATTTCAACGACGAACAATACCCTCCGGCTGAGGACAAGTACAGGCAGTTGGAAGACCGTTTGAAGGCTATGGAAATACAACAAGTACATGGGCTGGATTTCGGAGATCTGGGTTTGTCTACTGGTGTGATCATCCCTCGGAAGTTCAAGGCACCATCATTCACTAAATATGACGGGGCGTCTTGTCCCAAGCTACATCTCAGGTCTTATGTTCGGAAAATCCAACCATACTCAGCAGATAAGAACTTGTGGATCCACTTCTTCCAGGAAAGTCTTTCAGGGACTCACCTCGAATGGTTCTATCAACTGGATGGGACTAAAATTCGTAACTGGGAGGAGTTGGCAACTGCTTTCTATAAGCAGTACCAGTACAATGCCGACCTTGCTCCCACACGTACCCAACTCCAGGGTATGTCGTTGGGGTCAAGTGAAGGTTTCAAGGAGTACGCACAAAGATGGAGAGACCTTGCTGGAAGGGTGCAGCCTCCGTTAACTGACCGGGAACTCGTTGATATGTTCTTAGGGACTCTATCCGGGCCATTCTTCAATCACCTCATTGGTAACTCATCTGCTGGATTTACCGACCTCATCCTGACCGGTGAAAGAATTGAAGCTGGTATCAAGAGTGGGAAAATTCAAGAGGCCACACCTTCTGATATTCATAAAAAGCCTTACACGGGAAAGAAGGAATCTAATGCTACATACAGTCAAAAGAGTCGCCGTGATCAACATGCAGGGGCAGTCATGATCTCTGGTTCTGCACCACGCCGCCAACCACAAAGAGGAAACCAGCAAAGGCCGGACGGGCCTAAAAGGCAGTTCACCAACATTAACATGCCATGGTCGCAAGCACTGCAACATATGCTGAAGATGAACCTGATTGCAGTGATCAACCCTCCTGCCAATCCTAAGACCTCCTCTCCTAGCTACAATCCAGAAGCCAGATGCGCTTATCATTCCGATAGCCCGGGGCACGATACTGAGGACTGTTGGGCACTAAAATACAAGATTCAGAACATGATCGATGCCAAAGAGATCGAGTTCGAGCCTGCTGAAACCCCCAACGTGATCAATGCTCCATTGCCAAAACATGGCTAGAGTCGAAAGATTTTTGTTCATTTGAATTCAAGTTGTATTTTTCCTTTCTTGTTCAGATAAACAATTATCATGTTAAACTATTTTATTTCATGAATGCATTACACATGTCTGTCTTGATTTAATTATGTTTACGATGCTTAAAACTGCTTTCATATTTTTGCGATAGTTAACTCTTAATTAAAAATTCTAAACCTCTTGAGGGAGGATGACGAAAACGATACCACGATCTACAGTATGCTTTTGAACAAACCCCGCTAATGAGGTACAGGCATTGTTTCAATTCCTAAACACTGGAGTTATAAGGATGATAATCCCTCGTCAACCCATCAGAGCCAAAGAAGTAGGAGTTTTTATTTTCGAAAATCAAAACCCTTAATCATAACCTGGGGCAGGGTAGTTCTCTCAGTTGACCCAAGTGCACAATGAATGGCACCAAATGAGTTTTTCAAAAAACAAAAGAAAGTGATGGTTCAGAACAATCATAAGGACAGGCAGTCATTACCAAAAAAAATCATAAATGAAAAGCCCAAAAAGTCAAAACCAATAAAGAAGACTTACCAAACTGGGGCATCCCGCTGACTGTAATCCCAAAAAGGAAACAGTTCAGGCAAAAAAAAGAAAGGGATAACAAAAATCAAGCAAGAGGTCTCACAACCAAAGCAAAAATGACTGCCTATTCAAAAGAAATAATCAACATCTGAACCATCATTGGAACATCAGAACAAAGACTCAAACAAGGTCTAACGCACGATCAACTGAGTTTAGGTTTGGAGAACATCACGAAGAGTGGGTGGGTACAAATAATTTGAGCCTTTATCCTTTGTTTCTTAAACCGTGAACCAGGCCACGATATAACCCTTAAAAGTCCTAGCTGAAGCATGGGTTAGTTCGAAAGCATACTGTTACGAAGGTATCCTGACTCCTGAAGGTTTGCTGTAAAATATTGAGTTGACATCGCACTGTATCACAAAAAATGCATTTTCAAAATTCAAGACAGACATAGACTTTTGCATTCTTAAAATAACCTTGTTTGCATATGACTATTTGTTTGAACAATAGGGAAATTCGCACGATGAACACCTTGTGAACAGAAGTACCTCCAGTCAAGGGGCACAGTAGGAGCATTGCTCATTATCTGGGGCATGAAAAAATACTTCCAACAGGGGCAACTCCCTACATTATGAAAGCGTGGACATAGTCGAAAAATACCGCGCATAATCAAAGACCCGCTAGGTTGACACGCCTAGGCAAAAATAAGGGCTTCCCGTCGAACCAAAAGGGTTCGGGCAAAATGAAGGGATGAAATGAAAAAACATGTACACCCGGCAAGTCGAAAACCTGAAAAGGCGGCTTGGGAAAAAATGGGTATCCCGGTGGACCGAAAACCCGAAAGGGCGGTCCAGGCAAAAGTTAGGGATTAAAAGCGTACGACTATGTCCCGCCATCTGTCTACCAGAAGAAGGTTTGTCCGCCAACAACCATCAGCACCCCACAAGAAACAGGGGCAATAAAGGTTGGTCTAAGCAGTCTGATTGTTCTATCCCCCATGGCATCAGGGTAAGTTCCGTTGAAGAACATAACCAATACAGTTCAATACTCCCCCAAGAAAAGTCCAATCCGGTTCTCCCAGGAAAGATGGAGTCCATATCCCCAAGCAATAAGCTTATCCCCAGTAGATTCTGGAAGCTTATCCTCGCAAAGCACGAACGCGTCGCCCGGCTTTATTCAAAGAGTTGTTTCCTTAACAGGATATAACTGGGTTATCCTCAGCCAAAAGCCACGGAAAGAGCGTCGTCGCCGAAGTCTTCTTACCCCAGCGAAGTTCATCAACTACTTCCTATACAACAAAGGTATCCTCAGCAAACTACTGTCAACATTCAGCAAGGCATCCCTTTTCCCACAGAGTATTGCTTCTCAGCATGGTCGCTAGAATATCTTTTCTCCCCGCAGAACCTTCCATTTGCCAAGTTTATTCCGCAACGGAGTCATCTTCTCCTACCGGTATTCTTGCAGTTATCATCCCCAGCGGAAGTAAAATCTATTCTTCAACATCAGCCCAGGATACGACTTCCCGGCACCCGTCAAGGATTTACTTTCCTAGACGAAAAACACATTCATAAAACGTCACATACATCATTATAGCATGCATAGACGCATCATATCACCCCAATCTCAGTTATGTTTGAGAACATCTTAAAATCATGCATTGCATACAACTAATTCGTTACTGTTTCAGGAAAGAACGATCAACAGATAAAAGTCGTCATCCCGCTGAGGTAGTAATCGTCCCAGATTCCTTCATCATATATTTGGAGTAGCAATCGTCCCAGATTCCTTCATTATCCTGCTGAGGTAGTAATCGTCCCCGATTCCTTCATCGTATTGCTGAGGTAGTAATCGTCCCAGATTCCTTCATCATCCTGCTGAGGTAGTAATCGTCCTAGATTCCTTCGTCATTCTGCTGAGGTAGTAATCGTCCCAGGTTCCTTCATCATATATTTGGAGTAGCAATCGTCCCAGATTCCTTCATTATCCTGCTGAGGTAGTAATCGTCCTAGATTCCTTCGTCATTCTGCTGAGGTAGTAATCGTCCCAGGTTCCTTCATCATATATTTGGAGTAGCAATCGTCTCAGATTCCTTCATCATCCTGCTGAGGTAGTAATCGTCCTAGATTCCTTCGTCATTCTGCTGAGGTAGTAATCGTCCCAGGTTCCTTCATTATATATTTGGAGTAGCAATCGTCCTAGATTCCTTCGTCATTCTGCTGAGGTAGTAATCGTCCCAGGTTCCTTCATCATATATTTGGAGTAGCAATCGTCCCAGATTCCTTCATTATCCTGCTAAGGTAGTAATCGTCCCCGATTCCTTCATCGTATTGCTGAGGTAGTAATCGTCCCAGATTCCTTCATCATCCTACTGAGGTAGTAATCGTCCCAGATTCCTTCATCATAGACTTGGAGTAGCAATCGTCTCAGATTCCTTCATCACATTCTTATCAAACAAAAAAGCCTTCTCTAGTCCAGCTAAATCGACTCCCAACGGATTTTTCTAATAAAGACTCAATAGAAGTTATTTCAGATGTTTCCCTCTCCGACGGTGAGTGTGAGGTGTTAGTCTCCTATGGTTCCCTCTCCGACGGTGTGTGAGGTAGTAATCCCTTTTTCAGATGTTTCCCTCTCCGACGATGAGTGTGAGGTGATAGTCTCCTATGGTTCCCTCTCCGACGGTGTGTGAGGTGACAATTCCTTTTCAGATGTTTCCCTCTCCAACGATGAGTGTGAGGTGATCATTCCTTTCAGATTATAATTGCCTATGGTTCTCTTCCCGATATTGCAAAGATGGTAATTCCCGCCAAGATTTTTCTCAACGAGCGTTGTTGAAGTTAAAGTCGCCCAAGGTTCTCTTACCATTCACGCTAATACAGTAACCATACCTGGTTCATTCATCAGCGTTTGAAGCTCCAGACTCAGCTCCTGTAACCAGTCAGGGCACACCTATACCAAGCATCTAAAAATCAGCTCCTGCAGCGTGTCAGGTACTCATTTGTTTCTTTTGCAGGTATGCAGGTTCTCGCTAAGGAATCTCCTACGCGATCAATATCCAGATGGCATCTATAAGCCCATCACCCTATCCAGCAGTCTCCAAATGGCATCTATAAGCCCATTCCCATCATCACTGCCACTATGTGAGCGCAAATTTCTGGGCACTCTAGTGTCCAATCATCTTTTACCATCGGATTACGAAAGGCACGTCAGCCAATCTGCATCCTCAGGTCTAAGAAGATTGAACAGGGGCAACTGTTGCACCCCAAAATTTGCCCTCCCATATTCTTCAAGAAATTGCCAAGCCAAGTCACAAAATTCCCCAAGGGTTACACAGCTCAACTGTCTCCTATACAGTCAAACTAGGGTTTGTGTTCTGATCAAAGAAAGGAAGTTTTCAAGGACCCAATCAAGTCTCATATGCCTACAAATGTGGTCAAGCATCCTCATATCAAGTTTCAAGGCATTCAGCTCAAAATTGCACAGTCAAAACCCTAGATTGCACTACAGTCAACTGTAGGGGCAAAATGGTCATTTGACAGTCAAAAGTTCAAATTTTTGGTCAACATATCATTTTGAAGCCACAAACATCATTTGATAAATGCTTGATCATGATTCTCAAAGTTTGGCTCAGAAATCATCAAAGATACAAAAGTTGCTATATTTGGACAGCTGAAAAAGTCAACTGAAATTGACCAGGGCATAACTTTCACATGGATTATCAGAAAAATTCCATCCAAAGCTCATTTTGAAGAGAAAGACATTTCCTACAACTCATCTTCATATTCCAAGTCCAAGAAATGCTCTCACAAAAACTTATCAATTTCAACATTATAGGTCATTTTCAAAAGTCAACAAAAAGGGACTTTAAGTCAAAGACCATAACTTGAGATTGGTAAATCAAAATGACATGGGACCAAAGGCATTGGTTAAAGGACTCAAAGACCTTTCCAAAATGTCCAAGAACATGTGAAAAGCTTAAAAATTGAGCAAGTTATGCCTTGTGGAAGTTGGGAAAGTTTTGGGAATTTTGAAAAGTCAACATTGATGCAAATGATCCAAAATTGCTAATGGGCCCATTTTTCTTCCATGATCCATCATTCCAAGCATATGCACGACCACTTGGCCCAAAGGGAAGTATTTTCTCATTTTTTAATTATTTATTTGAATTTATATTAATATTAATTCATTTAAATTATTTAAATATATAGAAAATATCTAACTTGACCTAATGAATCCTTTTGTACACATTTTAGGCTCAATAATTCGTGCCTAAGCCAATTTGGAAAGATTTGGAGCATTGGGATATGATTTGTGCAAAAATAACATGAAAAAAGATATGAAAAGATTCTTAACAAATCACATATCCAAATCATGATTACAAGGGATTTTATTCAAGATTGTTGACCTAATTGCTTCCATACAAGTACCTGATCACAACCCTAATGGCATAAGCCTGAAAAGCTGCGCAAGAAACTCTCTACAAAACTTGAAAATTGCCATAAAACTCAAGAACTGAATTCAGTGTTCTAGGTCGATTCAAGCCTGGATTTCCATCCCAAAAGCTTCCTTGTGGTTCACTGATCGTATTCCAACTCATAACCCTCATCAAAAGGCAAGGAATCGGTGTACAGAACTCAAGATATTCCATGAAAATTCCAAAATCGTATTCTATATTCTATGCATTTTCATGACATTTCATTGATTGATTCTTATTCCTGATATGATTTCAAAGCTAACTGGTATGTTTAATTGAGTTTTTAGGTTACACACGCGATTTCACCATGCTTAAAAATTAGGGTTACAGGTTTTCAAAATTGGGGTTTTCTACCCAAGACAAAATTAAGGCTCCAGACCCACACCATTACATTCAACGCATCTGGACGAAGAGATGGATGTAGTCGCGATCAATTTATGATTCACATAGCGCTAATCGATATTTTTCCATAGCCCACTTTCTGCAACGCGTTAAAAACCGTTGCTTAAAGTTTATGTTTCAGAAAAAAAGAAAGAAGATGATGACGTGTGGGGCGAAGAGTGGAGGATTCAAACTTTCGCGCGCTTAGCCACTAACGCGTTTGTGTTTTCTTTTTGTTATTTATTTATCATAATATATTGATTAAAGCGTTGTAGCTCAGCTGGCAGGTGGACGTGCTTGTAACCCTCATGACCTGGGTTCAAGTCCCAGGTCTGGACAAATTCCATATTATTTTGCCATAATAAATCCCATGCAGCGCTATCATTGATGCACACCATGCTCCACCATCATCCAGATGTCCACGTGCCTATGAGAACTAATCAGAGTGCCACGATCCAAGGTGTACCATGAACGCAAGTCAACGCGTTAGCACACAATCTGGGAAAGTCAGTGAATTTCAATGCTTAATGGGCCTGATTTGCTGAACCTTACCTCCAATTTTGGGGCTACCCCCTCCCTGGTTTGCTTTTCTTTTCATATTTTATTTTTTTAATTATTATGTTATTTATTTTCATTGTTTTAATTCAATAATTATTTTTTTACAAAAATATGAAAAACATCATAAAATCAGAAAAGGCAAAAAATATAATATTTATTTTATTTTAATTATTTTTTTTTCTAAATAAATTAATATGTAATTATTTAGTTTAATTAGGTTACAACATTAATTCTTTTTAATAAAAATCCAAAAATATGTAGAATTAGGTTTAATGAATTCTTTTTATTTCTTTTTAATTTTTCTCCTTTTTACCATAATATTATTATTTATTTATTTTCTATAATTAAATTTTGCATGTAAATTAACTTAGATTTAAATTAGGTTAAAACTTAATATTTTCACAATAAACTTAAAAAACATTAGAATTAGGGTTTGACGCTTCCTTTTTAATTTTAATTAATTTCTCCTTCTAAATCTTAAAAAATACAAAAATACCAAAAACATTTAATTTTTAATTCTAATTCCTCATTAAATTTAATTTTTTGCAAAAGGGTCCAACGCCCATGTTTTAATCATTTAATTTCGTGCATTTATTTTATATCGTTTAAATAATTATGTACATGTCCCAAAGCCTTGTAACAATTTTATTTCTCGCACTTTTATTCGCTTTATTTATTTTTCAGTCAAATCGGGTCCGGTTTAATTTTGGCGATGTGGACCCGCGCCATTTGTAATAGTTTAGATTTGTTTTCCCGCAAATACTTTATAACTGTTAACAAATATGCATGCAAGAATGAATGGCCCTAATTAAAATCAAGCGTAGAACACAACAAACATGACAAGACAAATAACTGAAACATGACACACAATTCGCACACACCACCCCTAGGGTACGCCTCACTGTTGCCTTTCGAAAGGTGGTCGTCGAGTAGAGGATGTCTTAGTAAGTCCTCATGATCCGGGAACCTGGCATGAGGGTAGCTTCTAAGGTGTCTTCCCATTGCTCTGGTGATCACCACGTCCCTAAAACTCGAATTGACCCGAATACCTCCAACGGTGGTGCTACCTACCTCTCAATGGTGGGATGGCACTACTTTAAAGGACATTTACACAGACGAATTCCTTAGGGTAGGTAGGTTCTCAAGGATACTTGCTCTCTTTAAAAACAAAACAAATCAAAATCTTTTCACATCGACACTTTTCAAAAGCTTTCAAAGCAAATTTTTCAAACACTCTGACGTACGAGTCGAACTGAAATTTTTCAAAGAAACTTTTTTTAACCCACATTGAAAAGCAAACAAACAATTTTGAAAACACCTTGAGAAAGTATCTAAGAGCCCATGGATAACCATGGATAGAAAGGGTGCTAACACCTTCCCTTTCTATAACCTACCTCCCGAACCGAGAGCAATCTCTTTAAAGGAATTTTTCTGTGCTTTTGTCCTTTCCAATTGGAGAAAATAAAAGACGGTGGCGACTCTTGCTTCCGCGACATTTCGCGAACCAGCGTTAAACAGTCAGTTCCAGATCCACCGATCACAATCATCAAAACCATAGGCAAAAATATCAATCAGTTAAAAGATACCAGGGTCACCAAGAGCAAGCGTCACGTTTCCCTTGCCGTCCCGGCCTCCTAAGCGTCGCCGCTCCGCCTCTCCTCCATCTCCAAAGTCAGGTAGCCAATCTTCTTCCCCTTTCCTCTTCACCACCTCATAATAGTACAAATTTAGGAATCAGAACTCAAATCAAAAACATGCAATTCATAAAAGAAAAGAGATAAGAGCATAACACTGAAAGCAAACCTTGTATCAAGAGGACACCAAGCCCGTGCCATGGAGGGAAGAGAGGTCTGGAGGCGACGTTGGTGGCCGGAAGGAGGAAGCATTCAGGGAGATGAAGAAGAACGGAGAAGACGAACATACGAACGGCGCCGCTACGAACCCTAAAACCTTCGTTCTCAAATGAAAATTCCCAAGCGCAACCCTAAAATATTTGCCTCCAAAATGGGCTTGACCCGTTTCTGACTTCCCCCAAAGCCCATTTAGAATCTCAAACCTTTTTTATAAAACAATTTGTTTTCTTTTTTTATTATTAACTAACTTAACCCTTTTTTACAAATATTTTTATTAATACTATTTACTTTTATACATAAACACCTTATATTTTTTCTAATACATTTGTCATAATAATATATTAAATGGAAATATACTTTCTTTTTTTATTTTGTTTACTCTTTTAATAAAAATATATTTTGCACATACTAAAATATACATTTTCTTGCATAATTTAAATTTCTTAAAACATTTTTGTATATAGAATACTTTTTTTATCATAATTAACTTGAAAACATTTTTTAATTAAAACACATCTTTGTACATAATAGACAAAATTCATACTTTTTCTAATATTAAAATTCTTAAAACATCTAATTAAAACATTTTTTTTTATATAATAAACAATGATACATCATTTCATAATCTAATTAAAACTTGAACTTTCAATTAAAACATTTTCTCATTATACATATCTAAATACAAAATACAAGACTAGGTAAACATTTATCTAGGTAAAAAAAAAACCCTAATACGCTTCAATTTCACATTATCGCGTTTGTACATAATTACACATACCCATATACATGTACACTTACACAAATACATTCACATTGCCTTATACACATTTGTTTATCTTATATTTTTATATTCGATATTTATGTTTTGATCGCGAATTCGATTTGGTTGTAACTTATTGGGTACCATAAGTCTCATCCCCTTTTGTACATTTATACCCCCACTCCCGGACACTATTTTGTAATAGCGTAGATTTTACATTTCCGCAATTTACAGTTTTCCAATTATACCATGGTTAGACCTAGGGTTTGCATGTACATAAAATCAAACGCTAGATAACCTAATACAAGACAAATACATGTAATCAATACACAATCACACTTGCACCCCCTAGGGTAATCCCACATGTTGCCTTCCAAAATGGGCCATGCTTGCACGTCGAGTATCTTTGGCAAAACAAAATCAAATGATCATAAGTCCCTCAAAGTGTTGCCTAAACGGAACGATCATAGTCCCTTCAAAACAAATTGCCAAAGACACTTGGCATCATTGCATTCATGGTCCATACGATGACCCGCGCCCGTCCCGAATAAACTTCCTAAACGCAAGATTGTCTACCAATTTCAATGGTAGAACAAAATTGTTAAAAGGGGTTAAAGCATGACAAAAACCTTTGAGTACAATAGGGTAGACAAAACTCTTAGTTATTTGAGATCGACTTGCAAAAACACTTGCCTTCTTTTCAAAAACCACAATCCACAACACTTTCAAAACAAACTCTCAAAAACATTTGAAACATCTTTTCGAAAAGATCCACACTTTTGTAAAACACTCAATCACGAGTCAAATACATTAGTTGCCTAAGACAAGGCATCTTTTTCCAAAACATTTTCAAAAAGCACCCACACACCCACCATTTTCAAAGCAATCGAAAATTAAGGCAAGTGATCTAAAAAACCAAGTAACTAAGAGCCCATGGATAACCATGGATGAAAAGGGTGCTAATACCTTCCCTTTTCATAATCTACCCCCCGAACCCACGAAATATCTCAAAAGGTTTTTGCTGTGCTTTTTTAACCTTTCCTTTAGGATAAAATAAAAAGTCGGTGGCGACTCTTGCTCAACCGCACAAGTGCGAATACGAACGCAAAACACTAGTCAGTTCTCCCACCGTATCACAGGGGGATATGATCACAGCGCTGATACCATTACCCAAAGCGTTCGAGGCTCCATCAAAGTGCATAGACCATCGGGATCCTTCCTCAGGTCCTTCATCCGGTCCAGGTACTTCACAATCAGTCACTACCATGATATCCTCGTCTGGAAATTCAAAGTTCATCGACTGGTAGTCGTCCACAGCCTGGTGTGCCAAATGGTCTGCCAATACACTTCCATTGATCGCTTTTTGAGTCGTGTACTGGATGCCGTATTCCGTCAAGATCATTTGCTATCTTGTTATTCTTCCGGACAAGGCAGGATTTTCGAATATGTACTTGATTGGATCCATTTTTGAAATCAACAGAGTAGTGTGAGTCAACATATACTGTCTCAGCCGGCGAGCAGCCCATACCAAAGCGCAGCAAGTTTTCTTGAGCAGTGAGTATCGGGTCTCACAGTCGGTAAACTTTTTGCTAAGGTAATAAATGGCGTGTTCTTTTCGTCCAGACTCGTCATGCTGCCCCAGCACACACCCCATAGAGTTGTCAAGTACTGTCAAGTATAAGATTAGAGGTCTCCCTTCAACCGGCGGCAAAAGAATGGGTGGTTCTTGGAGATACTCTTTGATCTTTTCGAAAGCGGCCTGACATTCATCGTTCTAACGTACTACTTGATCTTTCTTTAGTAGCTTGAAGATTGGTTCACATGTAGCAGTTAGATGCGAGATGAATCGGGCAATGTAGTTCAGACGTCCTAGAAAGCCTCTGACTTCTTTCTCTGTCTTGGGAGTTGGCATCTCTTGTATGGCTTTCACCTTGGCAGGGTCCACTTGAATACCTTTGTCGCTTACGACGAAGCCTAGCAATTTTCCAGATCTCACCCCAAAGGTGCACTTGTTTGGGTTCAACCTCAGCTTGTATAACTTCAGACGGTCAAACAGCTTCCGTAGATGGTCAAGGTGTTCCTCCTCAGTTTGGGACCTTGCAATCATATCGTCGACATATACTTCAATCTCATGATGGATCATGTCATGAAATAAAGCAACAATGGCACGTTGGTAGGTTACCCCAGCATTTTTCAACCCAAAAGGCATGACCTTGTAGCAAAAGGTGCCCCACTGAGTGACAAAAGTGGTCTTCTCCATGTCTTCAGGAGCCATCTTGATCTGATTATAACCGGAGAAACCGTCCATGAAGGAGAATACCTTATGCTGAGCAGTGTTGTCAACCAGGACGTCGATATGAGGCAGAGGGAAATCATCCTTGGGGCTCGCCCTGTTCAAATCCCTGTAATCAACACACATTCTGACCTTACCATCCTTCTTCGGCACTGGAACCACGTTGGCAACCCACTGAGGGTAAGAAGTCACTGCTAGAAATCCGGCATCAAATTGTTTCATAACCTCAGCTTTGATTTTCTCGAACATTTCTGGACGCATACGGCAGACCTTCTATTTTACCGGAGGGCACTCTTCCTTGGTAGGCAGGTGATGAACCACAATGTCGGTATCCAACCCAGGCATGTCTTCGTAAGACCAGGCAAAGATTTCCACATAGTCATGCAGCATCTGAATCAAACGTTGTTTCACACTGAGCTCTAGATTGGCACCAATCTTGACTTCCTTTCTGTCTGTCTCAATACCCAGATTTACCGTTTCCACTGGCTCTTCATGCAGCTGAATGGCCCTCTCTTCCTGGAGTAGCAGTCTTGCAAGTTCACCAGGCACTTCGCAATCATCTTCACCTTTGTCTTCGGCTAAATTGATCGGATTTTCGAAGTCATAACTGGCAGTAGCAGAGTCGTTACCAGTGAGATCCAGAGTGGATTGGAACCTGTATAAGTGAGTGTGTGTAAATATAGCTGTTTTGCAATATATAATAAAGAAAGAAAAGGAGCGCAAGATTTTGAAACGCAACAAACGTCCAATGTTTTGATTAATGATATATGAAAATGACATACAAAAGCCCTCACAAATGAAGCCACAGTGCCCCGGGTAAGACACCGAGCCATAAAAGTTTCAACATATTGTTTGTTACATATTGAAAACAAAAGAGTTCATTACTGAGTGACAAAAGTAATAGGTGTGAAGTCTTTGGCAGTCCAGTTGCTTGGTCCACTGTCGGTTGTTGGGTAGATCCAGCTGTCGAATTCAGATTCCTCCACGTCGTCTTCAATAGCATTCACTCCCGGGTTGGTGATGAAAACATGAGGTCTTCCAATCCTTGCCTTACGAACAGCCCTCTGAGCCTCTGCAGTGAAGCCCAAGCCAAACTTGTCAGTCTTTGGAGTGAAGTCAGGAAGTCGGCCCCAGTTTGCGCACTCACCCTTCTCAATAACAGCCCGAGCATCCTTTAAGGAAGCCATCTTCAAAGGAGGGTCTTCAACAGTTACAGTCTCTGCTGACGCCAGTGTCTGAGGAACTTCTTCAAAGTGCTGGAATGGAGTCTCAATGAATTCCCCATCCATTTCTATGTACCGGAACGAGTTGAGGTGGCTGACCATATACTCTTCTTCCCCTTGAACTGTAACAATCTTCCCTCTGACCGGGTACTTAAGCTTCTGATGTAGTGTGGAGGTCACAACTCCAGCCTTGTGGATCCATGGACGACCCAACAAACAGGAGTAGGATGGTCGGATGTCCATCACATAGAAAGTTGAATCAAAGACTTGAGAACCAACCCTGATTGGAATGTCAACTTCCCCATGTACCATCCTTTTCGAACCGTCAAAGGCTCGGACAACAATGTTACTAGGCTTGAGCTCCAAACCCTCACAATCCAACCTGTCTAGGGCCTTCTTGGGTAATAATTTCAATGAAGAACCAGTGTCTACCAACACATGGGCAAGAGTAGTGCCCCTGCATTCAATGGAGACATGCATGGCGTCGTTATGGTTCTTTCCTTTGGCAGTCAGATCGGCGTCAGAGAAGCCCAAACCATTATCGGCAGTTAAGTTGGCCACACAATCGGTAAATTGATCAACAGACGTTTCTTGTGGCACATGGGCCGTCTTCAGGAAGGAAATCAGGGCCTTGGCATGGGCCTCTGAACACAACAACAGTGATAGCATAGAAATTTTTGGTGGGGTGTGCCCCAGCTGCTCAACTACGTTGAAATCACTTTTCTTGATAATCTTGAGAATCTCTTCCATTTCTTGCTGGGAAGCTTCAACATTGGTTGTCTTTGGTGCCTCCGTCAGGGCAGGCAAATCAGTAGCGATCCCTTTTCCCCGAGCGTCAGATGACTCGGCAGCAGGGGTAGAAACAGGAACTTGATTAGGAAGGGGAGCAGGCACACTTGCAGGTGTAATGAAAAGAGGTTTCTGAATAGCTGGAGGCGCAATATCCGGTGAGAATAGCCTACCACTACGAGTAACCTTGGCAGGCCCGGTGATGTTATTGATGCCGGTACTAGTATCAAACTCTTGTTTAACCCCAAGCACATAAACATCTGCCCCATAATGCCATGGGACAGCTTTGTCGGATGTATAAGGGAGAGGCCCCGGAATAATGATGATGATAGGAGCAATCTTCTGAGTGGACATGATTTTGACAGGCTTCTTTGAAGGAGCCTTAGGAGGTTTGTTGAAAATAGTGACAATAGAAACTTCTTCAGCAGGGACAGCAGGAACAACAATCTTCTCGAACAAGATCTCTTTGTTATCCATCAGGCTTTGGATACCTGACTTCAGCAAGGGACAACCGGCAGGTGAAACAGCACATAGAAGGCAACCTTTACCACATCCCAGAAATAAACCGGCTAGCAACAGGTTCCTCTTGACAGTCAACAACGGAGTAACAATATCTTCCACAGAGGCTACATACAAGTCTTCTTCCATAGCATGCACTCCATGCTGGGGCATGGGAGCAGTCACAACATTGGGCCTTTCAGGCGCCTCAAACTGTATCTCTTTAGCATCAATAAGGTCCTGAACCCTATTCCTCAGAGCCCAACAATCGTCCGTAGTATGCCCCGGGCTATCAGAGTGATAAGCGCAACGGGCGTTGGGGTTGTACTTTGGAGAAGTTGTGTTCACTACTTTCGGAGCTTCTTTGACAGTTACCAGATTGGTTGATAGTAGTTGCGGAAAAATCTGAGACAGGGTCATACTGAGCCGAGTGTACTGCCTTTTGGGTCTCTCACCCCTTGGTTGGTTAAACTGCTGAGGAGCAGCAACAGGCTTTGAAATTACCAATGCATTGACAGCTTGGTGGCGTTCTGGTTTAATTTGTCTTCTGGGACCATAAACAGCACTGGCTTCTTTCTTGAAGGGCTTCTTTTCAGTACTCGCAGAGGCACCTTTCTGTATCTTCCCCGACTTGATACCAGCTTTTATCCTCTCACCGGTTAAGATTAGGTCTGTGAACCCAGCAGAAGAATTCCCAATCAGATGGTTGAAGAACGGACCAGACAGGGTCCCCAGGAACATGTCAACAAGTTCACGATCAGTCAGCGGTGGCTGCACCCTGCCAGCCAGGTCTCTCCACTTTTGCGCATACTCCTTGAATCCTTCGCCCGTCCCCAGTGATATACCCTGGAGTTGGGTACGCGTAGGAGCGAGGTCAGAATTGTACTGATATTGTTTATAAAACGCAGTAGCCAAGTCCTCCCAGTTTCGGATACTGGCTCCATCCAGCTGATAGAACCACTCGAGTTGAGCCCCTGAAAGGCTATCCTGAAAGAAATGGATCCACAGGTTCTTGTCTGCAGTGTAAGGTTGGATCTTCCTTACGTATGATCTGAGATGCATTTTTGGGCAGGACAGCCCGTCATACCTTGCAAAAAGTGGCACTTTAAACTTCGGGGGGATCACAATTCCAGCAACTAATCCCAAGTCTTCGAAATCTAAGTCGGGAAGTCTCTGCAGCTCCATAGCTTCGAACCTGTCTTCCAAGCCTTTGTACTTATCGTCGGCGGGCGGGTATTGTTGCTCAGAGTAGTCTTCGTCCTCTTCAGCCTCTCCTTCTTCAGCTTCAGATTCGGAAGGTACCGCAGCCGCATTCCCTTTACTGATTCCCTCTTCAGAAGTAGGGGGAAATTCAAGAACTCTTCTGGCTTCACCCTCAAACCTTCTTCCTAGGGTAGCCACCCCGATTCTTTTCTTCTTCTTTTTCACTTGCTCTTTGTTCCTAAGCAGGGCTTTTAGATCCTCCTGACCCTTAGCCAAGGTCATCAGGAGATGTTGAAACTGTGAGTTCTGAGACTGCAAGTCCTTGACCGTCTGTTCGAGATCCATCTTACTGAAATAAACAGTAGAAAGATAAGGAAACCTGGTGTGGAGATCTGCTTATGCGCATGATGAATGATATGCTTATGTATGCAATGCATTCAAGGATTTAGCAAATTCAAAATTGTTGCAAACAAAAAGAACACACGTCATATTAATAAGAAGAAATTTGTCAGTACATAAATGCCCCATGGGCCAAATATTACAAAAATTTCTCAAGGTAAAAAGACGTTGCACATCCTCTTTGGTGCGATGTAGGTGTTGAGAGTCTCTTCCTCGTGGAGTCGGCGGGTAAGCTCTGTGATCGGTGGATCTGGAACTGACTGTTTAACGCTGGTTCGCGAAATGTCGCGGTAAGCAAGAGTCGCCACCGTCTTTTATTTTCTCCAAGTGGAAAGGACAAAAGCACAGAAAAATTCCTTAAAGAGATTGCTCTCGGTTCGGGAGGTAGATTATAGAAAGGGAAGGTGTTAGCACCCTTTCTATCCATGGTTATCTATGGGCTCTTAGATACTTGCTCAATGTGTTTTCAAAAATGTTTGCTTGCTTTTCAATGTGGGTTTAAAAAGTTTCTTTGAAAAATTTCAGTTCGACTCGTACGTCAGAGTGTTTGAAAAATTTGCTTTGAAAGCTTTTGAAAATGTATTGGTGTGAAAAGTATTTTGTTTGTTTTGAAGAGAGCAAGTATCCTTGAGAACCTACCTACCCTAAGGAATTCGTCTGTGTAAATGTCCTTTAAAGTAGTGCCATCCCACCATTGAGAGGTAGGTAGCACCACCGTTGGAGGTGTTCGGGTCAATTCGAGTTTATAGGGACATGGTGATCACCAGAGCAATGGGAAGACACCTTAGAAGCTACCCTCATGCCAGGTTCCCGGATCATGAGGACTTACTAAGACATCCTCTACTCGACGATCACCTTTCGAAAGGCAACAGTGAGGCGTACCCTAGGGGTGGTGTGTGCGGTTCGTGTGTTGTTTTCAGTTTATCGTTTGTCTTGTCATGCATTGGTGATCTAACGATTCGATTTTATTTTTGGGCATTCATTCTTTCATGTTATTGTTTAACAGTTAAAAATGCGGGAATTTAAAGTGCGGAAAAGATAAAAGTCCTACGCTATTACAAAGGGCGAGGGTCTACAACGCCAAATTAATCCAGACCCGTTTTAAAATAAATTGCAGAAAAGAAATGTCTAATATCTATTACATGGCTTTGGTACAAGTACATTATATTCACAAAAGAAATAAATGAAACGCGCGAAAAAGAAAATACTCAAATGCGAGGGCGTTGAACCCTTTAAAGGAATTAAAATAATTAAGTTATCTAAAATTAAAATTGAATGAAAAATGGTATTTTTGTGTTTTTTAGATTTAAAAGAAAAAAGAAAAATTAATTGAAATTAAAATGCTAAACCCTAGTTCTAATGTTTTTTAAATTTATTATGAAAATATTGACTTTTAACCTAATTTAACTCTAAATTAATTTATGTACAATTTAAATAGGAAAATAAATAAATAAATAATAATTATTATTGTGGAAAAAAAGAAAATTAAAAAAAGAAAATAAAAAGTTATTAAACCTAAATTCTAGTTTTTTTGGATTTTTATTAAAAAAAGATTAAAATTATACCCTAATTAAACTAAATAATTTACATGCAATTTATTTATGGAAATAAAAAATAAAAATTGTATTTATGGCATTTTTTGATTTTATGATATTTTTACATTTTGATTAAAAATTAAATAAAACAAATAATTAAAATAACATAACAATTAAAATAAATGAAGATATAAGAAAAAATAAATTAAATGGGCAAACCAGGGTGGGGTGTAGCCCCAGATTAGGAGGTTCAGATTTGAAAAGCCTGGCCCATTTGCATTGAATTGGTTGACTTTCCTGGATAGAGTGCTGCACGTTGACTGGAATCTATGATACACCTTTGGTCATGGCCCTTGGATTGCTTCTGATGGACGCGTGGAGGTTGATTTTTGAGTGTGCATGGTGTACCTGGACGTTAGCAAAGCATGGAATTTTACATTGAAAAATAGCATGGAAATTGGCCAGACCTGGGACTTGAACCCAGGTCATGAGAGTCACATGCACGCTTCCTTGTCCACTGAGCCAGTTGTGTTTCAATTAACATATAATATAATATAAATAATATAAAAGAAAAGTGGCACAACTCTTGGAACGCCCGCGAATTTTTAAACCTCCCAATCCCTGCATGCCACCACATCATCGTCCTCGTTCTTCTTTTTTTTTCTGAAACATAAGGACCATAGGCAACGGTTTTTTGATCGTTGTTTTAGGGGGCCTATAAGAAAATAGCGACTAGCCCCTCGTCGCTCATAAATTGAGCGCGAGGGTGCAATCTTCTTCGTCTCAACCTGCTTAAGCCAATAGCACTGGTCTGGAAGCGTAATTTTGCTTCGTTTGAGAAGCCCTAATTTTGAATCTGAAAAACCTAGAAATTCAACAATGGCAAAAGCGTATATATGACACGAAAACGTAATTGAACATGTTGGTTAGCTTAGAAACTTCACATGGAACAAGAATATACAATTGAAATGCAATGAAGATGCTTAGAATTGAGAATACGATTTCAAAAATTTTTCTGTACAGGTTGAGTTATAGCTACCGTTTCTTCGCGTTTTGATTGAGGTTAGGAATTGGGATGTGTTCAGAAATGCTTCAGGATGCTAATGGAAAAAGAATTAAGGCTTGGAAATCACCCCAAGGTTGATTTCAGTTTTGTGTTTTTATGCCAAAATTTCAATATGCCAATGCTTGTTTGGGCGCAGCTTATGATGTGTTAGGCTTAGGGTTTGACTTAGTGATGATCATGGAATGGAATTGGCTAGTTATTTGACCTAGATTCAAGCTCATGAATGAACAAGTCTTAGGGTTTTTACCATTGACCATTTTTCCTTCTTTTTAGCCAAGACCTAGACCTAGTGTGAAACTTAACCCTAGCCTGAGTTTTTGAGTTGGCCCATGATACATAGAAATTGTCCAAGTTCACATGACACTATTCCATTGGTTTTTAAATTTTATTTGAATTTTCAAAGATTTAAAATGAATTAAATTATCAAAAATTAAATAAAATAAAAAAATCAATATTTGGTCTTGAAACTAATAATGGGACACGTGTGTGGCATGACAAGGATGAACCAAGTGGAAAAAATGGGGCCCTTTTGTCAAAAATTGGATTTTCAAGGATAGTTGACTTTTGCCATTTCACAAAAATTTCCCAACTTCTACAAGGCACAACTTGCTCAATTTTTAAGCTTTTCACATGTTCTTGGACATTTTGGAAAGTTCTTTGAGTCCTTTAACCAATGCCTTTGGTCCCATGTCATTTTGATTTACCAATCTCAAGTTATGGTCTTTGACTTAAAGTCCCTTTTTGTTGACTTTTGAAAATGACCTGTAATGTTGAAATTGATAACTTTTTGTGAGAGCATTTCTTGGACTTGAAGTATGAAGATGAGTTGTAGGAAATGTCTTTCTCTTCAAAATGAGCTTTGGATGGAATTTTTCTGATAATCCATGTGAAAGTTATGCCCTGGTCAATTTCAGTTGACTTTTTCAGCTGTCCAAATATAGCAACTTTTGCATCTTTGATGATTTCTGAGCCAAATTTGGAGAATCATGATCAAGCATTGATCAAATGATGTTTGTGGCTTCAAAATGATATGTTGACCAAAAATTTGAACTTTTGACTGCCAAATGACCATTTTGCCCCTACAGTTGACTGTAGTGCAATTTAGGGTTTTGACTGTGCAATCTTGAGCTGAATGCCTTGAAACTTGATATGAGGATACTTGACCATGTTTGTAAGCATATGAGACTTGATTGGGCCTTTGAAAACTTCATTTTCTTGATCAGACTCAAAACCCTAATTTTGACTGTATGGGAGACAGTTGACCTGCACAACCCTTGGGGAATTTTGTGACTTGGCTTGGCAATTTCTTGAAGAATATGGGAGGGCAAATTTTGGGGTATAACAGTTGCCCCTGTTCAATCTTCTTAGACTGAGGATGCAGATTGGCTGACGTGCCTTTCGTAATCCGAGGGTAAAAGATGATTGGACACTAGAGTGCCCGGAAATTTGCGCTCACATGTTAGCAGTGTGGTGGGAATGGGCTTATAGATGCCATTTAGAGATTGATCGCGTAAGAGATTCCTTAGCGAGAACCTGCATACCTGCAAAAGAAAAATGAGTACCTGACACGTTGCAGGAGCTGATTTTTAGATGCCTGGTGTAGATGTGTCCTGATTGGTTACAGGAGCTGAGTCTGGAGCTTCAAACGGCGATGAAAGAACCAGGGATGATTACTTCCTTAGCATGAATGGTAAGAGAGCCTTGGGCGACTTTAACCTCAACAACGCTCGTTGAGAAAAATCTGGGGTGTCTTCTACTGGGATAAGAATCAGGGAGATCTTAGGGTCGATCTGACTGAACCAGAGAGGCCTTTGACTGGGTAAGAATCAGGAAAATCTTAGGATCGATTTAACTGAACCGGTCTAGGTCTTGAAATTGCTTCAACTGGATAAGCAATCAGGAAAATCTTGGGACGATTTAACTGAACCAGAGAAGGCCTTTGACTGGATAAGCAATCAGGAAAATCTTGGGACGATTTAACTGAACCGGTCTAGGTCTTGAAATGTCTTCAACTAGATAAGCAATCAGGAAAATCTTGGGACGATTTAACTGAACCAGAGAAGGCCTTTGACTGGATAAGCAATCAGGAAAATCTTGGGACGATTTAACTGAACCAGAGAAGGCCTTTGACTGGAGAAGCAATCAGGAAAATCTTGGGACGATTTAACTGAACCGGTCTAGGTCTTGAAATGTCTTCAACTGGATAAGCAATCAGGAAAATCTTGGGACGATTTAACTGAACCAGAGAAGGCCTTTGACTGGATAAGCAATCAGGAAAATCTTGGGACGATTTAACTGAACCGGTCTAGGTCTTGAAATGTCTTCAACTGGATAAGCAATCAGGAAAATCTTGGGACGATTTAACTGAACCAGAGAAGGCCTTTGACTGGAGAAGCAATCAGGAAAATCTTGGGACGATTTAACTGAACCGGTCTAGGTCTTGAAATGTAGCTTGAGAACTTAACTGGATCTTTCCTGAAAGGTAAATGTCAGTCATATGCAATGCATGATATGGATCAAGCAATGATGTTCTCAACATAAATGAGATTTGTATGATGCAGTGCGTTATGCATGCTATAATGATGTATGTGATGTTTTATGTATGTTTTTTGTCTAGGAAAGTGAATCCTTGACGGGTGCCGAGAAGTCGTATCCTGGGCTGATGTTGAAGTATTGATTTTGTTTCCGCTAGGGATGATAATTGCAAGAATACCGGTAGGAGAAGATAACTCCGTTGCGGAATAACTTGGCAAATGGAAGATTCTGCGGGGAGAAAAAATGCTCTAGCGACCATGCTGGGAAGCAATACTCTGTGGGAAGAGATATGCCTTGCTGAGTTGTTGATAACCTGTTGAGGATACCGTTGTTGTATTGGAAGTGTGAATTGACTTCGCTGGGGATAGGAAAGAACTACGTTGACGACGACCTTCCCTTGGCTTTTGGCTGAGGATAACCCAGTTATATCCTGTTAAGGAAATAACTCTTTAAATCAAGCCAGACGACGCGTTCGTGTTCTGCGAGAGGATAAGCTTCCAGAATATACTGGGGATAAGCTTACTGCTTGGGAAGATGAATTCCACCTTTCCTGGGGAACTTGGATGGGATTCTCCTGGGGAAGTTTTGATACGCTGGGGAAGTGATTCCTTTGAATGTTGATGTATGCCGCCGGGGAACAATCTGTAGACCAAGACTGCCGGGGATGCTTGTTAAGAATATATGCTGCTAGGGGAATATTGGGATCTACTGGAGGATACCCAATTTCCTTGAGACTTGTTAACTTTGTTTAGGGAAGAATGCACTGACTTGCTGTCTCACTCTCTGGGGAATTCAAGATGCCTGGTTAGGTTCTTTAGCTGAACCTACTTTGGTACCTTAGAGGATAGAACAATTAGACTGCTCAGACAACTCTTCATTGCCCCTGTTTCTAGCGTCACCTGCAATTAATTCTTTGTTTCGTATGCAAATATTTATGAGCTAGCAAGTTATTGTCAATGCATATATCACAAATTGAACCTTGGACGTTCTTCGCAAAACAAAACAGAAAAAAGGAAAACAGTTGGCACGTTTAACTGAAAAGTATATTTGTATTGATTTTGAATAGCCTGTGAATAGGCATTTTGTGTACAAGAGGCTGACGTCCTAGTAAGAGGTACGCCGCTGAACAAAAGAGTTTATACAAGTTTTGTACAAAAGAAAATAAACAGTTGTGTGAAATATGAATGATCCACTGGGTTTCAACTCTGCTATTGCCTTTATACTCCGTGCGTCTCATCACTTGATGACCTTGGTTGAGGGTGAAGCTGACTGATCGATGTCGTCTGAGCTGGATGTAGATACCGGATTCTGGATGCAAAGTGATCCAATAGTATTACGCTTTTATCCCTAATTTTTGCCTGGACCGCCCTTTCGGGTTTTCGGTCCACCGGGATACCCATTTTTGCCCAAGCCGCCTTTTCAGGTTTTCGACTTGCCGGGTGTACAGATTTTTCATTTTCATCCCTTCATTTTGCCCGAACCCTTTTGGTTCGACGGGAAGCCCTAATTTTGCCTAGACATGTCAGCCTAGCGGGTCTTTTTTTCATGCGTAGTATTTTTTAACTATGTCTGCATTGGCGGGGTGAGGAAGGTCGTCACCATCCATGTTGGTTAATATCATTGCTCCTCCTGAGAACACATGCTTAACCACAAATGGCCCTTCGTACGTAGGGGTCCATTTGCCCCTTGGATCGCTCTGAGGAAGGATGATCCGCTTGATCACCAGATCCCCGACTTGATATTCCTGTGGTCTGACCTTTTTGTTAAATGCCCTGATCATTCGCTTCTGATATGTCTGACCATGACAGATAGCAGCAAGTCTCTTTTCGTCAATAAGGTTGAGTTGATCAAGTCGTGTCTGGATCCAATCATCTTCATTCAGATTTGCATCCTTCATTATCCGGAGAGAAGGAATTTGTACTTCGATCGGCAAGACTGCCTCCATGCCATAAACCAGAGAGAAAGGAGTTGCCCCGGTTGACGTCCTAGCTGAGGTACGATACCCATGCAGAGCGAACGGTAACATCTCGTGCCAATCTTTATACGTTACTGTCATCTTCTGCACGATCTTCTTGATGTTTTTATTAGCTGCTTCTACAGCCCCATTCATCTTCGGTCGGTAAGGAGAAGAATTGTGGTGCTGTATCTTGAACTGTTCGCAGAGCTCAGCGATCATCTTATTGTTCAGATTGGTACCGTTATCTGTAATAATCCACTCAGGGACACCGTACCGACAGATCAGGTTTTTCCGAATGAACCGTGCCACAACAGTCTTGGTTACCGTAGCATAGGATGCTGCCTCAACCCACTTCGTAAAATAATCAATCGCCACTAGGATGAAGCGATGTCCATTAGATGCCGTAGGTTTAATCTCACCGATCATGTCTATGCCCCACATTGCAAACGGCCAAGGCGCAGTCAGAACATTCAGGGGAACCGGAGGAACATGCACCTTGTCTGCGTAGATCTGGCATTTATGGCATGTCCTAGAATGTTGGTAGCAATCAGCTTCCATGGTGGACCAGTAATACCCTGCCCGTAGGATCTTCTTTGCCATGGTATGTCCACTGGAGTGTGTACCAAAGGTCCCTTCATGTAACTCTTCCATGATTCTATCTGCTTCAGTCTTATCTACACAACGCAGTAGGGTTGAATCCTGGTTTCGCTTGTACAAGATGTCGTTGCTAAGAAAGAACTTGGCTGCAAACCTCCTCAGGAATTTTTTATCATTGACAGAGGCACCTTCAGGGTATTCCTGAACTTCCAGATATCTCTTCACTTCGTGGTACCAAGGCTTCTCAGTCACCAATTCAGTTTCGAGATCACAACAGTATGCCGGCTCGTCCAGTTTCCAGATGATGATCCGGGGAGCTTCATTATCCCATTTAACCTTGAACATTGAAGACATTGTAGCTAACGCGTCTGCCAGCTGATTCTCTTCTCTTGGAAAGTGCTCAAATGTTATCTCTGTGAAGTGGGGGATCAGGGCCAACACGCATTCTCTGTAAGGAATCAAGTTTGGATGTTTCGTATCCCACTCTCCTTTGATCTGATTGATCACGAGAGCGGAATCTCTGAAGACACTCAGAAATTTGATCCTCAGGTCGATCGCAGCTTGAAGACCCATAATACACGCTTCATACTCCTCCATGTTGTTGGTACAGTTGAAACACAGCCGGGCGGTGAGTGGAGTATGAGTACCTTGTGGAGATACAATTATGGCGCCGATACCATTTCCCAAAGCATTGGAGGCTCCGTCAAAGTGCATAGACCATCGGGATCCTGGTTCAGGTCCTTCATCCGGCCTAGGTACTTCACAGTCAGTTACTATCATAATGCCTTCATCTGGAAACTCGAAGTTCATTGATTGGTAGTCATCCACAGCTTGATGTGCTAAGTGGTCTGCCAATACACTTCCCTTGATGGCTTTTTGGGTCGTGTACTGAATGTCGTATTCTGTCAAGATCATCTGCCATCTTGCAATTCTCCCGGACAGAGCAGGCTTTTCGAATATGTACTTTATAGGATCCATTTTTGAGATTAACAAGGTAGTGTGAGTCAGCATATACTGTCTCAGCCGGCGAGCAGCCCATACCAAAGCGCAGCAAGTTTTCTCAAGCAGTGAGTATCGGGTCTCACAGTCGGTAAACTTTTTGCTAAGGTAATAAATGGCATGCTCTTTTCGGCCAGACTCGTCATGCTGCCCCAGCACACACCCCATTGCATTATCAAGTACTGTCAGGTAAAGTATCAAAGGTCTCCCTTCAACTGGTGGCATAAGGATGGGTGGTTCTTGGAGATATTCTTTGATTCTGTCAAAAGCAGCCTGACATTCATCATTCCAACGTACTACCTGATCTTTCTTCAGCAGCTTGAAGATTGGTTCACAGGTAGCGGTCGGATGAGAGATGAACCGAGCAATGTAATTCAGACGTCCTAGAAAGCCTCTGACTTCCTTCTCTGTCTTAGGAACTGGCATCTCTTGAATGGCTTTGACCTTAGCAGGGTCCACTTGAATTCCCTTGTTACTTACCACAAAGCCTAGCAACTTTCCCGATCTTACCCCGAAGGTGCACTTATTCGGATTCAACCTCAGCTTGTACAGTTTCAAACGGTCAAACAATTTCTGCAGATGATCAAGGTGTTCTTCCTCAGTCTGGGACCTAGCGATCATATCGTCAACATACACTTCTATCTCATGATGGATCATGTCATGAAATAAAGCAACCATGGCACGTTGGTAAGTTGCCCCAGCATTCTTTAGTCCGAAAGGCATGACTTTGTAGCAGAAGGTGCCCCACTGAGTAACAAATGTAGTCTTTTCCATGTCTTCAGGTGCCATCTTGATCTGATTGTAGCCTGAAAAACCATCCATGAAAGAGAACACCTTGTGCTGAGCTGTATTATCAACAAGGACATCAATGTGAGGTAAGGGGAAGTCATCTTTGGGGCTGGCCCTGTTCAGATCCCTGTAGTCGACACACATCCTGACCTTGCCGTCTTTCTTAGGTACCGGCACCACATTAGCAACCCACTGAGGGTAAGAAGTCACTGCAAGAAACCCGGCATCAAATTGCTTCATAACCTCGGCTTTAATCTTCTCAGACATCTCTGGACGCATACGACGGACCTTTTGCTTAACCGGAGGGCAATCTTCTTTAGTTGGTAAGTGATGGACCACAATGTCGGTATCTAATCCGGGCATATCTTCGTAGGACCAGGCAAAGATTTCTTTATAGTCATGCAGCATCTGAGTCAACCGTTGCTTCACGCTGAGTTCTAGGTTGGCACCAATCTTCACCTCTTTCTTGTCTTCCTCAGTACCCAAGTTTATTATTTCCACTGGCTCTTCATGGGGTTGAATTGCCCTCTCTTCCTGTTGTAACAGTCTTGCGAGTTCACCAGGCACTTCGCAATCATCTTCACCTTCGTCTTCGGCTAAGTTGATCGAATTTTCGAAGTCATAACTGGCAGTAGCAGAGTCGTTACCAGTGAGATCCAGAATGGATTGAAACCTGTATGAGTGAGTGTGTGTGTAAATACAGCTGTTTTGTAATATGTAAAGAAAGGAAAGAAAAGGAGCGCAAAATTTGAATTGTGAAAAACGTCCAATGCTTTTATTCATGATATATGATAGTGACAAACAAAAGCCCTCATAAATAAAACCACGGTGCCCCGGGTAAGACACCGGGCCATATAGTCTCAAATTATTGTTTATTACAAATCAAAAACAAAGAAATTCATTACTGGGGAACAATAGAAACAGAGAGATTGTCTTTTGCACTCCAATTTTTAGGCCCACTGTTGGTTGCCGGGTAGATCCAGCTATCAAACTCAGCATCATCCACTTCGTCTTCGTCTCCAATAGCATTCACTCCATGAGCAGGTAGGGGAGCCGCCACCACATTAGGCTTGTCAGATGCCTCAAACTGCACCTCTTTGGCATCAATAAGGTCTTGCAGCTTGTTCTTTAACGCCCAACAGTCATCAGTAGAATGCCCCGGGCTATCTGAATGGTAGGCACAGCGAGCATTTGGATTAAACTTGGGGGACGCAGTATTGGGAAACTTTGGAGCCTCCCTGACAGTCACTAAATTGGTGGATAGCAACTGTGGCAGGATCTGTGATAAGGTCATGCTTAACCGGGTAAACTCTCTCCGGGGTCTTTCAAACTTTTGAGGATTAGTTGGCCGAGGAGCGGCAGCAGGTTTGGCAATCATTACCGCACTGACAGATTGACGGTGTTCAGGTCGCTCTGTTCTCCGGGAGCTATATACAGCACTAGCCTCCTTTTTGAAGGGTTTCTTCTCAGTATTGGAGGAGGCAACTTTCTGTATCTTCCCCGATTTTATACCAGCCTCGATCCTTTCACCAGTCAGGATCAGATCAGTAAACCCAGCAGAGGAATTACCAATGAGATGATTGAAAATGGACCAGATAGGGTCCCCAAGAACATATCTACCAGCTCCCGATCCGTCAATGGTGGCTGCACCCTGCCAGCCAGGTCTCTCCATTTCTGGGCGTACCCCTTGAAACCTTCACCCGACCCTAGCGACATACCCTGGAGCTGGGTACGCGTAGGAGCGAGGTCGGCATTATACTGATACTGCTTGTAAAAAGCAGTGGCCAGATCCTCCCAGTTACGAATGCTGATTCCATCCAGCTGATAGAACCAGTCGAGGTGAGTCCCTGAAAGACTCTCCTGGAAGAAGTGGATCCAAAGGTTCTTGTCTGCTGTGTAAGGCTGGATCTTCCTTACATAAGAACGGAGGTGCATCTTGGGACAGGAAGCCCCATCATACTTCACGAAGGCAGGTGTTTTGAACTTGTGTGGGATCACCACCCCAGTAGATAACCCCAAGTCTCCGAAATCCAATCCAGGCACCCGCTGAACTTCCACAGCCTTTAATCTGTCTTCCAGCTGTTTGTACCGGTCTTCAGCAAGAGGGTACTGTTCGTCGTTGAAGTCTGTTTCAGTATCAGAGCCCACAGGAGTAGTGACCTCTCTTTCTTGGTGACTACCTTCCGTCACAGATGGAGGAGTCCTTTCAGCTTCAACCAAAGTGTTCCCGAGTCTGCGCCCAGTGTTAAATAGCACAGTCCTCCTCTTCTTCTTGGTCTTCTTCAGAAGCATGGTCTTCAACTCTTGTTGACCCTGAGCCAAGCCCTTGATCAGCTCCTGAAATTGGGCGTTTTGCGCCTGAAATTGGACGTTTTGCGCCTGAAGAGCTTTGATGGACGCCTCGGTTGATGATTCAGGGTTCATGATGCTGAAATAAACAGCGAAGAACGGTAAACAACCTGAAAAGAAGAGTACCTATGATGCACATGATGAATGATATGTGTTTATGCGATGCATTCAAGAGTTCGAAAATTCAAATTTGTTGTAGACCAAAAGGAACACACGTTATTATTAAGAAAATCATTGTTTAATACATCAAAGCCTCATGGGCAAAAGTACAAAAAGATCAAATCAATCCCAAAATATGTTGCGCATCTTCTTTGGAGCTATGTAAGTGTTGAGGTTCCTTTCCTCGTGCAACAGGCGGGTGAGCTCCAAGACCTTCCTTTCACTGGCATGCAAACTAGTCTCAAGAGAATTCCGCTCTTCCTTAAGCTGGATCCAACTCTTCTGCATCTCTTCCCAGGATGTGGGCATATCAGGGTGCTGAATAACATGAGACACCTCTCCTTCCAAGGCAGGCTCTTTGATTACTGGAAGCATGTGAGGATAAGGCATTACTAATTTCTGAGAGCGGGCTCGTACCCACTTGAGGTAAGGCTCCAAAGGGATGGAGTTCCTGTGCCCCAGTGTCTTACTGTCTATCCTACTAGGCATCCTCCAAGCTCTGATAAATCTCTGGCGAAGTCCTTGAGTATCGTTGTCGAAGTCAAAAACTATGTCAGGAATCAACATGTCATGAGGACCATCCCTCCGAGCATAACCAAATTGTCTCCAAGCCAGGCATGGACTATAAGTAATACCCCCTCTGATTCCAAGTAAAGGAACATTAGGATACTCCCCGCAACGATCAATGATAGTGACATCTTCTCTGGACCTAGGGCACCAATGTATATCTGCATGTGTAAGAGTCATCAACCGTTGTGACCATCTCAAACCCCGCTCGTTCTTCAGGACTGATTGTGGAAGGTGCGAAATAAACCACTTTCCCAGGAGAGGAGTGCAACACATAAGGACACCTCTTTTCCTCATGGTTCGAGTGTAACATGAGTGAAGGAGGTCTCCCAGCAACGTAGGTATAGGATTCCTGGACATAAAGATCTGGACAGCACTGATATCAATGAGCTGATCTGGGTTAGGGAACAACACCAAACCATAAACAAGGAGGGCCACAACCTCTTCAAAAGCTTGCAAGTCAAGGGAGTTCCAACATTCATAGGCCTTTTCAAACAGAAACCTAGCTAAGAACCCTTTAATACCACTTCTGACTTCCCAATGTCCCTTGAGGTCAGATGACTGTAGGTGCAAGGCTTTAGCAATCTCTTCAAGCTTAGGTTCCTTTTCTGTACCGTTGAAGGGTAGCTGATCAAGGATAGGGATCTTCAGGAGTCGGGAGAACTCCTCCAATGTAGGTACCAACTGATAGTCCAAGAAGGTGAAACAGTGATGCAGAGGGTCAAAGAATTGGAACAGGACCTTCATCATATCTTCCTCAATGTTGGTATTGACCAAGCTGATGAGACTTCCATGCCTTTCACTGAATGAAGAGTTCTCGGGAATCCTGGATATAAGCTCCTTAAGCTGAGGAGGGATCCTTACAAGACTAATTGGAATTGTCTTTCTACGAACAGTTTCCATGTCCTACGAAACAAGAACAAAGATGAAAATTCGAACCCCTGAAATGGTTAGTCAATGCATATGATGTTGGATGATGTCATGATGCTATGATTAAACACATCACAAATATGTACAAAGACAAACATGTAAGGCACACAAGGCACACAAGACAAGTCCTTAAGGTTTAAGGCCAGCATGGGGTCTGGGTGGTACCCTCTTGAAGTTGGTGGGTTCAACCTGTCCTAATCAAAGTAACCGGGTTCTAAGGTTCCCAATATCACGGGATTGCTTTCATTGTTCATCGTTTCGATTTAGCCACTGAACTGGCGACCGAAATATTCCAGGAAAGCAACCCTCAATTGAGTGTAGTATCGAGTATCAACCAACCTCGGACTGCACCAAAGTCAGTTATCTCACTACCCTAAAGAGGCCAAGATGGTTCAATTAAGGTTCCTAAGGTCTGTTGATGCTTCATGACACCACATGGAGGCCCCGTACTCTCCTTGACTGACTCAAGGGTTACCGGTACACACCAAAGTGCCACATCAACGTAGCAGACTGTTTCAACCATGTCGGTATACCCCGCACAGTTCCCTCACAGCCTTGTTGCTACTTTCTAAAAGGTATCCCCAGATCCGGGTTAGGATCTATAGAACTCCCAAGACAGTCCCACAATAATAAAGCAAACAAGGAAAGCAATTGAAAACACAATGATCTTAGTCCTAAGGTACACCTCACTTTAAGTTTAGTCCCCAGCAGAGTCGCCAGTTCTGTGATCGGTGGATCTGGAACTGACTGTTTAACGCTGGTTCGCGAAATGTCGCGGTAAGCAAGAGTCGCCACCGTCTTTTATTTTCTCCAAGTGGAAAGGACAAAAGCACAGAAAAATTCCTTAAAGAGATTGCTCTCGGTTCGGGAGGTAGATTATAGAAAGGGAAGGTGTTAGCACCCTTTCTATCCATGGTTATCCATGGGCTCTTAGATACTTGCTCAATGTGTTTTCAAAAATGTTTGCTTGCTTTTCAATGTGGGTTTAAAAAGTTTCTTTGAAAAATTTCAGTTCGACTCGTACGTCAGAGTGTTTGAAAAATTTGCTTTGAAAGCTTTTGAAAATGTATTGGTGTGAAAAGTATTTTGTTTGTTTTGAAGAGAGCAAGTATCCTTGAGAACCTACCTACCCTAAGGAATTCGTCTGTGTAAATGTCCTTTAAAGTAGTGCCATCCCACCATTGAGAGGTAGGTAGCACCACCGTTGGAGGTGTTCGGGTCAATTCGAGTTTATAGGGACATGGTGATCACCAGAGCAATGGGAAGACACCTTAGAAGCTACCCTCATGCCAGGTTCCCGGATCATGAGGACTTACTAAGACATCCTCTACTCGACGATCACCTTTCGAAAGGCAACAGTGAGGCGTACCCTAGGGGTGGTGTGTGCGGTTCGTGTGTTGTTTTCAGTTTATCGTTTGTCTTGTCATGCATTGGTGATCTAACGATTCGATTTTATTTTTGGGCATTCATTCTTTCATGTTATTGTTTAACAGTTAAAAATGCGGGAATTTAAAGTGCGGAAAAGATAAAAGTCCTACGCTATTACAAAGGGCGAGGGTCTACAACGCCAAATTAATCCAGACCCGTTTTAAAATAAATTGCAGAAAAGAAATGTCTAATATCTATTACATGGCTTTGGTACAAGTACATTATATTCACAAAAGAAATAAATGAAACGCGCGAAAAAGAAAATACTCAAATGCGAGGGCGTTGAACCCTTTAAAGGAATTAAAATAATTAAGTTATCTAAAATTAAAATTGAATGAAAAATGGTATTTTTGTGTTTTTTAGATTTAAAAGAAAAAAGAAAAATTAATTGAAATTAAAATGCTAAACCCTAGTTCTAATGTTTTTTAAATTTATTATGAAAATATTGACTTTTAACCTAATTTAACTCTAAATTAATTTATGTACAATTTAAATAGGAAAATAAATAAATAAATAATAATTATTATTGTGGAAAAAAAGAAAATTAAAAAAAGAAAATAAAAAGTTATTAAACCTAAATTCTAGTTTTTTTGGATTTTTATTAAAAAAAGATTAAAATTATACCCTAATTAAACTAAATAATTTACATGCAATTTATTTATGGAAATAAAAAATAAAAATTGTATTTATGGCATTTTTTGATTTTATGATATTTTTACATTTTGATTAAAAATTAAATAAAACAAATAATTAAAATAACATAACAATTAAAATAAATGAAGATATAAGAAAAAATAAATTAAATGGGCAAACCAGGGTGGGGTGTAGCCCCAGATTAGGAGGTTCAGATTTGAAAAGCCTGGCCCATTTGCATTGAATTGGTTGACTTTCCTGGATAGAGTGCTGCACGTTGACTGGAATCTATGATACACCTTTGGTCATGGCCCTTGGATTGCTTCTGATGGACGCGTGGAGGTTGATTTTTGAGTGTGCATGGTGTACCTGGACGTTAGCAAAGCATGGAATTTTACATTGAAAAATAGCATGGAAATTGGCCAGACCTGGGACTTGAACCCAGGTCATGAGAGTCACATGCACGCTTCCTTGTCCACTGAGCCAGTTGTGTTTCAATTAACATATAATATAATATAAATAATATAAAAGAAAAGTGGCACAACTCTTGGAACGCGCGCGAATTTTTAAACCTCCCAATCCCTGCATGCCACCACATCATCGTCCTCGTTCTTCTTTTTTTTTTCTGAAACATAAGGACCATAGGCAACGGTTTTTTGATCGTTGTTTTAGGGGGCCTATAAGAAAATAGCGACTAGCCCCTCGTCGCTCATAAATTGAGCGCGAGGGTGCAATCTTCTTCGTCTCAACCTGCTTAAGCCAATAGCACTGGTCTGGAAGCGTAATTTTGCTTCGTTTGAGAAGCCCTAATTTTGAATCTGAAAAACCTAGAAATTCAACAATGGCAAAAGCGTATATATGACACGAAAACGTAATTGAACATGTTGGTTAGCTTAGAAACTTCACATGGAACAAGAATATACAATTGAAATGCAATGAAGATGCTTAGAATTGAGAATACGATTTCAAAAATTTTTCTGTACAGGTTGAGTTATAGCTACCGTTTCTTCGCGTTTTGATTGAGGTTAGGAATTGGGATGTGTTCAGAAATGCTTCAGGATGCTAATGGAAAAAGAATTAAGGCTTGGAAATCACCCCAAGGTTGATTTCAGTTTTGTGTTTTTATGCCAAAATTTCAATATGCCAATGCTTGTTTGGGCGCAGCTTATGATGTGTTAGGCTTAGGGTTTGACTTAGTGATGATCATGGAATGGAATTGGCTAGTTATTTGACCTAGATTCAAGCTCATGAATGAACAAGTCTTAGGGTTTTTACCATTGACCATTTTTCCTTCTTTTTAGCCAAGACCTAGACCTAGTGTGAAACTTAACCCTAGCCTGAGTTTTTGAGTTGGCCCATGATACATAGAAATTGTCCAAGTTCACATGACACTATTCCATTGGTTTTTAAATTTTATTTGAATTTTCAAAGATTTAAAATGAATTAAATTATCAAAAATTAAATAAAATAAAAAAATCAATATTTGGTCTTGAAACTAATAATGGGACACGTGTGTGGCATGACAAGGATGAACCAAGTGGAAAAAATGGGGCCCTTTTGTCAAAAATTGGATTTTCAAGGATAGTTGACTTTTGCCATTTCACAAAAATTTCCCAACTTCTACAAGGCACAACTTGCTCAATTTTTAAGCTTTTCACATGTTCTTGGACATTTTGGAAAGGTCTTTGAGTCCTTTAACCAATGCCTTTGGTCCCATGTCATTTTGATTTACCAATCTCAAGTTATGGTCTTTGACTTAAAGTCCCTTTTTGTTGACTTTTGAAAATGACCTGTAATGTTGAAATTGATAACTTTTTGTGAGAGCATTTCTTGGACTTGAAGTATGAAGATGAGTTGTAGGAAATGTCTTTCTCTTCAAAATGAGCTTTGGATGGAATTTTTCTGATAATCCATGTGAAAGTTATGCCCTGGTCAATTTCAGTTGACTTTTTCAGCTGTCCAAATATAGCAACTTTTGCATCTTTGATGATTTCTGAGCCAAATTTGGAGAATCATGATCAAGCATTGATCAAATGATGTTTGTGGCTTCAAAATGATATGTTGACCAAAAATTTGAACTTTTGACTGCCAAATAACCATTTTGCCCCTACAGTTGACTGTAGTGCAATTTAGGGTTTTGACTGTGCAATCTTGAGCTGAATGCCTTGAAACTTGGTATGAGGATACTTGACCATGTTTGTAAGCATATGAGACTTGATTGGGCCTTTGAAAACTTCATTTTCTTGATCAGACTCAAAACCCTAATTTTGACTGTATGGGAGACAGTTGACCTGCACAACCCTTGGGGAATTTTGTGACTTGGCTTGGCAATTTCTTGAAGAATATGGGAGGGCAAATTTTGGGGTATAACAAGCTCCAAAACCTTCTTCTCACTGGCGTAGAAGCTGGCTTCAAAAGTGTTTCGTTCCTCCTTGAGCTGGATCCAACTCTTCTGCATCTCCTCCCACGATGTAGGCATGTCAGGATATAGGATGGTGTAGGGAACCTCTCCTTCCTTAACGGGCTCTTTAATCACAGGGAGAACATGGGGGTAAGGCATCATTAGACTCTGGGCTCGGGTTCGTACCCACTTGAGGTAAGGCTCAAGAGGGATGGAGTTCTTGTGCCCAAGTGTCTTGCTGTCTACCTTGTTAGGCATCCTCCAAGCTCTGATGAATCTTTGGAGAAGTCCTTGCGCATCGTTTTCGAAGTCAAAAACTAGGTCAGGAATCAACATTTCATGAGGGCCATCCCTCCGTGCATATCCAAATTGTCTCAAAGCTAGACAAGGGTTGTAGGCAATGCCCCCTCTAATGCCAAGCAATGGAACATTAGGGAACTCTCCACAACGATCGACGATGATGACATTTTCTCTGGACCGAGAACACCAATGTACATCAGAGTGAGTGAGGGTCATCAACCATTGTGACCACCTTAAGCCTTGGTCATTCTTCAAAAGAAATTGTGGAAGGTGCGAAATAAACCACCTTGCAAGGAGAGGAGTACAACACATGAGAACACCCCTCTTTCTCATTGTTCGTGTGTAAAATAAGTGAAGAATGTCCCCAAGCAATGTTGGTATTGGATTTCTGGATAAGAAGATCTTGACGGCGTTGACATCTATGAGCTGGTCAGGATTTGGGAACAGGACCAACCCATAAATGAGGAGTGCCACAATTTCTTCAAAGGCTTGTAGGTCCAATGAATTCCAACACTCTTGTGCCTTCTCAAACAAGAATTTTGCCAAGAAGCCTTTGACACCGCTTCTAGTTTCCCAATGCCCCTTGATGTCAGATGGTTGCAAGTGTAGTGCTTGAGCAACATCTTCAGGCTTTGGTTCTTTTTCCATACCGTTGTAGGGTAGTTGATTAAGAATAGGAATTCTCAGGAGTTGAGAAAATTCCTCCAAAGTGGGCACCAATTGGTAGTCGGGGAAAGTGAAACAGTGGTGAAGGGGGTCAAAGAACTGGAACAACACCTTTACCATGTCCTCTTCAATGTTGGTGCTGACTAGGCTGAGCAGTCTACCATGTCTTTCACTGAAGGGAGAGCTTTCAGGAATTCTTGATGTGAGCTCCTTGAGTTGAGGGGGGATTCTCACAAGGTTGACTTGGATAGTTTTCCTGCGAAGAATTTCCATGACCTACAAAACAAGAACAAAGATGAAGATCTAAACCATTGAAATGGTTAGTGAATGCATATGATGCTTTATGATGCTCATGATGTATGCACAGACATATGTACAAGCAAATCACACAAAACCCTAGTTTCAGGCTTGCATGGGGTTTCATAGGTAAGTACCCTCTTGAGTGTAGTTCGCTTAAAAACCTGTCCTATAAATAGTAATCGGGTTCTAAGGAGCTCAATATCATTGGATTGTTTTCCATGTTCATTGTTTTGGTTTAGCCACTTAACTAGCGACCAAAATATTCCAAGAAAACAACCCTCAATGAGTGTAGTATCGAGTATCTACCAACTTCGGACTGCACCAAAGCCGTTCATCTCACTACCCCTAATGAAAGGCCAAGATGGTCAAGTAAGGTTCTAGGTCATTAGTGCTTGGTGACATCACTCAGCGGCCCCGTACTCTCCTTGATTGAACTCAAGGGTTACCGGTACTCACAAATATGTCGCACTAATATAGCTATTGCTTCAACCGTGTCGGTATACCCCGCACAGTTTCCACAACGTATTGCTATCTATGAATGTTTCCCCAAATCCGGGTGTAGGATTTCAAGCCCAAACAAGAGAACCAAGATATAAAGCAATCAAAGCAAACAATTAGTCATGCAAGAGGGTGATCTAAGCCCTAAGGTTACTCCACTTTTAAAAATTTCCCCAGCAGAGTCGCCAGTTCTGTGATACGGTGGGAGAACTGACTTGGGTTTTGCGTTTGTTTTCGCAAATGTTTCGGTTGAGCAAGAGTCGCCACCGACTTTTTATTTTATCCTAAGGAAAGGTTAAAAAACACAGCAAAAACCTTTGAGATGTTTTCTTGATGAAAAAGTTTCATGATTTGACATGTTTTGATGAAAAATGAATCTTGACACTTGATTTTGACCAAAAAGTCAAAGTTTGACTTTTTAGTATACAGTCAAATTTGGCTCAGTTGACTAGAAAATTCATCTGTCAATCTTGTGCATTTGGGATCTTTTGAACTTTTTGAATATGTCAAGACAATGCCATTGAGTCCTTGAGTCCATATGTGAGCTTGGTTTGCCATTGGCTAGGTCAAACAGTCAAAAATTGCCTTTGTGCAGTCAAAACCCTAAAAATGACCATTTTACCCTTTTGGTGATCTGATCAAATTTCTTGTGGAATTGTGATCCAAACTTGACCAAATGGTTCATATGAGTTCATAATGTTGATGTGGGTCAAAAATCATGAGGTTTGACTGTCCATTGACCACAGTTGACTTTTTTCTAATACAACTGATTTCTAGGTCAACTGTCCAATTGACTGGGCAAAGATTGGAATCAAGGCTTGAAACTTGGTATGGATAAACTTGTGAGTCCAACATGAAGCATGAAAGTCATTTTGGGCATTTTAGGTCAAAACATCTTTGTGCAAATTCAAACCCTAATTTGGGTCAACAGTGCAAGGAGGAGTCTTGAGCAGAGTAAACCCTAACTTGATCTTGAGCTCCAAGGGTCTTGTGGTGAGAAAATATTGAGGAAATGGGAGGGCAAATTTTGGGGTACAACAGAATGCTTCTACTGGGGATTCTCGTTTTGTTGTTTGAGGAGAAATTCGCTGGGGAAGATTGAATTTATTTGAGGGAAAACTTTGCGGAGAGTGTTGATTCCTGCTTGAGGAAAAGAGTTCAGGAGTTTTAGTTGTTCGTTGCTCTACTGGGGAGTTATCTCTTGATGGAAGAGAGTGGAATTTAACAACTTGTTGGGGATAAAGAAGTTAACTGTTATCTGGTTATCTCCCATACTTTGCAGCAACTCACTGGGGATATTAGGAAAGTCTACTGGGGAAAAGGGGTTGTGGTCCCTTGATTTGTGATAGCCTGGGGGGCAAGTTCAAGCTGGGGAATATGTAGTTTGTTGGGGAAATAAACCATGTTGCCAATCATCTAGAGAGTTGTTTTATTTTGGCAGAACTCCTCGAGGATTCTTGAGATCAACTCAGTTGGGAGAGGTTTTTCGGAGATTTGAAACTCTGACTGCGGATTGCATGGATCCAATTTTATGGGGATATCCATGAATTTGTCCTTGAGGGGTTTGTACTCTTATCCGTGAAGACTATTCTGTGGGGATCACTTTGTGGAGGTGACCTTGTGGGGACTTGACTGAGGATCACCCTATGAGAAGGACTTTTGAGAGATTTGTCACTGCCCCTAGTAGCAAGTGTTGTAGTACTGCCAAGAAATATTTGCTTGGTCGTATGTGACCCTTTTCTAGAATTCAAGTTCAATGCTCCAAGTGATTCAGATAAAGACCTTCCCCCTGGTTACTTAGTACTTCTTGAGATATTTCTTGGAATATTGACTTGACTGCTCCAGATGTGCTAGACAGTGATCATGTTGTGCCCCATTGCTTATAGGAGATTTATCAATGGAAGTGTCATCCTATTTGAAGTGGTTCTGTTCATTGAGAGAATTTTTATTCACTGGATATTCTTCATGTGAATTTCTCTGCTGTCAAACAATTAGTCATATGCAAATAGTGATATTCAAATGATGCAAAGTTTATGCTTGTCTTGAAGTTTTGAAAATGTGCTTTAGCAGATAAAAGAATTTTGTAAGAATGTGAATTCAACTCAGGATTTAGAGTAAGCCTTACAGGAGTCAGGATACCTTTGGTAACAATATGCTTTCGAACCAACTCGTGCTTCAATTAGGACTTTTGCAGGGTTGTAACGCATCCAGGCTAACGGTTTAAGAAAAAAAGGATAAGGCTCAAAGTATATTTGTACCCGCCCGTTCTCCATGATGTTCTTCAGTCCCTAAACTCAGTTAATTGTACGTTTGAACTCCAAATTGAGTCTGAATAATGTTTTGGTGATGGTTCGGATAAGTTAAGTTTATCAGAAGACGGTCATTTTTGCAACATCTTTCATGTTGTCGAGGATTTGTAGAGACCTCTTTTATTTATTTATTGTTCATAATTTTTTCCTGACTGTTCTTGTTTTGAGAGTACAGCCAGCGGGATGCCCCAATTTTCTTAAGTATCCTTTGTAGGTTTTGAATTAGTGGTCTTTTCTTTTGAGAGATAATGACTGCCTATTTGATATGGAACCATTGCCGTCTTTTGATTCTAAAGGAATGTTTTTGATGTCATTCGTTGTATACGAAGTGAAAGCTTGTGACTGAATGCACATTTGAATTAACTGAGAGACTACCCTGCCCCAGGTTTTGATTAAAGGTTTCAATTTGTGTGAAAAAGAAAACTCCTACTTCTTAGGCTCAAAGGGGGTTGTCTATAGATTATCTTCCTTATAAATCCAGTGTTTAAGGATTGAAAGAAATGTTTGTATATCGTCAGCAAGGTCTGTCCAAAAGCATATTGTGTGAGATTATGGCATTGTTTTCGTCATCCTCCCTCTAAAGTCTTGCAAATTTTTGAAACAAGAGTTGAATATTCATAAAGGGAGTAAAAAACATAGTTTAAATATAATGAAAATGAAAGGATTAGTTCAAGACAAACATATGCAATGCATTAATGAAACAAAGTTTGACATTAATAGATAAGTGTTTGAACAACAAAAGAGATTACAATTGAAAATTCAAAATGAAAATGAAGCTCTCAATGATTTGTCATAGGAGCAGTGATCATGTTGGGAGCCTCTGGAGGGTCGAACTCAATCTCCTTGGCATCAATCATGTATTGAATCTTGTTCTTCAGAGCCCAACAGTTATTTGTGTCGTGTCCAGGACTATCAGAATGGTATGCACACCTTTCATTGGGATGATAAGTAGGAGCATAAGTATTGAGATTCCGGAGAGGAGCCTTTAACGTAATCAACTCTGCCTTCAACATGTGTTGTAATGCTTGGGCCAGTTGCATGTCGATCTTGGTGAATTGTCTTTTAGGTGCGACCTCTTTACACTGATTCCTCTGTTGATGTTGTTGCACCGATGTAGGATTGGGGATCAGAACTGCCCCCACGTGTTGGTCGTGGTTGCTCTTGTTATGACTCTTTTGACCGTACACAACATTTGACTCTTTCTTCCCATTGCATGGCTTTTTCTGAGTATTATAGGATGTAGCTCCTTGGATCTTACCGCTTTTGATGCCAGCTTCGACTCTTTCGCAAGTCATTATTAGCTTGGTGAACCCGGCCGGGGAGCTTCCGATTAGGTGATTGAAGAAAGGTCTCGTCAAAGTTCCCATAAAGATGTCAATCAACTCCTTATCAGTTAAGGGTGTTTGCACCCTGCCAGCCAGGTCTCTCCACTTTTGGGCATATTCTTTGAAGCCTTCATTGGAACGCATGGTCATATTCTGCAACTGCACACGAGTTGGTGCAAGATCAACGTTATATTGGTACTTCTTGTAGAAAGCAGCAGCTAGATCTTCCAAAGTGTGAATATGGGAACTCTCCAATTGATAAAACCACTCAAGTTGCATCCCAGCTAAGCTCTCTTGGAAGAAATGGACCCAGAGCTTCTGATCAGTTGTGTATGGTTGAATCTTGCGAACATAAGAACTCCGGTGCATATTAGGACAAAAGATTCCAGCATACGTGGCAAAGGTAGGGATTTTGAACTTTGGTGGGATAACCACTCCAGAAACCAATCCCATTTATTCAAAGTCCAGACCAGGTACTCTCTGGATCTCCACGGCATTGAGACGATCCTCCAGTTGTTTGTATTTGTCACCCGCAGGAGGATACTATTCTTCAGCGTAGTTAGCCTCTTCTTCATTAGACTCTAGACTGTGGTCCTTTTCTTTTGTCTGATTGTCTCCCTTAGTTGACGGAGTTGCGAATCCTAGAGCTTGCTCTATTGTTCTTTTGAACCTTCTTCCCAAATTCAGGACGCCCACTGACTTCTTTTTCTTCTTGTCTTTGAGAACAAGAGTCTTCAGGTCCTCTTGCCCTTTAGCCAAAGTCGTGAACATTTGTTGGAATTGGGCATTTTGTACTTGGAGATCCTTCATCGTCTGTTCCATATCCATCTTACTGAAATAAACAGTAGGAAGATAAGGAAACTTGTGTGGGAGAAACCTGTCATGATATGATGCATGGTATGTGGATGCATATTTTCAAGGATCTCGCGGGGTAAATACAAGAAGATGTTAGAAGTTGAACTTTGCTCACAACTTTGATTGGAGAGCTTCGTATCGGTGGATGTCCTTCCATGAGAATCAAGCTCACCATGTCAAGTGGGCCATAGCCTTTGACTCAAAGTAATGTGCTTTGGTCTTTGTCGGCATTTGGTTAGAGGAAAGTAAATCCTCTTGCCCCTTGATAAATGTCTGGTTCAACATGACCCTGCATCATAGGCCCTTAAGATACTTGAAATGGTTATTGAAAATACTATGGTACGATGTCATAATGTTATGTACAAGTATTCAAATTAAGTAAGTTGTTATGTACAAATAATCATATACACACAAAGCAGACAAGTCCTTAGGTTTAGGCTTGCAATGGGATTTGTAGGTAAGTACCCTCTTGAAGTTAGTTGGCTCAACTTGTCCTAGAAAGTAATTGGGTTCTAAGGGATCTCAATATCACTGATCTTCCCCACAAGTTTCATTCTGATCGACAACTGACTTGCCACCAAACAAAACTCGGGAGTCAAATCTCAATGAGTGTAGTATCGAGTATCAAATGACTTAGGGCTACACCAAATACGGCTATCTCACTACTTCCTAATGGCCAAGTTGTTCAATTAAAGGTTCTAAGGTCAGTTGATGCTTCATGACACCACACAGTGGCCACGTATTCTCCTTGACTACTCAAGAGCTACCGGTACCAACCAAAGTGTTACATCAACGTAGCTATCGCTTCAACCGTGTCGGTATACTCCGCACAGTTTCCATGATCTATTGCTACTTACCTAAAAGGTTCCCCAGATCCGGGTAGATGATCATATCAAACCCAAAAAAGGAACCATAATGTAAAGCAAGCAAGTCAAACAAAGAAAGCAAGTAAAGGTGATCTGGCTCTAAGGTAACCCCACTTTTCAGTAGATCCCCGCAAAGTCGCCAGTTCTGTAATACGGTGGGAGAACTTACTTGGTTGTTTTGAGTTTGATCACAATTATTATGGATAGCAAGAGTCGCCACCGACTTTTCTTTTATCGAAATAGGAAAGGGTGAAAAGAACAGGAAAGACCTTTAGAGATGTTTTCTTGAGTTCGGGGGGTAGGTTATGAAAAGGGAAGGTGTTAGCACCCTTTTCATCCATAGTTTTCTACGAGTTCTTAGTTGCTTGCTAGATCACTTTCTTTGTTTGAAAATGTACTTGTGGTGTGGTTTTTGAAAGTATTTTGAAAACGTCTTTGTAATGATTCTCGTCTCTATAAGAATGCGTACAAAGTGTTGGTTTTGAAAATAGTTCAAAGAGGTATTTGTGGAAGACGTTTTTTGAAAGGGATTTTAAAAAAGTACATTTGTAATGATTCTCGTCTCTATAAGAATGCGTACAAAAAAGCTTTGTCTTTTGAAAAATTTTCAATTGAAAGTGTTGGTGTGAAAATGGTTTTTATTGTGAGCAAGCGAGCAACTAAGAGCATTCTACCTACTTAAAAGGTCTAATGTTCTTTTCCTCCTCCTTTAGATGTTACGATCTTACCATGTATTGTTAAGAAGCCCCATCGTTGGATGTAAAGGTACGAGCATGGGTCGTTTGTATAGTCATAGAAGGCAACCTATGAGACGTTTTAGCAATTTTCGTTTTAGGGACTAGATTGTTTACCAAAGGCAACATTGAGGGACATCGAGGGACTACGATCTTTTATCGAGGGTCTTTGCTAAAACGCTCATATTCGAGGGACAAGACTATTTTCCGAGGCAACAAGTGAGATTATCCTAGAGGTGCATGTGTGCAAAGTGTGTTTGATTTGCATGCATTTAGTCTTTGATTAGGATGGTCTACTTGTTGGTTTTATCTTGCCATACATCCTAATTACTAACATTTGTATAAAGCAATAAAAATGCAGAAAATAGAGGTCCTATACTATTACAACAATATCAAATAGCAAGAAAATATAAAGGCAAAATAAAATAAGAGAAGGGAAAATAAGCTTTTCGATTCAGGAAATAACACCCTTCGATTCTGCTCTTCCTGGCTTCCTTCGATTTGGCCTGGAAGTCAGCATGTGCGGGAAGCCTTCGATTTATCTTCCTAGCTGATTCCTTCGATTTGGCGTGGCAGTCAGTGTAAATAAATCCTTTGATTACGTCATTTTCTGCTTCCTTCGAATGGCCTGGAAGTCAGTGTGTGGCGAAGCCTAAGGCCACACTCTTTGTTTTGCTTACAACTATGAAGCAGCCAAGGATGAAGCCTAAAGCTTCGATTCACACCTCCTCCCTCCTGTTTTTCTTTCGTTTGGGATTTTAATAGCAACATGGCCTGAGACCATTCTAGTATTGTCTCATGGCCAGGTTAGTTCTTAAAAACGTTTAATAAACCAAGAAACAAAACCAAAAGGTTAGCAATGAAAACAAACTGAAAAGGTGGAAACGAAAAGGAAACAAATGTTATGTACATGCTTAAAACGAAAATTTTAAGGTCAGAGTGACTTACCTTGCTTGAAGCTGGAACGTGTGTTTGAACTTGAGTGATTGGACTAGATACTCCTGGATTCGAAGGCAAGAAACATTTGTGGTGTTTCTTTAACTAGATTCGAAGGTCAAGAGGAGTGGGGTGGTGTTTGTTATTTCTTGATTCGAAGGAGAAGAACGGGTGTAATGTTCTTTCTACTGGATTCGAAAGAAAAACAAAGTATGGGATTATTCCTGGATTTGAAAGAGAAAAGAAACAGGTGTTGTGTTTCTAGTGTTGGATTCGAAAGGGTCAGAAACAAAGGTATGGTCTTTTGAATTCTGGGTTTGAGGATGTGTTAAGTGTTTGATGATTTTCACACACTCAAAGTTTCTCCAGCTATCAAAAGCCTCTAGATATGTTGTCTAGCCCCTTTTAGATGTTATGGAGCCTCTTATTTATATATGAAGTTGACTGGGGTTTAGGAGAGAAAACAAAACAATTTGAATAAATTGAGTATGCTGTTTTTGTAGCTTTCGAGGGGCAGTGTTTGTATGCCAAATTGGTGCAAGAATAAGAGAAGTGTAGCAAGACTGTTGTGCAGCAGTTTTGGAACGCTATGGCCAGTGTAGCAGGCTTAGACTTGCAGCAAGAATATTTGAATATTTCATCTTTTCGTTTTGACCTCATAGGTCTAACCTTCGACCAGACTCCTCTTCAGATAGTAATATTTGTTTCCAACCAAAGTGTCTTTCGAATGGGCCCTTTTTGTGCATCCTTCGAAGGGGGCAGTTGTGAGTGTCATTATCTTGTAAATGCTAGCCATGGGGAAGCTTTTTCCTTGTACATACTGGCCTGAGGGAAGTCCTGGCTTTTGTGAATCGAATGAGTCATGCAAGGGTCAAATGGTTTCTGAATCGTAGGAAAGGAAACAGGAGGCCATTGCCTTCTGAATTGAAGGAAGGTCATTTCCTTCTGAAACGAAGGAAGCCAGTATGAAGCCACTACCTTCTGAATCGAAGGACACCAACAGGAGGCGTTTCCCTTTTTGAATCGAAGGAGGCTGTTTTAAATGCCCAGTCGAAGCTAGTTGAAGATGGGCGTTGTCTGCTCTGTGGATCCAAGGAGGCATGAAGGATGCCATAGTCCAATCGAAGCAGTCTTGAAAGAGACTAAAGTCTAAACAAAATCAAGGGAAATCGAAGAAGGTTTGAAGGAGACCAAAGTCCAATTGAAGCCTTGTGAATCGAAGGAAACTTGCTTTTCTTCAAAAAATTATTTTTATCTGCTTTGTCCTTTTTTTAACAGTTTCCTCTTTAACTTGATGCTGGAAAATCCAATTGTACTTGTGCAAGCTTGAATTTTTTAGAATCCTTGTGAGAAATGAGAGGGAAAATTTTAGGGTACAACAGCTCTCAATCATCTTCCCACTTGAGGAATCTCCTCCAACTAAACTGAACTATCCTTACAAACTTGATTATGATATTAAGTTTGAAGGTTAATAGATTCACCTCACCCTGTAAATTATAGATGGTATGCGAACCTCCCTTCTCTTAAGACATAAGATAAGATATAGTCACCTTCTATTTTCTCCATGGTTGACAATCCTTTTTATTCTAGATGTACAAATATTTGAATAAATAGCCAACTCATCATGAGATAATTCTTCAGTACAAGAATCTTAATCAGAAGTCCATCTTCCAGTCAAACAAGTAATATCCTTGGCAGATTCATAATCATGATCACTTTTGTAATTAAACCAAGAAATAAAAAACCCATACAGTTGTTCTTGAGATAAATAGGACATTCTGTTCCACAAAGATCCAAGGTCTTCACAATCATTTTAATGAATGCTTTGGCATTGGTTGATCTTTACTCCAGTTCCATCCTTTTCTTGAGCATCATAGACTTGCTGAAGCCAATACAAGTGTTCTGGACATTTGGTCTAGACATTTTGTCCATTCTCCTCAAAGCCTAGTTGGATTGCCTTCCAAGGATCACAATAGCAATAAGAAATCCTTCATTCAAGACCAGGGTACAAGATTCTATAAGTTAGAAACAAAAACAATGCTCTTGTTGTTCTTCAATGACTTGTCACTTTCATGTCAAACCTCTTGAGTATAGACCAGAGTATCTTCTTCTTGATCATTCTTTCTTCTGAACTAGTTTTTCCCAAACACACTTAGATGTGTCTTTATAAGTGGACATGAGAAATTCCCAAGTATCTTTGGCTACAATATAAGTGATAGTGAGTAGATATCAATTCCAATGATATTGATAATTTCATAGTGATAAAAAGCCAACTCACACTCTTCCCTTCTATCTCCTCAGCACCAGGATTCTTCTTGATAATTTTTTAAGATCTGTTGTCCAATGATAAACAGAATGCTATCATTCCAACCTTCAAACAAAAAGAACAATAGTACTAGAAAAATATTCTCTGAAGCTCACCCAATAAAAAACTAGGGTGTCTTCTCTTAGGACAAATGAAATTTTGGCACTTGCAATCTGTGTTAAAACCGATGCTTCAACACCAGAACAATGTCAAGATAGATGTTACGACATATGTTTCTGATACAGAATAATAACATCAAACTATAAAATATGCAGAAGGATAAATTGCAGAATAATAAAGAACACAGTTAATTGTTAACCCAGTTCGGTGCAACATCACTTACTCTAGGGCTACCAAGCCAGGAAGGAAATCCAGTATAATAGTATTAGTTAAGGTCTAAACAGTCCCAGTTTACAACTTCTCTCCTAATCACTACTCCGTACAACTTCTACCTAAAAATCACCATTTAGATATGAGAAATCTCATCTCACTTCCAATCACCGCAATGATAAATACAGTGACAAACCTTGTGACTAGAAACAATAACCAAAATAGAAGAATACACTTCCAATAAACAATACTTAGTTTTGCTTCAAAGTTTCAACCAAGAACAATACTAAACTTTATGCTTAAAAGCTTCAAGAGTGAGTACAATAACTTGATAAAAATCAAGTAACAATCAGTCTACCACACTGTATCAAAAGATACATGGGTGACTTGAAAACTACAAGAGACTCTCAAAACTTAAGACTTAAGACTTCCCCTAATTTTACAATTGTGAAAGTTTTTAATTACATTAGGTCTAGGTTTCTCTTTAAATACACCTCAGTAGTCCATGGGCTTCGAAATCTCCACCCAAATATTTCTTGATCCACAAGTTGAGGGTTGCACCAAATATGCAGAAAAATCTCCTTGAGTCTTTGAACAAATCTTCAAGTATCTTAAATTGTCTCAACATCTAATTTTAAAAACTTTAGTGTTATTGGAGTTTTGATTCACGTGTTCCAGATTAAATCTTCTTGACCTGCACAAATTTTTGGGATTTATCCAAAAGAGATATCACAAAATTAAATCATATATGTCAAGATTTAAAACATCTTGTACTGATATTCATGTTCAGGATGTCGCGACATCTGCCAGAACATCTGTTTTTCAATGTAAGTTCATGTCCAGTTGTATCAATTTGATTAAGATGTTATGACATTTGGCTTAACACCTTTTAAAAATCATGTATTAGCAAAATTAATTTCAATCCTAAAACCATGAATTTAACATTGACTACTCGTAGTTCTCATAAAAAAAATCGAGCTTTCCTTTCAAAACTTACAGCCCATGAGGAACACAAGACATCTGCACAAGCCATGAAACATTTTGCATGGCGTGATTCCATGCAACAAGAACAAAGACCACTTGACAAAATTTACACTTGGGATGTGACATCACTTCCATAAGGAAGAATAATGGAGGACTACAAATGAGTGTATAATATAAAATACAAAGCTAATGGTGAAATTGAAAAGTACAAAGTGCGTCTAGTGGCTAAGGGTTTCTCCCAAGTTGAAAGGAAAGGTTTCAATGAAACTTTTGCACCAATTGGCAAAATGAATGCAATTAGATGCTTAATTTTAGTAGCAGTCATAAAAGGATGGGAACTTCGCCAAATAGATGCGAGCAATACATTTTTTCATGGAAATCTAGATGAAGAAGCATATATGACTACTAGAAGGATATGATCTGCCTCAACAAGGTAAAGTGTGTCGTTTGTATAAGTATTTATATGAATTACGCCAAGCTTCGCGCAATTGGTACCCAAAAGTTTCTCAAGCACTTATCAATTATGGTTTTGAAGACTATCGTGTAAATCACAACCTCTTCACATATTCACGTGATTGTGTGTGGCCTAGTGGTGAAGACTTGGATCTTGAGAGTGTGCTCCCCTCAAGATTCTCAAATTCGAATCCTGCTAAGCACATTTATAGTGGTGATCTTGTTATGGCTTGAAAGATTTATGGAGCTTACAATACTTCCTTGGCTTGGAACTAGCATGACGCACACATGGTCTTTTTATATGTCAAAGAGAGTACACTTAAAACATTTTGGAGGAATGAGGAATGCTTGCTTCCAAACCTTTTTTTCTTTCCAATGGAACAAAACTATTGTTTTGCATTGGCTACCAGATCACCTTATTCAGATCCTTCTCAATACCATAGATGCCAGGGACATCTCATTTACCTCAATATCACTCGCCCAGAGAACACTTACTATGTTCATATTTTGAGTCAATTTATGCAAACACCAAAACAAGCACACATAAAGAACTAAGCACATCGAAGTGAATTGCCATTTCATACGTCAACATTTACAATCAGGTGTAATTTATATTGCCTACATCCCAACTAAACAACAACCAACTAATATTTTTACAAAATCTTTGGGCACTAATACTTTTCCTGTACTAGTGCTCAAGTCGGGTGTGTATAATCCAACACACCAACTTGAATGGAAGTAATAGTGTCAATAGTATAAAGTTCATAACAGAACTTGTTATGCAACAATTGTTTTCCCTCTCCTAGAAGTTAAGATAAAAGATAAAGTTAGTTATCATAGATAAGGTTTCTATTCAAAATTAGTAGTTATCTCTTTGTAACCTTCTGGCCCTTTATCTACTTAGAGGCATATAGGTTTGTAATCAAGTTGTGCACAATCAATAAACTAGAATTCTATTAGAGATCTCTTACCAATTAATTTGGTTCATACAAATGCGACATAATAAAACAAACATGAAACACTCTCACAACAAGGGAGTTCTTATAATATTGTCATCACATTAAGATCAACTTATACGTAAAAAAACATTTAATTGAAAGTTGAAACTAATTTTTTTATTACAATCTAACAAGTAGATTAGGCACAAAGTGCGTTTCAAAGTAAATTGAAACATGGAGCATGCTTAGAAGCCATTAATTTGATGGTGAAACAGGAGGCGGAATTCCATAGATGAATGATGAGATCAAAGTCAAAGCTCTTTCCGGCTGCCAGCTTGGAACAAGATGTCCGGCTCCTCTTACTGTAACAAATGTCAAACCTTTGTATCCAACAACATATCCTCCAATCTGTCATTATCATAATTTGGTCACAGTTCAAAAATACTATATTACTTGCTCTTGAAGAAAAGACACTAAATAGACCAATTTCAGTACCTCTTTTCCAGAATACCATGGTCGCCAAGCGGAGTTGATAGGAAGCTTAAGAGTGTTGATTGAATATCTTGAAGATGTTACTGGAACCCTTGCATCTGTATCACCACTGTAATAGATAATACAAAAATGCAACATCTCATTATTCACAAGAGTCTACATGGTATATTATTGTTCTAGTGTATTCAAATTTCCATAGCAGTGTTAACTCTTTGTTATATGATATGAAATTGTGCTTGCCTGTATATCCATATTTTAATGCCACTGTCTATGAGATACTTGATGGTGGGAAGGACAGTAACTGGACTGTCTATCCAGTTACGAATAACACGACTGCAAGTTGTCATAAAAATTAATACACTTGATTAACATTAAAAAAAAAACAGTTATGGAGGTGTCAAAACAAACAGTACTATTTTGCAATTTCTTAAAAGGGGTTATGAATTACTTACGTGCAATAGGTCCAATTAGTAGGTATTGCATGAAGAGCCTTTTGGACCTCTGGTGTATTTAGATAGGCAATACCATAGTAATCAGAACAAGGGTCAAATTCGTTACTTACATAACCAGTTGAACCATTTTTGAGAGAAGAATCATGACACTGTGGAGCATAGGTGTTATAGAAATCTATGTGTCCTATCTCATTTGAAGCTCTTATTGTTGCATTGGTACATATTGCTGATTCATTTTCAGAATTGAAGTCACAGTACTTGTCAATCAACTCATGAGTTTCACCTGAGTTCAAAGCATGAGTCCAAAAGTAATCAAATATCCCTTTTAAATCTGTAGCATCATTAATCCAGGGATTTCCTATCTGAAATTTTTTAAATACAAGATAAGAAAGTTAGACATATATGATTGTGAGTTATTGCATTATCAGTGTGTTTGAAGTTTGAACAACATACAGAAATGTTAGAACAATGTTTGAATCTAGTACCCTATATTTAAGTTTTGATGATAACAAAGTGAAAAGATATAGTAGTTAAATATTTTATGATTGAATTATATGCTGCCTAAAATTACTATGCTCTGACTTGCAGATATGCTGATTAAAATAAGCAAGATCACGTTTTCAGCATCAGAATATGAGTTTGCACATCAGCATCAGAAGTTGCTGAATCAGAACGTCAAGATCAGATGATCAACGCTTGCACATGCTGAAGCTTGATGAACAGAACTGCGCGTAAAACACTCTGATACAGAAACAAATTAGTTCATCAGCAGCGAAGCAGAATCAGAATGAGCCAAGCCAGATCGTGCATTGAAGAAGCAACGGTACTGTGCATTGAAAGCTAATCAATACCAACGGCATCATTCTAGACAAGATCTGCTCAAAAAGGAAAGCTTGTAAATAGCATTGAATCAAGAATATTTGCTTCAACGTTCATCTTCTCAAAGTGCTATATAAACCAAGCTTTGAAGATTATCACGGCTAATGCTTCCAAACTCTCTACACGCAAAAAGCTGAACAGTAATCTTAACTCTACAAGTTTTGCTAAACCACCAAACTCTGATACTCTATTAGCGTTTAGCATCTTAGTATTCTAAGCTTCATTTGTGTAAACATCACAGTTGTGATATAGTTTTTTGTAGAAAACATTCATACACACTTGTTCATTCATTTGTAAGAAAGTGTTGCCTTGACAAACCGGATTGTGGTTTGAATCAAGAAGGTTTTAGCAGTTGCTAAAGCAGATTTGTATTCAGTTGAATATAGTGAATTAAGACCTCGTTGGAGAGAGGCGAAATCACCTTGAACGGGTGGACTGGAGTAGTTTGAGATCAAACGAACCAGGATAAAAATACCTTGTCATTTTGTCTTTAAGTTTCCAGTTTTACAATTCAACCCCCCCCCCCCCTTCTTGTGTTTTTCACCCCTTCAATTGGCATCAGAGCGCCTGGTTCTGAGCTAAAACACTTAACCGTGTCAGTAAAAGATCCAGCGTCAGAAAAACACTATGGCAGGAAACAACTCTCATTTCAGCAATGACACCAATGAGGACAGAGACAGATTCAGCGGCAAACCTCCAGTCTTTGATGGAGAAAACTTTGACTACTGGAAAGACAGAATTGAAAGCTTCTTTCTAGCACATGATGCTGATCTGTGGGATATGGTGACAGATGGATACACGCACCCTGTTAATGCAACTGGTCAGAAGATTGATAGAAAATCAATGACTGATCAACAAAAGCGTGATTTCAAGAATCACCATAAGGCCAGAACCATCCTTCTCAGTGCTATCTCCTATACTGAGTATGAGAAGATCTCCAACAGAGACACAGCTAAGAACATCTTTGATTCTCTCAGAATGACGCATGAGGGCAACGTCCAAGTCAAGGAAACAAAGGCTCTGGCGCTCATTCAGAAGTATGAGGCGTTTAAAATGGAAGAATCTGAATCCATTGAAACTATGTTCTCCAGATTCCAGATTCTGGTAGCTGGTCTCAAAGTTCTGGACAAGGGGTACTCTACTGCTGACCATGTCAAGAAGATAATCAGAAGTTTACCCAAGCAGTGGAGGCCTATGGTTACGGCTCTGAAGCTGGCGAAAGATCTCAACAAAATCACTCTGGAGGAACTTATAAGCTCCCTCAGAAGTCATGAGATAGAGCTGGAAGCTGACGAGCCTCAGAAGCAAGGTAAGCCTATAGCTTTAAAATCTAACAGAAAATCTGAATCTAAAGTTTTGCAGGCAGTTGAAGAAACATCTGATGGATCCTCATCAGAAGAAGACGAGCTTTCTCTTCTCTCCAGAAGAGTAAATCAACTGTGGAAGCAAAGACAAAAGAAATTCAGGAATCCCAGAAGATCTGATCAGAACGAGTCTTCTTCCAGATACAGAAGAACAGATTCTTCCTCTGGATACAGAAGATCTGAAGGCTCCTCAGGTAGCAAGAAGCCAAATACAAAAGACATCATCTGCTACGAGTGCAATGAGCAAGGTCACTACAAGAGTGACTGCCCAAAGCTTCAGAGGGAAAAGCCAAAAAGGAAGTTTGGAAGAGAGAAGAAGAAAAGTCTCATGGCCACATGGGATGACTCTGACTCGTCTGAAGCTGACTCAGAATCAGATGATGAAAGGGCGAACATAGCGCTTATGGCTAACATTCCAGATGACAGTGAAGCTTCTGACTCAGACTCAGAATCAGACACAGAAGAGGTATTCCCTAACTTCGCTGTTAATTTTACAAAGGCTGAACTTGCTGAAAGCCTAAATGAAATTCTGGAACGTTATCAGCAGATTAGAGCTAAATTCAGAGACCTGAAAAGGACTCTTGAATCTGACTCTAATAAGTCTGAGAGTCTCAAATTGGAAAACTCTGAGCTGAGAGATAAAATTTTAAAATTAGAAAACTCTTTACAAAACTCTCAGAAGGTACCAATTTCTGAAACTCCCAGCAACGCTGATGAGATCATCAAGGAGTATGATCATAGTTTCCAGAAGTTCCTTGCTAAAAGCATAGATAGAAGCAGAATGGCTTCAATGATCTATGGAGTTAGCGGAAACGGCAGGAAAGGAATAGGATACCTAGGTAAGGTTCCTACACCTAAAAATGTCATGGATTTAGTTGTTAAACACACTCCTCTAAATTCACACTTTGTGTATGGTCACACACATGACATCAAATATACTAGTAGTAATCACTTTGTGAAACCAAAATTCAACCAGAGTTTTGGTAAAACTAACAAATCAGGACCCAAGAAGATCTGGGTACCTAAGGATAAAATAATACATGTTGCAGATATCTTTAGCAGCAAGTCAGAAACACCAGTCATGGTACCTGGACTCTGGCTGCTCACGTCACATGACGGGAAGAAGGCATATGTTCCAAAGCCTGGAACTTAAGCCTGGAGGCCACGTTGGCTTTGGAGGCAATCAGAGGGGAAAGATAATTGGCTCTGGAACTGTAGGTAACGGAAATCTTCCCTCTATTAATAATGTTCTGCTTGTTGATGGATTGATGCATAACCTGTTATCCATAAGTCAATTAAGTGATAACGGTTATGATATAATCTTTAATCAAAAATCATGTAAAGCTGTTAGTCAGAAAGATGGGACTATCCTATTTAATGGTAAGAGGAAAAACAACATTTACAAAATCAAACTTTCTGAACTTAAGAGTCAGAACGTAAAATGTCTTCTGTCTGTTAACAACGAGCAATGGATCTGGCACAGAAGATTGGGACATGTTAGTATGAGAAGAATATCTCAGATTAACAAACTCAATCTGGTCAGAGGACTTCCAAATTTGAAGTTCAATTCAGATGCTCTGTGTGAAGCATGTCAGAAAGGCAAATTTGCAAAACCCTCTTTTAAATCCAAAAATGTTGTTTCTACCTCTAAGCCATTAGAACTTCTGCACATTGACTTATTTGGACCAGTTAAAACTGCTTCTGTCAGTGGCAAGAAGTATGGATTAGTAATCGTAGATGACTATAGCAGATGGACATGGGTAAAGTTCTTAAGACACAAGGACGAGTCACACTCTGTGTTTGTTACCTTCTGTAACCAAGTTCAGAATGAAAAAGATCTTAGAATCGTTAAAGTCAGAAGTGATCATGGTGGAGAATTTGAAAATAAAGATTTTGAGTCATTCTTTAATGACAAAGGCATTCTGCATGATTTCTCTTGTCCTAGAACTCCTCAACAAAATGGAGTTGTAGAACGAAAGAACAGAACATTGCAAGAAATGGCCAGAACCATGATCAACGAGACAAACGTTGCTAAGACTTTCTGGGCAGAGGCAATAAACACAGCGTGCTACATTCAGAATAGAATCTCAATAAGACCTATTCTGGAAAAGACTCCATATGAATTGTGGAAGAACAGAAAGCCCAACATTTCGTATTTTCATCCATTTGGATGTACTTGCTATATGTTAAATACTAAGAATTATTTGAACAAGTTTGATTCTAAGGCACAGAAGTGTATTATGTTAGGATACTCTGAACGCTCAAGAGGGTACAGAGTATACAATACAGAAACACAGATTGTGGAAGAATCAATCAGTGTTCGTTTTGATGACAAGCTTGACTCTGAAAAGTCAAAGCAGAATGAAAATCTTGCAGGTATAAAAATTGAATTTGCAGGTTCTGAAGACAAGTCATCAGAAGCTCTCAACACAGACATTCCTTCAACGTCTGAAAGAAGCAATGCTAGAAATCCTACAACTGCTGCTGATCAACCTCAGAAGAGATTACCCAGAAGCAGTTTGGATCACCCAGAAGAGACTATCCTAGGAAGAAAGGAAGATCCAATCAGAACAAGAGCAAGCTTCAGAAACTCTGAAGAAACTCTGATGGGACTTGTGTCTCTGATTGAACCTTCTTCTATTGATGAAGCACTTCTGGACAATGACTGGATTCTGGCAATGCAAGAAGAGCTGAATCAATTCACCAGAAACGACGTTTGGGATCTCGTTCCAAGACCAAAAGGATTCAACGTCATTGGAACAAGATGGGTGTTCAGAAACAAGCTCAATGAACAAGGTGAAGTCGTCAGAAACAAGGCACGACTGGTTGCACAAGGTTATAGTCAGCAAGAGGGGATAGACTATACAGAAACCTTTGCCCCAGTCGCCAGGTTAGAATCTATCAGACTCTTAATCTCATTTGCTGTTAATAGAGGCATCACTCTGTATCAGATGGATGTCAAAAGTGCATTCTTAAATGGTTATATAGAAGAAGAAGTGTATGTTCACCAACCCCCAGGTTTTGAAAATACTAAACATCCAGAACATGTTTTCAAACTGAAAAAGTCACTGTATGGTCTGAAACAAGCTCCCAGAGCTTGGTATGAAAGGCTAAGTAACTTTCTGCTTGAAAATGAGTTCACCAGAGGGAAAGTGGACACCACTCTATTCTGTAAAACAGTTAAGAGTGACATTTTAGTCTGTCAAATTTATGTTGATGATATAATCTTTGGTTCTACTAATCCTTCTCTTGGAAGAAAATTTGCTAAGTGTATGCAGGCAGAATTTGAGATGAGCCTCATGGGGGAACTGAAGTTCTTTTTAGGAATTCAGATCAATCAAACTCCAGAGGGAACTTACATTCATCAGAGCAAATACATCAGAGATCTTCTGAAGAAATTTGACCTCTCAGAATGTAAGCCATCAAAGATTCCAATGCATCCCACGTGCATTCTGGAAAGAGAAGAGGTAAGCAAAAGCGTAGAACAGAAGGTCTACAGAGGTATGATTGGTTCTCTCCTTTATCTGACTGCTTCAAGACCTGATATTCTATTCAGCGTATGTATTTGTGCTAGATTCCAATCAGATCCTAGAGAATCTCACTTAACAGCTGTTAAGCGAATTTTCAAGTATCTGAAAGGTACTACTAATCTGGGTTTGTTTTATAGAAAATCTAGTGATTACAGTTTAGTAGGCTACTGCGACGCTGATTTTGCTGGAGACAGAGTGGAACGCAAAAGTACTTCTGGAAGCTGCCAGTTTCTGGGAGAAAATCTGATCTCGTGGTCCAGCAAAAGGCAATCAACTATTGCTCTGTCAACAGCAGAAGCTGAGTACATAGCAGCAGCTGGATGTAGCACACAGATGCTCTGGATGAAAAGTCAGCTTGAAGACTTCCAGATTTTTGAGAGTAACATTCCTATTCTTTGTGATAATACTTCTGCTATTTGCTTAAGTAAGAATCCTATTTTACATTCTAGAGCTAAGCATATAGAAATAAAACATCATTTCATTAGGGACTATATTCAGAAAGGAATTTTAAACTTGAAATTTATAGATACAGACCATCAATGGGCTGATATCTTTACAAAACCCCTTTCAGAAGATAGGTTTAATTTCATTCTGAAACATCTCAGCATGAAAGTATGCCCAGAATGAAAATGCTTTAATTCCATATTTTTATCTTTCAGAATGTATTTATATTACTGTGAACTTCTGATCAATCCTCTTTCAGAAAGTAAGAACATGCAGATTGTATCAGAGGCAAGTCTAAAGATCTGAGAGTCTAATCTCAAATACAGACGTGCTGATCACTACATCAAACAAGTGTCATCCAATCATCAGCAAATCCCTGAAGCAGAACGCGTGCACGCTTCTGAGAAAGGAAAGCGCTGATTGGGTGCATTGAGACACATGTCTGGTAACCGTTTTTAAGTATCTTTCTCAAATCCCCCAAAATCAGCAAGCATTAAATGCAAAAGTAATCACGCTTGTTAATGGCAATCATTATTTTTTAAAAACGTTTTATTTTTCAAAATAATTTTTGAAAATCCTATTTAAGCACATTACTCTTCATGTTTATTCTTTACGCTTACTCATAATCTCTTAAGAATTTTTCTGCATATCTCCTTCAAAACCCTAGCTTTTCTCAAATCATTCTCACGCATGCCCCCACAACCTTGAAATTTTTTTTATGCATGACATTCTCTATATTTTCTTCATTTTCTGATGTACTTTTGACTATGTTTTGACTATGGTTTGTAATGCTATTTTGCTCTGATTCTGAACTATCTTTAATATTATTAGTTTTTCTGATCTAAATCATTTTAGCACATCACCAGCACTTTTTGATTGCTGACAAAAAGGGGGAGAACAAGAATGATATTTAAAATCAATAACGGCTAACTAGACAGAAATTCTCAAACATTCTAACTCTATTACTTGAAATGTTTTTCTGTTTTGTCTTTAAGTCTACAGGCACAATGAAGACTAGAAGCTCTGATCAAAATATAAAAGCTCATGTTGCTCTGATCAAATATGAAGATCTGATATATGAAGATCTGATCGACCTAACACTCTGATCCGAAGCAAAGCTCTGACAGGAAAAGCTCTGAAGCTCTGCTCTCTGATAAGTCAAAGACTTATAATCTGATGCTCAAAGATAGAAAAAGATCTGACTCTGAAGAACACACATATCAAAGGGAAGTAACAAACTCAGGGGGAGTATTTCTTAACTCTGACCTCTCCGTACTTCTTATTCTGATACATAGATCTGATAACTTTTCACGTTATTTTTCATTTAAAATATCTAGTTTTTGTCATCATCAAAAAGGGGGAGATTGTTAGAACAATGTTTGAATCTAGTACCCTATATTTAAGTTTTGATGATAACAAAGTGAAAAGATATAGTAGTTAAATATTTTATGATTGAATTATATGCTGCCTAAAATTACTATGCTCTGACTTGCAGATATGCTGATTAAAATAAGCAAGATCACGTTTTCAGCATCAGAATATGAGTTTGCACATCAGCATCAGAAGTTGCTGAATCAGAACGTCAAGATCAGATGATCAACGCTTGCACATGCTGAAGCTTGATGAACAGAACTGCGCGTAAAACACTCTGATACAGAAACAAATTAGTTCATCAGCAGCGAAGCAGAATCAGAATGAGCCAAGCCAGATCGTGCATTGAAGAAGCAACGGTACTGTGCATTGAAAGCTAATCAATACCAACGGCATCATTCTAGACAAGATCTGCTCAAAAAGGAAAGCTTGTAAATAGCATTGAATCAAGAATATTTGCTTCAACGTTCATCTTCTCAAAGTGCTATATAAACCAAGCTTTGAAGATTATCACGGCTAATGCTTCCAAACTCTCTACACGCAAAAAGCTGAACAGTAATCTTAACTCTACAAGTTTTGCTAAACCACCAAACTCTGATACTCTATTAGCGTTTAGCATCTTAGTATTCTAAGCTTCATTTGTGTAAACATCACAGTTGTGATATAGTTTTTTGTAGAAAACATTCATACACACTTGTTCATTCATTTGTAAGAAAGTGTTGCCTTGACAAACCGGATTGTGGTTTGAATCAAGAAGGTTTTAGCAGTTGCTAAAGCAGATTTGTATTCAGTTGAATATAGTGAATTAAGACCTCGTTGGAGAGAGGCGAAATCACCTTGAACGGGTGGACTGGAGTAGTTTGAGATCAAACGAACCAGGATAAAAATACCTTGTCATTTTGTCTTTAAGTTTCCAGTTTTACAATTCAACCCCCCCCTTCTTGTGTTTTTCACCCCTTCAAGAAATGCCTTTGAGGTTAATAATGAATTGGTTATAGAGTTTATTGTTGTGAAGAATAGTGGATGCAAGCTGAGGAGCATAGTGACCAGCATAACTCTCTCCAGTTATGTAAAAATCTCTTGTTTTGTACTGTGGAAATCTCTCCAACCAGTTGATAAGGAAGACATAAGCATCCTTTGCAGTTGTCTTATCTCCTGATTTGTCATAGTCAGAAGTTGTGTTTGAGTAGGAAAAACCTACCCCTGCTGGAGAATCCAAGAAAAGTACATTCGCAACTGCATATTTCACAATTACATAAGTTGGTAAGATATTCATCTCTCAATGAAAATAAATTATGTTGATGATTACCGCACCTTCGTTCCAAGCATATGGGTTACGGTGTAGAGTTTTTCCATCAGAGTTGACTCTGAAGGGTCCTAGCTCCTCAAAGGCTCCATATCCCAGTGAGGAACAACCAGGTCCTGCATGTTGCAAACATTATGTGTTGAAAAAGAAAACACATAAAAGAACAAAAGTTATCAGCACAAAGCAGTTTGTGAGACTGTTTTTACCTCCACTGAGCCACAATATTAAAGGTTTGGTGGAAGAGTTAGAGGGAGACTCCACAAAATAATAAAAAAGTTCTCTTCCAGTGTCATGATCAACTGTGACATAGCCTGAGTATTGGTCAAAATTAACTCCGTAGGGTTGACCAGGCAATGTGACAATCTTGTCAGCTAGCCTTTTCCCCTCTTGAGGAGGTACAACATAAGCAGAAGAAGGTTGTGTTTGCAATGCGTCTTCAGCTTCCCATGAAAAAGTCTTAGGAGGATTCTGTGAACTTCTAGACAGAATCAACTCATCAAGTTTATCAGCCTGACTAGCTTTGCTATATGGAAAAATAACCAAAAGACTAAAGTTGAGTAATAAACAAGCATAAAGAGAAACCTTCTTCATCTTGTTCTTAACTTGGTTTCTATATATCATAAGTTTCTGCTTTCTAAATATTTATAGATGAAAAACTGTGGCAAAACTTGTAGGAGTTGTTTTGTTGTGGTTGGAGACATGTGAAAGAAACAAAATAGTAATAACATTACAATTTCGAATTACTATATATAGATATTAGCCGGCTGATTTCATTTAGTTTCTCCTTGAATGTAATGGAGTGTTCTTTTTCTCTTTTTCTAGAACCATGTAAGTTATTTAACAATTTAGCACTTTGAAAGTTAATGGGGTATCTCTTCCTCTAACTTATTGTCATGGTTTATGCAGTTGTAATGTATCTCCATCTGAGAGCATCTGTAATATTGTTAGTTTCGGGTGGGAATATGCTTACATAAATAGGTTTTACTTGTTCAAAGAATTTAAGGTTTAAGTGGCGTGAGAAAGGTAGTTCAGTTGATAATTGCTAACTGAGTTAAGGAGTCGTTGATTTAAGGTTCAAATTCAGATAACAGTTATAAATCAACAACTTTATAAAAATAAAAAAAATAAAAAAATTGAAGGTCTAGGTTAGCCCATAACATATTGTATATTTTATTTTTTGTTATTATCACATTTAAAGTCTGCTTTCTAAATCATATTTTTTTTAAACTTTTCTACAATATCAAACACATTTTAAATATAAACAGCAATCATTCAATGTCTTCTCTTCTAAATCCATCTAAAAATAAATCCTTTTTACTTATTATCACATTTTTAAATGTTTAGTATAACCTATAAGCCTACTTAAAAAATTTATTTCATATTAGTGTCTTTAAATTAGTAATTTTACTTACTTAATGAGCTAGTTGATCAATGAGATTCAACTCTATTTAAAAATTTAATAATGTTTTTTTTAGAGAATGGAACACATCTATTAATCTTAGTTAAATTTCATTTTACAGTTATATATATTAATCTTAGTTAAATTTCATTTTACAGTTATATATTTAAATATTTTAAAAATTGATGTAGACTAATATGCTTACATTATTGAAAATATGTATAGAAGGTTTCCAATATATTACAAAGTTATAATTAAAATAGTAGGATTAACATGCATAAATTTTAACTAATAGGCTTGCTTAATGGGTCATAATAGTACAGTAAACTTATGGTAAGTATTACTATTTATAGTATAATATTTACAACACCTCTTATTCCTTTAAACAAAAATGTTTTCACACAAAAAGTACAACTATCAAGTATATTCTATATCAATCAATGCATAACCATCATTGTAAGCGTTTATAGTTAGTGATCCGACGTGGATTTTTCTAGTTCTTAAATAGGGTGTGAAATGAGATATGACGGTTAATTCTATTGAAGATCTTCGCATTGAAGATCTTGATAATTGTTTGTCCTAGTATAGTGGGGGAATACTTGCAAACATTCGACGCTCAGTGATAAACAAAAGTGAAAGATATTTAAAATTAGAATAGTGTATACTTTGATGTCACATCTCTGTTAGACTTTTATAGGAAGGTTCTAGAATTATTTTGGGATCTAAGAACCTTCATTTTTTTAACACTCTGATCTTTATTAAATTAATTTTTATAAATTAATTATGTGATGTTCTGTATTTATATGAGGTGATGAGTCTTCTTGTGTGTTGTGATACTTTGATGAAGAATAATTGCCTTAAAAAATATAGAAATTAAGGTATTGGAGGTGTGCGACCAAAAGTGTAGAAGCATGAGGTGAAGAGAGAGTGTTTTATTATTATTATTATTATTATTATTATTATTATTATTATTATTATTATTATTATTATTATTATTATTATTAAATTGGAATAGTAGAATAATGATTTTAGTGAGGAGAATTAAATAATTATTTTAATTATTATTATGAGGAAGAGCATAATAGGAATATGAGAATATGGGTTCAAGGGTTAGATTAGTCTAAACAAAGAAAAAGAAGAATTGTCTTTGGCTAAGGCGATCGTAGAAAACTAAGAGGAAAAACAAAGAGATCATGTTTTGAGAGAAGAAGAAACGAGAAAGAGGGAAAAAGTTAGGGCTAAGAGAACCACCGTTAAAGCAATTCGAAGAACGTTCATTAAGGTAAGAGTGGGGTTTTCTATTGCCTAGGTGTTGTACCTCAAAATTTCCCCTCTCATTTTTATTCAAAACATTCTCCTAGGGTTTCCAAATGCTCAAGGTTGTTCAAGAATTGATCAGACAAATTTTCATCCTAAGCAATGAATCCACAACTAGGGTTTCACTTTTCACAAGGAAGTTTGGGTTTCAAAGGTCTTAAATGAAATTCATGGTCTCTTATATGCCTCCAAGAATGCTCATAGCAAGTTTCAAGCCTTGCATCACAAGTCTCCTCAGTCAATGGTTCAGATGACTGAAAATCAACTGTATTGGGTAAAAAAAGTCAACTGTGGTCAATGTACCGTCAAACTTCAAGATTTTTGGTCAACATCAACATTTTGAATTCATATTCATCATTTGATCAAGGATTGATCATGATTCTTCAATGAAAACTCTCAAATCATCAAAAGTCAAAAATTGTCAAATTAGGGTTTCCTTGGGAGAAGTTAACTGAACTTTGACCAATCATAACTTTCACATGCTTCATCAGTTTTCCCCCAACCAAATCTCATTTTGAAGGAAATTTAATTCTCTACAACTATGCCTATATAAGCTCAAGTCTAAAAATGCTTCATTTTAGAGATATGAGTCAATACATTACAAGTCATTTCAAAAGTCAACAAAAAGATACTTTTTGTCAAGGAAACATACATCAAGATAAAGTCCTCAAATTCAAAAGTGATCGATAGAGGGATTGTAGAGGACATATTGATATTTCCAAAAAGTCAAAGATCACCTTCAAAAGATGAAAATTGAGAGAGTTATGACTAGTGCAAGTTGAGAAATTTTGAGCAAATGAATGAAATTCAAATTAGGCAAACTTGATATTTTGGGTTATTGGGTCATTGTTTCAGAGTCCAAATATGCTCTATACTCCTTATACACCTCAAATATTTTTCATACACCCCTTGACCTATTTTTATTTTAATTATTTTGATTTATTCATTAATATTTCAAAAATAAATAAGATAAAATATAAGCATGTCTTACACAAAGACCAAGCTCATATCTTTGACCTAATTTGTCTTATATATTCCCACTCATTCTTATACAAAGACAGACGAAAATCTTGCCTTAAAAAACTTGTCAAAAACTTCAAAAAATTTCAAAGAACCCTAAAGATCTTCAAACCCTTATCACAACCCTTTCACTACAAAACAACCACTCCATTCATTCCCAGCAGTTATACAGAGTAAGAATGGACCAAGTTTGATGGTTCAAAGCTCATGAAATGCCATGCATTCATCTCCGATTCTATAATTTTCACAAAATTCATATCTTAATTTTTATTTTTATTTAAGTCATACTAATGTCATTAACTTGTTCCTGAGATGTGTTTGTACAGGTTTGGATCATTATAATGATCCCATGCAACCCAAATCATGAGATGTCATGCCTACACCGATCGGATTTGTTTTTACCATAGCTCACAAACTATTGATTTTCAGACCAAAACAATTGTCTCATTGAACTCGCAATCCTCGATTTAGGGGGATATGATGTTTTTGGCTTGCTAACCTCTTATATTTTTGCAGGTTGAATAAGAAGGCAACCAGAGAAGATGATCGGAGCTAGGGCTCTGGCGTCTCTCTGGTTCAGGCATCATTCCTATATTATATATTTATTATTTAACTATAATTAACGGATGTATTACCGCCTCAGTGATTGAAGCGTGCGCGATAAGGTCATAGTATGCTAAGGCATGGGTTTGATCCCAGCCTTTTGGCATTTTAATATTTTTCTGATTTATTTGCCTTGCAGGTTACAAAGCGCGTTGGATGCCTTTCCTTAGCACCAAGACGCGCTTGGCCTAGTGGTGAGTGTGTGGGCTAGAGTTGTTGAGGGTGTGGGTTCAACACCCACCCCTACCATTTGTTTTATTTTCTTTCAATTCTCTCTTCTTCTTACTCTTTCTTTTTCCTATTTTTACAACAAAAAAAACCTTTTTTTTAAAACCATAACATTTTCACAAACCCTAATTAATTTTTAGGTTTTTACTTAATTAACCCTAATTAATTTTTAAGTTTTCATTTAATCAATTCTTTTTTAATTAATAAATCAACTTAGGGTTTTTTTTAGGTTTTTTAATCAATTTCCTTTTTAATTAATTAAAGTTAATTAGGTTATTAGGTTAATCATTAAATTTTTCTATCAAACTATCACAAGACGATTTCCTTTTCCTTTTCCTTTTACTTTCGCGTATTTTATTACTTCCGCCTTTGTTCCCAATTATGTATCCGTTTACGATTTGTAATAGTTTAATTAGGGTTTTTCTATTTTCTCCCATTTTTACTATTTGTACCCTTATTCCCAAAGCCTTGTAATAGCGTATGATTTTACTTTTCCGTACTTATATTTTGTAATTATTAGATGTATGCTAATAGCGTTTATATATCAAGATTAAAAACAATCGTAGAAACCCCTAATTTTAAGATAAATAAACTGAAAATAAATCACTCTTCACACTCACACCTCTAGGGTAAGCTCACTTGTTGCCTTCGGAAACACAGTTGTGTCCCTCGAACGTGGGGACGCTTTAGCACTGTCCCTCAAATAAAAAGATCATAGTCCCTCGATGACCCTTTGATGTTGCCTTTCGATAAACGATCAAGTCCCTTAACGAATTGCTAAAGCGCCCCTGCGAGTTGCCTTTATGACTGTACGATGACCCGCGCTTGTCCCTTCACATCCAATGATAGGGCTTCCTACTAACTAATGGTAGGATATCACTATCTAAAGGAGGAGGAAAAGTGCAATAAAGACCTTGAGTAGGTAAATCGATGTTAATCGCTTGCTCACAAACATTTCAAAACAAAAAAGATCTTTTCACAAACACTCTTCAAAAATATTTTCAAACAAACACTTTATACACATTCTCGAGGATAGATACGAGAATTATTACAAAGTTGCCTCACATTGGCATTTCAAAATATTTTAAATTAAAGAATGCCTTGTGAGCAGCAGCACAAGTCTTCTTTGAAGCATACTTTTTATGGGAATGATGTCTTGAACATCCTCCTCAACTTCAAATTCATAATCACTTATTGAAACAACTTTCCTTTTCCTAGTAGGGACATCAACTTTACTCTATGATTTAGCAGCACTGTGATACGGTGGCAGAACCGAATGTTAATACTGGTTTTGCATTTTTTATTCGCAAATTTCGTGGTAAGCAAGAGTCGACACCGACTTTTCTTTTATCCAACAAAGGAAAGGGTAAAAAGAACAGAAAAATACCTTTTTCAAGATTTTATGACTAAGGGGGGTAGATTATGGAAAGGGAAGATGTTAGCATCCTTTTCATCGGTGGTTTTCCACGGGCTCTTAGGTACTTGCTCATTTTTTAAAACTATTTGTGTTTGTGCGTTTTGAGAGATTTTGTTTGCTTTATGGTAACTCTTGTATCAGTCCTTTAGAGTGTGATAAAGCATTTTGAAAGTAGTTTTTGAAAGTGTGTAAGTGTAAAAGAAGATTTGAGCAAGTACTTAAGAGTTATCTACCTACTCGAAAAAAGACGTTCTTTTCCTCCTTTCCTTTAGATAGTGTTATCCTACTATTAGTGAGTAGATAGCCCTATCTTTGGATGTTGAGGGACATTCGAAGGGACATTTTACAGTCATAAAGGCAACATACGGAGTCGTTTTAGCAACTTTTATTTAAGGGACGAGATCATTTACCGGAAGGCAACACTGTAAGGGTCATCGAGAGACTATGATCTTTTGATTATACGGGTCTTTGCTAAAGCGTCCCCATTCTCGAGGGACATGACTGCTTTATTTTTCGAAAGGCAACCGAAGCGGGGATACCCTAGAGGTGCATATGTGTTCAATTCAGTTATTTTTTGTCTTTTTATTAGGTTAGCTAACGTTTTAATTTACAGTCTTTCCATACACGCCTATTTACTAACAGTAATATATCAAAATAAAGCAGTAAATATGCGGAAAATAAAATGCAGAAAAAGTAAATCCTAAACTATTACACGACTTTGGGAGAGTTACATAAAAAGAGCATGAAATAAAGTGCGGAATTTTAAATCTAAAACTATTACATCCATAAGCAGTTACAATATTTATAAAATGCGAGAATAAAAATAAACACGCGCGAAATAAATATCACGTCTAAAAAAAAACTAAAAAAAGTTCTAAGTAAACAAATTTTTGTTTTGTTTTGTTAATAAAATAATTAACTCTAAATTTAGATTTAATTAAGAAAATAAATATTGAATGAAATAAATCCTACTTCTAATATTTTTTGTATTTTTTATTAAGAAAAATAATTTAAATTAAAATGAACCTAAATCTAATTGATTTTAAAATTAATAAAGTAAAGTTGAAATAACTAATCTAATTAAATTACAAAATTAAAAAATGATTTAAGAAATAAACTAAGTCCATTATATTTTTGGTTTTTTTTATTAAGAAAAGAATTTGAATTAAATTAAACTACGTCTAGTTGATTTTAAATTGATAGAAAAAATAAGTTAAATTAATTAAGTTACAAACTTAAAAAATAAACCTAAGTCTAATTATTATTATTATTATTATTATTATTTAGAAGAAATAAATAAAAAAACAAATAAACAAGTCAAAAGAAAGAGAAAAAAGGTTGGGCCAGACGTCAGAAATAAACAGGGGGTGTGTTGTTAAAAAAATGTTGGGCCCAATAGATAGCCCAGGTATCCTGAGATCCTGTGGAGTTAGCTTCTGAGCGTCCATGGTGGTCCACACATTTGGGATCCTTGGATTTGGCCTCATCATTATCCATTGGCTGGAGCTGAAGGGCGTATGGTAAGCGCTTGAGAGGCAGAGTACTGGATCTGCAATCAACAAACGTTAAATAAAAACAAAACGCTGGACCTGGGATTCGAACCCAGGTCTCTTCCCTCATAAGCGCGCTTCTTACCAACTGAGCTGGATGTTCAAGTTGTTATACCAAACACAACAAAAGAATATAATGCAAAGAAAACAATGATTATAAAAATAAAAAAACGTGCACGTGGATTTGAATTGCCTAGTGAGGGGCTGCCACGCATCCATCTCCTACCTCCCTTCGTCGTCTTAGGTAGAAATACCTATAGTGACAAATTTTTGTCCGTCACTATAAAACATGCACGTGAAACAAGCACAAAACGCAAAATAAATTTACTTTGAGGCCATGGATTGATTGCTCTCAACCTCCTGAGTAAGATGGTATCCTTGGTTGGTCCTAATTTTAGGTATTTTAAGAAACCCCAATTTTGAGCTTAGAACCATAGCAATGGTGACGTATGATTCATGTACCAAAACTGCAATCCAACTATGCCAGAAGCTTGTAACTACTCAAATAAACAAAAATGCATGGTCAAATCATATGGATATCACATGAATTGTACAAAACAGAATTAAGAAAAATGACAAACCGTGAGTGTTAGCTGGATCATTTCGTGGCGTTTTAGGACTTGGTGATGGTTGGAAAAGTTCCTGGGGACTTCTAGAAACGCGTCTGAGCCTTTATTTTGGATCAAAATCACTTGCAATTTGATATTCAGTTTTACAACTTTGGAATTTTTTGAATGAAATATGCAGTAATTCTTTAGGCTTTTGTGTGTTTTTTAAGCTGTCCAATGTGTTGTTCTTATAGTATGGAAGGAGGAGACACCATTGAACGTAAAAGATTATGGCCATAACTCATGTTTTCCAACAAGAATCCAACCAATTCAAGGCCTTCCAAATTTGTCAAAACATCCCTTATCTTTGCTTGGATGAACCTAGTCACTTGTGCATGAAATCTTGGGCCTATAAGCAAGCCAAGACACTAGCCCACATGCCTAAGCCCATTTCCAATATTTTATATAATTTATTTTATACTTACTTGAAATAAATATGTAAAAAATAGGTAGAAAATACAAGGCCATGCAAAAATAATATTAGAGGTCCTCTATGACCTTAAGAAGATATTGAAATCTTAAAAAGTTAGGTCATTGACCCAAAAATTCAAATTTGCTCAATGCATCATTCTTGAAATTTCCAAAATTTTCCCAACTTTGGCAAGCCATAACTTGCTCAATTTTTATCTCATAATGATGATCTTGTATTTTTTGGAAAGCCCAAGATGTCTACTTCAATCCCTCTTTTGATCAATTTTGCATTTGAAGATGTTATATTAATGTAAAAGGTCTTGGACAAAAGTGGCTTTTGTTGACTTTCTAAAAATGACCTGTAATGTATGAACTTGTATCTTTCAAATGGTGCATTTATAGATCTTGGGGGCTGAAGAGAAGTTGTAGGGAATTGGATTCTCTTTAAAATGATATTTTGTTGGAAAATTTATGATAAAATATGAGAAAGTTATGCTTGGTCAAAGTTTGGTTGACTTTTCCTATAGAAACCCTAATTTGCCATTTTGACTTTTGATGAATTAGGAGCATTTCTTGAGGAATCATGATCAACCCTTGATCAAATGATGGTTATCACTTCAAAATATTTATATTGACCAAAAATCTTGAAGTTTGACTGGTAATGGGCCATAGTTGACTTTTGACCTAGCACAGTTGATTTTCCAATACTTGAGCAATTGACTGAGCAAGCTTATTGAGCAAGGCATGAAACTTGGCATGGATGATATTGAGGACATATTAAGATAATGGAGAACATTTGAGACCATTGGAGTTCAACCATATTGATGAAAATGGAAACCCTAGTTGGGGGTTCATTGCCTTAGGAGGAGAATTGTCTGGTCAATTCTTGGTCAACTTTGAGCAATTGAGAACCTCTAAGAGTATGTCTTGTGTGAAAATATGAGGGAAAATTTTGGGGTACAATAGCTTCCCCTGTCCAATCTTCTTAGACCTGAGGATGTAGATTGGCTTGTCTGTCTTTCGTGATCTGAAGGTGGAAGATGATTGAACACTAGAGTGCTCAGAAATTTGCACTCGCCCAAAGTGAGACTATTGGTGAATAATATCGGGAATAGGCTTAAAAATTCCATTTGGAAAAGATGACAAAATACTGTCAGAGATGGGCTTAAAGATGCCATTCGAGGAATATGACGGAGAGTCGTCGGAGATGGGTTTAAAGATACCATCCAAAATAGATGATGCCTTCGTAAGGAGTCTCTTTGTGGGGATTCCTATTCCTGCTATCTAAGAAGGAGTCCGCTGGGGAATGTTTTTTAGGGGAATAGAGTCTAGCACCAGTATCAATAATAGTAATTAAAGGAGTAATATTAATGAAACATGTACCTCTAATAAGTTTGTCCTCGGCAACTGTCTGATCCTCAACCAAAGCAAACACTTTACCACTGGACTGAGCCCTCTTCGGTTTCAGACACTGGCTACCAATGTGCCCTTCTTCTTTACAGTTGAAACAAACCACACTCTTGTGCTCACACTCAGATACAACATGTCCATTCTTGCCACAACGGAAACACCTCTTCACTTCAGTAGTGCCCACATTACTCTTGTGTCCAGGTTTCCCACACTTAAAGCAAATCACACCAGCAGGAGCATCTCCCCCACTAGTCCTATGAACATGAGCAACTCTCTGTTTACCCTTACCGGCTGGGGCATCATAAGGTTTACCACGATTCTGTGGGTGCTTACCCCTCTTCTCACTAATAATCTTGTAATGAGCATTATTGTCTTCCTCATAAATCCTGCAGTTATCAACCAAATCAGCAAAGACACAAGTTTTCTAATATCCAACTGCTTTTTTAATCTCCGGGCGTAACCCGTTCTCAAATTTAATACACTTCGAAAACTCAGCATTTTCCTCAGCATGATGCGGATAGAACTTAGCCAACTCATAAAACTTGGCAGCATACTCAACAACTGACAGATTTCCTTGCTTTAGCTCAAGGAACTCAATTTCCTTCTTACCACGGACATCTTCAGGAAAATACTTTCTCAAAAACTCCATACGAAACACAGCCCAAGTGACATTCTCACCTGCAGCTTCTAACTTCTGACAAGTCTCTAGCCACCAGTCATCAGCCTCGACTGCTAGCATATGAGTTCCATAACGAACCTTCTGCACTGGAGTGCAATCCATCACGCGAAAGATTCTCTCAATCTCTTTCAACCATTCCAAAGCTCCGTCAGGATCATACTTTCCCTTGAACGTAGGTGGATTTTCTCTTTGGAAGGTCGCCAAGCTACGAGGTCCAGCATTCCCGTCAGCATTTGGCTGATTTTCCATCACATGAGCCATTGCTTCTAGAGCAGCAGCAAGAGCGACATCATTCCTTCTAGCCATCTCAACTTCTCACTACAACATAAACAACGATTAGAACTCAAATAACAATACTCAATTGTTAGACAACTACGACTCGACGACAAGGTCGGACCAACCTTTTGCTCTGATACCAACTTTGTAACACCCCAATTCTACCCCAAGCAATTATGCAAAATAAATCAGAGTTATGAAATTTCAATCATACAAATGAATCAGGACGTCACAAATTCTTCTAACAAAATTCATTGCATTCATCGTGGATATATAACACTTTTTCAAACATCGGATGAACCACAAATATAACATCTTTAATCAAATAAATCAACATCTACGCAGCGGAATTTTTAGTAACATCTCTAACAATTCAGCAACTTCGAAAACATCTCATATTTAATAATAATCAATTTAAAATTCAACAACTGAAAATCAACAATCCAAAAATAGCAAGCGTTCATCCCCCCGAGTGTTACATATCAGAGCAATGACACCGAATCGAACTATTGAAGGTATACAACCTTCACTCTCAATTACCTGCACGTTACCAACATAGGGGCAACATTCAAACAGAAGGGGTGAGATATCTAACAATATAATAGAGCGCATGATAATTAATATATTAAATTAGATCAACAACATCACTACTTCTCATCTCATAATCAACAACAATCTCAGCAATAATATACATTCATCCACATCAAAATACACTTCTTTATGAAATCATATAATACGACTCAATACTATGCAAATGCATGTGGTACCATTGGAGTAGAACTCCCATCTCAAAAATTTGCCAATTAATAGAGGCATCAACAAGGCATAGCCTTCATCTCAAAAATTTGCCAATCCAGGCCATCTCAACGAGCATAAGCTCCATCTCAAAAATGCAATGTATGCGACACAACCATGAATGTAATGATAACACCCAAGTTAACAACATCTCAAATAATCATCTCAAAACATCTCAAATAATCATCTCAAAACATCTCAAATAATCATCTCAAAAACATCTCAAATAATCAAAATAGTTCATCAAACGTCATTTATTTATAAATCATCAAACATCATTTATTTATTAATAACTTCTTATTTATAACTCAACAGTATTTTAATTCCACAATAAATCTATACTGCTACTCTGTAACGCTAACATCAAGACTGACACCATCCTACTGTTATAGTTCAAACAACAGCTTCTAAACATCTAACGTTCATCGCTCTGCACAAAACAACGCAAAGGCCATCAAACTTCTGACCACGTAGCCTCTAACCAATGCTATTTCTAAATACACAACTTCTAATGACGCAACCTCTGGGCAACACAATCTTCTGACTACTATAACTTCTGACTAATGCAACCTCTGATCAGATGCAACCTCTGATCATCTCATCTTCTGACCACTCAACCTCTGACCAGATACAACTTCTGATCATCTCATCTTCTGACCACCCAACCTCTGATCAAATATAACTTTTGATCATCTCATCATCTGACCACCCAACCTCTGATCAAATACAACTTCTGATCATCACCGTCCTCTGACTGACCACATCTTCTGACCCATACAACTCCCAACGTCGGAACTTCTATTTTCGAGTAATTTAACACAACTTCTAACATCAGAATTTCTACCTTTCACTAGGCCACACAACTTCTAACACCTACGTCTAACATCAGAACTGTTATTTTCTGTTCATCCTATTGTTCTAATTCTTCGCCTGATATGAATCTAACTAGGAACAATATTAACAAATTCTATTCTCCAAATTAATTCATTAATTCTGATACAGTAGCGTCTGATATCAATTTTGCCAAATTCTGCATTTTCATTACTGCTATATTCAACATTTTCCATAACCAAAGCCCTAAGACTTAATCTAATCATGACAATTCATCACCTATAATCATCTTATATTTTACAGTGTTTAACGACATCAAGACATCAATATCCATCTAAAATTCATCAAATCTTCATCATACATCATCATATACATCCAATTCAAGAACAAGACAACAATCATCACTAATCCCACATACCAATCATCATAAACCCAATTATAGAGTTAGAACCCCACCCTTACCTTGGATTGAAGGTCGCTCTATAATTTCCAGTTGGATTCACGTTCTTGCCGTTTTCCACTTCTCTAGCAGCTTGCACGTTCTCTTCCAAATCCTTATTCTTCTACTGCTTCTTTCTTTCTATTCCTTCCAACAAATAATAAAATAACCCTATTATTCTATTATATCCTTATTGGGCTTAAAACCAACACATCCCCTTATTACTTCTATTCTCCCAAAATAAGCCCACATTAAATAATATTACACTTTTAATATTATTTCACCACATAATATTATATCTCTAATATTATTTCCACTTAATAAAATAAATCCAATTAATTATAACACATCTTCATAAATATTCCAAAAATAATTTAATTAAATAATTAATTAAATTACGGACGTTACACTACCCCCCGAACTCAAGAAAACATCCCAAAGGTCTTTCCTGTGCTTTTTCACCTTTCCTTTTGGATAAAAGAAAAATCGGTGGCGACTCTTGCTAACCACAACATTTGCGATCAAACGCAAAACCTCAAGTCAGTTCTCTCACCGTATCACAATACCGAATGTCTTGACTTCCAGTCCACTTTCTTCATCACTTTGTTGAATTATCTTCCAAGTAACACAATAGAATTAGATATCCATTCATCTGTATCCAGATCACATTCATCTTCCAAGTTTTCAGTATTAGAGACAAAGGCAATGCTTTTCTTCTTTTCAGACTTTTCACTGAACCCTAATTCAAAAGTATACAAAGATCCCATGAGCTCATCAACCTTCATGTTGTTTATATCTTGGACTTATTCAATGGCAGTCACCTTCATATCAAACCTCTTTGGAAGAGATCTGATAACTTTTCTCACCAACTTAGCTTATGATATCTTCTCCCCCAGAGAACTTGAGGCATTGACTATTTCAATGATATTCATGTGAAAGTCATGAATACTCTCATCCTCCTTCATTTTTAAGTTCTCAAACATGGTAGTAAGAAGTTGAAGTCTTGACATCTTCACCTTAGAGGTTCCTTCATGAGAAGTCTTTAAAATCTCCCAAGCTTCTTTAACAACAATATAATTTGTTATCAGTTTGAAGTTGTTATTATCCACTCCATTGAATGCTTTGGAGTTTCCCTAAGCTAATTTATCATCTTCATCATTTCAGTCTTCCTTAGTCTTCAGCACATCAGTAATCTACCCATCCTTATCTTTAGCCATAGGTGGATCCCATCCTTTAACAACAACTTTCCAAGTCTTGCTGTCCATGGATTTAATAAAAGCCACCATACGAGCTTTTCAATAGTCATAATTGGTTCCATCAAGAATGAGTGGTCTGTTCACAATCCTCCTTCTTTGTTTATTGTACCAGAAAGTATCTTCTTTGAATCTCACCCATATACAAAACAAGATGTCTGCTCTGATACCAATTGAAATTCTGATATGCAGATATCAGAGGTCCTAAGAGATGTCGAGACACTGATATCTGATTAAAACACAATGATAAGATAAATATAATTTAGAGTACTGGAATTAAATGAATACGCAGAGTTGTTAACCCACTTCGGTGTACAACAACACATATTATGGGGATTACTAAGCTAGGGATGAAGATCACTAAATAATATCAGTTTGTAGACCCACAACAAACTATCACCAATTTACAATCTACTCACTTAATCATTACCCGTACTTAACTTCTACCTAAGACTCACCTAGGTATGAGACCTTTCTCAATTTCCTTTTTCAGAAGTCACACTTCAATGACATACAATTACTCAATGCTTAAAAGCTTAAGAATGATTGACAAAACTTACAACTCAATAGGGACAATCATACTCTTATATCAAGATGATATTAGAGAGACTCGCAATAAACATGAACACAAACCCTAAAATCTCACTAGAAGATACAATACGTTCGACACTTATCATTAGGTTTGTGATCTTCTATTTATAAAACAACTTCTGGATTAATTTGAGCTTCAAAAATACAGTAAGACAACTGCTAAAAGTCTGCAGAAACTTCTCCATAAAAATGGGCCTTCAATCAAATATTTCCTAAATTGTCTGAACATTTATAGAAACAAGATAACCTTAAGTATAACCGAAATATATGATTCTTTAAATTTGGACACACATAGGATAACATAATATTTCTAGAATATTCTATAATTATTAATTAAATCAAGTAAATTCAATCTATAAAATTGTATCAGTCAAGATATCAAGACTTTAAGATATGACATCTTATTCAACATGTTGCTTCTAAGTTAATTTTACTAAAATTAATATCAATTATAAAAATAGAGAATTAATACATATAAATGAGTTTTTCAATCAAAATAAATTTAATTTTTGAATGAGTTCTTAAAATAAAATTTACGAACAAAATTATGTATGTGAGAAACGTTAACAAACATGATAATTAATTAATCTTTTTGTTCTATTCTATGAGCAATCAAAGACTAAGTTATCAACTTTTTATCTTTTTAATAGTTATTATGTATTCTAAATTGGAATATAATAAACCCAAATATTTAAAAACTTGTAAAACAAAACTATAGATAAAATCGAAATAACAAAATTTAATTTAATTAGTTTTAAAATACAAAATCGATTCACTATTAAAAACTTAAAAAATAAAACCCCCACAATATATGTAACCCCAAAAAACCCACATATTTATAATTGAATCAATGATTAAAAATACAATAATAATAATAATTCAAATAAAAAGAGTAGAAGTTGAGTTTGAGAAGGCAAAGCAAGATAGAGAGTGAAGGCGTGTGTTGCGTATAATAAATGAACAAAGTATTGTCTCAGTGTCTAACGACGCCGTTTAAATTCTCACTCTCTTCTCTCTCTATCTCTCATCATCATCATCACGCACCTCGCTCCTTTCTTCGTCGCTTCTCTCTTGGCGCTACTTCAATTAGGTTTGTCCCCTTTCTCTAATAACTTGACACACAATATCATTTTTCTATTGCTATGCTTCTTAACATGCTGCATGAGTACCCTTTTGGTCTGTATCTTCATTTCACTCGAGTAGTTTAAGTTTAGGGTTTAGGTTTATTGAAATTTCTACAAGTAGTTCTTCTTTACGATTGAATTTAAGACCGTGTTTGGATTGGTCAAATGATATATTAAAATTGTTTATCTGAAATAACAGAGCGATGACATCCCATATTGTTGGTTATCCCCGCATGGGACCAAAGAGGGAACTTAAGTTTGCCCTTGAATCATTTTGGGATGGAAAGACTAGTGCCGACGAACTGAAGCAGGTTGCTGCAAACCTTAGGTCAGCCATCTGGAAGCAGATGGCCGATGCTGGAATTCAGCATATTCCAAGCAACACCTTCTCATACTATGATCAAGTATTGGACACTACAGCCATGCTCGGTGCAGTTCCCGATAGATATAGTTGGAAAGGCGGAGAGATTGGCTTTGATGTTTACTTCTCCATGGCTAGAGGAAATGCGTCTGTGCCGGCTATGGAAATGACCAAGTGGTTTGACACCAACTAGTAAGTAACCCCCCTCAAAAACTTTTTCTTAATTTTCAAGTTATACATGGAGATTTTAGGTTTGATACCGGTTAGGTTAGTGTATGAATGAAGATTTTGATGCATAACTATCTCATTTAAATATCTAGATACAAGTTGAATTGGCATTTTGGTTTGATATTTATCAGTCATATCAAAATCATAATCTATTATGGTGCAGCCATTTCATTGTTCCTGAATTGGGTCCAGATGTTAAGTTCTCCTACGCATCACACAAAGCGGTGGATGAATACAAGGAGGCCAAAGCTGTAAGTTCAAAACTCACTTTAGCATAAGTTCTTGAAAGAATCTTCACTACCTAGCCTCTGATATACTTAACAAGATTGAAACCTGGGAAGAATGTTAATCACAAGAGATTTCTGTTTTGACTTATTTATTTCATAGTGATGTTTATACAATGTATTTTGTTCTATGTAGCTAGGAGTGAATACTGTACCTGTACTTGTGGGGCCAGTATCCTACTTGTTGCTGTCAAAACCAGCTAAGGGAGTTGAAAAATCATTTTCCCTTCTTTCCCTAATTGACAAGATCCTTCCTGTCTACAAGTAAGGGTTTAATGCAGTGATGTAGTTTTTGAATCATGTATTTAAGTTGTTTCAAATTTTAATCATACTGTAATTTTTGATAGGGAAGTGGTGACTGAACTGAAGGCGGCTGGTGCTACTTGGATTCAATTTGATGAACCTACCCTTGTCAAGGATCTTGATGCTCACCAGTTACAAGCATTTGATTATGCTTATGCGGAGCTTGAATCTACTTTATCTGGTTTGGATGTTCTGATTGAGACATACTTTGCTGATGTCCCTGCTGAAGCCTACAAAACACTCACCTCTTTGAAGGCTGTTACTGCATATGGGTTTGACCTTGTTCGCGGAACAAAGACCCTTGATTTGATCAAGCAAGGATTTCCATCTGGAAAACTTCTTTTCGCTGGCATTGTTGATGGAAGAAATATTTGGGCTAATAATCTTGAAGCTTCACTAAACACCTTGCAGACCCTTGGGGACATTGTTGGAAAGGGTATTTACTAATTAATGTATTTTTTTTTTCTGTTGACATATATATTCAGCGTGCAACAACGTAAGTGTGAGTTATACTTTTCTTCTGCAGACAAAGTTGTGGTTTCCACATCCTGTTCTCTTCTTCACACTGCAGTTGATCTGGTGAATGAGACAAAGCTGGACCAAGAGATTAAGTCTTGGCTTGCTTTTGCAGCACAGAAAATAGTTGAAGTAAATGCCTTGGCCAGGGCATTGTCTGGACAAAAGGATGAGGTAAATCATACTCTCGAAGAATGTTTTGATTCATACTTTATATTTTTCAGCTTCTTAATGCGTGTTATTTTGCAGGCATACTTTTCTTCTAATGCTTTCGCTTTAGCTTCAAGGAAGTCCTCCCCAAGGGTGACAAATGAAGCTGTCCAAAAGGCTGTTAGTGTTCTTCTGGATTTCAATTATGTTATTTCCGTATTTGATAAATTATAAGCTAGTAGGATTATTCTTAAATTGTTGGTTTCTTTTCTCAGGCTGCTACTTTAAAGGGCTCTGATCACCGTAGGGTCACTAATGTCAGTTCCAGATTGGCCACACAACAGAAGAAATTGAATCTTCCTATTCTTCCAACCACTACAATTGGATCTTTCCCTCAGACCGCAGATCTTAGAAGGGTTCGCCGTGAGTTCAAGGCCAAAAAGTAAGCATAATTCTTCTTTTTCTTCAGTTATCTACCACATTCCATGATTATCACATTTTAACACTTAACCTGCTATATGTCACTATATGAATAGGATCTCCGAGGAGGATTATATCAATTTCATTAAAGAGGAAATTAACAATGTTGTTAAGATCCAGGAAGAGCTCGACATTGATGTCTTGGTGCATGGAGAGCCTGAGGTATGAAGCTGATATTTTATATTTATTTAGTGGTTTAAAGGAGGCTTTTTGTGTGAAAATACGGTTCAAAACTACATATATTTTATAAGTTGATTTTTTTTTTTGCCAATTCAGAGGAATGACATGGTTGAGTACTTCGGAGAACAATTATCTGGCTTTGCTTTCACTGCCAATGGGTGGGTGCAATCCTATGGATCCCGCTGTGTCAAACCCCCAATTATCTATGGTGATGTGAGCCGTCCCAAGCCAATGACTGTTTTTTGGTCTTCGACAGCTCAGAGTTTGACCAAACGACCTATGAAGGGAATGCTAACTGGCCCTGTTACTATTCTGAACTGGTCCTTTGTTAGAGATGACCAACCTAGGTATGCAAAAACACCTTATAAGTTATAAATGTCGATCATTTTGTAGTATGTCAGTTTCATTTAACATTGTCTTTTTGTTATTAGATTTGAGACTTGCTACCAGATTGCTTTGGCTATAAAGGATGAGGTTGAGGATCTTGAGAAAGCTGGCATTACCGTCATCCAAATCGACGAGGCTGCTTTAAGAGAAGGTTTGCCTCTGAGGAAGTCTGAGGAGGCTTTCTATCTAAACTGGGCAGTTCATTCATTTAGGATTACAAACTGTGGTGTGCAAGACACTACCCAGGTTCAGCTTCACCTCACTGGCTCTAATCTTCATTAACGATAATTATGCAGTTTATTTACCGAGCTTGTATTAATTCTACTATAACCTGCTGTTTGGCAGATTCACACTCACATGTGTTACTCGAACTTCAACGACATCATTCACTCGATCATAGATATGGATGCAGATGTGATCACCATTGAGAATTCCCGATCAGATGAGAAGTTACTATCGGTCTTCCGTGAGGGAGTTAAATATGGTGCTGGTATTGGTCCTGGCGTTTATGATATTCACTCACCAAGAATTCCACCCACAGAAGAAATTGCTGACAGAATCAAGAAGATGCTTGCAGTCCTTGAAAGCAACATCCTCTGGGTCAACCCTGATTGTGGCCTTAAAACGCGAAAATACACTGAGGTTAAGCCCGCTCTCACCAACCTGGTTGATGCTGTCAAGCTCATCCGCAACCAACTAACTAGTACCAAGTGAGTTGATGATGAGACAACAGAGTCATCTATCTATGTGAGAGGACGTGCTCCAGTTGGAAAACTGAATGCTTTATTTTTCGAATAATATTTTGATGATAGATTTTTTCCTTTGTTCTCAAACATGATGCTTTGTTGTGCTCTTTCAATTGTAGGTTTGCATTTTACAGTATGTAAATAAGTTGAATTATCTATTTTTGTTTGAGTTTTTATGTTTTGTTGGAAAACTTGGGGTCAGGAGAAAATGCAACCTTGCAGCCTCTAATCAAATGAGCTGTCCATTTTTCTACGGATTAGTGGTGTGAGCTGTTTTAAGTAGATACTTAACACTGCCAAAAAAGATTACAAATTAGAAAAAGAAAAATATAATAACGAGCTGTTTCATATAGTTGAACCTTATAATTGTCATAGATGTTATTTGAGTTTAAGTCTAAAACTAAAGTTGATAATTATTTGGCTAAAAAATCTGTAGTAGATATGTTAAAACTAAATTCTCCCTCTATCTTTTTATCTGGGAAACAAGTGTCCATTTTTGGGTCCATTTATAGAAACGTTGACTAACTCAAATGGTAAATTTCATCTCTACATTTATTTATGAGAGAATATTAGGAGTGGAGTTAGAAGTAATTAGTTTAGGGGTATTCATCATTTGACAAATTTAAATTTATAGGAGTATTAAATGAAAATTAACTATTTATCCATCTTCAAATCAAGATGTTTCTTTGGTCTTGAAGAACTCGTCGATGATACTGCTATGATAAAAAAAATTCCAGGATCTTGACACATGTTATACGAGTGATATATGGTAAACAACTAATTCAATAAGTGTGCAAACATAGTTAATATGTATTGTAAATGTTTATCATGATTTGTAGTTCTCTGTACTTTTGCATGAGTATACTTTTTCCCATGGGGAATGCATGAGTATAAATCCATAACAGTAAAAAAGAAAGACATATTTTGCAGAGAGAGTACTCTCCCATTTTGAGCATAAGGTCAATTTTACTTTTTGAAGTATCTGCAATTATTTTTCCATTTTTGTGAAGGCAAAAACACAGTTTGAATTGTAGACACCATTGTCTACAAGATCATAATATCGTACTATCTGTCTCTTAAAATCTTGCTGCAGAGAACTCTGCCGAACCATTATGGTATGATAGTACTTGTTTTCCAAATGCTGTAAACTACCACAAGACAAAAATACACAAAACAACAAAACAGGCTTCAACCATGTGGCTTGCACAAAAGTACCAACAATTTTTCATGACCCTTCACGCCCAAGGGATTTTCTCTGCAAACAATCTATATATATGTAGATTTTACTTTTCAGTTTCATTATATCTTCACTGTTGTAGCAATAGTAGGAAGGAGTGAGAGTGAAAATGTATAAGACACAACTACAAGAATGCCACCAGAGAGGGTGGAGTTTGCCTAAATACTCTGCCATGTATGATGGTCCTCCACACAAGCCAACCTATAAGGCTTCTGTTCTTGTTAACGATCTCACTTTCACTTCTTCTGACACTTTCAATACATCAAAAGAAGCTCAAAACCAAGCTGCTATGAGAGCTTTTCTCAACTTATCTTCTCCTTCATCTGGTATTCTACTTCTTTCTCTTTCTGAGTTTGCTTTGGTTCCTTAAAAAATGTGTGTTTTTTAAATCTTGCTTTGGAAATGATATGATGATCTTGTATTTGAAACGTTTGGTATTTTGAAAAGCCATTTCTTTATGAGCGAAATTTCTATGAAAAATCACTTCTGTTAGAAAGTTTTCTTGTTTTAAAATCATGCCTTGAAAGATAAGGAAAACAATATGATGATAGGAGCTAGTAGGTTACAATTACATCAATTCAAGGCTTCCATGCAGGCTCTTCAACACCAAGAGATGAACATAGTTCAAAAGAGGAAGTTGAAGCTGCCAAATCTCAAGAGACGGCACGTTTGATGAGCAAACCTCAGTTGCAAAACTATGCTCAAAAGAACAATCTCGATCAACCTGTTTTTACATTTAAAGCTGAGGGACTACCTCATGTCATTCGCTATAAGGCTACTGTTGTTATTGGTGGGACATCATTCGACAGCCCAACATTTTTCAACACAAGAAAAGAGGCAGAACATGCTGCTGCTAAGATTGCTTTGAAGGAATTGCCAATTTCTGCTGACTTGTTTCAGAAGGCAAGTGTCCTTTGTTATGTGATTTCAAATTGATGTTTTCTGTGTGGATATTTAAGTCTAGGATAGCTTATATACATTGCTTAAAAACTATAAGAAAACAGTTTGACTTTTTTTAGTTATTATTATAGAAATAGCTTATTCATAAGTGCTTATGCGATAAGCACTTCAACAAGTTTTTTTATCCAAACAAGACCTAATAGTATATCAACTGTGTTTGAAGATCAAATCATCAAACTTATTCAAGTTTACTTGTATATTCATGATATATCTGCATTAATCAGGATGAAACTTGTCCAGCCAAGAATTTACTGCTTGAATTAACACAGACAGAAGGTTTTTCAAAACCAACATATAGAACTACCGAGTCTCGTTCTACTCATATGCCAACTTTTTTCTCAACTGTGGAAGTAGAGGGTGTAGAATTTCATGGAAAGGCATCTAGATCCAAAAAACAGGCTGATCATGATGCTGCAAAGATTGCTTACATTGGCCTTAAAGTGTGTAAGTTCGTTCACTCAACTTTGCTTTCATTCATACCTATCACAAACAAGTTTGGCCTCTATTAGTGTCGAGTTGGTGTCCAACACTAAACATGCTTTATATATGATGTTCTGTACTATGTATACGCAAAATATAGCCGATTATTATTTATGAATATGATCCTGCTTTGATAATATTATTGTCCTACATAGGTGGACTTGATATGTATGCTTCCTTTTCTTCCTCAACCAAAGCAAACATGGCACTACAATCAACTCGTAAATCAGACATTGCTAAATCCAAACAGATCCTCAACTCGGAGTCCGACGGTTTGTTTATTCATCTTCATCCAAAAACATATCTTGCTTATTGATAACTTTTTCCGGAATCATCATGAAGCTATTTTTCTTTTCTAAACATGTAATATGCTAACCATTGAACATGTTAATGACTTTGTGTTTACTCTAACAGATCAACTTTTGGATCGGGAGATATTACACACCGATATCAAAGTTAACTATGGCAAACGTAATGGATCTTTTCCACTGTCTCCTGCCAAAAAAATAAAGATAAGCCCTTCATCTTCACATGATAAACATCCTCCTGTATCGGTTTCCGAGTCGAACAAGGGAAAGGCTTCAAATAGAAGTAGCTACTTACTTGGTAACAGGTTCAAGGTGTACACAAGTTTTCCAAATATTAAATTTCCTGAGGGGATTACAATTGTGCCTATTGGTGAAGATAAATGGATTGCAACGAGCTTGGAATGTCCAAATGACAAAGACGTTAATTCTGGTTAAAAAGTTTCATGTATGACTTTGGTTTCAAGTATTAGAAGACATGATGTTGAATCTATGTTGTTATTTGGCTTCAAGTTAAACTCTATACGACTTATTTAAATGTTGTTTATGTTTGAATTCAGTTTCAAGAGAGGCAAAAGTTAAATTCCATTATAAATCCTCTATATATGCATGCTTAGGATCTCTCCATTTAATTGACATTTTCTGTTAGAATATAATTTTACTCTATGCATTTATTCTCTATAAATAGAAGTATCTATTCATGATTTAAAAAAATATAGAAGTGTCCATTAAACAAATGAGCTCAGGCAATAGAAGTATTCATTAAAATCCTGCAATAGAAATGCTAAGTATACCATCGAACCAGCAATGTGATCAAATTTGGCTTTGCATGCTTTTTGAGCAAGATGGAGGCCCAAGTTGAACTATTAGAATGTGGGATTGAATTGTGTTGCTTTGATCAAACTCAACACGGGAGGAACTTAGAACACCGTACTCAAATGTTTTTTAACCTTCGTTGATCCAAAGCCCCTTTGAATTATTGTTTTAAACACACTGGAAGAGTGGAAGAATATAGAGAGCAATCTCAGTTATTATATGCAAGCCACGTACTAAACCATCTTATTTCAAAGGAATACTTTAAAGGGACTCAAAGATTTTAAGGATAAATATACTATTCCCATCCCACCGCCATTAAGACGAGTTTTGGTTTTTCTTCTTGAAATATTTTTTTTTGCGAATACATGATGCTTGTAAAAATAAAGATTCTCTTTTCAGTAGTCCCTGTTCTTTGTCAAATTTACATAAAATTTTCTTTATTTTTTAATTTTCTATTTTATTAATTTTTTTTTTAATTTACGTTTATTCAAATGTTTTTATTAATATTTTTTAGAAATAATTTTTTTAAATTATCAAAATATTTTATTTGGGTCAAAACCCATTTAAATTTTAATAACAATTCACTTATTCTCACATTGTTTCAATTTATAATTTTATAAGTTTAATTGGTATATAAACACTAATGATGTTTTTATATCAACCGGTGTGGAACTATTACTAAAGCAACACAATACTATCTCAATACTGCCATTTCTTCAATACCGCCTCAATACTTCTATCTCTGCCTCTCTAATTTCATTTCTTGATTGTTACAAATTATAAATTATATTTAGTTGGTTGTCATGTAAAGCAAAAGCTATACATTCATTTGTTTTGGACAGTGAAACTAGACAAGCTGTAGAAGTAATTGTTGTGAATTTGTAAAGATCATTGGAAGGAAACTTCACTAAGTGAAATAAAAAAAGTTGACGAATATTATAAGTTTGGACTAGAATCTGTCAGTGCACAAATCTATAAGAAAAATACCTCAAAATATCTTTTGATACAAATAAACTCTTTAGGTTTATGTAACAAACATCACTACAAAAATATCTTTAGTCATTCTTTTGTGTCCATGTCTCCACAACAACACTACACACTTTCTCTTGAAATTAAAAACTTTATCAATCAGATGCACATTCCATTTTCCACAGTCTCATAAACTTCCAATCCACAAATAAGAAGTAACTGTTAAATTGTAATTCATAGTATCAGAACTATGCGTGTCGAAGGGTTTAGAGGTGGATCGAAGCAGGTTGTTCGAAGGAAGCCATTGTCCAGTCGAAGATCTTGTGGATCAAAGTAAGCTGCACACAGATTAGATTTGTTTTAGATTTAGATAAATTTGATTTAAGTCTAAAATACAATAGATTTGATTTAGTACCAAAATAGGTATTTTGAGCTTTTATAGTTTTGAGCTTAAGGAGCAAGCTAAATCTATAAATAGAGGGAGTAATCCCTATTTTGTAATCAAGACAATTAAGTTAATTCATTGTAATCACAGAATTTGCAATTGCAAGTGATTAATAAAGTTTTCCACAGCTTGTGGACAGAGAGAAACTCTGCAGAAAATAATTGTCTTCTTTTTTTTCTTTTCTTTCTTTTCTTTTCTCATAATTCATTGTCATTGTGTGGTGATATCAATCTTGTTCATCAAGATTGGTAGAAATTCATCATAGATATTTGGTGGATTTCTAATATCTGGTATCAGAGTTTGATTTCGATTCAAGGGAAGTATCGATCAAGAACGATTGAGGAAGAAAAAGAATTCACGATGACGAATAATGAGAATGCAAATTATCCAACAACTCTATCAATTCTGAAAGTAGACAACTACGAGAATTGATGCAAACAGATGAAAGTTTTGTTCAGGTGTCAAGGTCTTTAAGATCTTGTAAAAGATGGATTCGAAGCGCTTGGAGAAAACGCTTCAGAAGAAGAAAAGAAGAAACACACAGAAATTGAGAAGCTGAGTTATAAATCACTCTTTATATTTCATCAATGTGTGAGTCTAGAAAATTTTGAAAAAGTGAGTGATTTAGAATTTGCAAAAGAAGTTTGGGATGTACTTGAGAAGTCTTTTGGTCGTGTAGAAAAGGTGAAAGAAGTGAGGTTACAAAATTACAAGAGAACATATGAATTGCTTCAGATGGAAGATAATGAGAGCATATCTGATTTCTTCAATAGAGTTACAAAACTAATGAATCAAATTAAGGTATGTGGAGAAACATTAACAACAAGAGTTGTTGTTTCGAAGATCTTGAGATCTTTGGCTCCTAAGTTCGACCACATAGTAGTGGCTATAGAAGAGAGGAAAGACTTGTCGAAATTGACAAAGGAAGAGCTTCAAGGGACGCTTGAATCTCATGAACAAAGAATGACTGAAAGAGCTGCAGACAAATCAAAGAGTGATGTGGCTTTGCAGGCACATTCAGCAAAAGAAACCAAAGACAAATGGAAATGGTTCGACAGAGTTAGAGGCAGCTATAACAAATCAAATGGCAGAGGAAACCAAAATGAAGGAAACGTGTCGAATCAAAGAAGACCATACCAAGGAAACCAAAGAGGTGGTGTTTCAAATAGAGAAAGAGGTGGTGGTCGAAAACCTGACAAGAGTCACATTCAATGTTATAATTGTCAGAAGTATGGTAATTATTCGAGTGATTGTCCAAAAAAACGAAAGAATCAAGAAAGTGATGCAAAGTTTGCAAAACATGAAGAAGAAGAGATGATGCTGATGGTTACAACAAGAGATGAAGATAGATTCAAGGACCAATGATACTTGGATTCAGGATGCTCATCACATATGTCTCGAAGGAAAGATTGATTTGTCAACATAAATCCCTCAATAAAAAATATGATAAAATTCACAAATGACAATATCCTAACAGCTGAAGGTATTGGTGATGTTATGATTACAAGGAAAGATGTCAAGAGGTCAGTAATTTCTAATGTGTTGTACATACCAGGCATGAAGATCAATTTGCTCAGTATAGGGCAATTGGTCGAAAAGAATTATAAAGTGGCGATTGAAGATAAGATAATGAGAGTCGTCGACGCAAATGGAAGATTAATCTTGAAGGCTCATATGTCTAAAAATAGAACCTTCAAGATCGAACTAAATGTAATGGAGCACAAGTGCCTTTTGACTGCAGCTAGCAGAGATGAATGGATATGGCATTATCGACTAGGCCATCTCAACTTCAGAGACATCAAAGATTTTAAGAGAAGAAATATGGTTTCAGGATTGCCATAAATCGACATTCCAAATGAGGTATGTGAGAAATGTGTGCAGGTGAAGCAACACAAGAATAGCTTTAGCAAGGATGCATGAAGCAGGTCGAAGGCTATTCTTGAAGTCATATACTCTGATGTATGTGGACCAATCCAGGTGAATTCGACGGGAGGTAACAAATACTTTATTACATTCATATATGATTTCAGTCGAAAGCTATGGACTTACTTGATCAAGAAGAAAAGTGAAGTGATCGAGGTATTTGCCAAGTTAAGTCTATGGTCGAAAACTCAAAGTTTTGAGAACTGATGGTGGTGGAGAGTATGTGTCGAAAGACTTCGACATGTTATGTGAAAAGGAAGGAATTATGCATGAGGTGGTGCCACCCTATACTCCGCAGCATAATGGAACTGTAGAAAGGAAGAATCGAACCATCATAAATATGGTGAGAAATATGTTGAAAGGCAAGAATTTACTTAAAGAGTTTTGGGGTGAAGTTGTTTCGACTGCAACATACATTTTGAACAGATGTCCTATGAAGAAGTTAGAAGCAACTACTCCAGAAGAATGTTGGTCTGGTGTGAAGCGTGGCTTGAGTCATTTGAAGGTATTTGGATCTATTGCACATAGACACGTGCCAAATCAGTTGAGAAGAAAACTTGATGACAAGTTGAGTCAAATGATTCTAGTTTGATATCATTCGACAAGAGGTTACAAGTTGTTTGACCCAGTGAACAAGCAGGTTGTGATCAGCAGGGACGTGATCATAGATGAGCTTAAAGAATGGGATTGGACTGAAAATGTCAAGAAAGATTAAGTGGGAATCCTACTTGAAGAACCAGAAATTCAAGTCAAAAGAGAAGTTCGAGAAGAGGAACCAGCAGTTATAGATCAACCAAGTACAAGCAGACCTCAAAGAACAAGATGCATGCCTGCAAGATTGTGTGATTACATCAGATGATGTGATAGATAATGGAGGTGAATAGGTACATTATGCTTTCTATGCAGATGTCGAACCTGTCATTTCAGCTGAAGCATTAAAGGACTCAAAGTGGGTGAAAGCAATGAACGAAGAAGTAAAGTCAGAATTGGAATCTGATGAGGAAGATTTGGAGTCAGAATCGCTAAAAGAGGCATATACATCCCCATAAACCTTCGACATAATACGATCAAACTCCTCTCTACCTAATCCTTTTTTACAATACCTCATACATGCACGCCACAATGTGTATCTCTCTTCAGCATTTTAGGGTTTTAGAATGACACCCTCTTTACACATTCGCGTAAAACTACCATTTCTTAAAACAAAAGGAAACGTGCAAGAAAAATAAAGTGAAGAGAAGAGAAATATACCTGGAAGCGATTTTCGTTCGAAAGATTTGAATAGAGGAATTGGGAGGCACTTGCAAAGGAAAATAGGAGAGTCTTTAGAGAATAGAAGAGAAAAAGTTTTCATAAAAAGAAAAGTTATGGAAAGTAATGACTAAAGAAGAGAAAACATGTGTAGGTTTCAAAAATTGCCTTAGTAATGATTACACCTAAAAAAACTAGGTGATTGTTGGGAAATTAGGGTGTGAGCGTCACACACATCGGGAATGAACTCAACAACCGTCCAGTTATAGGAGCCCGATCCAGAGCAAAAGATTAATATTTACATTGATCGAACATATGGCTTCAAATAAAGCTATATGTTTGTGGGGCTTATGTTCATACATCGATCCATTGTCCGGGCTAGGAGAGATAAAAAGGTAAGATATGGATAAAAGGTCAAGGAGGAAAAATAAATGCTTAGTCGGGTAGTACCCTGGTTTGAGATCTTCATGTCTGAGTCAGATTGTATAGCCAGAGGCATATGTGGTCGGCCATAGAGAAAGATGAAGAGGCGCCAGCCGGGCTTATACTCAGACATTATCCCTGGATCCAGATGTTACATAGAGTCCGACCTTAATGAGTGTGTTAGAGTGACCGACCCATTAAGGGCGTAACCGCTCATCAATACATGACGATACACGTTATGATAATAGCCATTATTGGCAACAACAAATGTTTCTTGCCTTAATGCCAACTCAGTTACGTATAATGAAGAGTCACAACACTTATATGCAGTGATCAATGAGGTCTATGCACGTCTATATATAAGGCTCTTGACTGAGGGGTAAGCAAGACACATGGCTTGGAGCTCACGCATACTTGTGTAAACCTCCGAATCCCTTAATATCATAAACAATTCACTCCCACTTGCTTGAGGTTCTCCCCGATATCCTTCAACCAGCGGGGAAGTCACCCATTTAGTGTTTGGGTCGGTTTTAAGGCAAAAACTCATCCGATCTATAAATAAATTTACTTGCGGTTCGGTTTTCAATGATATGTTAAAAAAATCCGATCCGATCCAATCCAATTTAATGCAGTTTAATTTGGATCAATTTTTAGATATCCAAATTATATTTTTATTAATACTATAAAATATTAATAAATCATATATTTGATATAATATATAACATATAGTATATTAAAAGTTAATATTATAAAATAAAAAGGATTGATTACAGTTGAAATAAATAAAATAATAAAAATAAATAAATTAAACTAAGTTAATAAATAGTATTAAAAAAATAAATTTCATCTAATAATAAATTCATGTAACATACCATATTAATAAAAAATAAATAAGTATGAAAATATAACTATGCAGTTCGGTTTGGATCGCTTTTAAAAAATCAATCCGAAATCCGATCCGAACTGAGTAGTTTTCACAAAATAACATCCAAACACAATCAATAAATTTTAATTTTTTTGGATCGATTTACAGTTTTTGTTTGAATTGGTTTAGATTTGAACAATCCTATATATATATATATATATATATATATATATATATATATATATATATATATATATATATATATATATATATATATATATATATATATATATATATATATATATATATATATATATATATATATATATATATATATATATATATATATATATATCATTGTAAATCTCTATTAAACATGTTAAAACTAAATTGTTCCTCTATCTTTGATGTGAGAAACAGAAGTATGTTAAAACTAGATTCTCCCTCTATCTTTCACGTGAGAAACAAAAGTAATTAGGAGTGGAGTTAGAAGTAATTAGTTTAGGGATATTCATAAAACAAAATTAAATTTGTAGGAATATTAAATGAAATTAACTATATGTCTATAATGAAAAAATCCAGGATCATGACACGTGGTATCTGCTACACAACTAATTCCAAAAGTGTATGAATTTCATAGTAAAACTGTATTGTAAATCTTTATCATGATTTGTAGTTCTCTTTACTTTTGCATGAGTGTACTTTCATCCCTTGTGGAATGCATGAGTTTACTTTTCACTTTCATGACCCAAGACAATCTTCTCTGGATGCAACCGTATCATATCATGTAAATTTAACCAATATATATATATATATATATATATATATATATATATATATATATATATATATATATATATATATATATATATATATATATATATATATATATATATATATATATATATAGATTGATTTTACTTTTCATTTTCATAATATCTTCACATTGTACCAATAGTAAGAAGGAGTGAGAGTGAAAATGTATAAGGCATAAAACCAAGCTGCTATGAAAGGTTTTCACAACTTCTCTTCTCCTTCATTTGGTACTCGACTTCTTTCTCTTTTTGAGTTTGTTTTGTTTCCTTAACAAGATGTTTTTTATTTTATTTTAAATCTTGCTGTGGAAATGATATGTTGATCTTGTAGTTGAAACTTTTGGTATTTTGAACTGTGTTTTCTTTATGAGCAAAACTTCTTTGAAAAACCACTTTTTCATTTTAAAAGTGACAATCTAAAAAAGTTTTAAAAAGTTTTAAATTGGAAACTGTTGACTAGCACTTATTTTATAAAATTTAACTCTAATATTTGTGATTCATGACTTCTATATGGTTCAAAAGATGAAGTTGGAGCTGCCAAATCTCAAGAGACGGCACGTTTGATGAGCAAACATCAGTTGCAAAACTATGCTCGAAAGAACAATCTCGACCAACCTGTTTTTACAATTAAAGCTGAGGGGCTACCTCATGACATTCGCTATAAGGCTACTGTTGTTATTGGCGGGACATCATTCGACAGCCCAGCATTTTTCAACACTATAAAAGAGGCAGAACAGGCTGCTGCAAATATTGCTTTGAACGAATTGCCAATTTCTGCTGACTTGTTTAAGAAGGCAAGTATCCTTGTCATTCCACTTTAGCTTATCTACTCGCAGAAGTGCTTACCTGAATTTTGATTCTGTATTCTATTTATTCAGGATGAATCTTGTCCAGCCAAGAGTTTACTGCTTGAATTAACACAGAGAGAAGGTTTTTCCAAACCAACATATAAAACTACAGAGTCTCGTTCATCTAATATGCCGACTTTTTTCTCGACTGTGGAAGTAAAGGGTGTTGAATTTCATGGAAAGGCATCTAGATCCAAAAAACAGGCGGAACATGATGCTGCAAAGATTGCTTACATTGCCTTAAAAGAGTGTAAGTTCTGTGCAATTTAGATGCAACATATATCTATGAATATGATTATTATGCTTTGATAATATTATTGTCCTACACAGGTGGACTTGATATGTATGCTGCTTTTTCTTCCTCTACCAAAGCAGACATTGCTAAATCCAAGCAGACCCTCAACTCTGAAGGTTTGCTTCTTCATCTTCTCTCAAAACTCATATCTTACTTATCAATAATTATTTTGGAATCATCCTGAAATATTTTTCTTATTTAAAAGTGTAATATACTAACCATTGAACATGTTAACGACTTTGTGTTTATTCTAACAGGCGAACTTTTGGATCGGGAGATGTTACACAATGGCATGCATAATGGATTTTTTCCAGTGCCTCCTAACAAAAAAATAAAGATAAACAACATGTTCCCTTCATCTTCACATGATAAACATCCTCCTGTATCGGTTTCCGAATCGAACAAGGGAAAGACTTCAAATAGAAGTAGCTACTTACTTGGTAACAGGTACAAGGTGTACACAAGTTATCCAAATATTATATTTCCTGAGGGGATTACAATTGTGCCTATTGGTGAAGATAAATGGGTTGCAGCGAGCTTGGAATTTCCAAATGAAGAAGATGTTTGATTCTGGTTAAAAAGTTTCATGTATGACTTTGGTTTCAAGTATTTGAAAACATGATGTCAATTGTATGTTGCTATTTTGGGTTCAAGTTAAACTCTAGATGATTTATTTAATGTTTGTTTACGTTTGAATTCAGTTTCAAGTTAAACTCTAATTACTTATTTAAATGTTGTTTATGTTTGAATTCAATTTCAAGTCAAACTCTTGATGACTTATTTAAATGTTTTTTGAATTTAGATATTTTGGATATCCTCAAGTAGAGTTTAATTTTTTTTCTTTTTATAGTTAGAGTGTACATAATTTTTTTTGGAAGTTAGTTGAGAGATAATTACAGAATTAATAGATTTTGTGTTATACAACTAAGCATAATATTTATTGTAAATAATAATTAATAATTAGTAGTTAGTTGTCTTCTATCATATTTAGAATTAATATTTAGAATTAGCATTTAAAATGATTTGTCCATGTATTCTATAAATATCTTTCATGTATCATTTATTACAATATGAAAGAAATACAAATTGTTTGTTTGTTTATGGTATAAGAGCACCCGATTTTAAGGGCTCTGCTTCCACGCTTGAAACACTAGTCGTCTTATTACGACCCTTTTTTCTTGGCCAAGATTCCCTTTCTCTTGGAACCCTAGTGATTTCGGTGACTTTGCAGCCGTCGTGCACCGCTCAACTGTCGTTGCTGATCCGGACGGTTTCACCTTCATTATTGTTTTCAGGACAACCTTCATTGTTGTACCTCTATTTCTTGCTGTTTGCAACCCTTGATTGTTTGGTTGTCATCTTTGTTGAAGTTTCTCATTGGCGACCCTTCGATCCTCTCCTAACAGTATATCTCGACTCTCCTGGCTCGAGACGGTTTGTTTCTCTTTATGGATTCCTTAAGTAAGTTCTCTAACACTAATTCTCTGACCATGACTGGTAAGAACTCTAGCTTCTTAGCTTTTAATGCCTCTTGTTCTAAAGATATCTGGATTATTGACTCCAGAACAACTGATCACATGATCCCATATATGTCATATCTTTCTTTTTATTCACTTTTACCTAATAAACATCATATTACCATTGCAAATGGGTCCCAAACCCCGATTGTCGGATCTGGTAACATCTACCTAAGCCCATCTCTCCACCTAAACCATGTGCTTCATGTCCCTAAGCTTTCTAACAATCTTTTGTCCATCCATAAACTCACTAAAGACTTGAATTATGCTGTAACCTTTTTTATTCTCATTGTATTTTTTAGGACCTTTCCACAGGGAAGACGATTGGACCTGCTGAGGAACAAAACCTGTTATATCATCTGCCTCATAAGGAAAGCAAGTGTCATCAGGCTGGTTCAGAGTCATGGGAAAATACTCAAATATGGCTCCATCACAGACGTCTTGGACATTCTCCTTTCTGCATACTCAGGTCTCTATTCCCTCACCTATTTACCAAAGTGTTTGTTGATTCCTTTCATTATGATGTGTGCCTATTTTCTAAATCCCATTGAGCAACCTATTCCCCTAGTGATACTAGGAGTGTCGAACCCTTTGATCTTGTTCATTCTGATGTATGGGGGCCTTCATTCATTTCCAATATTTCTGGTGCAAAATGGTATGTTACTTTTATTGATGACTGTACTCGGGTTACATGGGTTTTTCTTATGAAAGATAAGTCTGAAGTGTGTCAATTGTTTGTTAACTTTTTTCAAATGGTTAAAACACAGTTTGGGAAACCTATTAAAAGGTTACAGTTGGACAATTGTAAGGAGTATGTAAACCAAAATTTTCACAATTTTCTCAAAACTAATCGTGTTGTTCATGAGTCGACTTGTGTTGACACTCCACAAAAAATGGGGTTGCTGAAAGGAAAAATCGTCATCTTCTTGAAATCACCCGAGCATTACGTGTAATACGGTGGCAGAACTGACTTTTGGTTTTGCTTTTTATCGCAAATGTTGCGGTTAGCAAGAGTCGCCATCGACTTTTCTTTTATCCAATAAAGGAAAGGGTGAAAAGAACGGGAAAGACCTTTGAGAATTTTTCTAAGTAAGGGGGGGTAGGTTATGAAAATGGAAGGTGTTAGCACCCTTTTCATTCGTAGTTATCTACGGGCTCTTAATCGCTAGCTCACTTTGAAAATACTTTGTGAATATGTATTTGAAAATATTTTGAAAATGCCTAAGTTCGAAAAACTTTGTAATGATTCTCGTATCGTTGAGAACGCATACAAAGTGTTTGTTTTGAAAATATTTCAGAAAAGTGTTTGTGTGAAAAGATGTTTTTGTGAGCAAGATATTAAAAGCTATCTACCTACTCAAAAGTCTTTCGTGTTATTTTCCTCTTCCTTTAGATAATGCTATCCTATCATTAGTTAGTAGAAAACCCTATCGTTGGATGTTTGAAGGACAGGCGTGAGTCATCGTACAGGCATAAATGCAACTCATAGGGCACTTTAGCAATTTGTTATAAGAGACTAAGATCATTTACCGAAGGCAGCGTCAAAGGGTCATCGGGGGACTATGATCTTTTAACCGAGGGTCTTTGCTAAAGCGTCCCACGTTCGAGTGACATGACTGTTTTATCCGAAGGCAACAATGGGGTCACCCTAGAGGCGCGTGTGTGAAAAGTGATTTGTTTTCAGTTAATTTGTCTTTGATTAGGTTTTCTAGAGTTTTATTTTAATCTTACCATTGTTGGCTCCTAAATTCGACACCCTTGTTTGTTATCATATAGACCATTAATTATGAGTCAGAAGAGTTTCCTACATAAGAAGGCTTCGACCAGCTGATCCTGTCGAAGGCTCATCAAAGAATGACAAGATACTTAGAGAAATTCCTTTAAGTGGGAATCTTGTTGTCTTCGACGTTGAAGGAACCTCTCGACAAGGGTACCTGATGCCCAAGGTCGAACGGTTTGAGATTTGAATTGTTGGAGGGAAAACGGTTCCCAGCAGTTACCAAGTGCAACGTGCCGAAGACAGAAGCGTCGAAGGCTGTGAGCGTGCCATGTGGCGTCATCTCGAAGCAGCATAACTGCCCAGCGGTTACTTAGGATTTGTTTTAGTATAAATACTAGCTGTTCACGTAGTTTTCGCGTGTGTTCATCATCTTATACAAGTCACTCATTTAGATTCAAGTACCCAGCGTGAGAGAACGAATCATTGAGAATGTATGTGTGAAACACCATTTAAATTAATCAAAGTCTTTTATATTCAAGCAGTTTATCGCTTTTCATTTACTTATCTCCGTCGAAGCCTTTTACTTAACACTTTTATTTATTCTATCAAGCTTTTCTTCATGCAATTTACTTAAAGTGTCTTTACTTTACTGGCATTAATCATCATTAGGATTAGTCAAACTCCAGAAAATCAACCATGTCTTAGGATCAATCTGATCGATCCTGCTAGTCACCAAATAAGTAACCTTTTGGAAGATCAGCGGTTGTTTACCAATTTTCACGGTAAACAAATTGGCACACCCGGTGGGACCTTGTGTTGATTTTTATGATTAACCATTTTATATAAAATATCCTCCTTTTTCGAGAGTATTGCATGTTATTGAGAAGTGGTAGAATATACACCAACGAAACCAATACTAGGAGAAGAAGTGAAGAGATGGCGAATCCGCCAAACAATGGAGAAATCCCACAAACAAACGTGGGAGCAACGGTTATCCCAACCGTAAGTGAAGCGATAACCGCTGGTTCAACACCAGCAGTAACTGTTACACAAACGGGGCCATTACCTTCATTTACAGGCCCCAAAATGCCTTTGGGAACTCCCCCACCAAGGGGAAACCAAGGAACTAGGCCATATGTTCCCCCAGGTTTTTCGACAGTCGGTTTAAATCGAGAACCACTCTATGGCATGCCAACTTCTGAGTTGGCTAGCCTGACGAATGCTACGTCCACTTTTTCAGACCCCTTAGTGAGCGCCTCTTCGCCACTCCAAGGCTCTGGGGTTGGTATGGCGAACAGGGGTAGGACCCAACTCTTAGGAGGAACGTCCCAAGTAATGCATGGCCTTACGAATGCCTCGACAGCAGTCTTGAGGCAACAAATGGACGAAAGCAACCACGATATGGTTCAAATGTTGGCACAAACTTTAAGCACAATGCTAAATCCTATAATACAAAATATCACCCAGTCGAATCAGCAAATGACAGCGCAAATGGCGCGTCTGGCTGACTTTTTTGGGGTACCCCAACCTATTCGACAGCCCCAAAGGGCACAGATAAGGGGAAACCAAGGTATACTTCTAGAGGAAGAAACCACTATTAACCAAGTCCAGCAGCCTGTCGAAGAAAACCTTAGGGTACGAATGGAACAACCCGGGGTCGAAGAGCCTAGAGTCATAGCCCCTGAAGTAAGGATGGTTAATAGAAACCAAAACACTGATGAAGTAGTTCAGCAGATCCAATACCAAAATATGGGTTTGGAAAATAACTTGACAGCCATGATTGAAAGAATCATGATGCAAAATGGGATGAATACGGGCTTCCGTAGGCCCAACTTTACATCCCCGCTGTCAGAATATGTGTTACAAACGGACTTGCCTCCGAGATGAAAAGTCCCTAAGTTCACTAAGTTTTCAGGGGACACGATAGAATCCACTGTCGAACATTTGGCAAGATACTTGATCGAAGCAGGAGAGATTTCAAACAATAAGAACCTGAGGATTAAGTATTTCCCAAGTTCCCTAACAAAGAATGCGTTTACTTGGTTCACAACTCTCCCCCCCAATTCGATCCACCATTGGACCCAGTTGGAGAGACTATTCCATGAGCAATTCTACATGGGACAAACCAAGATAAGCCTGAAAGAGTTGGCTAGTGTGAAGAGGCGATTCACTGAACCTATAGACGAATATTTAAATAGGTTTAGGTTGCTCAAGGCAAGATGCTTTACGCAAGTGCCAGAACATGAGTTAGTCGAAATAGCCGCAGGAGGTCTAGATTACTCCATTAGGAAGAAATTAGACACTCACTACCTGAGAGACATGTCCCAATTGGCCGATAGGGTTCGACAGGTAGAACGCCTTAAAGCTGAAAAAGCCAGGGCAACAAAAACTCATAAAAGAGAAAGGATAGCGTATGTCGAAATGGACGATGAAGATCCAGAAACATTCGACGAACCTATAACCGTCGAAGAAAGTGAGGTCGATTTAGCTGAGTTAAAACAAGGGCCACCATACTCTTGCAAACTACTAGTCCCCTCAAGTGGAAAAAACCCCACTGGTCCTGAAAGGGCCAATGATAGGTTCCCTAAAAAGACTTACAGTTTTGATATTACAAATTGTGATGAAATTTTTGACTTACTTGTAAAAGATGGCCAAATGATAATACCCCCAGGGGTAAAAGTGCCTCCTCTTGATCAAAGAAAGAAAAGAGGCTTTTGTAAATATCATAATTTTCTGGGCCATAAAACATCTCAATGTTTTCTTTTCAGGGATCTCGTACAAAATGCTATCGAAGAAGGGAGGTTGAAGTTCGCTGATAAGTCCCCCATGACTGTGGACTCTAACCCTTTGCAGGCTGAAGCCCACTATGCTGAACCTTTAGAAGTGAATGTGATCGAGGCTTCCAGGAGTCAGGTGAAAAGGCCAGGAATAACTATGGTCGAAGTCACCAAAGATCATATCAACATGCCAATATTTGGCAGTTTTTCTGGGAATCTTTCTAGAAAGACAATCGAAGCAGTCCAAAAAGCTGCTGAAGGCCCGAAACTGGAGACAGGTGGAGCCTCAAAATCTGGAGCTAAACCCATTTCCTACTTGGCTGCAGCGCAAGGCCAGACAGAAGACCTGGAGGCCCAAATGAAGCAGATGACTTTTGCTACTAAAGACAATATGAATGTCAACATGGTCGAAATCTCTGAATCAAAAGTTTCAGAGGAGGCCATTAGGCAAGAGCAAGCAAACCGAACGGCTTTCCCTCGGGAAAACGAAAATCTGGCAGAATTTTTGCAACGATGCCAGAAGAAAAAATCAGAAGTGATGCTGTGTCCTCGATGCAACTCTATTTTTGACAAGAAAGCTGCTGAACACATCGAAGGTGTGAGAGCAGCAAACAAAAGAAAGGAAGGTTCTGATGTTTAACATGATCCCAGAAGAACCTATCAAAAGGGTTCAAATCAGGATAAGAGGCCACTAACTTTAAGGCCTCCAACTAATGTGCCAGTTGATACATGGCTCAAAACATCGAGTCGAAAGAGACCTAGCGAAGAAAGGTGGCATTCCTTCGAAGTGCCAAGAGGTTCATCTTTGACACTCAAGAAAGAGCCTCATGTTGCTGCCTCAAAAGTGACCCAAGTATCAAGTAACTACAAGGGAAAGAATCCAATGTCTCGATCCCAGTGGAGAAGATACCAAAGGCGGCGCAAGGCTGAGAGGGAAGCTGTCAATGAACCAAAGCCAGAGTCAAGTTCAAATGTCCCACAGCCAAAGTAAAGAAAGCCTTTAGAGAGGGAACCGGTGACCAATAGGCTGGTATGGCCTAACCAAGGCGAAGTTGGTGACAAAGATGGCTCTGAGTCAGATGACACCCTAGATATCATGGTGAATATAGTCTCAGTTTTGCCAAGAGAATTCAACCGCCAGATGGAGGTCGAATCGAACGACTGGGAAGTCGAACAAGAAATGGCCAAGCATAGGCCAGTATGCTACTTCGTCATGGATAATGGATGTACTGAAGAGCAAAATGGTTTCTTCGAACCACCTACTGAGGCGATGAAAAGTCACCTCAAGCCTTTATTCATAAGGGCAAAACTCGAAGAAGCCACTGTAAACAAGATCTTGGTGGACTGTGGGGCAACCATCAACATAATCCCCCACTTCATGCTAAGAAAAATAGGCAAGAGTGATGAAAACATTAAGCCTCATAACATGGTCCTGTCGAATTACGAAGGCGGAATAGGGACCACCATGGGAGTGATCCAACTAGACCTCAAAGTAGGATCCATCCTTCGACCAACTATGTTTATGGTCATATCGGCCAAACCAAATTATAATCTATTGTTGGGCCGAGAATGGATACATGGTGTTGGAGCAGTACCATCATCAATGCACCAAAGATTAATATTATGGTGTCCTGACGGAATTGTCGAGAATATAGAAGCAGACCAGAGCTACTACTTGGGCAAAGTAAATCACCTAGGGAGAGCTGACTTCGACAAAAATTTGGCTCACATTGGGCCATGCCCAACACCTGACTTCGACATGGCGCCAGCGCCAAATGCTTTTTGTTCCTTGTACCTGCACCCTGATCATGGGTTTCAATGGGACAAAGAAGACTTGTCCCACATTGATTTCAGTGGGCTAACTGACATCCAACCAACTGGTTGGGGAAGTGAATTCAGTGATAATGACTGAGTCACAATCACTACAGCGAATTTCAGCTTACGTAGCCGAAACAAGGATGATAGCGGCTCTCGAAGCCGAAGTAAAATATATGGCCACCCAGGCCAACGACTAAGAGCTACCTTCTGCAGGTCCTGGAAAAGATTTCGACCCAGAACCTCCTGATATCATGACAGAAGGAATGTAGGATCACAGGCTCGACGCCATTTATGACGATGAGCCTTTGGGATTCGAAAAGGACCCCCTGGCGAACAACATCAAAATGTTAGCACAGGATCCTTTAGAAGAAATCAACTTGGGCAAAGGGTTAGAGAAAAGGCCAACTTACATCAGCGCCAAAATAGACCTAGAGCTCAGGGTTGAAGTGATCCAGTTGCTAAAGGAGTTCAAGGACTGCTTTGCATGGGATTACAACGAGATGCCTGGTCTCGATAGAGGATTGGTAGAACTTCAGTTGCCAATCAAACCTGGAAAGAAGCCAGTCAAGCAAAGTCCAAGACGCTTCGCTCCAGAAATACTGTCGAAGATCAAAACGGAAGTCGAAAGACTGCTGAAGTGCAAATTCATACGAGCTACGAGGTATGTCGACTGGATTGCAAACATTGTGCCAGTAATTAAGAAAAATGGTACGTTGAGGGTATGCATAGATTTCAGAGATTTGAATGCTGCAACACCCAAAGATGAATATCCTATGCCTGTGGCGGAAATGCTAGTCGATTCTGCCGCTGGCCATGAGTACCTGAGCATGCTCGATGGTTACTCAGGGTACAATCAAATTTTCATTGCTGAAGAAGATGTGTCGAAAACAGCTTTTCGATGCCCCGGGGCTTTAGGCACTTACGAATGGGTAGTGATGCCTTTTGGCCTAAAAAACGCTGGGGCAACATATCAGCGAGCGATGAACTCTATCTTCCATGATTTTATTAACACTTTTATGCAAGTATATATTGATGATATTGTTGTAAAATCTGTTTCCAGGAAGAACCATATAGACCACCTTCGACAATCATTTGAAAGAATGAGAGAACATGGTCTGAAAATGAACCCTTTGAAGTGTGCGTTCTGTGTGAAAGCTTGAGATTTCTTGGGCTTCGTCGTCCACAAGAAAGGAATCAAAATCAACCAGAACAAGACAAAGGCAATCTTGGAAGCGAAAGCGCCAACGAACAAGAAGGAACTGCAATCTCTGCTGGGCAAGATAAATTTCTTAAGGAGATTTATATCTAACCTAAGTGGAAAAGCTCAAGCCTTCTCACCCTTACTTCGATTGAATAAGGAAGGATTCAAGTGGGGGCAAGAGCAACAGGAAGCCTTCGACAAGATCAAAGGGTACCTCACCAAGCCGCCTATTTTGGTGCCTCCTTGTAGCAATAGGAGTATGAGATTGTACATAGTTGCATCCGACAAAACTTTGGGAAGCATGTTAGCCCAAGAAGATGAAAACAGAGTCGAAAGACCCATTTACTACCTTAGCAGAGTTTTGAACGATGCATAAACTAGATATGGCGAAGTTGAAAAATTATGTCTATGTCTTTATTTATCTTGTACAAAGCTCAAACAATATATAAAACCAATTGATGTGTATGTTTCGTCTCATTTTGATGTTTTCAAATACATGTTGTCGAAACCCATCTTGCACAGCCGAATTGGCAAGTGGGCGTTAGCGTTAACTGAGTATTCATTGACCTTTATGCCTCTTAAAGCAGTAAAAGGGCAAGTGGTAGCAGACTTTATAGTCGACCACTCAATTCAGGTTGAAAATATAAATTACGTGGAGATAGAACCCTGGAAATTCTACTTCGATGGTTCCATCCATAAAGATGGAACAGGAGTAGGGGTCTTAATTATTTCTCCAGAAAAAATTCCAACAACATTCAAGTACAAGATAGAAGGTACTTGTTCGAACAATGAGGCTGAGTACGAAGCTCTAATTACTGGCCTTGAGATATTGTTGGAATTGGGGGCAACTCGAGTCGAAATAATGGGAGACTCAGAGTTAGTCATCAAGCAAATCACAAAAGAGTACAAATGCATAAGAGAAAATCTTATTATGTACTTTGTGATAGCAAATCGTTTATTGAAAAAGTTCGAAGTGGTTAACATTCGACACATACCTAGATTGGAAAACCAAGTAGCCAATGATTTGGCACAAATTGCATCTGGGTATAAAATTTCAAAAACGAGATTACAAAGAGCAATCGAAGTTCGAGAAAAAATAAAAGCAACCAGTCTGTCTCCAACAGATTTGAAATCGACAAGGCTAGGGTATGCTGATCAAAGGAACTTTGAAAATTCGTTCATAGACAATTTGTCAGAGCAAGATTGGAGGAAACCCATTATATATTATCTACAAAATCCAGCAGCTTTGACAAAACGAAAAATAAAATATAGGGCGTTGAGTTACGTACTCATGGGTAATGAGTTGTTCAAAAAGACGCCTGAAGGGGTATTGCTAAAGTGCTTAAGCGAAACTGAAGCATACATAGCCCTTTCGACTACGCATGCTGGAGCATGTGGGGCTCACCAAGTAGGTCATAAGATGAAATGGTTGTTGTTTCGACAAGGACTATATTGGCCCACTATCTTGAAAGATTGTGTTGAGTTCGCGAAGGGTTGCCAAGAATTCCAAGTCTATACTGGTATCCAACATGTACCAGCAAGCGAACTTCACTCAATAGTGAAACCTTGGCCCTTTAGAGGATGGGCGTTGGATCTTATTGGAGAGATTCAACCAGCATCATCAAAGATCCAGAAGTATATACTGGTAGGCATTGATTATTTCACTAAATGGATCGAAGCTATCCCTTTAGTCACTGCAGACCAAGAAAATGTCATTGAATTTATTCAAAAGAACATTATCTACCGATTTGGAATCTCTGAGACTATAACAACTGATCAAGGGTCAGTGTTTACTGGTCGAAAGATGCAGGAATTCGCTCAAGAAACAGGCTTTAGACTCCTAACATCAACACCTTATTACGCGCATGCAAATGGTCAAGTCGAAGCGGCAAATAAAATAGTGATTGGCCTGATAAAAAGCATGTGGGAAAGAAGCCAAAAAATTGGCATAAAACGTTAGACCAGATCTTGTGGGCCTGTCGAACGTCCCCAAAAGAAGCCACAGGTACAACACCATATCGGCTAACTTACGGTCATGACGCAGTACTGCCAACAGAAATTTGTCTTCAATCAACAAGGGTTCAGAGACATCAAGATATTCCCTCTGAAGTTTATTGGGATATGATGTTAGACGAACTAGTGGATGTAGACGAAGAAAGACTACGAGCTCTCGACCTATTGAGAATTCAGAAGAAAAGAGTGGAAGATTCTTACAATAAGAAAGTAAAACCTAAGGCATTCTTGCCTGGAGAATTAGTTTGGAAGGTGATTCTCCCCATGGATCGAAGAGATCGAAGCATGGGAAAATGGTCACCCAAGTGGGAAGGACCGTTCATAATTATTCAAATTTTTTCTGGTGGAGCTTATGAGGTCGAAGAGTTAAGCGAAGATAAAAGACTCTTGAGAGTAAATGGCAAATATTTAAAAAAATATAAACCTATGCTCCAAGAGATCAAAATAAATAACAGTTAATGACTAAGTTAACCATAAAGCCAAAATGGAAAATGATATATTGATTAACCAAAATGGCTGCATTGAGTTACAAAATTACAATACATGGTCAATGAGGTGCTGAGCAAATTAAAAAGGGATGGAAGCTTTAAGTCGAAGATATTTGGCTCGCTGCAACTCCAGCCGTTTGTTACACAAGGCATTCGCCTGAGAAAGTTTGGCAATCTGGTCATCAAGGGCTTGGGCCCTTTCAGCGAACTCTAGGCCTCGAGTAACCTCATCTTGGCTCTCTGCATCTGAAACAGTCGAAAGGAGTTCCTCTTTGCGCTTAGTGTTAGCATTTAATCTGGCCTCTAACTCCTTAATCTGTGCCTTTATAGAGGCGTTATCCTGATCTATGGCTTCGATTTCCTGCTGCTTGGACGTCTTCTGTTTCGACAATTCTGCAATTCGAGAAGTCGATTCAGCTACTTCAGTCCAAGCAGAAGAACTCTTGCCATGCAGTGTTTCGAGTTGGCTGTTGAACCCCCTTCGACGATTATAGTCCGCAGAGACTTGGTCAATAATGGAGTATAACTCCAAGATGAAGCTGGAAATTTCTGGAGAAACAGCAAGCAAATCAACTGCACCCAAGACAACTCCCAAACAAGACTGGGCAGTAGGATCCCCCTCCAAAGCCTTCATTAGATCCTTCTTGAAGAACTGAGCCTTGACTTTCTTCAAGACCTCATCGAGAGGAGAAGTCGAAGTATACTTCCCTGATGCAGTAGAAGCATCATGGCTAGGGTCAGATGAATTTTCCCTGCTCTCAATGATGGCATTCAGATAGCCAACTGGATCATTTTGCTTCAAAAGGGCCAAGTCTTCTTTAGACCTGGGCTTTGTCGAGGTGATCGTTTCTGCAGCAGTGGTGGCTTGGGGCTGAGTATGTTCAGCAACATCATCATCAACATGACCCTCTTCATCATGTTGCTCTTTTGTCTCATTGACCACTTGAGCTTCCTCCTGGTGGTGTTCCTCTGTTTCAGCAAGGACTTCATCACCCACCAGCTCCTCCTCTCGTTGTCTGCTATGGTCAGCAGAGTCTTGTGGCTCTGAAGTTTGATTTACTTCGTTAGCAGAACTGACGAAAGAAGAAGGATGGTGAATGGGTTCTCCTGCGCTGCTTACAAAGGTATCAGAACCTTCGACATGATGCCCAGTTGGTGCTGAAGTTCCAGCTGTCTCCTGAAAATAAAAGAGGAAAAAATATTCTGATTAGGGAGATACACAATCGAAGGTGATCATCGACACCTAAGTTAAAAGTGGTCGAAGGCACTACCTGTAAAGGAACTTCAGCCCCAGAGCTAGAGTTGTCACTCTCAACGGGTTTGCTGAGCAAGACGTTTAGCTCCTCCTCCGTGGGCTCTTCGATGATCACAGGAGGTGGCCTGGGTTTATTCCCTACGACCTTGATTCTGATCGCAGGTCGAGGCTCAGGAGCAGGGGCAGCCTTCTTCACCTTTCTCCGTTTGAGAGGAACAGGGGGAGATTCATCCTCATCACCACTCGAAGATTCGACCGTTAATGCAGGTCGCTTCTTAGGCGCAGGTTCCTGAAAGCCCCAAATGGAGTTGGTTTAGAATGCAACATTGAAAACCAGGATGTTTAAAAACCATCAGGAAACAAGAAAAATTTTGTTACCTGTGCTGGAGGTTTTGTAGAGGGGCCTCCACCCTGATGGCTGTCTGTGGCCTTCTTCGCCACAGGTTTTCGAACAACTGAAAGAAGACACGTTCACAAGTTATAATTGACAATTATAGGTTGAAATGGAAAGACAAATATAATTTGGAAAGGGAGCGTACATTTCTTTATTTTGTCGAGAACCAAGACGAAGGACTTTTGGAGTTCGTCTGCAAAATCCTTTTCGTCGAAGAACTCTTCGACATAATATCTCTTCCACCAGTCTTCAAAAGATGGTGAACAGAGGAAGTTGAGTTGGTAGTCGAACAATGATAGTACGGTCCGACCAACGTACCTACTAATATGCTTAGTAGCAGCATCCTCAGAGTAGTCATTACAAAAGTACAACAATGATTTCTCCCTAGGGTAAATGGGAGAAGAAAGCGATTGGATAATGCCAAACTGTCGAGAGACAAGATTCGGCTGGTAAGCAATCAGGCTCAGATGATTCTTTGAACTCTTGAAGCGCAATGGCATTATCCTTGGAGTGAGAAACACTTCCCACATTGTTGTATGCTCTTCGAGGTGAGGATCCTCTGATGACTTGGGATGGGGCCTGGTGAACCACCCTGGACCAAACTTTCGACTGGCGAACGGAGCCATCGTCGATGTAAATTCCTTCCTCCCTGCAAACATCTGAACAAAGTTTGCAAAGGTCTTTTGGAGTTCCAGCCCATCCTCAGTGGGAGTCAATAAGGCAAGCCTGGTGCCTTCGACACGCCTTCTGGCTATCTCAGGAGCCTTTTCGTTTATTTGAGTCTTCTGGGGTAGAAAAGACTCAAAAGTGGCGTTTAGCCAAAGTTGAAGTAGCCAGAAGGGTCCAACAAGTAGCAAGCTGGCTCTATTTTCTATTATTTTTAATTGAGTCGCTCCACTGCTGTTGTACCCCAAAATTTTCCCTCCCATATCCCTCAAGGTTTGTCAAGAATCATCTTCAAATTGTTCAAAAATTTCTCAAGGATTGCATAGTCCAAACATCTCCTAAGCCAGTCCAAATTAGGGTTTTGGTTCCTTCAATGAATTTGGGGTTTTCAATGGCTCAATCAAGTCCCATAGGCCTATATACATTGTCAAGCATCTACATGTCAAGTCTCAAGTCTCACAATGCCAATTTGCACAGTCAAAAGCTCCATTTGCTTCACAATCAACTGCAGGGGTAAAATGGTCATTTTACAGTCAAAGGTCAGAATTTTTGGTCAACATCTTATTTTGAGTCCACAATCATCATTTGATCATGTCTTGATCATGATTCCACAAGCATGGCTCAAAAAATCATCAAGATGCAAAAAGTTACTATTTTTGGACAGCAGAAAAGTCAACTGTATCTTGACCAAAGCATAACTTTTTCATGGTTCATCAGAAAAATTCCATCCAATGCTCATTTTGAAAGGGATGACATTTCCTACAACTCATATTCACATTCCAAGTCCAAGAAATGCTCTCACAAAAAGTTATAAATTTCTACATTATAGGTCAATTTCAAAAGTCAACAAAAATGCATTTTAAGTCAAAGACCATAACTTGAGATTGGTAAATCCAAATGACATGGGACCAAAGACATTGGTTAGAGGACTTCAAGAACTTTCCAAAATGTCCAAGAACATGTTCATATAATCAAAATTGAGCAAGATATGCATTGGAGAAGTTGGGAAATTTTTGTGAATTTGCAAAAGTCAACTTTGCTCAAAATACCTTATTTTTGCTAATGGGCCTCAAATTCCTTCTTGAAACTTTATCCAAGGCCTATGCACGACCCATTAAGCTTGAATTGAATTATTTTCTTATTTTTTATTAATTAATTGGATTTTTAATTGATTTTAATTCATTTAATTAATTTGAAATGTAGGAAATTCAAAGATATGTTTTTTTTCAATCTTTTGTGAAGCAAACAAGCTCAAGACAAGCTGGCAAATTCGTGTGCACATCAAGGGGACAAAAATCTCCAAGTTTGGCAAGTTTTCTCAATCAAAAAGATGCAAAAAGATGTGATTGCAAATCAAATATTCAAACCATTATTTCATGGACTTCTTGGCCAAGATTTAACCTAAACTCAGTCTCCTATATATACACAACCTAAACCTAATGCCATGGACGTGAAAACTCTGCAAGAAAGCCATAAGCAACATTGAAAAAAATCAAAGAAATTTGAAAACTGATTTCCACATTCTAACGTGATTCAAAGCTTTTTCTTGTTTCTAACACCTTGCAGGAACTCCCAGGGACCTTTTGCAATCAAAACCACACGCTAAAGCTTAAGAAATCGCCTCAAACAGTTTAACGGTTTGCATTTTCTTTTCAGAATCGAATAGCCTCATTCATGCATCATTAACGTGATTTCTTGTGTGTTTTGCATTGCTTGAATCCACAAGAAGCTTTTGGCATAGGTTAATTGAATTATCATGCATTGAATCGAAAGATGCCATTGATGAATTCTAGGGTTTCCAAGCTTCCAGATTAGGGCTTTGCTGTACAGGAAAAATCAGACCTTGAGAGACCCATGGTTGGATTCGTTGAGACAAGACGAATCTAAAACTACCCTCGCGAAATATTTATGTGCATCAGGGACCTATTCGCTATTTTTCCTCATCCTGTTTTGTGGGGGTTAAAAACCCCCGCTACCTAACATATATGTTGCAGGTTTAGCGAAGACGATGATGTGCTGTTGATATACTACTGGTCCATTCAAATAAAACGCGCCTTTATTTTGTGGTTCAACATATTTATTAATTGTTATATATTATATTTTCTTCTTATTCCTATAACAAAGCGCGCAAGTTGGTGGAGTGGTTGGCCAGGTGTTCAGTAAGCGTTGGGACTTGGGTTCGATTCCCAGGTCCACCCAATTTGTTTCTATTGTTTTTCTTAACATGATTGTGTGCAGATTTCCAACAGCGTCTTACCATGCGCTCCAAGCAACATCATGCCATGTGTCTCACAATCACCAATCCAATGGTCAAAAGATGAAGATCATGATGCTCCCTAGTCAACCATGCTCTGGGCAATCATCAAGGTCAAACGGACTGGCCAACAAATGGGCCAGAATTGCCAAGCAAACCTCCATATTTGGCCCATCACCCCCCTGGTTCTTTCATAATTTTATTTTTATTTTCTTTTACTAATTATTATTATTATTAATTACTATTATTATTATTTAATTAACTTAATTAATATTTTTCATAATAAATTCAGACAACTAAAAAATGTAAATATTTTATTATTATTATTATTTATTAATTTCACTTTATTATTTTGTAAATAAATTCTAAATGTAATTAATTTAGTTTAATTAGGTTAACTTTGACCTTTTTCACAATAAATAAAATAAACTAGAATTAGGGTTTTTCTTTTGACAATTTTAATCCTTTTTATTTTATTTTCATTAAGACATTAAAAAATACTTTTTTCTTGTAATTATTTAATCAATTAGAATTAGGTTTACTTAATTGCAAAAAAGACTAAAATTCCATTCTTTTCTCAAAAAGGGTCAAAACCCTAAGGACGTCCCCGATTTAATTTCTTTGCGCGCATATTTATTTTTGGTCATATTTATGTAACTGCTCCGAGAATGTAATAGATAATTAGGACTTTTATCGCTTTCTTTATTTTCTCGCATTTATTTTTCAAGGGTTATGTTTTTGGCGATGTAAATACCCGACGCCTTGTAATAACGTAGATTTACTTTCCGCAATTTATTTTCCACACAATTATTAACTGTTAATTATGCATGACAAGACTTGCCTGAAAAATAAAATCAACCCGTAGCTCACAATGATGCATGTTCAAAGATAATTTAAATGAAACCTGACACACGTGCACATGCCACTCCTAGGGTACGCCTCACTTGCTTGCCTCGAGGTGGTCATTGAGTATAGGGTGTTTTAGAGGTTTCCCTCCTGTCTAAAGATCCAAGTTGCCTCGAAACGGTTGCCTCAGATAAAAAGGATCTAGGACATTAGGGTTACCGCTAAGGCGTCCTACTATTGCTTTGGTGACCACACATGTCCCTATAATCGAATTGACCCGAATAACTCCAATGACGGTGCTACCTACTTCTCAATAGTGGAATAGACTGTCTAAAGGACTCTTACACAGCTTAATTCTTTAGAGTAGGTAGATTTCTCCTGGGTACTTGCTCTTTCAAAAACAAAAACAACTTTTCGCACCTACACTTTCAAAAAGTTTTCAAACAAACACTTCATACACTCTTGAGGACCGATACAAGAGTTACCTAGAAGTTTTCAAAACGAAACTTTTTCAAAACCCCCAAACACAAGAAAAGCAAACATCTTTTGAAAACATAGTGAGCAAGTACCTAAGAGCCCGTGGATAACCACTGATAGAAAGGGTGCTAACACCTTCCCTTTCTATAATCTACCTCCCGAACCCGAGAAACATCTCGAAAAGGAATTTTGCCGTGATTTTGTCCTTTCCTTATTGGAGAACATAAAAGACGATGACGACTCTTGCTTACCGCGACATTTCGCGAACCAGCATTTCAAAACAATCAGTTCTATTTCCACCGATCACAACTGCTTATCGACTCATATAGGTTCACCAGTATTAATTCGGCCAAACAAATGTTTTGACCATGATGAAGCTGAGTAGCAAGGGTGACCATTTTCTTCGTCACCTGTAGGGATTTCGTGTAGAACACGAAGCGTGACAGCCAAAGGGATAGAAACGCAATGTGCTCCACATCCGTTACCACAACCGTCGATTTGTCATGGTAGTGGTTGGTGTAGGTGGTATAAGTGGGTTTAGTAGCTGAAAACCCAATATGGTCTTCAGACATTTCCTCTGGGTCGAAGTAATCCCCAGTTGGTCGAAGACCAGTAATAGCAGCCATGTCAAAGAGAGTGGGTGTTACCATTCCGCAAGGCAGGTGGAAGGTGGAGTGACTATAGTCCCAAAATAGCAAAGAAGCTACCAGCATTTCAGGACAATAGTTGAGACCAGTTTTGGACAGCATGACTAGGTCATAAATCCCCATGCCCTTCCAAATTGAAGCTGGCACTTCTCCATCTTGTCGAGCCAAGCGTTGTATTCTGGTGTAAGGTTAGGGCTAGACCTAAAAGACCTAACCCCCCTGTTGAAGAACCGAAGATCTATTTTTTCTTTTGCAGGGTCTTCGGTATCGTCTGTCGCCTTCTTGGAGCACCCAATGGGCTTGAGTGCCTCATGCACAGAGAAGAAACCCTTGATTTTCGTTGGGTCAGCAATGCATGCAGATAGAGGACCGGACATGGCGAAAACCTGGTTGGAGTATCCAACAGGAATCAACAGTTGAGAAGAATAGGTTTCACGCTCAGCATCTCCCATGGGTTCAGGAACCCTTCGCATTCCCATGGAGTTAACTATCGGAGCGGTTGAAAAGATTTCCGGTTGAGTAGTTTTAGAGGGAGCTCTAGATCTGGGGACATTGGAAGAACGAGAACGTGAAGCCATTTTTTGGTTTGAGATGAAGGTGGATGAAGAACAAAGGTTTCTGGGTTTGGAGAGGAAGAAGCAAAGGTTTGCTTGCAGGAAGTTTTGTTCGACTTAAGGCTTGGATGAAGGAAAGCGTAAAGAGTCCAACAAGGGGAACTTAGTGCTATTTATAGTGATTGAAAAATCACAAGACTCGAGGTCATTTAATGTCTCAGACAAGAGTGGGGCACGTGGCGCTCATTTGGTGATGTAGCCGTTCTGAAGAACGGAAACGGTGCAGCGTGCGTCCTTGTTTTCGGGAAATAGTCATGATGACAATATGTGAAAGGACATCGGGCGTGCCAAACACCTTACTGAAGTGACGTCTTGGGAACAGGTGAAATGATGACTTTTTGAGATTGTCAGTTGGTTGGTAGGAGACGAAAATCACATAAACTAATTTGTGGCTAAGAGTGAAGGACAGGTGTCGAATGGAATATCAAAGAATGCCTTTTTCTTTTAGCGTCGAAATAAGACATTCTTGGGGGGCAATTTTTTGGCTCCTAAATTCGACACCCATGTTTGTTATCATATAGACCATTAATTATGAGTCAGAAGAGTTTCCTACATAAGAAGGCTTCGACCAGCTGATCCTGTCGAAGGCTCATCAAAGAATGACAAGATACTTAGAGAAATTCCTTTAAGTGGGAATCTTGTTGTCTTTGACGTCGAAGGAACCTCTCGACAAAGGTACCTGATGCCCAAGGTCGAACGGTTTGAGATTTGAATTGTTGGAGGGAAAACGGTTCCCAACAGTTACCAAGTGCAACGTGCCGAAGACAGAAGTGTCGAAGGCTGTGAGCGTGCCATGTGGCGTCATCTCGAAGCAGCGTAACTGCCCAGCGGTTACTTAGGATTTGTTTTAGTATAAATACTAGTTGTTCACGTAGTTTTCGCGTGTGTTCATCATCTTATACAAGTCACTCATTTATATTCAAGTACCCAGCGTGAGAGAACGAATCATTGAGAATGTATGTGTGAAACACCATTTAAATTAATCAAAGTCTTTTATATTCAAGCAGTTTATCGCTTTTCATTTACTTATCTCCGTCGAAGCCTTTTACTTAACACTTTTATTTATTCTATCAAGCTTTTCTTCATGCAATTTACTTAAAGTGTCTTTACTTTACTGGCATTAATCATCATTAGGATTAGTCAAACTCCAGAAAATCAACCATGTCTTAGGATCAATCTGATCGATCCTGCTAGTCACCAAATAAGTAACCTTTAGGAAGATCAGCGGTTGTTTACCAATTTCCACGGTAAACAACCATACAATCCTAGTTACTAGCACAATAACATAACTATAATGAAAAGCAGTAAAGTGTGGGAATTAAAATCTACGCTATTACAATACTTCAGGGATGGGGATTACAAACCATAAAAATAGGGGAAAACAGTAAACCCTAGTTTATCTATTACAACCTTTTAGCAGTTACAATATTTAGTAAAAACTCGCGTAAAATTTAAATCTAAAACTATTACAACTTGACATGAAGCTTATACATTCAATCTAGGAAATTTAAATAGCGAAGAAAATAAGTATTAAGAAAGATATTTTTTAAAGAAATCTAAAAAAACTAATTTGATATTTTTGGTATTTTTGTTAAATGATTAACCTAATTTTAAATTAAATTATAAATTATTAAATAAAATAAAACCTAAGTCTAAAATGAATTAAAAAATTTAATTGATAAAAAACATTTTTTTATGAAATATTCTCATTAAATTGATTAATTAGGAAAAAAAAGTTAATTATGTCTAAAAAAAATAGAATTTGAAATAAAATAAATAAAAAAAGAAAGGTGGGCCTGAAAGTAAATCTGAGGGGTGCAAGGGAAGTAGATCTGTGAGGCCTAAAACAAACAGTCGAGCTGCTGTATTGATCCATTGTGGTTGGCCATTAAGGGTTCATCATAGGCGCGTGGATCTGGAGCATTGGATCAGGATCTGTTGAGATCCAAGAATGATGATGAGAGGGTGCATGTTGGACTTGCAAAGGCTTGGCACGCTGGATCTGCAAACAAGAAATATGAGAAAAATAACATACCAGGGGCAGAGATCGAACCCATGCTCTGGTACACTAAGACCCTTATAAATGCACGCTTACCGCTAGGGCAGCCATTACTTACGTTCATATAAACACAAATAATTAAAAATATAATAAAAATAATTTAAAATTTTAATTTTAAAACAAAGTAAAAACATGTGGGCCCCTGTATCCAGTATTAGCCAATCAAAAGTGGAGAGAGGGTGCCAGGGTTTTTGACTGGCTAATCAGATTGTTTGAACATGCCACTCCTGCCTCCGTCCAGTCAATGCCACTGTGGGTGGATGAAACAACCGTCTTCTCTGACTTTTTTTGGTGTTTTTGCAAACTTTGTTCTTGCTCTCCAACTGATCTCTAACCCTTCTTTTGGTCTGCACACGACCCTTATGTATTGTACAATGCATTAGGGTAAAAAACTCTGTCCAAATCTTCCTCTTTTAATCACTTTGATATTTGATTTGATTCTCCATTAAAGCATTCCAAAATTGGCTCATTTGCAATCTTTTTGTACCCACATGGCTTGATACGAGTTTCATTACCTTGCTAGCTGTAATTAGAGCCTGAAACAAATCAAAAGATCCTTGGTTTTCAATATTTGTGATTTTATTTGATTTGTTTTGATTTAATTCAAATTAATTCAAATAAAAATAAAAATAATTAATAAAAATATGATATGGACACGTGGGCAAGGCTAGAGAACGTTGACCATAATGCCAACTCAAAACAAGTGAAAAAGAATGGGCCCATTTGACAAAATTTGAGTTTTGGGGATAGTTGACTTTTGGCAATTTTGCAAAAAAATCCAACTTCAACAAAGCATAACTTCCTCAATTTTGACTCTTTGGAGGTGTTCTTGGACTTTTTAGAAATATTGATATGTCCTCTAATCAACCCTTTTTGTCTCATATCATTTTGATATTCCATGCTCAAGTTAGAAGCTTTGACAAAAAAGGTGTTTTTGTTGACTTTTCAAAATGACCTATAATGTCCAAATTCATAACTTCTTGTGAGTGCATTTTTTGATCTTGGGATATGAAGATGGATTGTAAGGAATTGCATCATATTCAAAATTAGCTTTGGATGAGTCATTTCTCATAAAGTATGAGAAAGTTATGTTTGTTCAAAGTTGAGTTGACTTTTCTTGCAAAACCCTAATTTAGCAACTTTTGAATCTTGATGAATTGTGAACAATCCTTGATGAATCATGATCAACCCTTGATCAAATGATGAAATATACTTCAAAATGAGAATGTTGACAAAAAATCCTGAAGTTTGACTGTTTGTAGGTCACAGTTGACTTTTTCCCTAGAACAATCGACTTTTGGACCTTTGAGCAATTGACTGAGCCAACTTCCTCTGCAAGGCTTGAAACTTGACATGGATGATCTTGAGAATATATTAGGTCATTGGTGAGAACTTGGGGTCACTTGGACTCAAGAATCTTGATGCAACACAAAACCCTAATTTGGGAAAGATTGCCTTAGGAGAGAGCTTGTCTGACCAACTCTTGGGCTATCTTGAGCAACTTGGAGATCTTTCTTGAAATGTTTTGAGAAATATGAGAGGACAAATTTTGGGGTACAACAATACTATTTGGAAGCCTGTTATTTCCTGAAAGTACATGGAATAGTGTAAATTTTATGTATTTAAGTTTGCTTAAGAAATTTGATAAAACAAGAAAGTATAGTTGGGATTTCGCTGTTTTAGCCCAACTATACAGTTCATTATGTAAAAACGCAACAAACGACAAATATACTTTTTTGGATGCGCTTTCTTGCTCCAAGTATGGTTGATGGGGAATGGAGTCCCTAAACCCCGTCAACAACAATGCATTCATTTTCCCTTACATAACAAAGTAAGTTAATAGATTAAATAATATATTGTTCATCCTTTCACCAAATAGATGTATAAAATTATTTTTTTCTTCATTCCTTTAGGCACTTTGTAAGGGGTATGGATTACATCAAGAATCCAAGATTCAATTCCGCTCTATACCATAATCTTTTGAATCACATTGGCTTGAATAATGTATGTGGTACCTCTAAATTTTTCTACTTTTAAATTATTTATTTTTAACGTTTTCATTATTCTGATTAATTTTTATCCATATTTTATCTGGAGACCATATTTGGGTTTGGGCCATGAACCCAACCCCGAAGATGCAATAGTTTGGACTGCAAAGACTGCAATAATACAGTTCAACATTATGGAGATGCACCACAACGACCGTGTCAAGATGCAGTTTGGAATACATCAAGAAATACCATGCAATCCAACTTCTTTGTTACCTTGGCATCTCAAAAGGGTCGACACCCAATGGGGTGATAATAATTGGCAAGATTTCGCTCCAGAATGGTGTAAGATGTGGCGTAGGCATCACCAATATGTCTTACAATTTCTTGTTTTCCATAACCAGATTAATATGTGACACACAGATCAGTATATTGATTGGTACATATCAGTTACTAATCTTGAAATGCACGTGTCTCACCCGAGGTATTTGATCGATCCACGCATATAACAGGCACAATCATACATCACACAACAACAACCCCAACAACAAACCCAAGACATATCAACCTCCCACCAAACATAATGATGATACAGATCCACTAACATCCAACCCCAAATACAAGACCAATAGCAATACACACATGCCCCCCCACAATCACAATACCAAGAACAACAACCATACACCCGACATCCTGATGTGGGCCCCTCGTCGTCTCACATTAGCCCAAACATTGACCAACCTGAAGAATATTCACCAACCAACCCAACTTACCATCAACCATCTTATCACCACAACACCCAACAATCACAGTACCAAACCCCACAAGATTCATTTCCTTTTTACCCTCCTTATTCAGACGACCAGTGCTATCGAACCCCCATAAAACATCACCCTCAACCAATACGACCAAACTTTGAGGGCATGGGTAACCGACTTTTTGAAATCAGATCTTCCAGATATGATGATCTGACGACTTTCATGGATGTTGAACGCATTGACTTCGTAGGGCCCTCGACCCAACCGCAATAGGAAATACGTCGAAATACACCACGAGTTAGGCGAGGACGCGGGTGTGGAACTACGAGTCGTTATCGAGCCCCTGGAGATAACTAAATAATGTGTAATTTTTATTCTCGTTATGTAATCATTTAATTATTATTGAAAATCAACTTTTATTTACAACGACATTGCCTTTTAATTCTTTAACAAAAAAACTAAAAAAAACTTTGTACCTAGGCGCCATCTGAAATGGCTTAGGACAAATGACATATACCTAGACGTCTCCTTTAAAAAAACTAATACATGCACCATCTGAGATAGCTACTGCATTATAACATTTTCTGAAACATAATTATTTACATAATTTTTTTCGAAACATAATTATTTGTGTATTTTTTTTCAAAACATAATTATTTATATATTTTTTTGACACCTTAGCAAGAGTGTTACAACTATTAATAATGAAAACTATTAATAAAGAAAAATGACTAAATGTGGAATAAATCATGACTTTTGATATAATGAAAGTTGTAACACATATTAGCACTATACAAGTATAGAAATTAACTTTTATTTTAAAGGTGCCACATTGAATTTTTTTCTACATGTCAATATTTAAAGATTTGATATTCATTTTGGTATAGTATGTTTGCATTGGGGTTGATTTTTGTTTCTTTTATCTTAAAAAATCTCGATATGAATATGGATTTTTATAAACATATTTTATAAACATATTTTATAAACATGTGGCAGCCTTTAAATTACTCAACTATTTTTGAAGGGTACTGAAGTAGTTCCCTCTAATAAAGAAGAAGACAAGAATACATAAAACTCCAAAATAGGCTTCAAGAGAGACATTGCACATGACCCTCTCACGCCTAATACACTTTCTCTGCATGCAACCAACCATATATCATGTGATTAATATTCACATGGTTTATATATTTTCAATCTCAATGTCATTTCCACCATATATATGTATAACATCAAATTATAAAAAATACTTCTATCATATAAGTATCTGATTTCTCATTATTTAATTGAATGTTCAAGGAGTTTAAGTGAAAATGTACAAGGCCAAGTTGCAGGAGATGTGTCAACGGAGACGGTGGAGTTTGCCAAAGTACTCCGCCACGAGTGACGGTCCACCACACATGCCAAACTTTAAGGCGTCTGTCTTTGTAAATGGCATTACATTTTCTTCTTACCATACTTTCCGTTCCTCCAAACAAGCTTACAACCAAGCTGCTATGAATGCTTTCCTCAAGCTTTCTTCTCCTTCGGGTACTCTACTTCTTTTTCTTTCTCTTTCTGGTGCTAAAATCTTTTTTTAATCTTTCCTAGAATATGATAATGATGATGGTTTTGTATTTTGAAAATGAGTTTTCTGTTTGAGTTCTTAATTTTTTTTACAAGGAACTTCTTAAAATAGAAACATATATAGAGTTCAAAGAAGCACTTTTTATTATAACAATTTATTCCTTTTTCTTAGATTTGATCACTTTATATTGAGTAATTATTATGATAAAAGTTCTTAGAATTTGTCAACTGTTTGACCATTGGAGGTTTCCTTTTTTTTTTCTTTTTCATAATAGACAAACTAGAATCATATCATGGAATTAAGTAGAATTTTCTATAATTTAGAATCACTTTATAAAACCATTTTTTTAGAAACTTTTCTTGTACATTTTCCCTTTTACTATTATCCCTTGAAATGACTAAAGGATAAGGAAAAAAATGTGATGATAGAAATTAGTAAGCTACATCAAATTCATAGGTTGCATATTATTTTACTCTAATGTTTATGTTTCATGACATGCATAGGCTCTTCAATACCAACAAACAAATATGGTTCAAAAGAGGAAGTTGAAGCTGCCAAACCCAAACCTCAGGAGAGTCCAGTTCCACCACAATCTCCAGATAGAATATATGGTAAAATTTTATTTCCAATTGTCTTACTTTTTTATAATTGCTTGTTTGAATAACACATCGAATTCTAGTTCTACAAGTTGAAACAAAAGGTTTTCAAGAAAGAAGAAGAGAGAGAAGAGAGAACTATATTGAAAACTGTTATTCCTGTTACGAGAGAGTAATGTCAAATTACAATATACAATACTTTTTATATAGGCTATTAATGTCCTTTGATAGTTTTCATTCTATTGTTCTATTTCAACATATCTAACAACAATAATCAACTAATTCTTCCAAATACAGATCATTTGAGCAAACTTCCGCCACAAAACTATGCTCGAAAGAACAATCTCGGTCAACCTGTTTTTACAATTAAAACCGAAGGGCCGTCTTATGACACTCGCTATAAGGCCACTGTTGTTATTGATGGGAAATCATTTGAAAGCCCTACATTTTTCAACACCATAAAAGAAGCAGAACAAGCTGCAATAAATATTGCTCACATGTTTCAACAGGTTAATGTGATTCTAAATTAACATTTAATTTGCATAAGAAATAGTTATGATTGAATTTTGATTTGTATCCTACTTATTCAGGGTGATACTTCTTCATCCAAGAGTAAACTTCTGGAATTAACACAGAAAGAAGGTTTTTCTAAACCAACATATAAATTTACACGGATTGGTCCTCCTCATATACCAACTTTTTTCTCAACTGTCACAGTAGAGGGCTTGGAGTTTCATGGAAAAGCATCTAGCTCTAAAAAACAGGCAGAACATGATGCTGCAAAAGTTGCTTACACTGCATTAAAAGAGAGTAAGCTCATTCACTCTATTTTTCTTTCATGCATAAGAGTTATAATTTGTAAAAATAAAATCAAAGATATGTGTCAGTTTCGGACATCAGACACAATTTTAATCCGAAGCGTTTGTGATTATGATTCGACAAAATTGATGTCTTGCATAGGTGGACTTCATATGTATGCTGCTTTTGCTTCCTCAATCAAAGAAAATGAAGCAGTAAAATCAACTGATGAATTAGACACTGTTAATGTTAAGTCCAAACAAAAACTAAACCTTGAAGGTATGTTATCTTATACCAATAATATTTTTTTCAAGTATCATGAAACTAGTATAGTTTTTTCAAAGGTGTAATATAGTAATCATTGAACATGTTAATCTTCTATCAGATCAAGTTTTGGATCAAGAGATCTTACCTACTAATGTCAATGTTAATCACAATGATACACCCAATGAATCTTCTCCATTGCCCCCGAAGAAAAAAATGAAGATAAGCAATATGAGTGATACGAATTTGGCCCGTTCTAAAAGGTCAATTAAGAAGCCTAGCTACCTGAAGGACTATCATACAAGCTCAAAACCTATCAACCCATGAAACTTCTATAATCTTCCATTATTTGATGTATATTTACTCTCCAAAACTCTATACGACTAAGTGTTGATCAGAATATTTCGTAGGTTTTGTTTTAATTTTAAAAATATGATATTTCATACAAATAATAATATATTTATTAATTTTAATATTTATTTTAAGAATAAAAATTTAATAATATATATTTTATAAAGTAATATTCTTCTATATATATTTTATTATAAAAACATCACAAAAATTGAATTGATCCTATGAAATACCTTAAAATATTTAATAATAATATTTGTTAAAAATATCGTTACTCAAAATGTTTATAAAAAAAATTAGACTAAAATTAAAAATGTAGATCTAAAGATAGACAAATATTTGTTGTCCTAACCTTTATTAAAAATACACAAAAATTATATGTTGAGTTTGACTAAGACTTTGCTTGTTATAGATTGAAAAATTATTGTATTTTAAAAACAAATTTTATGAGAATTTTTTTTAAAAATATTAGAAGTAATTTTCAATTATTTTTTATAAATTAAAAGAATAATTTAGACATTTAATTATTTAAATATTTATCATTAAAGATTTTAATATAATAAAAATCATATAAAAAATGACATATCTCAAATATAATCTTATAACAGAATATTAAAATACTTAAAATAATAGTAAAAAAATTAAAATAAGTTAAACTTTGTTTATTATATGATCTTAAGTTTTTAAAAATAACATTAAATAATTTATAAAAAAATCTAAATTGGTAAGTAGTTTAATTTGTGATTTTAAAATGAAATAAGTCTTGAAGCCTTTTATAGGATTAACTTTGTTTTATAACATTTAAATTGTGTCAAAAATCATACTCAAGAATCAAACCGAAGAAGTAGGGGTGTACATGGATCGGTTTAGGTTGAATTTAGTCAAAATCATAACTCAACCCGTGTGTCGTACACCGGTTTAAGTGAGATAAAATAACCATCCACGATGTTATTGGGTCGGATTGGATAAAATTATAAATTTGTGGGTTGGACTGAGTTGGGTAGTGGATTATTCAATTTTTTTTTTATTAATTATGTGTCACATTTTTTCTTAATAAATAGTTTAAAATATTACCACTATTTTTTTAAACATCAAATATCTAAATGCGTGATAAAATTCATCAAAAACATATTTACATAAACAAAAGTTACATTATAGTAATACCTAGAATTAAATAAAATACTTGCAACTTACAAGAATTCACATCAAAATAATCAAAGTGCGACATCTTAAATAAATTAAAATCATTACTTACAAAATAAAAGATGTTCAAAAGGTTGAAATTGAAGCAACCAAAATTAAAAACATCAATGTCATCACTTATCACATTATAAAAAAAAAGTAAAAAAATAGTAACTCAATAACCCATGGTGTGATGCGGTGGGAGAACTGACTTGAAGGTTTTACGTTTTATCGTAAATGTCACGGTTAGCAAGACTCGCCACCGAATTTTCTTTTATCCAAAAGGAAAGGTAAAAAAGCACACGAAAGACCTTTGAGATGTTTTCTTGAGTTCGGGGGGTAGATTATGAAAAGGGAAGGTGCTAGCACCCTTTTCATCCATGGTTTTCCATGGGCTCTTAGTTACTTGCTTAGATCACTTGCTTTGGTTTGTTCGAAATGGTGTTTGATGTGATTTTTGAAAGTATTTTGAAAAAGAGGCCATTTGTTTAGGCAATCTTTGTAATGATTCTCGTTCGTAAGAATGTATACAAAGATGTTTGTCTTTTGAAAATGTTTTCAATTGTTTGTAAGATGTTTTGAAATGTGTGTGTGTGTTTGTTTTTGAAAATAGCAAGGATTGTTGTTTGAAATGGAGCAAGTAACTTAGAAGTTATCTACCTACTCAAATGTCTTTCTTGTGTATTTTATATTCCTTTGACATTGTTGACTTACCATTGATTTGGTAAGCAACCCTATCTTTGGATGTAAACGGGACGGGCGTGGGTCATCGTATAACCATGATAGCAATGTTGCCAAGTATCTTAGCATTTTTGAGGGACCAAGATCATTTTGTTTAGGCAACTTTTTGGATAGCGTCATCGAGAGACTATGATCTTATATTTGTTTTGTTTTGCCAAGATACTTCGCGTGTGTAACATGGTCATTTTATTTTAGGCAACCAAGTGGGAGAAACCCTAAGGGTGCTTGTGTGCAAAGTGTATCATTTTCATGCTTTTGATTTTGTCTTGTATTTAAGATTTTCTATTTTGCTTTATTTTGTTCTTGTCATGCAAACCTTAATTACTAATCATGGTATATAAAGCGATAAATTACGTAATGTAAATATACTAAGCTATTACAACAATTTTTATGGGAGGGGGGAATACAAGTTTGAATGGGGATTTGCACAAATATAAAGCTAAATATATTATTACAACCAAATCGAACTTGCGCGAATTAAATAAATATAATACAAATATTTAAAATGCAATATAATGTTCATGTTAGAAAAAATATTTTATGTCTTGCTTTTTTGTGTAAAAGAATATTTAACTTAAACCTAAAAATAAGGAAAAATAATTAATTCTTTTTGAAAGGGATGAAACCCTAATTTTCAATTAAAAGAAAATAAATGTTTCATATTATTATTTTGTGTATTTTTTGTATAAAAAATAATAAATAATATTGTATATGAATATTAAAAAATAAATATGTGCAAAAATTGGTATTTGTAAGTATAAAATGTAAAATGAGAAATAATAAGTATATTTAATTATTTATAAGTTTATTAAGAAAATCAATTATATTTATCAAAATAAATGAATTTTTATGTGTGAAAATAATAAAAAAATAAAATAAAAGGGTGAAAATAAATAAATCATTTTTTAGTATTTTTTATCATTTAGAAAAATAAATAAAAGTATTAAATAAAAAAATATGAAAAAATATAAAAATATAAAATAGTTAGCCATGGGGGGTGCAATAGCAAGTCAGGGGGGTGTTTAGCAAAAACAAAAAAGGTCCAAGCAACAAAAAGTCCAGAACCAGACTTCATCCCTGTCCTTCGTTCTCTTCTTCATGCTTCTGCTAGTCAACTTGTAACTTCCTCATGCTTGCATAACAATGAAAACTCATAACATGAAAAATGTGGCATTTGAGCTCACAATTCTAACCATATAAATTATGTAACCTAACTATCAAAGATCAAAGAGAATTTTGGAATCCCTAAATTGTGACCTAATTTTTTCAGAGATTTCAAGCTTCAAATTCTCTTAGCACAAGTAATATAAATGCAAAGTAAGGATATGTACATCTTCGTTACGATGAGAACTACATTTTTCCTTCACAAATTGTGGCTTGAGGTTGCCTGTATAAAGAGATAGAGTTTAAGAAAATACCTCCTTCAGTTGGAATCGTGTATGGCAATGTAGGGACTTTAATGGAGGCCTGATGATTGCTTGAGCTTCCCTGAATCTATTCCAACCCTTATCTTGCTCTGAGGATGGCTGGAACTCTCTGACCAAGTCCAACTGCAAGCTTCCAAGTTGAAAATGGAAGATGGTGAAACAGAGGTTACAGAACCAGAGTGATGGCTTGGATTGAATAGGTATCAAGTGTATAATATGTTTGAATCAGTTAAACACAAAACGCACGAGTCAAATGAGAGTTGGCTGAGCTTTTGCAGAAACTGTGTGCTTGGGCAGATTTTTAGTGTTTTTCAGTTTTAGAGAGTTCTAGGTTCAAGCCAAGCGTGTAATGCCTTGTACAATATTTGCATATTAGTATAGAAGTGATCCAAAGTCAGCTTCCTACTAGCTGTGCAAGCTTTAGCCCTTTTGCAACTTTTCTTGTACTTGAAGTAAAGTTGACAAGACCAATCTCACATGCTTGTACCAGCTTGCTTTAGGGTTGATATGAATTTGTACAAACTGCTTGAGACCTGTATAGTTTTCTTGTATCAAGGGGACGGGTCCAATGCTCCAAGTTGACAAAGTTGCAAAAGTGCATCTTTATGAAAATGGCAATGAAGTCTTTTTGCCCAAAATGGAATTACAACTTGTGTAAAGTTTCAAAAGCAAGAATAAAGGCTTTGTCAACTGAGTATGCATTTAATTAAGGAGTGTGTAACAATATTAGGACCTGTAAAGCATGAGATAGCCAACATAGGTTTGGTTTGCAACTTGGTTCTATGTGAAAATGGCTTGAACAAAAAGTGAGAAAATGCCAACTTCCTCTCTTCGATTCTCCCTACTCAGAAATGATCTTGGAGAGTTATTTGACATTTTGGAAAGCTTGCAATGTGATATATAATCCATCTTTGAAATGAATTTTGAGATACCTCTTGGAACTAGGTGAAAAGTTGGGTCCAAAACCTACCTAAATTAGGGCAAAATTTCACTAAGTTATTTAGTTCATGAGCATGTATTCACAAATTTATAACTTGAGATCCAAGCATCTTTAGGGAAAAGTTTGTGAAGAAAAGTTGTAGATTTCATGAAGGACTACAACTTTCATGTTTGGAACTTTTCTTGAATCAAAATGCATCATGGTGAAAATGTGGTGCAAAATTGAGAAAAAATAAGAAAATTTTTATACTTAGAAAAATTCTAAGTTATGAAAATTTTCAAATTAAAACCCTAATTTTCAAATTTAGTTTTCTTGGTGAACAAGTTTCACATTTTGACATATATTGATGAATTATGACCCTTGGCACTTGATTTTGACCAAAAAGTCAAAGTTTGACTTTTCAGTGCATAATTGACTTTTGATCAGTTGACTGCAAATTTCATATGTCAATCCAATGAACTTGAGATCTTCTGAACCATGTAATTAGGTCAAGATGATTCCATTGAACCCTTGAAATCATTCTTGAACTTAATTGGTCATTGGCTAGGTTAAAAATCAGAAATTGCCCTTTCTTAGTCAAAACCCTAATTTTGACCATTTTGCCCTTTTGATGATTTGATCAAATTTCTTGAGGTGTTGTGATCCAAACTTGATCAAATGGTACATATGAGTCTAAAATGTTGATTGGATCAAAAATTATGAAGTTTGACTGTAAATTGGTCATAGTTGATTTTTCCCCAATACAGTTGTTTTTTAGGTCAACTGTCCAATTGACTGATCAAAAATGTGGTTCAAGGCTTGAAACTTAACATGAGCAATCTTAGGGGTCCAAAATGATGTATGAAAGTCAAATGAAGCATTGATGGTCCAAAAATCCTTGTACAAACTCAAACCCTAATTTTGGGTTATTAGTGCAAGATGAGATGTCTTGAGCTAACCAAACCCTAATCTTGTCTTGAGTCCAAGAAGTCTTGTGAGAAAAGTCTTGATAAATAAGAGGGAAAATTTTGGGGTACAACACATGGGTTTTGTGGGTTAGGAATGGGTTTACCTGTAAACCAATTATTTTGAATAGTTTTCATCTTTGAAAACCGTATTCACCCAATAACCCAATCCAACCCACTTTTTTAGATCAGTTTAGATAGATTTTACTGGGTTTACCCCACCTATATACACCCCTACGAAGAAGGAACACTTACCTACACTCCTTAATACTTAACTATCTACTGCGCCATTAGTCTATATTGGACATATTTCAAAATATAATATATCTGATAGATAAATAATTATATTTTTTTTACTTAAATCCACATGTAATATTGTGACCATAAAAATATTTGAGGTTCTGTACTGTTAGAGATATACAACTGCTATTGTGTATAAGTTAACAGTGTTAACTGTTGTTAGTTGAAGGTTGGTTAGAAGTTAGTTCACCGTTAAAGTTAACTGCAGTCTGTTAACTATTTCTAACCAATGATAGATTAGTTTGCTTAGCTGATATAAATAGTGGTTCATTTCTCTTGTACAATTAACTCAGTGTAAAATACTTCATTCAATACATACAAAAACTTTCTCCTTTTGCGAACGAGCTTCAGAGAATCTCATCTCTAACATGGTATCATTCGTTGATATGATCATTCACTTCCCTCATCCATCTTCTTCTTCTTTGCTATACAACACTTTGATTTGCATGACCTGATTGGTGAGCGATTTGAGAATGTATCCTCTAGAAAATCAACAATCGGTTGTCAAAACTCCGAGTTAAGCTCAAACCTTCTCATCAATGTTCTCCAATTTCAATTCCCATGGATCATTAGGACCGAAACTCTCGATCAAATTGCAAGACAACACCTATCTGATATGGAATCAACAAGTGGAAGGTGTGATCTTAACACATAAAATGCACAGAATCGTTGTTAATCCTCAAGTTCCTCAGAAGTTCAAAACAACTCAAGATCGAACATCAGATATGATTTTTGAGGAATACGAAGCATGGATTGTGAAAGATCAAGTTGTGTTTATCTGGTTGTTGTCTATAATTTATGAATTTGTATTACCCAGAGTGATTTCTTGCAAACACGCATATGCAATTTCGGATAAAATCCACAAGTATTTCAATGCTCAGATGAAAGATAGGGTTCACCAATTGCACGTTGAACAAAAGTCTATGAAGAAAGGAAATCGGTCAATCACTAAGTTCATTCTAAGAATTAAGCAATAGCCAACTCTCTATTAGCTGTGGGAGATTCAATCACTGAACAAGATAAAATTGATCTGATTCTTGATGTACTTTCTAAAGAATATAACCTCTTTGTTATGAAAATGTATGGAAGCCCTGAATCCCCATCACTATGTAAGGTTGAAGCTCTAATCTATGTCCAAGAACAAAAATTGGACAAATTTAGTTAAGAACTTGTCGTTCCCAGATTGAAGCTATACTATACTCTATGTCCAAGAACAACAATTGGATAAACTTCGTCAAGAACTTGTAGTTCCCACAGTTACAGGCTATCTTGCCCACACAAACCAGGACAGTAACAACTCCATAGGATCTGCTGTACCCCAAAATTTTCCCTCTCTTTTCTCAAGACATTTCTCACAAAAGTTCTCAAATGCTCAAGGATTCTCAATAGTTGATCATACAAGTTCACCTCCTAAGCACTAAGTCCACAAATTAGGGTTTTGGTTTTCTCAAGGAAAATTGGACTTTTGATACCTCAAATGTCTTTCATGGTTCATTATAGGTATCCAAGATTACTCATACCAAGTTTCAAGCCTTGCACCACAAATTTGCCCAGTCAATTGCTCAAATGACTGAAAATCAACTCTATTGGGTAAAAAGTCAAATGTGGTCAACATAAAGTCAAACTTCATGATTTTTGGCCAACATAAACATTTTGAAGTCATATTCATCAATTGATCAAGGTTTGATCATAATTCCTCAAAAAAAGCATTCAAATCATCAAAAGGGCAAAATTGTCAAAATTAGGGTTTTGACTAAAATTGACTGATCATGGACTTTTGACCTAGTACATGTCCTAATGAATTGAAGCATGATCTCAAGGACTCAAACACAACATGTTGACATTATTTCATGGCTCAAATCACTTCTCAAGATCAATGGGTTGATAGTTGAATTTGGATTAACTGATGAAAAGTCAATTGATACACAAAAAGTCAAACTTTGACTTTTTGGTCAACATTGAATTTCAAAGATCAAGATTCATCAAGAAATTCAAAAATATGAAAATTGATCATCAATAATCAAGAAATTTAAGAAAAGTCAACAAAAGTCAAGATTTTCAAGACTTAGAAAATTTCTAAGTGTTTTTTAACCTTGATAATTTCATTACTTCATGATAATTTTTCACCAAGATACAAGATGATTCAAGGAAAAATTTCAATATGAAAGTTGTAGATCTTGAGGAATTATACAACTTTGTCCCTTAGGGTCGTTGTCCAAAAAATGCTTGGATTAGAAGATATAGGCTCATGAAGTCATAACATTTTTGTATAAACACTTAGTGAAATTTTCAACTAGTTTAGGCAGATTTTCGTCCTAACTTCTTGGCCAATTTTCACCTAGTTCCAATTTGATTTAGATAAAGTGGTCAACATGAAAGTTATAGGCAATGTTTGAAGATTTCCAAAATGTCCAAGAACTTGAAGAAATCATTTTTGAGCTAGGAGAATCGAAGAGAAGAAGTAGAGCATTCAAACTTGAATTTTAAGGCATTTTCATGAAGAACACTTGACCAAATCTCAAACCTATACTACATAATCTTGCTTTTCAGGCTTCTAACTTGTAATTTTCTCCATAATTAATTGTTTATACAATTGATTGATTTATGATCCAAGTGATTAAGCCATTGTCCAGATCAATTTTCTATTTTTGGAAGAAAGGCATCATTGCCATTATTGAAAAGCAAGCTTTATCACAAATCTCAACTCCTTGAGCCTCTCAATTGTTTGCTTCTGCACACACTTAACCTACAAGATCATAAGAAGCATGTTTAAAGTGTTCAACCACTTTAGAAGGCATAGTACAATCATTGGAACCATATTCTTCAATGTTGCTTCAAAATTAAGTAACTTAGCCATAACATGTGACTTTGTGAACCAAGCCTTCTCAGCCTCTACAATATTTCTCTATAAATAGAGAGGTTATTTACAAGACAAGACACGAATTTATAAGCCCTGAAACACCCTCAAACACTCTGAACTCAAAATTTGCATTTCAAACCTCCATTATTGCATATTCTAACCTTGAACTTCAAACTCACAATCGTCTCGTGCGTTTTCACTCTAAATCAATCACAAAGCTTCCATACCTCATTTAGAACTGATCCCCACCCCTGTTTCATAACTGTAACTTCATCTTCATCATCTTCCAAACTCAAAAACTCAAACCTGCAACTTGACTTGTCCAGGAAGATTCAGGCACTTTCAGCACAAAGTAAGAGTTGCATTAGCTTCCTAGGAGTTCAGTGAAGCTACCCAGATCATCACAACACCTCCAGGAGTGCTCAAACTCCATACGATTTCCAGTTTTGAGGTAAGTTTTCTTAACTTTGAACTCCTTATACAAGCATCATTAATGGTTACTTTGTGAATGAAAAATGTAGACATCATAGCCCTGAAACTAACCATGCATTTAGTTTTTATTTATGTTGCCTGAGTGATGCGAATTTTGAGTTTGAACTTTCTGAAATAATTAGGTTTTTAATTGGTACCAGCAAATTTCATGTTCATCTTTGATTTATAGCTTTAGTTATTTATATGGTTGAATTCGTGGTGAAAAATAGAATAACTTTCATGTTTACAATTTTGAATATGGTTGAGAAATGAAGAAGTTACAGTTTTGGCCATGGTGTTGTTCTTCTCTGCGCGCACAAGGTTGAAGATGAAGTCATTTTCAAATGTTAGAAATGAGTTTATTTTAAGTTTATTGCAAGTTTTATTATTAACGGATGAAACAACCACCCCAATGGTAGAGGAAGCGCGCACAAGGCATTAATGTATAGGTACCCTTTTGTTTTTCACTTATTTTCTTATTTCAGATCATATGCATACAAGCCACGCGTGCCTATCATGAGCCTAACATTAACACCATTTTATGTTCAACAATTCAAATCGCACGCTCCATAATGCAAGACCATGATGCATTCTCAAGAGCTTGTCATACTGGATAGAAAACAGTGGATGGACTTTCTCTAATGGGCCTGAAATTTTTGTTCTTTTCACCCCCTTTATTTATCATACCACTAGTCGAATTCCATTTTTATTTATTTTTCTGATTCCAACAAAAAAAACATGAATTACCCCTTTTACTACTTTTTACCCCCCTTCTACTTTTTTAACACCCAACCCATTTATTTTTATTTCTTTTTATTTTCATTTATCTATTTATTTATTTAATCAAAAATAAAAAATATATATTTTCTTAAATAATTAATTAAAAATATTTTAATTTGAACACTTATTTTGTTTTTGTTAATATTTAGAACTAGATTTTGTTTAATTTCCACACTTTAAAATATTTTTCTAACTTAATATTAACATTCAAATTATTTTCTAAACAAATTATTTAGACTTAAGTTTTATTTTTCTTCTTAATTTCAATTAACATAGATTTTAGGTTTTTGTTTTGATTAATTAATTAGTTTAATTAGGTTAATTATAAAACCTTTTCCATCAAAAAACCACAAAAAAACAATTTCTTTTTCTTCTTGATCTTTATATTTTGTGCACTTTATTATTATTCATATTCAATGGTTTGTAATAGATAATTAGGCTTTATTGCTTTCTTCCCCCCATTCACAAAATATGTACCCCCCATTCCCAAAGCGTTGTAATAGCGTAGGACATTTAAGTTCCGCAATTTATCGCTTTCCCTATTATTGTTAGTAATTAGGGTTTGCATGACAAGACTTAAAATCAAACATTAGGCAACCCTAATTTAAGACAAAATACATGAAAACAAAACACTTTGCACACATGCACCTCTAGGGTTAACCTCACTTGTTGCCTCAGATAAAAACAGTCATGTCCCTCGAACGTGAGATATTTTAGCAAAAGGCCCTCGATTAAAAGATCGTAGTCTCTCGATGACCCTTCAATGTTGCCTTCAAAAAATGATCTTAGTCCCTTACGGTAATTTCTAGAACATCTTACAAGTTACCTTCTATGACTGTACGATGATCCATGACTGTTCCTCACATCCAATGATATGGCTCTTTTCCAACCAATGGTAAAGTAGCACTATCTAAAGGAGGAGGAAAAGAACAAAAGACTTTTTGAGTAGGTAGATTGCTCGTAATTTCTTGCTCACAAACAAAATCATTTCCACACTTCACACTTTCCAAACCATTTTCTAAAACAAACATTTTATACACATTCTCAATGATACGAGAATCATTACAAAATTGTCTTACATTGACATTTTCAAAACATCTTTCAAAACACTCCCTTTAAACAAATGTTTTCAAAACCAACACTTTGTATACATTCTCAACGATACGAGAATCATTATAAAGTTTTCCAAACTTAGGCGTTTCAAAATATTTTCAAACTTACACAAACACAAATCATTTCAAAGTGAGCTAGCAATTAAGAGCCCGTAGATAAATACGGATGAAAAGGGTTCTAACACCTCCCTTTTCATAACCTACCCCCCGAACTCAAGAAAATTCACAAAAGGTTTTTCCTGTTCTTTTCACCCTTTTCTTTCACAAAAGGTTTTTCCTGTTCTTTTTACCCTTTTCTTTATTGGATAAAAGAAAAGTTAGTGGCGACTCTTGCTATCCGCAACATTTATGATCAAACGCAAAACACCAAGTCAGTTCTCCCACCGTATTACATAACTGGAGACTCTGCTGGGGATATCTATTCTAAAAGTGGGGTTACCTTAAGAGCTAGATCACCTTTATTTGCTTTATTTGTTTATCTTGTTTTCTTTACATGTTGTGGGATATGTTAATTTGATCTCTTTGATCCAATAACTTTGAGATTCATTATATGGAGGCTTTGGTTATACCAATCCTCTAATGGATCTACAACACTTTTGGTCAACGCGGATCACTTAAACACCATTGATCATTAAATGGTACTTTTGAGGATTCCAAATAAATGATATACTTGACAAAAAGAAAATACAACTTGTTGTGTGGAGGCTTTGGTTCTACCACTCCTTTAATGAGTTTCAAATGCAAGTTTCAAGATGGTCATCTAACTAACCACTAATTATTAAATTGTTTTTACTTTATGCCTTTTTTTTTTCATGCTTTATGTACCATTTACTTTAAGCATTACATTTCATGTCATTTTTATTTTTTTTGCTCACTTGAGCCTTTTATTTTTCTCTTCTAAGATACCTAATAATCAATATGAACCATAAAAAACTTTAATGATATTTAGACTGTTTGGTTACTATCCTTGGCATTATGGAGTATTGGACTTCTTGGACTTAGGATTAGAGACCTTGGCCTATGTTGGAGACCTTATGACCTTAATTGATATTTTGTCTAGAGTTCTTGAGTTTTACCTCAAGACATTGGGTTGTTTGTTTATTTTATGTGCAGGTTATTGTGATTACACACTTTGTTTGTAGTCTGGAATTCACCCGTATACAACCGTTACTCTGCCCAATTTTTTATGAAGACTTAATACACTTGAAGTTTGGTTCTCTCAAGAGGTCTAGTATCTTTGCTTGCTTGGTTTAAATCCAAAGAATGCGAATTCTATCTTGACTCATAATGTTAAGCATTGACTTCTATTGGGTTAGATGGTTCCCATCCCTAGATTTTATCTTATGCTTTAGGATAGTCTCTTCTTCTTCTCCTCCCATCTTCTTTAATTTAAAAAATCTTCTCTCTCCTTTTGAAAATTATTCTTGTTTTAAACTTGAATCACTTTCATAATAAACTTGGACTTAGGTCCATGCATTTTCAAAACCTTTTCATAAATAAACTTCAATCAACTTAATAGTACCTTGACATTTTTTTTGTCAGAAGACTAAAAGTCAATCAACCTCATTTAAAACTATTTTTGCCACTTTGGATTTTACTTTAAACTTTTCTCAAAATATTAAACTCTTGACAATCCTTGTAGTGATGCAAACAACTATACTTCTATGATATGTAGTGAAGTGAGATATTTTCCACTTAGGTGTTGAGTGAGGCATTGTTGATTTTAAAATCCAAGCCATATCCTCCACTTTGAGATGATGCAAATGCTTCTTCCTCATAATTGTGGGTAGTAAGTATGTTTTCCACACGGACAATGACAATGATGTCTTATCTCATAAAAATTAACCAACACACTTACATTTTAAAATTTTTAAAGAGGAACTACGTGTACCCTGATTCCCTATTGCACGGAAGGTGGTACGTAGGCACTAAAGGTTCACAACCGCGGTGGGTGCAAAAATCAATAAAAAATACTTCTTTTCTCACCTCCACCATCTATTTTTATACAACATTTTTATAGCCAAAATATACAGATTTTACAAAGAGGTTCCTGCGGAGTACCGTAGATGTTTAGGGTGCTAATACCTTCCCTTTACATAACCAACCCCCTTACCGTGAATCTTTCCCCCTCTTTTTTGGGTTACTCTCTCTTTTCCCATTCCTTTAGAAACAATAAAGCGCGGTGGCGATTTTTAGTTTTGATCTGTATAAGTCTAGTCAATCCAATAGCTTAGTCTTGAACATTTATATCGCTACAGAAAATTGGCGACTTCACTGGGGAAAGATTGACCCCTTGCTGGTCCATACCTAAGTGAGTTGAGCCTATCTTTGTTTATATCTATGTATATGCTATTGTTGTATATATATTTATTTGGATTTTCCTAGTTTTCAGGGTGCTTGGTGATTACTCATAAGTCTTATACCTGGACTTGGGAAAACTTTAAGATAGTATGGGCGATATAGTCATGTTAACTTTGAGGGAGTAATCCCAAAAAAGGAGGCATGAGATCCACCACTCAGTGGAGGCCCCTTTGACTGTAGTGTTGTTTACCGAGTAATCAGGAAGACGTACTGCTTTTGACCTGGGAGCCTGCTGAAGCTGAGGATCGTAGAATACCAAACCCATCTTGGCCTTTTAGGTGTAGTGCGGAAGCTATGATGGAGTAATCCGGAAATAGTTGTCACGTGATTCTACGCTCGGACGAGTCTTTCTTGAGAATATTACTAATTACCGAGTTAATCGAGAAATTAGTAATATCCAAAGGAAGGATGTAGACTCTGGGAACCTCTAGAACCTTGTTCGGCGGGTGATAACTTTTAGACCATACCTTATGGGTAGTAACTTCGACCTCATGCTCGTGACGTTGAACCTATGAACCCCATATGTGTGATCGTGTGTGTTGTACCCAAAAATTTGCCCTCTCATTTCATCAACATTTTTCTCATCACAAGACCCTTGGAGCTCAAGATCAAGTTAGGGTTTGCTCTGCTCAAGACCCCTCCTTGCACTGTTGACCCAAATTAGGGTTTGAGTTTGCACAAGGATGTTTTGACCTAAAATGCCCAAAGTTACTTTCATGCTTCATGTTGGACTCACAAGTTTATCCATACCAAGTTTCAAGCCTTGATTCCAATCTTTGCCCAGTCAATTGGACAGTTGACCTAGAAATCAGTTGTATTGGGGAAAAAAGTCAACTGTGGCCAATTGACAGTCAAACCTCATGAAATTTAACCCACATCAACATAATAAACTCATATGAACAATTTGGTCAAGTTTGGATCACAATTCCACAAGAAATTTGATCAGATCACCAAAAGGGCAAAATGGTCATTTTTAGGGTTTTGACTGTACAAAGGCAATTTTTGACTGTTTGACCTAACCAATGGAAAACCAAGCTCATATATGGACTCAAGGACTCAATGGCATTGTCTTGACACATTCAACAAGTTCAAAAGATCTCAAATGCACAAGATTGACAGATGAATTTTCCAATCAACTGATCAAAATTTGACTGTATACTGAAAAGTCAAACTTTGACTTTTTGGTCAAAACCAAGTGTCAAGATTCATTTTTCATCAAGACATGTCAAATTTTGAAACTTGTTCATCAAGAAACCCAAAATTGCAAATTAGGGTTTAGAATGAGAAAATTTCATAACTTAGAATTTTTCTAAGTTATGAAACTTCCTTATTTTTTCCTAACTTTGTCCCATTTTTTCATCAAGATACAATTGGATCCAAACAAAACTCAAAACATGAAAGTTGTAGTACATTGAAAAATCTACAACTTTTATTCACAAAGTTTCCTTAAAAGAAGCTTGTAGCTCAAGTTATGATTTTTGGAACAAGGGTGCAAAACATTTTTAACTTAGAGAAATTTTGACCTATTTTAGGCAGGATTTTTGTCCAACTTCATGGCCATTTTTCATATGGTTCCACTTGGAATTTCAATTTGCATTACAAAGATGGATTGTAGTACACATTCCAAGATTTCCAAATTGTCCAAGAACTTCTCAAACACCCTTGTGGTTAGGGAGAATCGAATTTGCAAAGTTGGGCAAAAGTCACTTTTGTTCATAACCAAATACATGTTCATACATTGGCATTTTTCAAATAAGCTTGTACAAGCTAGCTTGCAGGCCTCAAAACCAGTCTCACACACCATAATTAAATGCCTAACCATTGTGCTAAGATGTTATTTTGTTCATTTGGTCATTACATGCAAGGTTAATCTTTAAATGGAAAAAGCATATTTGCCATTTTGTAAAAGATGCACTTTATGTCAAATAACAAATCCAAGAGGCATGGGCCAGATCTTTGAAGCTAGCATTTGTACACAAATCCCTCTGATCAAGAAGAGGATATGCAGCATGCTCAAGGACATTGTACATGCCTATAACCCAACTTGCATTTCCTTACTTTAAAAACAAGCAAGATTGCAAAATACATAGAATCTCTCATTCCTGTAAACACCAACCTAAGCAAAATTTGTTCTTATCTTTCACACTCCCTGACTGACCTAAAGCACGATTCCTTCACCCTCAATCCATCCTCATATCCAAAAGCACAGTTTTTCTGCAAAAACAGAGTCCCTGCTGCAGATTGACTTCCACAGTCCATTCCACTCGTGCACTTTGGCCAAAAAGAGTTCAAACATGTTCCATATCACCCACTGAAGCTATCCCAAGCATTGAACACAAACTGTAACATCCCTAACATCATTTGCCATTTTCAGTTTTCAGTTTTGCAGGTGGACTTCCATAGCTTGATTCAGAGAGATTCAAAGCAAGCTAAGCATAGGAGAAGCATCCTTGGACTTCAGGCAAGCTGTACCAAAGTTCAAACTCCATTGAAGATACCTCCATTGCTGTACACGACTCAAGCTGAACAGGTAAAAATATGAACTTCTATCTCTCTATCCAGGCATGATTAGGCTTAGGTTTGTGAAGAAAACATGTTCTACTCATAGCCCTGAAACCATCCATGTATTTACTTTTCATTTATATTATGCGTGCTGTGAGAATTTTGGCCATGAACATTGAAAAAAACTTAGGTCAGAAATTGGGGATGAAGAAATTCTCCCTCATTTCTGAGAGTTAGGTCAAGATTTTTATATGTATGAATTCGTCTCTTCATGCTCTACATTGTTTATGTTATGAGTTTTTGTTAAAAGTCAAAGAATCAGGAATTTGAATGAAGCATAGAGGGCGCGCGTTTTTGAGACAGAATGGCTGGAGGTCGAAGAAGGTGGACTTGGGCTGGGCCTGAGTTGTTCTTGCTGCTTGCACCCTCTTTTTCCATTTACACCCCCTGGCCCATTGTGTGATATTTTATTCATTTTTGATTTTTTCTTTTTGATTCTGACTTATTATTTTTTGCTCAAATATAAAAAATATAAAAAATATTTTTTCACCCATTTTTGCATTTTATTTGGAATTTATTTGTTTTATTTGAACTTATACATGTAAAATAAATATAAATACCTTTTTATTTAAAACATTGAAAATAACACAAAAATATATTTTCAGCCATTATTTTTATTTACCTTTTGAAAACATTTTCTAAAAAATATACTTTTTTTGTAAATAATTAATATTTTTATTTTTGTACATATTTAGTATATTTAAATATATATAATATAAATACTTGTACATTTATTAGAATATTTAGGATAAAATATGAAAATAATACATTTTTTTAATTTATTAATATATGACATTAAAAATACCCTTTTTTACAATATACTTCCTTTTTTTTTTTGCATAAATTAATATATGATATTGTATGATATTAATAAATAAATATTATTTATTTAGAAAACTAGGGTTTTGCCCTAAACCATAAAAATACTCCAAAATTGACCTTTTTATTTTTGTTTATATTTTACATTGAAAAATACTTTTACATACATAAAAAACCATTTTTGTGCATAATACATTTTGCATATTTATTGTATTTATTTAATTATTATACAATTAAATAATTCGTATATTCAATATGGATGTAATAGTTTTAGATTTAATTTATTGCTAAATATCCCCCATTCAAACATTTGTACCCCCATCCCCTTAATTATGTTGTAATAATTTAGGACTTTAAATTCCCGCATTTAAAAGCTTTCAAATTATGCCATGATAGACCTAGGGTTTGTATGCAAATCAACCAACAAATAGCTTGACTAATACAAAGACAAAAAAGCATGAAAATGGACAACACCAATCACACTTGCACCCTTAGGGTTACTCCACTTGCTGCCTTCAAAAATGGGCCATGTTGCATGTTGAGTGTCTTTGGCAAAACAAAACAAATCAAATGATCATAGTTCCTCGATGACGCTTTCTCAAGTTGCCTAAAAAATGATCAAGTCCCTTAAAGAGAAAAATTGCCAAAGACACTTGGCACTATTGCATTCATGGTCTAAACGATGACCCGCGCCCGTCCCGTTAACATCCTAACACAAGATTGTCCACCAAATACAATGGTGGAACAATACTGTTAAAAGGGTTAAAACATAGGAAAGATCTTTGAGAAATTTAGGGTAGATAGCTCTTGGTTACTTGACCAACTTGCAAAACAAATCCTTGCCATTTTTCAAAACACACTCCACAACACAATTTCAAAAAAAAACAAACTTTCAAAAACATTGAAACACCTTTTCAAAAAGACAAACACCTTTGTAAAACATTCGAGTAAAGAATTGTTACAATGGTTGCCTAGACAAGGCATCTTTTTCAAAACATTTTCAAGACCACACACAAAGCACCATTTCAAACAATTGAAAGCACCATTTCAAACAATTGAAAATGCAAGGCAAGTGATCTAAGCAAGTAACTAAGAGCCCATGGATAACCATGGATAGAAAGGGTGCTAATACCTTCCCTTTCTATAATCTACTTCCCGAACCCAAGAAAACATCTCAAAGGTTTTTCCTGTGCTTTTTAACCTTTCCTTAGGATAAAATGAAAAGTCGGTGGCGACTCTTGCTCAACCTAAACATTTGCGAAAACAAACGCAAAACCCAAGTCAGTTCTCCCACCGTATCACAGAACTGGCGACTCTGCTGGGGAAATGATTAAAAGTGGAGTAACCTTAGGGCTTAGATCACCCTTTTGCATGACTAATTGTTTGCTTTGATTGCTTTATATTTTGGTTCTCTTGTTTGGGCTTGAAATCCTACACCTGGATTTAGGGAAACATTCATAGATAGCAATACGTTGTGGAAACTGTGCGGGGTATACCGACACGGTTGAAGCAATAGCTATATTTGTGTGACTTATTTGTGAGTACCGGTAACCCTTGAGTTCAATCAAGGAGAGTACGGGGCCGCTGAGTGATGTCACTAAGCACTAATGACCTAGAACCTTACTTGACCATCTTGGCCTTTTATTAGGGGTAGTGAGATGACCGGCTTTGGTGTAGTCTGAAGTTGGTAGATACTCGATACTACACTCATTGAGGGTTGTTTTCTTGGAATATTTTGGTCGCTAGTTAAGTGGCTAAACCAAAACAATGAACATGGAAAACAATCCAATGATATTGAGCTCCTTAGAACCCGGTTACTATTTATAGGACAGGTTTTTAAGCCAACTTCACTCAAGAGGGTACTTACCTATGAAACCCCATACAAGCCTGAAACTAGGGTTTTGTGTGACTTGCTTGTACATATGTTTGTGCATACATCATGAACATCATAAAGCATCATATGCATCCACTAACCATTTCAAGGGTTTGGATCTTCATCTTTGTTCTTGTTTTGTAGGTCATGGAAACTCTTCGCAGGAAAACCATCCAAGTCAACCTTGTGAGAATCCCTCCTCAACTCAAGAAGCTTACATCCAGAATTCCAGAAAGCTCTCTCTTCAGTGAAAGACATGGTAGACTGCTTAGCCTAGTCAACACCAACATTGAAGAGGACATGGTGAAAGTGTTGTTCCAGTTCTTTGACCCCCTTCACCACTGCTTCACATTCCCCGACTACCAATTGGTGCCTACTTTGGAGGAATTTTCTCAACTCCTGAGAATTCCTATTCTTAATCAACTACCCTACAATGGTACGGAAAAAGAACCAAAGCCTGAAGATGTTGCTCAAGCACTACACTTGCAACCATCTGATATCAAGGGGCATTGGGAGATTAGAAGTGGTGTCAAAGGCTTCTTGGAAAAATTCTTGTTTGAGAAGGCACAAGAGTGTTGGAATTCTTTGGATATGCAAGCCTTTGAAGAAATTGTGGCACTCCTTATTTATGGGTTGGTCTTGTTCCCAAATCCTGACCAACTTATAGATATCAACGCTGTCAATATTTTCCTATCCAGGAATCCCATACCTACATTGCTTGGGGACATCCTCCACTTATTTTACACACGAACAATGAGGAAGAGAGGTGTTCTCATGTGCTGTACTCCTCTTCTTGCAAGGTGGTTTATTTTTCACCTTCCACAATCTGTTTTGAAGAATGAACAAGGCTTAAGGTGGTCACAACGGTTGATGACCCTCACACACTCTGATGTACATTGGTGTTCTCGGTCCAGAGAAAATGTCATCATCGTCGATCATTGTGGTGAGTTCCCTAATGTTCCATTACTTGGTATTAGAGGGGGCATTACCTACAACCCTTGTCTAGCTTTGAGACAATTTGGATATGCACGGAGGGATGGCCCTCATGACATGCTGATTCCTGACCTAGTTTTTGACTTCGACAACGATGCGCAAGGACTTCGCCAAAGATTCATCAGAGCTTGGAGGATGCCTAACAAGGTAGATAGCAAGACACTGGGGCACAAGAACTCCATCCCTCTTGAGCCTTATCTCAAGTGGGTAAGAACCCGAGCCCAGAGTCTTATGATGCCTTACCCTCATGTTCTCCATTTGATTAAAGAGCCTGTTAAGGAAGGAGAGGTTCCTTACACCATCCTGCATCCTGACATGCCTACATCATGGGAGGAAATGCAGAAGAGTTGGATCCAACTCAAGGAAGAGCGGAATACTTTTGAAGCCAGCTTCTACGCCAGTGAGAAGAAGGTTTTAGAGCTCACCCGCCGACTTCACGAGGAGGAGACCCTTAACACTTACATCGCACCAAAGAGGATACGCAGCGTCTTTTTACCTTAAGAAGTTTTTGTAATATTTGGCCCATGGGGCATTTATGTACTGACAAAATTTCTTCTTATTAATATGACATGTGTTCTTTTTGTTGGCAATAATTTTGAATTTCTAAATCCTTGAATGCATTGCATGAATAAACATATCATTCATCATATGCATAAACAGGTCTCCACACCAGGTTTCCTTATCTTTCTGCTGTTTATTTCAGTAAGATGGATCTCGAACAGACGGTCAAAGATTTGCAGTCACAAAACTCACAGTTTCAACAGCTCCTAATGACCTTAGCAAAGGGTCAGGAGGATCTCAAAGCACTGCTGGGAAATAAAGAACAAGAAAAAGGAAAAAAGAAGAAGAAAAGAGTTGGGGTAGCTACACTGGGAAGAAGGTTTGAGAATGAAGCTAGAAGAGTTCTTGAATTTCCCTCCGCATCTGATGAGGGAACTAGTAAGGGAAAAGGAGCTGCACTACCTTCTGAGTCCGAAGCTGAAGAGGAAGAGGTTGAGGAAGATGAAGACTACTCAGAGCAACAATACCCACCAGCGGACGACAAATACAAAAACCTGGAGGATAGACTGGCAGCTATGGAGCTGCAAAGGGTTCCTGGGTTAGATTTTGAAGAATTGGGATTGATTGCTGGAATTGTGATCCCTCCAAAGTTTAAGGTGCCAATTTTTGCAAAATATGATGGGCTGTCTTGCCCAAAAATGCACCTAAGGTCATATGTCAGAAGAATTCAACCTCATACATCCGACAGAAATCTTTGGGTACACTTTTTTCAGGACAGCTTGTCCGGTATGCAGTTAGACTGGTTTTACCAGCTTGAGAGGTCAGAAGTGCATAACTGGGAAGACTTGGCAGCTGCCTTTTATCGCCAGTATCAATATAACGCTGACTTGGCACCAACCCGTACTCAGCTACAGAGTATGGGGATGGCCTCAAATGAGGGATTCCAAGAATACGCCCAGAAATGGCGCGACTTGGCCGGAAGGGTGCAACCACCTCTTTCAGATAGGGAACTAGTTGATATGTTCTTAGGGACCCTATATGGCCCATTCTTCAACCATTTGATCGGGAGCTCTTCGGCAGGGTTTACTGAATTGATTCTGACTGGCGAACGGGTGGAAGCCGTTATTAAGAATGGGAAGATTCAAAGGGATGCCTCTGCATCTACAACTGTTAAGAAATCATTTCCGGCTAAGAAGGAAGCAGCTGTTATATACTCTCAGAAAAGATCGGGAAGAACTGAGCGCCGGCCGACTGTGGGGGCCGTGATGATTCAAAATTCGTCAAATGATCAGCCTCATAACAATCAGTCCAGACCTAACCAGCAACGGGTGGAACGGCCACAATGACAGTTCACCCGCATCAACATGACGCCTGCACAAGTTCTTCCCCATTTGTTGAAGCTAAATCTCACCACTATCAAAGAGGCACCAAAAAATGTGAACACATCTTCCCCACATTATCATCCTAATGCTAAATGTGCCTATCATTCTGACAGCATCGGGCATGACACCAATGATTGCTGGGCGCTTAAGCATAAAATTCAAGACTTGATAGATGCAAAAGAGGTTGAGTTCGATGCTCCAGAGAAGCCAAACGTAATATCCGCTCCAATACCGAAGCATGGTCGCAATGTCCATGCTATTGAGGAAGATCTGTATGTTTCTGCTGTTGATGATCTGATGACTCCACTGTTGACAATCAAGTTGAATCTGTTGAAGGCTGGGATTTTCCCAGGATGTAAAGAAGACTGCTACTGTTGTTCCTCCCTACCAATCGACTGTCCATTGCTGAAGATAGGCATCCAAGGCCTAATGGACAGCCAACAAATTCTTTTCGAAAAGGTTCCTGCTACTCCAATCCCTATCAAAGATGTTTCAATAATCACCATTTCCACCAATATTTCCAAGGTCCCTGAAAAGCCTGTTAAGATTACATCCGCTACGAAGTTTGTTCCTCTGAAAATAACCATGCCTCGGCCTGTCCCCTACAAATCTGACAAATCAATACCATGGAATTATGGTGGAGAAATCTACTACCATGGTGTGAAACAAGTTGAGATAACTGAAGAGAGCTCTGACGAAGAAGATACCGACATTGGAAACATTGCCGGTACGAGAAATATTACCCGAAGTGGGAGAGTTTTCTCTCCAGAGATTGCCCCCCCCCCCAAAGGCTATCTTTGGACCCTCTGCTACTGCCAAAGTTACTCCTGCACCGATAAAACTTTCTGCAAGAACTCCGTTAATTGAAGAAGCTGTTACTCCTGTGGTAGTCCCTCTTACTTCTGCTGATAAGGGGAAAGGTATCTAAGATGAGCTCGTCAGAACGAGGGCTCAGCCATTGGTCATCCCCGAAACCTCTAAGAAAGAAATGGAGGAGATTCTGAAAATAATTAAGAAGAGTGATTATGACGTTGTAGAGCATCTGGGGCAAACCCCCTCGAAGATATCCATGTTAACTTTGCTGCTTTGTTCGGAGGCTCATGCCAAAGCTTTGATAAGGTTTTTGAAGACAACCCATGTGCCCCAGGAAACCTCAGCCGATCAATTCCAGGATTGTGTAGCCAGCCTTACTGCCGACAACGGCCTGGGTTTCTCTGATGCTGACCTGACTCCGAAAGGAAGAAAGCACAATGACGCATTGCATGTGTCAGTAGAATGCCGAGGAACTACTCTGGCCCATGTTTTGGTCGACACTGGTTCTTCTCTGAATGTGCTGCCTAAGAAAGCTCTGGATCGATTAGATTATGAAGGCTTGGAACTGAAACCAAGTAATATCATTGTCAGGGCCTTTGACGGGTCTAAAAGAATGGTGCATGGGGAGGTCGACATTCCCATCAAGGTGGGCACTGAAGTATTCCACTCAACTTTCTATGTGATGGACATCCGTCCGTCATACTCTTGCTTGCTAGGGAGACCATGGATACATAATGCTGGGGCAGCCACTTCCTCCCTACATCAGATGCTGAAATACCCTGTCAAAGGAAATATTATAACTGTACACGGTGAAGAGGAATATATGATCAGTCACCTGAACTCCTTTCGGTATGTGGAAGTGGAGGGCGAATTCATTGAGACACCATTCCAACACTTCGAGGAAATTGCTCCCGAGGTTGCAGTAGCAAAGGCCGTAGCTGAGGTACCCAAGCAGGTGGCCAGGATGGCATCTCTAAAAGACGCATAGGCTGCAATAAAGGAGGGGAAGAGCTCAACATGGGGTCAGTTACCTGACTTTCCTACAAAACATACAAGTTTGGGTTGGGATTTACCGCTGCGGGGCAAAAAGCTATGCGTCGCTCAAAAATTGAAAGGACACCCATCAAGATTTCTCCTCATGGAATCAATGCTTTGGAAGACGAAGACGAAGAGGGTAACATTGAAGACTGGATCTTCCCAACCATCGAAGGGGGACTGCACAACTGGGAGGCGAAAGACTTCGTCCCCATTACTTTCATTAATCAGTAACTTATCTTTCGAACATTTCCTGTTGGTCTGTAATAATTACTTTTAAACAATCTGCACACTACTTTTTCACCTCATGCCTTTCCTGGGGCATGTAGGTCCATTTGTAAGAGTTTTGATTCTCTTCATATTCATATGCCATGTTTAATGAGTCATTGGACGTTTTTCATTTATAAACTGCTGTGTTCATTTTCTTTCCTTTTGCATTTTTGTTTGTTTAAGGATGGCTATCCCTTACACACACCCACACTCACAAATGCAGGTACCCATCCACTCTGGATTCTATGGGTGACTATTCTGCTATGTCCTTCAATAACTCTGAAGATTTGGTCAATCAGGCTAAGTATGAAGATGATGAAGATTGTGAAGTACCAGGAGAGCTAGCCAGACTTCTACAACAAGAAGAGAGGGCCATCTTACCTCACGAAGAGTTGTTGGAAACAGTCAACTTAGGAACAGAGGAAGACCGGAAAGAAGTACAAGTGTGTGCCAATCTGGAACCAAGTGTCAAGGGGCGTTTGATACAACTGTTAAATGAATACGTTGAAATCTTCGCCTGGTCTTATAAAGACATGTCGGGTTTAGACACAGACATCGTGGTTCACCGCCTCCCTACAAGAGAGGATTGTCTACCGATCAAGCAAAAAGTCCGCCGAATGAGGCCCGACATGTCTGAGAAGATTAAAGCTAAAGTAATGAAGCAATTCAACGCTGGATTTCTGGCTGTTACATCCTATCCACGATGGGTTGCTAACATCGTGCCAGTTCTTAAAAAAGATGGCAAAGTCAGAATGTGTGGGGACTATCGGGATTTGAACATGGCTAGCCCCAAAGATGATTTTCTGCTACCACATATCGACATTTTGATTGACAACACAGCTCAGCACAAAGTGTTTTCCTTCATGGATGGATTCTCGGGCTACAACCAGATTAAAATGGCCCCCGAAGACATGGAGAAAACAACCTTTGTTACACAATGGGGTACCTTCTGCTACAAGGTGATGCCGTTCGGACTGAAGAACGCAGGGGAAACTTATCAACGCGCCATGGTAGCTTTATTTCATGTTATGATACATCATGAGATCGAAGTTTACGTAGACGACATGATAGCTCGATCACAAACAGAGGAGGAACACCTTGAACATTTGCAGAAGCTGTTTGCCAGGTTGAAAGAATACAAACTCAGGCTGAATCCAAGTAAGTGTACTTTTGGAGTTAGGTCTGGTAAACTTCTAGGATTTATTGTCAGCAACAAAGGCATTGAGGTCGATCCAGCAAAAGTGAAAGCTATACGAGAAATGCCGGCTCCCCGTACCGAAAAGGAGGTTAGAGGGTTCTTGGGGCGCTTGAACTATATTGCCAGATTCATCTCTCATCTGACGTCTACCCGTGAGCCAATTTTCAAACTATTAAAGAAAGATCAGGTAGTCGAGTGGAACGACGATTGCCAAGCTGCTTTTGATAAGATCAAGGAGTATTTGCTAGAACCTCCTATTCTGATGCCACCCATCGAAGGATGACCATTGATCATGTATCTGACCGTGTTGGATAACTCAATGGGGTGTGTATTGGGCCAGCATGACGAGTCTGGTCGAAAAGAGCATGCCATTTATTACCTTAGCAAAAAGTTTACCGACTGTGAGACTCGCTACTTACTGCTCGAGAAAACTTGCTGCGCTTTGGTATGGGCTGCTCGCCGACTAAGGCAGTATATGTTGACTCATACCACTCTGTTGATTTCCAAAATGGATCCTATCAAGTATATCTTCGAAAAGCCTGCTTTATCTGGAAGAATCGCTAGATGGCAGATGATCCTGACTGAGTATGACATCCAGTATACTACCCAAAAAGCTATAAAAAGGAGTGTACTAGCTGACCATCTAGCTCATCAAGCTATCGAAGATTATCAGTCCATGAGATTCGACTTCCCAGACGAGGACATCATGAATGTGGACAACATTAAAGGTAACAGACCGTATGACGGACCTGAAAATGGATCCCGATGGACCTTTTACTTTGATGGTGCTTCAAATGCACTTGGAAACGGTATCGGTGCAGTACTCATTTCCCCGGAAGGTTGCCACACACCTTTCACGGCCCGACTTTGCTTCAGCTGTACCAACAACATGGCTGAATATGAAGTTTGCATCTTTGGTCTCAAGGCTGCTATAGACTTGGGGATCAAATCTTTGATCGTATTTGGGGACTCGGCTTTGGTTATCAGTCAAATCAAAGGAGAGTGGGATACCAAGCATCCTAATCTTATCCCATACAAAGAACATGTCCTGACATTGTTGCCTCATTTCGAGCAAATCACCTTCGAGCATTTCCCGCGAGAAGAGAATCAACTTGCAGATGCTCTGGCAACAATGTCTTCCATGTTTAAACTCAACTGGGATAATGAGGCTCCCCAAATCACCATCGAGCGAATGGATGAACCTGCGCATTGTCATGAGATTAATACCGAAGAAGAAGTAGAACAACCCTGGTTTCACGAAATCAAAAGGTATCTCCAGACTAGAGAATATCCCGAAGGAGCTTCAGTAAATGACAAGAAGTTCCTAAGGAAATTTGCTGCCAAGTTCTTCCTGAGCAACGACATCCTCTATAAACGCAACCATGATTGTGTTTTACTCCGTTGTGTGGATAAAGCTGAAGCAGAATTAATTATGACCGAGATACACAGTGGTACATTTGGCACCAACTTGAGCGGGCATACGATGGCTAAAAAGATTCCAAGGGCAGGCTATTACTGGTCTACCATGGAAGCAGATTGCCATCAACATTCCCGTACTTGCCATAAATGTCAAGTCTACGCTGACAAGATTCATATTCCTCCTGTTCCTCTCAACGTTCTGACAGCTCCTTGGCCATTCGCAATGTGGGGCATTGACATGATTGGAGAGATCAAGCCCACGACGTCCAATGGACAACGCTTCATCCTGGTCGCCATTGACTATTTTACCAAATGGGTCGAAGCAGCTTCCTTCGCCTCTGTTACCAAGAATGTGGTTGCCCGCTTCATCAAGCAGAACCTCATATGCCGGTATGGTGTCCCCGACAGGATCATCACAGACAACGGTACAAATCTGAATAATACTATGATCACCACTCTATGCGAACAGTTCAAGATTTATCATCACAATTCATCTCCCTATCGGCCGAAGATGAACGGTGCTGTTGAAGCTGCGAACAAAAACATTAAGAAGATCATTCAGAAAATGACAGTCACCTACAAGGACTGGCATGAGATGCTACTGTTTGCTCTGCACGGATACCGTACTACGACACGTACTTCAACAGGGGCAACCCCATTTTCTTTGGTATATGGCATGGAATCTGTCCTACCCATGGAAGTTCAGATTCCTTCTCTAAGGATTATGAAGGACGCTGGTTTGAATGAAGACGATTGGATTCAGACTCGACTTGATCAACTCAATCTGATCAACGAGAAGCGGCTCACTGCTGTTTGCCATGGTCAAACGTATAAAAAACGAATAATCAAGGCTTTCAACAAGAAGGTCAGACGTCAAGTATATCAAGTCGGAGATCTCGTAATCAAGCGGATTATCTTGCCGCAAAGTGATCCCAGGGGCAAATGGACTCCTACTTACGAAGGACCATTTGTGATCAAGAGCATATTTTCTGGTGGCGCAATGATTCTGACCACCATGGACGACGACGATTTGCTGCACCCTGCAAACGCAGACATAGTCAAAAGATACTACGCATAAAATCACCCGACAAGTCGAAAACCCAAAAGGGCGACTTGGGCAAAAATGGGCATCCCGGTGAACCGAAAACCCGAAAGGGAGGTTCAGGCAAAAATTAGGGATAAAACAAAAAAATATGTACACCCGGCAAGTCGAAAACCCGAAAGGGTGGCTTGGGCAAAAAAGGGTTTCCTGGTGGATTGAAAACCCGAAAGGGCGATCCAGGCAAAAGTTAGGGAATTAAAGCGTATGACTATGTCCCGTCGGATCACTTTAAGGACAATCTCTTCATCAACCAGCTCCAAGCTTCTGATCAATCCAGTCATCGACGGACGAAGCATTGAATGGACAGATATTCAGAGTTGTGAAGGCTATATCAGAATGGAATCCCATGGAATTGTTTCACATAGCCATCTTTCTTTTGTATAAATTTTTCAATTTTTACGACAATATCCTCTTACTAGGATGCCTGTCTCATTTGTACAAAGATACTCATAAAAAGTCAATACAAATACTTTTCCGAATACAGAAATTTGCTTTGTCGTCCTTTTTCTCTTTTGCACTTATGTTTTATTTGAGAAAACGTCCAATGTGTTGTTAAATAGGCATATGCATTTGAACATAATCATTTTCCTTACAAACCAAGAAAGATGATTGCTGATAGGATGAAGGTACAGGTAGATATCTTGATGCCCCTTCAGAAGGAATCCCTAGCAGAATTAAACTCCAAATTCCTCAGCAAAGTCAAAATCCAAAACTTAATTCCCCAAACAGAATTAAACTTCAGGATCTCCAGCCGAACATAAGCTTTTTCCAAAACTGATTTCCCCAGCCAGAGAGCCTTCTAAAACTCAATTCCCCTCAAAGTTAAATTTCAGAATCCCCAGTGGAGCCTTAAAATCTGAAAATCCTATCCCCAGCGGAGCTAAAACTTCCAGCTATCAATCCCCAGCGGAACCAGACTGGTGAACCTTCTCCCCACAGAGATACTTCCCACCAGACTGAAGACTCTCAGTCTTACTTCTCCAGCATAAGTCTACCAGGTTCTGGACTCCCCAGTAGAGATCACCAGAATTCTCTTGCCCTACAAGTCACCAAGGAGATCCAATCCCCAGCAGTGGTCCTAAGATCCCTCAACAATTGAAGATCTTGTTCCCCAAGCAGTCAGCAGTCGACAAGGATGTCTCATCTTCAGCAATAAAAGATTCTTGCAATCCCCTGCAGCAGTCAAGGATTTACTTTCCCTGGCAGCAGTCAAAATTCTATTATCTCCACCCGTCCAGGATTCATCTATCCTTAGCAAGACAGCTCATCAGCTTACATGCGCATTCATTACATTCATATCATAAACATTGATATAACATATATTGCATCATACATTTCATGCAACATAACTTTGTGTTTAGATGACATTTCGTCCTTTTCAGGATAAGAATGAAAGGCTATCATTGACAATTTCAGATGCAGTTTTACACGGACTCGTCATCAGGAAACCCTACACCGGTTCCTTCTCAAATCCAGATGCAGTTTTACACGGACTCATCAGCAGGAAACCCTACACCGGTTCCTTCTTCAACTTCAAGACTTCTGAAAACCGTTTACGGGTTCTCCAGACACGGATGTTAACCTATCGCTTGTTCAGATTCTTCAACTTCTGAAAACAGTTTACGGATTCTCCAAACACGGATGTTAATCTATCGCTTGTTCAAACTCAATTTTTGAAAACAGTTTACGGACGCTTCCCAATATGGATGTTGCTCTATTGCTTATTCAACTTCAAGACTTCTGAAAACAGTTTACGGGTTCTCCAGACACGGATGTTAACCTATCACTTGTTCAGATTCTTCAACTTCTGAAAATAGTTTACGGATTCTCCAAACACGGATGTTAATCTATCACTTGTTCAGACTCAATTTTTGAAAACAGTTTACGGACGCTTCCCAATATGGATGCTGCTCTATTGCTTATTCAACTTCAAGACTTCTGAAAATAGTTTACGGGTACTCCAGACACGGATGTTAACCTATCGCTTGTTCAGATTCTTCAACTTCTGAAAACAGTTTACGGATTCTCCAAACACGGATGTTAATCTATCGCTTGTTCAGACTCAACTTTTGAAAACAGTTTACGGGTTCTCCAGACACAGATGTTAACCTATCGCTTGTTCAGATTCTTCAACTTCTGAAAACAGTTTACGGATTCTCCAAACACGGATGTTAATCTATCGCTTGTTCAGACTTAATTTTTGAAAACAGTTTACGGACGCTTCCCAACATGGATGCTGCTCTATTGCTTATTCAACTTCAAGACTTCTGAAAATAGTTTACAGGTTCTCCAGACACGGATGTTAACCTATCGCTTGTTCAGATTCTTCAACTTCTGAAAGCAGTTTACGGATTCTCCAAACACGGATGTCAATCCATTGCTTATTCAAGACCCCCCAGTTCAGAGATATTCCAAAGCATGGACACCTTTTTGATACTCATTTCCAGATGGAATCTTTAAGCCCATTCCCGACAAGATTCTGTCACCGCTCCAGATGGCATCTTTAATCCCATCTCCAAATGGCATCTCTAAGCCCATTCCCGCACCCATTGTTTCGACGAGTGCAAATTTAAGGGCACTCTAGTGTCCAATCTCCTTTTACCTTCGAGACGCGAAAGGCAAACTTGCCAATCTAACTCTTCAGGTGCAAGAAGATTGAACAGGGGCAACTGTTGTACCCCAAAATTTTCCCTCTCATTTCATCAACATTTTTCTCATCACAAGACCCTTGGAGCTCAAGATCAAGTTAGGGTTTTCTCTGCTCAAGACCCCTCCTTGCACTGTTGACCCAAATTAGGGTTTGAGTTTGCACAAGGATGTTTTGACCTAAAATGTCCAAAGTGACTTTCATGCTTCATGTTGGACTCACAAGTTTATCCATACCAAGTTTCAAGCCTTGATTCCAATCTTTGCCCAGTCAATTGGACAATTGACCTAGAAATCAGCTGTATTGGGGAAAAAAGTCAACTGTGGCCAATTGACAGTCAAACCTCATGAAATTTGACCCACATCAACATAATGAACTCATATTAACCATTTGGTCAAGTTTGGATCACAATTCCACAAGAAATTTGATCAGATCACCAAAAGGGCAAAATGGTCATTTTTAGGGTTTTGACTGTACAAAGGCAATTTTTGACTGTTTGACCTAACCAATGGAAAACCAAGCTCATATATGGACTCAAGGACTCAATGGCATTGTCTTGACACATTCAACAAGTTCAAAAGATCTCAAATGCACAAGATTGACAGATGAATTTTCCAATCAACTGATCAAAATTTGACTGTATACTGAAAAGTCAAACTTTGACTTTTTGGTCAAAACCAAGTGTCAAGATTCATTTTTCATCAAGACATGTCAAATTTTGAAACTTGTTCATCAAGAAACCCAAAATTGCAAATTAGGGTTTAGAATGAGAAAATTTCATAACTTAGAATTTTTCTAAGTTATGAAACTTCCTTATTTTTTCCTAACTTTGTCCCATTTTTTCATCAAGATACAATTGGATCCAAACAAAACTCAAAACATGAAAGTTGTAGTACATTGCAAAATCTACAACTTTTATTCACAAAGTTTCCTTAAAAGAAGCTTGTAGCTCAAGTTATGATTTTTGGAACAAGGGTGCAAAACATTTTTAACTTAGAGAAATTTTGACATATTTTAGGCAGGATTTTTGTCCAACTTCATGGCCATTTTTCATATGGTTCCACTTGGAATTTCAATTTGCATTACAAAGATGGATTGTAGTACACATTCCAAGATTTCCAAATTGTCCAAGAACTTCTCAAACACCCTTGTGGTTAGGGAGAATCGAATTTGCAAAGTTGGGCAAAAGTCACTTTTGTTCATAAATACATGTTCATACATTGGCATTTTTCAAATCAGCTTGTACAAGCTAGCTTGCAGGCCTCAAAACCAGTCTCACACACCATAATTAAATGCCTAACCATTGTGCTAAGATGTTATTTTGTTCATTTGGTCATTACATGCAAGGTTAATCTTTAAATGGAAAAAGCATATTTGCCATTTTGTAAAAGATGCACTTTATGTCAAATAACAAATCCAAGAGGCATGGGCCAGATCTTTGAAGCTAGCATTTGTACACAAATCCCTCTGATCAAGAAGAGGATATGCAGCATGCTCAAGGACATTGTACATGCCTATAACCCAACTTGCATTTCCTTACTTCAAAAACAAGCAAGATTGCAAAATACATAGAATCTCTCATTCCTGTAAACACCAACCTAAGCAAAATTTGTTCTCATCTTTCACACTCCCTGACTGACCTAAAGCACGATTCCTTCACCCTCAATCCATCCTCATATCCAAAAGCACAGTTTTTCTGCAAAAACAGAGTCCCTGTTGCAGATTGACTTCCACAGTCCATTCCACTCGTGCACTTTGGCCAAAAAGAGTTCAAACATGTTCCATATCACCCACTGAAGCTATCCCAAGCATTGAACACAAACTGTAACATCCCTAACATCACTTGCCATTTTCAGTTTTCAGTTTTGCAGGTGGACTTCCATAGCTTGATTCAGAGAGATTCAAAGCAAGCTAAGCATAGGAGAAGCATCCTTGGACTTCAGGCAAGCTGTACCAAAGTTCAAATTCCATTGAAGATACCTCCATTGCTGTACACGACTCAAGCTGAACAGGTAAAAATATGAACTTCTATCTCTCTATCCAGGCATGATTAGGCTTAGGTTTGTGAAGAAAACATGTTCTACTCATAGCCCTGAAACCATCCATGTATTTACTTTTCATTTATATTATGCGTGCTGTGAGAATTTTGGCCATGAACATTGAAAAAAACTTAGGTCAGAAATTGGGGATGAAGAAATTCTCCCTCATTTCTGAGAGTTAGGTCAAGATTTTTATATGTATGAATTCGTCTCTTCATGCTCTACATTGTTTATGTTATGAGTTTTTGTTAAAAGTCAAAGAATCAGGAATTTGAATGAAGCATAGAGGACGCGCATTTTTGAGACAGAATGGCTGGAGGTTGAAGAAGGTGGACTTGGGCTGGGCCTGAGTTGTTCTTGCTGCTTGCACCCTCTTTTTCCATTTACACCCCCCTGGCCCATTGTGTGATATTTTATTCATTTTTGATTTTTTCTTTTTGATTCTGACTTATTATTTTTTGCTCAAATATAAAAAATATTAAAAATATTTTTCCACCCATTTTTGCATTTTATTTGGAATTTATTTGTTTTATTTGAACTTATACATGTAAAATAAATATAAATACCTTTTTATTTAAAACATTGAAAATAACACAAAAATATATTTTCAGCCATTATTTTTATTTACCTTTTGAAAACATTTTCTAAAAAATATACTTTTTTTGTAAATAATTAATATTTTTATTTTTGTACATATTTAGTATATTTAAATATATATATAATATAAATACTTGTACATTTATTAGAATATTTAGGATAAAATATGAAAATAATACATTTTTTTATTTTATTAATATATGACATTAAAAATACCCTTTTTTATAATATACTTTATTTTTTTATATTTTTATTGTGCATAAATTAATATATAATATTGTATGATATTAATAAATGAATATTATTTATTTAGAAAACTAGGGTTTTGCCCTAAACCATAAAAATACTCCAAAATTGACCTTTTTATTTTTGTTTATATTTTACATTGAAAAATACTTTTACATACATAAAAAACCATTTTTGTGCATAATACATTTTGCATATTTATTGTATTTATTTAATTATTGTACAATTAAATAATTCATATATTCAATATGGATGCAATAGTTTTAGATTTAATTTCTTGCTAAATATCCCCCATTCAAACATTTGTACCCCCATCCCCTTAATTATGTTGTAATAATTTAGGACTTTAAATTCCCGCATTTAAAAGCTTTCAAATTATGCCATGATAGACCTAGGGTTTGTATGCAAATCAACCAACAAATAGCTTGACTAATACAAAGACAAAAAAACATGAAAATGGACAACACCAATCACACTTGAACCCTTAGGGTTACTCCACTTGTTGCCTTCAAAAATGGGCCATGTTGCATGTTGAGTGTCTTTGGCAAAACAAAACAAATCAAATGATCATAGTCCCTCGATGACGCTTTCTCAAGTTGCCTAAAAAATGATCAAGTCCCTTAAAGAGGAAAATTGCCAAAGACACTTGGCACCATTGCATTCATGGTCTAAACGATGACCCGCGCCCGTCCCGTTAACATCCTAACACAAGATTGTCCACCAAATACAATGGTGGAACAATACTGTTAAAAGGGTTAAAACATAGGAAAGATCTTTGAGAAATTTAGGGTAGATAGCTCTTGGTTACTTGACCAACTTGCAAAACAAATCCTTGCCATTTTTTAAAACACACTCCACAACACAATTTCAAAAAAAACAAACTTTCAAAAACATTGAAACATCTTTTCAAAAAGACAAACACCTTTGTAAAACATTCGAGTAAAGAATTGTTACAATGGTTGCCTAGACAAGGCATCTTTTTCAAAACATTTTCAAGACCACACACAAAGCACCATTTCAAACAATTGAAAGCACCATTTCAAACAATTGAAAATGCAAGGCAAGTGATCTAAGCAAGTAACTAAGAGCCCATGGATAACCATGGATAGAAAGGGTGCTAATACCTTCCCTTTCTATAATCTACTCCCCGAACCCAAGAAAACATCTCAAAGGTTTTTCCTGTGCTTTTTAACATTTCCTTAGGATAAAATAAAAAGTCGGTGGCGACTCTTGCTCAACCGAAACATTTGCAAAAACAAACACAAAACCCAAGTCAGTTCTCCCACTGTATCACAGTGTGTGATTGTTGCATCATGCATCCATGCACTCATAAGCATCTTTCGAAGAAATCTTATTTCAAGGGATTTAAAAGTTGGAAATTTGTGAATGTCTCAGGTAACCATGGATTCTGGGAAAAGAAAGACCGGGAAATACAGTTTCGAAGATCCCAAAATAGATGAGTTGATCAGTGTAATTCCTGAGATTGAGTGTTCTGCAGGTTTTCGGAAGAAGTATGGATCCATCATTCCTCTCATGAAGCTTAGGATTTCATACTTAATTTTGTAAGCTATCTCTCATCCATACATGAATTACATTTTGGTTTATTTATAATCATTATAGTAACCTATGTCATCCATACTCTTTATATATAATCCATATTTCTTTGAATTGGAATATACTCATTTATATGTGAATATGTTTTTTTCCTTTATACTTACAAGAATAGCTTGGAATTTTTAGAGCAATTATGAAAGTTGTCAGTGATCAGAAAGAAGGTGTTTTTTTATATGAATATCGTGAAATTGGAAAGACTTTCATGTAAAACACTTTTTCGGTCGCTTTATGTTCTAACTGCAATATTGTATTGAATGTCGCATTAAGTGGAATTGGAAATCTACTATTACCCGGAGGGAGAACGACACACTCAAGATTTTAAGATTCTTGTATCGTGCATAAAATCATCTATTTGTAACATTGAAAAAAATACAACCTTGTCGGCCTGTAGCAAATAATAAAGCTGATAATATAGGATGAAGAATCTATTACAAATATATTTTGTTTTTAATCTCTTAGCAAGTCTTTGAAATATATAATGGGTGATGACAATGTGGCATGTGAGGAAATTTTTGGAGGAAAAGTTGTGGTCTTTGCTGGTGAATTTAGACTGATTCTACTCGTTGTACCAAGAGGAACTACCTTTGATATTGTCCATTCAACGATAAATGCATCCTACATTTAGGATCATAGCAAGGTACTAAAGATGACCAACAATATGCGTTTGGAAATTGGGTCTAATTCAAGAAGTGCATAAGATATTAAATTATTCTCTAAATGGATTTTACAAGTAGAGGATAGTCAACTTTTTGAACCAACTGACAGATATGCGAAAATTTATATTCCACCTTAGTTGGTTCTAACAAATTATGATAACCCCATTGAATAAATTATCACAACTACTTACCAAAATCTCCTTCAAAATTACACAAATACAGAGTATCTACAAAGTCGAGCTATTTTAACATCAACTATTGAGATTATTGATGAAATAAATGATTACATCACAAATCTTCTTTCAGGTAACTATTAATTATACATTTTCTCTAAATAAATTTTTTGAATTTCATTTTGTTAAATTTAATACTCTATATTGTTTCATTAAGGTGACATGAAAGAACATTTGAGTAGTGATTCCATTGATAGATCAGAAGTTAATGACAATGAAGCTTACGTGTATTTGATACTCAAATTTTTAAGCAGTTTGAAAACTTCGGGTCTGCCTAATCATTCCGTGAAACTAAAGATTGACAAAACTATAATGTTGATACAGAATTTGGATCAATCTGAATGGTTATGTAATGGTACAAAGATTGACCGTTACTAGGATAACCAATCATGTCATCGAAGAAAATATTATATCAGATACACATATAGGAAATATTATTTACATCCCAAGAATGTCTTTGTCACCTTCTCAATCTCCTTAGTCATTCAAACTTATTAGAAGACAATTTCCTATTATTGTCTCCTTTGCTATGACAATTAACAAATCACAAAGACAATCATTAAACTACGTTGATTTATATTTTCCAAAAGATGTGTTCAGTCATGGACAATTTTATGTGGCCATGTCAAGAGTCAAGAGAAAAAATGGCTTGAATATCTTAATTCATGACAAAGACAAGAATCCATTATCACAAATAACTAACATGGTCTTCAAAGAAGTTTTCCATAATATTACCTAGGTATTTCATTATTGCATTTTGTTTCAAAATTTATAATTATAACATTTGCACCCAATTTTACTAATACATCTATTTGAATGTTATTACCTATCTTCATGTTTATTACAATGGATTTTTTCATTACAATAATATCTTTTATTCGACTATAATTTCTCATGACTATTCTATGCTAATTTTTTCCTATTAATCATCTTTAACTACTTTTCATGTAGGAATAAGTGAACTTTTAGTGCTGACGCATGATCTTCTATTAATTTTAATTTAAAAGTTTAAATAAAATAAGACCGTCATTTTAGTTTTAAATAAAATATAAAATTGCAAGAGCCATAAATCGTAGCTTAAACTATAAATTACACTTTTCGTTTGTTTAGTTTAAAATTGAGGGATAAGATTTAATTTAAAAAATTAAAATGGCGTGTGCCAGACATTTGACTTCAGTTTTAATCAGATAAGGTGAAAATTTTATGATAAAATATATTATTTGTAATAGTTTTTTTCAATTTAAGATATTTATATGGCGTGGCAAAATCAAGTTTAAGGGAGTGTGAAATATTTAAATTGATTTTAAGTTTGTTAGGTTTTGGGCCTTAAGAATTTTAAGACCAAATTTTAGGTGTAATAGGTATAACTTCTAGAAGCTTAATCTAGAAGATAAGGATAAGTTTAGATTTTTGTAGAATAATAAAGAAAATTCTAGAGAGTAATTTATAACCATTAGATTAAATTTTTGATGGAAAAATCCTAGTGGTTGATTTAAGAATTTCTCTAATATAAATAGATGTGATATTATTGAGTTTAAATCAAACTAACAATTAACCTTCCCTTTCTCAAAAAAAAATTATCCTCTCCTAAATACTTCAACATTTTCCGATCTAACCAAAACTTCGTTTCAATATCTTATAGCTATTTCTCCTTTTTTAATTAGATTTCATTGTTGTCTTATTTTTTTCACTTTTCTTCACAAATATTTTTCTGCCACCTCAAGCAAAATCAAAAGAATCAAAAGAAGAATATAAAACAAAATTATTTATTTCATAAGAAAAAAGAAAACCGTCACGCTATTGTTAATAAACTGCAAAAGCCCTTCGGTCACTACTACATTTTTCTACCGCTTGTTCATTTTAAAATCCTAATATAATTTCTTATTTTTAAACAATCTTTATATTTTTTTTTATGTGACAATAAATATTAAAATAAATCTACTGTTTTAAGATTCTTTTATCTATTAAAAAAATTATTTTTATATTCAACTTGCCTCCCTTCAACCATTTTGCAATAGCCGTAGGTATCTTCCACTGTTTATACCAACTCAACTTGAATCAATAGACACAAGTGCTACCATGAGTTTGATTTAAATACAGGTATGCATTTGCGCTACTTCTTTAGATTTGATTCCTCTATCTATTTAATTTAATTCATATGTGATCTTCTAATCTCTACTAAATCTTGTTCTAAATTATGCAGCTTCATTCTAACTGTGGAAAATTAAGTTTGTTCATTCACCGACATCTCTATCATGCAAATTGATTGGACTTTTGTCAGAGATATTGTTTCCGTTTCATCGACCTGGATTTCCTTGATTAAATGTTAGTGATTTTTTTTCTGTCATTGGGATTTTGAAATTTTTTTATGGAGTTTTGATGAGGTATGGCATTAGAAATTTTCATTTTTCTTCTCTATTTTTTCTTTAAATATGTTCGATAGATTGTGATAGTTAGTTATAATATATGTTTGCTAGGTATTTGTTGGATTTTTGCAATTATGCTTGATTTGATACTATTTATGTTAATATATGTATATAGATAGGATAGTTTTAGTTTTATTTCTAACTCTAGTATTAGCCTATCTGTGGATGCCACGTGTGTTTTCTTTAGCTTCCTGACATCCACACATTCTTTATCCTATCCCTTTGTATATATATCTTATTGTACAGTGCTGATAGAATTAATTGAAAGAGGAAGAATAATTTTCTGTTATTTGCTCAACTGTTTCTGTTACAATGCAAACTGTTTCTGCTTCTATCTTCTTCTCCCTACTGTGTCACCAAGGTGAGGTTATCACCATTAACATGGTATCAGAGCTCAAAAAGCTCTGGTAGCCATTGTTGCAAACCCTTCCTCGATTGTGAATCTCCCCGTTTTCTTGCTCACCTTGAGTTTTCTTCGTTCTTTGATTCACACTTCTCTTCTTCGTTTGCGTTTTTCGTTTTCTTTCCTTCTGATGGCTTACCAGAGCTATATCGACTTCTCCACAAATTTCACGAATCCTTTTTACCTTCATCCGAACGAAAATCCGTCTCTTGTTCTTGTGTCACCCTTGCTTGATGACAAGAATTATCATACCTGGGCAAGATCAATGCACATCGCGTTGATTTCCAAGAACAAGGAGCGATTCATCGATGGCACCATCACGAAACCTCCCGTTTCTGATCCTCTTTACGCTCCGTGGATTCGCTGCAATACGATGGTATTAGCATGGATCCACCGTTCGATTTCTAAATCAATTGCTAAATCCGTTCTTTGGATTGATACTGCAGCTGGCGTGTGGAAGAACCTGCAAATTCGCTTCTCTCATGGTGACATTTTCAGAATCTCTGACATTCAAGAAGATTTGTACAAATTCCGCCAAGGTATTCTTGATGTCTCCAATTATTTTACACAGATGAAAGTAATATGGGATGAGCTTGAAACCTATCGTCCCATTACTGCTTGTTGCTGTGCTATTCCTTGTTCATGTGGTGCTCTTGCATCAATTCGTCAATATCGTGAACAGGATTATGTGATTAGGTTTCTTAAGGGCTTGAATGAGAAGTTTGCTCATTCCAAGTCCCAAATCATGATGATGAATCCTTTACCAGATATTGACAAAGCCTTTTCGCTGGTTATTCAACAAGAACGAGAGTTGAATAACTCTAATTCTGTTGCTACACCCACTACCAACAGTTCTGAAGAATCTGCAGCTTTTCACACCAATTCCTACAATGGCAATGGTAATGGTAACAGCAAGACTGGTAACAACTATGGTAAAGGCAGAACACAGAGTTATGGTGGAGCTAAAGGTCACAGTCGTATTTGTACACACTGTGGTAGGAACAATCACACAGTTGAGACTTGTTTTCAGAAACATGGGTATCCACCTGGCTTCAAGAGCAAAGGCAAATCCACCAATTCAGTTACTCAAAGTGATGTCCCTGCTGATGCAGCCTTGGAATCTTCTCAGCAGAACTCATCCAAGTCCTCTTTTGGTTTTACTCAAGAGCAATACCAAAACATTCTGGCATTACTTCAGCAATCCAAACACACCTCTCAAGCCAATTCCATCACCACATCGCCTTTTGTTCTGAACTCTCACTCTCACAACGAACAAGGTAATAATATCTATTTGTGGATTCTTGATACTGGTGCTACCGACCACATTGCTTTTGATCTTACAGCTTTTACTTCTTACAAATCCATAATTCCCATTCATGTTAGTTTGCCAGATGGATCCCAAGTAACTGCTTCAATTTCTGGCAGCATCACTATTTCCCCTGCTTTAGTTTTACACAATGTCTTGTTCATACCAAAATTTCGTGTTAACTTGATTTCTATTGCCAAGCTTGTCAACAGTAATAATTGTTTTGTTCAATTTACTGATAATTCCTGCAAAATTGTGCAGAATCATTCGAGGGCAATGATTGGTATAGCTAAACTTCAAAGAGGGCTTTATGTTCTTGAATCTTCTTCTCATCATCGTGCTTTCCATTCTTTTGCTCAAAATCCTTGTAATCTGTGGCATTTAAGATTAGGCCATGTTTCTGATATAGGTTTACAAGATATTTCTAAAGTTTTCCCTTTTGTACCTTCACAATGTAATAATGACATACCTTGTGACTCTTGTCACTTTGGCAAACAAAAGAGGCTTCCTTTTTCTCACAGTAATAGTAAATCTAATGCTCCTTTTGAAATTCTTCATGCTGATGTTTGGGGTCCATTTTCTACTATATCTGTGTTAGGACATAAATATTTTTTGACTCTTGTTGATGATTATACTAGATATACTTGGACTGTTTTTCTCAAGAGCAAACATCAAACCAAAGAAAACATTATCAAGTTCATAGCATACATAGAAAACCAATTTCATACTTCTCTAAAATGCTTAAGGTCGGATAATGGTACTGAGTTCATAGCATTGACTGATTTTCTTGCATATAAGGGCATTATTCATCAGAAAACATGTGTGGAAACACCCCAACAAAACGGAGTAGTTGAACGAAAACATCAACATATTTTGAATGTAGCTAGAACTCTATTCTTTCATTCCAATATTCCCCTAAATCTCTGGAATTTCTGCATACAGCATGCTATTCATATCATTAATAGGTTGCCTACTCCTATTTTGAAATTAAAATGTCCTTATGAACTGCTTTTTCAGCAGCCACCTTCTATTGTGCATTTAAAAGTTTTTGGATGTTTGAGTTTTGCTGCCACTTTACACTCTCACAGGACAAAATTTGACACTAGGGCTAGAAAGTCTGTTTTCCTTGGATTCAAGGATGGCACCAAAGGTTACATCCTTTATGATCTAACTCATCACAATATATTTGTATCTAGGAACGTTATTTTCTATGAGCAGAACTTTCCTTTTCAGCCACATCAGTCCAAAATTCTTTCCAAACACACATCCCAACATCAACCACTTTATGATGACCATTCTATGGTCCATCAGTCTCCTGTATCCACTGATACTTCTAATCCTTTAGACAATACTACTTCTTTTTCTGATCCTATTTCTGCTCCTAGTCCTTGTCAACTTCCTAGTACACACAGTCCTCCTTCTGCCAGCAGTCCTAATTCTGCTACTGATCCTACATCTCCTATTCTGCCAGCTACTCCTGTTTCTAGTACTATCCCTATATCCATTTCTGAATCACCCTCACTTACTTCTGTACCTGATTCTCCTTCATTATCTCTTGGACAACCAATTGATAACTCCTTGTCTAATGATAGATCTTCCCCTGATACTCATCTTCCTATCTCAGACAATCCCCATCCTCCTCTTAGACAGTCCACCAGGTCTACTCATCCTCCTGGATACCTGGCAGATTATCATTGCTATCATATTTTGAATAACCCTCAATCTCTGTCTTCTTCATCTCCTAAGCAACAATCCACCTTATATCCTCTATCATCTGTTTTATCCTATGACAGGTGCTCTCCAGATTTTAAGCACTTTTGCTGTTCTATATCTGCTATCTCTGAACCTAAAACATATAAACAGGCCATTAAACATGATTGTTGGATTAATGCCATGAATGTTGAGTTAGAAGCTCTTGCAGAAAATCAAACTTGGACTGTGGTTGATCTTCCTCCTGGCAAGGTTCCTATAGGTTGTAGATGGGTTTACAAAGTAAAACACAAAGCTGATGGCTCAGTTGAGAGATATAAGGCCAGGCTTGTAGCAAAGGGTTTCACTCAAATGGAAGGAGTAGATTATTTTGATACCTTTTCCCCTGTTGCTAAACTTACTACTGTTAGAGTTTTACTTTCACTTGCAGCTATTAAGGGATGGCATTTGGAACAGTTAGATGTGAACAATGCATTCCTCCATGGTGACCTTCATGAGGAAGTATACATGAATCTTCCTCCTGGTCTTACTGGTCTTTCTCCATCAAAAGTATGCAAGTTACAGAAATCACTTTATGGTTTGAAACAGGCTAGTAGACAGTGGTATTCCAAATTATCTACTTTCCTTATTTCTCTGGGTTATAATCAGTCTTTAGCTGACCATTCTTTATATGTTAAATCTTCTTCCCAACATTTCACAGCACTATTGGTTTATGTAGATGATATAGTGTTAGCAGGGAATTCTATTTCAGAGATTAATCATGTCAAGAAGTCCTTGGATCAGCAGTTTAGGATTAAAGATTTGGGTCAGTTGAGATTCTTCCTTGGTCTTGAGATTGCTCGATCTGCAGATGGCATTTTCTTGAACCAACGCAAGTATACCCTGGAACTTCTTCAGGATGCTGGTGTTCTCGCTGCAAAACCTTCCTCTGTTCCTTTTGACCCAACTGTCAAACTTTCTATTCATGAAGGACCTATGTTGGAGGATCCCACTGTCTACAGGCGCTTAATTGGTCGTTTGATCTATCTGACTAACTCAAGACCTGACATTTCCTATGCCGTTCAGCACTTAAGCTAGTACATGTCTCAACCCAGGATGCCTCACTTACAAGCTGCTAATCGGGTCTTGAGATATCTTAAGTCAGTTCCTGCTACAGGTATCCTATTCTCTGCATCCAGTGCTCTGAAACTTGTTGGTTTCGTTGATGCAGACTGGGCCAGATGTCCAGATACTAGAAGATCAATCACTGGCTATTGTGTCATGCTTGGCTCCTCTCTTTTATGCTGGAAATCCAAAAAGCAACAGACTGTGTCTCGTTCTTCAACTGAGGCAGAGTATCGGGCTCTTGCATCTGTTTCCTGTGAAATTCAATGGCTGCATTATCTCTTTCGTGATCTTCATGTTGTTTTCTCCCAGCCTTCATCCATCTTTTGTGATAGTAGATCAGCCATTTACTTGGCTCACAATCCAACCTTCCATGAGAGGAGCAAGCACATTGAGCTTGACTGTCATGTAGTGCGCGAGAAAATACAGTCCAAGCTCATTCATCTTCTTCCCATATCAACCAACGCTCAATTAGTTGATATGTTGACTAAGCCTCTACATTCACCAGCTTTGAAGATTACATTGGACAAGTTGGGACTTTGCAATATCCAAAGTCCAACTTGAGGGGGGCTGTTAATATATGTATATAGATAGGATAGTTTTAGTTTTATTTCTAACTCTAGTATTAGCCTATCTGTGGATGCCACGTGTGTTTTCTTTAGCTTCCTGACATCCACACATTCTTTATCCTATCCCTTTGTATATATATCTTATTGTACAGTGCTGATAGAATTAATTGAAAGAGAAAGAATAATTTTCTGTTATTTGCTCAACTGTTTCTGTTACAATGCAAACTGTTTCTGCTTCTATCTTCTTCTCCCTACTGTGTCACCAAGGTGAGGTTATCACCATTAACAATTTAAGTAGCTGGATTGTTGCACTTACGTTAGATTTGATCATATTAAAGTGGTTGGCTTTTAGGTTCAGTTTGTGTATTTTTTTCATACCCTAGTAAAATCTAATTTCTAGTTGCATGTATCTACAATTTTTAATTTTCTTTTGGGATGTGCATTCAAGGGGCCACACTATGAGAGCTAGAGCTACAGATATTTTTATGTTTTATTAATGTTCATATAATTTAATCAACAGGTATAGGCATTGGAAGAAAACCTGCAAATAGTGCTCAAGAACCAATGCAACTTTTGTTGAATGGTGTGAATTTTGACATCATATTTATTGATTTTGATTTGCCCATAGTAAAGTAAACCTCAGGTATTAATAATTTCTTTCTTCTATTCTAGGTCTGAGATGAGTCGTTATCATATCTACCACTAAAATATTTTTGTTACTGTATTTTATTTAGTTTGCGATGGATATCCGTGCATTGGAGATGGACAAAAAGCAAAATAGTGGGCATGTTATCAAACTTTAGTGATCATAATTCAGAAATGAAATCCAAGCAACATTATTAGTATTTAAGATCACATATCACAATGACATCCTCGAAGCTGGACTATCACAATGCCAACCTGCAAGTGACTATTTTTATACTTAAGACTAAAGATCTATTTTCTAGTTATATGTTCACATGTACTGACTTCACATGTATCAAGGAATGACTTATAAAAACAACTTGCTTAGGTTAAATATGTAAGGAATGATTGTTTTAAATAACTAGCTTAAATGTGTATTAAGGTTATTTACATTACAAAGTTTAAATGCCTGCATTTGTTTACTTTATGTATTTCTTTTATACCAAAGATAATAATCAAATTTCAACAACAAATAAAACTAGAGAAAATAGAAGAAACAAGAAAAAACTAATTTCTATTCTTATTTTTTCATACTGAATTGTGTGATTAAGTATGATTTCTTAAGCTATTTATTATGGTTTTGGGGAAATTGCATGTTACAAACAAAAAAAATGGATAGAATTGTTACATATCATCAGATATTTACGCTTCGAACCATCCAAATTCCTTCACTTGGAAGGAACCCTCCTCCATCCATTGTTTATCAAATGGTTCTACTACTCCTAGATGCAGTAAGATAAAAGAGAAATCCAATTATACATTTACATCTTTTCACGTCAACATCTTTACTGTTTTTGTCTTTGTCCAAGTTTACATTTGTCGACATTCACTACAAAATAAATTGTGTGTTGTCAAGTGACTCCCACGCTGCTAACACTAAAATCATGTCACAACTTTGTTTTTGCCACGTGAAGAAACACGTCGCTGGAGAGCGTGTGACAATGTTGTTGCGACGTGAGAAACATGTCACAACGTTGCCACGTGAAATTCACGCCACAACAAACTTTATGGGGTCAAAGGCAATCAAAGCAGAGCAGAGATCAGAGCAGGTTTTATATTCACTTTTACGTTGTGTGTTGCGGCATGTTTTTCATCTCACTAATTTATGATGTAGAAAACACGTCGCAACTTTTTTTTAAATTTATTTTCTGTTTTAAATATAATAATTCTGATTTAATAATTAATATTATTTTCTGTTTTAAATATAATAATTCTGATTTAATAATTAATATTATTTTCTATTTCATTAAATTTATAAATTAAATATTATAATTTATTTATTAAATTCAATATTATAAATCAAATTATCAAAAATAAAACTAAATATATCAAAATATATAAATTAATATACTTAATATAATAAAATTAATAAACTAAAATTTAAATTTAATATTTTTAAATATAAAATATGATTATAAATTTATATTAGTACACAAATAAAAAACTAAATAAAAATAAAAATAAAACAGTACACAAATTTATATTATACTGTTTTTTATAATATTATACTATTTTTTATATATGCATAATTATAAAAGAGTTTTTAAATAATAACATTAAATATATATATTTCTAATTATAAAACAGATTTTATAATAATAACATTAAATAATTTTTACTAAATATATACATATTAAAACACTTTTTTAAATATGTTTTTATTCAATACAAAAAACTATTTTTTTATATATGTTTTTAATCAATACATAAAATATAATATTATATTTGTTTTAAATAAAATATATATTAACATTAAAACTGTTTTTATAAAATTTATATATTATTCTTTTTTTGTTTTGTTTTTTATAATAAATAAATTAAATAAATCAAGATATATAACTTATCATAATATATATTTTTGTTTATTAATAAATATTTATTTTTATATATTTTCGTTTTTTAACAAGAAGTATCTATATAATATATATTCTCATTTTTAAAATTATATTTAATGAAAATTACAATATTATAATTTAACCAAATTCAACCTAAAATCTAACTAAATTCAGAAAATATACCAAATGTAAAAAAAATTCCAAGAAATACCTCTTCTCTTCTAACTCCTTCAATCTTCTTGTCCAACCTTTTTGCAATCTACTTCTACTATATCAATCTTCTTCTATTCAAAGAAAAATTAAAATAAATTACAATCACATAATACAATAAATAAAAACTTGTAAACAAAATAGAGACAAAATTAAATTAAATTTACCTGAAAAACAAGGATTAATGGAGATTGAAGTTGGATTTTATGAAAAAGAAGAGGTTTTATAATGGAGATTGAGTTGGATTTTATGAAGAAGAAGAGGGTTAATGGAGATTGGGATGGAATGAGAGAGGGAGAGCTGTGTTTGTTGAAAATATACTACTGTCTTGTACTTGGTGTAACGTGATTTAATTAAATATATAAACCATTCAGCGATGTGAAAATCACGCCGCAACTTTGCCACGTGACTTTCACGTCGCAACAATGCCAACGGTCATATTCTCTTTCTTCACATGCCTGCAAAAGTTGATCATGCCAGTCTGAATTAATTTGATTTTCCCTCTTAAATGTTGCGACGTGAATACCACGTCACAACTGACTTTTTCAAAATTTCAAAAATCCCTCCATCTGAACGTTAGACCAATTAAAATATTTTATATTATATTTTTACTAGCGATGTGATTCCCACGTCGTAACATATTTTTTTTTAAAAACTCAGACAACTATCATGCTTCTTTATTTTATTAATAAAACATGTTGCCACGTGATTATCACGTCGCAACTGGCTTTTTTTAGTCACATGATAATCACGTAGAAAAAACACGTGGCTGGAGATGATATTTCTTGTAGTGATTGGAGTATCAATTTACTTGTCATCCACCATTTCGAAGCATTTAAGCAACTCTTGGCAATACTTTGTTTGACACACAAACGTCCATTCTTTGAGTTGTTTGATTTGAAGTCTGAGAAAGTAGTTTAACTCTCCCATTAGATTCATTTCAAACTCTCCCTACATTATCTCATAAATATCCTAGACCAATTACATGTTAGTAGAGACAAATATGATATCATCAACATAAATTTGAACGAGAAGAATATATATGTTTTCCTTGACGTTTAATGAAAAGCGTTGTATCTACCTTCCCTCTAGAATATCTTTGATCAAGTAAGAATTTGCTAAGTCGCTTATACCAAGTCCTAGGGATTTGTTTGAGACCATACAAAATATGTTTTAGTTTAAAGATATGATTAGGATACTCATGATTTTCAAAATCAGGAGGTTGTGAAACATACACCTCTTCATTTATGTAACCATTAAGGAAAACACTTTTCACATCCATTTGAAATTTTTGGGACATGCAAATGCTAGTTGTTGTACCCCAAAATTTTCCCTCCCATATTTCTCAAAACATGTCAAGAATAATCTCAAGTTGCTCAAGATGGCTCAAGAATTGGACAGTCAAATCATCTCCTAAGACAGTCAATTCAAAATTAGGGTTTTGTGTTGCATCAAGGTCCTTACATCCATATGGTATAAAATTCTCCCCAATGGCCTAATATGTTCTCAAGTTCATCCATGTCAAATTTCAAGCCTTGCAGAGAAAGTTTGGTCAGTCAATTGCTCAAGAGGTCCAAAAATCGTCTGTGCTAGGGCAAAAGTCAACTGTGACCTAAATACAGTCAAACCTCAAGATTTTTTGTCAACATTCTCATTTTGAAGAATAATTCATCATTTGATCAAGGTTTGATCATGATTCATCAAGGATTGCTCAAGATTCATCAAGATTCAAAAGTTGCTAAATTAAGGTTTTACGGGAAAAGTCAACTCAACTTTGACCAAGCATAACTTTCTCATACTTTATGATAAATGACCCATTCAAAGCTCATTTTGAATAGGATTCAATTTAATACAATCCATCTTCACACCCCAAGATCAAGAAATTCTCTCACAAAAGGTTACAAATTTGAACATTATAGGTCATTTTTGAAAGTCAACAAAAACACCTTTTTTTCCAAAGCTTATAACTTGAGAATGCAATATCAAAATGAGATGATACCAAAAGGGTTGGTTAGAGGATATCTCAAGGTTTCTAAAAAGTCCAAATAAACTTCCAAAAGTTAAAAATTGAAGAAGTTATGCATTGTTGAAGTTGGGCATTTTTCCAAAATTGCCAAAAGTCAACTATCCTCAAAACTCCAATTTTTGACAAAAGGGCACACTTTTTTCCACTTGATTTGGTCTTGTCACACCACAAACGTGTCCTATCTTCAATTTCATGACCAATCATTAATTTTTATATTTTATTTAATTTTTATTTATTTTATTCATTTTAAATCAATATTAATTCAAATAAAATCAAAAAATTGATGGAATAAGATTTTTTTGATCATTACAGGTCTTCATTATCAAGATACACTCAATCAAATTCGTATCAAGCATTGTTGTGAACAAAATATTTGATTTGAGGCATTTTTGGAAACTTTATCAATGGTGATCAAATCATATCTTCCATCTTCAAAGCACATGGATTCAAGGCCCAAGGATTAACCTAATTCATTCCCATATACACACACAAGCAAGGCATATCAAGGACAAGACCTGAAACTGCAAGAGACGGCCAAACCAAAACTGAAAAAAACCTTGAAAAGTTGGAGATCGAAATCCATATTGGAGGCGTTTTCAAAGCAAAATCTCCACATAGCTCTCTTGCCTGACATCCAGTGGAGCCAAAGCAATCAAAAGCAAGTCCAGAACCCACTAGAATCGCACTGTAAGTACTCAAGAACATAGCCCTGTACACGAATTCATAACCTTGGATTCTTGCATTTTTTTGCCAAAATATTGATATATTCTTGGCCCCTGCATAATTTCCAACCTTTCTGCAATGTTTAATTTCATTCTCGTAGCCTGTATAGCCATGCCCGAAGCTAGGGTTTTGGTTCTTTGTTTTTATGCGTTTTGATTATAGGTAAAATCAAGACAAGCCATGGCCATGGATGGATTTAGGAGAATAAGATGAACAGGATGATGGGTTTGGTTTGCATTTTTGTGACCTAGAATGCATTATAGGATGATGCCATAAATTTTGATGCAGAATAAAATCCGCAGGAAAAAAATACAGTGTTCGTTGAAGAAGACGAAGACGTGTCTCTGCTTCATTGGCTCGTTCAAATGTTTAGCGCGTTTTTTTCCCCAGTATATTGCTTACTTTTCACATATAATGATCAACGCTTATTTTATTAACAAGAAAGCAACATAGCTCAGTTGGTGGAGGCATGAGTGGAAATACCATTGGGACCTGGGTTCGAATCCCAGGTCCCCCAATATTTGTTATGATTTTTCTCCAGGCAATTGTATGCAGCATCATAGGCGTGGACCATCTTGTTCTTCCAGATCTCAAATGCCAAGTGGCCTACAAATCAAATCCAATGGCCTAGGTTGGACATCCACCATGGTCTCTGGTCAACAGGCGCATATGGAATCACAGAAGTCAACAAAGGCCAACGTTAATGGGCCTAGAGATTTGCTGATTTCACCTTCAAATTGGGCCCAGCACCCCCCTTTGGTTATTTCTTTTCTTTTAACATTTTATTTATTTACTTGATTTATTTTTTATTCTTAATTAATTACTAACCAAAATAATTAATATTTTCCTAATAAAATCAGAAAACAAAAAAAATATTATTTTTATTAATTCCACTATTTCATTATTTTTGTAAATAAACTTTAATCAATTAATTTAGTTTTAATTAGGGATAATTTTAATATTTTTTACAATAAATTAAAATTAATGTAGAATTAGGTTTTTAATAATTTTAATCATTTTTATTTTATTTCCTTAAATATTAAAAATCCAAAAATATATTTTTCATTTAATTAATTAATTAACTTAGTTTTAATTTCTTTAAATTCAAAATAATAAAAAAACATGCTTTCTTTAATAATAAAAAAGGGTCAAAACCCTAAAAATGCACCGATTTAATTTTCTTTGCACGCGATCTATATTTCCAATATTGTAACTACTTCCAGTATGTAATAGCTTTCAATGGATCCAGCTGAGGGATGAACGGGATTCTTACCGAGAGAAGTTCAATGAACAAGAGCAGAAGATCCAAAAGCTGACTAGGCAACTGGAGAACGAGCGAATCCTCAACGATTATGTCCGCACTGAGAAGAAGAGACCATGGGAGAATTGATGGGACTTTGATGATTTCCTTTCCAGTTTTATTTTTACTTTTCAGTATTTCCATTCTTGTAATGCCTTAAGGGCAAGTTGTTGAACAATTTGAATTACAAAGTTATCTAATAAAGTGTGTTTCCTTTCTTGTTTACAAATTTGAATCCCGATTGTCTTTGAAATCATAAATCATACGCATTTCATCTCATGCACTTCATAAACAAGTACCCATTACAGGTCTCTTACTTTCTTCGCAGTTTATTTCAGCATCATGTCTACTGAACCTTCAACTGAGCAAGCCATCAAGGCCCTCCAGGACCAGAATGCCCAATTTCAAGAGCTGTTCATGAGTCTAGCTAAGGGTCAGCAGGACCTGAAGACCTTGATTCTGAAAGAGAAGAAGAAGAAGAAGAAGAGGACCATCTTGTTCAACACTGGACGCAGGTTTGGAAACGGGCTACAGAATGAAGTTGATCTGACCACCTCATCTGGAGGGAAAGATAGTCCACAAGAAAGGAGGGCTCCTAGCCCTGTGGTCTCCGACAACGAGACAGACTACGATGAAGAACAGTATCCTCCTGCTGAGGATAAGTACAAACAACTGGAAGACCGTTTGAGCGCTATGGAAATTCAGAAGGTGCCTGGTCTGGACTCTGCTGATCTAGGTCTATCATTTGAGGTAGTGATTCCACACAAGTTCAAGGCACCAGCCTTTGCTAAGTATGACGGAGTTTCTTGTCCGAAGCTGCACCTCCGGTCATATGTGAGGAAGATCCAGCCTTATACCGCTGACAAGAACCTATGGATCCATTTATTTCAAGACAGTCTCTCAGGGACTCAGCTTGAGTGGTTCTATCAGTTGGACGGAGTCAGCATCCGCAATTGGGAAGACTTGGCTACTGCATTCTACAGGCAATATCAGTACAACTCCGACCTCGCTCCTACGCGTACCTAACTCCAGGGTATGTCAATGGGAATGGGTGAAGGATTTAAAGATTATGCTCAGAAGTGGAGGGACCTCGCCAGAAGAGTACAACCACCTTTAGCTGATCGGGAACTTGTTGACATGTTTTTGGGGACCCTGTCTGGTCCATTTTTCAACCACTTGATTGGAAGCTCTTCATCCGGGTTTACAGATGTTATTTTGACTGGTGAGAGGATTGAAGCTGGTATTAAGGTTGGGAAGATACAGAAGGGTGCTTCATCAAGCACCAAGAAGAAGCCGTTTAAGAAAGAGTCCAGTGCTGTCTACAGTGCAAGAAGACAAAATAGACCTGAACACCGCCAAGCTGTCAATGCGGTTGTTATTTTAAAACCTGCCGGTACTCCTCAGTACAACAATCAACAAAAGGACGAGAGACCTAAGAGGCAATTCACTCGTCTCAGCATGACCTTATCTCAGATTCTGCCACAGTTGCTGAAGACTAATCTGGTAGCTCTAAGGGAAGCCCCAAAGAATTCAAATACAACGTCACCAAGGTATAACCATAACACCCGCTGTGCTTATCACTCTGATAGCCCGGGGCATAATACAAACGATTGTTGGAGTCTGAAAAATAAGATACAAGACTTAATTGATGCAAAGGAGATTGAGTTCGAGGCGCCCGAGAGGCCTAATGTTGTGACTGCTCCCATGCCCAAACATGGAGTGAATGCTGTAGAGGACGACTTGTTTGTAGTTTCTGTGGATGACATTGTTACCCCTCTGATGACTGTCAAGAAGAACCTCTTGCTAGCCGGTTTATTTCCGGGCTGTGACGAAGGTTGCTATACGTGTTCTGCCTGTCCAAATGGTTGTCCATTCCTGAAGTCAGGTATCCAAAACCTGATGCATAGTAAAGAGATCCTGTTTGAGAAAACTGTTGTTCCCTCCGTTCATTCTGACGAAGTTGCCATCATTACCATTTTCGACAATTCTTCCAAGGCTCCCTCGAGGAAGCCTGTTAGAATTACATGTTAGAACAAAGTTTGAATCTACTACCCTATGTTTAAGTTTTGATGATAACAAAGTGAAAAGATATATTATTTATATGATTCATGTATGAACTATCTGCTGCCTAAATTATTATGTTCTGATTTGCAGATACTCTGATTGATATAAGCAAGATCACACCTAATCAGTATCAGAAATTTGGTTCCTGACATCAGCATCAGAAGTTGCCATATCAGAATGTCAGAATCAGAAGATTAACTCACGTATATGCTGAAGTCTGATGAACAGAACTGCGCTCAACACTCTGATAAAGAAACACAACAGTTCATCAGCAGCTAAGCAGAGTCAGAATGAGCCAAGCCAGAACTTGCATTAAGTAAGCAACGGTACTGTGCATTGAAAGCAAATTAATACCAACGGCCTCATTCCAGACAAGATCTGCTAGATAAGGAAAGTTTGTTATTAGCGTTGAATCAAGAATATTGCTCCAACGTTCATCATCTCAGTGCTATATAAACAAGACTTTGAAGATTGAATTGGCTAATGCTCTCCAAATCTTTACACGCCTGAAAGCTGATCAAAATCTTCCTTCTCTCAATTTTGCTAAACACTACACATTCTCATATTCAATCATTGTTTAGCAATCTAGTTTCTAAGCTTTAAGTTGTGTATACATCACAGTTGTGATACAGTTTTGTAGAAAACATTCACACACTTAGATTTATCTTCTTTGTAAGAAAGTGTTTCCTTGACAAACCGGGTTGGGTTTGCATCAAGAAGGCTTTAGCAGTTGTTAAAGCAGTCTGTAATATTCAGTTGAATATAGTGGATTAAGACCTCGTTGGAGAGAGGCGAAATCACCTTGACGGGTGGACTGGAGTAGTTTGAGATCAAACGAACCAGGATAAAAATATCTTGTTCATTGCAGTGATTTTCAGTTTTACAATTCAACCCCCCTTCTTGTGTTTCTCACTACTTCAATTGGCATCAGAGCGCCTGGTTCTGAGCTAAAACACTTAACCGTGTCAGTACAAGATCCAGCGTCAAAAAAACACAATGGCAGGAAACTATTCTCACACCAGCAATGACAACAATGAGGACAGAGACAGATTCAGCGGCAAACCTCCAGTCTTTGATGGAGAAAACTTTGATTACTGGAAAGACAGAATTGAAAGCTTCTTTCTGGCACATGATGCTGATCTATGGGATATGGTGACAGATGGATACACGCACCCTGTGAATGCAAGCGATCAGAAGATTGATAGAAAAACAATGTCTGACCAACAAAAGCGTGACTTCAAGAATCACCACAAGGCCAGAACCATCCTCCTCAGCGCCATCTCCTATACTGAATATGAAAAGATCTCCAACAGAGACACATCAAAGAATATTTTTGACTCACTCAGAATGATGCATGAGGGCAACGTTCAGGTCAAAGAAACTAAAGCTCTGGCGCTCATTCAGAAGTATGAGGCGTTCAAAATGGAAGAATCTGAATCCATTGAAACAATGTTCTCAAGATTCCAGATTCTGGTAGCTGGTCTCAAGGTTCTGGACAAAGGATACTCTACTGCTGACCATGTCAAGAAAATCATCAGAAGTTTACCCAAGTAGTGGAGACCAATGGTTACAGCTCTGAAGCTAGCTAAAGATCTCAACAAAATCACTCTGGAGGAACTTATCAGCTCCCTCAGAAGTCATGAGATAGAGCTAGAAGCTGACGAGCCTCAGAAGCAAGGTAAGCCTTTAGCATTAAAATCTAACAAAAAATTTGAGTCTAAAGTTTTGCAGGCAGTTGAAGAAACATCTGATGGATCCTCATCAGAAGAAGACGAACTCTCCCTCCTCTCCAGAAGAGTAAATCAACTATGGAAGAAAAGACAAAGGAAGTTCAGGAATCCCAGAAGATCTGATCAGAACGAGTCTTCCTCCAGATACAGAAGGACAGATTCTTCCTCTGGATACAGAAGATCTGAAGGCTCCTCCAGTAGCAAAAAGCCAAACACCAAGGACATCATCTGCTATGAGTGCAATGAGCAAGGACACTATAAGAGTGACTGCCCAAAGCTTCAGAGGGAAAAGCCCAAAAAGAAGTTTGGAAGAGAGAAGAAGAAAAGTCTCATGGCTACATGGGATGACTCTGACTCGTCTGAAGCTGACTCAGAATCAGATGATGAGAGGGCAAACATAGCTCTCATGGCTAACATCTCAGAAGATAGTGAAGCTTCTGAATCAGACTCAGAATCAGATACTGAAGAGGTATTTCCTAACTTTGCTGTTAACTTTACCAAGGCTGAACTTGCTGAAAGCCTTAATGAGATTCTGGAACGGTATCAGCAAATTAGAGTTAAATTCAGAGACCTGAAAAGGAATCTTGAATCTGACTCTAATAAGACTGAGAGTCTCAAATTGGAGAATTCTGAGCTGAGAAATAAGATTTCAAAATTAGAAAACACTTTACAAAACTCTCAGAAGGAACCAATTTCTGAAACTCCCAGCAACGCTGATGAGATCATCAAGGAGTATGATCACAGTTTCCAGGAGTTCCTCGCTAAAAGCATAGATAGAAGCAAAATGGCTTCAATGATCTATGGAGTTAGCAGGAAAGGAATAGGATACCAAGGTAAGGTTCCTACACCAAAGAATGTCATGGACTTAACCATTAAACACACTCCTCTGAATTCACATTTTGTGTATGGTCACACACATGATATTAAATACACTAGCAGTAAGCACTCTGTGAAACCAAAATTCAACCAGAGTTTTGGTAAAACTAACAAATCAGGACCCAAGAAAATCTGGGTACCTAAGGATAAAATAATACATGTTGCAGATATCTTTAGCAGCAAGTCAGAAACACCAGTCATGGTACCTGGACTCTGGCTGCTCGCGACACATGACGGGAAGAAGGCATATGTTCCAAAGCCTGGAACTTAAGCCTGGAGGCCACGTTGGTTTTGGAGGCAATCAGAGGGGAAAGATAATTGGCTCTGGAACTGTAGGTAATGGAAATCTTCCCTCTATTAATAATGTTCTGCTAGTAGATGGATTGATGCATAATCTGTTATCCATAAGTCAATTAAGTGATAACGGTTATGATATAATATTTAATCAAAAATCATGTAAAGCTGTTAGTCAGAAAGATGGGACTATCCTATTTAATGGTAAGAGGAAAAACAACATTTACAAAATCAAACTTTCTGGACTAAAGAGTCAGAATGTAAAATGCCTTATGTCTGTTAACAACGAGCAGTGGATCTGGCACAGAAGATTGGGGCATGTTAGTATGAGAAGAATATCTCAGATTAACAAACTCAATCTGGTAAGAGGACTTCCTAATTTGAAGTTCAATTCAGATGCTCTGTGTGAAGCATGTCAGAAAGGCAAGTTTGCAAAACCTTATTTTAAATCCAAAAATGTTGTTTCTACCTCTAAGCCATTAGAACTTCTGCACATTGACTTATTTGGACCAGTTAAAACTGCTTCAGTCAGTGGCAAGAAGTATGGGTTAGTAATCGTAGATGACTATAGCAGATGGACATGGGTAAAGTTCTTAAGACACAAGGACGAGTCACACTCTGTGTTTGTTACCTTCTGTAACCAAGTTCAGAATGAAAAGGATCTTAGAATAGTTAAAGTCAGAAGTGATCATGGTGGAGAATTTGAAAACAAAGATTTTGAGTCATTCTTTAATGACAGAGGCATTCTGCATGATTTCTCTTGTCCTAGAACTCCCCAACAAAATGGAGTTGTAGAACGAAAGAACAGAACATTGCAAGAAATGGCCAGAACCATGATTAATGAGACAAACGTTGCTAAGACCTTCTGGGCAGAGGCAATAAACACAGTGTGCTACATTCAGAATAGAATCTCAATAAGACCTATTCTGGAAAAGACTCCATATGAATTGTGGAAGAACAGAAAGCCCAACATTTCATATTTTCATCCATTTGGATGTACTTGCTTTATATTAAATACAAAGAATTATTTGAACAAGTTTGACTCTAAAGCACAGAAGTGTATCATGTTAGGATACTCTGAACGCTCAAGAGGGTACAGAGTATACAATACAGAAACACAGATTGTGGAAGAATCAATCAGTGTTCGTTTTGATGATAAGCTTGACTCTGAAAAGTAAAAGCAGAATGAAGTTTTTGCAGGTATGGAAATTGAATTTACAGGTTCTGAAGACAAGTCATCAGAAGCTCTCAACACAGACACTCCTTCAACGTCTGAAAGGAGCACTGCTAGCAATCCTACAACAGCTGCTGATCAACCTCAGAAGAGATTACCCAGAAGCAGCTTGGATCACCCAGAAGAGACTATCTTAGGAAGAAAGGAAGATCCAATCAGAACAAGAGCAAGCTTCAGAAACTCTGAAGAAACTCTCATGGGACTTGTGTCTCTGATTGAACCTTCTTCTATTGATGAAGCACTTCTGGATAATGACTGGATTCTGGCAATGCAAGAAGAGCTGAATCAATTCACCAGAAACGACGTATGGGATCTCGTTCCCAGACCAAAAGGATTCAACGTCATTGGAACAAGATGGGTGTTCAGAAACAAGCTAAATGAACAAGGTGAAGTCATCAGAAACAAGGCACGACTGGTTGCACAAGGTTATAGTCAGCAAGAGGGGATAGACTATACAAAAACCTTTTCCCCAGTCGCCAGGTTAGAATCTATCAGACTCTTAATTTCATTTGCTGTTAATAGAGGCATCACTCTGTATCAGATGGATGTCAAAAGTGCATTCTTAAATGGTTATATAGAAGAAGAAGTCTATGTACACCAACCCCCTGGTTTTGAAAATACAAAACATCCAGAACATGTTTTCAAACTAAAGAAGTCACTATATGGTCTGAAACAAGCTCCCAGAGCTTGGTATGAAAGGCTAAGTAACTTTCTATTAGAAAATGAATTCACCAGAGGGAAAGTGGACACTACTCTATTTTGTAAATCAGTTAAGAATGACATCTTAGTTTGTCAAATTTATGTTGATGATATTATTTTTGGTTCTACTAATCCTTCTCTTGGAAGAAAATTTGCTAAGTGTATGCAGGCAGAATTTGAGATGAGCCTCATGGGGAAACTGAAATTCTTTCTAGGAATTCAGATCAATCAAACTCCAGAGGGAACTTACATTCATCAGAGCAAATACATCAGAGATCTTCTGAAGAAATTTGACCTCTCAGAATGTAAGCCATCAAAGATTCCAATGCATCCCACGTGCATTCTGGAAAGAGAAGAGGTAAGCAAAAATGTAGAACAGAAAGTCTACAGAGGTATGATTGGTTCTCTCCTCTATCTGACTGCTTCAAGACCTGACATATTATTCAGTGTTTGTATCTGTGCTAGATTCCAATCAGATCCTAGAGAATCTCACTTAACAGCTGTTAAGCGAATTTTCAAGTATCTGAAAGGTACTACTAATCTGGGTTTGTTTTATAGAAAATCTAGTGATTACAGCTTAGTAGGCTACTGCGATGCTGATTTTGCTGGAGACAGGGTGGAGCGTAAAAGTACTTCTGGAAGCTGCCAGTTTCTGGGAGAAAATCTGATCTCTTGGTCCAGCAAAAGGCAATCAACAATTGCGCTATCAACAGCAGAAGCTGAGTACATAGCAGCAGCAGGATGTAGCACACAAATGCTCTGGATGAAAAGTCAGCTTGAAGACTTCCAGATTTTTGAGAGTAACATTCCTATACTCTGTGATAATACTTCTGCTATTTGCTTAAGTAAGAATCCCATTTTACATTCTAGAGCTAAGCATATAGAAATAAAACATCACTTCATTAGGGACTATATTCAGAAAGGAATTTTGAACTTAAAATTTATAGATACAGACCATCAATGGGCTGATATCTTTACTAAACCCCTTTCAGAAGATAGGTTTAATTTCATTCTGAAACATCTCAGCATGAAAGTCTGTCCAGAGTGAAAATGTTTTAATTCCATATATTTACCTTCAGAATGTAATTGTTTTACTGTGAACTTCTGATCAATCTTCTTTCAGAAAGATAGAACATGCAGATTGTATTAGATGCAAGTCTAAAGATCTGAGAGTCTAAGCTCAAAGACAGACGTGCTGATCACTACATCAAACAAGTGTCATCCAATCATCAGCAAATCTCTGAAGCAGAACGCGTGCACGCTTCTGAGAAGGCAAAGCGCTGATTGGGTGCATTGAGACACATGTCTGGTAACCGTTTTTAAGTATCTTTCTAAAATCCCCCAAAATCAGCAAGCATTTAATAAAAGTAATCATGCTTTTAAAACGGAATCATGATTCTTCTCTTTCTTAAAAACGTTTATTTTTTCAAAATATTCTGAAACTCTATTTAAACACATTAACCTCTCATTCTAATTCTTTACAGTTTCTCACTAATACTCAAGCATTCTCTGCATTTTTCTGTGTTCATCTCTTGCAAAACCTCTTTTTCTCAGTTTCTTCTCAAAATCTTTTAGTGTGAACATGGCAACCTCCAGCAGTGCTTCTGCAGGTCCTCAGAAGAAAGCATCATCTGAACAGTATCAAGTTCCATTCAGAACACTCCTCACTCCTGTAAAGAATCTTGAAGTGTTATCTGAATTGATCATTGATTTTGGAAGCTTGAAGGAGAACGGTTTTGAGCTAACAGAAGAAGTTAGGGCACAGAAATGGGAAAGGTATTTTGACAGGTTGGTTGGACCAACATTCCCTATGTTAGTCAAGGAATTCTGGATTCATGCGAAGGCTTCAATGCATCTAGTCACCTCCTTCGTTATGGGGAAGAAGATTGTGATCACTGAGGATCACATAGCAAGGTTAATCGGTTACAGTGGCGGTGGCGTCCGCTGTGTTGATATGGCTGAGAGATGTGCTGACGTGGGCGTGATAGCTGCAAGGATTTTCACCCATGGGGTGCCCAGCAGCAAGATCAAAGATCTGAAGGATCATCACAGAGTTTGGGCTAAGATAATTCTGGGGTGCTTCAACCATAGGAAGCCAACTAGTTCACCTGATTACATAAATGTGGATCAACAGTTTCTGATCTACTTTATTGATCAGAAGGTAAAAATCAACTTGGCTCATCTTCTGTTCAACCACCTCAGAACAAGTGTGAAGGAAACCAGGGAAGAAGAAAGAACAAAGAGGGATTGGATACCCTTTGGAAGGTTGATATCAGATATTCCGATAGAGAATAGGCTGATAGAGCATCTGATAGAAGCTCAAGAGTTAAGCACCATTGAACCAACAGTTGGGAAGCCTCTGAACGCGAAGAACTTGAAGAAAATGAAGTTGATAGAGAATATCAAAAAGGAACCCAAAGCTACTCCTATTGCTGATATCACCAGCAGAAGAGTTCCACTGAGTGACTTTCCTTTATTTTCTGAGATAGAATCTAAACCAGAGGTGGTTCTCAGATACTTAGATGCGTGCAAGGCAGATGGTACAGATCCAAATCTGATTATCAAAGCTCTGCATCAACCTCAACAAGAAGTGACTCTGAAGAAGACGAAGAAGAGGAAGGCACCTTCAGAAGGATCATCCCAGCAGACACCCAAGAAAAGAGGTAATTTATCTGCTGCTTCTGTTTTAAATTCTTCTACTATTCCAGCATCTATTCCTCCTCCAACCTCTCATAGAATCTCAATCCCCATCCCAACAATAGATGAAACTGAACCAGAAGATGACCCTTCTGAGGCATTAAAACTCAGAAGACCCAGAACCAAACATCCTAAACCAACAATCTCAACAACATCAGCAATTGACAAAGTGCTGTCTGACATTGATCAACACACTTCTGATCACTCCGCCAATCCAAACTCTGAACCATAAATTGTCCCTCCTCCACAACCAGAACAACATCAATTTGTTGAAGAACCAGAACAACAACAACCTCTCTCATCAATTCCAGAAGAACCCCTTATCCCTGAACAACCAGAAATTCCAACAACCTCTCCTCAACCAGAAATTCATCCACCATCACCTCAACCTGAGTTTCATCACTCTGAAACTCCTTCTCCTCAACCATCTGAACCTCATTCACCACAACCATCACCTCTGGAAATCCAGCTGCCAGGTGGAACAACAATCACCATGGCCCAGTTGCCATCCTCACCAGAATCTACACCACCCAATACTCCCAAAACACCAAGCAGTCCAATCATAATCTCTGATTCTCCCACTCCATCTCCAAAACAAACAGCTGCCAAGCAAACCACCGAAAACCCCAGCAGGACCTTCATAGACTTAACCAGTCTTGATCGTCTTGCTGATATGAAACATAAAATAGCCATCCCTAAACCAAAACAACCAGATGTTGGCTCTGGTATTATGAATTTTGAAACAGGTGTGCAACAATGGATTGCTTCTTTGAAGCAAGTCTGTCCTGGAATGATTGACCCAGCTGCTTCTGATCAGCTCTGGCCACAATTCAGACTTTGGGTACGTGCTGAAGCCCTCAAGTTGCAGGATATCAACTATGAGCAGGCACAACAGAACTTCAACAAGCTGCTGAAGGAAGTTGACAGTCTGCTGCCTCAGGAAGCTGTGCTCCCTCTAGATAGTGAACCTTGGTCTGAGAAACAGCTAGCTTCAAAGGTGCAACCAGAAGAAGACAAGACCATTCAAGCTGAAGCAAGTCAAGCAGAAGATGTTGCAGAAAGCTCTCAGAAGCTTCCTGCTTCTGATGCTTCTCAAGCTGCCTTGGACAGGCAGACTCTGGAAGAACTGAAGCTGAATGACATGCGTCTGCAGTAGAGGATGGATGAAAACGACCAGAAGATGAAAGAAAGAATGGATGTGTAGGATAGCAAGATTGACACTGTTGTCAGCATGGTGCACAAGCAGAATGAGACTGCTGATCAGATCAAAGCCATGCTGGAGAACCTGTTCACACGCTTTCCTCCCCAACCTTAGTTTTTTCATTCATGTCCTTTTCATGTTTTCTTTGATTTTCTGATGTACTATTTGAATATGTTTTGTTTGATGTTGAACCCTTTTAATATGACAAGTTTTTTTTTATGATCTTAATTGTTTTAGCACTCACCTACACTTTTTGATTGCTGACAAAAAGGGGGAGAACAAGAATGATATTTTAAACAATAACGGTTAACTAAGACAGAAATTCTCAAACATTCTAACTCTATTATACTTGAAAATGTTTTTTTTTGTTTTGCTTAAAGTCTACAGGTACAAGGAAGCTCCTGGACACTCTGAAGACTAAAAGCTATGAAGCTCTGATCCGCTCTGATACTCTGATCCAAAGCAAAGCTCTGACAAGAAAAGCTCTGATACGCTGATCTGAAGCTCTGCTCTGATGTGTTGATCTAAAGCTTCCGATAGTCAAAGACTCTGATACTCTGATGTTCAAAGAAAGGCAAAAAGATCTGATCCTGAAGAACACTTGTAATCAAAGGGAAGCAATAAACTCAGGGGGAGTATCTCTCAACTCTGATATCTTTTTACCCCTTATCTTTGATAACCTCTTACTCTGATGCATCTCTCTGATACCTTTTCACGTTATTTTCATTTAAAAATATCTAGTTTTTGTCATCATCAAAAAGGGGGAGATTGTTAGAACAAAGTTTGAATCTACTACCCTATGTTTAAGTTTTGATGATAACAAAGTGAAAAGATATATTATTTATATGATTCATGTATGAACTATCTGCTGCCTAAATTATTACGTTCTGATTTGCAGATACTCTGATTGATATAAGCAAGATCACACCTAATCAGTATCAGAAATTTGGTTCCTGACATCAGCATCAGAAGTTGCCATATCAGAATGTCAGAATCAGAAGATTAACTCACGTATATGCTGAAGTCTGATGAACAGAACTGCGCTCAACACTCTGATAAAGAAACACAACAGTTCATCAGCAGCTAAGCAGAGTCAGAATGAGCCAAGCCAGAACTTGCATTAAGTAAGAAACGGTATTGTGCATTGAAAGCAAATTAATACCAACGGCCTCATTCCAGACAAGATCTGCTAGATAAGGAAAGTTTGTTATTAGCATTGAATCAAGAATATTGCTCCAACGTTCATCATCTCAGTGCTATATAAACAAGACTTTGAAGATTGAATTGGCTAATGCTCTCCAAATCTTTACACGCCTGAAAGCTGATCAAAATCTTCCTTCTCTCAGTTTTGCTAAACACTACACATTCTCATATTCAATCATTGTTTAGCAATCTAGTTTCTAAGCTTTAAGTTGTGTATACATCACAGTTGTGATACAGTTTTGTAGAAAACATTCACACACTTAGATTTATCTTATTTGTAAGAAAGTGTTTCCTTGATAAACCGGGTTGTGGTTTGCATCAAGAAGGCTTTAGCAGTTGTTAAAGCAGTCTGTAATATTCAGTTGAATATAGTGGATTAAGACCTCGTTGGAGAGAGGCGAAATCACCTTGACGGGTGGACTGGAGTAGTTTGAGATCAAACGAACCAGGATAAAAATATCTTGTTCATTGCAGTGATTTTCAGTTTTACAATTCAACCCCCCCTTCTTGTGTTTCTCACTACTTCATTACATCTGTTCCAAGAATCGCACCTGTGATCATTACTGTTCCGGGGCCCATCCCCTAAACCTCTGATAAAGCTGTCCCTTGGCACTATGGGGCTGATGTTTATGTTCATGGAGTTAAGCAAGAGTTGGATGCTGATACTGACGTCAGCAACATTACTGGACCTGCTAAAGTTACCTGCAGCGGTAGACTTTTCTCACCTGATATTGTTCCACCAACTGTCCGAAGACCTGTTGTCATTACACCTGCAAGTGCACCTTCCACTATTCCTGATCAAGTTCCTAGTCTTACCCCTGTCGCCGAATCATCTGACGCTCGGGGCAAATGGATCACCACTGATGTGCCTACCCAGACAGAGGCACCGAAAACAATTACCGTTGAAGCTTCCAAACAGGAGATGGAAGAGATTCTGAAGATTATCAAGAAGAGTGACTATAATGTAGTTGAGCAGCTGGGGCAAACCCCGTCTAAGATTTCTATGTTGTCACTATTGTTGTGTTCAGAGGCCTATGCCAAGGCTCTGATTACCTTCCTGAAGACCTCCCACGTGCCACAAGAGACATCAGCTGATCAGTTTACCGATTGCATGGCCAATTTAACTGCTGATAATGGTTTGGGTTTCTCCGACGCCGATTTGACTGCTAAGGGGAAGAATCACAACGATGCCTTGCATGTCTCCATTGAATGCAGGGGCACTACTATTGCACATGTATTGGTTGATACTGGCTCCTCATTGAACGTCTTTCCCAAGAAAGCTCTAGACCGGTTGGATTGTGAAGGGTTGGAGCTGAAACCAAGTAATATCATTGTCAGGACCTTTGACGGGTCTAAAAGGATGGTACATGGAGAGGTTGATATCCCGATCAAGGTTGGTTCTCAGGTCTTCAACTCTATGTTCTATGTGATGGACATTCGGCCATCCTATTCTTGTTTGATGGGTCGTCCATGGATCCACAAAGCTGGGGCCGTAACCTCAACGCTCCACCAGAAGTTGAAATACCCAGTCAAAGGGAAGATTGTGAAAGTACAAGGGGAGGAAGAGTACATGGTCAGCCACCTCAACTCGTTCTGATATGTAGAAATGGACGGGGAGTTCATTGAGACCCCATTTCAGCACTTTGAAGAGGTTCCCCAGACACTGGCATCAGCTGAGACCGTGTTTGAAGATTCTCCTATGAAGATGGCTTCCCTAAAAGATGCCCGGGCTGTTATTGAGAAGGGTGAGTGTGCAAATTGGGGCCGACTCCCTGATTTTACACAGAAGACTAACAAGTTTGGTTTGGGTTTCACTGCAGAAGCTCAAAGGGCTGTTCAAAGTGCAAGGATTGGAAGACCTCCTGTGTTCATCAGCAACTCAAGAGTGAATGCCATTGAAGATGACGTGGAAGAGTCTGAATTCGACAGCTGGATCTATCCTACTACCGACGATGGACCAAGCAATTGGACAGCAAAGGACTTCATCCCTATTACTTTTGACCAAGTAATGAAACTTTTGTTTTGAATTTGTAACAGACAATGTTTTAAACTTTATGGCCCGGTGTCTTACCCGGGGCACTGGGGCTTCATTTGTGAGGGCTTTTGTGTGTCATTTTCATATATCATTAATAAAAGCATTGTACGTTTTTGCATTTCAAATCTTGCGCTCCTTGTCTTTCTTTATTATATATTGCAAAACAACTATTTTACACACACTCACATATACAGGTCTACATCCACTCTGGATCTCACTGGTAACGACTCCGCTACTTCCAGTTATGACTTCGAAAATCCGATCAACTTAGCCGAAGACGAAGGTGAAGATGATTGCGAAGTGCCTGGTGAACTTGCAAGACTGCTACTCCAGGAAGAGAGGGCTATTCAGCCACATGAAGAGCCGGTAGAATCAGTGAATCTGGGTACTGAGACAGACAAGAAGGAAGTCAAGGTTGGTGCAAATCTGGAAGCTAGTATGAAACAACGGTTAATTCAAATGCTGCATGACTACGTTGAGATCTTTGCCTGGTCTTACGAAGATATGCCTGGGTTGGATACTGATATTGTGGTTCATCGCCTGCCTACCAAGAAAGACTGTCCCCTAGTGAAACAGAAGGTTCGACGTATGCGCCCAGAGATGTCCGAGAAAATCAAGGCTGAAGTTATGAAACAGTTTGACGCCGGGTTTCTAGCAGTTACTTCTTACCCTCAGTGGGTCGCCAATGTGGTTCCTGTGCCGAAGAAAGATGGTAAGGCTCGAATGTGTGTTGACTACAGGGATTTGAACAGGGAAAGCCCCAAGGATGATTTCCCTCTACCTCATATTGACGTTCTGGTTGACATCACTGCTCAGCATAAGGTATTCTCCTTTATGGATGGCTTCTCCGGTTATAATCAAATCAAAATGGCTCCCGAAGACATGGAGAAGACAACTTTTGTTACTCAGTGGGGTACCTTTTGCTACAAGGTCATGCCTTTTGGGTTGAAGAATGCTGGGGCAACATATCAGCGTGCCATGGTTGCTTTGTTTCATGACATGATCCATCATGAGATTGAAGTATACGTCGACGATATGATTGCAAGGTCCCAGACTAAGGAAGAACACCTTGACCATCCGCAGAAGCTGTTTGACAGACTGAAGTTGTACAAGCTGAGGTTAAACCCGAACAAGTGCACCTTCGGGGTGAGATCTGGTAAGCTGCTGGGTTTCGTCATGAGCGACAAAGGTATTCAAGTTGACCCTGCCAAAGTGAAAGCTATACAGGAGATGCCAGCTCCCAGAACAGAGAAAGAAGTCAGAGGCTTTTTGGGACGACTGAACTACATTGCCCGATTCATCTCGCACCTAACTGCTACTTGCGAGCCAATCTTTAAGCTGTTGAAGAAAGATCAAGTGGTACGTTGGAATGATGAATTCCAGGCTGCTTTCGAAAGGATTAAAGAGTATCTCCAAGAGCCACCCATTCTGATGCCACTAGTTGAAGGGAGACCTCTGATCTTATACTTGGCAGTACTCGACAACTCAATGGGGTGTGTGCTGGGGCAGCATGACGAGTCTGGCCGAAAAGAGCATGCTATTTATTACCTTAGCAAAAAGTTTACCGACTGTGAGACCCGATACTCACTGCTCGAGAAAACTTGCTGCGCTTTGGCATGGGCTGCTCGCCGGCTAAGACAGTATATGTTGACTCACACTACTCTGTTGATATCAAAGATGGATCCAATCAAGTATATCTTCGAGAAGCTTGCCTTGTCCGGAAGAATAGCAAGATGGCAGATGATATTGACTGAGTATGACATCCAATACACAACTCAGAAGGAAATTAAGGGAAGTGTATTGGCAGACCATTTGGCACATCAGGCAGTGGATGATTACCAGTCTATGAACTTTGAGTTCCCGGACGAGAATATCATGTTGGTAACTGATTGTGAGATACCTGGACCGGATAAAGGACCTGAGGAAGGATCCCGATGGTCTATGTACTTTGATGTAGCTTCGAACGCTTTGGGTAATGGCATTGGCTCCGTGATCATATCTCCTAAAGGATCTCATACTCCGTTCACCGCCCGACTATGTTTCAACTGCACCAACAACATGGCAGAGTATGAAGCGTGCATCATGGGTCTTCGAGCTGCAATTGACCTAAGGATTAAGTTTCTAAGTGTATTTGGAGATTCCGCTCTCGTGATCAGTCAGATCAAAGGCGAGTGGGATACGAAACACCCAAACCTTATTCCTTACAAGGAGTATGTATTGACGTTGCTTCCCCATTTTGAGGAGATAACCTTTGAACACTTCCCTAGAGAGGAGAATCAGTTGGCGGACGCGCTGGATACGATGTCTTCTATGTTCAAAGTCAATTGGGACAACGAGGCTCCCCGGATTATCATCAAAAGATTGGACAAACCTGCACATTGATGTGATCTTGAGACTGAGGAGCTAACAGAAAAGCCCTGGTTTCACGAAATAAAAAGGTACCTTGAGGCTCAGGAATACCCCGAGGGTGCTGTGATACGGTGGGAGAACTGACTTAAGGTTTTGCGTTTGTTTTCGCAAATGTTTCGGTTGAGCAAGAGTCGCCACCGACTTTTTATTTTATCCTAAGGAAAGGTTAAAAAGCACAACAAAAACCTTTGAGATGTTTTCTTGGGTTCGGGGAGTAGATTATAGAAAGGGAAGGTATTAGCACCCTTTCTATCCATGGTTATCCATGGGCTCTTAGTTACTTGCTTATATCAACTTGCCTTAATTTTCAATTGTTTGAAATGGTGCTTTGTGTGTGGGTTTTGAAAATGTTTTGAAAAGTGGCCAATGTGGTGGCAACCCTTGTAATGATCCATGTTGGGATGTATACAAATATGTATGTCTTTTGAAAAAGTTTTCAATGTTTTTTGAAAGTTTGTTTTGAAAGTGTATTGTGATGTGTGGTTTTGAAAAATAAATAAATAAATAAATAAATAAATAAATAATAGGCAAGTGTTTTGTTTTGCAAATTGGCAAGTAACCAAGAGCTATCTACCCTAATTTTCTCAAAGATTATTGCTATGTTTTAACCCTTTTAACAATTTTATTCCACCATTGTATTTGGTGGACAATCTTGTGTTAGGATGTGAGAGGGACGGACGCGGGTCATCGTTTAGACCATAATTGCAATGGTTCCAAGTATCTTTGGACAATGTTTTTTCTTTAAGGGACTTGATCATTTTTAGGCAACTTTCGAAAGCGTCATCGAGGGACTATGATCATTTGAATTGTTTGTTTTGCCCAAAGAGACCTAACATGCAATATGGCCCAATTTTGAAAGGCAACAAGTGGATGTAACCCTAGGGGTGTTAGTGTGCAAGTGTGTTTTATTGCATACAAGAGTTTTTTCTTTGAATTAGGATTTTCTATTTCATTGATTTTATCTTGCCATACACGTCCTAATTACTAGCAATAAGAAGCCGAAATATAAAATCCTACGCTATTACAACAATTGGGGGATGGGGATACACATTTGTACATGGGGGGTTCAACGAGAAAAATAGACAAAAAAGAAAATAGCAAAAAACAAGATATATATATAGAGAGAGAGAGAGAGAGCCAGCGCGCTGCTGAGAGGTCATCAGAAGTTCTGACTCAGATCCGCTGCCAGATGATCAACCTCTTGGTTAAACTGTATGAGTCAGAACTTCTGACTCTGGCACCTGCAAAACAGAACCCTGTTAGTGGGGAAATCAGAAGTTCTGACCCCCCTGCGCTGCAAGACAGAAGTTTGTTAGTGGAGAAACCAGAAGTTCTGATTCTGCTGGAAAGGCAATAACTCTCAGAGGTTCTGATATTATTGACAGCAAAACAGGCTTCAGATGTGCTAACGTCAAAGTCAGCACTTGGCTTTTCCCTGTACTAATCAGAACATCTGCAATTTTGTTGTTATTCCACAAAACAGGAAACATATTTGGAACAGATCCAGCAAATGTCAAAATGTTTTAGAGGGCAGAACCAATAAGGTCACAGGCAGGTCCTACACTGGCTCAGAACATTCTGAGGTATGAAAATTCTCAGAATACAAACAGCAACAACATGATATTTACATTATGTTTATTTGAGTATGCACAGCTGATGATGCTTAGCAGCGTGATGAAGGTCAGCAGGTGCTTACCTGGCTGTTGGGAAAGTTTGTGGGTGAAAGCTAGCTTTTGGCTCTGGTGGTGTTCTGGTCAGATTCTTTTTTGATAAAGGCAGGTGAAGGTGTATGCGTATGTAGGGTCAGAAGTTTGAAAAGAGGTTTTTTTTAGTTCACACAAAAAACTGGGTATTGGATAAAGTTTGAAGATGAGAAATTCAAAGCTATGAAACAACTGGAGATTTTGGCAGAGTTTCAGAACACTATCTTGCTAAGGGTTTCTGTTTCTCTCTTAGCAATTTTTCTGTTTCTTGAACGCGCTTTTTCAGTGGACAATGACTCTCTATTTATAGGCAAAGTTCTTGTGGGTGCCTTGAACATTAAAGCGCCAATAGAGTTTGAATTGTTCTTTGACAGAAATTCCTGGGAAGTTGTGATAACAGATAGCCTTCAGCCTAGGCTGCGGCAGCAGGCGTGGATTGGAGAGAAGTGACCTCTTAAGTGGGCGGTGGCGTGTAGACCCATGCCAAAATCTGCATAAAGGCGTTTTCCAAGCCACACGTGAAGGGATTACTTGCATGAATGTTCAGGAGTGGTTGGAAGCATTAATGATCATTAAATGGTGATAAGACCTATCAACATCAATATTCTGGTAATGGAAACCAACGTTGAATCAGCAGTTCTGTTTCAAAAAGAACAGCGTAAACCATGCTCTGGCCTTGGCTTCCTATTGTCTTAGTAAGTTCTGGGGATTCTCCTGATTTTCTGATACGTTCCTTGGATTTGCTTCTGGACCTCCTGGGCTTAGAGATTCTGTATCAGTGTAACACCCACTCTTCTGACCTTTTCATCTTCTGATTTCAGCATGTTCTGAAAGAGCCTTCAGACTTCCCTGCTTCTTTTGCATTCCTTTAGCAAATTCTGACTGAGCTTGCGTAACTGCTGAAAGAGTCATGTTCTGTCTGAGGCTTACATATTGAACCATGTTTACAACTTCTGATTGAGCTGATGTAGCTGCTGAAGAGCCAACTTCTGACTACGCTGAGCCAAGCTTGCAACTTCTGACCGTTTTTATCCGGAATTGGTTCAGAAGTTCTGAAACGCTGATTTTTTCTTAAACACTCATTTTTTAGAGAAACATTCCAAGTATTTAGAATTTAATTTTTTTTCTCAAGATAAAAGCGTTGTCTTTAGAGCTTGTGTGATCATCTTGCTCTTGTAAATGGTCTGCTTGGGCAAAAAATGATAACTCAGGACTTGGATTTGTTTCAGAGGGACCTTGAAAATCCAAGATGATTTCCTGAAGAAAGAGAGGGCAAATTTCGGGGTACAACTGCTGCCCCTGTTCAATCTTCTTGAACCTGAAGAGTTAGATTGGCAATTTTGCCTTTCGCGACTCGAAGGTAAAAGGAGATTGGACACTAGAGTGCCCGGAAATTTGCACTCGCATAGTAGAGTATCAGCAATGTGATGGCGGGAATGGGCTTATAGATGCCATTTGGAGAGATGGTGGATAGAGAGATGGGCTTATAGATGCCATCTGGAGACGTGACAGAACCTTGTCAGGAATGGGCTTATAGATGCCATTTGGAAGTGTCGATCGCGTAAGAGATTCCTTAGCGAGAACTTGTGTATTTTGAGAAAGGAAGATGGTTTCCTGGTCTGTTACAGGTGTTGATCTTCAGTCTCTTCATGCAGATATGCCCTGGCTAGATACAGGAATCGAATCTGGAAAATGTTGTCTACAGATATGCCCTGGCTGGATACAGGAATCGAATCTGGAAAATGTTGAAAGGTTGGTAGAGATAGCTTTCCTGGCTGGATACAGGCGTAGACCTCTGACCCGAGAATGAAAGATAATTTCCTGGCCTGTTACAGGGGTTGATCTTCAAACTCTTCATGCAGATATGCCCTGGCTAGATACAGGTATCGAATCTGGAATTAGTCGTCAACAGATATGCCCTGGTTGGATACAGGAATCGAAACTGGAATTAGTGACAGTTGATAGATATGTCCCGGCTGGATACAGGAATCGGATCTTCAAACTCTTCAGATGTGCCCTGGCTAGATACAGGAATCGAATCTGGAAAATGTTGAAAGGTTGGTAGAGATAGCTTTCCTGGCTGGATACAGGCGTAGACCTCTGACCCGAGAATGAAAGATAATTTCCTGGCCTGTTACAGGGGTTGATCTTCAAACTCTTCATGCAAATATGCCCTGGCTAGATACAGGTATCGAATCTGGAATTAGTCGTCAACAGATATGCCCTGGCTGGATACAGGAATCGAATCTGGAATTAGTGACAGTTGATAGATATGTCCTTTGGGTTGTCTTTTTCCCTGAAAAGGCAAAACATCAGTTGTATGCAATGTCATGATGTATGAAATGCATGATGTCATGATGTTCAAAATGAGATAGTGTTGTATGCACTTTATCATGTATGTAAGCAAGATGTATGAAATGTGAAATGTTTATGAATGTATTTTCGTCTTAGGAAAATAAATCCTTGACGACCGGCCGGGGAATTAAATCCTGGGCTGATGTTGAAGAGTAGATCTCTTTGCTTCCGCTGGGGATGATGATTTTAAAGAATACACCGGTAGGAGAAGATGACTCCGTTGGGGAATAAACTTGTTGGAGAGATTATCCTGAGGGGAGTTGCTCTGTGGGAAGAGATACTTCGCTGAAGTTTTGATGAGAGCTCCGCCGAGGATTTCAATGATGGATTTTGCTGGAGATAATAATGATTAACTCCGTTGGGGACAATAATGATTAACTCCGTTGGGGATTGTGTTGATAAGTTATGTTGGGGAACTTTGATGAACTCCGCTGGGGATAGGAAAAACTTCGCCGAGGACGGTCTTCCGTGGCAATTAGCTGAGGATAACCCAGTTATAAGCCCTTGTGAGGAATAACTTTGAATAAAACCCGGGAGAGACGTCCGTACTCTGCAGGGGATAAGCTTCCAGAATCTACTGGGGATAAGCTTCCAGCCCTGCTGGGGATATGGATTTCAAATTTCCTGGGGAAACTTTCGGACTGTACTGGAAAATGGTTCTACTGGGGGTGTCTGTGTTCCGCCGGGGAACAATCTTAGATCAAGACTGCCGGGGATGCTTGCTGAGGAATGCCTATACTTCGTTGGGGAAAGTTGATATCTTCTGGGGATACCCAACCTCCTTTAGGCTGATCGTAGACTAACTCTGCTGGAGAAGAGTATTGCTGACTTGCTAGGGGAATAGGGTGCCTATTGTAGAGCTGATGATAGACTAACTCTTCCTGGGGAGAGTATTGCTGAATCTTGTCTTACTCTGTGGGGAGTTGAGGAAACTTGGTCACATTCTTCAGTTGAATCTACCTTGGTACCCTGGCGGACAAAGCAACTAGACTGCCTGGACAATTCTACATTGCCCCTGTTTCTGATGTCACCTGTAATTGGTCTTTTGTTTCGTATGCAAGTATTTATGAATTAGCAATTTAATGTCAAATGCATATATCAAAAATGAACATTGGACGTTCTTTGCAAGACAAAACAGAAAAGAAAAAAAACAATTGACAATTTGTTTGGAAAAGTGAACTTGTATTGATTTTGAAATTTGCCTGTAAATAGGCGTTTTTGTACAAGAGGCTGACGTCCTAGTAAGAGAACGCCGCCAGATAACATAATGTTTATACAATTTTGAAAAGGAAACAAAACAGCTATGTGAACAAAATCCCCACTGGGTTCCAACTCTGCTACCGCCTTTATGTCTTCAAGCGTCTCATCACTTTGTTGCTTAGTTGAAGATGAAGCTGATTGATCGATGCCGAAGTCTGAGCCAGATAGTTGATGCCGAATTCTGGATGCGAGGTGATCCAATGAGACATAGTGTTACGCTTTATCCCTAACTTTTGCCTGGACCGCCCTTTCGGGTTTTCAGTCCACCGGGATACCCATTTTTGCCCAAGCCGCCTTTTCAGGTTTTTGACTCGCCGGGTGTACAGAATTTTTTCATTTCATCCCTTATTTTTGCCCGAACCCTTTTGGTTCGCCGGGAAGCCCTTATTTTTGCCTAGGTATGTCAACCTAGCGGGTCTTTTATTCATGCGTAGTATTTTTTTACTATGTCTGCATTGGCGGGGTGAGGAAGGTCGTCACCATCCATGGTGGTTAGAACCATGGCTCCTCCTAAGAACACATGTTTAACCACAAATGGCCCTTCGTACGTAGGGGTCCATTTGCCCCTGGGATCACTTTGAGGAAGGATGATGCGTTTGATTACCAGGTCCCCAACTTGATACTCTTGTGGTCTGACTTTCTTGTTAAATGCCCTGATCATCCGTTTCTGGTACGTCTGACCATGACAGATAGCGGTGAGTCTCTTTTCGTCAATTAGGTTTAATTGATCAAGTCGAGTCTGGATCCATTCATCTTCGCTCAGATCTGCATCCTTCATTATCCGGAGAGAGGGTATCTGGACTTCAATCGGCAAGACTGCATCCATGCCATAGACCAAGGAAAAGGGTGTTGCCCCGGTTGACGTCCTCGCTGAGGTACGGTACCCATGAAGAGTAAATGGTAACATTTCATGCCAATCTTTGTAGGTCACTGTCATCTTCTGCACGATCTTTTTGATATTCTTATTAGCTGCTTCTACAGCCCCATTCATCTTCGGCCGGTAAGGAGAAGAGTTGTGGTGCTGTATCTTGAATTGCTCGCAGAGCTCAGTGATCATCTTGTTGTTAAGATTGGTACCATTGTCTGTAATGATTCTTTCCGGGATGCCGTACCGACAGATCAGGTTATGCCGAATGAAACGTGCAACGACGCTCTTGGTTACGGTGGCGTAGGAAGCTGCTTCTACCCACTTCGTGAAGTAATCAATCGCTACCAAGATGAAGCGATGCCCGTTGGATGCCGTCGTTCGGATCTCGCCGATCATATCAATGCCCCACATTGCAAAAGGCCAAGGTTCCATCAGGATGTTCAGAGGAACCGGAGGGATATGCACCTTATCAGCATAGATCTGGCATTTATGACAAGTTCGAGAATGTTGGTAACAGTCCGCTTCCATTGTGGACCAGAAATATCCCGCCCGAAGGATTTTCTTTGCCATGGTGTGTCCACTGGAATGTGTTCCGAATGTACCTTCGTGTAGTTCTACCATGATCTTCTCTGCTTTAGTTTTATCCACACAACGCAGTAGAGTTGAATCATGATTTCGTTTGTAGAGAATGCCGTTGCTGAGGAAGAATTTTGCCGTAAACCTTCTCACGAACTTCTTGTCATTGACCGATGCGCCTTCGGGGTATTCTCGAGCTTCCAAATATCTCTTCACCTCATGATACCAGGGTTTCTCGATTACCTCTTCGGCCTCAAGATCGCAGCAGTATGCAGGTTCGTCCAACTTCCAGATAATGATCCGGGGAGCCTCGTTGTCCCATTTGACTTTGAACATTGAAGACATTGTAGCTAGTGCGTCCGCTAACTGATTCTCCTCTCTTGGGAAGTGCTCAAAAGTTATCTCTTCAAAGTGGGGAAGCAAAGTCAACACATACTCCTTGTAAGGAATAAGATTTGGGTGTTTCGTATCCCACTCGCCTTTGATCTGATTGATCACGAGAGCGGAATCTCCGAAGACACTCATAAACTTGATCCTTAAGTCGATTGTGGCTTGAAGACCCATGATACATGCCTCATATTCTGCCATGTTGTTGGTGCAGTTGAAACAAAATCGGGCGGTGAGTGGAGTATGAGTACCTTTGGGGGATATGATCACAGCGCCGATGCCGTTACCCAAACCGTTCGAGGCTCTGTCGAAATGCATAGACCATCGGGATCCTTCCTCAGGTCCTTCATCCGGTCCAGGTACTTCGCAATCAGTTACTACCACGATATCTTCGTCTGGAAATTCAAAGTTCAATGATTGGTAATCGTCCATAGGTTGGTGTGCCAAATGGTCTGCCAATACACTTCCTTTGATTGCTTTTTGAGTTGTGTACTGGATGTCATATTCCGTTAAGATCATTTTCCATCTTGCTATTCTTCCAGACAGAGCAGGCTTTTCGAATATGTACTTGATTGGATCCATTTTTGAAATCAACAGAGTAGTGTGAGTCAACATATACTGTCTCAGCCGGCGAGCAGCCCATACCAGAGCGCAGCAAGTTTTCTCGAGCAGTGAGTACCGAGACTCACAGTCGGTAAACTTTTTGCTCAGGTAATAAATAGCGTGCTCTTTTCAGCCAGACTCGTCATGCTTCCCCAACACACACCCCATTGAGTTGTCAAGTACTGTCAAGTATAGTATTAGAGGTCTCCCTTCAACCGGTGGCATAAGAATGGGTGGTTCTTGGAGATACTCTTTGATTCTGTCAAAAGCGGCCTGACATTCATCGTTCCAACGTACTACCTGATCTTTCTTCAACAACTTGAAGATTGGTTCACAAGTAGCAGTTAGGTGCGAGATGAATCGGGCAATGTAATTCAGTCGTCCCAGAAAGCCTCTGACTTCTTTCTCTGTCTTGGGAGTCGGCATCTCTTGTATGGCTTTCACCTTGGCAGGGTCCACTTGAATACCTTTATCGCTTACAATGAAACCTAGTAATTTTCCAGACCTCACCCCAAAGGTGCATTTGTTTGGGTTCAACCTCAGCTTGTACAACTTCAGTCGGTCAAATAGCTTCCGCAGATGGTCAAGGTGTTCCTCCTCAGTTTGGGACCTTGCAATCATATCATCAACGTACACTTCAATCTCGTGATGGATCATATCATGAAATAAAGCAACCATGGTACGTTGGTAGGTTGCCCTAGCATTTTTCAACCCGAATGGCATGACCTTGTAGCAGAAGGTGCCCCACTGAGTGATAAAGGTAGTCTTTTCCATATCTTCAGGAGCCATCTTGATCTGATTATACCCTGAAAAACCATCCATGAAGGAGAACACCTTGTGTTGAGCAGTATTGTCAACAAGAACGTCGATGCGAGGCAGAGGGAAATCATCTTTAGGGCTGGCCCTGTTCAAATCCCTGTAGTCAACACACATTCTGACTTTACCATCTTTCTTTGGCACTGGAACCACGTTAGCCACCCATTGAGGATAAGAAGTCACTGCTAGAAATCCGGCATCAAATTGTTTCATAACCTCAGCTTTGATTTTCTCGGACATCTCTGGGTGCATGCGACAAACCTTCTGTTTTACCGGAGGACAGTCTTCCTTGGTAGGCAGGTGATGAACTACAATGTCGGCATCCAAACCGGGCATGTCTTCGTAAGACCAAGCAAAGATTTCCATGTAGTCATGCAGCATCTGAATCAATCGTTGCTTCACGCTGAGCTCTAGATTGGCACCAATCTTGACTTCTTTTCTATCTGTCTCAGTACCCAGGTTCACTGTTTCCACCGGCTCTTCATGCGGCTGAATGGCCCTCTCTTCCTGGAGTAGCAGTTTTGCGAGTTCACCAGGCACTTCGCAATCATCTTCACCTTCGTCTTCGGCCAAGTTGATCGGATTTTCGAAGTCATAACTGGCAGTAGCAGAGCTGTTACCAGTGAGATCCAGAGTGGATTGGAACCTGTATAAGTGAGTGTGTGTAAATATAGCTGTTTTGCAATATATAACACAGAAAGAAAAAGAGCACAAGATTTGAAATGCAACAAACGTCCAATGTTTTGATTAATGATATATGGAAATGTCATACAAAAAGCCCTCACAAATGGAGCCACGGCGCCCCGGGTAGGACACCGAGCCAATAAAAGTTTCAACATATTGTTTGTTACAAATTGAAAATCAAAGGAGTTTATTACTGCGTGATAAATGTAATAGGTGTAAAATCCTTTGCCGTCCTGTTGCTTGGTCCGTTGTTGGCTGTTGGATAGATCCAACTGTCAAATTTTGCTTCCTCTACGTCCTCCTCGATAGCATTCACCCTTGGGTTGGTGATGAACACCAGAGCCTTTCTGATCCTTTCTTTGCGAACAGCCCTCTGAGCCTCTGTAGTGAAGCCCAGCCCAAACTTGTCGGTATTTTGAGTGAAGTCAGGAAGTTGACCCCAGTTTGCACACTTGCCTTTCTCGATCACAGCCCGGGCATCCTTCAAGGAAGCCATCTTCAAAGGAAAGTCTTCTTCAAGCACTGTCTCAGCTGACGCCAACGTTGGAGGTACCTCCTCAAAATGCTGAAAGGGGGTTTCAATAAACTCCCCGTCCATCTCGATATACCGGAATGAATTCAAGTGACTAACCATGTATTCCTCCTCACCTTGCACAGTAACAATCTTCCCTCTGACAGGGTATTTGAGCTTTTGGTGTAGAGTGGATGTTACCGCCCCAGCCTTGTGAATCCAGGGTCGACCCAACAAGCAAGAATAAGATGGACGAGTATCCATTACATAGAACGTTGAGTCAAAGACTTGGGAACCCACACGGATAGGAATGTCTACCTCACTGTGCACCATCCTCTTAGAACCGTCGAAGGCTCTAACAATGATGTTACTAGGCTTCAATTCCAGGCCCTCACAATCCAACCGATCTAAGGCCTTCTTGGGAAATACATTCAGGGAAGAACCGGTATCCACCAACACGTGTGCGAGAGTAGTACCCCTGCATTCTATGGAAACATGCAGGGCATCATTGTGGTTTTTTCCTTTGGCGGTAAGGTCTGCATCCGAGAAACCTAAACCATTGTCAGCTGTCAAATTAGCCACACAATCAGTGAATTGATCTGCAAATGTCTCTTGCGGCACATGGGCCGTTTTCAGAAATGAAATCAGGGCCTTGGCGTGGGCCTCTGAGCACAGCAACAATGATAGCATAGAGATCTTGGAGGGGGTATGCCCCAGCTGTTCAACGACATTGAAGTCACTCTTTTTAATGATTTTAAGGATTTCCTCCATCTCTTGCTGGGAGGCTTCAACAGCGGTCTTTTTTGGTGCCTCCGTCTGGGCAGGCAAATCGGTAGCAACTTCTTTGCCCCGAGCACCAGAGGACTCGGCGGCAGTAGTAGACACAGAAACTTGATTTGGAACATGCAAAATTGCGGGTGTGATGATAAGAGGTTTTCGGATAACTGGTGGTGCAATGTCAGGCGAGAAAAGCCTGCCACTGCGAGTAATCTTGGCGGGACCAGTGATGTTACTGATACTGGTACCGGTGTTGAACTCCTGCTTCACTCCAAGCACATACACGTCTGCCCCATAGTGCCATGGGACAGCCTTGTTAGACTCATAGGGGAGGGGCCCCGGAACAGTAATGGTAATGGGTGCAACAGACATAATTTGGACTGGCTTCCTCGGGGGAGCCTTGGTAGAATTGTTGAAAATTGTGACGACAGATACTTCTTCAGCGGAAGCAAACGGAACAGCAGTTTTCTTGAACATAATTTCTTTGCTATCCATCAGGCTTTGGATGCCGGATTTCAGCAGCGGACAACCGGTAGGGATAACAGTACACAGGGGGCAACCCTTGCTACAACCCGAAAATAAACCGGCTAGCAGTAGGTTCCTCTTAACAGTCAATAGAGGGGTAGCAACATCATTCACCGAAACAGCATACAAATCTTCCTCGACGGCATTTACTCTATGCTGGGGCATAGGAGCAGTTACAACATTTGGCCTCTCAGGCGCTTCAAACTGAATTTCCTTCGCATCAATAAGGTCTTGGACCTTATTTCTCAGGGCCCAGCAATCATCAGTAGTATGCCCGGGGCTATCAGAATGATAAGCACAGTGGGCGTTTGGGTTATACTTAGGAGATGCAGTATTCACGACCTTTGGAGCCTCTTTGATGGTCACCAAGTTGGTTGATAGCAGTTGCGGTAAGATTTGTGACAAGGTCATATTCAGCCGAGTATACTGCCTCTTGGGCCTCTCACCCCTTTGTTGATTGTACTGTTGAGGAGCAGCAACAGGCTTTGAAATGACCAAGGCATTGATGGCTTGGCGGCTTTCTGGCTTGACTTGTCTTCTAGGACCATAGACGGCACTAGCTTCCTTCTTGAAAGGCCTCTTCTCAGTTCTTGCGGAGGTACCCTTCTGTATCTTTCCTGACCTGATGCCAGCTTCTATCCTTTCACCCGTCAGGATCAAATCCGTAAACCCAGCAGAGGAATTACCAACCAGATGATTGAAGAATGGACCAGACAAGGTCCCTAGAAACATGTCAACCAGCTCACGGTCAGTCAATGGAGGCTGCACCCTGCCAGCCAAATCTCTCCATTTTTGCGCATATTCTTTGAATCCTTCGCCCGTTCCTAATGACATACCCTGAAGTTGGGTACGCGTAGGAGCGAGGTCAGAATTGTATTGATATTGTCTATAAAATGCGGTAGCCAAATCTTCCCAATGTCGGATACTGGTTCCATCTAGCTGATAAAACCACTCAAGTTGTGACGCTGAAAGGCTATCTTGGAAGAAGTGGATCCAAAGATTTTTGTCTGCCGTGTAAGGTTGGATCTTCCTTACGTACGATCTGAGATGCAGCTTTGGACAGGAAGCCCCGTCGTATTTGGCAAAGGGAGGCACCTTGAACTTGTGTGGGATTACCACCCCAGAAGATAACCCTAAATCTCCGAAATCCAGCCCCGACACATTTTGAATCTCCATGGCACTCAAGCGGTCCTCTAATTGCTTGTATTTGTCAGCAGCGGGAGGGTATTGTTCGTCATTGTAATCCGTCTCGTTGTCAGAGACTGCAGGACTAGGAGCTCCTCCCCCTTGGGGACTGTCTTTCTCTGCAGAGGAAGTAGTTGGATCAGCCTCGTTATGGAGTGTGTTCCCAAACCTGCGTCCAGTGTTGAATAACACAGTCCTCTTCTTCTTCTTCTTCTTTAGGAGCAAAGCCTTCAACTCTTGTTGACCTTGGGCCAAGCTCATGACCATCTCTTGAAACTGGGCATTCTGGGCCTGGAGGGCCTTGATTGCTTGCTCACTGGATGATTCTGGATTCATGATGACTGGCCAAAATAAACAGCGAAGAAGATTAAGCAACCTGTAGAAAAAAGGGGTACCTGTTATGCACATGATGCATGAGATGCTATCTATGCAATGCATTCAAGGATTTTAGAAATTCACAATTGTTGCAGACAAAAAGAACGCACGTCACATTAATAAGAAGAAATTTGTTAGTACATAAGTGCCCCATGGGCCAAATATTACAAAAACAACTTCTCAAGGTAAAAAGACGTTGCGCATCCTCTTTGGTGCGATGTAGGTGTTGAGGGCCTCTTGCTCATGGAGTCGGCGGGTGATCTCTAAAACCTTCTTCTCGCTGGCGTAGAAGCTGGCTTCAAAAGTGTTCCGTTCCTCCTTGAGTTAGATCCAACTCTTCTGCATCTCCTCCCACGATGTAGGCATGTCAGGATGTAGGATGGTGTAGGGAACCTCTCATTCCTTAACGGGCTCTTTAATCACAGGGAGAACATGAGGATAAGGCATCACTAGACTCTGGGCTCGGGCTCGTACCCACTTGAGATAAGGCTCAAGAGGGATGGAATTCTTGTGTCCCAGTGTCTTGCTATCAACCTTGTTGGGCATCCTCCAAGCTCTGATGAATCTTTGGCGAAGTCCTTGCGCATCATTGTCGAAGTCAAAAACCAGGTCAGGAATCAACATGTCGTGAGGGCCATCCCTCCGTGCATATCCAAATTGCCTCAAAGCTAGGCAAGGGTTGTAGGTAATGCCCCCTCTAATGCCAAGTAATGGAACATTAGGGAACTCTCCACAACGATCGACGATGATGACATTTTCTCTGGACCGAGAACACCAATGTACATCAGAGTGAGTAAGAGTCATCAACCGTTGGGACCACCTTGAGCCTTGGTCATTCTTCAAGACAGATTGTGGAAGGTGCGAAATAAACCACCTTGCAAGGAGAGGAGTGCAACACATGAGAACACCCCTCTTTCTCATTGTTCGTGTGTAAAATGAGTGAAGGATGTCCCCAAGCAATGTTGGTATTGGATTTCTGGACAAGAAGATTTTGACGGCGTTGACCTCTACAAGCTGGTCAGGATTTGGGAACAAGACCAACCCATAGATAAGGAGTGCCACAATTTCTTCAAAGGCTTGTAGGTCCAATGAATTCCAACATTCTTGTGCCTTCTCAAACAAGAATTTTGCTAAGAAACCTTTGACGCCATTTCTAGTTTCCCAATGCCCCTTGATGTCAGAAGGCTGTAGATGTAATGCTCGAGCAACATCTTCAGGCTTTGGTTCCTTTTCCGTACCGTTGAAAGGTAGTTGATTTAGGATAGGAATTCTCAGGAGTTGAGAAAATTCCTCCAAGGTGGGCACCAACTGGTAGTCGGGGAAAGTGAAACAGTGATGAAGAGGGTCAAAGAACTGGAATAGCACTTTCATCATGTCCTCTTCAATGTTGGTGTTGACTAAGCTGAGCAGTCTACCATGTCTTTCACTGAAGGGAGAGCTTTCTGGAATTCTTGAGGTGAGCTCCTTGAGTTGATGAGAGATTCTCACAAGGTTGACTTGGATGGTTTTTCTGCGAGGAATTTCCATGACCTACAAAACAAGAACAAATATGAAGATCTAAACCCTTGAAGTGGTTAGTAAATGCATATGATGCTTTATGATGTTCATGATGTATGCACAAACATATGTACAAGCAATTCACACCAAACCCTAGTTTCAGGCTTGCATGGAGTTTCATAGGTAAGTACCCTCTTGAGTGTAGTTGGCTTAAAAACCTGTCCTATAAATAGTAACCGGGTTCTAAGGAGCTCAATATCATTGGATTGTTTTCATTGTTCATTGTTTTGGTTTAGCCACTTAACTAGCGACCAAAATATTCCAAGAAAACAACCCCCAATGAGTGTAGTATCGAGTATCTACCAACTTCGGACTGCACCAAAGCCGGTCATCTCACTACCCCTAATAAAAGGCCAAGATGGTCAAGTAAGGTTCTAGGTCATTAGTGCTTAGTGACATCACTCAGCGGCCCCGTACTCTCCTTGATTGAACTCAAGGGTTACCGGTACTCACAAATATGTCGCACTAATATAGCTATTGCTTCGACCGTGTCGGTATACCCCGCACAGTTTCCACAACGTATTGCTATCTATGAATGTTTCCCAAAATCCGAGTGTAGGATTGCAAATCCAAACAAGAGAGCCAAGATATAAAGCAATCAAATCAAATAATTAGTCATGCAAGAGGGTGATCTAAGCCCTAAGGTTACTCCACTTTTAAAGATATCCCCAGCAGAGTCGCCAGTTCTGTGATACGGTGGGAGAACTGACTTGAGATTTTGCATTTGTTTTCGCAAATGTTTTGGTTGAGCAAGAGTCGCCACCGACTTTTTATTTTATCCTAAGGAAAGGTTAAAAAGCACAGCAAAAACCTTTGAGATGTTTTCTTGGGTTCGGGGAGTAGATTATAGAAAGGGAAGGTATTAGCACCCTTTCTATCCATGGTTATCCATGGGCTCTTAGTTACTTGCTTAGATCAACTTGCCTTAATTTTCAATTGTTTGAAATGGTGCTTTGTGTGTGGGTTTTGAAAATGTTTTGAAAAGTTGCCAATGTGGTGGCAACCCTTGTAATGATCCATGTTGGGATGTATACAAAGATGTATGTCTTTTGAAAAAGTTTTCAATGTTTTTTGAAAGTTTGTTTTGAAAGTGTATTGTGATGTGTGGTTTTGAAAAATAAATAAATAAATAAATAAATAAATAAATAATAGGCAAGTGTTTTGTTTTGCAAATTGGCAAGTAACCAAGAGCTATCTACCCTAATTTTCTCAAAGATTATTGCTATGTTTTAACCCTTTTAACAATTTTGTTCCACCATTGTATTTGGTGGACAATCTTGTGTTAGGATGTGAGAGGGACGGACGCGGGTCATCGTTTAGACCATAATTGCAATGGGGCCAAGTATCTTTGGGCAATGTTTTTTCTTTAAGGGACTTGATCATTTTTAGGCAACTTTCGAAAGCGTCATCGAGGGACTATGATCATTTGAATTGGTTGTTTTGCCCAAAGAGACCTAACATGCAATATGACCCAATTTTGAAAGGCAACAAGTGGATGTAACCCTAGGGGTGTTAGTGTGCAAGTGTGTTTTATTGCATACAAGAGTTTTTTCTTTGAATTAGGATTTTCTATTTCATTGATTTTATCTTGCCATACACGTCTTAATTACTATCAATAAGAAGCCGAAATATAAAATCCTATGCTATTACAACAATTGGGGGATGGGGATACACATTTGTACATGGGGGGTTCAACGAGAAAAATAGACAAAAAAGAAAATAGCAAAAAACAAGATATATATATATATATATATATAGAGAGAGAGAGCCAGCGCGCTGCTGAGAGGTCATCAGAAGTTCTGACTCAGATCCGCTGCCAGATGATCAACCTCTTGGTTAAACTGTATGAGTCAGAACTTCTGACTCTGGCACCTGCAAAACAGAACCCTGTTAGTGGGGAAATCAGAAGTTCTGACCCCCCTGCGCTGCAAGACAGAAGTTTGTTAGTGGAGAAACTAGAAGTTCTGATTCTGCTGGAAAGGCAATAACTCTCAGAGGTTCTGATATTATTGACAGCAAAACAGGCTTTAGATGTGCTAACGTCAAAGTCAGCACTTGGCTTTTCCCTGTACTAATCAGAACATCTGCAATTTTGTTGTTATTCCACAAAACAGGAAACATATTTGGAACAGATCCAGCAAATGTCAAAATGTTTCAGAGGGCAGAACCAATAAGGTCACAGGCAGGTCCTACACTGGCTCAGAACATTCTGAGGTATGAAAATTCTCATAATACAAATAGCAACAACATGATATTTACATTATGTTTATTTGAGTATGCACAGCTGATGATGCTTAGTAGCGTGATGAAGGTCAGCAGGTGCTTACCTGGCTGTTGGGATAGTTTGTGGGTGAAAGCTAGCTTTTGGCTCTGGTGGTGTTCTGGTCAGATTCTTTTTTGAAAAAGGCAGGTGAAGGTGTATGCATATGTAGGGTCATAAGTTTGAAAAGAAGTTTTTTTTAGTTCACACAGAAAACTGGGTATTGGATAAAGTTTGAAGATGAGAAATTCAAAGCTATGAAACAACTGGAGATTTTGGCAGAGTTTCAGAACACTATCTTGCTAAGGGTTTCTGTTTCTCTCTTAGCAATTTTTCTGTTTCTTGAACGCGCTTTTTCAGTGGACAATGACTCTCTATTTATAGGCAAAGTTCTTGTGGGTGCCTTGAACATTAAAGCGCCAACAGAGTTTGAATTGTTCTTTGACAGAAATTCCTGGGAAGTTGTGATAACAGATAGCCTTCAGCCTAGGCTGCAGCAGCAGGCGTGGATTGGAGAGAAGTGACCTCTTAAGTGGGCGGTGGCGTGTAGACCCATGCCAGAATCTGCATAAAGGCGTTTTCCAAGCCACACGTGAAGGGATTACTTGGATGAATGTTCAGGAGTGGTTGGAAGCATTAATGAGCATTAAATGGTGATAAGACCTATCAACATCAATATTCTGGTAATGGAAACCAATGTTGAATCAGCAGTTCTGTTTCAAAAAGAACAGCGTAAACCATGCTCTGGCCTTGGCTTCCTGTTGTCTTAGTAAGTTCTGGGGATTCTCCTGATTTTCTGATACGTTCCTTGGATTTGCTTCTGGACTTCCTGGGCTTAGAGATTCTGTATCAGTGTAACACCCACTCTTCTGACCTTTTCATCTTCTGATTTCAGCATGTTCTGAAAGAGCCTTCAGACTTCCCTGCTTCTTTTGCATTCCTTTAGCAAATTCTGACTGAGCTTGCGTAACTGCTGAAAGAGTCATGTTCTGTCTGAGGCTTACATATTGAACCATGTTTACAACTTATGATTGAGCTGATGTAGCTGCTGAAGAGCCAACTTCTGACTACGCTGAGCCAAGCTTGCAACTTCTGACCGTTTTTATCCGGAATTGGTTCAGAAGTTCTGAAACGCTGATTTTTTCTTAAACACTCATTTTTTAGAGAAACATTCCAAGTATTTAGAATTTAATTTTTTTTCCTCAAGATAAAAGCGTTGTCTTTAGAGCTTGTGTGATCATATTGCTCTTGTAAATGGTCTGCTTGGGCAAAAAATGATAACTCAGGACTTGGATTTGTTTCAGAGGGACCTTGAAAATCCAAGATGATTTCCTGAAGAAAGAGAGGGCAAATTTCGGGGTACAACATGTGCATCTGTTAATGACAAGAAGATTATGAGGAGGTTTGTAGCCAAGTTCTTCATCAGCAATGACATCCTTTACAAGCATAACCATGATTCAACCTTACTGCGTTGTGTGGATAAGAATGAAGCAGAAAGGATCATGGCAGAGTTACATGAAGGTACTTTCAGGACTCATTCCAGTGGACATACCATGGCAAAGAAAATCCTACGGGCAGGATATTACTGGTCCACAATGGAAGCCGACTGTTATCAGCATTCTCGGACGTGTCACAAGTGCCAGGTCTATGCCGATAAGGTGCACATACCTCCAGTTCCTCTGAATGTTTTGACAGCGCCCTGTCCTTTTGGAATGTGGGGCATTGATATGATCGGCGAGATCAGACCTACGACATCCAACGAGCATCGTTTCATCCTGGTAGTGATTGATTACTTTACGAAGTGGGTTGAAGCAGCTTCCTTTGCTACCGTAACCAAGAACATCGTGGCACGGTTCATTCGGCATAATCTGATTTGTCGATATAGTGTACTAGAGAGGATCATAATGGACAATGGTATAAATCTCAACAACAAGATAATCACTGAGCTTTGCGAGCAATTCAAGATACAACATCACAATTCTTCTCCCTACCGGCCGGAGATGAATGAGGCTGTCGAAGCAGCTAATAAGAACATTAAGAAGATTGTGCAGAAAATGACAGTGACATACAAAGACTGGCACGAGATGTTACCATTTACTCTCCATGGGTACCGTACCTTAGCGCGGACGTCAACAGGGGCAACACCCTGTTCCTTGGTTTATGGCATGGAGGCAGTCTTGCCTATTAAAGTTCAGATACCCTATCTTCGGATCATGAAGGATGCAGGTTTAAGCGAAGACAACTGGATTCAGACCCGGCTTGATCAGCTGAACCTAATTGACAAAAAGAGACTTACTGCTATTTGTCATGGTCAGACGTATCAAAAACGGATGATCAAGGCATTTAACAAGAAAGTCAGACGACAAGAGTATCAAGTTGGGGATCTGGTAATCAAGCGCATTATCCTACCTCAAGGGGATCCCAGGGGCAAATAGGCCCCTACTTATGAAGGGCCCTTTGTGGTTAAGAACATTTTCTCAGGAGGAGAAATGATTCTAACCACCATGGATGGTGACGACCTTCCTCACCCTGTCAATGCAGACATAGTGAAAAGATACTACGCATAATCAAAGACCCGCTAGGTTGACTGGCCTAGGCAAAAATAAGGGCTTCCCGGCAAACCAAAAGGGTACGGGCAAAAATAAGGGATGAAAATAAAAAAATCTATACACCCGGCAAGTCGAAAACCTGAAAAGGAGGCTTGGGCAAAAAAGGGTATCCCGGTGGACTGAAAACCCGAAAGGGTAGTCTATGCAAAAATTAGGGATTAAAGCGTAATACTATGTCTCATTGGATCACCCTGCATCCAGACTTCGGTATCAACTATCAGACTCGGAAGGCACTGATTAATCTGATTCATCTTCAACCAACGACAAAGCGATGAGATGCTCGAAGACATAAGGACAATAGCGGAGTTGGAACCCAGTGGGATTATTCACATAGCTGTTTTGTTTTCTTTCCACAAATTGTATAAATTCTTTTTGTTCGGCGGAGTTCTCTTACTAGGACGTCAGCCTCTTGTACAAAAACGCCTATTTACAAGCAAACTTCAAAAATCAATACAAATTCATTTTCAGAAAAATTTCAAATTATTTTTCCTTTACCTGTTTTGTTTTGCAAAGAACGTCCAAAGTTTCATTTTTGACATATGCATTTGACATTAATTGCTGCTCATAAATATTTACATGCGAAACAAAGGATGAATTACTGGTAACATCAGAAACAGGGGCATAAGAAATGTCCAAGCGGTGTAGTTGCTTTGTTCACCAGGTACAAGGTAGAGTCAGCTGAAGAATATGGCTACGATACCTTCGCTCCCCATAGAGCAAGACAGTAATGGTAGTTCTCCCAGCTGAGACTTGCAGCTATAAACAAATCAGCAATACTCTCCCCGAGCAGAGTTAGCCTACCATTAGCCCTAAAAAGGTTTGGTATCCCCAGAAGGTCTTAATATTCCCCAGCGGAGTATAAGAATACTCTCCAGCAAGTATAAAAGCATCCCCGACAGTCTTAATATTCCTCAACAGAGTATAAGAATGTTCCCAGGAGGAATACAAGATACCCCCAGTGGAGCCATTTCCCCAGCGCAATCTAAAAAAAGCATTCCCAACGGAGTTGAATCATTTTCCCCAGTAGACTCTGGAAGTTTATCCCCAGCGGAGTACAATAAACCTCCCCAGCCAGGTTCAAAGGAGCATTCCTAGCAGAACTTAAAGGTTTATCCCCATAAGAGTCTAACAGGATTATCCCCAGCAAGTTGCAATTGAAATATCATCCCCCAACAAAGTTCTTTCTTTCCCGCCAACAGGAACATATTCAATATCACCAGCAACGGTAATCGATCCCCAGCGGAGTTCATCATTAAAATCCCCAACAGAGCTTATCAACGGAATCCTCAACGAAGTTTATCATTAAAATCCTCAGCATAGCATCTCTTCCCCACAGAGTAATTCCCCTCGGAGTAATCTCTTCATCAGTTTATTCCCCAACGGAGTCATCTCCTTCTGCAGGGTTATCTTCACAGTCATCTTCGTTCATCATCCCCAGCGGAAACGAAGAACTCAACTCTATTCTCCAGCAGTTCCGGGATTTATTTTCCCCAAATAAAGCATTACATGTCCATACATCATGATACATGCATATATGCATCATGCCATACAATCTCATTTATGATGAGAACATCATTGCTTGATCTATATCATGCATTGCATATGACTGACCTTTACCTTTCAGGAGGGACGCAGTTAAATTCTCAACTATGTCAATGGAGACAAAACCAATTAAATTGATTCCTAAAGATTTTTCTGAGGCCAATTCATTCAATGGAGACAAAATCAGTTAAATCGATTCCTAAAGATTTTTCTGAGGCAAGCCAGTCAATGGAGACAAAATCAGTTAAATCGATTCCTAAAGATTTTTCTGAGGCAACCTGTCAATGGAGACAACCTGTCAATGGAGACAACCTGTCAATGGAGACAACCCGTCAATGGAGACAACCTGTCAATGGAGATAACCCGTCAATGGAGACAACCTGTCAATGGAGACAACCCGTCAATGGAGACAACCCGTCAATGGAGACAACCTGTCAATAGAGACAACCCGTCAATGGAGACAACCCGTCAATAGAGACAACCCGTCAATGGAGACAACCCGTCAATGGAGACAACCTATCAATAGAGACAACCCGTCAATGGAGACAACCTGTCAATGGAGACAACCCGTCAATGGAGACAACCTGTCAATAGAGACAACCCGTCAATGTAGACAACCCGTCAATGGAGACAACATGTCAATAGAGACAACCCGTCAATGGAGACAACCCGTCAATGGAGACAACCTGTCAATGGAGACAACCCGTCAACGAAGACAAAACCACCTACCAACAATCTCTAAATGGCATCTGTAAGCCCATTCCCGGCATCACAATGCTGATACCACTTCATGCGAGTGCAAATTTCTGGGCACTCTTGTGTTCAATCATCTCCCACCTTCGGATCACGAAAGACCCGAACGCCAATCTATATCCTCAGGTTTAAGAAGATTGAACAGGGGAAACTGTTGTACCCCAAAATTTTCCCTCCCATATTTCTCAAAACATGTCAAGAATAATCTCAAGTTGCTCAAGATGGCTCAAGAATTGGACATTCAAATCATCTCCTAAGGCAGTCAATTCAAAATTAGGGTTTTGTGTTGCATCAAGGTCCTTACATCCAAATGGTCTAAAATGCTCCCCAATGGCCTAATATGTTCTCAAGTTCATCCATGTCAAATTTCAAGCCTTGCAGAGAAAGTTTGGTCAGTCAATTGCTCAAGAGGTCCAAAAATCGACTGTGTTAGGGCAAAAGTCAACTATGACCTAAATACAGTCAAACCTCAAGATTTTTTGTCAACATTCTCATTTTGAAGAATAATTCATCATTTGATCAAGGGTTGATCATGATTCATCAAGGATTGCTCAAGATTCATCAAGATTCAAAAGTTGCTAAATTAGGGTTTTATAGGAAAAGTCAACTCAACTTTGAACAAGCATAACTTTCTCATACTTTATGAGAAATGAACCATCAAAATCTCATTTTGAAGAGGATGCAATTTCCTACAATCCATCTTCACACCCCAAGATCAAGAAATGCTCTCACAAAAAGTTACAAATTTGGAAATTATAGGTCATTTTTGAAAGTCAACAAAAACACCTTTTTTTCCAAAGCTTATAACTTGAGCATGGAATATCAACATGAGATAATACAAGCAGGGTTGGTTATAGGATATCTCAAGGTTTCTAAAAAGTCCAAAAACACTTCCAAAAGTTCAAAATTGAAGAAGTTATGCATTGTTGAAGTTGGGCATTTTTCCAAAATTGCCAAATGTTAACTATCCTCAAAACTCCAATTTTTGACAAAAGGGCCCACTTTTTTCCACTTGATTTGGTCTTTTCACACCACACACGTGTCCTATCTTCAATTTCATGACCAATCATTAATTTTTATATTTTATTTAATTTTTATTGATTTAATTCTTTTTAAATCAATATTAATTGAAATAAAATCCAAAAATTGATGGAATAAGATTTTTTTGATCATTACAGGTCTTCATTATCAAGATACACTCAATCAAATTCGTATCAAGTATTGTTGTGAACAAAATATTTGATTTGAGGCATTTTTGGAAACTTTATCAATGGTGATCAAATCATATCTTCCATCTTCAAAGCACATGGATTCAAGGCCCAAGGATTAACCTAATTAATTCCCATATACACACACAAGCGAGGCATATGAAGGACAGGACCTGGAACTGCAAAGACGGCCAAACCAAAACTGAAAAAAACCTTGAAAAGTTGGAGATCGAAATCCACATTGGAGGCGTTTTCAAAGCAAAATCTCCACATAGCTCTCTTGCCTGACATCCAGTGGAGCTAAAGCAATCAAAAGCAAATCCAGAAACCACCAGAATCGCGCTGTAAGTACTCAAGAACATAGTCCTGTACACGAATTCATAACCTTGGATTCTTGCATTTTTTTGCCAAAATATTGATATATTTTTGACCCCTGCATAATTTCCAACCTTTCTGCAATGTTTAATTTCATTCTTGTAGCCTGTATAGCCATGCCCGAAGCTAGGGTTTTGGTTCTTTGTTTTTAGGCGTTTTGATTATAGGTAAAATCAAGACAAGCCATGGCCATGGATGTATTTAGGAGAATGAGACGAACAAGATGATGGGTTTGGTTTGCATTTTTGTGACCTATAATGCATTATAGGATGATGCCACAGATTTTGATGCGGAATAAAATCCGCAGGAAAAATTACAGTCTTTGTTGAAGAAGACGAAGACGTGTCTCTGCTTCATTGGCTCGTTCAAATGTTTAGCGCGTTTTTTTATTTTCCAGTATATTGCTTACTTTTCACATATAACGATCAACGCTTATTTTATTAACAAGAAAGCAACATAGCTCAGTTGGTGGAGGCGAGAGTGGAAATACCATTGGGACCTGGGTTCGAATCCCAGGTCCCCTAATATTTGTTATGATTTTTCTCCAGGCAATTGTATGCAGCATCATAGGTGTGATCGGTGGAAATATAACTGACTGTTTTGGAATGCTGGTTCGCGAAATGTCGCGGTAAGCAAGAGTCGCCACCGTCTTTTATGTTCTCCAACAAGGAAAGGACAAAAGCACAGCAAAATTCCTTTTCGAGATGTTTCTCGGTTCGGGAGGTAGATTATAGAAAGGGAAGGTGTTAGCACCCTTTCTATCCGTGGTTATCCACGGGCTCTTAGGTACTTGCTCACTATGTTTTAAAAAATGTTTGCTTTTCTTGTGTTTGTGGGTTTTGAAAAAGTTTCATTTTGAAAACTTCTAGGTAACTCTTGTATCAGTCCTCAAGAGTGTATGAAGTGTTTGTTTGAAAACTTTTTGAAAGTGTAGGTGCGAAAAGTATTTTTTTTTGAAAGAGCAAGTACGTAGGAGAAATTTACCTACTCTAAGGAATTAAGCTGTGTAAGAGTCCTTTAGACAATACTATCCCACTATTGAGAAGTAGGTAGCACCGTCGTTGGAGTTATTCGGGTCAATTCGATTATAGGGACATGTGTGGTCACCAAAGCAATAGTAGGACGCCTTAGCGGTAACCCTAATGTCCTAGATCCTTTTTATCCGAGGCAACCGTTTCGAGGAAACTGGATCTTTAGACAGGAGGGCAACCTCTAAAACACCCTATACTCAATGACCACTTCGAGGCAACCAAGTGAGGCGTACCCTAGGAGTGGCATGTGCACGTGTGTCAGGATTCAATTCATATTATCTTTGCACATGTATTGTGGTGAGCTACGAGTTGATTTTAATTTTCAGGCAAGTCTTGTCATGCATAATTAGCAGTTAATAATTGTGCGGAAAGTAAATTGCGGAAAGTAAATCTACGCTATTACAAGGCATCAGGTATTTACATCGCCAAAAACATAACCCTTGAAAAGATAAATGTGAGAAAATAAAGAAAGTGATAAAAGTCCTAATTATCTATTACATCCTCGGAGCAAATACATAAATATGATCAAAAAATAAATATGCGCGAAGATAAATTGAATCGGGAAAAGTCTTAGGGTTTTGACCCTTTTTGAGAAAAGAATGGAATTTGGTCCCTTTGTGTTAAATTAAATTAAGCCTAAAACTAATCAATTAATTAATTAAAAGAAAAAAAGTATTTTTTATGTTTTTTAATGTTTTAATGAAAATAAAATAAAAGGATTAAAATTGTCAAGAGAAAAACCTAATTCTAGCTTGATTTTATTTATTGTGAAAAAAGTCAAAGTTAACCTAATTAACTAAATTAATTATATTAGTATTTATTTACAAAATAATAAAATTAAGGTGAAATAAATAATAATAATAATAATAATAATAATAATAATAAAAATATTTACATCTTTTGGGTTTCTGAATTTATTGTGAAAAATATTAATTAAGTTAATTAAATAATAGTGATAATAATTATAATTAATAAAATAATTAAAGATAAAATATAAAAGAGAAAAAATAAGAAACAAAACCCAGGGGGTGTTGGGCCCAGATGGAGGTGTTGATTAGCAATCTTCAAGCCCAATAACCATCCCAGTCCATTGACTTTTTGGGATCCTCTAGAGTGCGTGTTGACTGGGAGCATGGTGTTCCTCATCCTTTGCCATTGGATCCAGGCTTGGGGCCACATGGCACGCTGATGCGTGAGGCACATAGTAAACTCTTTTGGGCATCCTGCATGTGAACATATGAAACAAAATAATATAAGGGTTTTGGGGTGGACCTGGGAATCGAACCCAGGTCCCAATGGTTTCCAATCAAAGCACCATCCACTGAGCCAACTGCACGCCTTTGTTAGTATAGTAATCAATAAATAATATATTAGGAAACCAAACATTATGCAATAAAACAAAACACGCGCGCCCTGATTTGAACGGACCAATGATATATCAACGTGTCATCGTCTTCTTCGATTGTCCCTGCAAAATACAAACAAATAGCGGGGGTTTTTAACCCCCACAATATGGAACGACGAATAATAGCGATTATGCATAGGGGCTACATAAATATTTCGCGATATGTCCTTTGAATTCGTATGGTTCTCACGAGTTCAGTCATGGGTCTCTCAAGGCTTGATTTTTCCTATATAACAAAGCCCCAAATTCAAAGCTTGGAAACCCTAGAATTCATCAATGGCAACTTTCGATTCTGAATGTTTTAATCCAATTAACCTATGCCAAAAGCTTCGTATGATTGCTAACAACACAAAACAAACAAAAAATCACATTAAATGCTCATGAATTGGATAATACGATTTTGGAAAAAATCATCAAACCGTGTGACTGTAAACGATGATTTCTTGAGCTTTAGCACTTGGTTTTGATTACAATCCGTTCTGGGAACCTCCTGCAATAGGTTAGAAACCACAAAAGTCTTTGAATCGTGCTAAAATATGGAAATCAATTTCCAAGTTTTCTTGAATTTTTTCAATATGGTTATGGCTCTGTTTGCAGCTAATTCTCGTTCATGGCATTAGGATTAGTTTGTGTATTTATAGAAGAGCTGAATTAGGTTAAATCCTTGGGCAAAGATCCATGGCATTATGCTTTCAATATTTGATTGAAAATCAAATAATTTTCAATCTTTTTGATTGAAGAAAGTTGCTAAATTGGGAGATTCTTGTCCCTTTTATTTGCACACGAATTGCCAGCATATCTTGAGCTTGTTTGCTTCACAAAAAGATTGGAAAAACCATATCTTTGAATTTCCTACAATTTAAATTAATTAAATGAATTAAAATCAATTAAAAATCCAATTAATTAATAAAAATAATAAAATAATTTAATTTAAGCTTGATGGGTCGTGCATAGGCCTTGGATAAAGTTTCAAGAAGAAATTTGAGGCCCATTAGCAAAAACAAAGTGTTTTGAGCAAAGTTGACTTTTGCAAATTCATAAATATTTCCCAACTTCTCCAATGCATATCTTGCTCAATTTGGATCATATGAACATGTTCTTGGACATTTTGGAAAGGTATTGAAGTCCTCTAACCAATGCCTTTGGTCCCATGTCATTTGGATTTACCAATCTCAAGTTATGGTCTTTGACTTAAAGTGCATTTTTGTTGACTTTTGAAATTGACCTATAATGTAGAAATTGATAACTTTTTGTGAGAGCATTTCTTGGACTTGGAATGTGAATATGGATTGTAGGAAATGTCATCCTCTTAAAAATGAGCATTGGATGGGATTTTTATGATGAACCATGAAAAAGTTATGCCTTGGTCAAAATACAGTTGACTTTTCTACTGTCCAAAAATAGTAACCTTTGCATCTTTGATGATTTTTGAGCCATGCTTGAGGAATCATGATCAAGGCTTGATCAAATGATGATTGTGAGCTCAAAATAAGATGTTGACCAAAAATTCTGACTTTTGGCTGTAAAATGACCATCTTACCCCTGCAGTTGATTGTGAAGCAAATGAGACTTTTGACTGTGCAAATTGGCATTGTGAGCCTTGAGACTTGACATGTAGATGCTTGACAATGTATATAGGCATATGAGACTTGATTGAGCCATTGGAAACCCCAAATTCCTTGGAAGAACCAAAACCCTAATTTTGACTGGCTTAAGAGGCATTTGAATTGGGCAACCCTTGAGAAATCTTGAACCATTTGAAGATGATTCTTGACAAATCTTGGAGAATATGGGAGGGCAAATTTTGGGGTACAACAGTTGCCCCTGTTCAATATTCTTAGACCTGAGGATGTAGGTTGGCTTACGTGCCTTTCGTGATCCGAAGGTGGAAGATGATTGAACACTAGAGTGCCCAGAAATTTGCACTCGCATAGTGGAGTATCAGTAATGTGATGTCGGGAATGGGCTTACAGATGCCATTTGGAGATATGATGGATAGGAGGATGGGCTTATAGATGCCATCTAGAGACGTAATGGATAGTTGTGGAGATGGGCTTAAAGATGCCATCTAGGGGTGTCGATCGCGTAAGAGATTCCTTAGCGAGAACTTGCTTACCTGAGAAAGAAAGATAATTTCCTGGCCTGTTACAGGTGTTGATCTTCAAACTCTTCATGCAGATACTTTCCTGGCTAGATACAGCTATAGATCTATAATCAGTCGCTCACAGATATGCCCTGGATAGATACAGGTATCAAATCTGGATCTTCAAAAGGTTAATCGAGATAGCTTTCCTGGCTGGATACAGGCGTAGACCTCTAATCAGTCGCTCACAGATATGCCCTGGCTAGATACAGGTATTGAATCTGGAACTTCAAAAGGTTGATCGAGATAGCTTTCCTGGCTGGATACAGGTGTAGACCTCCGACCTGAGAATGAAAGATGACTTCCTGGCTAGATACATGTATTGATCTTCAAACTCTTCATGCAGATAACTTTCCTGGCTAGATACAGGTATAGATCTACAATCAATCGCTCACAGATATGCCCTGGCTAGATACAGGTATCGAATCTGGAACTTCAAAAGGTTGATCGAGATGGCTTTCCTGGCTGGATACAGGTGTAGACCTCTAATCAGTCGCTCATAGATATGCCCTGGCTAGATACAGGTATCGAATATGGAACTCCAAAAGGTTGATCGAGATAGCTTTCCTGGCTGGATACAGGCGTAGACCTCTAATCAGTCGCTCACAGATATGCCCTGGCTAGATACAGGTATCGAATCTGGAACTTCAAAAGGTTGATCGAGATAGCTTTCCTGGCTGGATACAGGCGTAGACCTCTAATCAGTCGCTCACAGATATGCCCTGGCTAGATACAGGTATCGAATCTGGAACTTCGAAAGGTTGGTAGAGATAGCTTTCCTGGCTGGATACAGGCGTAGACCTCTAATCAGTCGCTCACAGATATGCCCTAGCTAGATACAGGTATCGAATCTGGAACTTCAAAAGGTTGGTCGAGATAGCTTTCCTGGCTGGATACAGGTGTATACCTCCGACCTGAGAATGAAAGATGACTTCCTGGCCTGATACGGGTGTTAATCTTCAAACTCTTCATGCAGATAACTTTCCTGGCTAGATACAAGTATAGATCTACAATCAGTCGCTCACAGATATGCCCTGGCTAGATACAAGTATCGAATCTGGAACTTCAAAAGTTGATGGTAATATCTTTTGATTGACCTTTTCCTGAAAAGGCAAAACATTAGTTGTATGCAATGTCATGATATATGAGATGCATGATGTCATGATGTTTTCAGGAATAAATGAGATTGTGTGTTATGATGCGTATATGCATGTATCATGAGGTATGATAATGTGATGTTTGTGAATGTATCTTTGTCTAGGAAAATAAATCCTTGACGAATGCCGGGAAGTTCGTTAAATCCTGGGCTGATGTTGAAGAATAGAGTTCTTTGTTTCCGCTGGGGATAATGATTGCAAGAATAAACCGGTAGGAGAAGGTGACTCCGTTGAGGAATAAACCTGATGGAGAGATTACTCTGCGGGGAATTACTCTGTGGGGAAGAGATACTTCGCTGAGAATTTAACGATGACTCCGCTGGGGATTCCGTTGATAAGCTTTGTTGAGGGATTTGATGAACTCCGCTGGGGATAGGAAGAACTTCGCTGAGGACGATCTTTCCGTTGCAATTTGCTGAGGATAACCCAATTAGGCTCTTGTGGGGAATAACCTTTGAATATGGTTGGGGAAGATATTTTTACTCTGCAGGGGACAAGCTTCCAGAATCTGCTGGGGAGATGGTTCAACTCTCCTGGGGAAACTTTTAGACTGTACTGGGGAAGTGGCTCTACCAGGGGTGTCTGTATTCCGCCGGGGAACAATCTTATATTAAGACTGCCGGGGATGCTTGCTGAGGAATATCTGTATACTCTGCTGGAGAATATTAGGATCTTCTGGGGATACCCAACTTTTCAGGACTGATGGTAGACCAACTCTGCTTGGGGGAGAGTATTGCTGACTTGCTGGGGATACCGTGCCTTTTTAGGGCTGATGGGAGATCAACTCTACTTGGGGAGAGTATTGTTGAATCTCGTTTTACTCTGCGGGGAGTGAAGGTATCTTGGTTGCATTCTTCAACTGAACCTACCTTGGTACCTTGGTGGACAGAGCAACTAGATCGCTTAGATAATCCTTATTGCCCCTATTTCTGATGTCACATGTAATTAGCCCTTTGTTTCGCATGCAAATATTTATGATTAGCAATTAGTGTCAAATGCATATATCAAAAATGAACATTGGACGTTCTTTGCAAAACAAAACAGATAACGGAAAAATAATTGGCAATTTGTCTGGAAAGTGAGTTTGTATTGATTTTGAATTTTGCTTGTAAATAGGCGTTTTGTGCAAGAGGCTGACGTCCTGGTAAGAGAACGCCGCCGAACAAAGTAGAGTTTATACAATTTGTGAAAAGGAAAATAAAACAGCTATGTGAAAAATCCCACTGGGTTCCAACTCTGCTATCGCCTTTATGTCTTCAAGCGTCTCATCACTTTGCTGCTTAGTTGGAGATGAAGCTGATTGATTGGTGCCGTCTGAGCCTGATAGTTGATGCCGAATTCTGGATGCAAGGTGATCAATGAGACATAGTATTACGCTTTAATCCCTAACTTTTGCCTGGACCGTCCTTTCGGGTTTTCAGTCCACCGGGATACCCATTTTTGACCAAGCCGCCTTTTCAGGTTTTCGACTTGTCAGGTGTACAGATTTTTTTCCATTTCATCCCTTATTTTTTCCCGAACCCTTTTGGTTCGCCGGGAAGCCCTTATTTTTGCCTAGGCCAGTCGACCTAGCGGGTCTTTTATCATGCGTAGTATCTTTTTACTATGTCTGCATTGGCGGGGTGAGGAAGGTCGTCACCATCCATGGTGGTTAGAATCATGGCTCCTCCTGAGAAGATATTCTTAACCACAAATGGCCCTTCGTAAGTAGGGGTCCATTTGCCCCTGGGATCACCTTGAGGTAGAATGATGCGCTTGATTACCAGGTCCCCAACTTGATACTCTTGTCGTCTGACTTTCTTGTTAAATGCCTTGATCATTCGTTTTTGGTACGTCTGACCATAACAAATAGCAGTGAGTCTCTTCTCGTCGATTAGGTTTAATTGATCAAGCCGGGTCTGGATCCAGTCATCTTCGTTCAAACCTGCATCCTTCATTATCCGGAGAGAAGGTATCTGAACTTCAATAGGCAAGACTGCCTCCATACCATAGACCAAGGAAAAGGGTGTTGCCCCTGTTGACGTCCGTGCTGAGGTACGGTACCCATGAAGAGCAAACATTAACATTTCGTGCCAATCTTTGTAGGTCACTGTCATCTTCTGCACGATCTTCTTGATATTCTTATTAGCCGCTTCTACAGCCCCATTCATCTTCGGCCGGTAAGGAGAAGAGTTGTGGTGCTGTATCTTGAATTGCTCGCAGAGCTCAGTGATCATCTTGTTGTTAAGATTGGTACCATTGTCCGTAATGATCCTCTCAGGTACACCGTATCAACAGATCAGGTTATGCCGAATGAATCGTGCCACGACGTTCTTGGTTACGGTAGCATAGGAAGCTGCTTCCACCCACTTTGTAAAGTAATCAATTGCCACCAGGATGAAGCGATGCCCGTTGGATGCCGTAGGTCTGATCTCGCCGATCATATCAATGCCCCACATTGCAAAAGGCCAAGGTGCTGTCAAGACGTTCAGAGGAACTGGAGGAATGTGCACCTTATCAGCATAGATTTGGCACTTGTGACATGTCTGAGAATGTTGATAACAGTCGGCTTCCATTGTGGACCAGTAATATCCTTCCCGAAGGATTTTCTTTGCCATAGTATGTCCACTGGAATGAGTTCCGAAAGTACCTTCATGCAGCTCTGGCATGATCCTTTCTGCTTCAGTTTTATCCACACAACGCAGTAAGGTTGAATCATGGTTTCGTTTGTATAGAATGTCATTGCTGAGGAAGAACTTTGCCGCGAACCTTCTCAGAAACTTCTTGTCATTAACTGATGAGCCCTCGGTGTATTCTTGAGCTTCAAGGTACCTCTTTACTTCATGATACCAAGGCTTTTCTGTTACCTCTTCAGTCTCAAGATCACAACAATGTGCATGTTCATCCAATTTCCAAATGATGATCCGGGGAGCCTCGTTGTCCCATTTGACTTTGAACGTAGAAGACATCGTAGCTAATGCGTCCGCCAACTGATTCTCCTCTCTTGGGAAATGTTCAAAAGTTATCTCCTCGAAATGGGGAAGCAACGTCAATACATACTCCTTGTAAGGAATAAGATTAGGGTGTTTCGTATCCCACTCGCCTTTGATCTGACTGATCACGAGAGCGGAATCTCTGAAGACACTCAGAAACCTGATCCTTAGGTCAATTGCAGCTCGAAGACCCATGATGCATGCTTCATACTCCGCCATGTTGTTGGTGCAGTTGAAACATAGTCGGGCGGTAAGTGGAGTATGAGAGCCTTTTGGAGATTTGATCACAGCGCCAATGCCGTTACCCAAAGCGTTTGAGGCTCCATCAAAGTGCATAGACCATCGGGATCCTTCCTCAGGTCCTTCATCCGGTCTAGGTACTTCACAATCAGTTACTACCATGATATTCTCGTCTGGAAATTCAAAGTTCATAGATTGGTAGTCATCCACTGCCTGATGTGCCAAATGGTCTGCCAACACACTTCCCTTGATTTCTTTTTGAGTCGTGTACTGGATGTCATATTCAGTCAAGATCTTTTGCCATCTTGCTATTCTTCCGGACAAGGCAGGCTTTTCGAAGATGTACTTTATTGGATCCATTTTTGAAATCAATAGAGTAGTGTGAGTCAACATATACTATCTCAGCCGGCGAGCAGCCCATACCAAAGCGCAACAAGTTTTCTCGAGCAGTGAGTATCGGGTCTCACAGTCGGTAAACTTTTTGCTAAGGTAGTAAATAGCGTGCTCTTTTCGTCCAGACTCGTCATGCTGCCCCATCACACACCCCATTGAGCTGTCAAGTACTGTCAAGTATAAGATTAGAGGTCTCCCTTCAACTGGTGGCATAAGAATGGGTGGCTCTTGGAGATACTCTTTGATTCTTTCGAAAGCGGCCTGACATTCATCGTTCCAACGTACTACTTGATCTTTCTTCAGCAGTTTGAAGATTGGCTCACAAGTAGCAGTTAAGTGCGAGATGAATCGGGCAATGTAGTTCAGCCGTCCTAGAAAGCCTCTGACTTCTTTCTCTGTCTTGGGAACTGGAATCTCTTGTATGGCTTTCACCTTGGCAGGGTCCACTTGAATACCTTTGTCGCTCACGACGAAGCCTAGCAGTTTTCCAGATCTCACCCCGAAGGTGGACTTGTTCGGGTTCAATCTCAGCTTGTACAACTTCAGACGGTCAAACAACTTCTTTAGATGGTCAAGGTGTTCCTCCTCATTTTGGGACCTTGCAATCATATCGTCGACGTATACTTCGATCTCGTGATGGATCATGTCGTGAAACAAAGCAACCATGGCACGCTGGTAGTTTGCCCCAACATTTTTCAACCCAAAAGGCATGACCTTGTAGCAAAAGGTGCCCCACTGAGTAACAAAAGTGGTCTTCTCCATGTCTTCAGGAGCCATCTTGATTTGATTGTAACCGGAGAACCCGTCCATGAAGGAGAATACCTTATGCTGAGCAGTGTTGTCAACCAGAACGTCGATATGAGGTAGAGGGAAATCATCCTTGGGGCTCGCCCTGTTCAAATCCCTGTAATCAACACACATTATGACCTTACCATCTTTCTTCGGCACCGGAACCACGTTGGCAACCCACTGAGGGTAAGAAGTTACTGCTAGAAAACCGGCATCAAATTGTTTCATAACCTCAGCTTTGATTTTCTCGGACATCTCTGGACGCATACGGCGAACCTTCTGTTTTACTGGAGGGCATTCTTCCTTGGTAGGCAGGTGATGAACCACAATGTCGGTATCCAACCCAGGCATGTCTTCGTAAGACCAGGCAAAGATTTCCACATAGTCTTGCAGCATCTGAATCAACCGTTGTTTCACACTAGACTCCAGATTGGCCCCAATCTTGACTTCCTTTCTGTCTGTCTCAGTACCCAGATTTACCGTTTCCACTAGCTCTTCATGTGGCTGAATGGCTCTCTCTTCCTGGAGTAGCAGTCTTGCAAGCTCGCCAGGCACTTCACAATCATCTTCACCTTCGTCTTCGGCTAAGTTGATCGGATTTTCGAAGTCATAACTGGCAGTAGCAAAGTCGTTACCAGTGAGATCCAGAGTGGATTGGAACCTGTATAGGTGAGTGTGTGTAAATATAGTTGTTTTGCAATATATAATAAAGAAAGAAAAGGAGCGCAAGATTTGAAATGCAAAAAACGTCCAATGCTTTTATTAATGATATATGAAAATGACACACAAAAGCCCTCACAAATGAAGCCACGGTGCCCCGGGTAAGACATCGGGCCATAAAGTTTCAAATTATTGTCTGTTGCAAATTAAAAACAAAGGAGTTCATTACTGAGTGACAAAAGTAATAGGTATGAAGTCTTTGGCAGTCCAGTTGCTTGGTCCACCGTTGGTTGTTGGGTAGATCCAGCTGTCGAATTCAGATTCCTCCACATCTTCTTCAACCCTGATAGCATTTACTCCATGATTGGGCATGGGAGCAGTCACAACATTGGGCCTTTCGGGCGCCTCGAACTCAACCTCTTTAGCATCAATAAGGTCCCGAACCTTGTTCTTCAGAGCCCAACAACCATCAGTAGCATGCCCCGGGTTGTCAGAGTGATAAGCGCAGCGGGCGTTAGGATTGTACTTTGGAGATGTTGTATTCACAACCTTTGGAGCTTCGTTTACGGTTACCAGATTGGTTGTCAGTAACTGTGGCAATATCTGGGACAGGGTCATGTTGAGCCGAGTGTACTGCCTTTTAGGTCTCGCACCCCTTGGCTGGTTGTATTGCTGAGGAGCAGCAACAGGCTTTGAAATTACCACTGCATTGACAGCTTGGCGACGTTCCGGTTTATTCTGTCTCTTTGAGCCATAAACAACACTAGATTCTTTCTTGAAGGATTTCTTTTCAGAGCTCGAGGAGGCACCTTTTTGTATCTTCCCAGACTTGATATCAGCTTCTATTCTCTCACCAGTCCAGATCAGATCTGTAAACCCAACAGAAGAATTTCCGATCAAATGGTTGAAGAACGGACCAGACAGGGTCCCCAAGAACATATCAACGAGCTCACGGTCAGTCAAAGGTGGCTGCACCCTTCCAGCCAGGTCTCTCCACTTTTGAGCGTACTCCTTAAATCCTTCACTCGTCCCTAGTGACATACCCTGGAGTTGGGTACGCGTAGGAGCGAGGTCGGAATTATACTGATACTGCTTATAAAACGCAGTAGCCAAGTCCTCCCAGTTACGAATACTGGCTCCATCCAATTGATAGAACCATTCGAGTCGAGTCCCTGAAAGACTATCCTGGAAGAAATGGATCCATAAATTCTTGTCAGCAGTGTAAGGTTGGATCTTCCTTACATATGATCTGAGATGCAGCTTAGGACAGGAGGCTCCGTCGTACTTTGCAAAGGTAGGTGCCTTGAACTTGTGGGGAATCACCACCCCAGAGGATAAGCCTAGGTCTCCAAAGTCCAAACCGGGCACATGTTAAATCTCCATAGCACTTAGGCGGTCTTCCAGCTGTTTGTACCTGTCCTCAGCAGGAGGGTACTGTTCATCATTGTAATCCGTCTCGTTATTGGAGACCACGGGACTAGGAACCCTTCTCTCTTGGGGGCTGTCCTTCCCTACAGAGGAAGTAGCCAGATCAGCCTCATTTGTAGTCCATTTCCAAACCTCCATCCAGTGTTAAACAACACAGTCCTCTTCTTCTTCTTATTCAGAATCAGAGTCTTCAACTCCTGTTGACCCTGGGCTAGGCTCATTACCAACTCCTGGAACTGGGCGTTTTGGGCCTGGAGGGCCTTGATAGCTTGTTCAGTAGTAGGTTCAGAAGACATGATGATTGCTGAAATAAACAGCGAAGAAGATGAGTGACCTGTAAAAAGGGTACCTGTTATGCATATGATGACATGAAATGCGTATGATTTATGCATGCAATGTTTTCAAGGATCTCGCGGGGTAAACAGAGAAACTTGTTAGAAGTTGAATACGGTAGCTTGATTGAAGGAACTTCATGTTGTTGAGAGTCCTTCTTCAAGAGTCAAAGCTCACCATATCGAGTGGGTCATAGCCCCTGACTCAAGTTATCATGTTTTGATCTCCAAACAACCTTGGCTAGAGGAAAATAAATCCCCTTTGCCCCTTGCTAGACAGTTGGTTCATCATGACCTGCATCACAATCCCTTGAGATCCTTGAAATGGGTTAGTCCTTATGCAGGATGTATGCAATGGTATGATGTTATGATAAAGCATACCACAAGTATTCACGAAAGGCAAACATGGTAAGGCACACAAGTCACACAAGACAACCCTTAGAGTTCAGGCCAGCATGAAGTTTAGGTACTACCCTCTTTCAGTTTCGTTGGTTAAGACCTGTCCTAAAAATAGTAACCGGGTTCTAGAGGATCTCAATATCACTGACTACCCTCAATCGATCATAACTCCAGCTTCGCAATCTTTTCTTGCGGCCAGAACCATCGCGAGAGTTTAGCCTCAATGAGTGTAGCATACTGCTACTGTTCTATGGCCAAGTTGGGTCAATTTAGGGTTCTAAGGTCGATTGGTGCTTAATGACTCCTCAGAAGACCCATATTCTCCTCGTTCTAACACAAGGGATATCGGTACAGACCAAGGTGTCACACCAACGTAGCTACTGCTTCACCCGTGTCGGTCTACGCCGGACAGGTCCCTCACAGCTTTTGCTACCTAAAGGGTATTCCCCAGATCCGGGTTAGGATCTATGAAACTCCGATGCAAGCCCACAAATATAAATCAAACAAAGCATGCAATTGAAAACATAGAATGATCTAATCCTAAGGTACACCTCACTTATATAATTGTCCCCAGCAGAGTCGTCAGTTCTATGATCGGTGGAAATAGAACTGACTGTTTTGGAATGCTGGTTCGCGAAATGTCGCGGTAAGCAAGAGTCGTCACCGTCTTTTATGTTCTCCAACAAGGAAAGGACAAAAGCACAGCAAAATTCCTTTTCGAGATGTTTCTCGGTTCGGGAGGTAGATTATAGAAAGGGAAGGTGTTAGCACCCTTTCTATCCGTGGTTATCCACGGGCTCTTAGGTACTTGCTCACTATGTTTTAAAAAATGTTTGCTTTTCTTGTGTTTGTGGGTTTTGAAAAAGTTTCGTTTTGAAAACTTCTAGGTAACTCTTGTATCAGTCCTCAAGAGTGTATGAAGTGTTTGTTTGAAAACTTTTTGAAAGTGTAGGTGCGAAAAGTTTTTTTTTTTGAAAGAGCAAGTACCTAGGAGAAATCTACCTACTCTAAGGAATTAAGCTGTGTAAGAGTCCTTTAGACAGTACTATCCCACTATTGAGAAGTAGGTAGCACCGTTGTTGGAGTTATTCGGGTCAATTCGATTATAGCGACATGTGTGGTCACCAAAGCAATAGTAGGACGCCTTAGCGGTAACCCTAATGTCCTAGATCCTTTTTATCCGAGGCAACCGTTTCGAGGCAACTGGATCTTTAGACAGGAGGGCGACCTCTAAAACACCCTATACTCAATGACCACTTCGAGGAAACCAAGTGAGGCGTACCCTAGGAGTGGCATGTGCACGTGTGTCAGGATTCAATTCATATTATCTTTGCACATGTATTATGGTGAGCTACGAGTTGATTTTAATTTTCAGGCAAGTCTTGTCATGCATAATTAGCAGTTAATAATTGTGCGGAAAGTAAATTGCGGAAAGTAAATCTACGCTATTACAAGGCGTCGGGTATTTACATCGCCAAAAACATAACCCTTGAAAAGATAAATGCGAGAAAATAAAGAAAGCGATAAAAGTCCTAATTATCTATTACATCCTCGGAGCAAATACATAAATATGATCAAAAAATAAATATGCGCGAAGATAAATTGAATCGGGAAAAGTCTTAGGGTTTTGACCCTTTTTGAGAAAAGAATGGAATTTGGTCCCTTTGTGTTAAATTAAATTAAGCCTAAAACTAATCAATTAATTAATTAAAAGAAAAAAAGTATTTTTTAATGTTTTTTAATGTTTTAATGAAAATAAAATAAAAGGATTAAAATTGTCAAGAGAAAAACCTAATTCTAGCTTGATTTTATTTATTGTGAAAAAAGTCAAAGTTAACCTAATTAACTAAATTAATTATATTAGTATTTATTTACAAAATAATAAAATTAAGGTGAAATAAATAATAATAATAATAAAAATATTTACATCTTTTGGGTTTCCGAATTTATTGTGAAAAATATTAATTAAGTTAATTAAATAATAGTGATAATAATTATAATTAATAAAATAATTAAAGATAAAATATAAAAGAGAAAAAATAAGAAACAAAACCCAGGGGGTGTTGGGCACAGATGGAGGTGTTGATTAGCAATCTTCAAGCCCAATAACCATCCCAGTCCATTACTTTTTGGGATCCTCCAGAGTGCGTGTTGACTGGGAGCATGATGTTCCTCATCCTTTGCCATTGGATCCAGGCTTGGGGCCACATGGCACGCTGATGCGTGAGGCACATAGTAAACTCTTTTGGGCATCCTGCATGTGAACATATCAAACAAAATAATATAAGGATTTTGGGGTGGACCTGGGAATCGAACCCAGGTCCCAATGGTTGCCAGCCAACGCACCATCCACTGAGCCAACTGCACGCCTTTGTTAGTATAGTAATCAATAAATAATATATTAGGAAACCAAACATTCTGCAATAAAACAAAACACGCGCGCCCTGATTTGAACGGACCAATGGTATATCAACACGTCATCGTCTTCTTTGATTGTCCCTGCAAAATACAAACAGATAGCGGGGGTTTTTTACCCCCACAATATGGAACGACGAATAATAGCGATTAGGCGTAGGGGCTACATAAATATTTCGCGATATGTCCTTTGAATTCGTATGGTTCTCACGAGTTCAGTCATGGGTCTCTCAAGGCTTGATTTTTCCTATATAACAAAGCCCCAAATTCAAAGCTTGGAAACCCTAGAATTCATCAATGGCAACTTCCGATTCTGAATGTTTTAATCCAATTAACCTATGCCAAAAGCTTCGTATGATTGCTAACAACACAAACAAAAAATCACGTTAAATGCTCATGAATTGGATAATACGATTTTGGAAAAAATCATCAAACCGTGTGACTGTAAACGATGATTTCTTGAGCTTTAGCACTTGGTTTTGATTGCAATTCATTCTGGGAACCTCCTGCAATAGGTTAGAAACCACAAAAGTCTTTGAATCGTGATAAAATATGGAAATCAATTTCCAAGTTTTCTTGAATTTTTTCAATATGGTTATGGCTCTGTTTGCAGCTAATTCTCGTTCATGGCGTTAGGATTAGTTTGTGTATTTATAGACGAGCTGAATTAGGTTAAATCCTTGGGCAAAGATCCATGGCATTATGGTTTCAATATTTGATTGAAAATCAAATAATTTTCAATCTTTTTGATTGAAGAAAGTTGCTAAATTGGGAGATTCTTGTCCCTTTGATTTGCACACGAATTGCCAGCATATCTTGAGCTTGTTTGCTTCACAAAAAGATTGGAAAAACCATATCTTTGAATTTCCTACAATTTAAATTAATTAAATGAATTAAAATCAATTAAAAATCCAATTAATTAATAAAAATAAGAAAATAATTTAATTTAAGCTTGATGGGTCGTGCATAGGCCTTGGATAAAGTTTCAAGAAGAAATTTGAGGCCCATTAGCAAAAACAAAGTGTTTTGAGCAAAGTTGACTTTTGCAAATTCATAAAAATTTCCCAACTTCTCCAATGCATATCTTGCTCAATTTTGATCATATGAACATGTTCTTGGACATTTTGGAAAGGTCTTGAAGTCCTCTAACCAATGCCTTTGGTCCCATGTCATTTGGATTTACCAATCTCAAGTTATGGTCTTTGACTTAAAGTGCATTTTTGTTGACTTTTGAAATTGACCTATAATGTAGAAATTGATAAATTTTTGTGAGAGCATTTCTTGGACTTGGAATGTGAATATGGATTGTAGGAAATGTCATCCTCTTAAAAATGAACATTGGATGGGATTTTTCTGATGAACCATGAAAAAGTTATGCCTTGGTCAGAATACAGTTGACTTTTCTACTGTCCAAAAATAGTAACCTTTGCATCTTTGATGATTTTTGAGCCATGCTTGAGGAATCATGATCAAGGCTTGATCAAATGATGATTGTAAGCTCAAAATAAGATGTTGACCAAAAATTCTGACTTTTGGCTGTAAAATGACCATCTTACCCCTATAGTTGATTGTGAAGCAAGTGGGACTTTTGACTGTGCAAATTGGCATTGTGAGCCTTGAGACTTGACATGTAGATGCTTGACAATGTATATAGGCATATGAGACTTGATTGAGCCATTGGAAACCCCAAATTCCTTGGAAGAACCAAAACCATAATTTTGACTGGCTTAGGAGGCATTTGGATTGGGCAACCCTTGAGAAATCTTGAACCATTTGAAGATGATTCTTGACAAATCTTGGAGAATATGGGAGGGCAAATTTTGGGGTACAACAATAGGCGTGGACCATCATGTTCTTCCAGATCTCAAACGCCAAGTGGCCTACAAATCAAATCCAATGGCCTAGGTTGGACATCCACCATGGTCTCTGGTCAACAGGCGCATATGGAATCACAGAAGTCAACAAAGGCCAACGTTAATGGGCCTAGAGATTTGCTGATTTCACCTTCAAATTGGGCCCAACACCCCCCTTTGGTTATTTCTTTTCTTTTAACATTTTATTTATTTACTTGATTTATTTTTTATTCTTAATTAATTACTAACCAAAATAATTAATATTTTCCTAATAAAATCAGAAAACAAAAAAAATATTATTTTTATTAATTTCACTATTTCATTATTTTTGTAAATAAACTTTAATCAATTAATTTAGTTTTAATTAGGGATAATTTTAATATTTTTTGCAATAAATTAAAATTAATGTAGAATTAGGTTTTTAATAATTTTAATAATTTTTATTTTATTTCCTTAAATATTAAAAATCCAAAAATATATTTTTCATTTAATTAATTAATTAACTTAGTTTTAATTTCTTTAAATTCAAAATAATAAAAAACATGCTTTCTTTAATAATAAAAAAGGGTCAAAACCCTAAAAATACGCCGATTTAATTTTCTTCGCAGGCGATCTATATTTCCAATATTGTAACTGCTTCCAGTATGTAATAGCTTTCAATTAGGACTTTATTTATTCACCGCTTTATTTTTACTTTCCGCAATTTAAATTAAAGGGTTTGTCTTTGGCGATGTAAATACCCGACGCCTTGTAATAGCTTAGATTTAATTTCCCGCAATTTAATTTCCGCACAATATACAATGTTAGATGTTTGATAAATAGGCAATGCATGACAAGATCAATCTTTAACCTAAAATCAATATAGCTCACCCATAACATGTACAGATAATATAACCGAACTAACACACTTGCACATGCCACTCTTAGGGTACACCTCACTTGGTTGCCTCGAACGTGGTCATTGAGTATAAGAAGTTTTAGAGGTCGCCCTCTTGTCCAAAGATCATAGTTGCCTCGAAACAGTTGCCTCGGAAAAATGATCTAGGATATTAGGGTTACCGCTAAGGCGTCCTAATGTTGCTTTAGTTACCACGCGTCCCTTAATCAAATTGACCCGAAAACTCTAACGACGATGCTACCTACTCCTCAATAGTGGGATAGTATTGTCTAAAGGACACTTGTACAGTTTAATTCCTATTTTGAGTAGGTAGATGGTTCTTAAGTACTTGCTCCTTTTAAAACAAAACAAAATTTTTTCGCACTTACACTCCTTTCAAACAAAAAATCTTTTCAAACCCACAAACACAAAGAAAAGCAAATTTTGAAAACACAATGAGCAAGTACCTAAGAGCCCGTGGATAACCACGGATAGAAAGGGTGCTAATACCTCCCCTTTCTATAATCTACCTCCCGAACCCGAGAAACATCTCAAAAAAGGAATTTTTCTGTGCTTTTGTCCTTTCCTTGTTGGATGAAATAAAAGACGGTGGCGACTCTTGCTTACCGCGACATTTTGCGAAAACAAACGCAAAACGCGAACCAATATTCCAAAACAGTCAGTTCTCATTCCCACCGATCACACTAGTAAAAGGCGTTTAGCCTCGAGTCGGGAAATCAGAGCATAACTTTCTTCATGCTTTATTCCCTCCTCTTGGTTATATCATTGAGCCACTGGTCGGGCTTTGTTCCTTGTTATCACTCTATTTTCGTCCAATTTGTTTCTAAAAACCCACTTAGTGTCTATAACTTAATGATCTCGCAGAGGGGGACTAGGTCCCTTACATCATTTCTTTTAAAATGATTTAACTCGTCTTGCATGGTGATAAGTGAATGCTTGTAAAGTAGGGCCTAGTTTGCATTTTTTATGTTCAATTTGTGACATGAATGTGAAGTGATAACAGAAATTACTTATCTTAGAGCGTGTAGTTACGTCTTTGGTGATGTCTCTGAGAATATTGTCGATTTGATGGTCCTTTGAAAACCTCCAGGAAAAGGGTAGATCATCCAATTTATTTGGACATTTATCCTTCTCCTTTTCAAGATCGTCGCCTTCCTCCTCATTAGGTTTCACCGTTTCGGGTTGATCAGTTCCATTTTCGGTGTCTTTGAGTATGTCTTTTGAAGATACACCTATATCATGAAAATAAATACCTTTCCCGACATTTCTCTAACAAGATTCATCAAAAGTAATAGGTACGGACTCCTCAACAATAAGTTGAAGGAAAATTGTGATCCAAAATGCAGCGGAAAATTAAAATTTTCCTTTAGTGATCCTTACGAATGGGCATGGTCAGTGATAGAAATCATTATCTCTTGTGGTGATTTAGACCTTTGATATTGTGATCACGGACGTTGATGAATAGCAACGTCTCTACTCAGTCCACACGAATAGATTGCTTCCGGTCAAAGTACTAGCTGCTTACGAACAAAAACTTTGAGTGAGAGTGAGACAAAATACGGCTAGGGTTTCAAGATCAAAATTTCATCAAGTGAAATGCTTCAGCACAAGGGTTCTATTTATAGAACCACTTATGTGGGGTGTAAGCTAAAAGCCCAATTAAGTCTGCAAGCTAAAAGTCCAATTAAGCCTAAGGGTGTCATACCTTATGATATACCGCATATCACTTAAGCGCGTGATACCTTACCACTTTCCATATTTCACTTAAGTGTATTGTATCTTACGGTGTTCTATAATTCACTTAAGTGCACCGTCCCTTACGGTGTTCCTTATTTACTCTATCTCTCATCAACCTGTCCTTATGTGTATGACCCTGTAGGTTTTCAAGACGTTGGCAATTATATTAAATCACACATTTAACATAATAAACAATGAGCGGTATCTAGCAACACATCACTGCTACCCAAGTCATGAAAATTTCATACGATCTAACAAAACCTTTCCATGATAATATTTGTGTGTACAATTACCCTTTTGCCCTTATGTCTATATTAAACACAAGACATAGACCGTGTCACCCTTGTCCAATTTAATATTGGGCCCTTAGACATTTATCATGTTATGCAGGATGGGCAAATTTCATTTAGGTCACTCATGTCCCTCGGCATGCTTTGTGAAGTACCCATCAACTGTCTTTATGCTTATCTAGTTACAGATAACGCTTGATCATCAATAAAGTACTTAACTCTACATCTAGGGTCCATAGTGGTTTCATGTCGAAGGGTGGTATACATCATTATCACCATGAGAATAACTTATGACACTTTGCATAACATTCTATGTAGTATTCTCATAGCATGTCAATCCAGTATAAATATTACTCCTAATATTCATACCTATGTCAAGACTTGATAACTCCTTATCCATGATCCATGAGGTGTGATCATGAGTCTATCTTCATAATAATCTCTATGATTTAATGTTATTCAACTTTGAAATAAAGCTCTACTTTTAAGAATAGTGTTCTTATGTTTAATGGGATCTCATGATTAAGTCACACTTAACATTTCATTAAACAGACGAACTATTATATGGACTTTATTATTTTGGAAAAGCAAAAATAATAAATAAATTCCTTTTATTATTAATAAATAATTCGATACAAGTACCAAAACTATTGGCCTCTAAGGCTTACACCAAAAATCTCCAATTAGCACTAGATCCAATCAAGCATACCTCTAATACCCATAGATCTAGTATGGCCATTATGCTTCTGTTGCGTAAGAGGATTTGTTAGTGGGTCAGCAACATTGTCAAGTGTAGCTACTCTACATATCTTTACATATCAATGATCAACTGTCTCTCGAATGAGGTGATAATGCCTAAGTATGTATTTGGATCGTTGGTGAGATCTAGGCTCCTTAGCTTATGTGATAGCACCATTGTTATCACAATAGAGATTAATGGGATCCACAATGCTCGAGACTATGTCAAGTTTACTAATGAACTTCTTGATCTAAACAACTTCCTTCATTGCATTTATGGAAGCAATATACTCGGCCTCAGTTGTAGAATCAACAACTTTATCTTTCTTTGAACTTTTCCCGCTCACAGCGCCACTATTTAAGCAGAACTCATAACCAAATTGCGATCTAAAGTCATCCTTATCTGTCTGGAAGCTATCATCGACGTATCCAATTAGAGAAAGCTCTTACTGATCTCCATATATCAATAATGAGTCCTCAGTCATTCTCAAGTACTTAAGGATATTCTTGACAACTATCCAATGAGCATCACTGGGATTTTATTGGTACCTACTCGTTGCACTTAAAGCATACGAGACATCTGGTCGAGTACATAACATGGCCTACATGATAGATCCTATTGCAGATGCATATGGAATCTTAGTCATGCGATCACTTTCTTCCTTAGTTTAAGGGGATTATGATTTTGATAAACACATGCCATGTTGCATAGGTATGAATCCTTTCTTGGAATCATGCATGTTAAAGCATCTCAACACACTGTCTATGTATGTACTCTGACTTAGGCGAATCAGTTTTTATGATCTATCTTTATAGATCCTGATTCCTAATATATAAGCTGCTTCACCTAGGTCCGTCATAGAAAAGCATTTCCCCAACCAAGTCTTTACTTGTTGCAGGGTAGGGACATCGTTTCCAATGAGTAATATGTCATCTACATATAATATCAGGAAAACAACCATGCTCATAATAACCTTCTTGTAGACACAAGGCTCATATTCATTCTTGATGAATCCATATTGTTTTATTGTTTCATCAAAATGAAGATTCCAGCTTCTGGAAGCTTGCTTCAATCCATAGATTGATCGCTATAACTTGCATATTTTTTGGGCTTCTTATGGTATGTCAAATCCTTCAGGTTGTGTCATGTACACATCCTCAAGAATATTCCCATTAAGGAAAGTCGTCTTGACATCCATCTACCATATTTCATAATCATGATATGCAGTGATAGTAAGTAAAATCTGAACAAATTTAAGCATTGCAACTGGTGAAAAGGTTTCATCATAGTCAACCCCATGAATTTGTTTATAGCCTTTTGCAACCATTCATGCCTTATAGCTATGTACCTTACCATCTGTGATGCGGTGGGAGAACTAACTTGAGGTTTTGTGTTTGTGTTTGCAAATGTTGCGGTTTAGCAAGAGTCGCCACTGACTTTTCTTTTATCCAAAAGGAAAGGTAAAAAAGCACAGGAAAGACCTTTGAGATGTTTTCTTGAGTTCGGAGGGTTGATTATGAAAAGAGAAGGTGATATCACCCTTTTCATCCATGGTTTTCCATGGGATCTTAGTTACTTGCTTAGATCAATTACTTTGCTTTTGCAATTGTTTGAAATGGTACTTTGTGTGGTTTTGAAAGTATTTTGAAAAGAGGCCATCGTTTAGGCAATCTTTGTAATGATTCTCGTTTGTAAGAATGTATACAAAGATGTTTGTATTTTGAAAAATGTTTCAATGTTTGAAAGTTATTTGGAAATTGTTTTGAAAATGTGTGTGTGTTTATTTGAAAATAGCAAGGATTGTTTGCAAATTGATCAAGTAACTAGAAGCATCTACCTACTCAAAAGTCTTTCTTGTACATTTTTATTCCTTTGACATTGTTGATTTACCATTGTTTTGGTAGACAACCCTATCTTTGGATGTTAAACGGGACAGGCGTGGGTCATCATATGACCATGATAGCAATGTTGCTAAGTATCTTAGCAAGTTTTGAGGGACCAAGATCATCTTTGTTTAGGCAACCTTTTCATAGCGTCATCGAGGGACTATGATCTTTTGTTTTGTTTTGTTTTGTTTTGCCAAGATACCTAGCATGCATACCATGGCCATTTAAATTAGGCAACCAAGTGGGTGAAACCCTAGAGGTGCTTGTGTGCAATGTGTTGTCATTTTACATGCATTTTTGTCTTGTATTAGGTCATGCTATTTGTTTGATTTTTGTCTTATCATGCAAACCCTAGTTTTTACTAAACATGTATATAATGCGATAAATTGCGTAAAGTAAATCTAAACTATTACAACTATATTATGGGATGGGGGATACAAGTTTTTGAATGGGGATATTTGCACAAAATAAAACCCTAATTCACTATTACAACCCAATTGAATTTATTGTACAAATAAATAAATAAACAAGTATTTAAATATGCAATAATATGTATTTATGCAAAAATGTTTTGTAATTGTTTTATGTATGAGAAAATAAAATTATCTAAGTCCTAAAAATAAAATAAAAATAATATTATTATTTATGAAAGGGGAAACCCTAATTTTGTTTTAAAAGAAAATATGTTTTCTATTATTATTTTATTCATTTTGTTCAAGAAAAATAATAATAATATTATATACAAATATTAAAAATTAAATATGTATAAAAAATAAATATTTAATGTGTATAAAATATGAAATAAAATATTAAGTATTTTATTATTATTTACAAATTTATTTAAGAAAATAAATTCTATAAACCTAATAAATTATTTTTATGCCAAAAAAAATAATAAAAATAATAAAATAAAATGCAAAAAATTAAGAAAATATTTTTGGAATTTTTTAATGTTCAGAAAAAAAATAATAAAGTCAATAAACATAAAAATAAAAAGAAAATATGAAAAATATGCAAAATAAACAAAGGGGGGTGCAGATAGGAATATGGGGGGTGTGAAAAACAACAGGCCCAAGGCGCCAGGCCCAAGCCAACCTTCGTCCCTGACCTCCAGCCATCATCAAACGCGTGTTTCTGTGTACAATCCTGTATCTTGCTATAGCTTGCATAAAATCAAAAACTCATAACATAAAAAGTGTACCTTGTAAACTCACGACTCCAATGATATAAAATTCATGACCTAACTCTCAAAGATCGGGGAGAATTTTAATGGCCCTAATTTCTGACCTAGTTTTTTCAGCATGTTCAACAATCAAATACTCTTAGCTCAGTTATGTAAAATGACAACTATGCATATGTACAGCTTCAACAAGTTAAGGACTACATCTTTGCTTCACAAATCAAAGCTTAAGGATTCCTAAATAGAGAGATAGAACTTTGAAAAATACCTTGTTCAGTTGAGTTTGTATATGGCAATGTGGGAACTTTGAGTGAGGCCTGAAGATCGTGTGAGCTTCCTTGAAGTTCCCTCAAGCTTCTCCAATGCTCAGCTTGCCTTGAGGATGCTTGAAACTCCTTGTAGAAGTCAACCTGCAACCTTCAAAAATGGAAATGGTGATGTCTGAAATAGGGCTTACAGAACCAGGACAAGGGCTTGAATAGTTTAAGTAGGATGTATGTAAGGTGTCTCAAGTGTTGAATCAAGAAACGCACGAGCCAATATTGAAATGGCTTTGATTTTGCACAGGCTGCCCTGTTTGGGCAGGAACTTGTGTTTTTTTGTGTTTTGGAGTGTTTTGAATGTTGTGAATTCGTGTCTTAGGCTTGTAACAAGTTTCTGAAGTTGTTTAGAATGAAGCCAAGCCTTCTCTTTATCAGATATCCAAGTTCTCTTGACTTTTGCCAATTTGCTTGCTTTTGAAGAAAGTTGACATGACTTATGCCAAAGGCCTGTACAGGCTTGCTTGCTAACTGAATAGAGTTGGTACAAGTTTCCTGATATTTGTGGATCTTGCTTGCAACAAAAGATCAGGTTCATGGCTCAAGAATTGCAAAGTTGCAAAAAGCTAGCTTTATCAAAATGGTATTGTGAACTTTATGCCATTTATGGATTAATTCATTGTGCAATGCTTCAAAAGTGAAAACAAAGGCTTTAACCACTGGGTTAGCATTAAATTATAGAGTGTAGAAGTGGTTTAGGACCTGTAATGCAAGGTACAAGCATGCTAGGACAGATTTGCAACTTGGTGCATTGTGAAAATGGCTTGAATAAAAGTGACAAATTGCCATTTTCTCTTCTTCGATTCTCCCTAACCACAAATGATCTTGGAGAGTTCTTGGACATTTTGGAAAGCTTGTAATATTCTCTACAATCCATATTTGAAATGCAACTTGATATACCTCTCGGAACTAGGTGCAAAGTTTCCATGAAGTTAGGTCAAAAACCTGCCTAAACTAGGGCAAAATTTCACTAAGTTAAAAAGTTTATGGACCCCTATTCACAAAATCATAACTTGAGATACAAGCATCTTTTGGGAAAACTTTGTGTATCAAAGTTGTAGATTTCATGGAGTACTACAACTTTCATATTTGAAGTTTTCTTTGAATCCAATTGCATCATGGTGAAAAAGTTGTGGAAAGTTGGGAAAAAATAAGAAATTTTCCATACTTAGAAAAATTCTAAGTTATGAAAAATTTCAAATTAAAACCCTAAATTGAAATTTTATGTTTATTGGTCAAAAAGTTTCATATTTTGACATATCTTGATGAATTGTGACCCCTGGCACTTGATTTTGACCAAAAAGTCAAAGTTTGACTTTTCAGTGTACAGTTGATTTTTGATCAGTTGACTGGAAAATTCATCTGTCAATCCTATGCATTTGAGATCTTTTGAACTATGTTATTAGGTAAAGATGATGCTATTGAGTCCTTGAAATCATGCTTGAACCCAATTGGTCATTGGCTAGGTCAAAAATCAGAAATTGCCCTTTCTCAGTCAAGACCCTAATTTTGACCATTTTGCCCTTTAGATGATTTGATCAAATTTCTTGAGGCGTTATGGTCCAAACTTGATCAAATGGTACATAGGAGCCTAGAATGTTATTGTGGATCAAAAATTATGAAGTTTGACTGTAAATTGGCCATGGTTGACTTTTTCCCCAATACAGTTGATTTTTAGGTCAATTGTCCAATTGACTGGGCAAAAAGGTGATTCAAGGCTTGAAACTTGGTATGAGCAATCTTAGGGGTCCAAGATGGTGTATGAAAGTTACATGAAGCATTGATGGTCCAAAAATACTTGTGCAAACTCAAACCCTAATTTCAGGTCATCAGTGCAAGATGAGGTCTTGAGTTGAGCAAACCCTAATCCTGTCTGGAGTCCAAGAAGTCTTGTGAGGAAAAATATTGATAATATGAGAGGGAGAATTTAGGGGTACAACATCTTCCCCTTTTCAATCTTCTTGAACCTGAAGAGTTAGATTGGCGAGCTTTGTCGTTCGTGACTCAAAGGTAAAAGATGACTGGACACTAGAGTGCTTGTAAATTTGCACTCGTCAAAGTGTAGTTGAGGGAATGGCCTTAAAGATGCCATTTGGAGAGGTGATAGAATATTGTTGGAGATGGGCTTAAAGATGCCATCCAAGAATGTTTGTTGAGTTGTAAGTTGTAAGTCAAAAGAATGAGTATTCAGAATGGTGTCCGTGTCTGGAACGTATCTGAACTGTATCTGGAGACTTGTGTCTGTATGAGAAAAGGAATAGCAGCCGTGTCTAGAGCGTATCCGAGATGTTTTTGAATTTTGTATATGAGTAAGCAATAGAATAGCATTCGTGTATGGAGCGTCTCTGAGCTGGGGGAAATCAGAATAGGTGACAAAATGGCAACCGTGTCTGAAGCGTATCTGGACTGTATCTGAAGTTTGAATCTGAATGAGTGACAAAATGACTTCCGTGTCTGGAGTGTATCTGAACTGGAATCTGAATAAGTGACACAATGACTTCCGTGTCCGGAGTGTATCTGAACTTGAAATCTGAATGAATAGCAGAATGACTTCCGTGTCTGGAGTGTATCTGAACTAGAATCTGAATAAGTGACAGAATGACTTCCGTGGTTAGAGTGTATCTGAACTGTATCTGATGGTTGAATCTGAATGAGAAATAGAATGGCTTATGTGTCTGGAGCGTATCTAAACTGTATCTGAGATCTGAATCTGAATGAGCAATAAAATGACTTCCGTGTCTGGAGTGTATCTGTACTGTATCTGAAGTTTGATCTGAATGAGAAATAGAATGGCTTCCGTGTTTGGAGCGTATCTAATCTGTATCTGATAGTTGAAATCTGAATAAGTATCATGATGGCATCCATATCTGGAGCGTATCTGAACTTGAAATTGAATAAGTGATAGAATGACTTCTGTGTTTGGAGTGTATCTGGACTATATCTGAATGAGTGACATAATGAATTCCGTGTTTGGAGTGTATCTGAACTTTAAATCTGAATGAATAGCAGAATGACTTCCGTGTCTGGAGTGTATCTGTACTATATCATGATTGTATACTGTTAATGGTATCTTGTTAATCTTATCCTGAAAAGGGTAAAATGTTAGCTGAAACACAAAGTTATGTTGCATGAAATGTATGATGCAATATATGTGCTTTATCAATGTTTATGATATATGAATGTAATGTATGTGCATGTAAGCTGATTAGCTATATTGCTGAGGAAAATAAATCCTTGACAGTTGGGGATAATAAAATCCTTGACTGCTGTCGGGGAAAATAAATCCTTGACGGATAAGAAATCCTGGGTGACTGTTGGGGATTGAGAAATCCTTAACAACTTCTGTGGGGATGTAGGGATCCTTCATGTCTTGAAGTTGGAGTATTGACAAAAATTCTGTTGCGAGCAATGCCGAGCTGCTGGAGAAATTTGCTTGGGAAATCCAGAGAACTTTGATGACTTCTACTGGGGTTACACAAAGGAAATCCTTGATCTGCTGGAGAATAAGGAAGACTCTGATGACTTCTGCAGGGATTTTAAGAATGAGAATCTTTATTCTGTTGAGGAGTAATGAAAACTTTGTCGACTTCACTAGGGAATTAAGAATGAGAATATTTATTCTGTTGGGGAGTAAAAACTCCGTGGGGAAGAAGGTTTACTACTGAGGAGTAAGTTCAGGAGTTTGGGTTGTCTGCCACTCTACTGGGGAGTTATCCTAGGTTGGGGAGAGACAAAAGTTAATTTTTATCTGGTTGACTTCCAGGCTTCAAGATAACTTGCTGGGGAAATTGGATTGACTGAAAGGTTTCCGCTGGGGATTGATAGTTAGGAATTTTGGCTTGACTGGGGAAGAAGGTTTCAGCTCCGCTGGGCATCTGTAACTCAAAGTTTTTGCTCCGCTGGGGTTTGGGAGTTTTGAAGTTTTATCTCTGATGGAAATTAAGGTTTGAAATTTTAGTTCCGCTGGGGATATGTATTTCAAGGTTTTGGCTCCGCTGGGGATCTAGATGACGTACTGTAGGGATTGCTCATAGAATAGCCTAAATACGTTTTCCTATCCTTTCAACCTGTCAGTAATTGTTCTTTTCCATCCTGTTTATTTGTAAACAGTAATTATGTTCAAATGCATGTTCATCAATGAATCATTGGACGTTTTTGCAAATAAAAACACAAGTGTAAAAAAGGAAAAGACAAATAGTTTTCTGTACTTTAAATAAGTATCTTTGTATTTACTTTGAATAAGTGTTTTGTACAAAGGAGACAGACATCCTAGTAAGAGGACGGTGTCATAAAAGTAAGAACATTTTTATACAAAGAAAGATAGCTATGTGTAAAAAAAAATCCCATGGGGTTCCCATTCTGCTATAGCCTTCGTATCTCCGAATGTCTTGTCCATCCGTTGCTTTGTTCGAAGATAATTGGATTGATCAGAAGCTTTAGGTTTGTCAGTGAAGAGATTGTCCTTAAAGTGATCCGACGAGACATAGTCATACGCTTTAATTCCCTAACTTTTTCCTGGACCGCCCTTTCGGGTTTTCGATCCACCGGGAAACCCTTTTTTTCCCAAGTCGCCCTTTCGGGTTTTCAACTTGCCGGGTGTACAAATTTTTTTTGTTTATCTCTAATTTTTTCCTGAACCGCCCTTTCGGGTTTTCGATTCACCGGGATGCCCTTTTTTTGCCTAGGTGTGTCAACCTAGCGGGTCATTTATGCGTAGTATCTTTTGACTATGTCTGCTTTCGCAGGGTGCGGCAGGTCTTCGTCGTCCATGGTGGTTAAGATCATTGCCACACCAGAAAAGATGTTCTTGATCACAAATGGTCCTTCATAGGTAGGAGTCCATTTTCCCCTGGGATCACTTTGCGGCAAAATGATGCGCTTGATTACCAGATCCCTGACTTGATATGTCTGGCGTCTGACTTTCTTGTTGAAATCCTTGATCATCCGTTTTTGATACGTCTGACCGTGGTAAACAGCAGTAAGTCTCTTTTCGTCAATTAAGTTCAACTGATCAAGTCGGGTCTGAATCCAATCGTCTTCACTCAAACCAGCATCCTTCATGATTCTCAAGGAAGGAATCTGAACCTCGATAGGTAAAACAACTTCCATGTCATAGACTAAAGAATAGGGTGTTGCCCCAGTTGTTGTGCGTGCCGTGGTACGGTACCCGTGGAGAGCAAACGGTAACATTTCATGCTAGTCCTTGTAGGTGACTGTCATCTTTTGTATGATCTTCTTGATATTTTTGTTAGCAGCTTCAACTGCACTGTGATCGGTGGATTTAGAACTGACTGTTTTTAGCTGGTTCGCGAAATGTCGTGGAAGCAAGAGTCGCCACCGTCTTTTATTTTCTCCAACAGGGACAGGACAAAAGCACAGCAAAATTCCTTATGAGAATGTTTCTCGGTTCGGGAGGTAGATTTATAGAAAGGGAAGGTGTTAGCACCCTTTCTATCCATGGTTATCCATGGGCTCTTAGATACTTGCTCTTATGTTTTCAAAATGATGTTTGCTTTTCAAAATGTGAGTGGGTTTAAAAAGTTTCATTGAAAGATTTCTGAATAACTCTTGTATCTGTCCTCAAGAGTGTTTGAAAAATTTGTTTTGAAAGATTTTGAAAGTGTTAGTGTGAAAAGATTTTTGTTTTGTTTTTAGAAGAGAGCAAGTATCTATGAGTCATCTACCTACCCTAAGGAATTAGGTTGTGTAGAAGTCCTTAAGGTAGTGCCATCCCACCATTGAGAGGTAGGTAGTACCACCGTTGGAGGTGTTCGGGTCAATTCGATTGTAGGGACAGTGTGGTCACCGAAGCAACACTAGGACACCTTAGAAGCTACCCTTATGTCCTAGATCCTTTTTTAATCCGAGGCAACCGTTTCGAGGCAACTGTTTCGAGGCAACTGTTTCGAGGCAACTGTTTCGAGGCAACTGGATCATGGACATAAGGACCGCTAAAACGTCCTATACTTGACGACCACGTTTCGAAGGCAACGAGTGAGGCGTACCCTAGAAGTGGTGTGTGTATTGTGTGTTGTTTTCATGTCAATATTTATCTTTGATCAGGGCATTGTGAGCTACGCGTTGTTTTTAATTAACATACATTCTTTCATGCAAGTTAGAATTTAAGAGTGTGGGAAGTAAAATACAGAAAGATAAAAGCTACGCTATTACAAGGCGCAGGTCTATACATCGCCAAAATACAAAGACCCGTTTTTGATAAAAATGCGGAAAGTAAAAAATGCGGTAAACCTAATTACTATTACATTCCTTGAACAGTTACATAATAATCAATAAGAAAAATAACGCGCGAAAAGAATAAATTGGAACGTCCGAGGGTTTTGACCCTTTTGAGAAATTAAATTAAATTAGGACCTAATTATTATTAATTAAAGAAAAATGTTTTTTTTTATGTTTTTGTATTTATGGAATAAAGAAAAGAATTTAAAAGGAAACCCTAATTCTAAATTATTTTTAGTTATTAAAGAAAATATTAAAATTACCCTAATTTAAAATAATTAATTAATTTACATGTGTATTTACAAATATAATAGTAATTAATAATAATGAGGAAAATAATTAATTAAGAAAAAGATGAAAATGTCAAAAAAACCTAATTCTAGATATTTTTTATTTATTAAGAAAAAAGATTAAAGTTTAAAACCTAAATTAAGCTAAGTTAATTGTTAGTCATTTATTTACAAAAAAAATAGATTAGTGGTGAGATTAATAATAATTAAATATATTTGGTATTTTGATTTTCTGTTTTTATTATGGAAAATTATTTTATGGTGAAAAAAAAAACAATTAAAACAATTAAAAAGAATTAGAAAAAAAAAAAGAAAATTAAATTGAAAAAGTATGCAAACCAAGGGGGTGTGAAGCCCATGTGGAGGTGATTTGAGGAATTCTGGCCCATTGAAGCAAAGTCACGTTTGACTTTCAGAATTGTGTACACGCTCATTGACTGGAGTGCACCATGGGTGTTGTTTCCTGACCATTAGATTGGATCTCCTGGCCACTTGGCAAGCCACGCGTGAGGATGCATGGTGGAGCGTTGAAGGAGTGCTGCATGTGAAAGCATTAAGACAAAAATCAAGAATTATATGGGGGGACCTGGGAATCGAACCCAGGTCCCAGCGTTTGCCGAGCGTGTCATCCACCAACTGAGCTGTGAAACGCGTTTGTATACGTAATGGAAAACAAATATTATATAAAAAAAACAAAGGTTAATGGTATAAAACAAAAAAACGCGCTAGATATTTGAATCTTCCAATCATGCTTGGACAGCTATTGTCTTCTTCATCTTTTTACCTGCAACATGAACAAGATAGCGGGGGTTTTAAACCCCCACTAAGTGCAATAGTGAAAAATAGCGAACAGCTCTGTGAGTCACATAAATTGAGCGCGAGGTTGTCATTCAAACCGTATTGAGCTCCTGAATTCAACTGCATAGGTTTCAGGGCCGGATTTTTCCTCTACAAGAAAGCCCTATTTTGAAAACTCGAAAACCCTAAATGTCGTTCATGGTGGATTCTGATACAAGCAGTTTTAGCACAATTAAACTATATCAAAAGTTCCAGGGAGATGTCAGTAGTATAAATCAATGAGTAAAACATATGAATGATGCATAGAAATCAGGTTTCGATTATCAAAATATTCATTCAAACCATGACCATGTTTTACCGTTTCTTTGGGTATGAGGACCTGTTCTTGATGCCAATAGCTTCCTAGCAATGTCAGTAATGTAATGGAAAAGATTTTAGGCCTTGAATCATACTGCAAGTATGATTTCAGTTTCACAACTTTCTTGAAATTTTTGCAAAGTGAGTATGTTGTTGCAGCAACTTTTTCGTGTCTTTTTGAATGGGGTTAGGTCTGGCATATGTATGTGATGCAAATTAGGTCAAAATAAAGCCCATGAATCCATTGCAATGATGTTTCATATCTTTGATTTTCAATTATGTATTTCCAATCTTTTTTCATTGAAACCCTTGCCAATTATGGAAGATCTTCCTTTTTTGAATGTGAAACGACTTGGCCAGCTTGCCCTGATATGATTTGCTTCACAAAAGATCCAAAAACATATCTTTTTTAATTTTCCTATAATTAAAATCAATTAAATGAATTAATATAAATATAAATTCAATTAATTAATTAAAAATAAGAAAATAAATTATTTTGAGCTCAATGGGTCGTGCATAGGCTTTGGGTAATGATTCAAGAAAGAATTTGAGGCCCATTAGCAAATTTGAAGCTTTTTAGGCAAAGTTGACTTTTGAAAATTCCCAAAAATTTCCCAACTTCCCCAATGCATATCTTGCTCAATTTTGAAGCTATGATCATGTTCTTGGACATTTTGGAAAGGTCTTGAAGTCCTCTAACCCATGACTTTTGTCCCATTTCATTTTGATTTACCAACCTCAAGTTATGGTCTTTGACTTAAAGTGCCTTTTTGTTGACTTTTGAAAATGACCTATAATGTTGAAATTGATAACATTTTGTGAGAGCATTTCTTGGACTTGGAGTGTGAAGATGAGTTGTAGGAAATGTCATCCTCTTCAAAATGAGCTTTGGATGGGATTTTTCTGATAAACCATGAGGAAGTTATGCCTTGGTCAATTTGCAGTTGACTTTTCAGCTGTCCAAAAATAGAAACTTTTGCATCTTGAGACCTTTTGAGCCATGCTTGTGGAATCATGATCAAGACTTGATCAAATGATGATTGTGGCCTCAAAATAAGATGTTGACCAAATTTTTTGACTTTTGACTGTCAAATGACCATTTTGCCCCTACAGTTGACTGTGAAGCAATTAGGGTTTTTTGACTGTGCAATTTGATGTTGTGAGTCTTGAAACTTGACATATGGATGCTTGACAATGTATATGGGCACATGGGACTTGATTGGACCTTTGAAAACCTCAATTTCTTTGCCAGAACCAAAACCCTAATTTTGACTGTGTTAGGAGGCAATTGGACTGTGCAACCCTTGAGGGATTTTGGACCATGCTCTTGCCAAATCTTGAAGAATATGGGAGGGAAAATTTTGGGGTACAACATTTGCCCCTGTTCAATCTTCTTAGACCTGAGGATGTAGATTGGCTGGCGTGCCTTTCGTAATCTGGAGGTGGAAGATGATTGAACACTAGAGTGCCCAGAAATTTGCACTCACATAGTAGAGTGTTCACAGTGTGATGTAGGGAATGGGCTTACAGATGCCATTTGGAGAGATGGATAGGAGGATAGGCTTATAGATGCCATCTAGGTGTCGATCGCGTAGGAGATTCCTTAGCGAGAACTTGCGTACCTGAGAAAGAAAGATAATTACCAGGCCTGTTACTGGGGTTGATCTTCAAACTCTTTATATAGATGTGCCCTGGCTAGATGCAGGAATCGAATCTTTAAACCCTTCATATAGATGTGCCCTGGCCGGATACAAGTATCGAGTCTACAATCAGTTACTCGCAGATGTGCCCTGGCTAGATACAGGAATCGAATCTGGAAAATAGTCGTCAACAGATACACCCTGGCAAGATACAGGAATCGGATCTTCAAACTCTTCAGACGTGCCCTGGCAGGATACAGGAATCGAGTCTGGAATATAGTCGTCAACAGATACACCCTGGTAGGATACAGGAATCGGATCTTCAAACTCTTCAGACGTGCCCTGGCAGGATACAAGAATCGAGTCTGGAATTAGTCGCTCACAGATGTGCCCTGGCTAGCTACAGGTATCGAATCTGGAATTGTGACAGTTGATAGTAATCATCTTTGTATTAACCTTTGTCCTGAAAAGACAAAACGTTAGTTGTATGCAATGTCATGATGTATGACATGCGTGATGTTCTCAGAATAAATGAGATTGTATGTCCATGATGCGTATGTGCATGCTATAATGTATGAAGATGTGATATTTATGACTGTATTTTTGTTTAGGAAAGTAAATCCTTGACGGATGCCGGGAAGTCAAATCCTGGGCTGATGTTTGAAAAGGAGAGTTCTTCATTTCCGTTGGGGATGATGGTTGCAAGAATACCGGTAGGAGAAGATGACTCCGTTGGGGAATAAACTTGGCGAATAGATTACTCTGCGGGGAATGCTCTGTGGGGAAGAGATACTTCACTGAGGTTTTGATGATAACTCCGCTGGGGATTCCGTTGATATGTTATGGTGAGGATTTGATGAACTCCGCTGGGGATAGGAAGACTTCTCCGGGGACGATCTTTCCGTGGCACTTGGCTGAGGATAACCCAGTTATATCTTGGTGAGGAAATAGCCTTTGAATAAAGTCCTGGGAGAGGCGTTCGTGCTCTGCAGGGGTAAGCTTCCAGAATCTACTGGGGGTAAGCTTCCTACTGGGGAGATGGTTCAACTCTCCTGGGGAGACTTTTGAAATTGCACTGGGGAGGTGGCTCCACTTGATGTTCGGTATTCCACCGGGGAACAATCTTAGATCAAGATTGCCGGGGACGCTTGTTAGGAATGTCTGTATACTCCGCTGGGGAATGTTGAGATCTTCGGGGGATAATCCAACTTCCTTAAGGATGACTGAGGATAACTCTGCTCGGGGAGAGTATTGCTAACTTGCTGGAGATACGGTGCCTTGTTAGGGTTGATGGGAGAGCAACTGCTTGGGATAGAATTGTTGAATCTTGTCTTACTCGGCGGGGAGTGAAGGTATCTGGGTTACATTCTTCAGCCGAACTTACCTTGGTACCTTGGCGGACAGAGCAATTAGATTGCTCAGACAACTCATTATTGCCCCTATTTCTGATGTTACTTGTAATTAATCCTTTGTTTCGCATGCAAATATTTATGAGTTAGCAATTAGTGTCAAATTCATATATCAAAATTGAACATTGGACGTTCTTTGCAAAACAAAACAGAAAAAGGAAAAGCAATTGGCAATTGGTCTGAAAAGTGAATTTGCATTGATTTTTTGAATTTTCCTGTAAATAGGCGTTTATGTACAAGAGGCTGACGTCCTAGTAAGAGAACGCCGTCGAACAACATAAAGTTTATACAATTTTGAAAAGGAAAACAAAACAGCTATGTGAAAAAAGTCCCATTGGGTTTCAACTCTGCTATCGCCTTTATGTCTTCAAGCGTCTCATCACTTGGCTGCTCAGTTGAAGATGAAAATGATTGATCGATGTCGTCTGAACTTGATGGTTGATACCGGATTCTGGATGCAAGGTGATCCAATGAGACATAGTATTACGCTTTATCCCTAACTTTTGCCTGGACCGCCCTCTTGGGTTTTCAGTCCACCGGGATACCCATTTTTTCCCAAGCCGCCTTTTCAGGTTTTCGGCTTGCCAGGTGTACGGATTTTTCATTTCATCCCTTATTTTTGCCCGAACCCTTTTGGTTCGCCGGGAAGCCCTTATTTTTGCCTAGGTATGTCAACCTAGCGGGTCTTTTATCATGCGTAGTATCTTTTTACTATGTCCGCATTGGCGGGGTGAGGAAGGTCGTCACCATCCATGTTGGTTAGAATCATGGCTCCTCCTGAGAACACATGTTTAACCACAAATGGCCCTTCGTACGTAGGGGTCCATTTTCCCCTGGGATCACTTTGAGGAAGAATGATGCGTTTGATTACCAGGTCCCCAACTTGATACTCTTGTGGTCTGACTTTCTTGTTAAATGCCCTGATCATTCGTTTTTGGTACGTTTGACCATGACAAATAGCAGTGAGTCTCTTTTCGTCAATTAGGTTTAACTGATCAAGTCGAGTCTGGATCCAGTCATCTTCGCTCAAGCCTGCATCCTTCATTATCCGGAGAGAGGGTATCTGGACTTCAATCGGCAAGACTGCCTCCATGCCATAGACCAAGGAAAAAGGAGTTGCCTCGGTTGACGTCCTTGCTGAGGTACGGTACCCATGAAGAGCAAACGGTAACATCTCGTGCCAATCTTTATAGGTCACTGTCATCTTCTGCACAATCTTTTTGATATTCTTATTCGCCGCTTCTACAGCCCCATTCATCTTCGACCGGTAAGGAGAAGAGTTGTGGTGCTGTATCTTGAATTGCTCGCAGAGCTCAGTGATCATCTTGTTATTAAGATTGGTACCATTGTCCGTAATAATCCTTTCCGGGACACCGTATCGACAGATCAGGTTGTGCCGAATAAACCATGCCACGACATTCTTGGTTACAGTGGCATAGGAAGCTGCTTCAACCCACTTTGTGAAGTAATCAATCGCTACCAGGATGAAGCGATGCCCGTTGGATGCCGTAGGTTTAATCTCGCCGATCATATCAATGCCCCACATTGCAAAAGGCCAAGGTGCAGTCAAGACATTCAGAGGGACTGGAGGAACGTGCACCTTATCAGCATAGATCTGGCACTTATGACATGTCCGAGAATGTTGGTAACAGTCGACTTCCATTGTGGACCAGAAATATCCTGCCCGAAGGATTTTCTTTGCCATGGTGTGTCCACTGGAATGCGTTCCGAATGTACCTTCATGCAGCTCTGCCATGATCCTTTCTGCTTCAGTCTTATCCATACAACGCAGTAAGGTCGAATCATGGTTTCGCTTGTATAGAATGCCATTGCTGAGGAAGAACTTTGCAGCGAACCTTCTCAGAAACCTTTTGTCATTGATGGATGCGCCCTCGGGGTATTCTTGAGCTTCCAAGTACCTCTTCACCTCATGATACCAGGGTTTTTCAGTTACCTCTTCAGCCTCAAGATCACAGCAGTATGCAGGTTCGTCCAGTTTCCAGATAATGATCCGGGGAGCCTCATTGTCCCATTTGACTTTGAACATGGAAGACATTGTAGCCAGCGCGTCCACCAACTGATTCTCCTCTCTCAGGAAGTGTTCAAAAGTTATCTCTGTGAAATGGGGGATCAACGTCAACACACACTCTTTGTAAGGAATGAGGTTTGGGTGTTTCGTATCCCACTCGCCTTTGATCTGATTGAGCACGAGAGAGGAATCTCCAAAGACACTCAGAAACTTGATCCTTAAGTCAATCACAGCTTGAAGACCCATGATACACGCCTCATACTCCGCCATGTTGTTGGTGCAGTTGAAACATAGCCGGGCAGTAAGTGGAGTATGAGTGCCTTGAGGGGATATGATCACAGTGCCGATACCGTTACCCAAAGCGTTGGAGGCTCCGTCAAAGTGCATAGACCATCGGGATCCTTCCTCAGGTCCTTCATCCGGTCCAGGTACTTCACAATCAGTCACTACCATGATGTTCTTGTCAGGAAACTCAAAGTTCATTGACTGGTAGTCGTCCACTGCCTGGTGTGCCAAATGGTCCGCCAATACACTTCCCTTGATTGCTTTCTGAGTCGTGTACTGGATGTCGTATTCCGTCAAGATCATTTGCCATCTTGCTATTCTTCCGGACAGAGCAGGATTTTCGAATATGTACTTTATTGGATCCATTTTTGAAATCAACAGAGTAGTGTGAGTCAACATATACTGTCTCAGCCGGCGAGCAGCCCATACCAAAGCGCAACAAGTTTTCTCGAGCAGTGAGTATCGGGTCTCACAGTCGGTAAACTTTTTGCTAAGGTAATAAATGGCGTGCTCTTTTCGGCCAGACTCGTCATGCTGCCCCAGCACACACCCCATTGAGCTGTCAAGTACTGTCAAGTATAGTATTAGAGGTCTCCCCTCAACCGGTGGCATAAGAATGGGTGGTTCTTGGAGATACTCTTTGATTCTGTCGAAAGAAGCCTGACATTCATCATTCCAATGTGCTACCTGATCTTTCTTCAGCAGCTTGAAGATTGGTTCACAGGTAGCAGTTAGGTGCGAGATGAATCGGGCAATATAATTCAGACGTCCCAGAAAGCCTCTGACTTCTTTCTCTGTCTTGGGGACTGGCATCTCTTGTATGGCTTTCACCTTGGCAGGGTCCACTTGAATACCCTTGTCGCTCACGACGAAGCCTAGCAACTTTCCAGATCTTACCCCAAATGTGCACTTGTTTGGGTTCAACCTCAGCTTGTACAACTTCAGACGGTCAAACAACTTCTGCAGATGGTCAAGGTGTTCCTCCTCAGTTTGAGACCTTGCAATCATATCATCGACGTATACTTCAATCTCATGGTGGATCATGTCATGAAATAAAGCGACCATGGCACGTTGATAGGTTGCCCCATCATTTTTCAACCCGAATGGCATGACCTTGTAGCAGAAGGTGCCCCACTGAGTAACAAAGGTAGTCTTTTCCATATCTTCCGGAGCCATTTTAATCTGATTATAACCCGAGAACCCATCTATGAAGGAGAACACCTTGTGCTGAGCAGTATTGTCAACCAGAACAACGATGTGAGGTAGAGGGAAGTCATCCTTGGGGCTCGCCCTATTCAGATCCCTGTAGTCAACACACATTCTGACCTTACCATCTTTCTTCGGTACTGGAACTACGTTGGCAACCCACTGAGGGTAAGAAGTTACTGCTAGAAACTCGGCATCAAATTGTTTCATAACCTCAGCTTTGATCTTCTCGGACATCTCTGGATGTATACGGCGGACTTTCTGTTTAACCGGAGGGCATTCTTCCTTGGTAGGCAAGTGATGGACTACAATGTCGGTATCCAACCCAGACATATCTTCGTAAGACCAGGCGAAGATCTCTACATAATCATGCAACATCTGAATCAACCGTTGTTTTACGCTGAGCTCCAGATTGGCACCAATCTTAACTTCCTTTCTATCTGTCTCAGTACCCAGATTTATCGTTTCCACTGGCTCTTCATGTGGCTGAATGGCCCTCTCTTCCTGGAGTAACAGTCTTGCAAGCTCACCAGGCACTTCGTAATCATCTTCACCTTCGTCTTCGACTAAGTTGATCGGATTTTCGAAGTCATAACTGGCAGCAGCAGAGTCGTTACCAGTGAGATCCAGAGTGGATTGAAACCTGTATAAGTGAGTGTGATCGGTGGATCTGGAACTGACTGTTTAACGCTGGTTCGCGAAATGTCGCGGAAGCAAGAGTCGCCACCGTCTTTTATTTTCTCCAAATGGAAAGGACAAAAGCACAGAAAAATTCCTTATAGAGATTGCTCTCGGTTCGGGAGGTAGATTATAGAAAGGGAAGGTGTTAGCACCCTTTCTATCCATGGTTATCCATGGGCTCTTAGATACTTGCTCACTTGTGTTTTCAAAAATGGTTTGTTTGCTTTTCAACTGTGGGTTTTAAAAAGTTTCTTTGAAAAATTTCAGTTCGACTCGTACGTCAGAGTGTTTGAAAAAATTGCTTTGAAAGCTTTTGAAAATGTGTTGGTGTGAAAAGTATTTTGTTTGAAATTAGAGCAAGTATCCTTAAGAACCTACCTACCCTAAGGAATTCGTCTGTGTAAAAGTCCTTTAAAGTAGTGCCATCCCACCATTGAGAGGTAGGTAGCACCACCGTTGGAGGTGTTCGGGTCAATTCGAAGTCGGGACATGGTGATCACCAGAGCAATGGGAAGACACCTTAGAAGCTACCCTCATGCCAGGTTCCCGGATCATGAGGACTTACTAAGACATCCTCTACTCGACGATCACCTTTCGAAGCAAGGCAGCAGTGAGGCGTACCCTAGGGGTGGTGTGTGCAATTCGTGTGTCGTTTTCATTGATGTTTGTCTTGTCATGTTTGTTGTGATCTACGCTTGATTTTATTTTTAAGGCCATTCATTCTTGCATGCTTTTTTGTTAACAGCTAAAAGAGTGCGGAAAAGTAAATTCTAAAGCTATTACAAATGGCGCGGGTCCACATCGCCAAAATTAAACCGGACCCGATTTGACGGAAAGATAAATAAAGGAATTGAAAGATGCGAGAAGTTTAAGTTACAACGCTTTGGGAGAGATACATAATCATTCAAACGAAATAAAATAAATATGCGAAATTAAATAAATTTAAGAACGAGGGCGTTGGACCCTTTTGCAAAAAATTAAAGTTAACGAGGAATTAAAATTAAAAAAAAGAATATTTTTTGGTATTTTTAGTGTTTTTAGGAATTTGATAAAAAAAAAAGTTAATTAAAATTAAACTAAAAGACAAACCCTAATTCTAATAGCTTTTAAATTTATTATGAAAATATTAAATTGAAACCTAAATTAAACCTAATTTTTATGCACAATTAATTATGAAAATAAATAAATAAATAATATTAGGGTAAAAAAGGAAAATTAAAAAGGAATAAAATTTATTAAACCTAATTCTACTTTTTGTATTTTTGTTTATTAAAAGAAATTAAAATTAAAACTCTAATCTAAATTAATTTATTTACATGCAATTTGTGAAAATAATTAAAATAAAAATATTTATTACATTTTTTGTCTTTTCTGATTTTTATGATGTTTTTCATATTTTGTAAAAATAATAATTAACTAAATTAAAATAATAAAGTAAATAAAATAATAATTAAAAATAAAATAAAAAGAAAGAAAATTGCAAACCAGGGGGGGGGGGGGGGGGGGTTCAGGCCCTAAAGTGGAGGTGTTGTCCAAGCAAATCTGGCCCAATGACCTTCAGAATTCGTTGACTTTCCAAGCGCCATGTGGCTCTTTTGACTAGGGTTCAGGGTGTGCTTCCAATCTCAGCCTTTGATTAGATCTCCAGATGGACGTGGCAAGGCTTGGTCTGGGGCATATGATGCGTCTTAATACCAGTATTGCATGGGAACGTAGTTTGCAAAATAATATAAGAAATAAGATAGACCTGGGATTCGAACCCAGGTCTTGAACGTTGTAATCACCATCCTTTGCCAACTGAACCAACTTAGCGCGTTTGATATATAAATAATCAATAAATATTATAAGAATAAAACAAAGGGTTAGTGGATTAAAGCGCGAAAATTCAAACCAACGAATCATAGTTTGCCACGGCTTCGTCTTCCTCGCGTGCCTGAAAACAAAAACACATAGGCCACGGTTTTGGATGCGTTTTCTTAGGCACGCTACCAGAAAATAGCGAATAGCTCCTCGACGCTCATAAATTGAGCGCGAGGGTTGGGATCTCTTCGTCTGGATATGCTGAGTCTAATGGCAATAGTCTTGAGTCTTAATTTCTCCTTGGGTGAAAAGCCCTAAATTCCAGTCCTGCAAAACCCTAGAAATCGACTATGGTGAAATCATATATGATGCATAATAATCCAATTAAATACAATGGTTAGCTTTAGAACTTTACAAGGAATGTAAATCAAGCATTAAAAGTGATAATGGATGCATGAATCGTGATGTATGATTATGAGTTTTCCTTGATACAGTTGGCCCTCGTTTTACCAATTCTTGGCGTTATAATGGATGATCTGGATTGGAATCGTTTCCTTGGAGCTTCAGGAAGCCAATGGGATGAAAATCTTGGCTTGAAACCACCTGCAAATTGATTTTCAGTATTGAGATTTTTGGCCAAAATTTCAAGTGTGTAATGTGTTCTTTTGCGCAGCTTTTAGTCTCCTTGCATTAGGTTTTGAATCATGCTTATGTACTGAGGCTATTAGGTCAACAAAACTTAATCAAATCCATGGCAATAATGGTTTTGCATATTTGATTTTCTTAAGATCTTTCCATATCTTTTTCACATGTATTTTTGTGTCAATTAGCCTAAATCAAACCAAATCTTTCCATGTTGGGATGTGCACGAAATATTGAGGCTGAAATGTGTACAAAAAGATTTGTTAAGGCAAGTTTGATATTTTTTCATGTATTTAAATAATTTAAATGAATTAATATAAATAATAATTCAAATAAATAAATAAAAAATAAGAAAATACTTCCCTTTGGACCAAGTGGTCGTGAACATGCTTGGAATGATGAATCATGGAAGAAAAATGGGCCCATTAGCATTTTTAGGTCATTTGAATCAATGTTGACTTTTCAAAATATCCAAAAATTTCCCAACTTCCACAAGGCATAACTTGCTCAATTTTTAAGCTTTTCTCATGTTCTTGGACATTTTGGAAAGGTCTTTGAGTCCTCTAACCAATGTCTTTGGTCCCATGTCATTTTGATTTACCAATCTCAAGTTATGGCCTTTGACTTAAAGTCCCTTTTTGTTGACTTTTGAAAATGACCTATAATGTTGAAATTGATAACTTTTTGTGAGAGCATTTCTTGGACTTGAAGTATGAAGATGAGTTGTAGGAAATGTCTTTATCTTCAAAATGAGCTTTGGATGGAATTTTTCTGATAATCCATGTGAAAGTTATGCCCTGGTCAATTTCAGTTGACTTTTTCAGCTGTCCAAATAAGGAAACTTTTGCATCTTTGATGATTTCTGAGCCAAATTTTGAGAATCATGATCAAGCATTGATCAAATGATGTTTGTGGATTCAAAATGATATGTTGACCAAAAATTTGAACTTTTGACTGTCAACTGACCATTTTGCCCCTACAGTTGACTGTAGTGCAATTTAGGGTTTTGACTGTGCAATTTTGAGCTGAATGCCTTGAAACTTGATATGAGGATGCTTGACCATCTTTGTAAGCATATGAGACTTGACTGGGCCTTTGAAAACTTCATTTTCTTGATCAGAACCCAAAACCCTAATCTTGACTGTATAGGAGACTTTTGCACTGTGCAACCCTTGGGGAATTTTGTGACTTGGCTTGGCAATTTCTTGAAGAATATGGGAGGGCAAATTTTGGGGTACAACAGTTGCCCCTGTTCAATCTTCTTAGACCTGAGGATGCAGATTGGCTGACGTGCCTTTCGTAATCCGAGGGTAGAAGATGATTGGACACTAGAGTGCCCAGAAATTTGCGCTCACATGTTAGCAGTGTGATGGGAATGGGCTTATAGATGCCATTTGGAGATTGCTGAATAGGATGATGGGCTTATAGATGCCACCTGGATGTTGATTGCGTAGGAGATTCCTTAGCGAGAACCTGCATACCTGCAAAAGAACAAATGAGTACCTGACACGTTGCAGGAGCTGATTTTAGATGCTTGGTATAGATATGTCCTGACTGGTTACAGGAGCTGAGTCTGGAGCTTCAAACAGTGATGAATGAACCAGGGATGGTTACTGCCTTAGCATGAATGGTAAGAGAACCTTGGGTGATTTTAACTTCAACAACGCTCGTTGAGAAAAAATCTTAGTGGGAAATACCATCTTTGCAGTATCGGGAAGAGAACCATAGGCACTTATAATCTGAAAGGGAATTACCTCACTCACCGTCGGAGAGGGAATCATAGGAAAAGGAATTGTCACCACACACACTGTCGGAGAGGGAAACATCTGAAAAGGACTTACCACCTCACACACCGTCGGAGAGGGAACCATAAGAGACTATCACCTCACACTCATCGTCGGAGAGGGAAACATCTGAAAAGGGGATTACCACCTCACGCACTTGTCGGAGAGGGGACCATAACTTCTGCTGAGTCTTTATCAGAAAAATCTGTTGGGAGTCGATTTAGCTGGACTAGAGAGGGCCTTGGACGGGATAACAACAGAGAATCTCAGGGTTGATTAACTGAACCGGTCTAGGCCTTGAAATGTCTTCAACTGGAATAAGTGTCAGAACGTCGCCATATCTGGTTCATATCTGGACTGTATCTGGAAGGAAATCTGGAAGCAGCATCAGAACGTCACCATATCTGGTTTACATCTGAAACTATCTGAAGGATACCTGGAAGCAGTATCAGAACGTCACCATATCTGGTTCATATCTGAAACTATATCTGGAAGGAACCCTGGAAGCAGCATCAGAACGTCACCATATCTGGATCATATCTGAAACTATATCTAGAAGGAAATCTGGAAGCAGCATCAGAACGTCACCATATCTGGATCATATCTGAAACTATATCTAGAAGGAAATCTGGAAGCAGCATCAGAACGTCACCATATCTGGTTCATATCTGAAACTATATCTGGAAGGAAATCTGGAAGCAGCATCAGAACGTCACCATATCTGGTTTACATCTGAAACTATATCTGGGAAGAACTCTGGAAGCAGCATCAGAACCTCACCATCTCTGGGCCATATCTGAAACTATATCTGAAGGATACCTGGAAGCAATATCAGAACGTCACCATATCTGGTTCATATCTGAAACTATATCTGGAAGGAACCCTGGAAGCAGCATCAGAACGTCACCATATCTGGATCATATCTGAAACTATATCTAGAAGGAAATCTGGAAGCAGCATCAGAACGTCACCATATCTGGATCATATCTGAAACTATATCTAGAAGGAAATCTGGAAGCAGCATCAGAACGTCACCATATCTGGTTCATATCTGAAACTATATCTAGAAGGAACCCTGGAAGCAGCATCAGAACGTCACCATATCTGGATCATATCTGAAACTATATCTAGAAGGAAATCTGGAAGCAGCATCAGAACGTCACCATATCTGGATCATATCTGAAACTATATCTAGAAGGAAATCTGGATAGTTGATAGTAATCATTTTGGTATTGATCTTTTTCCTGAAAAGGCAAAACATAATTGTATGCAAAATCATGATGCATGAACTGTATGTCTTCAAAATTAATGAGATTCGTGCCATATGATGCATATGCATGCTATAATGTACGAAGATATGATGTTTATGAACATATGTTTTCGTCTCAGGAAAATAAATCCTTGACGAGTGCCGGGAAGTCACTCCTGGGCTGATGTTGAAGAACAGATTTTGCCTCCGTTGGGGATGGTAGTTGCAAGTATACCGGTAGGAGAAGATGGCTCCGTTGCGGAATAAACTTGGCAAATGGAAGACTCTGCAGGGAGAAAAGATACTCTAGCGACCATGCTGGGAAGCTATACTCTGTGGGAAGAGGGATGCCTTGCTGAGTGTTGATAATAATTTGCTGGGGAAACCCTTGTTGTTGGGAGTACTGATGGACTTCGCTGGGGTAAGAAGACTTCGTCGAGGACGCTCTTTCCGTGGCTTTTGGCTGAGGATAACCCAGTTATATCCTGTTAAGGAAATAACTCTTTGAATCAAGCCGGACGACGCGTTCGTGCTCTGCGAGGGTAAGCTTCCAGAATTTACTGGGGATAAGCTTACTGCTTGGGGGTATGAATTCCAACTTTCCTGGGGAAACTGGATTGGACTCTTCTGGGGAATTTTGATGTACTGGGGGAGTCTTCAGCTGAATCTACCTTGGTACCTTGTGGACAGAGCAATTAAATTGCTTGGACGGCTCATCATTGCCCCTGTTTCTGAAGTGGGAGAGGAAGACCTGTGAGGCGCTGATAGTTGTTGAGGGTCAAACCTTCTTCTGGTAGGCAGGTGACAAGATGACAGGACATAGTCGTACGCTTTGATCCCTAACTTTTGCCTGGACCGCCCTTTCGGGTTTTCAGTCCACCGGGATACCCATTTTTGCCCAAGCCGCCTTTTCGGGTTTTCGACTTGCCGGGTGTACAGATTTTTTTCATTTCATCCCTCATTTTGCCCGAACCCTTTTGGTTCGCCGGGAAGTCCTAATTTTTGCCTAGGCATGTCAGCATAGCAGGTCTTTGTTTATGCGTAGTACTTTTTCGACTATGTCCGTTCTTTCAGGATGTAGGGAGTTGCCCCTGTTAGAAGTGTTTTGTCATGCCACCAGAAGATTTCTGACCAGGCAAGATTTATTGTTGAAATGCCCCAGGTGACTCATGCGGAGATTTGCCCCAAGCTATTTGGTCTTTGAGATATTCTCCGAACCTTGGCTTAATTGCCCCAGATAATGGACCATGGTCATGTCTGCCCCTTGATTGGAGGTACTTCTGTTCATTAGGCATTCGTCGTGCGAACTTCTATATTGTTCAAACAAAAAGTCATATGCAAACAAAGTTATGTTAAAAATGCAAAGCCTATGCCTGTCTTGAAGATTTTGAAAATGAATTCTTTTTCATAAAACAAATGAATGTTTGTAAAACGTGATGTCAACTCCGTATTTTACCATGAGCCTTAAGGAGTCAGGATACCTTTCGTAACAGTATGCTTTCGAACTAACCCATGCTTCAGCTAGGACTTTTAAGGGTTATAACGTGGCCTGGTTCACAGTTTAAGAAACAAAGGATAAAGGCTCAAATCTTATTTGTACCCACCGGCTCTTCGTGATGTTCTCCAAACCTAAACTCAGTTGATCATACGTTAGACCTTGTTTTGAGTTTTTGCTCTGATTTTCCGATGATGGTTCGGATATTGATGATTTCTTTTGAATAGGCAGTCATTTTTTGCCTTGGTTGAGGGTTTATGAGACCTCTTTCTTGATTTTTGTTATCCCTTTTTTTTTTGCCTGAACTGTTTCCTTTTTTTGGAATTACAGTCAGCGGGATGCCCCAGTTTTATAAGTCCCTTTTTTATAGGTTTTGACTTCTTGGGCTTTTCGTTTATGATAAATTTTTTTTTTGATCATGACTGCCTGTCCTTATGATTGTTCGGAACCATCATTGTATTTCTTCGTTTTGTAAAGACTTTTTGGTGCCATTTGTTATGCACTTGGATCCACTGAGAGACTATCCTGCCCCAGGTTATGATTAAGGGTTTTGATTTTCGACAATAAAATTCCTACTTCTTTGGCTCGAAGGGGTTGACGAGGGATTATCTTCCTTATAACTCCAGTGTTTAGGGATTGAAACAATGCCTGTACCTCATCAGCGGGGTCTGTTCAAAAGCATACTGTAGCGATCATGGTATCGTTTTCGTCATCCTCCCTCAAGAGGCTTAGAATTAACGAGAGTTGACATCAGAAAAAATATGAAACAATTTGCATATAGTGAATGCGAATATATTGATTCAAAATAGACATAAGCGATGCATTAATGGAATAACAATGTTTTAACATGAATAAACGTTTGAACGGTCAAAAGAAAAACACAACTTGAACATTCGAATGAACAAAAGTTTCCTAGTCTCGGAGCTTGTCACTTCAACTGGTGGGCCTTGGAGGAATGGTAGAAAAATTCAGCCTGTCCATCTTGTGTGAACTCCAATGCCCCTTCATCGATCAGGTCCTGGATTTTGTTCCTCAGATCCCAACATTCATTGGTATCATGTCCTGGGCTAGCAGAGTGGTAGGCACACCTCTTATTGGGATCATAGGCAGGAGATGCTGTGTTGGGGTTCCGGGGATGAGCCCTTAATGTGATCAGATTCAACCTCAATAGGCGTTGCAAAGCTTGATACAGCGACATGTTGAGCGGGGTGAATTGCCTTCTGGGCTTGTCTGGCTGAAGCTGGTGAGGTTGATGCTGAATTTGTGGCACTGGAGCCATTTGAGGAGCTTTCCTCTTATCCTCTTGTCTCGAGGATGATTGGATGATGAATGGCTTTTTGCCCTTAGATGTTTGCCCCAGTTGGTTACCCTGAAGCAGTTGGTTGACGAGAAACCGGAGCTCATCTTGTCTTTGAGCTAAACCTTGAATGGCATTCCTCTGCCCCAGCATCTGGGCTTTCATTGCATCCATCTCCGCTTGTAGGTGTTTTAGCCCTTCATCTTCAGCACTGTCCCTGACTAGAGTCTCCATGAGAAGTGTCTTTAGCTCCTCCTGCCCCTTGGATATATTCAGGAGGATTTCCCCGAACCGAGTTTCTTGAGCAAGAAAGTCCTGGTTATCTTGTTGGGAAGCCATGGCTGAAATAAACAGCGAGAAGGGTAAGTGACCTGCAAAGAACGGGTACCTGTAATGCAATGATATGTATGATATGCATGCAATGTTTTCAAGGACCTTGCGGGGTAAACAAGAAATTTGTTAAAATTTGAAACCGGTAGCTTGACTGAAGGCACTGCGTATTGTTGAGAGTCCTTCTTCAAGGGTCAAAGGCTCACCATATCCAGTGGGTCATAGCCCCTGACTTTAGTCATCACATCTGGTTTTGATTTCCAAACAACCTTGGTTGGGGGAACCTTCTTCAAGAGTCAGAGCTCACCATATCAAGTGGGTCATAGCCTCTGACAACTTCGGCTAGAGGAAAATAAATCCTTTTTGCCCCTTGCTAGATGTTTGATTCATCATGACCTGCATCACAAGCCCTTGAGATCCTTGAAATGGGTTAGGATGTATGCAATGGTATGATGTCATGATGCAGGGGGTGATGTAGGTAAACCATGTTATGAGTCCCAATCAAGGACTATAAACAAACCCTGCAAGAAATTCAGTATACTTTGTTATGAGTCCCAATTGAGGACTATAAACAAAACCTGCAAGAGATCTAGTAAACCCTGTTATGAGTCCTAGTTAAGGACTATAAACAAAACCTGCAAGACTTAGTAACCCTGTTATGAGTCCCTATTAAGGACTATAAACAAACCCTGCAAGAAACTCAAGTGTCAAACAACAAGCACGCAAATAGCCAAATACGAAGGCACACAAGTCACACAAGAGAAGCCCTTAAAGTTTAGGCCAGCATGAGGTCTAGGTACTACCCTCTTGAAGTTGGTGGGTTCAACCTGTCCTATCAGAAGTAACCGGGTTCTAAGGGTCCCAATATCACGGGATTGCTTTCATTGTTCATCGTTTCGATTTAGCCACTGAACTGGCGACCGAAATATTCCAGGAAAGCAACCCTCAATTGAGTGTAGTATCGAGTATCAACCAACCTCGGACTGCACCAAAGTAAGTTATCTCACTACCCTAAAGAGGCCAAGATAGTTCAATTAAGGTTCCTAAGGTCTGTTGATGCTTCACGACACCACGCGGAGGCCCCGTACTTTCCTTGACTGAACTCAAGGGTTACCGGTACACACCAAAGTGCCACATCAACGTAGCAGACTATTTCAACCATGTCGGTATACCCCGCACAGTTCCCTCACAGCCTTGTTGCTACTTTCTAAGAAGGTATCCCCCAGATCCGGGTTAGGATCTATAGAACTCCCAAGCAACCCACAATAATAAAGCAAGCAAAGAAGACAATTGAAAACATAGTTATGACCTAGCCCTAAGGTATACCTCACTTTAAGTAGTTTCCCCAGCAGAGTCGCCAGTTCTGTGATCGGTGGATCTGGAACTGACTGTTTAACACTGGTTCGCGAAATGTCGCGGAAGCAAGAGTCGCCACCGTCTTTTATTTTCTCCAAATGGAAAGGACAAAAGCACAGAAAAATTCCTTATAGAGATTGCTCTCGGTTCGGGAGGTAGATTATAGAAAGGGAAGGTGTTAGCACCCTTTCTATCCATGGTTATCCATGGGCTCTTAGATACTTGCTCACTTGTGTTTTCAAAAATGGTTTGTTTGCTTTTCAACTGTGGGTTTTAAAAAGTTTCTTTGAAAAATTTCAGTTCGACTCGTACGTCAGAGTGTTTGAAAAAATTGCTTTGAAAGCTTTTGAAAATGTGTTGGTGTGAAAAGTATTTTGTTTGAAATTAGAGCAAGTATCCTTAAGAACCTACCTACCCTAAGGAATTCGTCTGTGTAAAAGTCCTTTAAAGTAGTGCCATCCCACCATTGAGAGGTAGGTAGCACCACCGTTGGAGGTGTTCGGGTCAATTCGAAGTCGGGACATGGTGATCACCAGAGCAATGGGAAGACACCTTAGAAGCTACCCTCATGCCAGGTTCCCGGATCATGAGGACTTACTAAGACATCCTCTACTCGACGATCACCTTTCGAAGCAAGGCAACAGTGAGGCGTACCCTAGGGGTGGTGTGTGCAATTCGTGTGTCGTTTTCATTGATGTTTGTCTTGTCATGTTTGTTGTGATCTACGCTTGATTTTATTTTTAAGGTCATTCATTCTTGCATGCTTTTTTGTTAACAGCTAAAAGAGTGCGGAAAAGTAAATTCTAAAGCTATTACAAATGGCGCGGGTCCACATCGCCAAAATTAAACCGGACCCGATTTGACGGAAAGATAAATAAAGGAATTGAAAGATGCGAGAAGTTTAAGTTACAACGCTTTGGGAGAGATACATAATCATTCAAACGAAATAAAATAAATATGCGAAATTAAATAAATTTAAGAACGAGGGCGTTGGACCCTTTTGCAAAAAATTAAAGTTAACGAGGAATTAAAATTAAAAAAAAGAATATTTTTTGGTATTTTTAGTGTTTTTAGGAATTTGATAAAAAAAAAGTTAATTAAAATTAAACTAAAAGACAAACCCTAATTCTAATAGCTTTTAAATTTATTATGAAAATATTAAATTGAAACCTAAATTAAACCTAATTTTTATGCACAATTAATTATGAAAATAAATAAATAAATAATATTAGGGTAAAAAAGGAAAATTAAAAAGGAATAAAATTTATTAAACCTAATTCTACTTTTTGTATTTTTGTTTATTAAAAGAAATTAAAATTAAAACTCTAATCTAAATTAATTTATTTACATGCAATTTGTGAAAATAATTAAAATAAAAATATTTATTACATTTTTTGTCTTTTCTGATTTTTATGATGTTTTTCATATTTTGTAAAAATAATAATTAACTAAATTAAAATAATAAAGTAAATAAAATAATAATTAAAAATAAAATAAAAAGAAAGAAAATTGCAAACCAGGGGGGGGGGGGGGGGTTCAGGCCCTAAAGTGGAGGTGTTGTCCAAGCAAATCTGGCCCAATGACCTTCAGAATTCGTTGACTTTCCAAGCGCCATGTGGCTCTTTTGACTAGGGTTCAGGGTGTGCTTCCAATCTCAGCCTTTGATTAGATCTCCAGATGGACGTGGCAAGGCTTGGTCTGGGGCATATGATGCGTCTTAATACCAGTATTGCATGGGAACGTAGTTTGCAAAATAATATAAGAAATAAGATAGACCTGGGATTCGAACCCAGGTCTTGAACGTTGTAATCACCATCCTTTGCCAACTGAACCAACTTAGCGCGTTTGATATATAAATAATCAATAAATATTATAAGAATAAAACAAAGGGTTAGTGGATTAAAGCGCGAAAATTCAAACCAACGAATCATAGTTTGCCACGGCTTCGTCTTCCTCGCGTGCCTGAAAACAAAAACACATAGGCCACGGTTTTGGATGCGTTTTCTTAGGCACGCTACCAGAAAATAGCGAATAGCTCCTCGACGCTCATAAATTGAGCGCGAGGGTTGGGATCTCTTCGTCTGGATATGCTGAGTCTAATGGCAATAGTCTTGAGTCTTAATTTCTCCTTGGGTGAAAAGCCCTAAATTCCAGTCCTGCAAAACCCTAGAAATCGACTATGGTGAAATCATATATGATGCATAATAATCCAATTAAATACAATGGTTAGCTTTAGAACTTTACAAGGAATGTAAATCAAGCATTAAAAGTGATAATGGATGCATGAATCGTGATGTATGATTATGAGTTTTCCTTGATACAGTTGGCCCTCGTTTTACCAATTCTTGGCGTTATAATGGATGATCTGGATTGGAATCGTTTCCTTGGAGCTTCAGGAAGCCAATGGGATGAAAATCTTGGCTTGAAACCACCTGCAAATTGATTTTCAGTATTGAGATTTTTGGCCAAAATTTCAAGTGTGTAATGTGTTCTTTTGCGCAGCTTTTAGTCTCCTTGCATTAGGTTTTGAATCATGCTTATGTACTGAGGCTATTAGGTCAACAAAACTTAATCAAATCCATGGCAATAATGGTTTTGCATATTTGATTTTCTTAAGATCTTTCCATATCTTTTTCACATGTATTTTTGTGTCAATTAGCCTAAATCAAACCAAATCTTTCCATGTTGGGATGTGCACGAAATATTGAGGCTGAAATGTGTACAAAAATATTTGTTAAGGCAAGTTTGATATTTTTTCATGTATTTAAATAATTTAAATGAATTAATATAAATAATAATTCAAATAAATAAATAAAAAATAAGAAAATACTTCCCTTTGGGCCAAGTGGTCGTGCACATGCTTGGAATGATGAATCATGGAAGAAAAATGGGCCCATTAGCATTTTTAGGTCATTTGAATCAATGTTGACTTTTCAAAATATCCAAAAATTTCCCAACTTCCACAAGGCATAACTTGCTCAATTTTTAAGCTTTTCTCATGTTCTTGGACATTTTGGAAAGGTCTTTGAGTCCTCTAACCAATGTCTTTGGTCCCATGTCATTTTGATTTACCAATATCAAGTCATGGCCTTTGACTTAAAGTCCCTTTTTGTTGACTTTTGAAAATGACCTATAATGTTGAAATTGATAACTTTTTGTGAGAGCATTTCTTGGACTTGAAGTATGAAGATGAGTTGTAGGAAATGTCTTTATCTTCAAAATGAGCTTTGGATGGAATTTTTCTGATAATCCATGTGAAAGTTATGCCCTGGTCAATTTCAGTTGACTTTTTCAACTGTCCAAATAAGGAAACTTTTGCATCTTTGATGATTTCTGAGCCAAATTTTGAGAATCATGATCAAGCATTGATCAAATGATGTTTGTGGATTCAAAATGATATGTTGACCAAAAATTTGAACTTTTGACTGTCAACTGACCATTTTGCCCCTACAGTTGACTGTAGTGCAATTTAGGGTTTTGACTGTGCAATTTTGAGCTGAATGCCTTGAAACTTGATATGAGGATGCTTGACCATCTTTGTAAGCATATGAGACTTGACTGGGCCTTTGAAAACTTCATTTTCTTGATCAGAACCCAAAACCCTAATCTTGACTGTATAGGAGACTTTTGCACTGTGCAACCCTTGGGGAATTTTGTGACTTGGCTTGGCAATTTCTTGAAGAATATGGGAGGGCAAATTTTGGGGTACAACAGTTGCCCCTGTTCAATCTTCTTAGACCTGAGGATGCAGATTGGCTGACGTGCCTTTCGTAATCCGAGGGTAGAAGATGATTGGACACTAGAGTGCCCAGAAATTTGCGCTCACATGTTAGCAGTGTGATGGGAATGGGCTTATAGATGCCATTTGGAGATTGCTGAATAGGATGATGGGCTTATAGATGCCACCTGGATGTTGATTGCGTAGGAGATTCCTTAGCGAGAACCTGCATACCTGCAAAAGAACAAATGAGTACCTGACACGTTGCAGGAGCTGATTTTAGATGCTTGGTATAGATATGTCCTGACTGGTTACAGGAGCTGAGTCTGGAGCTTCAAACAGTGATGAATGAACCAGGGATGGTTACTGCCTTAGCATGAATGGTAAGAGAACCTTGGGTGATTTTAACTTCAACAACGCTCGTTGAGAAAAAATCTTAGTGGGAAATACCATCTTTGCAGTATCGGGAAGAGAACCATAGGCACTTATAATCTGAAAGGGAATTACCTCACTCGCCGTCGGAGAGGGAATCATAGGAAAAGGAATTGTCACCTCACACACCGTCGGAGAGGGAAACATCTGAAAAGGACTTACCACCTCACACACCGTCGGAGAGGGAACCATAAGAGACTATCACCTCACACTCATCGTCGGAGAGGGAAACATCTGAAAAGGGGATTACCACCTCACGCACTTGTCGGAGAGGGGACCATAACTTCTGCTGAGTCTTTATCAGAAAAATCTGTTGGGAGTCGATTTAGCTGGACTAGAGAGGGCCTTGGACGGGATAACAACAGAGAATCTCAGGGTTGATTAACTGAACCGGTCTAGGCCTTGAAATGTCTTCAACTGGAATAAGTGTCAGAACGTCGCCATATCTGGTTCATATCTGGACTGTATCTGGAAGGAAATCTGGAAGCAGCATCAGAACGTCCATCAGAACGTCACCATATCTGGTTTACATCTGAAACTATCTGAAGGATACCTGGAAGCAGTATCAGAACGTCACCATATCTGGTTCATATCTGAAACTATATCTGGAAGGAACCCTGGAAGCAGCATTAGAACGTCACCATATCTGGATCATATCTGAAACTATATCTAGAAGGAAATCTGGAAGCAGCATCAGAACGTCACCATATCTGGATCATATCTGAAACTATATCTAGAAGGAAATCTGGAAGCAGCATCAGAACGTCACCATATCTGGTTCATATCTGAAACTATATCTGGAAGGAAATCTGGAAGCAGCATCAGAACGTCACCATATCTGGTTTACATCTGAAACTATATCTGGGAAGAACTCTGGAAGCAGCATCAGAACCTCACCATCTCTGGGCCATATCTGAAACTATATCTGAAGGATACCTGGAAGCAATATCAGAACGTCACCATATCTGGTTCATATCTGAAACTATATCTGGAAGGAACCCTGGAAGCAGCATCAGAACATCACCATATCTGGATCATATCTGAAACTATATCTAGAAGGAAATCTGGAAGCAGCATCAGAACGTCACCATATCTGGATCATATCTGAAACTATATCTAGAAGGAAATCTGGAAGCAGCATCAGAACGTCACCATATCTGGTTCATATCTGAAACTATATCTAGAAGGAACCCTGGAAGCAGCATCAGAACGTCACCATATCTGGATCATATCTGAAACTATATCTAGAAGGAAATCTGGAAGCAGCATCAGAACGTCACCATATCTGGATCATATCTGAAACTATATCTAGAAGGAAATCTGGATAGTTGATAGTAATCATTTTGGTATTGATCTTTTTCCTGAAAAGGCAAAACATAATTGTATGCAAAATCATGATGCATGAACTGTATGTCTTCAAAATTAATGAGATTCGTGCCATATGATGCATATGCATGCTATAATGTACGAAGATATGATGTTTATGAACATATGTTTTCGTCTCAGGAAAATAAATCCTTGACGAGTGCCGGGAAGTCACTCCTGGGCTGATGTTGAAGAACAGATTTTGCCTCCGTTGGGGATGGTAGTTGCAAGTATACCGGTAGGAGAAGATGGCTCCGTTGCGGAATAAACTTGGCAAATGGAAGACTCTGCGGGGAGAAAAGATACTCTAGCGACCATGCTGGGAAGCTATACTCTGTGGGAAGAGGGATGCCTTGCTGAGTGTTGATAATAATTTGCTGGGGAAACCCTTGTTGTTGGGAGTACTGATGGACTTCGCTGGGGTAAGAAGACTTCGTCGAGGACGCTCTTTCCGTGGCTTTTGGCTGAGGATAACCCAGTTATATCCTGTTAAGGAAATAACTCTTTGAATCAAGCCGGACGACGCGTTCGTGCTCTGCGAGGGTAAGCTTCCAGAATTTACTGGGGATAAGCTTACTGCTTGGGGGTATGAATTCCAACTTTCCTGGGGAAACTGGATTGGACTCTTCTGGGGAATTTTGATGTACTGGGGGAGTCTTCAGCTGAATCTACCTTGGTACCTTGTGGACAGAGCAATTAAATTGCTTGGACGGCTCATCATTGCCCCTGTTTCTGAAGTGGGAGAGGAAGACCTGTGAGGCGCTGATAGTTGTTGAGGGTCAAACCTTCTTCTGGTAGGCAGGTGACAAGATGACAGGACATAGTCGTACGCTTTGATCCCTAACTTTTGCCTGGACCGCCCTTTCGGGTTTTCAGTCCACCGGGATACCCATTTTTGCCCAAGCCGCCTTTTCGGGTTTTCGACTTGCCGGGTGTACAGATTTTTTTCATTTCATCCCTCATTTTGCCCGAACCCTTTTGGTTCGCCGGGAAGTCCTAATTTTTGCCTAGGCATGTCAGCCTAGCAGGTCTTTGTTTATGCGTAGTACTTTTTCGACTATGTCCGTTCTTTCAGGATGTAGGGAGTTGCCCCTGTTAGAAGTGTTTTGTCATGCCACCAGAAGATTTCTGACCAGGCAAGATTTATTGTTGAAATGCCCCAGGTGACTCATGCGGAGATTTGCCCCAAGCTATTTGGTCTTTGAGATATTCTCCGAACCTTGGCTTAATTGCCCCAGATAATGGACCATGGTCATGTCTGCCCCTTGATTGGAGGTACTTCTGTTCATTAGGCATTCGTCGTGCGAACTTCTATATTGTTCAAACAAAAAGTCATATGCAAACAAAGTTATGTTAAAAATGCAAAGCCTATGCCTGTCTTGAAGATTTTGAAAATGCATTCTTTTTCATAAAACAAATGAATGTTTGTAAAACGTGATGTCAACTCCGTATTTTACCGTGAGCCTTAAGGAGTCAGGATACCTTTCGTAACAGTATGCTTTCGAACTAACCCATGCTTCAGCTAGGACTTTTAAGGGTTATAACGCGGCCTGGTTCACAGTTTAAGAAACAAAGGATAAAGGCTCAAATCTTATTTGTACCCACCCGCTCTTCGTGATGTTCTCCAAACCTAAACTCAGTTGATCATACGTTAGACCTTGTTTTGAGTTTTTGCTCTGATTTTCCGATGATGGTTCGGATATTGATGATTTCTTTTGAATAGGCAGTCATTTTTTGCCTTGGTTGAGGGTTTATGAGACCTCTTTCTTGATTTTTGTTATCCCTTTCTTTTTTGCCTGAACTGTTTCCTTTTTTTGGAATTACAGTCAGCGGGATGCCCCAGTTTTATAAGTCCCTTTTTTATAGGTTTTGACTTCTTGGGCTTTTCGTTTATGATAAAAAAATTTTTGATCATGACTGCCTGTCCTTATGATTGTTCGGAACCATCATTGTATTTCTTCGTTTTGTAAAGACTTTTTGGTGCCATTTGTTATGCACTTGGATCCACTGAGAGACTATCCTGCCCCAGGTTATGATTAAGGGTTTTGATTTTCGAAAATAAAACTCCTACTTCTTTGGCTCGAAGGGGTTGACGAGGGATTATCTTCCTTATAACTCCAGTGTTTAGGGATTGAAACAATGCCTGTACCTCATCAGCGGGGTCTGTTCAAAAGCATACTGTAGCGATCATGGTATCGTTTTCGTCATCCTCCCTCAAGAGGCTTAGAATTAACGAGAGTTGACATCAGAAAAAATATGAAACAATTTGCATATAGTGAATGCGAATATATTGATTCAAAATAGACATAAGCGATGCATTAATGGAATAACAATGTTTTAACATGAATAAACGTTTGAACGGTCAAAAGAAAAACACAACTTGAACATTCGAATGAACAAAAGTTTCCTAGTCTCGGAGCTTGTCACTTCAACTGGTGGGCCTTGGAGGAATGGTAGAAAAATTCAGCCTGTCCATCTTGTGTGAACTCCAATGCCCCTTCATTGATCAGGTCCTGGATTTTGTTCCTCAGATCCCAACATTCATTGGTATCATGTCCTGGGCTAGCAGAGTGGTAGGCACACCTCTTATTGGGATCATAGGCAGGAGATGCTGTGTTGGGGTTCCGGGGATGAGCCCTTAATGTGATCAGATTCAACCTCAATAGGCGTTGCAAAGCTTGATACAGCGACATGTTGAGCGGGGTGAATTGCCTTCTGGGCTTGTCTGGCTGAAGCTGGTGAGGTTGATGCTGAATTTGTGGCACTGGAGCCATTTGAGGAGCTTTCCTCTTATCCTCTTGTCTCGAGGATGATTGGATGATGAATGGCTTTTTGCCCTTAGATGTTTGCCCCAGTTGGTTACCCTGAAGCAGTTGGTTGACGAGAAACCGGAGCTCATCTTGTCTTTGAGCTAAACCTTGAATGGCATTCCTCTGCCCCAGCATCTGGGCTTTCATTGCATCCATCTCCGCTTGTAGGTGTTTTAGCCCTTCATCTTCAGCACTGTCCCTGACTAGAGTCTCCATGAGAAGTGTCTTTAGCTCCTCCTGCCCCTTGGATATATTCAGGAGGATTTCCCTGAACCGAGTTTCTTGAGCAAGAAAGTCCTGGTTATCTTGTTGGGAAGCCATGGCTGAAATAAACAGCGAGAAGGGTAAGTGACCTGCAAAGAACGGGTACCTGTAATGCAATGATATGTATGATATGCATGCAATGTTTTCAAGGACCTTGCGGGGTAAACAAGAAATTTGTTAAAATTTGAAACCGGTAGCTTGACTGAAGGCACTGCGTATTGTTGAGAGTCCTTCTTCAAGGGTCAAAGGCTCACCATATCCAGTGGGTCATAGCCCCTGACTTTAGTCATCACATCTGGTTTTGATTTCCAAACAACCTTGGTTGGGGGAACCTTCTTCAAGAGTCAGAGCTCACCATATCAAGTGGGTCATAGCCTCTGACAACTTCGGCTAGAGGAAAATAAATCCTTTTTGCCCCTTGCTAGATGTTTGATTCATCATGACCTGCATCACAAGCCCTTGAGATCCTTGAAATGGGTTAGGATGTATGCAATGGTATGATGTCATGATGCAGGGGGTGATGTAGGTAAACCATGTTATGAGTCCCAATCAAGGACTATAAACAAACCCTGCAAGAAATTCAGTATACTTTGTTATGAGTCCCAATTGAGGACTATAAACAAAACCTGCAAGAGATCTAGTAAACCCTGTTATGAGTCCTAGTTAAGGACTATAAACAAAACCTGCAAGACTTAGTAACCCTGTTATGAGTCCCTATTAAGGACTATAAACAAACCCTGCAAGAAACTCAAGTGTCAGACAACAAGCACGCAAATAGCCAAATACGAAGGCACACAAGTCACACAAGAGAAGCCCTTAAAGTTTAGGCCAGCATGAGGTCTAGGTACTACCCTCTTGAAGTTGGTGGGTTCAACCTGTCCTATCAGAAGTAACCGGGTTCTAAGGGTCCCAATATCACGGGATTGCTTTCATTGTTCATCGTTTCGATTTAGCCACTGAACTGGCGACCGAAATATTCCAGGAAAGCAACCCTCAATTGAGTGTAGTATCGAGTATCAACCAACCTCGGACTGCACCAAAGTAAGTTATCTCACTACCCTAAAGAGGCCAAGATAGTTCAATTAAGGTTCCTAAGGTCTGTTGATGCTTCACGACACCACGCGGAGGCCCCGTACTTTCCTTGACTGAACTCAAGGGTTACCGGTACACACCAAAGTGCCACATCAACGTAGCAGACTGTTTCAACCATGTCGGTATACCCCGCACAGTTCCCTCACAGCCTTGTTGCTACTTTCTAAGAAGGTATCCCCCAGATCCGGGTTAGGATCTATAGAACTCCCAAGCAACCCACAATAATAAAGCAAGCAAAGAAGACAATTGAAAACATAGTTATGACCTAGCCCTAAGGTATACCTCACTTTAAGTAGTTTCCCCAGCAGAGTCGCCAGTTCTGTGATCGGTGGATCTGGAACTGACTGTTTAACACTGGTTCGCGAAATGTCGCGGAAGCAAGAGTCGCCACCGTCTTTTATTTTCTCCAAATGGAAAGGACAAAAGCACAGAAAAATTCCTTATAGAGATTGCTCTCGGTTCGGGAGGTAGATTATAGAAAGGGAAGGTGTTAGCACCCTTTCTATCCATGGTTATCCATGGGCTCTTAGATACTTGCTCACTTGTGTTTTCAAAAATGGTTTGTTTGCTTTTCAACTGTGGGTTTTAAAAAGTTTCTTTGAAAAATTTCAGTTCGACTCGTACGTCAGAGTGTTTGAAAAAATTGCTTTGAAAGCTTTTGAAAATGTGTTGGTGTGAAAAGTATTTTGTTTGAAATTAGAGCAAGTATCCTTAAGAACCTACCTACCCTAAGGAATTCGTCTGTGTAAAAGTCCTTTAAAGTAGTGCCATCCCACCATTGAGAGGTAGGTAGCACCACCGTTGGAGGTGTTCGGGTCAATTCGAAGTCGGGACATGGTGATCACCAGAGCAATGGGAAGACACCTTAGAAGCTACCCTCATGCCAGGTTCCCGGATCATGAGGACTTACTAAGACATCCTCTACTCGACGATCACCTTTCGAAGCAAGGCAACAGTGAGGCGTACCCTAGGGGTGGTGTGTGCAATTCGTGTGTCGTTTTCATTGATGTTTGTCTTGTCATGTTTGTTGTGATCTACGCTTGATTTTATTTTTAAGGTCATTCATTCTTGCATGCTTTTTTGTTAACAGCTAAAAGAGTGCGGAAAAGTAAATTCTAAAGCTATTACAAATGGCGCGGGTCCACATCGCCAAAATTAAACCGGACCCGATTTGACGGAAAGATAAATAAAGGAATTGAAAGATGCGAGAAGTTTAAGTTACAACGCTTTGGGAGAGATACATAATCATTCAAACGAAATAAAATAAATATGCGAAATTAAATAAATTTAAGAACGAGGGCGTTGGACCCTTTTGCAAAAAATTAAAGTTAACGAGGAATTAAAATTAAAAAAAAGAATATTTTTTGGTATTTTTAGTGTTTTTAGGAATTTGATAAAAAAAAAAAAGTTAATTAAAATTAAACTAAAAGACAAACCCTAATTCTAATAGCTTTTAAATTTATTATGAAAATATTAAATTGAAACCTAAATTAAACCTAATTTTTATGCACAATTAATTATGAAAATAAATAAATAAATAATATTAGGGTAAAAAAGGAAAATTAAAAAGGAATAAAATTTATTAAACCTAATTCTACTTTTTGTATTTTTGTTTATTAAAAGAAATTAAAATTAAAACTCTAATCTAAATTAATTTATTTACATGCAATTTGTGAAAATAATTAAAATAAAAATATTTATTACATTTTTTGTCTTTTCTGATTTTTATGATGTTTTTCATATTTTGTAAAAATAATAATTAACTAAATTAAAATAATAAAGTAAATAAAATAATAATTAAAAATAAAATAAAAAGAAAGAAAATTGCAAACCAGGGGGGGTTCAGGCCCTAAAGTGGAGGTGTTGTCCAAGCAAATCTGGCCCAATGACCTTCAGAATTCGTTGACTTTCCAGGCGCCATGTGGCTCTTTTGACTAGGGTTCAGGGTGTGCTTCCAATCTCAGCCTTTGATTAGATCTCCAGATGGACGTGGCAAGGCTTGGTCTGGGGCATATGATGCGTCTTAATACCAGTATTGCATGGGAACGTAGTTTGCAAAATAATATAAGAAATAAGATAGACCTGGGATTCGAACCCAGGTCTTGAACGTTGCAATCACCATCCTTTGCCAGCTGAACCAACTTAGCGCGTTTGATATATAAATAATCAATAAATATTATAAGAATAAAACAAAGGGTTAGTGGATTAAAGCGCGAAAATTCAAACCAACGAATCATAGTTTTCCACGGCTTCGTCTTCCTCGCGTGCCTGAAAACAAAAACACATAGGCCACGGTTTTGGATGCGTTTTCTTAGGCACGCTACCAGAAAATAGCGAATAGCTCCTCGACGCTCATAAATTGAGCGCGAGGGTTGGGATCTCTTCGTCTGGATATGCTGAGTCTAATGGCAATAGTCTTGAGTCTTAATTTCTCCTTGGGTGAAAAGCCCTAAATTCCAGTCCTGCAAAACCCTAGAAATCGACTATGGTGAAATCATATATGATGCATAATAATCCAATTAAATACAATGGTTAGCTTTAGAACTTTACAAGGAATGTAAATCAAGCATTAAAAGTGATAATGGATGCATGAATCGTGATGTATGATTATGAGTTTTCCTTGATACAGTTGGCCCTCGTTTTACCAATTCTTGGCGTTATAATGGATGATCTGGATTGGAATCGTTTCCTTGGAGCTTCAGGAAGCCAATGGGATGAAAATCTTGGCTTGAAACCACCTGCAAATTGATTTTCAGTATTGAGATTTTTGGCCAAAATTTCAAGTGTGTAATGTGTTCTTTTGCGCAGCTTTTAGTCTCCTTGCATTAGGTTTTGAATCATGCTTATGTACTGAGGCTATTAGGTCAACAAAACTTAATCAAATCCATGGCAATAATGGTTTTGCATATTTGATTTTCTTAAGATCTTTCCATATCTTTTTCACATGTATTTTTGTGTCAATTAGCCTAAATCAAACCAAATCTTTCCATGTTGGGATGTGCACGAAATATTGAGGCTGAAATGTGTACAAAAAGATTTGTTAAGGCAAGTTTGATATTTTTTCATGTATTTAAATAATTTAAATGAATTAATATAAATAATAATTCAAATAAATAAATAAAAAATAAGAAAATACTTCCCTTTGGGCCAAGTGGTCGTGCACATGCTTGGAATGATGAATCATGGAAGAAAAATGGGCCCATTAGCATTTTTAGGTCATTTGAATCAATGTTGACTTTTCAAAATATCCAAAAATTTCCCAACTTCCACAAGGCATAACTTGCTCAATTTTTAAGCTTTTCTCATGTTCTTGGACATTTTGGAAAGGTCTTTGAGTCCTCTAACCAATGTCTTTGGTCCCATGTCATTTTGATTTACCAATCTCAAGTTATGGCCTTTGACTTAAAGTCCCTTTTTGTTGACTTTTGAAAATGACCTATAATGTTGAAATTGATAACTTTTTGTGAGAGCATTTCTTGGACTTGAAGTATGAAGATGAGTTGTAGGAAATGTCTTTCTCTTCAAAATGAGATTTGGATGGAATTTTTCTGATAATCCATGTGAAAGTTATGCCCTGGTCAATTTCAGTTGACTTTTTCAACTGTCCAAATAAGGAAACTTTTGCATCTTTGATGATTTCTGAGCCAAATTTTGAGAATCATGATCAAGCATTGATCAAATGATGTTTGTGGCTTCAAAATGATATGTTGACCAAAAATTTGAACTTTTGACTGTCAACTGACCATTTTGCCCCTACAGTTGACTGTAGTGCAATTTAGGGTTTTGACTGTGCAATTTTGAGCTGAATGCCTTGAAACTTGATATGAGGATGCTTGACCATCTTTGTAAGCATATGAGACTTGATTGGGCCTTTGAAAACTTCATTTTCTTGATCAGAACCCAAAACCCTAATCTTGACTGTATAGGAGACTTTTGCACTGTGCAACCCTTGGGGAATTTTGTGACTTGGCTTGGCAATTTCTTGAAGAATATGGGAGGGAAAATTTTGGGGTACAACAGTGAGTGTGTGTAAATATAGCTGTTTTGCAATATATAAAGAAAGAAAGAAAGGGAGCACAAGATTTGAAATGCGAAAAACGTCCAATGTTTTTATTCATGATATATGGAAATGACAAGTAATAAGCCCTCACAAATGAAGCCAACGGTGCCCCGAGTAAGACACCGGGCCATAAAGTTCCAAATTATTGTTCATTACAAATTTAAAACAAAGGAATTCATTACTGCGTAACAAAAGTAACAGGTATGTAGTCTTTTGCAGTCCAATTATTCAGTCCACCGTCGACCGTCGGGTAGATCCAGCTGTCAAACTTTGATTCCTCCGCATCGCCTTCAATAGCATTCACTCCCGGGTTGGTGATGAACACGGGAGGTCTTCCGATCCTTGCTTTGCGTACAGCCCTCTGAGCCTCTGCAGTGAAACCCAGCCCAAACTTGTCAGTTTTTGGAGTAAAATCAGGGAGCCTGTCCCAGTTTGCACATTCACCTTTTTCAATCACGGCCCGGGCATCCTTCAAGGAAGCCATCTTCAAAGGAAAGTCTTCTTCAATCACTGTCTCAGCTGACGCCAATGTTGGAGGCACCTCTTCAAAATGTTGAAAGGGGGTTTCAATGAATTCCCCGTCCATCTCTATATACCGAAACGAGTTCAGATGACTAACCATGTATTCTTCCTCCACCTGTACTGTGACAATCTTCCCTTTGACAGGGTACTTGAGCTTCTGGTGTAGAGTGGAGGTCACAGCCCCAGCCTTGTGGATCCAAGGACGACCCAACAAACAAGAATAGGATGGACGGATGTCCATCACATAGAACATTGAATCGAAGACTTGAGAACCAACGCGAATCGGAATATCTACCTCACCATGTACCATCCTCTTCGACCCGTCAAAGGCTCGGACAACGATGTTACTAGGCTTCAACTCCAAACCCTCACAATCTAACCTGTCTAAGGCCTTCTTGGGCAATACATTCAGCGAAGAACCGGTGTCCACCAACACGTGTGCGAGAGTAGTGCCCCTGCATTCTATGGAGACATGCAGGGCATCATTGTGGTTCTTTCCCTTAGCGGTCAGATCAGCATCCGAGAAACCCAAACCATTGTCAGCGGTCAAGTTGGCCACACAATCAGTAAATTGATCCGCAGACGTCTCTTGTGGCACATGGGCCGTCTTCAGAAATGAAATCAGGGCCTTGGCGTGGGCCTCTGAGCACAACAACAATGATAGCATAGAGATCTTGGAGGGGGTGTTCCCCAGCTGTTCAACGACGTTGAAATCGCTCTTCTTGATGATCTTAAGGATTTCCTCCATCTCTTGCTGGGAGGCTTCAACATTAACGGTCTTCGGCGCCTCCATCCGTGCAGGCATATCAGCAATCCCTTTGCCCCGAGTGTCAGATGACTCGGCAGCAGGGGTAGAAACTTGATCAGGAGGGGAAACGGGCGCACTTGTAGGCGTGATGATAAGAGGTCTTCGGATAACTGGTGGCGCGATGTCAGGCGAGAAGAGCCTGCCACTGCGAGTAACTTTAGCGGGACCGGTGATGTTACTGATACCGGTACTAGTGTTGAACTCATGCTTCACTCCAAGCACATACACATCTTCCCCGTAATGCCATGGGACAGCCTTGTCAGATTTATAGGGGAGGGGCCCCGGAACAGTAATGATAATAGGTGCAACAGACATGATTTTGACTGGATTCCTCGGGGGAGCCTTGGTAGGATTGTTGAAAATGGTGACGACAAATACTTCTGCAGTAGGAACAATAGGAACAACGGTCTTCTTGTACAAGATTTCTTTGCTATCCATCAGGTTTTGGACGCCTGACTTCAGCAACGGACAACCAGCAGGGGAAATGGCACACAGAAGGCAACCCTTGCTACAACCCGGAAATAAACCGGCTAGCAACAGGTTCCTCTTGACAGCCAATAAAGGGGTAGCAACATCATCCACAGAAACTGCATACAGGTTTTCCTCAATAGCATTTACTCCATGCTGGGGCATAGGAGCAGTCACAACGTTAGGCCTTTCAGGTGCCTCAAACTGCATTTCCTTGGCGTCGATAAGGTCCTGGACCTTATTTCTCAGGGCCCAGCAATCATCAGTAGAATGCCCCGGGCTATCAGAGTGATAAGCACAGCGGGCGTTTGGATTATACTTCGGAGAGGTTGTGTTTACCACCTTCGGAGCTTCTCTGATGGTTACCAAGTTGGTCGATAGCAGTTGCGGCAAGATCTGCGACAAGGTCATACTAAGCCGAGTATGTTCTCTTCTGGGTCTCTCACCCCTTGGTTGGTTAGGTTGCCGAGGAGCGGAAGCAGGCTTTGCAATTACCACCGCGTTGACAGCTTGGCGGTGTTATGGTTTATTCTGCCTTCTGGGCCGATACACAGCACTGGCTTCCTTCTTGAAAGGCTTCTTCTCAGAACTTGAGGACGCACCTTTCTGTATCTTCCCTGATTTCATCCCAGCTTCTATCCTCTCCCCAGTCAGAATGAGGTCTGTAAACCCTGCAGACGAATTACCAATGAGATGGTTGAAGAACGGCTCGGATAGGGTCCCTAAGAACATGTCCACGAGTTCACGGTCGGTTAATGGTGGCTGCACCCTGCCAGCCAGGTCCCTCCACTTCTACGCATACTCTTTAAAACCTTCTCCCGATCCTAGCGACATACCCTGGAGTTGGGTACGTGTAGGAGCGAGGTCGGCATTATACTGATACTGCTTATAAAAAGCAGTAGCCAATTCCTCCCAGTTACAAACTTTGGTTCCATCCAACTGATAGAACCATTCGAGATGAGTCCCTGAAAGACTCTCCTGGAAGAAATGGATCCATAAGTTCTTGTCCACAGTATACGGCTGGATCTTCCGCACATAAGATCTGAGATGTAGCTTAGGGCAGGACGCCCCGTCATACTTTGCGAAAGATGGTGCTTTGAACTTGTGTGGGATCACCACACCAGAAGATAGACCCAGGTCCCCAAAATCCAACCCAGGCACTTGTTGAATTTCCATGGCATTCAGACGATCCTCTAACTGCTTGTACTTGTCTTCAGCTGGAGGATACTGCTCCTCATTGAAATCAGTCTCGTTGTCAGAGACCACCGGACTAGGAACCCTTCCCCCCTGGGGACTGCCTTTCCCTACAGAAGAACCAGCTTGATCCACCTCATTTTGCAGTGTGTTACCAAACCTCCGGCCAGTGTTGAATAGTACAGTTCTCTTCTTCTTCTTCTTGACCAGCAAAGCCTTCAATTCCTCTTGACCTTGGGCCAAACTCATGATCAGCTCTTGGAACTGGGCGTTTTGAGCCTGGAGGGCCTTGATGGATTGCTCAGTAGATGATTCAGGATTCATGATGACGAGCTGAAATAAACAGTGAAGAAGATTAAACCACCTGTAAAAAGAGTACCTGGTGTGCACATGATGCATGATATGCTATTTATGCAATGCATTCAAGGGTTCGAAAATTCAAATTTGTTGTAGACAAAGAGGAACACACATTATCATTAAGAAATAATTGTTCAGTACATCAAGGCCTCATGGGCAAAACATTACAAAGTAAATTAATCCCAAAAGACACTGCGCATCCTCTTTGGAGCTATGTAAGTATTGAGAGTCTTTTCCTCGTGCAGTAGGCGGGTGAGCTCCAAGACCTTCTTCTCACTGGCATGTAGAATGGCTTCAAGAGAATTCCTTTCTTCCTTAAGCTGGATCCAGCTCTTCTGCATTTCTTCCCAGGATGTAGGTGTTGTACCCCAAAATTTTCCCTCCCATATTCTTCAAGATTTGCAAAGAGCATGCTTCAAAATCTCCCCAAGGGTTGCACAGTTCAAGGGCCTCCTAACAGTCAAAAACTAGGGTTTTGGTTCTGGCAAAGAAATTGAAATTTCCAAGGGTCTAAACAAGTCCCACATGCCTACAAACATGGTCAAGTATCCTCATACCAAGTTTCAAGACTTACAGCACAAAATTGCACAGTCAAAAACCCTAATTGCTCAACAGTCAACTGTAGGGGCAAAATGGTCATTTGACAGTCAAAAGTCCAAATTTTTGATCAACATCTTATTTTGAAGCCACAAACATCATTTGATCAATTATTGATCATGATTCTCAAGGCATGGCTCAAAAAGTCTCAAGATGCAAAAGTTTCCATATTTGGAGAGTTGAAAAAGTCAACTGTAACTTGACCAAGGCATAACTTCCACATGGTTCATCAGAAAAATTCCATCCAAAGCTCATTTTGAATAGAAAGACATTTCCTACAACTCCTCTTCACACTTCAAGTCCAAGAAATGCTCTCACAAAAAGTTATCAATTTCAACATTATAGGTCATTTTCAAAAGTCAACAAAAAGGGACTTTAAGTCAAAGACCATAACTTGAGATTGGTAAATCAAAATGACATGGGACCAAAGGCATTGGTTAGAGGACTTCAAGACCTTTCCAAAATGTCCAAGAACATGATCAACGCTTAAAAATTGAGCAAGATATGCCTTGTGGAAGTTGGGAAATATTTGGGAATTTTGAAAAGTCAACTTTACTTCAAATGCCTCAAAATTGCTAATGGGCCACATTTTCTTCCAAGATTCATCATCCAAAGGCTATGCACGACCATTTGGCCCAAAGGGGATTTATTTCATCATTTTTATTATTTTTATTTGAATTTTTAATCACCATTAATTTATTTAATTAAATAAAATATGAAAAAAATACAAAACAAATGTGTGTGAATCTTTTTATGCAGCCTATACCCTCATTGGTCACTCAAGATTCGTGCACATCAAAAAAGGAAGGATTTGGTTATGATTGGCATCAAAACACATGGAAAAGATTTGAAGAAATATGCCTTTAAAATTAAATATTTCATACATCAATGCAAGGATCTTTTGGCTCAAATTGTTACCCTAATTCATCCCTCATATAAGTCAGAAGCAAAACCTAATGCACACAACCTTGAAGCTGCGCCACACATCAAGAACAACTTTGGGATTTTTGTGAAAAAAATTGAAAACTGAAAACGCCTTTAGAGTTGGTTTCAAGGCAAGATAACTATCCCAATCGCTTGCCAAGGACACAAGGAAAGTTTCTGGATCAAAATCACAGCTTCTAACGCAAAGAATTGGTAATATGATGCCGTCCTGTTCTTAACATGTTTGATATTCGTGTTCCAATTTATAAGCATCCTCATTGCATTCTTTCTATTGATTTGGACTAATCTAACCATTCTAAAGCTAATGATGTCATTTAATTGGATTTTCATGCCCTATACGAGAACCTACCATTAATGTCTTTTAGGGTTGCAGAGGTTTCAAATTGGGAACTCCTTATTCTGAAAAAATTGGGACATGAGACCAGGGCCATTAGAATCAGAAGCTTCATACGAATCCATTGCACAGGTCGCGCTCAATTTATGAGCAACCAGGGCCTATTCGCTATTTTCATGTTTACCACTTAGTGGGGGTTTAAAACCCCTGCTATCCTTTTTCTTTTTTTCAGGAAAATGCAGAATAATTGGAGAAGAAGGTGATGTGTAAGCCAGCGGTTGGTGCGTTTGAATTTCGCGCGAAAAAACACCACTACGCGTTGTTTCACGTTATATTGTTTATTTGTTATATTATATACAAAGCGTGTAAATAGTTCAGGTGGCAAGGCGTTGATTTGGTAAACTCTGGGACCTGGGTTCGATTCCCAGGTCCCCTCCTTTCTCCATAATATTTTTCTTTTCATGTTTACGTGTAGCGTTCCCCTCAGAAGCCTACCATACGCCCACTAGCCAAGCGTGCCACCTGTCTCAGAGCATCAATCCAGTGGCCTTGATCTGAGGACCACCATGTGCATAGGTCAAACGTTCCACACGCCAGCATGAAAAGTCAAAAGGGCCAAGGTTCTAATGGGCCTAATTACTGGGACAAAACCTCCAAACTGGGGTCAACACCCCCCACTGGTTTGCTTTCTTTCATTCTTTTTTCTTTCTATTTTATTTGTTTTATTTAGTTTTAATTTAATTCTTTAAATTAATTTGTTTTCTTTAATATAAAAAATAATAAAAAATCAGAAAGACAAAAATAAAAATATATTTTATTTAATGTTATTTTGTAAATAAATTGTATTGATTAATTTAGTTAATTCTAGGTTTAAATTTTAATATTTTTTGTAATAAACTAAAAATGTAGAATTAGGGTTTTATACTTTTATTCCTTTTTTCCTTTTTCACCCTATTTAATTATTAAATATTATTTTTGTAAATAAATTACCATGTAAATAATTAGGTTAATTTTAGGTTCAATTTTAACATGTTTTTTTTAATAAATTAAAAATAGTTAGAATTAGGTTTTAATTCCATTAATTCCATTAATTCTCATTAAAATCGATAAATACAAAAAACTCAAAAATAACTTCTCTTTTCTCATTAAATTTAATTAATTTCATAATTGTAATTTAATTTCCTTAAAAGGGTCCAACGCCCTCGCATTCCCGATTTTACTTATTCTCACATTTTATTTTTATTTCCTCTTTTTGTGAATATAATGTAATTCTCCCAAAGCTATGTAATAGATCAATTAGGGTTTTTATTTTCCGCATTATTTTTTTATTCAAAACAGGTCCTGGATTAATTTGGCGATGTGGACCCGCGCCTTTGTAATAGCGTAGGACCTTTAATTCTCGCATCTTTTAACTGTTAATTAACCTGTATGAAAGAATGAATGTCAAAAATAAAAGCAACGCGTAGATCACCAATGCATGAACAAGATAAATATAAATGAACATGACACACAAATCACGCACCACCCCTAGGGTACGCCTCACTGTTGCCTTGCCCCTCGAAAGGTGATCGTCAAGTAGAGGACGTTTTAGTAAGTCCTCATGTCCATGAACATGGCATGAGGGTAGCTTCTAAGGTGTCTTCCTATTGCTCCGATGATCACCATGTCCCGAACCCTCGAATTGACCCAAACACCTCCAACGGTGGTGCTACCTACCTCTCAATGGTGGAATGGCACTACTTTAAGGACATTTACACAGACGAATTCCTTAGGGTAGGTAGACGACTCTAGATACTTGCTCTAATTTCAAAACAAATCAAAAATACTTTTCACACCGACACCTTTTTTATAAAAAAGCTTTCGAAAGCAACTTTTCAAACACTCTTGAGGACCGATACAAGAGTCGAACTGAAATTTTCAAAGGAACTTTTTAAAACCCACTCACCTTGAAAAGCAAACAAACCATTTTTGAAAACACAAATGAGCAAGTATCTAAGAGCCCATGGATAACCATGGATAGAAAGGGTGCTAACACCTTCCCTTTCTATAATCTACCTCCCGAACCGAGAGCAATCTCTTTAAGGAATTTTTTTGTGCTTTTGTCCTTTCCATTTGGAGAAAATAAAAGACGGTGGCGACTCTTGCTTCTGCGACATTTCGCGAACCAGCGTTAAACAGTCAGTTCCAGATCCACCGATCACAGTAGGCATGTCAGGATGCTGAATGGTGTAGGGCACCTCTCCTTCTAACACTGGTTCTTTGATCACCGGGAGAACATGAGGATATGGCATCACTAACTTCTGGGAGCGGGCTCGTACCCACTTGAGATAAGGCTCCAACGGGATGGAATTTCTGTGCCCCAGTGTCTTGCTGTCTACCTTGTTGGGCATCCTCCAAGCTCTGATAAATCTCTGGCGAAGTCCTTGTGCATCGTTGTCGAAGTCAAAAACTATGTCAGGAATTAACATGTCATGAGGGCCCGAGCATAACCAAACTGTCTCAAAGCCAAGCATGGGTTGTAAGTAACACCCCCTCTGATTCCAAGTAAAGGAACATTAGGAAACTCCTCGCAACGATCAATGATAGTGACGTCTTCTCTGGACCGAGAACACCAATGTATATCTACATGTGTAAGAGTCATCAATCGTTGTGACCATCTCAAACCCCGCTCGTTCTTTAAAACTGATTGTGGAAGGTGCGAAATAAACCACCTTCCCAGGAGAGGAGTGCAGCACATAAGAACACCTCTTTTTTTCATGGTTCGAGTGTAACATGAGTGAAGAATGTCCCCAAGCAACGTAGGTATAGGATTCCTGGACATGAAGATCTTGACAACATTGATATCTATAAGCTGATCTGGATTCGGGAACAACACCAACCCATAGACAAGGAGTGCCACAACTTCTTCAAAGGCTTGCAGGTCAAGGGAATTCCAACATTCTTGGGCCTTCTCGAACAGAAACCTGGCAAAGAACCCTTTGATACCGCTTCTAACTTCCCAATGTCCCTTGATGTCAGATGGTTGTAGGCGTAATGCTTTAGCAATCTCTTCAAGTTTTGGCTCCTTTTCTGTACCGTTGTAGGGTAGTTGACTAAGGATAGGGATCTTCAGAAGCTGGGAGAACTCTTCCAATGTAGGCACCAGTTGATAATCCAGGAAAGTAAAGCAGTGATGTAGAGGGTCAAAGAACTGGAAGAGGACCTTTATCATATCTTCCTCAATGTTGGTGTTGACCAAGCTGATGAGTCTTCCATGTTTCTCACTGAAAGAAGAGCTCTCGGGAATCCTGGATATAAGTTCCTTAAGCTGAGGAGGGACCCTTACGAGGTTGATCTGAATTGTCTTTCTGCGGATAGTTTCCATGTCCTACAAAACAAGAACAAAGATGAAGATTCGAACCCCTGAAGTGGTTAGTCAATGCATATGATGCTGTATGATGTTATGATGCTATGATAAGAGCACGCCACAAGTATTCACAAAAAGCAAACATGGTAAGGCACACAAGTCACACAAGACAACCCTTAGAGTTCAGGCCATCATGGGGTCTAGGTATTACCCTCTTGAAGTTGGTGGGCTCAAAACCTGTCCTATCAGAAGTAATCGGGTTCTAAGGATCTCAATATCATTGGATTGTTTTCTGTGTTCATTGTTTCGATTTAGCCACTGAACTGGCGATCAAAATATTCCAAGAAAACAACCCTCAACTGAGTGTAGTATCGAGTATCAACCAACCTCGGACTGCACCAAAGTCAGTTATCTCACTACCCTAAAGAGGCCAAGATGGTTCAATTAAGGTTCCTAAGGTCAGTTGATGCTTCACGACACCACGCGGCGGCCCCGTACTCTCCTTGACTTGACTCAAGGGTTACCGGTACTCACCAAAGTGCCACATCAACGTAGCAGACTGCTTCAACCGTGTCGGTATACCCCGCACAGTTCCCTCACAGTCTTGTTGCTACTTTCTAAGAAGGTATCCCCCAGATCCGGGTTAGGATCTATAGAACTCCCAAGACAGTTCCCACAATAATAAAGCAAACAAAACAAAGCAATTGAAAACACAAGTATGAGCTATCCTAAGGTACACCTCACTTTATAGTATCCCCAGCAGAGTCGCCAGTTCTGTGATCGGTGGATTTAGAACTGACTGTTTTTAGCTGGTTCGCGAAATGTCGCGGAAGCAAGAGTCGCCACCGTCTTTTATTTTCTCCAACAGGGACAGGACAAAAGCACAGCAAAATTCCTTATGAGAACGTTTCTCGGTTCGGGAGGTAGATTTATAGAAAGGGAAGGTGTTAGCACCCTTTCTATCCATGGTTATCCATGGGCTCTTAGATACTTGCTCTTATGTTTTCAAAATGATGTTTGCTTTTCAAAATGTGAGTGGGTTTGAAAAATTTTCATTGAAAGATTTCTGAATAACTCTTGTATCTGTCCTCAAGAGTGTTTGAAAAATTTGTTTTGAAAGATTTTGAAAGTGTTAGTGTGAAAAGATTTTTGTTTTGTTTTTAGAAGAGAGCAAGTATCTATGAGTCATCTACCTACCCTAAGGAATTAGGCTGTGTAGAAGTCCTTAAGGTAGTGCCATCCCACCATTGAGAGGTAGGTAGCACCACCGTTGGAGGTGTTCGGGTCAATTCGATTGTAGGGACAGTGTGGTCACCGAAGCAACAGTAGGACACCTTAGAAGCTATCCTTATGTCCTAGATCCTTTTTTAATCCGAGGCAACCGTTTCGAGGCAACTGTTTCGAGGCAACTGTTTCGAGGCAACTGTTTCGAGGTAACTGGATCATGGACATAAGGACCGCTAAAACGTCCTATACTTGACGACCACGTTTCGAAGGCAACGAGTGAGGCGTACCCTAGAAGTGGTGTGTGTGTTGTGTGTTGTTTTCATGTCAATATTTATCTTTGATAAGGGCATTGTGAGCTACGCGTTGTTTTTAATTAACATACATTCTTTCATGCAAGTTAGAATTTAAGAGTGCGGGAAGTAAAATACAGAAAGATAAAAGCTATGCTATTACAAGGCGCGGGTCTATACATTGCCAAAATACAAAGACCCGTTTTTGATGAAAATGCGGAAAGTAAAAAATGCGGTAAACCTAATTACTATTACATTCCTTGAACAGTTACATAATAATCAATAAGAAAAATAACGCGCGAAAAGAATAAATTGGAACGTCCGAGGGTTTTGACCCTTTTGAGAAATTAAATTAAATTAGGACCCAATTATTATTAATTAAAGAAAAATGTTTTTTTTTTATGTTTTTGTATTTATGGAATAAAGAAAAGAATTTAAAAGGAAACCCTAATTCTAAATTATTTTTAGTTATTAAAGAAAATATTAAAATTACCCTAATTTAAAATAATTAATTAATTTACATGTGTATTTACAAATATAATAGTAATTAATAATAATGAGGAAAATAATTAATTAAGAAAAAGATGAAAATGTCAAAAAAACCTAATTCTAGATATTTTTTATTTATTAAGAAAAAAGATTAAAGTTTAAAACCTAAATTAAGCTAAGTTAATTGTTAGTCATTTATTTACAAAAAAAATAGATTAGTGGTGAGATTAATAATAATTAAATATATTTGGTATTTTTATTTTCTGGTTTTATTATGGAAAATTATTTTATGGTGAAAAAAAAACAATTAAAACAATTAAAAAGAATTAGAAAAAAAAAGAAAATTAAATTGAAAAAGTATGCAAACCAAGGGGGTGTGAAGCCCATGTGGAGGTGATTTGAGGAATTCTGGCCCATTGAAGCAAAGTCACGTTTGACTTTCAGAATTGTGTACACGCTCATTGACTGGAGTGCACCATGGGTGTTGTTTCCTGACCATTAGATTGGATCTCCTGGCCACTTGGCAAGCCACGCGTGAGGATGCATGGTGGAGCGTTGAAGGAGTGCTGCATGTGAAAGCATTAAGACAAAAATCAAGAATTATATGGGGGGACCTGGGAATCGAACCCAGGTCCCAGCGTTTGCCGAGCGTGTCATCCACCAACTGAGCTGTGAAACGCGTTTGTATACGTAATGGAAAACAAATATTATATAAAAAAAACAAAGGTTAATGGTATAAAACAAAAAAACGCGCCAGATATTTGAATCTTCCAATCATGCTTGGACAGCTATTGTCTTCTTCATCTTTTTACCTGCAACATGAACAAGATAACGGGGGTTTTAAACCCCCACTAAGTGCAATAGTGACAAATAGCGAACAACTCTGTGAGTCACATAAATTGAGCGCGAGGTTGTCATTCAAACCGTATTGAGCTTCTGAATTCAACTGCATAGGTTTCAGGGCCGGATTTTTCCTCTACAAGAAAGCCCTATTTTGAAAACTCGAAAACCCTAAATGTCGTTCATGGTGGATTCTGATACAAACAGTTTTAGCACAATTAAACTATATCAAAAGTTCCAGGGAGATGTCAGTAGTATAAATCAATGAGTAAAACATATGAATGATGCATAGAAATCAGGTTTCGATTATCAAAATATTCATTCAAACCATGACCATGTTTTACCGTTTCTTTGGGTATGAGGACCTGTTCTTGATGCCAATAGCTTCCTAGCAATGTCAGTAATGTAATGGAAAATATTTTAGGCCTTGAATCGTACTGCAAGTATGATTTCAGTTTCACAACTTTCTTGAAATTTTTGCAAAGTGAGTATGTTGTTGCAACAGCTTTTTCGTGTCTTTTTGAATGGGGTTAGGTCTGGCATATGTATGTGATGCAAATTAGGTCAAAATAAAGCCCATGAATCCATTGCAATGATGTTTCATATCTTTGATTTTCAATTATGTATTTCCAATCTTTTTTCATTGAAACCCTTGCCAATTATGGAATATCTTCCTTTTTTGAATGTGAAACGACTTGGCCAGCTTGCTCTGATATGATTTGCTTCACAAAAGATCCAAAAACATATCTTTTTTAATTTTCCTATAATTAAAATCAATTAAATGAATTAATATAAATATAAATTCAATTAATTAATTAAAAATAAGAAAATAAATTATTTTGAGCTCAATGGGTCGTGCATAGGCTTTGGGTAATGATTCAAGAAAGAATTTGAGGCCCATTAGCAAATTTGAAGCTTTTTAGGCAAAGTTGACTTTTGAAAATTCCCAAAAATTTCCCAACTTCCCCAATGCATATCTTGCTCAATTTTGAAGCTATGATCATGTTCTTGGACATTTTGGAAAGGTCTTGAAGTCCTCTAACCCATGACTTTTGTCCCATGTCATTTTGATTTACGAACCTCAAGTTATGGTCTTTGACTTAAAGTGCCTTTTTGTTGACTTTTGAAAATGACCTATAATGTTGAAATTGATAACTTTTTGTGAGAGCATTTCTTGGACTTGGAGTGTGAAGATGAGTTATAGGAAATGTCATCCTCTTCAAAATAAGCTTTGGATGGGATTTTTCTGATAAACCATGAGGAAGTTATGCCTTGGTCAATTTGCAGTTGACTTTTCAACTGTCCAAAAATAGAAACTTTTGCATCTTGAGACCTTTTGAGCCATGCTTGTGGAATCATGATCAAGACTTGATCAAATGATGATTGTGGCCTCAAAATAAGATGTTGACCAAAAATTTTGACTTTTGACTATCAAATGACCATTTTGCCCCTACAGTTGACTGTGAAGCAATTAGGGTTTTTTGACTGTGCAATTTGATGCTGTGAGTCTTGAAACTTGACATATGGATGCTTGACAATGTATATGGGCACATGGGACTTGATTAGACCTTTGAAAACCTCAATTTCTTTGCCAGAACCAAAACCCTAATTTTGACTGTGTTAGGAGGCAATTGGACTGTGCAACCCTTGAGGGATTTTGGACCATGCTCTTGCCAAATCTTGAAGAATATGGGAGGGAAAATTTTGGGGTACAACATGCACCATTCATATTTGGCCGGTAGGGAGATGAATTGTGATGTTGAATCTTGAACTGCTCGCACAAAGTGGTGATCATAGTATTGTTAAGGTTTGTACCATTATCAGTGATGATCCTTTCGGGGATACCGTACCGACAAATAAAGTTCTTCTTGATGAAGCGGGCAACAACATTTTTAGTAACAGATGCGAAAGAAGCTTCTTCGACCCACTTGGTGAAGTAGTCAATGGCCACCAGGATGAAACGATGTCCATTGGAAGTTGTAGGCTTGATCTCTCCAATCATGTCGATTCCCCACACAACGAATGGCCAAGGAGCTGTTAAGACATTTAGAGGAACTGGAGGCACGTGGACCTTGTCTGCATAGATTTGACATTTATGGCATGTGCGAGAGTGTTGATAGCAGTCAGCTTCCATGGTATACCAGTAATAGCCTGCCCGTAGAATCTTCTTAGCCATCGTATGCCCGCTAGAGTGAGTGCCAAAGGTACCTTCATGCAATTCAGCCATGATCTTTTCAGCTTCAATCTTGTCCACACAACGAAGCAGAATAGAATCATGATTGCGCTTGTATAGGATGCCATTACTTAGGAAGAACTTAGCTGAGAATCTCCTTAAGAACTTTTTGTCGTTGACTGAAGCTCCTTCAGGGTATTCCTCAGCCTCGAGATACCTTTTGACTTCATGAAACCATGGCTGGTCCACTACTTCATCGGTATTAATCTCGTGACGATGTGCAGGTTCGACCATCCATTTAATGGTGATTTGGGGAGCCTCATTATCCCAGTTAAGTTTAAACATGGATGACATTGTAGCTAGAGCATCTGCTAGATGATTTTCTTCTCGCGGGAAGTGCTCGAAGGTAATCTGCTTGAAATGTGGTAACAATGTCACGACATGTTCTTTGTAAGGGATGAGGTTTGGATGCTTAGTATCCCACTCTCCTTTGATCTGACAGATGACCAAAGCTGAGTCCCCAAACACAATCAAAGATTTTATTCCCAAGTCTATGGCAGCCTTGAGTCCAAAGATGCATGCTTCATACTCTGCCATGTTGTTCGTACAGTTGAAGCAAAGTCTGGCCGTGAAAGGAGTATGGCAACCGTCTGGGGAAATAAGTACCGCGCTGTTGTACCCCAAAATTTGCCCTCCCATATTCTCCAAGAAATTGCCAAGCCAAGCTTCAAAATCTCCCCAAGGGTTGCACAGTGCAAGGGCCTCCCAAGCAGTCAAAACTAGGGTTTGTGTTCTGATTAAGAAAATGAAATTTCCAAAGGTCCATTCAAGTCTCACATGCCTACAAATATGGTCAAGCATCCTCATATCAAGTTTCAAGGCATTCAGCTCAAAATTACACAGTCAAAAACCCTAATTGCACTACAGTCAACTGTAGGGGCAAAATGGTCATTTGACAGTCAAAAGTTCAAATTTTTGGTCAACATATCATTTTGAAGCCACAAACATCATTTGATCAATGCTTGATCATGATTCTCAAAATTTGGCTCAGAAATCATCAAGATGCAAAAGTTTCCTTATTTGGACAGCTGAAAAAGTCAACTGTAAATTGACCAGGGCATAACTTTCACATGGATTATCATAAAAATTCCATCCAAAGCTCATTTTGAAGAGAAAGACATTTCCTACAACTCATCTTCATACTTCAAGTCCAAGAAATGCTCTCATAAAAAGTTATCAATTTCAACATTATAGGTCAATTTCAAAAGTCAACAAAAAGGGACTTTAAGTCAAAGGCCATAACTTGAGATTGGTAAATCAAAATGACATGGGACCAAAGACCTTGGTTAGAGGACTCAAATACCTTTCGAAAATGTCCAAGAACATGAGAAAAGCTTTAAAATTGAGCAAGTTATGCCTTGTGGAAGTTGGGAAATATTTGGATATTTTGAAAAGTCAACATTGATTCAAATGACCTAAAAATGCTAATGGGCCCATTTTTCTTCCACAAATCATCATCCATGGCATGTGCACGACCACTTGGCCCAAAGGGAAGTATTTTCTCATTTTTCACTTATTTATTTGAATTTTTATTTATAATAATTCATTTAAATCAAATTAAATATATGAAAAATACTTAACCTAAAGTTTTAAATCTTTTTGTGCATGTTTTACTCTCAATATTTCGTGCCTAGCTCAATATAGAAAGATTTGGATTGAATTGATCATAATTGATACAAGAACACATGGAAAAGATTGAAAAAGATCCTTAAAAATCAAATTTCCAAAAACCATGAATGCATTGGATTTGTTCTACTTTTCTTGACCTAATTGATTCATACATAAACAAGGAACACAACCCTAATGATCAGACACACGCAGCTGCTGAGAAAACTGAAAATCAAACTTGGAATTTTGTCTAAGAAACTCAAATCTGAAAACTACTTTCTAGGGCGATTCAAGGCACAATTCTCATCTCATTAGCTTCCTCAAGCATCACTGAACATATTCCAATCAGAAACTAAGCCCCATACTCAAAGAAACGCGAAGTCATCACTGAAATTGGTAGAGAAAATTCCAAAACTGTTTTCCATTATCCATGCATTTTTAACATATTTTGTTATTATTTTCGTGTTTAAGATGATGTTTATAAACTAACTGCACAGTTTAATTGAAGTTTTATGCCTTGTATGAGAGTTCGCCATTAAAGATACCTAGGGTTTCAAGGTTTTCGAATTGGGCGTTTTCCATTCCTATAAAATTAAGACCTAACAATGCCATGAACAAAGTCAGTAGGTTGAGACGAAAAGATTGAGACCATCGCGCCAAATTTCTGAATGTCACAGGCCTAATCGCTATTATTGGAATTAGCATCTTTTGAGGGGGTTTAAAACCCCCGTTAAATGTTTGTTAAATTTGTTTCAGGAAAACACCATGAAGAAGATGACTTCATGGCACATATTGGTTAGCTCTTTCAAATTTTGCGCGCGTTTCCAAGCCATTAACATTTTTTCTTTTATAATATTTATTGTTTGTTTAATATTAACAACGCGTGCAGTAGAACGAATGGCAAGGCGTGTGAGTGTTAACGTCCAAGACCTGGGTTCGAGTCCCAGGTCTTCACCTATGTCCATATTATTTTTCTATAAATCTTCCTGTGCAGCGTCAATGATAAGGATACATCATATGCCTCCAGATCAAGCCTTGCCACGTCCATCTTGAGATCAATCCAAAGGCTGAGAGTTAGAGAATACCATAGGCTTGAGTCAACGCGCCAGCACACTACCTGAAAAGTCAAAGAGGCCATCAATTTAAGTGGGCCTGGATTTCTATAGCATACCTCCACTTTGGGGACTACCACCCCCCTAGGTTTGCATATTTTTCACTTTCTTTATTTTTTATTTAACTCTATTTCTTTTAATTATTATTTGTTTAAATTAATTATTTATTTTCATAAATAAAAAAAATGCATAAAAATCAGAAAAGATAAAAAATATAATAAATATTTTATTTTAATACTTTTTGTAAATAAATGCAAATAATTATTTAGCTTTAAATTAGGGTTTAAGTTAATGTTTTCATAATAAAAATCTAAAATAGGCATAGAATTAGGTTTAATGAATTTTTCATCCTTTTCATTTTTTTCTTTCAAATAATTAAATATTTATTTTATTTATTTTTTATAATCAAGTTTGCATGTAAAAATTAGGTTTAATTTAGGTTAAAAATTTCAATATTTCTTAATAAATTAAAAAATAACTAGAATTAGAGTTTGCATCTTATTTTGATTTTAATTAATTCTCCCTTTTCATATTAAATCTAAAAAAAACATAAAATACCAAAAAAAACAAATCCCTTCTTTCTTTTTAATTAATTAGTTCCTTATTAATTTTAATTTTGCAAAAGGGTCCAACGCCCTCGTTCTTAATTTCTTATTTATTCGCATATTTATTTTATTTCGTTTGAATAATTATGTACCTCTCCCGAAGCCTTGTAAATAATTGCTCGCACTTTTATTTTTTACTTTATTTATTTTCTGTCAAATCGGGTTCGAGAAACTTTTGGCGATGTGGACCCGCGCCATTTGTAATAGCTTAGAATTTACTTTTCTCGCAAACTTTTTAACTGTTAATCAAAGGCATGAAAGAATGTATGGACAAAATAAAACAAGCGTAGAACACCAATAACATGACAAGACAAATACAAATGAAAACGACACACGAATCGCACACACCACCCCTAGGGTACGCCTCACTGTTGCCTTGCCCTTCGAAAGGTGATCGTCGAGTAGAGGATGTCTTAAGTAAGTCCTCATGATCCGGGAACCTGGCATGAGGGTAGCTTCTAAGGTGTCTTCCCATTGCTCTGGTGATCACCATGTCCCGAACCTCGAATTGACCCGAACACCTCCAACGGTGGTGCTACCTACCTCTCAATGGTGGGATGGCACTACTTTAAAGGACATTTACATAGACGAATTCCTTAGGGTAGGTAGACAACTCTAGATACTTGCTCTAATTTCAAAACAATCAAAAAATACTTTTCACACTGACACCTTTTCAAAAAGCTTTCGAAAGCAACTTTTCAAACACTCTTGAGGACTGATACAAGAGTCGAACTGGAAATTTCAAAGAAACTTTTTAAAACCCACATTGAAAAGCAAACAAACCATTTTTGAAAACACAATGAGCAAGTATCTAAGAGCCCATGGATAACCATGGATAGAAAGGGTGCTAACACCTTCCCTTTCTATAATCTACCTCCCGAACCGAGAGAAATCTCTATAAGGAATTTTTCTGTGCTTTTGTCCTTTCCATTTGGAGAAAATAAAAGACGGTGGCGACTCTTGCTTACCGCGACATTTCGCGAACCAGCGTTAAACAGTCAGTTCCAGATCCACCGATCACAGAACTGGCGACTCTGCTGGGGATATTTTAAAGTGAGGTGTACCTTAGGGATAGTTCATAACTGTGTTTTCAATTGCTTTCTTTGCTTGCTTTAAATTGTGGGACTGTCTTGGGAGCTATATTGATCCTAACCCGAATCTGGGGGATACCTTCTTAGAAAGTAGCAACAAGGCTGTGAGGGAACTGTGCGGGGTATACCGACATGGTTGAAACAGTCTGCGACGTTGATGTGGCACTTTGGTGTGTACCGGTAACCCTTGAGTTCAGTCAAGGAGAGTACGGGGCCTCCGCGTGGTGTCGTGAAGCATCAACAGACCTTAGGAACATTAATTGAACTATCTTGGCCTCTTTAGGGTAGTGAGATAACTGACTTTGGTGCAGTCCGAGGTTGGTTGATACTCGATACTACACTCAATTGAGGGTTGCTTTCCTGGAATATTTCGGTCGCCAGTTCAGTGGCTAAATCGAAACGATGAACAATGAAAGCAATCCCGTGATATTGGGATCCTTAGAACCCGGTTACTTTGATTAGGACAGGTTGAACCCACCAACTTCAAGAGGGTACTACCCAGACCCCATGCTGGCCTTAAACCTTAAGGGCTTGTCTTGTGTGCCTTGTGTGCCTTACATGTTTGTCTTTACAAATATTTGTGGTGTGTTTAATCATAGCATCATGACATCATCCAGCATCATATGCATTGACTAACCATTTCAGGGGTTCGAATCTTCATCTTTGTTCTTGTTTTGTAGGACATGGAAACTGTTCGCAGGAAGACAATTCAAGTCAGTCTTGTAAGGATCCCTCCTCAGCTTAAGGAGCTTATATCCAGGATTCCCGAGAACTCTTCATTCAGTGAAAGACATGGAAGTCTCATCAGCTTGGTCAATACCAACATTGAGGAAGACATGATAAAGGTCCTGTTCCAGTTCTTTGATCCTCTGCATCACTGTTTCACCTTCTTGGACTATCAGCTGGTACCTACATTGGAGGAGTTCTCCCGGCTCCTGAAGATCCCTATCCTTGATCAACTACCCTATAACGGTATGGAAAAGGAACCTAAGCTTGAAGAGATTGCTAAAGCCTTGCACCTACAGTCATCTGACCTCAAGGGACATTGGGAAGTTAGAAGTGGTATCAAAGGGTTCTTAGCCAGGTTTCTGTTTGAAAAGGCCCATGAACGTTGGAACTCCCTTGACTTGCAAGCTTTTGAAGAAGTTGTGGCCCTCCTTGTCTATGGTTTGGTGTTGTTCCCTAACCCAAATCAGCTTATTGATATCAGTGTTGTCCAGATCTTTATGTCCAGGAATCCTATACCTACGTTGTTAGGGGACATCCTTCACTCATGTTACACTCGAACCATGAGAAAAAGAGGTGTCCTTATGTGTTGCACTCCTCTCCTGGGAAGGTGGTTTATTTCGCACCTTCCACAATCAGTCTTGAAGAATGAGCGGGGTTTGAGATGGTCACAACGGTTGATGACTCTTACACATGCGAATATACATTGGTGCCCTAGGTCCAGAGAAGATGTCACTATCATTGATCGTTGCGGGGAGTACCCTAATGTTCCTTTACTTGGAATCAGAGGAGGTATTACTTACAGCCCATGCCTGGCTTGGAGACAGTTTGGTTATGCTCGGAGGGATGGTCCTCATGACATGTTAATCCCTGACATAGTTTTTGACTTCGACAATGATACTCAAGGACTTCGCCAGAGATTCATCAGAGCCTGGAGGATGCCAAGTAGGATAGACAGCAAGACACTAGGGCACAGGAACTCCATCCCATTGGAACCTTATCTCAAATGGGTACGAGCCCGCTCCCAGAAGTTAATAATGCCTTATCCCCATATGCTCCCTGTGATCAAAGAGCCAGTCTTGGAAGGAGAAGTGTCCTACACTATTCAGCACCCTGATATGCCCACATCCTGGGAAGAAATGCAGAAGAGCTGGATCCAGCTTAAGGAGGAACGGAATTCTCTTGAGACTAGTCTACATGCCAGTGAAAAGAAGGTCTTGGAGCTCACCCGCCTGTTGCATGAGGAGAGGAATCTCAACACTTACATAGCTCGAAAGAGGATGCGCAGTATATTTTGGGATTGATTTGTTTTTTGTATTATTTTGCCCATGAGGCTTTGATGTATTAAACAATGATTTCCTTAATGATAACGTGTGTTCCTTTTTGTCTATAACAAATTTTAATTTTCAAACCCTTGAATGCATTGCATAAACACATCTCATTCATCATGTGCATAGCAGGTTTTTCCTCTTTTCAGGTTGCTTACAGTTCTTCGCTGTTTATTTCAGCATCATGAATCCTGACTCGTCATCAACTGAGACCTCCATCAAGGCTCTTCAGGTGCAGAACGCGCAGTTTCAGGAATTAATCAAGGGTCTGGCTCAAGGCCAAGAAGAGCTGAAGACTATGCTCCTGAAGAAGGAGAAGAAGAAGAAGAGAAGAACTGTTCTGTTCAACTCGGGCCGAAGGTTTGGTAATGCTCTGCAGCAGGAAGAGGCTGGTTCTTCTGTTGGCAAGAGTAGTCCTCAGGCAGAAGCAAGGGTTCCTAGTCCGGTAGTCTCCGACAACGAGACTGATTTTGATGAAGAGAAGTACCCTCCTGCAGAAGACAGATACAAGCAACTGGAGGACAGGTTGAAGGCTATGGAAATACAACAGGTACCTGGGCTGGATTTCGGAGATCTGGGTTTGTCAACTGGTGTGATTATCCCGCATAAGTTCAAAGCACCATCCTTTTCTAAGTATGACGGGGCGTCTTGTCCCAAGCTACATCTCAGGTCCTATGTTCGGAAAATGCAACCGTACTCTGCGGATAAGAATTTATGGATCCACTTCTTCCAGGAGAGTCTTTCAGGGACTCATCTCGAATGGTTCTATCAGCTGGATGGGACCAAGGTTCGTAACTGGGAGGAGTTGGCTACTGCTTTCTATAAGCAGTATCAATATAATGCCGACCTTGCCCCTACACGTACCCAACTCCAGGGTATGTCGTTAGGTGCAAGTGAAGGTTTTAAGGAGTACGCTCAGAAGTGGAGAGACCTGGCTGGCAGGGTGCAACCACCATTGACTGATCGGGAGTTGGTAGACATGTTCTTAGGGACCCTATCTGGGCCATTTTTCAACCATCTCATTGGGAATTCTTCTGCTGGGTTCACTGATTTAATTCTGACTGGAGAGAGAATTGAGGCTGGGCTGAAGTCTGGAAAGATTCTGAAGGGGGCATCATCTAGTTTTGAGAAGAAACCCTTCAAGAAGGAGGCTAGTGCCGTGTATGGTTCCAAGAGATCAGAGAGACCTGAGCGCCGCCAATCTGTCAGTGCGGTAATGATTGCTAAGCCTGCTGCCGCTCCTCGGCCAACTAATCCTCAAAAGGTTGAAAGACCCCGAAGAGAGTTCACCCGCTTAAGCATGACCTTATCACAGATCCTGCCACAGTTGCTATCCACTAACTTAGTGACTGTCAGGGAGGCTCCAAAGTTTCCAAATACTGCATCTCCCAAGTACAACCCGAATGCTCGTTGTGCTTACCATTCAGATAGCCCGGGGCACTCTACTGATGACTGTTGGGCACTAAGGAGTAAGCTGCAGGACCTCATCGACGCTAAGGAGGTACAGTTTGAGGCATCTGAGAAGCCTAATGTAGTGACAGCTCCCCTGCCTGCTCATGGAGTTAATGCTATCGGAGACGAGGACGAAGTGGATGAAGCTGAGTTTGATAGCTGGATCTACCCGGCAACCGACAGTGGACTTGATAATTGGAGTGCAAAGGACAATCTATCTGTTTCTCTTGTTACTAAGTAATAAATTTCCTTGTTTCGTTATTTTGTAATAAACAATAAATAAACTCTACGGCCCGGTGTCTTACCCGAGGCACCGTGGTTCCATTTGTGAGGGCATATAAATTGTCATTTCATATATCATGAATGAAAATCTTGGACGTTTTCCCGCATTGCAAATATTGTGCTCCTTTTCTGTCTTTTCTTCCTTTACATATATTTCAAAACAGCTGTATTTACACACACACTCACTCATACAGGTTTCAATCCACTCTGGATCCCACTGGTAACGACCCTGCTACTGCCAGTTATGACTTCGAAAATCCGATCAACTTAGCCGAAGACGAAGGTGAAGATGATTGCGAAGTGCCTGGTGAGCTTGCAAGACTGTTGCTTCAGGAAGAGAGGGCCATTCAACCCCACGAAGAGCCAGTGGAAACCATAAACCTGGGTACGGAGACAGACCGGAAAGAGGTAAAGATTGGTGCCAACCTAGAGCTCAGCGTGAAGCAGCGGTTGACTCAAATGCTGCATGATTACATGGAGATCTTTGCCTGGTCCTACGAAGACATGCCCGAGTTGGATACCGATATTGTGGTCCATCACTTGCCAACTAAGGAAGACTGCCCTCCAGTTAAGCAAAAGGTCCGTCGGATGCGTCCAGAGATGTCTGAGAAGATTAAAGCCGAGGTTATGAAACAGTTTGATGCTGGGTTCCTTGCAGTGACTTCTTACCCTCAGTGGGTTGCTAATGTGGTGCCGGTACCAAAGAAGGACGGTAAGGTCAGAATGTGTGTCGACTACAGGGATCTGAACAGGGCCAGCCCCAAGGATGACTTCCCTTTACCTCACATTGATGTCCTTGTTGATAATACAGCTCAGCATAAGGTATTCTCTTTCATGGATGGTTTCTCAGGTTACAATCAGATCAAGATGGCACCTGAAGACATGGAGAAGACTACATTTGTTACTCAGTGGGGCACCTTTTGTTACAAGGTCATGCCTTTTGGATTAAAGAACGCTGGGGCAACCTACCAACGTGCCATGGTCGCTTTATTTCATGACATGATCCATCATGAGATAGAAGTGTATGTTGACGACATGATCGCAAGATCCCAGACTGAGGAAGAACACCTAGATCATCTACAGAAGTTATTTGACAGATTGAAACTATACAAGCTGAGATTGAACCCGAACCAGTGTACCTTCGGGGTAAGATCTGGAAAGTTGCTAGGCTTCGTGGTCAGTGACAAGGGAATTCAAGTGGACCCTGCTAAGGTCAAAGCTATTCAAGAGATGCCAGTTCCCAGGACAGAGAAGGAAGTCAGAGGCTTTTTAGGACGCCTGAACTACATTGCTCGATTCATCTCACATCTGACTGCTACCTGTGAGCCAATCTTCAAGCTGCTGAAGAAAGATCAGGTAGTACGTTGGAACGATGAATGTCAGGCTGCCTTCGACAGAATCAAAGAGTATCTCCAAGAACCACCTATCCTTATGCCACCGGTTGAAGGGAGACCTCTGATACTATACCTGACAGTGCTTGACAACTCAATGGGGTGCGTGCTGGGGCAGCATGACGAGTCTGGCCGAAAAGAGCATGCCATTTATTACCTTAGCAAAAAGTTTACCGAATGTGAGACCCGATACTCACTGCTTGAGAAAACTTGTTGCGCTTTGGTATGGGCTGCTCTCCGGCTGAGACAGTATATGCTGACTCACACTACCTTGTTGATCTCAAAAATGGATCCTATAAAGTACATATTCGAAAAGCCTGCTCTGTCTGGGAGAATTGCAAGATGGCAGATGATCTTGACGGAATACGACATTCAGTACACAACCCAGAAAGCCATCAAGGGAAGTGTATTGGCAGACCACTTGGCACATCAGGCCGTAGATGATTATCAGTCAATAAACTTCGAGTTTCCGGATGAAAGCATCATGATAGTAACTGATTGTGAAGTACCTGGACCGGATGAAGGACCTGAACCAGGATCCCGATGGTCTATGCACTTTGACGGAGCCTCCAATGCTTTGGGTAACGGTATCGGCGCCATAATCATATCTCCACAAGGCACTCATACTCCACTCACTGCCCGGCTATGTTTCAACTGTACCAACAACATGGCGGAGTATGAGGCGTGTATCATGGGTCTTCAAGCGGCGATCGACCTAAGGATCAAGTTTTTGAGTGTTTTCGGAGATTCCGCTCTTGTGATCAATCAGATTAAAGGAGAGTGGGATACGAAACATCCAAACCTAATTCCTTACAGAGAATGTGTGTTGGCCCTGATCCCCCATTTCACAGAGATAACCTTTGAACACTTTCCGAGAGAAGAGAATCAGCTGGCGGACGCGTTAGATACAATGTCTTCTATGTTTAAGGTCAAATGGGATAATGAGGCTCCCCGGATCATCATATGGAAACTGGACGAACCGGCATACTGTTGCGATCTCGAGATCGAATTGGTGACTGAGAAGCCTTGGTACCATGAAGTGAAGAGATATCTGGAAGCTCAGGAATACCCCGAAGGTGCCTCTGTCAATGATAAAAAGTTCCTGAGAAGGTTCGCAGCCAAGTTCTTCCTTAGCAACGGCATCTTGTACAAGAGAAACCATGATTCAACCTTACTGCGTTGTGTGGATAAGACTGAAGCAGAAAGGATCATGGAAGAGCTACATGAAGGGACCTTTGGTACGCATTCCAGTGGACACACAATGGCAAAGAAGATCCTACGGGCAGGATATTACTGGTCCACAATGGAAGCTGACTGCTACTAACACTCTAGGACATGCCATAAGTTCCAGATTTATGCAGACAAGGTGCATGTTCCTCCAGTTCCCCTGAATGTTCTGACTCCGCCTTGGCCGTTTACAATGTGGGGCATAGACATGATCGGCGAGATTAAACCTACGGCGTCTAATGGGCATCGCTTCATCCTAGTGGCGATTGATTATTTTACAAAGTGGGTTGAGGCAGCTTCCTACGCTACGGTAACCAAGACTGTCGTGGCACGGTTCATTCGGCATAATCTGATCTGTCGGTACGGCGTCCCAGAGAGAATTATTACAGACAACGGTACCAATCTGAACAACAAGATGATCGCTGAGCTCTGCGAACAGTTCAAGATACAGCACCACAACTCTTCTCCTTACAGACCGAAGATGAATGGGGCTGTAGAAGCAGCAAATAAGAACATCAAGAAGATCGTGCAGAAAATGACAGTGACTTATAAAGATTGGCACGAGATGTTACCGTTCGCTCTACATGGGTACCGTACCTCAGCTAGGACGTCAACCGGGGCAACTCCTTTCTCTCTGGTTTATGGCATGGAGGCAGTCTTACCGATCGAAGTGCAAATACCCTCTCTCCGGATAATGAAGGATGCAAATCTGAACGAAGATGATTGGATCCAGACACGACTTGATCAGCTCAACCTCATTGATGAAAAGAGACTTGCTGCTATCTGTCATGGTCAGACGTATCAGAAACGGATGATCAGGGCATTTAACAAAAAGGTCAGACCACAGGAATATCAAGTTGGGGATCTGGTAATCAAGAGAATCATCCTTCCTCAGAGTGATCCAAGGGGAAAATGGACCCCTACGTACGAAGGGCCATTTGTAGTTAAGCATGTGTTCTCAGGAGGAGCCATGATTCTAACCAACATGGATGGTGACGACCTTCCTCACCCCGCCAATGCAGACATAGTAAAAAAATACTACGCATGAAAAAAGACCCGCTAGGCTGACATGCCTAGGCAAAAATTAGGGCTTCCCGTCGAACCAAAAGGGTTCGGGCAAAATGAAGGGATGAAATGAAAAATCTGTACACCCGGCAAGTCGAAAACCTGAAAAGGCGGCTTGGGCAAAAATGGGTATCCCGGTGGACTGAAAACCCGAAAGGGCGGTCCAGGCAAAAATTAGGGATAAAAGCGTAATACTATGTCTCATTGATCACTTTGCATCCAGAATCTGGTAGCTACATCAAGTTCAGACGGCATCGAGCAGTCAGCTTCACCTTCAACCTAGGTCGTCAAGTGATGAGACGCTCGGAGCTATAAAGGCAATAGCAGAGTCGAAACCCAGTGGGATCATTCATATTTCACACAGCTGTTTTATCTTCTTTTGTACAAAATTTGTATAAACTCTTTTGCTCGGCGGCGTTCCTCTTACTAGGACGTCAGTCTCTTGTATACAAAACGCCTATTTTCAGGCCATTCAAAATCAATACAAATACATTTTCAGTTAAATATGCCAATTGTTTTTCTTTTTCTGTTTTGTTTTGCGAAGAACGTCCAAGGTTCAATTTGTGATATATGCATTGACAATAACTTGCTAACTCATGAAATATTTGCATACGAAACAAAGGAATTAATTACAGGTGACACTAGAAACAGGGGCAATAAAGAGTTGTCTGAGCAATCTAATTGTTCTATCCTCCAAGGTACCAAGGTAGGTTCAACTAAAGAACATAACCAGCACACCTTAATTCCCCAGAGAGTAAGTCAGCAAGTCAGTGCATTCTTCGCCAAGCAGAGTTATCAAATCTTAAGGAAGTTGAGTATTCTCCAGCAGATCTCAACATTCTCCAGCAGCATATATATTCATAACAAGCATCCCCGGCAGTCTTGGTCTAAAGATTGTTCCCCGGCGGCATATCAACATTCAAAGGAATATACTTCCCCAGCATATCAAGACTTCCCCAAGAAAATCCAATTAGCTTCCCCAAGAAAGTTAGGGATTCATATCCCCAAGCAGTAAGCTTATCCCCAGTAAATTCTGGAAGCTTATCCTCGCAGAGCATGAACGCATCGTCCTACTTTATTCAAAGAGTTATTTCCTTAACAGGATATAACTGGGTTATCCTCAGCCAAAAGCCGCGGAAAGAGCGTCCTCGACGAAGTCTTCTTACCCCAGCGAAGTCCATCAACACTTCCAACAACAAGGGTATCCCCAGCAAATTATTATCAACACTCAGCAAGACATCCCTCTTCCCACAGAGTATTGCTTCCCAGCATGGTCGCTAGAGTATCTTTTCTCCCCGCAGAATCTTCCATTTGCCAAGTTTATTCCCCAACGGAGTCATCTTCTCCTACCGGTATTCTTGCAACTATCATCCCCAGCGGAAGCAAAACTTATCCTTCAACATCAGCCAAGGAGTGACTTCCCGGCACCCGTCAAGGATTTACTTTCCTAGACGAAAGCATACATAAAACATCACATACATCATTATAGCATGCATAGACACATCATACCTTACAAATCTCATTTATGTTGAGAACATCATTGCTTGATCCATATCATGCATTGCATATGACTGACCTTTACCTTTCAGGAAAGATTCAGCTAAATTCTTAATCATATTTCAAGACCTAGACCGGTTCAGTTAATCAACTCCAAAGATTTCTTATCCAGTCATAGGCCTTCTCTAGTCCAACTAAATCGACTCCCAACAGATTTTTCTGATGAAGACTCAGTAGAAGTTATCAGATTATAAGTTCCTATTGGTTCTCTCTCCGACGGTGCATGAGATTTCCATTTTAGGTTTTTCTTTGAGATTATAATTCCCTTTTTGGTTCTCTCTCCGACGGTGCATGAGATTTCCATTTAAGGTTTTTCTTTGAGATTATATTTTCCTATTGGTTCTCTCTCCGACGGTGCATGAGATTTCCATTTTAGGTTTTTCTTTGAGATTATAATTCCCTTTTGGTTCTCTCTCCGACGGTGCATGAGATTTCCATTTTAGGTTTTTCTTTCAGATTATGATTTTCCTTTTGGTTCTCTCTCCGACGGTGCATGAGATTTCCATTTTTAGGTTTTTCTTTGAGATTATATTTTCCTATTGGTTCTCTCTCCGACGGTGCATGAGATTTCCATTTTAGGTTTTTCTTTGAGATTATATTTTCCTATTGGTTCTCTCTCCGACGGTGCATGAGATTTCCATTTTAGGTTTTTCTTTGAGATTATAATTCCCTTTTGGTTCTCTCTCCGACGGTGCATGAGATTTCCATTTTAGGTTTTTCTTTCAGATTATGATTTTCCTTTTGGTTCTCTCTCCGACGGTGCATGAGATTTCCATTTTAGGTTTTTCTTTGAGATTATAATTCCCTTTTTGGTTCTCTCTCCGACGGTGCATGAGATTTCCATTTTAGGTTTTTCTTTGAGATTATATTTTCCTATTGGTTCTCTCTCCGACGGTGCATGAGATTTCCATTTTAGGTTTTTCTTTGAGATTATAATTCCCTTTTGGTTCTCTCTCCGACGGTGCATGAGATTTCCATTTTAGGTTTTTCTTTGAGATTATAATTCCCTTTTTGGTTCTCTCTCCGACGGTGCATGAGATTTCCATTTTAGGTTTTTCTTTGAGATTATATTTTCCTATTGGTTCTCTCTCCGACGGTGCATGAGATTTCCATTTTAGGTTTTTCTTTGAGATTATAATTCCCTTTTGGTTCTCTCCCCGACGATGCATGATATTTCCATTTTAGGTTTTCTTTGAGATTATAATTCCCTTTTGGTTCTCTCTCCGACGGTGCATGAGATTTCCATTTTAGGTTTTTCTTTCAGATTATGATTTTCCTTTTGGTTCTCTCTCCGACGGTGCATGAGATTTCCATTTTAGGTTTTTCTTTGAGATTATAATTCCCTTTTTGGTTCTCTCTCCGACGGTGCATGAGATTTCCATTTTAGGTTTTTCTTTGAGATTATATTTTCCTATTGGTTCTCTCTCCGACGGTGCATGAGATTTCCATTTTAGGTTTTTCTTTGAGATTTTAATTCCCTTTTGGTTCTCTCTCCGACGGTGCATGAGATTTCCATTTTAGGTTTTTTCTTTCAGATTATGATTTCCTATTGGTTCTCTCTCCGACGGTGCATGAGATTTCCATTTTAGGTTTTTTCTTTCAGGTTATAATTTCCTTTGGTTCTCTTCCCGATACTGCGAAGATGGTAATTCCCACCAAGATTTTCTCAACAAGCGTAGTTGAAGTTAAAGTCACCCAAGGTTCTCTTACCGTTCACGCTAAGGTAGTAACCATCCCTGGTTCATTCATCACCGTTTGAAGCTCCAGACTCAGCTTTTGTAACCAGGCAGGACACATCTATACCAAGCATCTGAAAACCAGTTCTTGCAACGTGTCAGGTACTCTTTTTTCTTTTGCAGGTATGCAGGTTCTCGCTAAGGAATCTCTTATGTGATCAACATCCAGATGGCATCTATAAGCCCATCATCCTATTCATCAACCTCTAAATGGCATCTGTAAGCCCATTTCCATCACTGCTACTATGTGAGCGCAAATTTTTGGGCACTCTAGTGTTCAATCATCTTCTACCCTCGGATTACGAAAGACACGTCAGCCAATCTGCATCCTCAGGTCTAAGAAGATTGAACAGGGGCAACTGTTGTACCCCAAAATTTGCCCTCCCATATTCTTCAAGAAATTGCCAAGCCAAGCTTCAAAATCTCCCCAAGGGTTGCACAGTGCAAGGGCCTCTCAAGCAGTCAAAACTAGGGTTTGTGTTCTGATTAAGAAAATGAAATTTCCAAAGGTCCATTCAAGTCTCACATGCCTACAAATATGGTCAAGCATCCTCATATCAAGTTTCAAGGCATTCAGCTCAAAATTGCACAGTCAAAAACCCTAATTGCACTACAGTCAACTGTAGGGGCAAAATGGTCATTTGACAGTCAAAAGTTCAAATTTTTGGTCAACATATCATTTTGAAGCCACAAACATCATTTGATCAATGCTTGATCATGATTCTCAAAATTTGGCTCAGAAATCATCAAGATGCAAAAGTTTCCTTATTTGGACAGCTGAAAAAGTCAACTGTAAATTGACCAGGGCATAACTTTCACATGGATTATCATAAAAATTCCATCCAAAGCTCATTTTGAAGAGAAAGACATTTCCTACAACTCATCTTCATACTTCAAGTCCAAGAAATGCTCTCATAAAAAGTTATCAATTTCAACATTATAGGTCAATTTCAAAAGTCAACAAAAAGGGACTTTAAGTCAAAGGCCATAACTTGAGATTGGTAAATCAAAATGACATGGGACCAAAGACCTTGGTTAGAGGACTCAAATACCTTTCCAAAATGTCAAAGAACATGAGAAAAGCTTTAAAATTGAGCAAGTTATGCCTTGTGGAAGTTGGGAAATATTTGGATATTTTGAAAAGTCAACATTGATTCAAATGACCTAAAAATGCTAATGGGCCCATTTTTCTTCCACAAATCATCATCCATGGCATGTGCACGACCACTTGGCCCAAAGGGAAGTATTTTCTCATTTTTCACTTATTTATTTGAATTTTTATTTATAATAATTCATTTAAATCAAATTAAATATATGAAAAATACTTAACCTAAAGTTTTAAATCTTTTTGTGCATGTTTTACTCTCAATATTTCGTGCCTAGCTCAATATAGAAAGATTTGGATTGAATTGATCATAATTGATACAAGAACACATGGAAAAGATTGAAAAAGATCCTTAAAAATCAAATTTCCAAAAACCATGAATGCATTGGATTTGTTCTACTTTTCTTGACCTAATTGATTCATACATAAACAAGGAACACAACCCTAATGATCAGACACACGCAGCTGCTGAGAAAACTGAAAATCAAACTTGGAATTTTGTCTAAGAAACTCAAATCTGAAAACTACTTTCTAGGGCGATTCAAGGCACAATTCTCATCTCATTAGCTTCCTCAAGCATCACTGAACATATTCCAATCAGAAACTAAGCCCCATACTCAAAGAAACGCGAAGTCATCACTGAAATTGGTAGAGAAAATTCCAAAATTGTTTTCCATTATCCATGCATTTTTAACATATTTTGTTATTATTTTCGTGTTTAAGATGATGTTTATAAACTAACTGCACAGTTTAATTGAAGTTTTATGCCTTGTATGAGAGTTCGCCATTAAAGATACCTAGGGTTTCAAGGTTTTCGAATTGGGCGTTTTCCATTCCTATAAAATTAAGACCTAACAATGCCATGAACAAAGTCAGTAGGTTGAGACGAAAAGATTGAGACCATCGCGCCAAATTTCTGAATGTCACAGGCCTAATCGCTATTATTGGAATTAGCATCTTTTGAGGGGGTTTAAAACCCCCGTTAAATGTTTGTTAAATTTGTTTCAGGAAAACACCATGAAGAAGATGACTTCATGGCACATATTGGTTAGCTCTTTCAAATTTTGCGCGCGTTTCCAAGCCATTAACATTTTTTCTTTTATAATATTTATTGTTTGTTTAATATTAACAACGCGTGCAGTAGAACGAATGGCAAGGCGTGTGAGTGTTAACGTCCAAGACCTGGGTTCGAGTCCCAGGTCTTCACCTATGTCCATATTATTTTTCTATAAATCTTCCTGTGCAGCGTCAATGATAAGGATACATCATATGCCTCCAGATCAAGCCTTGCCACGTCCATCTTGAGATCAATCCAAAGGCTGAGAGTTAGAGAATACCATAGGCTTGAGTCAACGCGCCAGCACACTACCTGAAAAGTCAAAGAGGCCATCAATTTAAGTGGGCCTGGATTGCTATAGCATACCTCCACTTTGGGGACTACCACCCCCCTAGGTTTGCATATTTTTCACTTTCTTTATTTTTTATTTAACTCTATTTCTTTTAATTATTATTTGTTTAAATTAATTATTTATTTTCATAAATAAAAAAAATGCATAAAAATCAGAAAAGATAAAAAATATAATAAATATTTTATTTTAATACTTTTTGTAAATAAATGCAAATAATTATTTAGCTTTAAATTAGGGTTTAAGTTAATGTTTTCATAATAAAAATCTAAAATAGGCATAGAATTAGGTTTAATGAATTTTTCATCCTTTTCATTTTTTTCTTTCAAATAATTAAATATTTATTTTATTTATTTTTTATAATCAAGTTTGCATGTAAAAATTAGGTTTAATTTAGGTTAAAAATTTCAATATTTCTTAATAAATTAAAAAATAACTAGAATTAGGGTTTGCATCTTATTTTGTTTTTAATTAATTCTCCCTTTTCATATTAAATCTAAAAAAAACATAAAATACCAAAAAAAACAAATCCCTTCTTTCTTTTTAATTAATTAGTTCCTTATTAATTTTAATTTTGCAAAAGGGTCCAACGCCCTCGTTCTTAATTTCTTATTTATTCGCATATTTATTTTATTTCGTTTGAATAATTATGTACCTCTCCCGAAGCCTTGTAAATAATTGCTCGCACTTTTATTTTTTACTTTATTTATTTTCTGTCAAATCGGGTTCGAGAAACTTTTGGCGATGTGGACCCGCGCCATTTGTAATAGCTTAGAATTTACTTTTCTCGCAAACTTTTTAACTGTTAATCAAAGGCATGAAAGAATGTATGGACAAAATAAAACAAGCGTAGAACACCAATAACATGACAAGACAAATACAAATGAAAACGACACACGAATCGCACACACCACCCCTAGGGTACGCCTCACTGTTGCCTTGCCCTTCGAAAGGTGATCGTCGAGTAGAGGATGTCTTAAGTAAGTCCTCATGATCCGGGAACCTGGCATGAGGGTAGCTTCTAAGGTGTCTTCCCATTGCTCTGGTGATCACCATGTCCCGAACCTCGAATTGACCCGAACACCTCCAACGGTGGTGCTACCTACCTCTCAATGGTGGGATGGCACTACTTTAAAGGAAATTTACACAGACAAATTCCTTAGGGTAGGTAGACAACTCTAGATACTTGCTCTAATTTCAAAACAATCAAAAAATACTTTTCACACTGACACCTTTTCAAAAAGCTTTCGAAAGCAACTTTTCAAACACTCTTGAGGACCGATACAAGAGTCGAACTGGAAATTTCAAAGAAACTTTTTAAAACCCACATTGAAAAGCAAACAAACCATTTTTGAAAACACAATGAGCAAGTATCTAAGAGCCCATGGATAACCATGGATAGAAAGGGTGCTAACACCTTCCCTTTCTATAATCTACCTCCCGAACCGAGAGCAATCTCTATAAGGAATTTTTCTGTGCTTTTGTCCTTTCCATTTGGAGAAAATAAAAGACGGTGGCGACTCTTGCTTACCGCGACATTTCGCGAACCAGCGTTAAACAGTCAGTTCCAGATCCACCGATCACACGCGCCGATACCGTTGCCAAGTGCATTGGAGGCTCCATAAAAGTACAGGGTCCATCGGGATCCTTGTTCAAGTCCGTCATATGGTCTGAAATCTTCAACGTTTTCCAATGTCATGATGTCTTTGTCAGGGAAGTCGAACCTCATGGATTGGTAATCTTCGACAGCTTGATGGGCCAGATGATCATCTAGCACACTCCCCTTTATAGCTTTTTGGGTCGTGTACTGTATATCGTATTCCGTTAGGATCATCTGCCACCTAGCTATTCTTCCAGACAAAGCAGGCTTCTCAAAGATGTACTTAATCGAATCCATCTTAGATATCAGCAAAGTGGTATGAGTCAACATGTACTGCCTTAGACGGCGAGCAACCCATACCAAAGCGCATCAAGTTTTCTCGAGCAGTGAGTATCAGATCTCACAGTCGGTAAACTTTTTGCTAAGGTAATAAATGGCATGCTCTTTTCGTCCAGACTCGTCATGTTGGCCCAGTACGCACCCCCATTCAATTCTCTAAGACAGTCAGATACATGATTAGCGGTCTTCCCTCGACGGGTGGCATCAGGATAAGAGGTTCTAGAAAATACTCCTTGATTTTATCGAAAGCAATTTGACAGTCATCATTCCATTTAACTACCTGATCTTTCTTCAACAGCTTGAAGATTGGTTCACAGGTAGATGTTAGGTGAGAAATGAAGCTAGCAATGTAGTTTAGGCGTCCCAAAAAACCTCTGATCTCCTTCTCAGTGCGAGGAGCAGGAATTTCTTGTATAGCTTTGACTTTGGCAGGATCAACCTCGATGCCTTTGTTGCTGACAATAAAACCCAAGAGTTTACCAGACCGGACTCCAAATGTACACTTGTTTGGATTCAGTCTGAGCTTGTATTCCTTATACCTGACAAACAGCTTTTGCAAGTGATCAAGGTGTTCTTCTTCCGTTTGTGATCGGGCTATCATGTCATCTACGTAGACCTCTATCTCATGATGTATCATGTCATGAAACAAAGCTACCATGGCGCATTGATAGGTTGCCCCGACATTCTTCAGTCCGAATGGCATCATTTTGTAGCAGAACGTACCCCACTGTGTAACAAAAGTAGTTTTCTCCATGTCCTCAAGTGCCATTTTGATCTGGTTATAGCCTGAGAATCCGTCCATGAAAGAAAATACTTTGTGCTGAGCTGTGTTGTCAACCAAGATGTCAATGTGCGGAAGTGGAAAGTCATCTTTAGGGCTGGCCCTGTTTAAGTCTCTATAATCCACGCACATTCTGACTTTGCCGTCCTTCTTAGGCACGGGCACAATGTTAGCAACCCATTGTGGATAGGAAGAACAGCCAGAAATCCAGCATTGAACTGTTTCATAACTTATGCTTTGATCTTCACGGACATGTCAGGTCTCATGCGGCGGACCTTTTGCTTAACTGGTGGACAGTCTTCTCTTGTGGGGAGACGGTGTACCACAATGTCTATATCAAGTCCCGACATGTCTTCGTATGACCAGGAAAAGATCTCAACATAATCATGCAGTAGCTGAATTAGGCGCTCCTTGACACTCGGCTCTAGATTTGCACCTATCTTGATTTCCTTTTTGTCATCCTCAGTTCCCAAGTTGATTGTATCCAACTGCTCTTCATGAGGCTGAATTGCTCTTTCTTCTTGCTGTAGTAATCTGGCCAATTCCCCAGGCACCTCACAATCTTCCTCACCTTCATATTCGGCTTGGTTGATCAGATCTTCAGAGTCACTGAAGGCTATAGCAGTATCGTTACCCATGGGTTCCGGAATGGAAGAGTACCGACATTTATGAGTGTGGGTGTGTGTAAGGGCATAACCATCTTAAAACAACAAAATGTAAAAGAAAGACAATGAGCACAAAAGGTTTAAATATGAAAAGCGTCCATGATTCATTGAAATGACACATGAAAATGAAATAAGAACCCTTACAAATGGACCTATGTGCCTCGGGTAAGACACAAGGTTGAAAAAGTACAAATTGTTTATAAATTATTACAGATCCAACAGAAATGGAAAAGATAAATTACTGCGGTATGAAAGTAATCGGAACAAAGTCTTTTGCTTCCCAGTTACACAGTCCTCCTCCAACAGTAGGAAAAATCCAGTCTTCCAGGTTGCTCTCTTCTTCACTGTCTTCTAGTGCATTAACCCCTTGACGGCTGATCTTCACAGGTGGCCCTCTGGCACGAGAGCGGCGCACGGCCTTCTGACCAGTCGAAGTAAATCCCAAGCCGAATTTGTCTGATTTGAAAGGAAAGTCTGGAAGCTGCCCCCAGATTGTGCTTCCGCCTTCTTCCACCACTGCCTTAGCATCCTTGAGAGATGACATCCTATGTGGAGGTCTGGTAATCATGGGTACAGAGGACACTGTCTTGGTTGCCGCTATCTCCTGAGCTACCTCTTCAAAGTGTTGGAAAGGGGTCTTTATGAATTCATCATCCAATTCTACATAACAGAAAGAATTTTGATGACTAATCATGTATTCCTCTTCACCATGGACTGTTATGATTTTCCCCTGGATAGGGTACTTGAGCATTTGATGCAGAGTAGAAGTGACAACTCCAGCATGGTGGATCCAAGGTCTTCCCAACATGCAAGAATAGGAAGAACGGATGTCCATCACATAGAATGTTGAATTGAACGTCTGGGTACCCACCTTGATCGAGATGTCCACCTCTCCATGGACCATCCTCTTAGAACCATCAAAGGCTCTGACAATGATGTTGCTGGGTTTCAGGGTTAAGCCTTCACAATCCAGTCTATCCAAGGATTTCTTCGGTAAGACATTTAGAGACAACCCAGTGTCAACCAAGACATGAGCTAGGGTGGTTCCCTTACACTCCACCGTGACATGTAGTGCATTGTTATGCTTTCTCCCTTTGGAGGTCAAGTCTGCATCGGAGAATCCCAGGCCATTGTCAGCTGTTAGGCTGGCCACACACTCTTGGAATTGATCAGTGGAGGTTTCTTGCGGCACGTGGGTCGTCTTCAAAAACTTGACCAAAGCTTTAGCATGTGCCTCAGAGCACAACAACAGGGCTAACATAGATATTTTGGAGGGGGTCTGCCCCAGTTGTTCAACAACATCAAAATCACTTTTCTTAATAATCCTCAGAATTTCTTCCATCTCTTTCTGGGATGTCTCAGGAATAACAAGTGATTGATCCTTCGTCAAGACAGGCTCCTCTTGAACATTCTTTCCTTTTTTCTCGGCAACGGAAACAGGGATGGGAATTGTATTGTCATTGTTGGCGGGTACACTTGCAGGTACAATTACTGGTATATGTGTAATCCTCGGAATGTCCGCGGGTCCAAAGACTGTTGTTGGAGGAGCAATCTCTGGAGAAAAGATTCTCCCACTACGAGTAATTTTGCTTGTTCCGGCAATGTTACTGATGTCGGGATTATCCTCCTTAGAGCTTTCTTCTTCAATGGTTTGTTCAATCTGTTTGACACCATGGTAGTAGATTTCTCCACCATAGTTCCATGGTACCATTTTATCGGTTTTGTACGGGGTTGGCCCGGGCATTGTTATCTTCAACGGAGTAGTAACAAGAGCAGATGTAATCCTAACGGGTTTTTTAGGAACCCTGGAAGTATTGGCGTATATGGTTATTATTGAAACTTCTGGAACTGGAATGGGTGAGACAAGATCTTTCTCAAACAAAATTTCCTTGTTATCAATCAGTTGTTGGATTCCTTTCTTCAACAAAGGACAGTAAAATGGGGAGGACATGCAAGCATGGCAATCTTGGTCATAACCTGGGAAGACGCCAGCCTTCAACAAATTCAACTTGATGGTTAGGAGAGGAGTTAATAGTTCATCCACAGTAGAAACAAACATATCTTCTTCCACAACATTGGTATTGTGCCCATGCATCGACATTGGGGCGGAGATAACATTCAGATTTTCAGGAGCTTTAAATTCAACTTCCTTTGCGTCAATCAAATCTTGGATCTTACTCTTCAGGGCCCAATAGTTGTTGGTGTCGTGCCCTGGACTTTCTGAATGGTAAGCGCACCTAGCGTTGGGATGGTAATATGGAGAAGCAGTGTTAGGATTTTTAGGGGCCTCTTTTAGCATGGCCAGGTTCAACTTCAAGAGATGTGGTAAGACTTGAGCAGGAGTCATATTTATCTTGGTGAATTGCCTTACAGTCCTTTCCACCCTTTGCTGGTTATTTCTCGGCTGATCATTTCTCGGTTGATTATTTCTCGGCTGGTCTGATGCAGTCTTTTGAATCATAACGCCCCCCACAGTTGGTTGTCTTTCAATTCTTCCCTGATTTCTCTGGGCATAGACAACTGGAACTTCCTTCTTTCCGGTGAAGGGCTTTTTTACAGCAGCAGAGGTAGATGCATCTTTCTGAATTTTCCCGCTTCTAATAGCGGCTTCCACCCTCTCGCCAATTAGAATCAACTCAGTGAAACCTACAGAGGAGCTTCCAATCAGGTGATTAAAGAAAGGACCTGACAGAGTCCCCAAGAACATGTCCACTAGCTCTCTTTCAGATAAAGGTGGTTGCACCCTTCTGGCCAGATCCCTCCATTTTTGGGCGTAGTCTTTGAAGCCCTCATAGGTAGCCATGGCCATACTCTGTAGCTGAGTACGGGTTGGCGCCAAGTCGGCGTTGTATTGATACTGTTTATAGAAGGCGGCTGCCAAGTCTTCCCAATTATGCACATCTGACCTCTCCAACTGGTAGAACCAATCCAGCTGCGTCCCCGATAAACTTTCTTGGAAAAAGTGGACCCACAGGTCTTTGTCAGAAGAATGTGGTTGAATTTTCCTAACATAATATCGTAGGTGCATCTTTGGGCAAGACACCCCATCATACTTAGCAAACAGTGGCACTTTAAATTTAGGAGGGATTACAATTCCAGAAACCAACCCTAACTCCTCAAAGTCTAGCCCAGGCACTCTCTGTATCTCCATAGCAGCTAGACGTTCTTCCAGGTTCTTGTATTTGTCATCGGCCAGAGGGTACTGCTGTTCAGAGTAGTCCTCATCTTCCTCTTCCTCTGCTTCAGAATCAGATGGCACTATAGTTCCTTTACCTTTTCCTTCCCCCTCTTCAGATGTTGATGGGAATTCCAAAGTCCATCTAGCTTGTCCTTCAAACCTTCTTCCCATGATAACTACATCGACTCGCTTCTTCTTCTTTTTCTCCTTCTCTTTTTCTAGTAGAGTCTTGAGCTCCTCCTGCCCCTTGGCTAAGGTCAAGAGTAGCTGTTGAAATTGTGAATTCCGAGCTTGTAAGTCTTTGACCGTTTGTTCTAGATCCATCTTGCTGAAATAAACAGCAGAGAAATGAGGAAACTTGGTGTGAAGACCTGTTTATGCATATGATGAATGATATGTATTCATGTAATGCATTCAAGGATTTAGAAATTCAAATTTGTTTTAAACAAAAAAGAAACACACGTCATATTAATAAGATAGAATTTGTTAGTACATCAATGCCCCATGGGCAAAATAATACAAAATTCTAAGGTAAAAAGACGTTCTGCATCCTCTTTGATGCAATGTAGGTCTTGAGAGTCTGATCTTCGTGAAGTAGCCGAGTGAGTTCCAAAACCTTCTTCTCGCTTGCGTAAAATTAGGCTTCGAAAGTATCGCTCTCTCCCTTGAGCTGTATCAAACTCCTTTGTTGATCTTCGAGTGATGTTGGCATGTCAGGATGTAGGAGGGTGTATGGAACCTCTCCTTCCATAACAGGCTCTATAATCACAGGGAGAATGGAGGGGTAAGGCATCATAAGACTTTGGGCGCGGGTTCGTACCCACATGAGGTAAGGCTCAAGAGGGATGGAATTCTTGTGTCCCAAGGTCTTACTGTCTACCTTGTTGGGCATCCTCCAAGCTCGGATAAACCTTTGTCAGAGTCCTTGGTTGTTGTTGTCGAAGTCGAAAACCAAACCTTGAACTAGCATGTCATGTGGGCCATCCCTTCGGGCATACCCAAACTGTCTCAGAGTCATGCAAGGGTTATAGGTGATGTCTCCCCTAATTCCAAGTAGAGGGACATTAGGGAATTCCACACAATGGTCAATGATAATAACATTCTCTTTTGATCGAGAACACCAATGAATATCTGAATGTGTAAGAGTCATCAATCGTTGTGACCACCTCAAACCTTGCTCATTCTTCAAGACTAATTGGGGAAGATGAGAAATAAACCATCTTTCCAGTAGAGGAGTGCAACACATAAGAACACCTATTTTCCTCATTGTACGAGTGTGAAAAGAGTGGAGGATATCCCCAATTAATGTAGGCACCGGGTTGCGAGTCATGAAGATTTTGACAGCACTCACATCTATGAGTTGGTCAGGGTTAGGGAACAAGACCATCCCATAGATGAGGAGAGCTACAATCTCCTCAAAAGCTTGTAAGTTCAAAGAATTCCAGCAACTTTGGGCCTTCTCAAAGAGAAACTTTGACAAGAAGCCTTTGACACCACTTCTAGTTTCCCAATGTGTTGTGACATCAGATGAGTGCAAGTGTAAGGCTTGAGCAATCTCTTCTGGATTTGGATATCTTTCCGTACCGTTGATGGGTAGTTGATTGAGAATAGGAATCCTCAAGAGTTGAGAAAATTCCTCCAAAGTGGGCACAAGTTGGTAGTCAGGAAATGTGAAGCAGTGATGCAAAGGGTCAAAGAACTGGAAGAGAACTTTCAGCATATCCTCCTCTGTGTTGGTGGTGACCAAGTTGAGTAGGCTACCATGCCTCTCGGTGAATGGAGAATTCTCAGGAATCCTTGAAGCTAGCTCCTTGAGTTGTGGAGGAATTCTTACAAGGTTGACTTGGACAGTTTTCCTGCGAAGTGATTCCATAACCTACAAAACAGGAACAAAGATGAATCTCCAAAAATCCTTGAAACGGTTAGTGGATGCATATGATGTTTATGATTTCCATGATGTTATGCACAAGTATATATGTACAAGCAAATCACACAAGTTCCTAGTTTAGGCTTGCATGGGGTTTCATAGGTAAGTACCCTCTTGAAGTTTAGTCGGCTCAACCTGTCCTAGAAATAGTAACCGGGTTCTAAGGAGCTCAATATCAATGGATTGTTTCCTTGTTCATTGTTTCAATTCAACTTCTTTACTGGCGACCGAAATATTCCAAGGAACCAACCCTCAATGAGTCTAGTATCGAGTATCTACCAACTTCGGACTGCACCAAAGCCAGTCATCTCACTACATCCTAAAAGGCCAAGTTGGTCAAGTAAAGGTTCTAAAAGTCCATTAGTGCTTCATGATATCACTCAGCGGCCCCGTATTCTCTTTGATTGACTCAAAGGCTATCGGTACCCATAAATATGTCACACTAATATAGCTATTGCTTAGACCATGTCGGTATACCCCACACAGTTTCCATAATGTATTGCTATTTCCCTATGAATGTTTCCCAAATCCGGGTAGAGGATTCAAACCCAAACAATAGAACCAAAGTGTAAAGCAAACAAATCAAGCAAGATAAGCATGTAAAGGTGATCTAAAACCCTAAGGTAACCCCACTTTTAGAATAACTCCCCAGCAGAGTCGCCAGTTCGGTGATGCGGTGGGAGAACTGACTTGAGGTTTTGCGTTTGTGTTCGCAAATGTTGCGGTTTAGCAAGAGTCGCCACCGACTTTTCTTTTATCCAAAAGGAAAGGTAAAAAAGCACAGGAAATACCTTTGAGATGTTTTCTTGAGTTCGGGGGGTAGATTATGAAAAGGGAAGGTGCTAGCACCCTTTTCATCCATGGTTTTCAATGGGCTCTTAGTTACTTGCTTAGATTACTTGCTTTGCTTTTGCAATTGTTTGAAATGGTGCTTTGTGTGGTTTTGAAAGTATTTTGAAAAGAGGCCAATGTTTAGGCAATCTTTGTAATGATTCTCGTTCGTAAGAATGTATACAAAGATGTTTGTCTTTTGAAAAGTGTTTCAATGTTTGAAAGTTGTTTGGAAATTGTTTTAAAAATGTGTGTGTGTTTGTTTGAAAATAGCAAGGATTATTTGCAAATTGATCAAGTAACTAGAAGCATCTACCTACTCAAAAGTCTTTCTTGTACATTTTTATTCCTTTGACATTGTTGATTTACCTTGGTAGACAACCCTATCTTTGGATGTTAAACGGGACGGGCGTGGGTCATCGTATGACCATGATAGCAATGTTACCAAGTATCTTAGCAAGTTTTGAAGGACCAAGATCATCTTTGTTTAGGCAACCTTTTGATAGCGTCATCGAAGGACTATGATCTTTTGTTTTGTTTTGTTTTGTTTTGCCAAGATACCTAGCATGCATACCATGGCCATTTAAATTAGGCAACCAAGTGGGTGAAACCCTAGAGGTGCTTGTGTGAAATGTGTTGTCATTTTACATGCATTTTTGTCTTGTATTAGGTCATGTTATTTGTTTGATTTTTGTCTTATCATGCAAACCCTAGTTTTTACTAAACATGTATATAATGCGATAAATTGCGTAAAGTAAATCTAAACTATTACAACAATATTATGGGAGGGGGGATACAAGTTTTTGAATGGGGATATTTGCACAAAATAAAACCCTAATTCACTATTACAACCCAATTGAATTTATTGTACAAATAAATAAATAAACAAGTATTTAAATATGCAATAATATGTATTTATGCAAAAATGTTTTGTAATTGTTTTATGTATGAGAAAATAAAATTATCTAAGTCCTAAAAATAAAATAAAAAAAATATTATTATTTATGAAAGGGGAAACCCTAATTTTGTTTTAAAAGAAAATATGTTTTCTATTATTATTTTATTCATTTTGTTCAAGAAAAATAATAATAATATTATATACAAATATTAAAAATTAAATATGTATAAAAAATAAATATTTAATGTGTACAAAATATGAAATAAAATATTAAGTATTTTATTATTATTTACAAATTTATTTAAGAAAATAAATTCTATAAACCTAATAAGTTATTTTTATGCCAAAAAAAATAATAAAAATAATAAAATAAAATGCAAAAAATTAAGAAAATATTTTTGGGATTGTTTAATGTTCAGAAAAAAAATTATAAAGTCAATAAACATAAAAATAAAAAGAAAATATGAAAAATATGCAAAATAAACAAAGGGGGTGCAAATAGGAATATGGGGGTTGTGAAAAACAATAGGCCCAAGGCGCCAGGCCTAAGCCAACCTTCGTCCCTGACCTCCAGCCAGCATCAAACGCGCGTTTCTGTGTACAATCATGTATCTTGCTATAGCTTGCATAAAATCAAAAACTCATAACATAAAAAGTGTAGCTTGTAAACTCACGATTCCAATGATATAAAATTCATGACCTAACTCTCAAAGATCAGGGAGAATTTTAATGGCCCTAATTTCTGACCTAGTTTTTTCAGCATGTTCAACAATCAAATACTCTTAGCTCAGTTAATATAAATGGCAACTATGCATAAGTACAGCTTCAGCAAGTTAAGGACTACATCTTTGCTTCACAAATCAAAGCTTAAGGATTCCTAAATAGAGAGATAGAAGTTTGAAAATACCTTGTTCAGTTGAGTTTGTATATGGAAATGTGGGGACTTTGAGTGAGGCCTGAAGATCGTGTGAGCTTCCTTGAAGTTCCCTCAAGCTTCTCCAATGCTCAGCTTGCTTTGAGGATGCTTCAAACTCCTTGTAGAAGTCAACCTGCAACCTTCAAAAATGGAAATGGTGATGTCTGAAATAGGGCTTACAGAACCAGAACAAGGGCTTGGATAGTTTAGGTAGGATGTATGTAAGTTGTCTCAAGTGTTGAATCAAGAAACGCATGAGCCAATATTGAAATGGCTTTGATTTTGCAGAGGCTGCCCTGTTTGGGCAGGAACTTGTGTTTTTTTTTGTGTTTTGGAGTGTTTTGAATTTTTTGAATTCGTGTCTTAGGCTTGTAACAAGTTTCTGAAGTTGTTTAGAATGAAGCCAAGCCTTCTCTTTATCAGATATCCAAGTTCTCTTGACTTTTTCCAATTTGCTTGCTTTTGAAGAAAGTTGACATGACTTATGCCAAAGGCCTGTACAGGCTTTCTTGCTAGCTGCATAGAGTTGGTACAAGTTGCCTGATATTTGTGGATCTTGCTTGCAACAAAAGATCAGGTCCATGGCTCAAGAATTGCAAAGTTGCAAAAAGCTAGCTTTATCAAAATGGTATTGTGAACTTTATGCCATTTATGGATTAATTCATTGTGCAATGCTTCAAAAGTGAAAACAAAGGCTTTAACCACTGAGTTAGCATTAAATTATGGAGTATAGAAGTGATTTAGGACCTGTAATGCAAGTTACAAGCATGCTAGGACAGATTTGCAACTTGGTGCATTGTGAAAATGGCTTGAATAAAAGTGGCAAATTGCCATTTTCCCTTCTTCGATTCTCCCTAACCACAAATGATCTTGGAGAGTTCTTGGACATTTTGGAAATCTTGTAATACTCTATACAATCCATATTTGAAATGCAACTTGAGATACCTGTTGGAACTAGGTGAAAAGTTGCTATGAAGTTAGGTCAAAAACCTGCCTAAACTAGGGCAAAATTTCACTAAGTTAAAAAGTTTATGGACCCCTATTCACAAAATCATAACTTGAGATACAAGCATATTTTTGGAAAACTTTGTGAATCAAAGTTGTAGATTTAATGGAGGACTACAACTTTCATGTTGGAAGTTTTCTTTGAATCCAATTGCATCATGGTGAAAAAGTTGTGGAAAGTTGGGAAAAAATAAGAAATTTTCCATACATAGAAAAATTCTAAGTTATGAAAATTTTCAAATTAAAACCCTAAATTGCAATTTTATGTTTCTTGGTCAACAAGTTTCATATTTTGACATATCTTGATGAATTATGACCCTTGGCACTTGATTTTGACCAAAAAGTCAAAGTTTGACTTTTCAATGTACAATTGATTTTTGATCAGTTGATTGGAAAATTCATCTGTCAATCCTATGCATTTGAGATCTTTTGAACTATGTGATTAGGTCAAGATGATTCTATTGAGTCCTTGAAATCATGCTTGAACCCAATTGGTCATTGGCTAGGTCAAAAATCAGAAATTGCCCTTTCTTAGTCAAAACCCTAATTTTGACCATTTTGCCCTTTTGATGATTTGATCAAATTTCTTGAGGAGTTGTGGTCCAAACTTGATCAAATGGTACATAGGAGCCTAGAATGTTGTTGTGGATCAAAAATTATGAAGTTTGACTGTAAATTGGCCATGGTTGACTTTTTCCCCAATACAGCTGATTTTTAGGTCAACTGTCCAATTGACTGGGCAAAAAGGTGATTCAAGGCTTGAAACTTGGTATGAGCAATCTTAGGGGTCAAAGATGGTGTATGAAAGTCACATGAAGCATTGATGGTCCAAAAATACTTGTACAAACTCAACCCCTAATTTCAGGTCATCAGTGCAAGAAGAGGTCTTGAGCTGAGCAAACCCTAATCCTGTCTGGAGTCCAAGAAGTATTGTGAGGAAAAATATTGATAATATGAGAGGGAAATTTTTTGGGTACAACACCATCCATGTCAGTTTTATTTTTAAAGACCCACTTGCATCCTAAGGTTAACTCCTATAGGAGGTTCTACCAAAGTCCAAACCTGGTTTGTATACATGGAATCCATTTTAGATTTCACGGCTTCTAGCCACTTCTAAGACTCAGGACCAGTTTGGCCTCTTGGTAGGTCACAGGCTCATCTTTATCCATGAGAAATACATCACCTTGATCACTTATGAGATATCCATATCTATCAAGTTGGTGACGTGTCCTATTTGACCTACGTTGGTCTTGTTCTACTTGAGAAGGTTGATCTTCCACAACTAATTGTGTTTCCTGCTCTAATTCCTCCATAGGTGTATCAATTCTTTCTAATTATTGAATTTCTTCAAGCTCTACTTTCCTCCCATTGATTCCTTTGGAAATAAAGTCTTTTCCAAGAAAACTCCAATTCGAGCGACAAACACGTTACCCTAAGAAGGATTGTAGAAGTAATAACCTCTTATTTCTTTAGGATACCCCACAAATAAGAATTTGTCTAATTTATGCTCAAGCTTAGTTGAGATTTGTCGTTTCACATAAACTTCACAACCCCAAATCTTCATGTAAGACATATGTGGTTTCTTACCACTCCATATCTAATATGGTGTCTTCTCAACCTTTTTGGATAGACCATGGTTAAGTTTGTAAGTTGCTGTCAATAGTGCATGTCCCCAAAAGGAGTTTAGAAGATCTATGTGAATTATCATGGATTGGACCGTGTCTAACAAGGTTTGATTTATTCTCTCAGACACACCATTCCATTGTGGTGTTCCTGGAGGAGTAAGTTAGGATAGAATCCCATATTCCTTTATATGGTCATCAAACTCTAGGCTTAAATATTCACTGCCTCGACCTGATTGAAGAACTTTAATATTATTATCTAGTTGGTTTTGTACTTCATTCTTGAATTCCTTGAACTTTTCAAAGGTTTCAGATTTGTGTTTCATTAAATACACATAACCATATCTACTGAAATCATCAGTAAATATAATGAAGTATTGAAAACCTCCTATGGCTGGTATGTTCAATGGTCCACATACATCAGTATGTATGAGGGCCAAAATATTTTTAACCCTTTCACATTTTCATGTGAATGGGGACTTTGTCATCTTTCCAATTAATCAAGACCTTCCTGTCTCATATGATTCATAATCAAAAGAGTCCAAGAGTCCATCTTTATGGAGTTTGGAAATGTGTTTCTCATTTACGTAGCCTAAGTGACAATGCCAAAGGTAACTTGTATTTTAACTTATCAGGTTTAATCCTTCTAGTATTAATGTTATGAATTGACATTTCAAGATCAAGGACATACAACCCATTGTTCATTTGTGCAAAAGCATAGAATATATCATTCAAATAAATGGAGCAACAATTGTTCTTTATTATGAAAGAAAACCCAAACTTGTCGAAACAAGAAACATAAATAATATATCTGCTAATTGTAAGTACATAATAACAGTTCTCTAACTGAATTATTAAACCACTGGGTAAAATCAAAACATAAGTTCCTACGGCTAAAGCAACAACCTTTGCTCCATTGCCAACTCGTAGGTCAACTTCACCTTTTGCCAAATCTCTACTCCTTTCAAGCCACTGCACATTGGTACAAATGTGAGAATTGCATCCAGTATCTAATACCCATGATGCAGAAGTAGATAAATTAATTTCTATAACAAAAATACCTGAATTTCAAGTCTCTACTCCATTCTTCTTATCTTCTAGGTACTTTGGACAGTTTCTCTTCCAGTGTTCGTCCTTACCGAAATGGAAGCAAGTGCCCTCTTTTGCTATGCCTCCACTAGGATTAAAAGCGAGAAAAATAGGTTTAGGTTTATCAACTTCCTTGCCTTTGGCAAATTCCTTGCCTTTCCCTTTACCAACCTTCTTACTGAGCCTTTTATTTAGCTTCTTTCCATTACTGACCATCAGAATGGACTTCCCTTTTGACTTCACATTTTGCTCAGCAGTTCTTAACATGCTTAGAAACTCTATAAGAATTTTGTCCATGTCATTCATATTGAAATTCGGGACAAATTCAATGAAGCTCTCTGGAAATGATTGCAAGATCAAATCAGTTGCAAGTTCCTTTCCAAGGGTAAACCCTAACCTTTCAAGGTTCTCCAGATACCCAATCATATTGAGTACATGGGGACCTACAGGGTTTCCCTCAACTAACTTGCTATTAAAAAGGGCCTTTGAAACCTGAAACCTCTTATTTATTGCATTCTCTTGATAGAGCATCTTCAGATGTCTGATCATATCGAACGTTGGCATGTTGTTGTACCCCAAAATTTGCCCTCCCATATTTCTCAAAATATTTCAAGAAAAATTCACAAGTCCAACCCGGCGCGTCATATTCAGGTATTCTTTCACCAAGATATCTCTGATAACGTATTCTCAAACTCAGGTTCGGCTCAAGAGTCAATTCTTTAAAGAAGGTATCCGAATGGGCGAGTTTTCTTGAAGAAATATGGTGAAAAAGTGTGCTGAAAGAGAAGTTTTTACGCGCTAAAAAATTCATAACTTGAAGATAGCGACTCGTTTTGAACCCGTTCTGGTTGCCAAAATTCCGTCTTGACATTATCTACGTTTCATCTCTCACGGCTGGAAGCCAATTTCGATCTGAAGGTCTTCAAAAATGTGGATTTATCAAGTATTTTCATACAGAAAATTTGTGACAGAAGTCTATTTGCGTCATGTTCAGAAAATCATAACTTGGTCGATTTTCATCGTATCGAGCTGGTTCCGGCGCCAAAATTTCACAAATTGAGTTGGCTACATTTTCACAGAAGGTATTAAGTTCAAACGGTATTCAAAAGGCCTTCGTTTTTTGCTCAGAGTGCGTGACACGCCGAAAATCCTGAATGCTGAATATTATTTCATCTGGGCCGAAACTTCGAAAATTCATAACTCGGTCAATTTTTATCGGATTGGGCTCATATTTTTACACAAGGTCCCTGACTCATAGATCTACAACTTTGCTTCAAAATTCGAGACCGTATTATGCTCCGATAAATACCAGTTTTTTATTGAAGAACGTGTCAGAGTCGACACTGGAGCCCAAAATAAGTTTGTCTGAGCTGAAACTTCAAAAATTCATAACTAATTCACCGTTTATCTGATTGAGCCGATTTTCGGACAGGAGTTATTTATCGATGTCAGCTACATTTTGTTTTCACATTTCAACTTCAAAAATTGCATTTAAGTCCCTGCGATTTAGCCTGGAAAGTGACGAACTCAAGTGAACATTGGAGGCCCAATTGCACATTCAAAGCCCATTTTCTTTACCCTAATTTCCATTATATAATCACCTTCTTTTCACACAAACCAGAGAGGAGAAAGAGGAGAAAAAAAGAGAGAAAAAACCTGGCCACAACACTGTCAGAATATCAAATTCTTTCAAGAACCCTAAAACCTTGAAGTCCTTATTATAAATCCCTCTCTCACTACAAACAAGCCATCACAGTTACAAACCAACACCTCACTACTTTTTCAGTAAGGATAAGGCTGGCTTGATCTCCATGATCCAAAGGGCATAAAAGTATTCAGGTCACTAATTTTCCAGTAAGGGTAAGATTGATTTGATCTCCATGATCAAAAAGGGTATAATCATTCATACATGTCATATTGTGCCTAAACATTAAATTTCTTCATATATTGGCTTTATTTGCATTTTATGATTTTATTTAATGTGTCCATGAGATTCAACACTGCAGATTTAGACAGGATCCCATGCAGGTTCATTAAGGAACGTTGAGGCCAGAACACAAATGGCCAAAAGCCAAATGGCCAAAAAGAACAACTTATGCATGACGAGACAGACATCCTGAGAAGATTAAGGAACGTTGAGGCCAGAACACAAATGGCCAAAAGCCAAATGGCCAAAGTAGAACAACTTATGCATGAAACCCAATCCAATAGCCAAAGAATGTAGACCACGGTACTCAGGAAACAAATCATAGATGCTTGCTCTAATTCAAAAAACAAATCAAAAACTCTTTTCACACCGACACTTTTCAAAAAGCTTTCAAAACAATTTTTCAAACACTCTTGAGGACTGATACAAGAGTCAATCTGAAACTTTTAAACGAAACTTTTTCAAACTCACTCACAATTGAAAAGCAAACCTTTTGAAAACACAAATGAGCAAGTATCTAAGAGCCCATGGATAAGCTTGGATAGAAAGGATGCTAACACCTTCCCTTTCTATAAATCTACCTCCCGAACCGAGAGACATCTCAAAGAAGGAATTTTACTGTGCTTTTGTCTTTTCCATGTTGGAGAACATAAAAGACGGTGGCGACTCTTGCTTACCGCGACATACGCGATCCAGCGTTAAACAGTCAGTTCCAGATCCACCGATCACAAAACTGGCGACTCTGCTGGGGATACTTTAAAAAGTGAGGTGTACCTTAGGACTAAGATCACTTGTGTTTTCGATTGTTGTGCTTGTTTGCTTTATTATTGTGGGCTGTTTCGGAGTTACATAGATCCTAACCCGGATCTGGGGATACCCTGTTAGGTAGCATAAGCTGTGAGGGACCTGTCCGGCGTAGAGCGACATGGGTGAAGCAGTGGCTACGTTGGTGTGGCACCTTGGTCTGTACCGATATCCCTTGTGTCGCAACGAGGAGAATATGGGTCTTCTGAGGAGTCATTAAGCACCAACCGACCTTAGAACCCTAAAAGACCCAACTTGGCCAATAGAACAGTAGCAGTATGCTACGCCCATTGAGGCTAAACTCTCGTGATGGTTCTGGCCGCAAGAAAAGATTGCGATGCTGGAGTTATGACCGATTGAGGGTAGTCAGTGATATTGGGATCCTCTAGAACCCGGTTACTTCTGATAGGACAGGTCTTATCCAACAAACTGAAAGAGGGTAATACCCAGACCCCATGCTGGACTAAACTCTAAGGGCTGTGGTATGACTTGTGTGCTTTCAAACTTGACTACTTGCATGCTTGTTATCTGACACTTGAGTTTCTTGCAGGTTTTGTTTATAGTCCTTAATTGGGACTCATAACAGGGTTTACCTACATTACCCCATGCATAGCATAACATCATACCATTGCATGCATCCCGCATAAGGACTAACCCATTTCAAGGATCTCAAGGGCTTGTGATGCAGGTCATGATGAACCAACATGTCTGGCAAGGGGCAAAGGGGATTTATTTTCCTCTAGCCAAGGTTGTCAGGGGCTATGACCCACTCGATATGGTGAGCCTTGACTCTTGAAGAAGGACTCTCCACAACATGAAGTTCCTTCAATCAAGCTACCGGATTCAAATTCTAACATTTCTTCTTGTCTACCCCGCGAGATCCTTGAAAACATTGCATGCATACATACATACATTGCATCACAGGTACCCTTGTTACAGGTCACTTACCTTCTCCGCTGTTTATTTCAGCAATGGCTTCCCAACAAGATAACCAGGGTCCTCATGCTCAAGAGACTCGGTTCAGGGAAATCCTCCTAAACCTATCCAAGGGGCAGGAAGAGTTGAGAACAATCCTCATGGGGACTTTGGTCAGGAACAGTTCTGAGGACGATAAGGATGAACGGCTAAAACATCTGCAAGCTGAGGTAGATACTATGAGAACCCAGATGCTGGGGCAAATGGCCCTTATCCAAGGATTAGCTCGGGAGCAAGAAAAGTTGAGAGCTGTGATCAACCAGCTTCAGCAAGACAGTATGAAGCAAGTAGTCAGGGCGGGGAACCAAACGGGTAATCATCCTCCAAGAAGTCAAAGGTTTGGTTCGATGAATAGACCTCTCCAAGCTGCTACTACTTCACAGGTCCAACAACGACCTCGCCCAGAACAACGAATTGATCAGAGCAAGCCAGACAAGCCTAGGAGGCAATTCACCCAGCTCAACATGTCGCTGTTTCAAGCCTTACAACGCCTGTTGAGATTGAATCTGATCACATTAAGGCACCCTCCTAAGAATCCCAACACTTCCTTCTCCCGGTATAACCCGCGTGTGAGATGTGCCTATCATTCTGACAGCCCGGGGCATGCTACAGATGACTGTTGGACTTTGAGAAACAAGGTTCAGGATCTGATTGACGCGAAGGAAGTCCAGTTCGACTCTCCAGAGACTCCGAATGTGACCACTGCTCCCCTGCCCAAACATGGCTAGGATTGGAAACTTTTGTTCATTTGAATGTTCAGATTGTAATTTTCTTTGATTGTTCAAACATTTTATTTCATGTCAAACTTGGTTATTTCATTAATGCATTACACATGTCTGTTTTGAAGTAATTATTTCGTATTCACTATATGCAAATTGTTTTCATATTTTTCTGTGATGATCAACTCTTGATTGAAAAAAAATTCTAAGCCTCTTGAGGGAGGATGACGAAAATGATACCACAATCTACAGTATGCTTTTGAACAGACCCCGCTGATGAGGTACATGCATTGTTTCAATCCCTAAACACTGGAGTTATAAGGAAGATAATCCCTCGTCAACCCCTCTGAGCCAAAGAAGTAGGAGTTTTTCTTTTCAAAAATTAAAACCCTTTATCATAACCTGGGGCAGGGTAGTTCTCTAAGTTGATCCAAGTGCATAACAAATGGCACCAGAGAGGTCCTTACAAAACAAAAAAAAGACAGTGATGGTTCCGAATAATTAAAGGCAGGCAGTCATTACTTCTCAAAATAAAAGCCCATTAAGTCAAAGCCTATGAAGGAGACTTACAAAACTGAGGCATCCCGCTGACTGTAATCACAAAAGAAACAGTTCAAGCAAAAAAAAAATAGGGATAATAAGAATAAAAAAGAAAGAGGTCCTACAAACCCTCAACAAAAGAAAAAATGACTTCCTGTTCAAAATAAACTGTCAATGTCCAAACCATCATTGGAATATCAGAACAAAGACTCAAACAAGGTCTAACACACGATCAGCTGAGTTTAGGTTTGAAGGACATCACGAAGAGCGGGTGGGTACAAATAATTTGAGCCTTTATCCTTTGTTTCTTAAACCATGAACCAGGCCACGTTATAACCCTTAAAAGTCCTAGCTGAAGCATGTGTTAGTTCGAAAGCATACTGTTACGAAAGGTATCCTGAATCCTTAAGGCTTGCGGTAAAATAATGAGTTGACATCACAGTTTACAAAAAAAAATTCACTTGTTTTTACTGAAAAAATGCACTTTCAAAAAAAAACTTCAAGACAGACATAAGCTTTGCATTTCTAATATAACATTGCTTGCATATGACTAGTTGTTTGAACAGCAGAGAAATTCGCACGACGAATGTCTAATGAACATGAGTACCTCCAATCAAGGGGCATGGCATGAGCATTGTCCACAATCTGGGGCAGTCAAGTCAAGATTCAGAGAATCTCTCAAATGCCAAGATAACCAGGGGCAAATCTCCGCCCGAGTCACTTGGGGCATCAGACATGAATTCCAGCTACGAATCTTGCATGATCAAACGAAGATCTTCCGGTGGTACGGCAACACAATGCTATTGACAGGGGCAACTCCCGACATTCTGAGAGCGTGGACATAGTCGAAAAATATTGCGCATAATTAAAAACCCGCTAGGTTGACATACCTAAGCAAAAATCAGGGCTTCCCGGCGAACCAAAAGGGTTCGGGCAAAATGAGGGATGAAATAAAAAAATCTGTACACCCGGCAAGTCGAAAACCTGAAAGGGCGGCTTGGGCAAAAATGGGTATCCCGGTGAACTGAAAACCCGAAAGGGAAGTTGTTTCCAGTGATTTCTGGTAAACAACCGCTAGTCTTCCAAACTATCGAATAATCTTTCTGACTGTTATTCAATTCCTCTGGTAACTCACAGGATCGACTAGATTGATCCTAGGATTCCTTGGACATTAAGGTTACTCTCACGATCGAACAGATATTCATGGTTGATATTTGAGTGTTGTATATGCGTTTGGCTTATTTTGATTTCTATCTCAAAAAGTCTAAAGATGTAATCAAAATGTGCGTGTACGAAACTAAGTTGCATGAATAAATGTTAATTGTAAAGACATGTAAAATTGCATAAAAGTCAAGTAAATGGTTTCGAATTATAAAACAGTTAATGTAAAGGATTTCTAGAACGTAAAAGGTTTGAAATATGAAGAAAGCGTTTAATGCAAGAAATCTGTAAATGACTTTAAGTAAAAATATGCGTTCGAAGGATAAGACTTGAAGGTAAAGGTATGGAAAATATGACAGTTTTCTGAGATGTAAAGTGCTTGAAATGTGAAGAAAGCATTAAAATGTAAAACTTTGAAGAAGAGATTTCGAAGTGAAAAGACTGTAAATGAGAAAACTTGTAAATGTTATTTGACAAAAAGATAAAGGACAGTGCTGGAAATGGTAAAAGGTTTTCATTAAATCAGAAATACATGGTGCTATCATACGTACATTTCTCTTGCATTCGTTTCCCTTGCCATGTGGTAGTTTGAATGTTACTGAGTATTTAGTACAATAGATATGACACACGAAATCCTAATACTAAGACTTCTATTTATACTAATTCGACCATAACGGTCTTGCTATAGGATTATGCCACGTTCAGAACATGCAGAACAATGCCTCTTTCTTCTTTCCACGTGTCCCCAAATGCTCCAGCACATAACTTTCAAACTTCGAATGTCCCGCTTCCATTTGAATTTCAAATGCTTTGGTACTTCTCCGTTTCGAACGCACTTCCCAGACACAGCCTTGTTGTTATTTCGAGACTTCTTTAGATATGTTCCCATAATTGCCACTCGAAGCTCCGAGCTTTGACATGCTTATTCGAAACACTGCTTCTGCTACTTCGAAACATGACGCTTTACCTCATTTCGATCGAAACGTTTAATTCATTTGGCTTCTAATAACATTATCAAAATCTTCAGCCAACAAATTGCCCCTTTAAAATATGTATTTTGATTCCTCTGAGAAATACCTATTTTAAACATCTACACAAGATTTTGATGTGACTTTCGAATCATCGTAACATTTAATGCATTTGACTCCAGTCACGTCAATCATAGCACCTTTTGGATTCCTTAACCGCCTGGAGCCACTTCACAGCATGGTGCAGTTACAAATAATGATTATCTTTAAATCACACCTATTACCCATGTTAACTTTACGCCACCTCTTCATCACACCAACCCATGATTTCCACGTATCACACCCTTATTCAGTGGATGCTTAAACTTCCCCATTATAAAACATCACCAACTTAATCTTTTTCTTTTCTTTTCACACTCTAAATCTTTTACCCTCCTTCTCTCGTCAAAAAACCCAAGCTTTCAACATCTTTCAAAAATGTCTTCTTCTACTTCATCCCAACTCAAGAAAGTCTCCAAGAAGAAAGGAAAAACTTCAGGAACTACCATGGAAAGTAAAATCATCACTCACCAAGGTCAATCCGTTCTTGCCCCTCAGATGATTTCAAAGGAAAAAGAAATGCTGTATGCGTCACAGGTACTCATTCCTACCAACATTGCTGGTAAGAGGTTAGCTTTAAATGGCCCTCTTACGGTTTTTGAAATATTAAAAGACACCAGAACGATTTTCCCAGTTTGTTATAGTTTTAAACCCTTGTTTAACAAAATGGACGCCCCTAAGGCAGTAGAATCTTCTAGTTCAAATACCATAGAAAACCCAACTGTTCCTCCTAAGGACCCCTTTGTATTGGATTATGTAAAAAGTAATTTTAAGCCATTTCGATCTTGCCCCACCTCTGATATTGCTTATCAAAATTGGTTCAAGAAAGTAGAAGCTAAGAAATCCCAGCAATGGGAAGAATTAGGTATCTATAACCTGATTAAGCTATCGAAGCCTGGTTTCACCTACAGCCACCCTCTGCTATTCGCGTCCCTCTATTTCTGGGACAGTACCTATAACACTTTCCATCTCCCAGGTGGAATGATCACCCCAACCTTCTTCGAAATAGCGGCCATCATTGGGCTATCGCCAGTGGGAGAAACTTATATACCCGACAACGAAGAACATTCAAGCATAATTGACTTCGAAGTCAAGCTAGCCAGTTTTTCCAAGTTTATCAGTCATTACCATGCTGAGGGGGACAATGTGTCTGATGTAGAGCACATTGCTTTCTTAACCTTGTGGCTGTCAAGATACATTTTCTGCAGTAGATCCCTACAGGTAGCTAGTAGGTTCATTCCTCTAGCTAGGGACTTGCATGAAAATCGAAAAGTGTGCCTAAGTGAACTGCTCTTAGTTGACCTTTATGAAAGCCTGAGGTCAGCTGTTTCGAGCCTCAAATCCCACACCTCCAAAAATATTCTGTTGGCTGGCCCTTTTTGGTTACTTCAACTATGGATAAATGCCATGTTCGAACCCTCCTTATCAACCGCCAACACCATTGATGAGCAAGATTCTGAGATAAATGATAGGATAGTCGAAGGCACTAGGCTTCGAAGATTAACTCCCAATGACGACAAAGATGACTTCAAAGTCCAATTCTCGAAGTACATCATGATATTCTCCAAAAGGCACAAGTTTGAAGAGAGCATGGCGCCTTTTGCTTCGAGGGCTCATGGACCTTCTTGGTTCACCATGGCTCTCTCAGAAGCTATCAAGAGCAAGGAGATTCAGGATGTATGGAGAGCTTTTTTGCTACCTAGACTCATTTCTTCAAGAATAACTCCAGCCAAGAACCAGATTTTTCTCTTTGCCTACCAACCAAACTTTGTTTCGAGGCAGTTTGGCTTATGCCAACTGATTCCTGAACCTTTATTTCAAACTGAGAGTGCCATCACTTCTGGACGAACTTTCAAGGCACGGGAAGCCAAAATACAGCAAGAACAATATCAAGGCTTTGCCCAATTTGAGCTGATAACCTTCGAACCTACCCATCTCACAGTTAAAGGGTTTCTGGAATGGTGGACCAAGTTTTATCAAACTTATATGTTCGATACACTTACAATTCAACAGAAACTAATTGATGCCTTCGATGTGCAGGTACCAACAAAGAAAGGTATGTTTACTCATGCCAAAGAGATTAAAGCTTTCCAAAATTATTTTGAAACTACTTATGACCCCACGCGCTTGGACTCCACTGTGCATCAAGCGGCTGAGACCTTGAAGGAAAAATTTAAACAAAAAGTTTCTAAGTTAAAAATTCCTTCAGGGCTGTCACTTGAGGATAGGTATAGGTTGGCATTCGAAATGCATCCACCTAAATTTCCCAGATTACCTACCTCAGAACTGGCTCTGGCTTGGTTTCCCCCATATCCTTGGTGGTTTACTTGCAAAGAGATGTTCAAATATCTTCAAAGGAAACCAAAGCCATCTGAGACTGTGACATGGGCTCGATACTGGCTTCATGATTTCCCAGGACACCTTTGATACGACCTTTCTGCCATGTCAATTAAATCTGATCAAGGCACAGGTGCGAATGCTTGGGAAAATCCCAAACGTCTTTTATTTTCCATATCTTTAACCTTTGCTTTAATTGTTTCGATTTTCAGCCATCAGGATAAAGACAGCTGCCTCGAAGTCGAAAGAAGGGAGTGCCTCTCAAGCCTCCATCGAAACTACTGACAAAGTGACTGCACCCGAAACAACCATTATTGCTGCAACCACAACAACAACAATAATACCAACAACAACCAGTGTTCCAATTCCAACGGTAATCACTTAGCCTTGATGCTTCGAATTCACTCATGTTTTATGGTTTGCATCTAACTCTTCGTTTAAAATCCTTTCAGACCAACAAGCTTCCTCCTACTACTCCCAAGAAGCGGAAATCAAGCACCACTGGGGAAGATCCCAAGGCTGGAGGAAACTTAAACACTACTTCGAAGAAGAAGCCAAAGAAAGATATTTTGAAAAGTACCGTTCTAACTAGTGTCTCTGGACTTGATTCCAGGGATGCTGCTCCCTCACCCAAATCTAAAAATCCACCTTCGACCTCCAACACAACGTTGGAACGTATAGCTAGTAACCTCTCCTCCGAGAGTCCACAGGTAAATTGAACCTTTAAATTTTTGACAATAATAACTTCTTATTACCTTGGTGAATGTTTTTTTTAACATTCTGTTGTTCCTTGCAGAACATCTTGAATCCAGCTTCCACTACTTCGAACTCACCATCCAGAGCTGCTGTTCCGCTCAACTCCTATCCTCAAGGAGATTCCAGCAACCTGGTTCAAAATAAAGGTTCCTCCAATATGGCGGTTCTGGCTGGAACTTCTGAACAGCAGGATGATCAAGGTACCTTCATTCCTCTGAAAGAGATAAACGAAACACCACTTCAAACATCTGCAGAGGATTTGCAAAGGGCTTCTCTTCAAAAGTCCCCTCTTGAAACTCTTCAAGAGGACCCAAAGGACACTCAAACTGAAGAAGAGAAAGCTGATTCTGGGCAAAGAGCCGAAGAATCTGCAGACGAAGAATCTGAGGAGCAGAATGCCAATGACGGTTTGACTGCTGGGACGGAGTCCAACGCAAATAGTAGTGAAAGGGATGGTATCGAAGTGGTGGACTTGGATGAGGATGAAGAAGACCAAGAGCACGAAACAAATGAAGGGGATTGTGATACGGTGGGAGAACTGACTTGAGGTTTGCGTTTGTATTCGCAAATGTTGCGGTTAGCAAGAGTCGCCACCGACTTTTTATTTTATCCTAAGGAAAGGTTAAAAAGCACAGCAAAAAACCTTTTGAGATGTTTTCTTGGGTTCGGGGAGTAGATTATAGAAAGGGAAGGTATTAGCACCCTTTCTATCCATGGTTATCCATGGGCTCTTAGTTACTTGCTTAGATCACTTGCCTTTTGTTTTCAATTGTTTTAAATGGTGCTTGAGTGTGTGGGTTTTGAAAATGTTTTGAAAAGAGGCCAATGTGGTGGCAACCTTTGCAATGATCCATGTGGGGATGTATACAAAGATGTATGTCTTTTGAAAAGGTTTTCATTTGTTTTTTGAAAGTTTTTGTTTTGAAAGTGTTGTGATGTGTGATTTTGAAATTAGGCAAATGTTTTGTTTTACAAGTTGATTCAAGTAACTAAGAGGTTATCTACTCCTAAGTTTCTCAAAAGATTATTGCTATACTTTAACCCTTTTAACAAGTTTGCACCACCATTGTATTTGGTGGGCAACCTTGTGTTAGGATGTGAGAGGGACAGGCGCGGGTCATCGTTTAGACCATAATTGTAACGACGTTAAATGTCTTTGGGCAATTTCTTTAAGGGACTTGATCATTTGTTTTGTTTGTTTTGAAAAGTTTTATCGAGGGACTATGATCATTCAAACTGTTTGCTTTGCCCAAAGATGTTCAACATACAATATGGCCCATTTATTTGAAGGCAACAAGTGGAATACCCTAGGGGGTGCAAGTGTGATTTATGTGTCCATTTTCATGCTTGTTTATCTTGTATTAGGTCAAACTATTTTTTATCGTTTTTTTCGCATACAAACCCTAATTCTAGCATGTTATTATTTAGAAAGCAATAAAGTGCGAAATTAAAATTACTAAGCTATTACACAACCAAATATGGGAAGGGGGGTACAAATGTTCAAATGGGGATATTGACAAGAATTTAAATCTAAATTATTACAACAATTGGGTATTTTGCAATGCATGATTAAATGTAAATTAAATAAATATGTGAAATGTAAAAAGAAAGTTTCTATATGTATGAGAAAATATTATTTATGTAAAAGGAAAAAAGAAAATAAAAATGTATTTATTTTTTAGTATTTTGAAACTTAGGGTAAGAAACCCTAATTTTTATATAAAAAGTATTATTATCTAATTTAATTCTACTATTTATTTATTATTTATAAAAATAACCTAAAATGAAGTATATTGTAAAAAAAAGTATTTTTGTATCAAATGTTAATAAAATAAAAAAATCAAGTATTTTTATATCTTTTTCTTAAATACATTAATAATCAAATATATATATATATCCCTAAATATGTATTTTTCTAAAATAAATATTTAAATATTTTAATAAAAAATAAAAAGGAAAGTATATTTTTTTTGTGTAAAATATTTTCATAAAGTAAATAAAATAATAAAAATGTATCTACACTATTTTCTATTTATTTCAATAATAGTATATATATATATATATATATTTGTATATAGCAAAAGAAATAAACAAATAAATATGCCATAAATACAAAAAGTGGTGGAAAAAATATTTTAAAAATTTTAATGGTATGAGAAAAAATAAACAAAGTCAATCCAAAAAGAAAAAGTCAAAAATGTCAAAAAATGAGCAAATGGGCTCAGGGGGGTGTAAACCAAAAAATGGGGTGTGAAAAGGAAACAAATCCAGGCCCAGCCCAGATCACTTCTTCTTCAACCTCTGTACAGCTTTCTTCACACAAAACACGCGTTTTCTAACTCTGGATTCCTGGACTTTCAAGCAAAACTCATAACATGAAAAGTGTAGAGCATTAAGAGACGGTTTCAACCATATAAAGAACATGACCTATCTCTCTAAGATGAGAGAGAATTTCTCTCCCCCTCTTTTCTGACCTAGTTTTTCTACCATTTTCAGAGCTCAAATTCTCTTCACTCAGACAAAAGAAATGAAAAGTAAAGCTATGTACATGTTCAGGGCTATGAGTAGGACTTTGTTTCTTCACAAACTTAAGACTAAAGATGCCTAATAAGAGAGACACGAATTCAAACTTTTACCTGTGCAGTTGAACTTCTATGTGGAGAATGAGAGACTTTCAGTGCAATGTAATGATTGGAAAAGCTTCCTTGAAGTCTAGGGATGCTTTTTCAATGCTCACTTTGTCTTGAAACTTCTTGTATCAAGCTATAGAACTTCACCTGCAAGTCAAAGATGTGAAAATGGTGGAAGTGGTTAGAGCAACTACAGATCGTGCCTTAGCTTCTGGATAGCTTGCATATGTTGTAAGGAAGGTAGAGGAACAGGTTTGGACAGAAATGCTTGAAGGGATTGAGAGATTGCACTCAAACTGCAGGGGCACCCCTGTTTGTGCAGTTTGAGGATGATTCTGAGATGGAGGGTGTTTGAAAGGGAAATGGCTCGTGCAAAAGCTTCAATGTGGTCTATGGAATGTGTTTGATATCTTTTGTGCTGTGTTCTTTTGCTGATATGAGAGATAGCATATGTTATGGACCTTTCTTCACACTTAAGCTACCAAAAGCAAATTGGTGTTCTAGGTCAGTATAGGACCCCCTAATGTGCTGCATCAACTCCTCTTGATCAGTGTGTTATGCCCATAATCTTGTGCTAAGCAGATCTTCTATGTACTTGTTTGATTTACCAATTGACATAAAGCTAAACTTTTCAAAAATGGAAATTCCACTTTATCTAGTTTAGGATTAAACCATTATGCAATGTTAGAACACAAAGAACATGACCTTAACACATTGAATATGCATTAAATTATTGAGTATGAAATGGTTCAAGGACCTGTAATCAAGCATAAAGCAAACTGATTTCAAATTGGCAAGGTTATGAACATGTCTTGATGAAGAACAAAAGTGAGTTTTTGCCAACTTGTGAAATTCGAATCTCCCAAGTTATGAGGTTGTTTGATGAGTTCTTGGACATTTTGGAAAGCTTGGAATGTGTATTACAATCCATCTTTGAAATGCAAATCAAAATTCCAATTGGAAGGGCATGAAAAGTGGCCTTGAAGTAGGGTAGAAAACCTTGTCAAAATAGGTCAAATTTCACTAAGTTAAAAGATGGTTTAGTGCCCTTATTCAAAAAATCATAACTTGAGATACAAGCTTCAAATGAGAAAACTTTGTGAATCAAAGTTGTAGATTTTGCAACAAGCTACAACTTTCATGTTTTGACTTTTGTTTGAATCCCAATGGATCATGGTGAAAAGATGGGGCTAAGTTGGGAAAAAATTAGGGTTTTTCATAACTTAGAAAAATTCTAAGTTATGAAAAATTCCATTTTCAAACCCTAATTTGCATTTTGTGATTTCTTGGTGAACAAGTTTCATAATTTGGCATGTTTTGATGAAAAATGGATCTTGACTCTTGATTTTGACCAAAAAGTCAAAGTTTGACTTTTCAGTATACAGTCAAAATTGATCAATTGACTGGGAAATTCAACTATCAATCTTGTATACTTGGGATCTTTTGAGCTTGATGAACATGTCAAGATAATCCCATGGGGTCCTTGAGTCCATAGGTGAACTTGGTTTGCCATTGGCTAGGTCAAACAGTCAAAAATTGCCTTAGTGCAGTCAAAACCCTAAAAATGACCATTTTGCCCTTTTGGTGATCTGATCAAATTTCTTGTGGAATTGTGATCCAAACTTGATCAAATGGTTCATATGAATTCAAAATGTTGATGTGGATCAAATTTCATGAGGTTTGACTGTCAATTGGCCACAGTTGACTTTTTCCCCAATACAGCTGATTTCTAGGTCAACTGTCCAATTGACTGGGAAAAACTTGGAATCAAGACTTGAAACTTGGTATGGGTAAACTTGGGAGTCCAATATGAAGCATGAAAGTCATCTTAGGTATTTTAGGTCAAAACATCTTTAGGCAAACACAAACCCTAATTTGAGTCCACAGTGCAAGGAGAAGTCTTGAGCAGAGGAAACCCTAATTGGATCTTGATCTTCAAAGGTCTTGTGATGAGAAAATGTTGAGGAAATGGGAGGGCAAATTTTGGGGTACAACAGTTGCCCCTGTTCAATCTTCTTGGACCTGAAGAGTTAGATTGGCAAGTTTGCCTTTCGTGACTCGAGGGTAAGAGGAGATTGGACACTAGAGTGCCCGGAAATTTGCACTCGCATGCTGGAGTCTCAACAATGTGATGCCGGGAATGGGCTTATAGATGCCATTTGGAAAAGTGACAGAACTTTGTCGGGAATGGGCTTATAGATGCCATTTGGAAGTGTTGATCGCATAAGAGATTCCTTAGCGAGAACTTGTGTATTTAAGAAAGACAGATGTTTTCCTGGCTTGTTACAGGTGTTTGATCTTCAGTCTCCTTATGCAGATATGCCCTGGCTAGATACAGGTATCAAATCTACAATTGGGTTGCTCACAGATGTGCCCTGGCTGGATACAGGAGTCGAATCTGGAAATAGTCGTCAATAGATATGCCCTGGCGGGATACAGGAATCGAATCTTCGAACTCTTCAGACGTGCCCTGGCTAGATACAGGAGTCGAATCTGGAAATGTGGTCAACAGATATGCCCTGGCTGGATACAGGAATCGAATCTGGGAATAGTCGTTAATAGATATGCCCTGGCTGGATACAGGAGTCGAATCTTTGAACTCTGCAGACGTGCCCTGGCTGGATACAGGAGTCGAGTCTGGAAACTGATCACCCTCAGATGTGCCCTGGCTAGATACAGGTATCGAATCTGGAATTGTGACAGTCGAAGGTAGTCGTTTTTTGAGATTGTCTTTTTCCTGAAAAGGCAAAGACGTAAGCTGTATGCAATGTCATGATGTATGATGTCATGATGTTCAACATTTGATGTTGTATGTGTTTCTTCCTGTATGTAAGCAAGATGTATGAACATGTGAAATGTTTATGAGTGTAATTTCATCTTAGGAAAATAAATCCTTGACGAATGGCCGGGAAGCTGCTCTGCGGAAGAGATGTTTGACTGAAGCTTTGAGGAGAGGCCCGCTGAGGATTTTAACGATGGATTCCGCTGAGGATAATGATGGTAAACTCCGTTGGGGAACTCCAAAGATAAACTCTGCTTGGGAATACCAAAGATAGACTTCGCTGGGGATTTGAAGGAACTTTTGCCGAGAACGGTATTTTGTGGCTTTTAGCTGAGGATAACCCAGTTATAAACCCTTGTGAGGAAATAACTCTAAATAAAACTTGGGCGTGACGTTCGTACTTCGCCGGGGATAAGCTCGCAGAATCTACAGGGGATGAGCTTTTAAGACCTGCCGGGGAAGGTTGTGTCTTTTTCAGGATCGACGGGGAATCGACTCCCGCTTGGGGAAAGTGCTGCTGAACCTTGCTTTATTCTGCGGGGAGCTAAGATGATTTGGCCACATTTTCAGTTGAACCTACCTTGGTGCCTTGGTGGACAAAGCAACTAGACCGCATTAGACAACTCCACATTGCCCCTGTCTTTGATGTCACTTGTAATTAATCTCTTTTTCATATGCAAACATTTATGAATCAGCAATTTGATGTCAAATGCATATATCAAAAATGAACATTGGACGTTCTTCGCAAGACAAAATAGAAAAAGAAAAACAATGGCAATTTGTATGGACAAGTGAATTTGTATTGATTTAAACTTTGCCTGTGAATAGGCGTTTTTGTACAGGAGGCTGACATCCTAGTAAGAGGACGCCGCCAAATAACATAGAGTTTACAATTTGAAAACAAAACAGCTATGTGAACAATCCCACTGGGTTCCAACTCTGCTATTGCCTTTATGTCTCCGATCGTCTCATCGCTTTACTGCCTGGTCGAAGATGAAGCTGATTGGTCGATGCCGTAATCTGAGCCAGATAGTTGATGCCGAATTCCGGGTGCGAAGTGATCCAATGAGACATAGTGTTACGCTTTTATCCCTAACTTTTGCCTGGACCGCCCTTTCGGGTTTTCAGTCCAACGGGATACCCTTTTTTGCCCAAGCCGCCCTTTCAGGTTTTCGACTTGCCGGGTGTACAGATTTTTTTCATTTCATCCCTTATTTTTGCCCGAACCCTTTTGGTTCGCCGGGAAGCCCTTATTTTTGCCTAGGTATGTCAACCTAGCGGGTCTTTTATTTACGCGTAGTATTTTTTCACTATGTCCGCATTGGCGGGGTGAGGAAGGTCGTCACCGTCCATGGTGGTTAGGATCATGGCTCCTCCTGAGAACACACGCTTAACCACAAATGGCCCTTCGTAAGTAGGGGTCCATTTGCCCCGGGGATCACTTTGAGGAAGGATGATGCGTTTGATTACCAGGTCCCCAACTTGATACTCTTGCGGTCTGACTTTCTTGTTAAATGCCCTGATCATCCGTTTTTGATACGTTTGACCATGACAGATAGCAGTGAGCCTTTTTTCGTCAATCAGATTTAGTTGATCCAGTCGAGTCTGGATCCAATCATCTTCATTCAAGTCTGCATCCTTCATTATCCGGAGAGAGGGTATCTGGATTTCGATCGGCAAGACTGCCTCCATGCCGTAGACCAAGGAGAAAGGAGTTGCCCCGGTTGATGTCCTTGCTGAGGTGCGGTACCCATGAAGAGCGAACGGTAACATTTCGTGCCAATCTTTATAGGTCACTGTCATCTTCTGCACAATTTTCTTGATATTTTTGTTGGCTGCCTCTACAGCCCCATTCATCTTCGGCCGATAGGGGGAAGAATTGTGGTGCTGTATCTTGAATTGTTCACAGAGTTCAGTGATCATTTTGTTATTGAGATTGGTACCATTGTCCGTAATGATTCTTTCTGGGACTCCGTACCGACAAATCAGATTATGCCGGATGAATCGTGCCACGACGCTCTTGGTTACTGTGGCATAGGAAGCTGCCTCGACCCATTTCGTGAAGTAATCGATCGCCACCAAGATGAAACGATGCCCATTGGATGCCGTTGGTCGGATCTCACCGATCATATCGATGCCCCACATTGCGAAAGGCCAAGGTGCCGTTAGGACATTCAAAGGAACCGGAGGGATATGCACCTTGTCAGCATAGATCTGGCACTTATGACAAGTCCGGGAGTGTTGGTAACAATCGGCTTCCATCGTGGACCAGAAATATCCTGCCCGAAGGATTTTCTTAGCCATGGTGTGTCCACTGGAATGGGTTCCAAATGTTCCTTCATGCAGTTCCATCATAATTTTCTCTGCTTCAGCCTTATCCACACAACGTAACAGAGTTGAATCATGATTCCGTTTGTAGAGAATGCCGTTGCTGAGGAAGAATTTTGCAGCAAACCTCCTCATGAACTTCTTATCATTGACAGACGCACCTTCAGGGTATTCCTGGGCTTCCAAGTACCTCTTCACCTCGTGATACCAGGGTTTTTCAGTTACCTTCTCAGTCTCGAGCTCACAGCAGTATGCCGGTTCATCCAACTTCCAGATTATGATCTGAGGAGCCTCATTGTCCCATTTAACTTTGAACATTGAAGACATCGTGGCTAGTGCGTCCGCTAGCTGATTCTCCTCTCTGGGGAAATGCTCAAAAGTTATCTCTTCAAAGTGAGGGAGCAAGGTCGACACATACTCCTTGTAAGGAATGAGATTCGGGTGTTTCGTATCCCACTCGCCTTTGATCTGATTGATCACGAGAGCGGAATCTCCGAAGACACTTAGAAACTTGATCCTCAAATCGATCGCAGCTTGTAAACCCATGATACATGCCTCATATTCTGCCATGTTGTTGGTGCAGCTGAAACATAATCGGGCGGTGAGTGGAGTATAAGTCCCCTTGGGAGATATGATTACAGCGCCGACGCCGTTACCCAAAGCATTGGAGGCTCCATCAAAATGCATAGACCATCGGGATCCTTCCTCAGGTCCTTCATCCGGTCCAGGTACTTCACAGTCAGTTACCACCATGATGTCTTCGTCCGGAAAATCAAAGTTCAATGATTGATAATCGTCCACAGGTTGGTGTGCCAAATGATCAGCCAGTACACTTCCCTTAATTGCTTTCTGAGTTGTATACTGGATATCATATTCTGTTAAGATCATTTGCCATCTCGCTATTCTCCCAGACAGAGCGGGCTTTTCAAATATGTACTTGATGGGATCCATCTTTGAAATCAATAAAGTAGTGTGAGTCAGCATATACTGTCTCAGCCGGCGAGCAGCCCATACAAGAGCGCAGCAAGTTTTCTCAAGCAGTGAGTAACGAGACTCACAGTCGGTAAACTTTTTGCTCAAGTAATAAATAGCGTGCTCTTTTCGGCCAGACTCGTCATGCTGCCCCAGCACACACCCCATTGAATTATCAAGCACTGTCAAGTATAGTATCAGAGGTCTTCCTTCCACTGGTGGCATAAGAATGGGTGGCTCTTGGAGGTATTCCTTTATTCTTTCAAAGGCGGCCTGACATTCATCATTCCAGCGTACCACTTGATCTTTCTTCAGTAATTTGAAGATTGGCTCACAAGTAGCAGTCAGATGTGATATGAATCGGGCAATGTAATTCAATCGTCCTAGGAAACCTCTGACTTCTTTCTCTGTTTTTGGGGTCGGCATCTCTTGAATAGCTTTAACCTTGGTAGGGTCCACCTGGATACCTTTATCACTTACAATGAAACCTAGCAATTTTCCGGACCTCACCCCGAAGGTGCATTTGTTGGGATTCAATCTCAGCTTGTACAACTTGAGTCGGTCAAACAACTTCCTCAGATGATCAAGGTGTTCCTCCTCAGTTTGAGACCTTGCAATCATGTCATCAACGTATACTTCAATCTCATGATGGATCATATCATGAAATAAAGCAACCATGGCACGCTGATAGGTTGCCCCAGCATTTTTCAATCCGAATGGCATGACCTTATAACAGAAGGTCCCCCACTGAGTTACAAATGTAGTCTTCTCCATATCTTCAGGAGCCATCTTGATCTGATTATACCCTGAGAAGCCATCCATGAAGGAGAACACCTTGTGTTGAGCTGTATTATCAACAAGGACATCGATGTGAGGTAGGGGGAAATCATCCTTGGGGCTGGCCCTGTTCAGATCCCTGTAGTCAACACACATTCTGACCTTACCGTCCTTCTTCGGCACTGGCACAACATTGGCAACCCACTGAGGGTAAGAAGTTACTGCAAGGAAACCCGCATCAAACTGTTTCATCACCTCAGCTTTAATCTTCTCAGACATCTCTGGACGCATTCGTCGAACTTTTTGCTTTACTGGAGGGCAATCTTCCTTGGTTGGCAAATGGTGAACTACAATGTCGGCATCCAAACCAGGCATATCTTCATAAGACCAAGCAAAGATCTCCATGTAGTCTTGTAGCATCTGGATCAATCGTTGCTTCACGCTGAGCTCTAGATTGGCACCAATTTTGACCTCTTTCCTATCTGTCTCAGTACCCAAGTTAATTGTCTCCACAGGCTCTTCATGTGGTTGAATAGCCCTTTCTTCCTGTAGTAGCAGTCTTGCGAGTTCACCAGGCACTTCGCAATCATCTTCACCTTCGTCTTCGGCCAAGTTGATCGGATTTTCGAAGTCATAACTGGCGGTAGCAGAGCTGTTGCCAGTGAGATCCAGAGTGGATTGAAACCTGTATAAGTGAGTGTGTGTAAATATAGCTGTTTTGCAATATGTATAACACAGAAAGAAAAGGAGCACAAGATTTGAAATGCAACAAACGTCCAATGTTTTGATTGATGATATATGAAAATGTCATACAAAAAGCCCTCACAAATGGGGCTACGATGCCCCGGGCAGGACACCGAGCCAACAGAGTTTTAACATATTGTTTGTTACAAATTTGGAAATCAAAAGAAATCAATTACTGCGTGACAAATGTGATAGGGGTAAAATCCTTTGCTGTCCAGTTGTTTGGTCCGTCGCCGGCAGTCGGGTAGATCCAATTATCAAACTCAGCTTCCTCTACATCCTCCTCGATAGCGTTCACCCTTGAGCTGGAAATAAACACCGGAGCCTTTCCAATCTTCTCTTTGCGGATTGCCTTCTGAGCCTCTGTAGTAAAGCCTAGCCCAAACTTGTCGTTCTTCTGAGTGAAGTCAGGAAGCTGACCCCAGTGTGCACCATTGCCTTTCTGAACCACAGCCCGGGCATCCCTTAGGGAAACCATCTTCAAGGAATCATTCTCTTCGGCCATTGTCTCCGCAGCTGCTGAAATTGGATGTACCTCCTCGAAATGTTGGAAGGGAGTTTCAATAAATTCTCCGTCCATCTCGATATACCTGAAGGAATTCAAATGGCTCACCATATACTCCTCTTCTCCTTGCACAGTGACAATTTTCCCCCTGACAGGATACTTCAGTTTTTGGTGCAAGGTGGAGGTCACTGCCCCAGCTTTGTGGATCCAAGGTCTACCCAACAGACAGGAGTACGATGGACGTATATCCATCACGTAAAAGGTAGAGTCAAACACTTGAGAGCCCACACGAATAGGGATGTTAACCTCTCCATGAACCATCCTCTTGGAACCGTCAAAGGCTCTGACGATGATATTGCTGGGTTTCAACTCCAGGCCTTCATAATCCAGACGATCCAAAGCCTTTTTCGGAAGAACATTCAAAGAAGAACCAGTGTCCACCAACACATGCGCTAGAGTAGTGCCCCTGCATTCAATAGAAACATGCAGGGCATCATTGTGGTCTCTCCCTTTTGCGGTCAGGTCAGCATCTGAAAAGCCCAAGCCGTTGTCCGCCGTCAGATTGGCTATGCAGTCAGTGAACTGGACCGCAGACGTCTCTTGCGGCACATGGGCCGTCTTGAGAAATGAGATTAATGCCTTAGCGTGAGCCTCGGAACATAGCAATAGGGAGAGCAGGGAGATCTTGGAGGGTGTATGCCCCAATTGTTCGACAACATTAAAATCACTTTTCTTTATTATTTTCAGAATCTCCTCCATTTCTTGTCGGGAGGCCTCAGCATTCACGGGTATTGGTGCCTCCATCCGGGCAGGCTCTTCTTCAATCCCTTTGCCCCGAGCATTTGATGACTCGGCAGCAGGGGACACAATTTGATCAGCAACAGGACTTGATAAACTTGCAGGTTTTATGAGGAGGGGTTTTCGAATGGCGGGTGGCGCAATGTCAGGCGAGAAGAGCCTGCCACTGCGGGTGACTTTAGCTGGACCGGTGATATCGCAGATACTGGCACTAGCATCAAATTCTTGCTTGATTCCATTTACATATACGTCTGCCCCATAATGCCAGGGGACAGCTTTATCAGACACGTAGGAGAGGGGTCCTGGAACAGTAATGATCACAGGCGCAACGGTCAAGATTTGAATAGGCTTCTTTGGGGGAGCCTTGATTGGATTTTTGAAGATGGTAATCACGGAAACTTCTTTCATTGGAACCAAATGAACAGCAGTCTTTTTGAATAAAATCTCCTTGCTATCCATTAGGCCTTGGATGCCTAACCTTAGCAAGGGACAAACAGATAGGGAAATAGCACAGAATGGGCAACCTTCGCCGCAACCTGGAAATAAACCGGCCCGCAGTAGGTTCTTCTTAACAGTCTTCAAAGGGGTAACAACTTCATCTATCGAAACAGCATACACTTCTTCCTCAATGGCATTCACCCTATGCTGGGGCATAGGAGCCGTTACAACATTCGGTCTTTCCGGTGCTTCAAACTGAATTTCTTTTGCGTCAATTAGATCTTGCACTTTGTTTCTCAGGGCCCAACAATCATCAGTAGTGTGCCCGGGACTATCAGAATGATAAGCACACCGGGCATTCGGGTTGTATTTAGGGGACGCAGTGTTGACGACCTTAGGAGCTTCTTTGAGGGTCACCAGGTTGGTGGATAACAGTTGGGGTAAAATTTGAGATAATGTCATACTCAATCGGGTATACTGCCTCTTGGGCCTTTCACTTCTTTGCTGATTGTACTGCTGAGGAGTAGCAACAGGTTTAGAGATGACCAAAGCATTAACGGCTTGGCGACTTTCGGGCTTGGCTTGTCTTCTAGGGCCATAGACGGCGCTTGCTTCTTTCTTAAATGGCCTCTTCTCAGCACTTGTAGAGGCAGCCTTCTGTATCTTGCCTGACCTGATGCCAGCTTCAATTCTCTCTCCCGTTAATATCAAATCTGTGAACCCAGCGGAGGAGTTACCAACCAAATGATTAAAAAACGGACCAGACAACGTTCCCAGAAACATATCAACCAGCTCTCGATCAGTTAATGGAGGCTGCACCCTGCCAGCCAAATCTCTCCATTTTTGAGCGTACTCTTTGAATCCTTCACCCGTCCCTAGAGACATACCCTGAAGTTGGGTACGCGTAGGAGCGAGATCAGAATTATATTGGTATTGTCTGTAGAAAGCAGTCGCCAAGTCCTCCCAGTGCCGGATGCTAGCTCCGTCTAATTGGTAGAACCATTCAAGTTGTGACCCCGAGAGGCTGTCTTGGAAGAAGTGAATCCAGAGGTTTTTATCCGCCGTGTAAGGTTGGATTTTCCTTACATACGACCTCAGATGCAGCTTTGGGCAGGAGACCCCATCATACTTGGCGAAGGCAGGCGCCTTAAACTTGTGTGGAATTACTACTCCGGAAGATAATCCCAAATCCCCGAAATCCAGTCCCGGCACGTTCTGAATTTCCATAGCGCTCAAGCGGTCCTTCAATTGTTTGTATCTGTCAGCAGCAGGTGGGTATTGTTCCTCGTTATAGTCCGTCTCGTTGTCGGAGACTGCGGGACTAGGAGCTCCTCCCCCTTGGGGACTGTTTTTCTCAGCAGAAGAAGTGGCTGGATCAGCTTCATTGTGGAGGGTGTTCCCAAATCTGCGTCCGGTGTTGAACATTGCCGTCCTCTTTTTCTTCTTCTTTTTTAGGAGTAGAGTCTTCAACTCTTGCTGACCCTGGGCTAGACTTAGGACCATCTCTTGAAACTGTGCACTTTGGGCCTGAAGGGCCTTGATTGCTTGCTCACTGGATGACTCCGAATTCATGATGACTGTGCACACAAACAGCGAAGAAAATTAAGCAACCTGTGAAATAGGGTACCTGCTATGCATATGGTGCAATGGAATGCGTATGTATGCAATGCATTCAAGGGCTTAGAATATTCAAACTTTGTTGTAGACAAAAAGGAACGCACGTCATATTAATAAGGAGGAATTCGTTAGTACATAAATGCCTCATGGGCCAAATATTACAAAATAACCCCTTAAGGTAAAAAGACATTGCGCATCCTTTTTGGCGCGATGTAGGCGTTGAGATTCCTTTCCTCGTGCAGCAGGCGGGTGAGTTCCAGGACCTTCTTTTCACTAGCATGTAGACTGGTCTCAAGAGAATTCCGCTCTTCCTTAAGTTGGATCCAGCTCTTCTGCATCTCTTCCCAGGAGGTGGGCATGTCGGGATGTTGAATGGTGTAGGATGCTTCCCCTTCCAAGACTGGCTCTTTGATTACAGGTAGCATGTGAGGGTAAGGCATTACTAACTTCTGAGAGCGGGCTCGTACCCACTTGAGGTAAGGCTCCAACGGGATGGAGTTCCGATGCCCCAGTGTTTTGCTGTCTATCCTACTTGGCATCCTCCAAGCTCTGATAAATTTCTGACGAAGTCCTTGAGTATCGCTGTCGAAGTCGAAGACTATGTCAGGAATTAACATGTCATGAGGGCCATCCTTCCGAGCATAACCAAACTGTCTCCAAGCCAGGCATGGGTTGTAAGTTATACCTCCTTGGATTCCAAATAAAGGAACATTAGGGTACTCCCCACAACGATCAATGATAGTGACGTCTTCCCGGGACCTAGGACACCAATGTATATCTGCATGCGTGAGAGCCATTAACCGTTGTGACCATCTCAAACCCCGCTCGTTCTTCAAAACTGATTGTGGAAGATGCGAAATAAACCACCTTCCCAAGAGAGGAGTGCAACACATAAGGACACCCCTTCTCCTCATGGTTCGAGTGTAACATGAGTGAAGGATGTCCCCCAACAGTGTAGGTATAGGATTCCTGGTCATAAAGATCTGGACAGTACTGATATCAATAAGCTGATCTGGGTTAGGGAACAACACCAGACCATAGACAAGGAGGGCCATGACTTCTTCAAAAGCTCGTAGGTCAAGAGAGTTCCAACATTCCTGAGCCTTTTCAAACAGAAATCTAGCTAAGAAACCTTTGATACCACTCCTAACTTCCCAATGTCCCTTGAGGTCAGATGTCTGTAGGTGCAAGGCTTTAGCAATCTCTTCAAGCTTGGGTTCCTCTTCCGTACCGTTGTAGGGTAGTTGATCAAGGATAGGGACCTTCAGAAGTCGGGAGAACTCTTCCAATGTAGGCACCAACTGATAATCCGGGAAGGTGAAGCAGTGATGCAGAGGGTCAAAGAATTGGAACAGGACCTTTATCAAGTCCTCCTCAATGTTGGTGTTAACCAAGTTGATGAGTCTTCCATGTCTCTCACTGAATGAAGAACTCTCGGGAATTCTGGACAGAAGCTCCTTAAGCTGAGGAGGGATCTTTACAAGGCTAATCTGAATTGTCTTTCTGCGAGCAATTTCCATGTCCTATAAAACAAGAACAAAGATGAAGATTCGAAACCCTTGAAATGGTTAGTCAATGCTCATGATGTTTGTATGATGTAATGATGTGATGATTGAATGCACTATAAACATTCACAAAGGCAAACATGGTAAGGCACACAAGTCACACAAACCCTTAGAGTTTAGGCCTGCATGAAGTCTGGGTATTACCCTCTTGAAGTTTTGTGGGCTCAACCTGTCCTATCAAAAGTAACCGGGTTCTAAAGATCCCAATATCACTGGATTGCTTTCATTGTTCATCGTTTCGATTTAGCCACTGAACTGGCGACCGAAATATTCCAGGAAAGCAACCCTCAATTGAGTGTAGTATCGAGTATCAACCAACCTCGGACTGCACCAAAGTCAGTCATCTCACTACCCTAAAAAGGCCAAGATGGTTCAATTAAGGTTCCTAAGGTTAGTTGATGCTTCATGACACCACGCGGCGGCCCCGTACTCTCCTTGACTGAACTCAAGGGTTACCGGTACACACCAAAGTGCCACATCAACGTAGCAGACTGCTTCAACCATGTCGGTATACCCCGCACAGTTCCCTCACAGCCTTGTTGCTACCTAAAAGGGTTTCCCCAGATCCGGGTTAGGATCTATAAAACTCCGATACAAAGCCCACAATATGTAAAAGCAAACAAAGCAAGCAATTGAAAACAAAGGTGATCTAAACCCTAAGGTTACTCCACTTTAAAAGTTTCCCCAGCAGAGTCGCCAGTTCTGTGATACGGTGGGAGAACTGACTTGAGGTTTGCGTTTGTATTCGCAAATGTTGCGGTTAGCAAGAGTCGCCACCGACTTTTTATTTTATCCTAAGGAAAGGTTAAAAAGCACAGCAAAAAACCTTTTGAGATGTTTTCTTGGGTTCGGGGAGTAGATTATAGAAAGGGAAGGTATTAGCACCCTTTCTATCCATGGTTATCCATGGGCTCTTAGTTACTTGCTTAGATCACTTGCCTTTTGTTTTCAATTGTTTTAAATGGTGCTTGAGTGTGTGGGTTTTGAAAATGTTTTGAAAAGAGGCCAATGTGGTGGCAACCTTTGCAATGATCCATGTGGGGATGTATACAAAGATGTATGTCTTTTGAAAAGGTTTTCATTTGTTTTTTGAAAGTTTTATTTTTGAAAGTGTTGTGATGTGTGATTTTGAAATTAGGCAAATGTTTTGTTTTACAAGTTGATTCAAGTAACTAAGAGGTTATCTACTCCTAAGTTTCTCAAAAGATTATTGCTATACTTTAACCCTTTTAACAAGTTTGCACCACCATTGTATTTGGTGGGCAACCTTGTGTTAGGATGTGAGAGGGACAAGCGCGGGTCATCGTTTAGACCATAATTGTAACGACGTTAAATGTCTTTGGGCAATTTCTTTAAGGGACTTGATCATTTGTTTTGTTTGTTTTGAAAAGTTTTATCGAGGGACTATGATCATTCAAACTGTTTGCTTTGCCCAAAGATGTTCAACATACAATATGGCCCATTTATTTGAAGGCAACAAGTGGAATACCCTAGGGGGTGCAAGTGTGATTTATGTGTCCATTTTCATGCTTGTTTATCTTGTATTAGGTCAAACTATTTTTTATCGTTTTTTTCGCATACAAACCCTAATTCTAGCATGTTATTATTTAGAAAGCAATAAAGTGCGAAATTAAAATTACTAAGCTATTACACAACCAAATATGGGAAGGGGGGTACAAATGTTCAAATGGGGATATTGACAAGAATTTAAATCTAAATTATTACAACAATTGGGTATTTTGCAATGCATGATTAAATGTAAATTAAATAAATATGTGAAATGTAAAAAGAAAGTTTCTATATGTATGAGAAAATATTATTTATGTAAAAGGAAAAAAGAAAATAAAAATGTATTTATTTTTTAGTATTTTGAAACTTAGGGTAAGAAACCCTAATTTTTATATAAAAAGTATTATTATCTAATTTAATTCTACTATTTATTTATTATTTATAAAAATAACCTAAAATGAAGTATATTGTAAAAAAAAGTATTTTTGTATCAAATGTTAATAAAATAAAAAAATCAAGTATTTTTATATCTTTTTCTTAAATACATTAATAATCAAATATATATATATCCCTAAATATGTATTTTTCTAAAATAAATATTTAAATATTTTAATAAAAAATAAAAAGGAAAGTATATTTTTTTTCTGTAAAATATTTTCATAAAGTAAATAAAATAATAAAAATGTATCTACACTATTTTCTATTTATTTCAATAATAGTATATATATATATATATTTGTATATAGCAAAAGAAATAAACAAATAAATATGCCATAAATACAAAAAGTGGTGGAAAAAATATTTTAAAAATTTTAATGGTATGAGAAAAAATAAACAAAGTCAATCCAAAAAGAAAAAGTCAAAAATGTCAAAAAATGAGCAAATGGGCTCAGGGGGGTGTAAACCAAAAAATGGGGTGTGAAAAGGAAACAAATCCAGGCCCAGCCCAGATCACTTCTTCTTCAACCTCTGTACAGCTTTCTTCACACAAAACACGCGTTTTCTAACTCTGGATTCCTGGACTTTCAAGCAAAACTCATAACATGAAAAGTGTAGAGCATTAAGAGACGGTTTCAACCATATAAAGAACATGACCTATCTCTCTAAGATGAGAGAGAATTTCTCTCCCCCTCTTTTCTGACCTAGTTTTTCTACCATTTTCAGAGCTCAAATTCTCTTCACTCAGACAAAAGAAATGAAAAGTAAAGCTATGTACATGTTCAGGGCTATGAGTAGGACTTTGTTTCTTCACAAACTTAAGACTAAAGATGCCTAATAAGAGAGACACGAATTCAAACTTTTACCTGTGCAGTTGAACTTCTATGTGGAGAATGAGAGACTTTCAGTGCAATGTAATGATTGGAAAAGCTTCCTTGAAGTCCAGGGATGCTTTTTCAATGCTCACTTTGTCTTGAAACTTCTTGTATCAAGCTATAGAACTTCACCTGCAAGTCAAAGATGTGAAAATGGTGGAAGTGGTTAGAGCAACTACAGATCGTGCCTTAGCTTCTGGATAGCTTGCATATGTTGTAAGGAAGGTAGAGGAACAGGTTTGGACAGAAATGCTTGAAGGGATTGAGAGATTGCACTCAAACTGCAGGGGCACCCCTGTTTGTGCAGTTTGAGGATGATTCTGAGATGGAGGGTGTTTGAAAGGGAAATGGCTCGTGCAAAAGCTTCAATGTGGTCTATGGAATGTGTTTGATATCTTTTGTGCTGTGTTCTTTTGCTGATATGAGAGATAGCATATGTTATGGACCTTTCTTCACACTTAAGCTACCAAAAGCAAATTGGTGTTCTAGGTCAGTATAGGACCCCCTAATGTGCTGCATCAACTCCTCTTGATCAGTGTGTTATGCCCATAATCTTGTGCTAAGCAGATCTTCTATGTACTTGTTTGATTTACCAATTGACATAAAGCTAAACTTTTCAAAAATGGAAATTCCACTTTATCTAGTTTAGGATTAAACCATTATGCAATGTTAGAACACAAAGAACATGACCTTAACACATTGAATATGCATTAAATTATTGAGTATGAAATGGTTCAAGGACCTGTAATCAAGCATAAAGCAAACTGATTTCAAATTGGCAAGGTTATGAACATGTCTTGATGAAGAACAAAAGTGAGTTTTTGCCAACTTGTGAAATTCGAATCTCCCAAGTTATGAGGTTGTTTGATGAGTTCTTGGACATTTTGGAAAGCTTGGAATGTGTATTACAATCCATCTTTGAAATGCAAATCAAAATTCCAATTGGAAGGGCATGAAAAGTGGCCTTGAAGTAGGGTAGAAAACCTTGTCAAAATAGGTCAAATTTCACTAAGTTAAAAGATGGTTTAGTGCCCTTATTCAAAAAATCATAACTTGAGATACAAGCTTCAAATGAGAAAACTTTGTGAATCAAAGTTGTAGAGTTTGCAACAAGCTACAACTTTCATGTTTTGACTTTTGTTTGAATCCCAATGGATCATGGTGAAAAGATGGGGCAAAGTTGGGAAAAAATTAGGGTTTTTCATAACTTAGAAAAATTCTAAGTTATGAAAAATTCCATTTTCAAACCCTAATTTGCATTTTGTGATTTCTTGGTGAACAAGTTTCATAATTTGGCATGTTTTGATGAAAAATGGATCTTGACTCTTGATTTTGACCAAAAAGTCAAAGTTTGACTTTTCAGTATACAGTCAAAATTGATCAATTGACTGGGAAATTCAACTATCAATCTTGTATACTTGGGATCTTTTGAGCTTGATGAACATGTCAAGATAATCCCATGGGGTCCTTGAGTCCATAGGTGAACTTGGTTTGCCATTGGCTAGGTCAAACAGTCAAAAATTGCCTTAGTGCAGTCAAAACCCTAAAAATGACCATTTTGCCCTTTTGGTGATCTGATCAAATTTCTTGTGGAATTGTGATCCAAACTTGATCAAATGGTTCATATGAATTCAAAATGTTGATGTGGATCAAATTTCATGAGGTTTGACTGTCAATTGGCCACAGTTGACTTTTTCCCCAATACAGCTGATTTCTAGGTCAACTGTCCAATTGACTGGGAAAAACTTGGAATCAAGACTTGAAACTTGGTATGGGTAAACTTGGGAGTCCAATATGAAGCATGAAAGTCATCTTAGGTATTTTAGGTCAAAACATCTTTAGGCAAACACAAACCCTAATTTGAGTCCACAGTGCAAGGAGAAGTCTTGAGCAGAGGAAACCCTAATTGGATCTTGATCTTCAAAGGTCTTGTGATGAGAAAATGTTGAGGAAATGGGAGGGCAAATTTTGGGGTACAACAGGGATGGTAATGCAACCAACAAACCCATAGAGGTTGAAATGGACGTGGCTCCCCTACGTGTGGAACTCCCTCAATCCTCTTTGTCTCGAATGACTGACGAGGAACTGGCACTTCTGAGACGAAATGACCCTATTGGGTACATGAAGGCAAAGTTGGCTCAGAGGGACGTCCCACTTGCTAGGGCTGGCACAAGTTCGACCAGCTATCCTCTTCCCACAGATGAAAGAATTGTTCTTCTTAATAAAATTAGGAAAACCATTCTCAATGTGGATATATTTGAAGTGCTTAAGCAAGATAGTACTGCTTGCTATACTATGAAGGAGCTGCTCACAAAGGTCACTCTTTCTACCTGCTCCTTGCCAGTTAGTACTCTCTTGTTCGATCTTCAGGCTTTGCTGGACAACGTAACTGGTTACCTTCTCCAAGACGAATCTGCTGCCAAGAAGGTTCAAGAGAAACGCATTGCCATGGATGCTGCTTATGAACAAGCTTCGAAACTCTCTCAAGAAGCTGAGGATCAAGCTATGCATCTGAAGCAGGCGAAAACTGATTATAAGCCTCGAGCTGAGTCCATACTTCTTTGGGAAAGGCAGATTCTGGAACTTCAACAGAATGTTAAGGAGGCTAAAGAACAACAAATAGCCTTCGAAACCAATACTGCTGGTAACCAATTCGAAGAGCTTCTCAACCAGGGGCTTGCGGAAATGGAGACTGCAGAACAACTTAAAGGAGAAGTGGCAACCTTGGAAGAAGCCAGGCAGTTCGCTCAGCAGAAACTTGAATCATTTCGAAGCACTTTTAATCGATTGAAAAATAACTCTTATTTCTAGATTTTGATGTTTATTTGACTACAATTTTGGTTTCTTATATGTAATATTCGAACAACGCCATTTTGGCATTTTATCTTGCCATCTTGGCCTTTTATAACATCTCGGTTACGTTGTTACTATTCGAATCTCCTGCAGGCGTGGCTTATATTTCTTTAAATATTTCCCATTAACCTTTAGGATACGTTTATCATCCACGAGTTCTTCGATTTCGTATGCATTGTTTGAGAATACTTTTAATATTCGAAAAGGTCCTTCCCAATGAGGTGACCATTTACCTAACGCTTTATTCTTCTTGTCCATAGGCAATATGACTCTCCAAACCAAATCATTAATAATGAATACTTTTTTCTTCACCCTTTTATTGTATGTTCTGGCCACTCTTTCTTTTTGTCTCATCAAAATTTCCAATGCATGTAATCTAATTTCGTCCAACTCAACTAATTAATTCATCATCATTTCCCAATATAATGCAGCTGGGATTTCGTTTTGTCTCTGAATTCGAACTGATTGTAGAAGAATTTCTACTGGCAACACTGCATCATGACCAAATGTGAGTTGGAAAGGCGTAGTGTTAGTAGCTTCCTTAGGAGATGTTCTACAAGCCCATAATATTTGGTCCAGAGTTTTATGCCAGTTTCTTGGCTTTTTGCCAATATGCTTCTTGATTAATCCTATTATTACTTTATTTGCTGCTTCGACTTGACCGTTTGCTTGAGCATAATATGGCGTTGATGTTAGCAATCTAAACCCCATTTCTTGGGCAAATCCTTGCATCTTTCTACCAGTAAACACAGAGCCTTGGTCTGTGGTTATGCTCTCTGGCAATCCGAACCTATAGATAATGTGCTTTTGTATAAATTCAATAATAACCTCTTGATCAGCAACTATCAGTGGTATAGCTTCGATCCATTTGGTAAAATAATCTATTCCCACCAAGATGTATTTCTGTCCTTTGGACGAAGCAGGATTTATTTCTCCTATCAAATCCAATGCCCATCCTCTAAATGGCCATGGTTTGATGATCGAATGCAACTCACTTGCAGGGGCATGTTGAATTCCTGCATGTTTCTGACATTCCTCACATCCTTTAGCAAAGTCTATGCAATCTTTGAGCATGCTAGGCCAATACAAGCCGTATCGAAATAACAACCATTTCATTTTATGGCCTGCTTAATGTGCCCCACATGCCCCATTATAGACTTCAGACAATGCTAAATATGCCTCACTTTCTCCTAGGCATTTCAATAATACACCCTCTTGGGTCTTTTTAAACAATTCGTTCCCCATGAGGAGATATGACAATGCTCTATATTTTGTCTTTCTATCCATATTTAGAGTTGGGTCTGCTAAATAACTCTTCAGTGGACTTCGCCAATCTGCATCTGACAAAGTATTTATGGCTAATATTTCGAATCCCTGTTTCTCAGCATATCCCAATTTCATGCTTTCCAGATCCGATGGTGTGAATCTAGTAGCCATAACTCTTCCCCTTAATTCAACCAAATCCTTGAAGTTCTTGGTAGACACTTTATAACCCGAAGCCAACTGCGCTAAGTCATTTGCTTCTTGGTTCTCTATTCTTGGTATGTGTTGAATATCCATGTATTCAAATTTCCTCAATAGCCTATTGACTATGACGAAGTATACCATTAAATTTTCCTTTATGCACTTGTATTCCTTTGTGATTTGTTTGACCACTAATTCAGAGTCTCCTTTAATTTCGACTCTGGTTGCCCCCAATTCCAACAAAGCTTCAAGTCCAACAATGAGCGCTTCATACTCAGCTTCGTTGTTCGAACAACGAGGACCATCTAATTTATACTTGAATTTTGTTGGAATTCCTTCAGGAGAAATCAGAAGGACTCCAACACCACTTCCATTCCTGTGGGTTAAACCATCAAAGTACAATTTCCATGGTTGCATTTCGACGTAACTCATGACAGTCTGCTCAACCAAAGAATGGTACACAATGAAGTCAGGAATCACTTGACCTTTCATAGCTTTTAAAGGCATGAAAGTCAAAGAATATTCTGTTAAGGCTAAAGCCCACTTGCCAACTCTGCTATGCATTATTGGTTTTGAAAGCATATGTTTAATGACATCGAAATGAGATGAAACATAAACATCAACAGGTTTTATATAATACTTGAGTTTCATACAAGAGAAATACAAGCAGAGACATAGCTTTTCTAAATTGCTATATCTGGTCTCTGCATCATTTAGCACTCTAATTAAATAGTATATGGCTCTTTCGATGCCATTGCTATCTTCTTGTGCTAGCATACTACCTATACTAACTTCAGAGGCAGATATGTACAATCTCATGGGCTTCCCCCATGAAGGTGGAGACAAAATAGGAGGCTGAGAAAGGTATTCTTTTATCCTGTCAAATGCCTCCTGGTGAGCTTCGTTCCATTCGAAGGCTTGGCCTTGCTTTAGACGAAGTAACAGAGAGAAAGCTTGGGTTCTTCCACTTAGGTTCGAAATGAATCTTCTGAGGAAGTTAATTTTCCCTAGCAGAGATTGCAACTCCCTTTTTGACGTAGGTGCTTTCGTCTCCATTATGGCTTTGGTTTTGTTCTGGTTGATTTCAATTCCTTTCTTGTGAACCATAAAACCAAGAAAATCTCCAGCCTGCACAAAAAATGCACATTTAAGGGGATTCATCTTTAAGCCATGTTTTCTCATTCTCTCGAATGATTGGCTTAAATGATGCAAATGTGTTTCTGCAGATATAGATTTGGTGACTATATCATCAATATACACCTGCATGAAGGTTTCAATGAAATCATGAAAAATTGAATTCATTTCCCTTTGATAAGTTGCCCCAGCGTTCTTTAAACCAAAAGGCATCACCACCCATTCGTAGGTGCCTAAGGCTCCTGGGCAACGAAATGCTGTCTTTGCAACATCTTCTTCAACAATGAAAATCTGGTTATACCCAGAGTATCCATCTAACATACTCAAGTATTCGAACCCTGCAGCAGAATCTACTAGCATTTCTGCCACAGGCATGGAATATTCATCTTTAGGGGTTGCAGTGTTTAAATCCCTAAAATCTATGCAAATTCTTAAAGAACCATTTTTCTTAATAACAGGTACTATGTTTGCTAACCATTCGACGTACCTTGTTGTTCTGATGAATTTGCAACGCAACAACCTTTCGATCTCAGCTTTAATTTTTGTGAGAACCGCTGGTGCGAATCTTCTGGGAGTTTGTTTGATGGGCCTCTTGCCATCTTTGATTGGCAGTCTGTGTTCGACTAACTCCCTCTTTAAACCAGGCATCTCGTCATAATCCCATGCGAAGCAATCTTTGTTTTCCTTGAGGACTTCGATCACTTCCTTCTTGAGGCCTGGGCTAAGTTTAGCACTTATGTAGGTTACTCTTTTCGTTTTTTCATCCCCTAAGTTGACTTCTTCGAGTGGATCTTATGCCAACATTTTGGCACCTGAGTTTATGGGGTCCCTTTCGAAGCCTAAGGGTTCTTTATCATAGATGGCATCCAACCTTTGATCCATCTCAAACTCTTCGAAGGGTGAGCATTTCGAACCATCCCCACTTACTTCGTTCATATTTATAGTTGATTTATTTATTTCAGCCTCTAAGCCCGCTTTTGATTCGTTCTCAGCCATATAGGCCGAAATCCTTTCGAAAAAGGTAGACTCAGTCATGGATAAGGTTGTCGAAGTCCCAGCCTGTTGGCCGTTTTTGTATAGTGCTTTCGACTCCCTCTTCTTCACTGATTATTGTTCTATCCCAGTAAAGGCCATCATGGCGAAGGGTCATGTAGTAGTGGGCGTTTCTAGTTTTATTAATCTCATCATTTGGAACACACGGAGCAATCTTTTCCAGATTTTTATCATAATCCCTCTTGTCAACTAAATTGACAGTTGACATAAAGTAACTCTGGTCTGCTTTGATGTTTTCCACGATTCCATCATCTCTCTACAGAACTAGTCGCTGATGCATTGACGAAGGAACTGCCCCCACGCCATGGATCCACTCCCTTCCCAGCAGTAAGTTATAGTTGGCCTTGGCTTCGATCACCATAAACATGGTGGGCCTACAGCTTGAGCCTATTGTCAATTCCAACTGGACCACTCCCAGTGTTTTGCCCACTTTTCCCTCATAATTGGACAAAACCATATTATGGGGCTTGATGTCTCCTTCGCGGATCTCTAATCTTTTTAGCATGAAATGGGGTATCAAATTGACTGCAGCACCCCCATCCACTAGAACTTTGTTCACACCATGGACACCAACTTTCGCCCGAATAAAAAGTGGCTTGAGATGGTTCTTCATTGCAGGTTCTGGACGTTCGAAGAACGCATTTTGTTCCTCAACAGCCCCATTGTCCATCACATAGTAGCACACAGGCCTATGTTTCATCAAATCTGTGGTGTCTTCCTCCTTGTATTCATCGATTTCGGTTTCCTGCCCAAATTCGCAGGGAAGCACAGACACCACGTTACAGTTCAAGTTAAATGAAGACTCCCCCTCCGATTCGAAGTTATCTGTTATCATATCTTCATCCTCTTCCGGGCCTGGAGTGTATTCCTTTGGTTCATCGCGTTGTACTTCAGAGAAGAGTCTCCTATTGACTGGAGGTTTGTCTTCAGTTTGATTTTTTGGTTTGTTGGTGCTAGATTCACCTTGGTTTTTTGTTGAAGTAACCCCTTTGTTTGCCACAACTTCTCTCTCAGCCTTTCGAATCCTTTGCTGTCTGCGCCACTGGGATCTTGACATGGGGTTCCTTCCTTTGTAATTTTCTAATCTCACCTCCTCCCTTTTTGCTGTGTTGAATTGCCTCCTGTATGTCACAGCATGGCGTGCATTTCGTTCAGCGTTTCTCCATCTATCTTTGCCTTTGTCATTTCTGACCTGTAACCATCTATCGGTTGGCACTTCAGCAGGGAGTTTGAAAGTCACTCTTCGAGCAGCCTTGGGGTGAGGGCTATCAGGCCTTCACTGTTTGTGTCTGATGTCGAAACGTGGGCCCATCTGGACAGTTTCTTGATGGTTCCAGCAAGGGGCGGAGGGAATCGTTTCGAAGGCCCTGGCCATGCTTTGGTCATACACAGCAGAACACCTTTGGCAAATCAAGCACTTGGTTGCCCCTTTGTAGCAGCGAAACACAAATTCCAACAAACTTTCTCCAGCCTTGGGATAACACCTAAAAAGCTGGTTATCCTGGCGCCAATTGTTGCCAGTTCGAGTCCTCTGTACCCTTTCGAAATTCGCAGCGATTCTTTGATTGCAGAGGATGTTGCACCTAGGGCACAATATCATGCCTGAATCTCCTTTGTGGCATGTCATGAGATAATCCTTGAGACTAGCATCTCCAGTGTGATTATCCCCCATTCTATACTTTTCTTTTTCTAAGTATTTTTCTACTTCCTCCATCTCAGAGCGAGGTCTTTCCATATCCACCATATTTATTTCAACATCTTCCCCCTTAGCTTCATCATCGCCCCATCCTGTGGGCTTTATATCCTTAATCTGAACCTTCGAACTCTCTGGGGCAGAATATTTGACCAAATAGTCAAATTTTGCACTGGGTTCCCCTAGAGTGTCCCATATTTCCTTCTGAGGGGAAATTGGCTGCGTGATTTGGACTTTCTCCAATTCCAGCCTCAAGCCTTCAGTGACTTGTGTTAGTTCTTGGTTTTGATTTCCCTGGCCTTCAGTAGCCTGGATTTCTCTTGCAACAGCTACAGGTGCGGCAATCGAAGTCTCTGGCGTATTCTGGATGTCTTCAGTGACCTCCTTATTGACTTCGACCATCACCCAGTTTTCAGCTTCAATACCCTTCTCTCCTGTTAGGGCGTCGCTTTGATCAGTTTCCACCATGTTGACCTCTCCAATGCATGCAGGCTCGGAGTAGTTGGTGTCTGCGACGTCCAAGGGATCTTCGTCCACTTTCATCTTCACCTTATCAGTAAACTTTAGTCTGCCATCTTTGATCGCGTTTTGAATTAGGTCCCTGAAAAGAAAACATTGTGAGGTTTTGTGGCCTAGGAAACTATGATATTTGCAAAATCCTCTCTTCTTTCTCTGATCCAAAGGAGGTATTTTGACATTTGATGGCACAATTAGTTGACCATCTTTGACAAATAAGTAAAAAATCTCGTCACATTTAGTGACATCGAAGGTATAAACCTTCTTTGGAAATTTGTCACTTTTCTCGTTTTCAACAATGTCTTTCCCTTTTGTGGGAACTAACAATTTGCAGGAATAAGGTGGGGCCTGTTTTAATTCAGCGAGGTCGATTTCGACCTCTTCGAATTCGAATTCAGGATATTCTTCTGCTTCCTCAGTCCCAACATAGGAAATCCTTTCTTTCTTGCTATTCTTAAAGACTCTGGCTTTTTCGGCCTTTAGTCTTTCGACCTGTCGAACCCTATCGGCTAACTGAGCCATATCCCTCAAATATTGAGTGTCTAGTTTCTTTCGAATAGAATAATCCAAGCCACCAGCGGCCATTTCGACTAACTCATGTTCAGGCACTACTGTGTAACATCTGGATTTCAAAAGCCTAAATCTATTCAGATAATCATCTATGGGTTCAGTGAACTTTCTCTTAACACTGGCCAATTCCTTCAAACTTATTTTCGACTGTCCCATGTAAAATTGTTCATGGAATAATCTCTCTAAGAGAGCCCAAGTGTCAATGGACCCAGGAGGCAAAGTGGTAAACCATGTGAAGGCGTTTTTAGTCAAGGAACTTGGGAAGTATTTGATCCTGAGATCTTCATTATTGGATATTTCTCCCGCTTCGGTTAGATATCTCACTATGTGTTCGACTGTTGACTCATTGGTATCCCCAACGAACTTTGTAAATTTAGGGACTTTATATCCCCTTGGTAAATCAGTATGCATTATGCAATCCAATATAGGAGAAGCATAATTTGGCCTTCTCATTCCTGTGTTGAGGCCATTCTGGGCCATGACTCTCTCTATCATGGTGGTTAGGTTGTTTTCTGCCAAGATGTCATTGTTTCGAATTCTATGAACGACAGCATCGGCATCTTGATTTCGACCAACCAAGACAACTCCCCTAGGTTGTTCTTCTCGAAACTCTGGGGCTTCTAGCCTTTCGACCCTTGCCCCTGGTTCCATAATTTCTCTTTGTGGGCCCGGGATTATTGGGGCTTCTAACCTTGGTGCCCTGGCCCCTAAGTTAACTTCTTCTCTGGGTGGTCTATAAATTGGAACGTTAGCAATTTGTTCTATAACAGGCATGTTTGCTCGAAATCCCGCCTGATTCTGCCTACGCCTTTCTGGGGGAGCAAAGAAATCTGCTATTCGACTCATATTGTCAGCGTTTTCTCTGTTTGTCACAGTCACATTTTGCACTATTGGGGCAAATATCTCCTGCATGGTTTGTGCTAACACCCCTAACATATTATGGTTACTGTCATCCATCAATTGCCTAAAAGCCAACTGGTTGTCTGTGGTTAAGATATGCATTGTGCTATAACCCACTGACCCTTGGTTATTTGTCATAAACTGATTCGCCCCAGACCCAGACCCTAGTTGTGGGGATGAATTCGATGTGGAATTATGTAAACCTGCCATAAAAGATGTTGGTATTCCATAAGAGGAATTTCTGGTTCTATTCCCATCGAAACCGGGTGGTATAGTTAATGGAGTGGCGAAATGGGATTGTGTCCCTGATGGTGGAACGAATCCCCCAGGGTAACCAATGGTTCCAGTATTTCCTAAGATCGAACTATTAGTTGATATGCCACTTACTCCATTGGTGGCTATGTTACTGGTTGAAGATGCAACAGACTGTGCATTCGAAGGGATTACATTAGATGTTCCGATCGAAGTGAACGCATTAGTGCCTGTTGTATGTGGGCCATTTTGGTCCCCTTGTTGATTGTCAGAATTAGACATTTTGTCCAAACGTTTTCTTCTGGATGAAGGTTGGTTGCTGTTGGTTATTTTACCACTTCTCAGGTTCATAAAACAGCAAACTTCTTAGGTTCCAACGTTTTTATAATGGTTATGTCTCAACAATCTTTATTTCTAATATCCAATTATTGGTCCCACCGGGTGTGCCAATTTGTTTCCAGTGATTTCTGGTAAACAACCGCTAGTCTTCCAAACTATCGAATAATCTTTCTGCCTGTTATTCAATTCCTCTGGTAACTCACAGGATCGACTAGATTGATCCTAGGATTCCTTAGACATTAAGGTTACTCTCACGATCGAACAGATATTCATGGTTGATATTTGAGTGTTGTATATGCGTTTGGCTTATTTCGATTTCTCTCTCAAAAAGTCTAAAGATGTAATCAAAATGTGCGTGTACGAAACTAAGTTGCATGAATAAATGTTAATTGTAAAGACATGTAAAATTGCATAAAAGTCAAGTAAATGGTTTCGAATTATAAAACAGTTAATGTAAAGGATTTCTGGAACGTAAAAGGTTTGAAATATGAAGAAAGCGTTTAATGCAAGAAATCTGTAAATGACTTTAAGTAAAAATATGCGTTCGAAGGATAAGACTTGAAGGTAAAGGTATGGAAAATATGACAGTTTTCTGAGATGTAAAGTGCTTGAAATGTGAAGAAAGCATTAAAATGTAAAACTTTGAAGAAGAGATTTCGAAGTGAAAAGACTGTAAATGAGAAAACTTGTAAATGTTATTTGACAAAAAGATAAAGGACAGTGCTGGAAATGGTAAAAGGTTTTCATTAAATCAGAAATACATGGTGCTATCATACGTACATTTCTCTTGCATTCGTTTCCCTTGCCATGTGGTAGTTTGAATGTTACTGAGTATTTAGTACAATAGATATGACACACGAAATCCTAATACTAAGACTTCTATTTATACTAATTCGACCATAACGGTCTTGCTATAGGATTATGCCACGTTCAGAACATGCAGAACAATGCCTCTTTCTTCTTTCCACGTGTCCCCAAATGCTCCAGCACATAACTTTCAAACTTCGAATGTCCCGCTTCCATTTGAATTTCAAATGCTTTGGTACTTCTCCATTTCGAACGCACTTCCCAGACACAGCCTTGTTGTTATTTCGAGACTTCTTTAGATATGTTCCCATAATTGCCACTCGAAGCTCCGAGCTTTGACATGCTTATTCGAAACACTGCTTCTGCTACTTCGAAACATGACGCTTTACCTCATTTCGATCGAAACGTTTAATTCATTTGGCTTCTAATAACATTATCAAAATCTTCAGCCAACAGCAGTCCAGGCAAAAATTAGGGATCAAAGCGTACGGATATGTCCCGGCATCTCGTCACTTGCCTACCAGAAGAAGATTTGTCAATCGGCAGTCATCAAACACCTTCATAGGTACCTTCTTCTCCAACAGAAACTGGGGCAATAATGATTTGTCTAAATGATCTGGTTGCTCTGTCCACCGAAGTGCCAAGGTAAGTCCAGCTGAAGAATGCGACCAAGATACCTTCACTCCCTGCAGAGCGAACGTGTCTCCCCGGTTTTATTCAAAGGTTATTTCTCCACCAGAGCTTATAACTGGGTTATCCTCAGCTAAAAGCCACGGAAAGATCATCCTCGGCGAAGTCTTCCTATCCCCAGCGAAGTTCATCAAATCTCCCAATATAACACATCAATGGAATCCCCAGCGGAGTTATCATCAACGATAACCTCAGCAAAGTACCTCTCTTTCCCCACAGAGTTCACTCCTTGCAGAGTAATCTATTCGCCAAGTTTATTCCCCAACGGAGTCATCTTCTCCTACCGGTATTCTTGCAATCATCATCCCCAACGGAAACGAAGAATCTCACTCTTCAACATCAGCCCAGGATTTGACTTCCCGGCATCCGTCAAGGACCTATTTTCCTAGACGCAGATACATTCATAAACATCACATTGTTATACATCATGATACATGCATATACGCATCATATCATACAATCTCATGTGTTGAAAAATATTATTGCTTGATCCATATCATGCATTGCACATGACTGACCTTTACCTTTCAGGAAGAATACAGTTAAATGATCAGCTATGTAGACGAATACAGTCAAAAGAGACCAACCAAGTTAAAGAATACAAATCCAGTTAAATCAAGGCCTAAAGATTTCTCTGGTACAACCCGTCGTTATAGACACTCGTCGTTATAGACACCCGTCGTTATAGACACTCGTCGTTATAGATACTCGTCGTTATAGACACTCGTCGTCATAGACACTCGTCGTTATAGACACTCGTCGTTATAGACACTCGTTGTTTTAGACACTCGTCATCATAAACACTCGTCGTTATAGACACTCGTCGTTATAGACACTCGTCGTTATAGACACTCGTCGTTATAGACACTCGTCATCATAGACACTCGTCGTTATAGACACTCGTCGTCATAGACACCCGTCGTCATAGACACTCGTTGTCATAGACACTCGTTGTTATAGACACTCGTCGTTATAGACACTCGTTGTTATAGACACTCGTCGTCATAGACACTCGTCGTTATAGACACTCGTCGTTATAGACACTCATTGTCATAGACACTCATCGTTATAGACACTCGTCGTTATAGACAATCATCGTTATAGACACTCGTCGTTATAGACACTCGTCGTTATAGACACCCGTCGATAAAGACCACCCGTCCATGGAAATAACCTGTCAGTAGAGACAACTCACCAACCTTTCTGAATTCCAGACTCGATTCCTGTATCTTGCCAGGACACGTCTGAAGAGTTCGAAGATCTGATTCCTGTATCTTGCCAGGGTGTATCTGTTGACGACTATATTTACCAGATCCGATTCCTGTATCTTGCCAGGGCACGTCTGAAGAGTTCGAAGATCCGATTCCTGTATCTCGCTAGGGTGTATCTGTTGACGGCTATATTCTCCGGACTCGATTCCTGTATCTTGCCAGGGCACGTCTGAAGAGTTTAAAGATTCGGTTCCTGTAACCAGCCAGGGCGCATCTACATAAAGAGTTTGAAGATCAACTCCTGTAACAGGCCAGGTAATTATTTTTCTTTCTCAGGTACGCAAGTTCTCGCTAAGGAATCTCTTACGCGATCGACAACCTCACGATGGCATCTATAAGCCCATCTCTCCACTTACCAACAGTCTCTAGATGGCATCTATAAGCCCATCCTCCTATCCATCATCTCTCAACATGGCATCTGTAAGCCCATTCCCTACATCATACTGCTAACACACTCTATGTGAGCGCAAATTTCTGGGCACTTTAGTGTTCAATCATCTTCCACCTTTGGATCACGAAAGGCACGCAAGCCAATCTACATCCTCAGGTTTAAGAAGATTGAACAGGGGCAACTGTTGTACCCCAAAATTTGCCCTCCCATATTTCTCAAAATATTTCAAGAAAAATTCACAAGTCCAACCCGGCGCGTCATATTCAGGTATTCTTTCACCAAGATATCTCTGATAATGTATTCTCAAACTCAGGTTCGGCTCAAGAGTCAATTCTTTAAAGAAGGTATCCAAATGGGCGAGTTTTCTTGAAGAAATATGGTGAAAAAGTGTGCTGAAAGTGCAGTTTTTACGCGCTAAAAAATTCATAACTTGAAGATAGCGACTCGTTTTGAACCCGTTCCGGTGGCCAAAATTCCGTCTTGACATTATCTACGTTTTCATCTCTCACGGCTGGAAGCCAATTTCGATCAGAAGGTCTTCAAAAATGTGGATTTATCAAGTATTTTCATACAGAAAATTTGTGACAGAAGTCTATTTGCATCATGTTCAGAAAATCATAACTTGGTCGATTTTCATTGTATCGAGCTGGTTCCGGCGCCAAAATTTCACAAATTGAGTTGGCTACATTTTCACAGAAGGTATTAAGTTCAAACGGTATTCAAAAGGCCTTCGTTTTTTGCTCAGAGTGCGTGGCACGCCGAAAATCCTGAATGCTGAATATTATTTCATCTGGGCCGAAACTTCGAAAATTCATAACTCGGTCAATTTTTATCGGATTGGGCTCATATTTTTACACAAGGTCCTTGACTCATAGATATACAACTTTTCTTCAAAAGTCGAGACCGGATTATGCTCCGATCAATACCAGTTTTTTATTGAAGAACGTGTCAGAGTCGACACTGGAGCCCAAAATAAGTTTGTCGGAGCTGAAACTTCAAAAATTCATAACTAATTCACCGTTTATCCGATTGAGCCGATTTTCGGACAGGAGTTAGTTATCGATGTCAGCTACATTTTGTTTTCACATTTCAACTTCAAAAATTGCATTTAAGTCCCTGCGATTTAGCCTGGAAAGTGACGAACTCAAGTGAACATTGGAGGCCCAATTGCACATTCAAAGCCCATTTTCTTTACCCTAATTTCCATTATATAATCACCTTATTTTCACACAAACCGGAGAGGAGAAAGAGGAGAAAAAAAAGAGAGAAAAAACCTGGCCACAACACTGTCAGAATATCAAATTCTTTCAAGAACCCTAAAACCTTGAAGTCCTTATTGTAAATCCCTCTCTCACTACAAACAAGCCATCACAGTTACAAACCAACACCTCACTACTTCTTCAGTAAGGATAAGGCTGGCTTGATCTCCATGATCCAAAGGGCATAAAAGCATTCAGGTCACTAATTTTCCAGTAAGGGTAAGATTGATTTGATCTCCATGATCAAAAAGGGTATAATCATTCATACATGCCATATTGTGCCTAAACATTAAATTTCTTCATATATTGGCTTTATTTGTATTTTATGATTTTATTTAATGTGTTCATGAGATTCAACACTGCAGATTTAGACAGGATCCCATGCAGGTTCATTAAGGAACGTTGAGGCCAGAACACAAATGGCCAAAAGCCAAATGGCCAAAAAAGAACAACTTATGCATGACGAGACAGACATCCTGAGAAGATTAAGGAACGTTGAGGCCAGAACACAAATAGCCAAAAGCCAAAAGCCAAAAGCCAAATGGCCAAAGTAGAACAACTTATGCATGAAACCCAATCCAATGGCCAAAGAATGTAGACCACGGTACTAAGGAGTCAATGAACACGCACGTGATGCCAGAAAGTCAAACAAAGCTTTTTGTCTAATGGGCCAAATTACTTCCAAAAAACCTCCTAAATGGGCCTGATACCCCCCATGGTTTGCATCAATTTTTAATTTTTAATTTGTTTTTCTTTCTTAATTCTATTAATTATTTTAATTGTTTTCTTTAATTTCATAAATTAATTTTCATAAATAAAAAAATCAGAAACTAAAATATGTTTAATTAATATTTAAATTAATTTATTTTGTAAATAAACTCTAACAATTAACTTAGTTAATTTAGGTTTTAAAACTTTAATATTTTCTTAAATTAATAAAATATGTAGAAATTAGGGTTTTTTAACCTTTTCATTTTTTTTAACAAATAATTTTCTCATCATTATTATTATTATTAATTACTAAATATTTTGTAAATAAATATGTAAATAATTAATTAGCATAAATTAGGTTTTAAACTTTAACCTTTTCTTTAATAATTAAAAATATTTAGAACTAGGGTTTCCTTCTAATTTTAAATTCTTTTCTTATTTCATTAAATACAAAAAACAAAAAAACATTTCTTTTCATTAATTTAATACTTAATTAACTTTTAGTTCAATTTAATTTCAAAAGGGTCCAACGCCCTCGGACGTTCCAATTTATTCTTTTCGCGCATTATTTTCTTTATCAATTATTATGTAACTGCTTTCCGGATGTAATAGTAATTAGGTCTTTTACTTTCCGCCTTTTTATTAAAATGGGTCTTTGTTAATTTGGCGATGTATAGACCCGCCGCACCTTCTAATAGCGTAGGATTTTACTTTCCGCATTTAAATTTCCGCACTTTTAATTTCTAATTGCATGAAAGAATGAATGACTAATTAAAAGCAAAACGTAGCTCACGATACAATAATCAAAGACAAATATGAACATGAAAATAACACACAAATTCACACACCACTCCTAGGGTACGCCTCACTGTTGCCTTGCCTTCGAAACGTGGTCGTCGAGTATAGGACGTTTTAGTAAGTCCTTATGTCCGTTGATCCATATGCCTCAAAACAAGTTGCCTCGGAAAAGTTGCCTCGAATTAAAAAGGATCAATGGCATAAGGGTAGCTTCTAAGGTGTCCTACTGTTGCTCCGGTGACCACACTGTCCCTAACAAACGAATTGACCCGAACACCTCCAACGGTGGTGCTACCTACCTCTCAATGGTGGGATGGCACTACCTTAAGGACATTTACACATCCTAATTCCTTAGGGTAGGTAGATGACTCATAGATGCTTGCTCTAATTCAAAAAACAAATCAAAAACTCTTTTCACACCGACACTTTTCAAAAAGCTTTCAAAACAATTTTTCAAACACTCTTGAGGACTGATACAAGAGTCGATCTGAAACTTTTAAACGAAACTTTTTCAAACTCACTCACAATTGAAAAGCAAACCTTTTGAAAACACAAATGAGCAAGTATCTAAGAGCCCATGGATAACCATGGATAGAAAGGGTGCTAACACCTTCCCTTTCTATAAATCTACCTCCCGAACCGAGAGACATCTCAAAGAAGGAATTTTGCTGTGCTTTTGTCCTTTCCATGTTGGAGAACATAAAAGACGGTGGTGACTCTTGCTTACCACGACATACGCGATCCAGCGTTAAACAGTCAGTTCCAGATCCACCGATCACACATGTTCTCATGCTGCTTTTACAACTCTGAGTTCATGGTAGCTAGCATAAGGCAAGCGGTTTCATTGGCATCATCGATATTCTTCTTATAAGAGTGCTTTTATGTCTTAGGTGAAGAACTAGGAGGTTCCACTTCAAGTCAATCCTCAAATTTCGGTGCCAATCCAAAAAATTTGTCTCAGATAATTTTTCCTTATCAAGGATTGATCGTAAAATGTTGTTAGAGGTGTTTGTTATCATGGTAATCTACAAGAAAAATATGAAAATATAAGTATCATTAAAACAACATATTCAATTAGGCCTTTAATCAAATATGGTCCCACTATTTTACTCAAACCAAATGACCCTCATCATTTGATTCAGAAAATCTCGTTGGAAGATTTTTCTAGTGAGTCGAGATCCACATTTCACTTTGTTTTAAGTCAACGTTAGGATGATTACACAAAACTAGGTCATTTAGGTAGGAACTCCTTCCAATTGTATCTCCTACAATTCTCGAATATTTTCAGTTGGGTGACTAACTCCTTATTCTAATCCATCATATGAATTATTCCCAACTATTGCTTCTAAACATGTATAATCTTATTATAATTTGTTTAGTTAAGTTTGACCCAGTGTTTTAGCAATTGGATATTACGTTTATCCCATCACACCTTACTAATATAGAACATGCACCTCGCGTTAGGCAAAACCTACATTGTTCGATACTAGTCTTGATGAGTGCTAAAACTTGGAAAGAATAAACTTAATATTCCTTTTGAAGGAATTTCATACAGTTATGTCCCCTAGCGCAATTGTTCTCCCAAGCCATGGAGAGAACCTAAGCTAACCTAATAGCGATCTAAACTTCTCCAAGATAGATCTCTATGGTTGTCTTCCTTCAATCTTGTATTCTTACTTTTCTTAATTACATTAAATTAAATAAAAGAATACTCGTTTTACATACGAGGGAATGAGATGAGAAAATAAGTTACGTCAATAGATTAAGAGAAAGCCATGACACGCAGGTCATATTTTAAAATCCCAAAAACAAAAATAAAGGAATCTAAGGCCATAACTTATCACCACAAGACAAAAATAATAAACACTTTATTTGGGCCACAACTGATCGCCCAAATCATACACACCATGATGCCAATTTTAATTTACTCAGTTATTATTCAATTCATTCTGTGTTTTAATCCGATTAATACATAACATATAGAAAATAAACAACTATCAGATCCATGGTTTCGTAAGTGGCTCTGATACCACAAAAGGAAAATTGTGATCCAAAATTCAATAGAAAATTAAAATTTTCCTTTATTGATCCTTACGAATGGACATCGTCAGTGATATAAATCATTACCTCTTATGGTGATTCATACCTTTGATGTTGTGATCACGAACATTGATGAATAACAATGTCTCTACTCAGTCCACACAGACAGATCACTTATGGTCACAATGTTAGCTGCTTACGAACGAAAACTTTGAGTGAGAGAGTGACACAAAATACAGCTAGGGTTTCAAGACCAAAATTTCATCAAGTAAAATGCTTCAGCACGAGGGTTCTATTTATAGAACCACTTATGTAGGCTACAAGCTAAAAGCCAAATTAAGGCTGCAGGCTAAAAGCCCAATTAAGCCTACAAGTATCATACCTTTTTATATACCACATATCGCTTAAGTGCGTGGTACCTTACTTTTGTACCCTAAAATTTTCCCTCTCATTTATCAAATATTTTCTCACAAAGATCTCTCTTGGTTCAAGACTGCACTAGGGTTGATCAGCTCAAGACGCCTCCTTAAGCACTGATGACCAAAATTAGGGTTTGAGATTCCACAAGGATAATTGAACTTTCAATGCTTCATATGACTTTCATGGATAATTATGGACCTCCAAGATTACTCATGTCAATTTTCAAGCCTTGGTTCACACTTTTGCTCAGTCAATTGAGCAGTTGACCTAAAAATTAACTGCATTAGGGAAAAAGTCAACTATGACCAATTTACAGTTAAACTTCATAATTTTTGATCCACATCAACATTATAAACTCATATTTATCATTTGATCAAGTTTGAACCATAATTCCTCAAGAAATTTGATCAAATCATCAAAAGGGAAAAATGGTCAAAATTAGGGTTTTGACTGAGAAAGGGCAATTTCTGATTTTAGACCTAGCAAATGATCAATTGGTTTGATTCATGGTTTCAAGAGTTCAATTGAATCTTTTTGACCTAATGGAATTACCCAAAACATTGCTCAAGATCAATTCGATTGACAGTGAATTTTCAATCAACTGATCAAAAGTAAACTATACACTAAAAAGTCAAACTTTGACTTTTTGGTCAAAATCCAATGTCAAAGATCACAGTTCATAAAAACATGTCAAAATATGAAACTTATTCATCAATAAATCAAAAAGTCAAGATTTCATTTTGAAAAGTCAAAGTTTTCTAACTTAGAAATTTTTCTAAGTGTTTAAAACTTCATGTTTTTTCATAACTTTGAGCCAATTTTTCACCATGATGCAAGAGGATTCAAAAGAAACTCTCAACATGAAAGTTATAGATATCCATGATACATACAATACTTATTTACACAACTTCTTCTAAAGATGCTTGGATCTCAAGTTATTAATTCATAAAGTCATGGTCTTGAAATTGAACACTTAGTGAAATTTTGCCCTAGTTTTGGTTGAGATTTTGACCTAACTTCATGGAAATTTTTCATATAGTTCCATTGGGAATTTTCAAAAGTGATTCAAAGAGGGGTTGTAGAGAACATTAAAAGCTTTCCAAAATGTCCAATAACTCCTTGAGATCATTTGTGATCAAGGAGAATCAAAGAGATGAAGTTAGGGTTTTCAAACTTGAATTACAAGCCATTTCATGATGAACAAGAATTCAAATCCAAGCCTATGCTACATAAACTTCACTTTTCAGGCCTCAAACTTGTTTTTCACTCCATAATTAAATGTTTACACAAAATATGAAGCCATTGTCCAAGCATTTGAATGATTATCCAAGTTGCATTTCCATTTTTGGAAGAAAGTAACCATTCCATTATTGTAAAGAAGCTTTAATCACAAAGTAAATGCATAGAGCTTTGCATTTGTTCCTTCTGATCACAAGCAATGTCATAGGCAAAAGCAACATGTCTAGATCCTCCCAAAAACTCAGGCCATGCTTGTACTACACATTGAAACTTGTTTTCCCACTTTTCTTCAAAATCAAGTAACATAGCCATAACTCTATATCTCACAGTTCTGACAACTTCAAACCCTCTAACCTCTTTCATATAACTATACAAGTTATTTGCAAGCTAACAGAAAAAGATACAAGCTCCCAAACTCCCTGAAAACTCAGATTGCACAAAACCTCCATTTTTGTGTCATTTCTGACTTTGAACTTCAATCTTCAAAACCACTCGTGTGTTTCTTGGCTTAACACTTTCAAAATCTTCTTAGCATCATACACAAACCATCCCTATCCCTGTTTGCATACTGTAACATCATCTTTATCAACTTCCATAGCCAAAAATAGAGCATTGCAGTTGGACTTCTCCAGGCCATTTCAGCCACCCTCAGCTCAATCCAGCCATTGCATTAGCTTCCTAAAGGTCCAAGGAAGCTAACCTGATCATCACTACTGCCTGAAACAAGCTCAAATCCATTTCACGATTTCCAATTTTGAGGTATTTTTCTTGAACTTCTATCTCCATATTTAGGCATTGTTAGGCTTGCATTTGTGAACATAAAATATAGACATCATTGCCCTGATTTCATTTATTTTGATTGAGCTAGGAGAATTGAGTTTGAACTTTCTGAAATATTTAGGTCATAATTTGGTACTTTTAGAAATTCTCATTCATCTTTGATTTATAGCTTATGATATTTATATGGTTGAATTCGTGTGACAAAGTGGAGCAACTTTCATGTTTACACTTTTGCAAATGGTTGAGAAATGAGCAAGTTACAAATCCTTTGGATGGAGGTTAAAGATGAAGTAATTTTCAGGACTGGATTTATGTTATGTATTTTTTGTTTTGCTTATGTTAACGGATGTACAGCCACCCCAGTGGCAAAGGCAGCGCACGTTTATCTCAAGGTTACGGGTTCGAGACCCAGCGTTGCCTTTTGTTCATTTTTGCAACGTTTTTCTTCCTTTTTTCCAGCCATAAGCGCTTGGGCCTTCCTCCTTTGGGCCTGGGAATTTTTGCTAGCCTTCCACCCTCCTGACTATTTTTAACACCCCTGGCCCAAATTTCTTTAATTATTTTCTTTTTCTTATTTTTGTTTTTATTTCTTTTCTTCTTTAATATTTTTATTATTATTATTATTATTATTATTATTATTATTATTACTATTACTATTTTCATAAATCATAAAAAAATCCAATTTTATTTTCATTTATTATTTATACTTATATATTTTTATTTTCTCCATAAAACAAAAAGACTAAAAAAATATTTTCTTAAAACAAATTAATTCTTTTTTTTTTCTTAAATAAATAATTTTTAGACTTAGGTTAAATTAGTATATTATTTATTTTTTAGTTAAAATTAATTTAGAACTTAGTTTATTTTAATTAATTAATCTTCATTTTATTTTCATTAATTTAAAACCTTTTCATAAAAAACCCTAAAAATCCTTTTCAAATTAATTTCTTTTCTTAATTAGTTTAACTTAATTTTATTCAATATTAATTAATCATTTTTTTAATTAGATCAAGACAAAAAAACCCTTTCATAAAAACAACAAAATTATTTCTTTTTTCCATTTATATTCTTGCATTTTTTTTTCTTCAATTTTGTACAATATTCAATATGGTTGTAATAGATAATTAGGTTTAATTTTCTTGCAATTCCCATTTGTAAATTTGTACACCCCCATCCCTTAATGACAAATAACTGAAACAAGCACACATTGCACACATACACCTCTAGGGTACGCCCACTTTGGTTGCCTTTAGAAAATAAAGCGGTCATGTCCCTAAAAATGGGGATGCTTTAGCAAAGACCCTTAAATCAAAATATCATAGTTCTTCGATGACCCTACAGTGTTGCCATTCGGTAAATGATCTAGTCCCTCAAACAAAATTGCTAAAGCGTCTCTATATGTTGCTTTTATGATTGTACGTACCTTCGAATGTCCCTCAAACATCCAACGACTAGGGCTACATACTCACTAATACTAGCATAGCACTGTCTAAAGGATAAGAGGAAAAGAACAAACCTTTAGAGTATAAGTAGATAGTTCCTACATGCTTGCTGAAACAAACTTTTGCACTTACACAAGACATTTCAAAACACTTTAAAAAATGCTTTATCAACACTCTTGAGGACTGATACAAGAGTTATCATAAAGAGAATCACCGTACTAAGGCATTTTCAAACTACTTTTTTCAAAAACACACAAAAGCACAAGGTATTTAAAAAATGAGTTAGGCATCTAAGAGCCCGTAGAAAACTACAGATGGAAATGGTGTTAACACCTTCCCTTTCCATAATCTACCCTCTCACTCAGAAAACTCTCGAAAAGGTATTTTTCTGTTCTTTTCACCCTTTCCTTTATTGGGAAATGGTGGGTCTTGATATTACTACCGTATTTACTGCTTGACGGCGTTCAGGTCTGCTTTGGCTCCTCGAGCCGTAGACTGCACTAGCTTCTTTCTTACCAGTGAAATGTTTCTTTACTGCACTTGACAACATATTCTTTTGTATATTACCACTTCTGATACCAGCTTCTACTCTCTCCCCAGTCAAAATCAATTCAGCAAACCCAAATGACGAACTGCCGATCAGATGATTGAAAAATGGACCAGACAACGTCCCAAGAAACATGTCAACCAACTCCCTGTTAGACAAAGGGGGTTGGACTCTTCCAGCCAAATCTCTCCACTTCTGAGCATAGTCCTTAAAACCTTCACTTGCACCCATAGACATACCCTGAAGTTGAGTACGAGTGGGAGTAAGGTCAGCGTTATACTGATACTGCTTGTAGAAAGCAGCAACAAGGTCCTCCTAGTTACGGATATTAGCTCCTTCCAATTGATAAAACCATTCAAGCTGAGTCCCTGACAGACTATCTTGAAGGAAATGCACCCACAAATTTCTATCAGCAGTGTAAGGTTGGATTTTTCGGACATACGAGCGGAGATGGAGCTTTGGATAGGATACTCCATCATACTTAGCAAAAACCGGAGCTTTAAACTTGTGAGGGATCACCACTCCCGATGCCAGTCCCAAATCTCTGAAGTCCAAACCAGGGATCTTTTGAATCTCCATAACACTCAGACGGTCTTCAAGTTGTTTGTACCTATCGTCAGCAGGAGGATACTTCTCATCATCAAAATCAGTATCATTATCAGAGACCACAGGACTGAGACCCTTTTCTTCTTCTTGGTCCTCCCCTCCCTTGGATGAAAGAGATAGATTAGCTTCCTGTCGCAACCTATTCCTAAATATGTTACCCATATTGAGAAGAACCACCTTCTTCTTCTTCTTCTCCTTCAAGATGAGAGTCTTCAAATCCTCTTGCCATTTAGCCAAGTTCAAGAACATCTCTTGGAATTGGGCATTATGTGCCTGAAGAGCTTTGATGGCTTGATCGATAGGTATTTCAGAAGACATTTTGTGCATGAAATAAACAGCGAAGGAGATGAGAAACCTGTAATGATGTGCATGATAATGGGATACGTATGTAATGATTTCAAAGACTTTGGGAGACTTAAATTTGCAAACCAAGAAATAAACAAACTTTATTAGATTAAACTTGTAAAAGGTTCAACAATGCCTCTAAGGCGTTTACAAAGATGTAAATAAAAAACAAATCTAAACTTAAAAAACATAAAAATTAGAAATCCCATGGACGCTTCCCCTTCGTGCTGATGTAGTCATTGATTGTCCTTTCATTCTCAAGTTTCCAGGTGAGCTTCAAGATCTTCCTTTCTTGCTCATGATACTTCTCCAGGTAGGTATCCCTCTCCTCTTTCAGCTGAATCCAGGATCTCTTCAATGCCCCAAGATCAGTAGGCATGTAGGGATAAAGGACTGTATAAGGAACACCCTCTTCATTGGTAGGCTCCACAATCACTGGCAACACAGCTTCATAAGGCATCCCAAGCTTCTGGGATCGAGCTCGGACCCATTGGAGATAAGGTTGCACAGGGAGATAAGTCTTTGGTCCTAGCTCTTGAGGGTCAGACCTGTTCACCATGCCCCAAGCTCGTATAAACCTTCGGCGATGCTCGTCAACGTCTTCCTTGTAATCAGAGGCAATATCTATAAGAAGTAGCTCATGAGGACCGTCTATCCGAGCACGACCAAACTGTCGCAAAGCCAATCAAGGACAGTAGGTTATTCCCCCTCTGATTCTAAGCAACGGGACATTAGGGTATCCCCCACATCAATCAATGACAGCAGTGCTTTCCATAGCCTTGGAACTCCAAAGAATGTCTGTATAGGCAAGGGACATTATCCTGTAAGACCTTCCTAAACCTTCCTCATTCTTCAACACGGACTTGGGGAGGTGCGAAATAAACCACCTCGCTAACAACGAAATGCAACACATGAGAGTCCCTCTTCTTCGCACAATACGAGTGTAGAGAGCATGTAAAATATCACCTAGAAGAGTAGGCACAGGATTGCGAGAAAGGAAGATCTTAATTGCGTTCACATCTATGAAGGAATCTGGATTCGGGAAGAGAACCAAACCGTAGATAAGAAGAGCCAAGATGTCTTCAAAAGACTGAAAATCTAAGTTATCCCAGAATAGTTGAGCTTGATCCATCAGAAACTTGGCTAAGAAACCTTCAACCCTGCTTCGTGTTTCCCAAATAGATACTATATCAGCCCGTTTCAAATGTAGAGCTGAAGCAATGTCTTCTGGTCTAGGAGTCTCTTCCAAACCTGTGAAGGGCATCTTCTCGAGGATGGATATGCCCAATAAGTGAGAAAACTCTTCCATAGTGGGAACTAGCTGATAATCCAGGAAGGTGAAGCAATGATGCACCGGATCAAAGAACTAGAAAAGCACACTCATCATCTGCTCGTCAAACTTTGAGGTAACCAAACTAAGAAGCTGACCATGTCTCCTAATGAATTAAGAAGTATCAGAAACTCTCGAGGCTAAATATTTGAGTTGAGCAGGTATTTGCATAAAGTTAACTCGGATGGTGTTTATGCGCATGGAAGCCATAATCTGCAAAACAGAACAAAGATAAATCCCCTCGGTCTTTGAAATGGTTAGTATAATGTAATATGCATGTTATGATGCATGATGTCATGGTAAAACACACAACATGTATAGAAGGTAATAGACATGGTAAAGGTAAACAAGTCACACAAGAGCCCTTAAGTTTCAGGCTTGCATGGGGTCTAGGTATACCCTCTTGAAGTTCAGTTGGTTTTAACCTGTCCTAATAATAGTAATCGGGTTCTATAGGTTCTCAATATCACTGACAATCCTCCATCAGTCATGGTTTCAGCTCACGCAATCTTTTCTTGCGGCCGAAACTATCTCGAGAGTATGGTCTCAATGAGTGTAGTATCGAGTATCAACCAGTTCTCAGCTTTACACCGAGGTCGGCTATCTCACTACTTCCTACTGGCCAAGTTGGTCAATTATGGGTTCTAAGGTCAGTTGATGCATAATGACACACATAGCAGCCCCGTATTCTCCTCGTTTCTCCACAAGGGATACCAGTACCAACAAATGTGCCACATCAATGTAGCTACTGCTTCAACTGTATCGGTCTATGCCGTACAGTTCCCTCACAGTTTATTGTTACTTACCCAAAAGGTGTCCCCCAGATCCGGGTTAGGATCTATAGTAACTCTCGATACAAAACCCTTTAACAGTAAAGCAACCAAAACAAATAAGAGAAGCAATTTATAATGAACTAATCCTAAGGTACACCTCACTTTATTTTCCCCAGCAGAGTTGTCAGTTCTATGGTACGGTGGCAGAACCAGACTGTTTTAGGAAAATGCTGGTTTGCGTTTTGCGTTTGTGTTTGCAAAATATCGCGGTAAGCAAGAGTCGCCACCGACTTTTATTTTATCCAACTGGAAAGGAAAAAAGCACAGAAAAATTAATTTTTCGAGATTTTGAGTACGGGGGGTATATTATAGAAAGGGAAGGTATTAGCACCCTTTCTATTCGTATTTTTCTACGGGCTCTTAGGTACTTGCTCATCATTTTAAAATTGCTTCCGTGTTTGTGTGTTTTGAAAAGTTTTTGTTTTACTTCGTTTTAACCCTTGCTTCTGTCTTCAAGAGTGTTACAAAGTGTTTTTGAAAACCTTGTTTGAAAAGTGTGTAAGTGTGGAAAAGTTTGACTTTGAGAAAGTACCTACCAGCATCTACCTACTCGAAAAAAGAATGTTTATGTTCTTGTTTCCTTTAGACAGCACTATCCCATTATTAGTGAGTAGGTAGCACCGTTGTTGGAGTTGTAAGGGTCAATTCGAAAGGGACGTACAATCACTAAAGAAATGTTAGGACGTCTTAGTAATAACCTTAATGTCTCAAGATCATATTCGAGGCAACATTTCCGAGGCAACCTTTCCGAGGCAACATTTCTGAACGGCGCTTTTGATCTTTGTTTAGACAAGAGAGCGACCACTAAAACACCCAATACTTAATGATCATTTACCGAAGGCAACCGAAGTGAGAGTATACCCTAGGAGTGCGCATGTGCGAGTGTTTTGATTTCAAGTTATTATCTTTGCACATTTAGGGTTTGCTAACCATTTTAAAATTAACATACATTCTTGTCATGCCATCCTATTATCATACATCTAACAGTTAATATTTGCGAAAATTAAAATGCGGAAAATAAAACTACGCTATTACAAGGCTTCGGGGAGGGGGATTAATTACATAGCCAAAAACCCGTAAAAACGATAAATAAACGAAAAATCCTAATTAAACTATTACATCCCATGAGCAGTTACATTAATATCATAAAAATAAATAAACGTGCGCGATGAATCGAGAACGGGAAAGAATTAGGGTTTTGACCCTGTCTAAACTTAATTAAAAGAAAAATCATTTTTGGTTGTTTTTGATTATTTTGATGAAAAATAAGGTTTTAAATTAAATAAATACAAACCTAATTACTAATTAAATTAAATTAAATTAAGAAAATTAATTAATTTTGACCCATTTTTGTATTTTGGTTATTTTAAGAAAAGAAAAGAAAATAAAAATTAAATCAACCAAACCCTAATTTTCTAGTTGGTTTTAATTTATTTACAAATGGTTAGAATTGCCCTAGAATTAAATTCAACTAATTAAATTAATTTTGACAAAATATATAAAAAAACCTAAATTCTAATTTGATGAAAATTGATTTTATGAATTTTTTATAAAAAAAAGAATTAAATTTGTGTGAGGAAATAATTAATCAAAATAATAAAAAGGAAAAATATATAAAAGAGAAAGAATATGGGCCTGTTGTCAAAGTAGGAAGGGGGTGTCCATAGCATGTTTGAGCCCAATAAGCCTGGATCCATGTTGACCTTTCTTATTCCATGTTGCATGTTTGACCTGGCCTATGGTAGACCTTCAAATGATGGCCTTTGGATGGATCCATGTTGACCTTTCTTATTCCATGTTGCATGTTTGACCTGGCCTATGGTAGACCTTCAAATGATGGCCTTTGGATCCAGCTTGTGGTTTGCAAGTTTTGATCAAGTAACTAAGAGCTATCTACCCTATTTTACTCAAAGATCCTTTTTATGCTTTTTAACCCTTTTAACAGTGTTGTTTCACCATTGTATTTGGTGAACAACCTTGTATTAGGATGTAAACGGGACGGGCGCGGGTCATCGTGTAGACCATGAAAGCAATAGTGTCAAGTATTTTGGCAATTTTCTTGAGGGACTATGATCATTTTGTTTAGGCAACTCTGATAACGTCATCGAGGGACTATGATCATTTTATTTGTTTTTGTTTTGTTTTTGTTTTGCCAAAGTACTTGACATGCAAACATGGTCCATTTTTGAAGGCAACAAGTGGATGTAACCCTAGGGGTGTAAGTGTGCATTGTGTTTGTTTTTCATGCATGTTTATCTTTGTGTTAGGTTATCTAGCGGTTGATTTCGAATCTTCGCATACAAACCCTAATTACTATACAGTATATGGAAAGTGATAAATTGCGGGAATTTAAAGTCTAAGCTATTACAAATAAGTATCCAGGGATGGGGGTACAAATGTTTACAAATGGGGATGAGTCTTATCAGAATAGTAGTGTCTAAATATTATTTACAACCAAATCGAATCGTCGCATTCTCAATGTAAAAAATATAGCAAGGTATAAGAATCAAAGAGAATCAAAATTATTGTGCCATGCATATGATTATTTACAATGATCAAAATGTTAACCTAATTCAAATTAAGTATTATTATTATTTTTGTGTTTTTGTTAGTGTTATATAAACAAAAAAAAGTTTTAAAGAGAAAATCAATTAACTTAATAAAATCTATTTTTATGTATTTTTGGTTTTTTTAAGGTAATGAAAACATTAATAAAAACTTATACAAAAGGTTAGTATATTATTTTACTTAACAAAATAAGTTATGAAAAAAAGGAAATAAGGTGATAAAAAAGGATTGATTTGTATAAAGAAATTAAATGGGCTGTTGAAAAGGATTGGCCCAAAACGAAATTGAAGGAGAACAAAAAAGGGGGGGGGGGGTGTAGTGCCTGTTTTGTTTGGGCTTAAGGGTTTAGTGTGTGGGGCAGGCCCAATGGTTTGACAATGTTTTTTTGTTAGGGTTTGTTTGCATTTCGTTCAGAACAAGGTTTGTTTGGCTTAGAACGACGCCGCTCCTCTCCTTCCTTCTTCGTCTTTCTCGAACATGCACCAACTGATACCCCCTCCACTACTTCCAGTTTCCAGGATATCACCTCCACCTTCTCCTCCCCATGATTGCTCAGGGCGATGAAAAAAGGTAACGATTCTCTCAGATTCCTCTTCGTGCGTTTTTAGGGTTTTTGGATTCATGTATATTTTATGCTTGTTATTAATCTTTGACACATTTTGATCTTTTGTGTTATTTATGTTTATGTGAGGTGTAGGAAGAGGAGAAAATACCTTTGGGTTTAGTTTTGGAGAGGAGGCGGAGGATTGGACGGCGACGCTTCTCCGGTGGCCAAGGCGTGGGAGCGATGATGGTGATGCTAGCCTCCTGGTATTTGTATCTTCAGCTTCGTTTTGTGATGATCCCTAATTCTGAAGACACTGTATTATTTGCTTCTGATTTAGATGTTTGGACTTGCTTGTTGGAGTTTTGGCTTTGACAGGTTTGCTGGGCTTTGGCTTGAAAGCTTGGAGCAGGCTTGAGCAGTTTGAAGCAGGCTCAGGTTTGAAACAGGTTTTGTTGAAGGTTTAGTAACTGTTTTTTTAGCAGGCAAGCTTGAAGCAGGTTACTGATACAGGCTTGTTGATATTTTTTTTGTTATTTTGGAGGTTTTAACAGGTTTGTAACTGGTACAGGCAGGCTTGCTTGCAACTCAGTTTGTGGCCTTTTGCTCTTTATATTCTTTCTGGTATAGGCTTGCTTCTGTAAGTTTTGCAACTGGTATAGGCAGGCTTTAAGTTTTGCTTGTTTGGTATTGAAGTTTTGCAGGTTTTAGGTTGAACCAGTTTTAAGGCTTGTGCGGTTTGAGTTTGTTCTGGGGTTTTATGCAGGTTAGCTTGGGGTGTTTACAGTTTGAACTGGTTTGTTGAAGGTTTGTTGGTAACAGGCCTCAAGGCTTGTTGAAGGGTTTTAGCAGGTTTTGGTAAGTGTCTCAGGCAGGCTTGAAAGTTTCTGGTTTTTGAGAGCTTTGATACAAGTTTAAAGTTTATGCAGGAAAGCTTATGTTTGAACACAGGTTTGTTTGTGGGTTAATAAGTTTGAAGGTTTTAGGCTTACTTCTGGAGGCAGGCTGTTGTTATATGTTTACAGTTTTGTGGTCTTTTGTTCTTTTGTGTTCTGCCCCCCTTTGAACTGTTATGTTCTTGTTATATTTATCTATATCTTTAAGCCTGCTCTGCATAGCATAGCTTCACTCTCTTTCTCTCTCTCCAGAAAGCATATTTTATTGCTTAGAATATCTTTTTTCTGAAAAGGTGTTGGCCTAGGGAAAATGATGAAAAAGGTTTTGACAATATTGCTTGCTTGCAATTTGATTTTCCTCTGCATCTTGTACTTTCTTCTTTTCTGCATTGACAGTTTGATAGCTTCTTTGACAGTTTTTGATAGCTTCTTTGACAACTTCTTTGACAGTTTTGAACTTGTGACTTAGTTTGCCATTGTGCAACTTAGGTTTCTTTATTTGACATTGCAATTTGGTTTGGCATTTCAGTTTGGTTTGCCTCTTTGACAGTTTGAATTTATGCAGCTTTGTGCATTTTGTTTAATTGATTTGTATGTTTGCAAAAATAATTTTACTTTCCTCTTTGTGAACCAAGAAGAGAATCTTCTTGTGATTTGCAAAGAGGATGAGCAAAATATAATGAAAATCAAAACAATCTGATTCCGGCCAATAACCTTTAATGATGAGTTTTTGATTAACTGTCTGAAAAATGCTTTTCCAATTTAACTGTTACTGACTTCTCTTTTTTTTGTCTTTGCAGGTAAATACCAGTTGGGGCCAGGGAAGCAGCAGTAGAAGATGAAGACTTCAAGAGATTTAGAACATAGATTTATTTTATTTTTAACCATTGTAATAAACATCATTATAAACACTGTAAATAAATTTACTGTGTTCAAATAATACTTGTAACAATAATTAAAATAAATAAAATCTTTTGTCAGTTAGTTCTTTAATTCTTCTGCACTTGTTTATTTAATCATTTAAATTTCTTGAATTATAATAATTGGAAATGCATCCCAACTATTTTAACTTAGAAATTATAAATAATCAACAAACGTCGCAGTCTCACAGCCTTGCATTAACCAACAATAAGCCCGACATTCCAAATAACCAAAAGCATTGCACAATTAAACAAACAAACGTCCATATGTCTCCGCTTTACTGATTAAACCAACGCTTCAAACTTTCAATTCAAATGCCTCAGCTTCTATCCCAGATGTTTAGGTTTTGGGAAACAAACAGAAATCTTGAATAAACGTCAAAACCATGTGACTGTCAATTAAAATACTGTGGATTCAATTCCTTCTGAGAATGCGTGTGCAAACCCTAATGTTGGATTTACTGTCAAAGAAACGTCCGCCTGATCAAACCTTGCCAAACTGAAAAAATCAGGGAAAACCCGAAGCTGTGATTTCTTGTGAAAAAGGAGAGGGCAAATTTTGGGGTACAACAGTTGCCCCTGTTCAATCTTCTTGAACCTGAAGAGTTAGATTGGCAAGTTTGTCGTTCGCGACTCAAAGGTAAAAGATGATTGAACACTAGAGTGCCCAGAAATTTGCACTCGGTGATGTGATGGTAGAGGGAATGGGCTTAAAGATGCCATTTGGAGATGGGCTTAAAGATGCCATCTGGAATGTATTTTGAGTTGTTATGTTGTTGGTGAGTGGGCGAGTATCAGAAAGGTATCCATGTTTGGAACATCTCTGAGCTGGGGGTCTGAATAAGTAATAGATTGACATCCGTATTTGGAAGCATCCGTAAACTGTTTTCAGAAGTTGAATCTGAACAAGCGATAGATTAACATCCGTATCTGGAGAACCCATGAACTGTTTTCAGAAGTTGAGTCTAAACAAGCGAAAGATTGACATCCGTTTTTGGAGAATCCGTAAACTGTTTTCAGAAGTCTTGGATCTGAACAAGCTATAGGTTAACATCCGTATCTAGAGAACCCGTAAACTGTTTTCAGAAGTTGAGTCTGAACAAGCGACAGATTGACATCCGTTTTTGGAGAATCCATGAACTGTTTTCATAAGTCTTGGAGTTGAATAAGCAATAGATCAGCATCCATGTTGGGAAGCGTCCGTAAACTGTTTTCAAAAGTTGAAGTTGAAGCTTATTAATCTTATCCTGAAAAGGGTAAAATATTAGCTGAAACACAAAGTTATGTTGCATGAAATGTATGATGCAATATATATGTTATATCAATGTTTATGATATATGAATGTAGTGAATGCGCATGTAAGCTGATGAGCTGTATTGCTGAGGATAGATGAATCCTGGATAGCCGGAGATAATAGAATCTTGACTGTTGTCGGGGAAAGTGAATCCTTGACTGCTGCAGGGGATTGCAAGAATCTTTTGATCGTTGAAAATGAGAAGTCCTGGGACCACTGTTGGGGACTCAGGAGCTTGGGTTGTATGCCAATCTACCGGGGATTCCTGTTTTGAGGAGATCTTCACTGGGGAATTATCTGAATACTCTAAGGAACTGAGAATGAGAGTCTTCATTCTGCTTGGGGAATTTGTGTGGAGAGTCAAAGATGAGAATCTTGATTTTGTTGGGGAGTAAAACATCAGTGGGGAATAGCCATTCGGCTGAGGAGTAGCTATCCTGCTAGAGAGTAAGCTCAGGACTCTGGGAAAAGCTTACTCCTGTTTGGAAGAAGTTCAGGAGTTTAAGTTGTTTGCCACTTTGAGAATGAGAATCTTCATTCTGTCGGGAATATCAGGAACTCAGGTTATATGCCACTTTGAGAATGAGAATCTTCATTCTGTCGGGAATATCAAGAACTCGGGTTATATGCCACTTTGAGAATGAGAATCTTCATTCTGTCGGGAATATCAGGAATTCAGGTTATATGCCACTTTGAGAATGAGAATCTTCATTCTGTCGGGAATATTAGGAATTCAGGTTGTATGCCACTTTGAGAATGAGAATCTTCATTCTGTTGGGGATATCAGGAACTCAGGTTATCTGCCACTTTGAGAATGAGAATCTTCATTCTGTTGGGGATATCAGGAATTCAGGTTGTCTGCCACTTTGAGAATGAGAATCTTCATTCTGTTGGGGATATCAGGAACTCAGGTTATATGCCACTTTGAGAATGAGAATCTTCATTCTGTTGGGGATATCAGGAATTCAGGTTGTATGCCACTTTGAGAATGAGAATCTTCATTCTGTTGGGGATATCAGGAACTCAGGTTATCTGCGACTTTGAGAATGAGAATCTTCATTCTATTGGGGATATCAGGAATTCAGGTTGTCTGCCACTTTGAGAATGAGAATCTTCATTCTGTTGGGGATATCATGAACTCAAGTTATATGCCACTTTAAGAATGAGAATCTTCATTCTGTTGGGGATATCAGGAATTCAGGTTGTATGCCACTTTGAGAATGAGAATCTTCATTCTGTTGGGGATATCAGGAATTCAGGTTGTATGACACTTTGAGAATGAGAAACTTCATTCTGTCGGGAATATTAGGAATTCAGGTTATATGCCACTTTGAGAATGAGAATCTTCATTCTGTTGGGGTCATCAGGAATTCAGGTTATATGCCACTTTGAGAATGAGAATCTTCATTCTGTTGAGGATATCAGGAATTCAGGTTATCTGCCACTTTGAGAATGAGAATCTTCATTCTGTTGGGGATATAAGGAACTCAGGTTATATGCCACTTTGAGAATGAGAATCTTAATTCTATTGGGGATATCAGGAATTCAGGTTATATGCCACTTTGAGAATGAGAATCTTCATTCTGTTGGGGATATCAGGAATTCAGGTTATATGCCACTTTGAGAATGAGAATCTTCATTCTGTTGGGGATATCATGAATTCAGGTTGTCTGCCACTTTGAGAATGAGAATCTTCATTCTGTTGGGGATATCAGGAATTCAGGTTGTCTGCCACTTTGAGAATGAGAATCTTCATTCTGTTGGGGATATCAGGAACTCAGGTTATATGCCACTTTGAGAATGAGAATCTTCATTCTGTTGGGGATATCAGGAATTCAGGTTGTATGCCACTATGAGAATGAGAATCTTCATTCTGTTGGGGTCATCAGGAATTCAGGTTATATGCCACTTTGAGAATGAGAATCTTCATTCTGTTGGGGATATCAGGAATTCAGGTTATCTGCCACTTTGAGGATGAGAATCTTCATTCTGTTGGGGATATCAAGAACTCAAGTTATATGCCACTTTGAGAATGAGAATCTTCATTCTGTTGGGGATATCAGGAATTCAGGTTATATGCCACTTTGAGAATGAGAATCTTTATTCTGTTGGGGATATCAGGAATTAAGGTTATATGCCACTTTGAGAATGAGAATCTTCATTCTGTTGGGGATATCAGGAATTCAGGTTGTCTGCCACTTTGAGAATGAGAATCTTCATTCTGTTGGAGATATCAGGAATTCAAGTTATTTGCCACTTTGAGAATGAGAATCTTCATTCTGTTGGGGTCAGAAATTGGGAGTATACCAATCTTCTGAGGTTTCAAGGATGAGAGTCTTCATTCTGTTAAGGGTCAGAAATTGGGAGTATACCAATCTTCTGAGGTTTCAAGGATGAGAGTCTTCATTGTTGAGAGAAACATATTTTCAGGAGCTTCAATTGTCCGTTGTTCTGTTGGTGGCTATAACTTCCAACAGGTGATGAAGGAAATTTGATGATGATCGTAACTTCCAGCAGGTGATGAAGGAAATTTTGAATGCCCTTTCAACTTGAAATGTAATTTTTTTTGGAGAATAAATCCTTGACAAATGTTGGGGAAATAAACCCATGATTGCAGGTCTGCTAGAGAGGTGATGAACTCCTCAAGGACGCTTGAATTTATTTTCAGAAAGATTTCGGAGAGGTTTCATCACTGCCTCTAGTATCAGATGCTTGTGATATTGCCGGGACACTTGGACTGCACATAACCCTTTGATGAGATTGACGTTTAAATTCCCCAAGTGATGGTGACGGAGACTTGCCCCAGGTTAATCTGTAATTGAGAGATTTGTCGAAATCTTGACTGGACTGCCCCAGGTTAACTGAACTTTGAAAGATTTGTTGAAATCTTGACTGGACTGCCCCAGGTTAACTGGACAATACCATATAAAATCCCCTTTTGTTGATAGGAGATTTTTGTAACGGAAGTGTCATCCCACTTGAAGTGATTTCATTCACTGAGAGAGCTTTCGTTCATCGGATATTCATTGTGTGAATTTCTCCGCTGTCAAACAAATAGCCATATGCAAACAATGATATTCAAGTAATGCAAAGTTTATGTTTGTCTTGAAGTTTTGAAAAAATGCGTTTTTTAGCAGAAAACTTTTTATAAGACAAATTCAACACAAGATTTAGGGCAAAGCCTTACAGGAGTCAGGATACCTTTTGTAACAGTATGCTTTCGAACTAAACCATGCTTCAATTAGGACCTTTGCAGGGTTGTAACATGGACAATACCATATAAAATCCCCTTTTGTTGATAGGAGATTTTTGTAACGGAAGTGTCATCCCACTTGAAGTGATTTCATTCACTGAGAGAGCTTTCGTTCATCGGATATTCATTGTGTGAATTTCTCCGCTGTCAAACAAATAGCCATATGCAAACAATGATATTTAAGTAATGCAAAGTTTATGTTTGTCTTGAAGTTTTGAAAAAATGTGTTTTTTAGCAGAAAACTTTTTATAAGACAAATTTAACACAATATTTAGAGCAAAGCCTTACAGGAGTCAGGATACCTTTTGTAACAGTATGCTTTCGAACTAACCCATGCTTCAATTAGGACTTTTGCAGGGTTGTAACGTGGCTTGGTTCACGGTTTAAGAAACAAAGGATAAAGGCTCAAAGTATATTTGTTCCCACCCGCTCTTCGTGATGTCCTTCAGTCCTAAACTCAGTTAATTGTGCGTCGAACTCTATTCGAGTTTGGAACGACTTTTTGGTGATGGTTCACACCAGTTGAATTTGTTGGAAGACAGTCATCATCATTTTTTTGCAACATTTTTCATGTTTATTGAGGATTTATAATGACCTCTTTCTTTTGATTCGTTATCCCTAACTTTTTCCTGACTGTTCCTGTTTTCGAGATTACAGTCAGCGGGATGCCCCAAATTTCTTAAGCCTCCTTCGTAGGTTTTGACTTAATGGGCTTTTCTCTTTTGAGAGATTGACTGCCTATGAGATAAAGAACCATCACTGTCTTTTGGTTCCAAAGGAATGTTTTTGATGTCATTCGTTGTATTACGAACTGAGAGTTTGCGACTTCAATGCGCATCTTTTTTTGAATTAACTGAGAGACTACCCTGCCCCAGGCTTAATCAAAGGTTTTAATTTGTGTTTAAAACAAAAAACTCCTACTTCTTTGGCTCGAAGGGGTTGACTAGGGATTATCTTCCTTATAACTCCAGTGTTTAGGATTTGAAAGAAATGCCTGTACATTGTCAGCAAGGTCTGTCCAAAAGCATACTGTATGAGATTATGGTATTGTTTCGTCATCCTCCCTCTAAAGGCTGGTCGCTTTTTATCAAGAGTTAAGTGTCATAAAGAAAGCATAAGAATAGTGAAAACGAAAGGATGAATTCAAGACAAACATATGCAATGCATTAATGAAACAAAGTTTGACATTAATAGATAATTGTTTGAATACAAAAGAAATTACAACTTGAAAATTCAAATGGAACAAAAGTCTCCCAGTTCGAGCTTTTTCATTTCAAGTGGAGGACCTTCATTATGGCTATCTCAGTTTGTAGCCACTCCAACTGGTCATCTCTGTCGTCCCTAGGATTTCCCACGATCATGCCCCTGGTGAGGAGCGCCTTGACCTCTTCTTGTCCCTTGGATAGGTTCAAGAAAATCTCTTGAAGTTGAGCGTTTTGAGCCTGGATGCCCTTGATAGTCTGCTCCAGAGCCATCTCTACTAAAATAAACAGTAGGAGAATAAGGAAACCTGAAAAGGAAAACCTGTTATGATGCAATGCATGATATGTGAATGCATGTTTTCAAGAATCTCGTGGGGTAAACACAAGAATATGTTAGAGGTTGAACTTCGATCAACATCTTTGATTGGAGAACTTTGTATCGGTGGATGTCTTTCCACGAGAATCAAGCTCACCATGTCGAGTGGGTCATAGCCCCTGATTCAAGTTGTTGCACTTGATCTTTGACGATGTTTGTTCAGAGGAAAACCCTCTTGCCTTTTGGTAGGCGTCTGGTTCAACGTAACCCTGCATCAGAAGACCCTCGAGATCCTTGAAATGGTTATTTGAAAAAAATGCTATGGTATGATGTTATGATGTTATGTACATGTATGCAAAAGTAAGCAAATTTATATACAGGTAATCATATTCACACAAAGCAAACAAGTCCTTAGGTTTAGGCTTGCATGGGGTTCGTAGGTAAGTACCCTCTTGAAGTTAGTTGGCTCAACCTGTCCTAAAATAGAAACCGGGTTCTAAGGAGCTCAATATCATTGGATTGTTTTCTGTGTTCATTGTTTTGGTTTAGCCACTTAACTGGCGACCAAAATATTCCAAGAAAACAACCCTCAATGAGTGTAGTATCGAGTATCTACCAACTTCAGACTGCACCAAAGTCGGCCATCTCACTACCCGTAAAAAAGGCCAAGATGGTTAAGTAAGGTTCTAAGAGTTCGTTAGTGCTTCATGACATCGCTCAGCGGCCCCGTATTCTCCTTGACTACTCAAGGGCTACCGGTACTCACAAATATGTCACACTAACATAGCTACTGCTTCAACCATGTCGGTATACTCTGCACAGTTCCCTCACAGTTTATTGCTATTTACCTAAAAAGGTGCCCCCAAATCCGAGTGTAGGATTTACAGCAAACCCAAACAAGGAACCCAAAAAGTAAAGCAATCAAAGCAATCAAGCAAGCATGTAAAGGTGATCTAAAACCCTAAGGTAACCCCACTTTTAGAAATATCCCCAGCAGAGTCGTCAGTCCTGTGATACGGTGGGAGAACTGACTTGGGTTTTGCGTTTGTGTTTGCAAATGTTGCGGTATAGCAAGAGCCGCCACCGACTTTTTATTTTATCCTAAGGAAAGGTCAAAAAGCACAGGAAAGACCTTTGAGATGTTTTCGTGGGTTTGGGGGGTAGATTATGAAAAGGGAATGTGCTAGCACCCTTTTCATCCATGGTTATCCATGGGCTCTTAGTTACTTGTTTTAGATCACTTGCCTTTGATTTTCATTTGTTTGAAATGGTGCTTTGTGTGTGTGTGGTTTTGAAAATGTTTTGAAAAAGATGCCTTGTCTAGGCAACCTTTGTAACAATTCGTTTGAATGTTTTACAAAGGTGTTTGTCTTTTTGAAAAGATAATTCAATGTTTTTTGAGAGTTGTTTGGAAGTTGTGTTGTGGTGTGTGTTTGAAAATGGAAAGTGTGTTTTGCAAGTTTTGATCAAGTAACTAAGAGCTATCTACCCTATTTTACTCAAAGATCCTTTTTTATGCTTTTTAACCCTTTTAACAGTGTTGTTTCACCATTGTATTTGGTGAACAACCTTGTATTAGGATGTAAACGGGACAGGCGCGGGTCATCGTGTAGACCATGAAAGCAATAGTGTCAAGTATTTTGGCAATTTTCTTGAGGGACTATGATCATTTTGTTTAGGCAACTCTGATAGCGTCATCGAGGGACTATGATCATTTTATTTGTTTTTGTTTTGTTTTTGTTTTGCCAAAGTACTTGACATGCAAACATGGCCCATTTTTGAAGGCAACAAGTGGATGTAACCCTAGGGGTGTAAGTGTGCATTGTGTTTGTTTTTCATGCATGTTTATCTTTGTGTTAGGTTATCTAGTGGTTGATTTCGAATCTTCGCATACAAACCCTAATTACTATACAGTATATGGAAAGCGATAAATTGCGGGAATTTAAAGTCTAAGCTATTACAAATAAGTATCCAGGGATGGGGGTACAAATGTTTACAAATGGGGATGAGTCTTATCAGAATAGTAGTGTCCAAATATTATTTACAACCAAATCGAATCGTCGCATTCTCAATGTAAAAAATATAGCAAGGTATAAGAATCAAAGAGAATCAAAAGTATTGTGCCATGCATATGATTATTTACAATGATCAAAATGTTAACCTAATGCAAATTAAGTATTATTATTATTTTTGTGTTTTTGTTAGTGTTATATAAACAAAAAAAAGTTTTAAAGAGAAAATCAATTAACTTAATAAAATCTATTTTTATATATTTTTCGTTTTTTTAAGGTAATGAAAACATTAATAAAAACTTATACAAAAGGTTAGTATATTATTTTACTTAACAAAATAAGTTATGAAAAAAAGGAAATAAGGTGATAAAAAAAGGATTGATTTGTATAAAGAAATTAAATGGGCTGTTGAAAAGGATTGGCCCAAAACAAAATTGAAGGAGAACAAAAAAGGGGGGGGGGTGTAGTGCCAGTTTTGTTTGGGCTTAAGGGTTTAGTGTGTGGGGCAGGCCCAATGGTTTTACAATGTTTTTTTGTTAGGGTTTGTTTGCATTTCGTTCAGAACAAGGTTTGTTTGGCTTAGAACGGCGCCGCTCCTCTCCTTCCTTCTTCGTCTTTCTCGAACATGCACCAACTGATACCCCCTCCACTACTTCCAGTTGCCAGGATATCACCTCCACCTTCTCCTCCCCATGATTGCTCAGGGCGATGAAAAAAGGTAACGATTCTCTCAGCTTCCTCTTCGTGCGTTTTTAGGGTTTCTGGATTCGTGTATATTTTATGCTTGTTATTAATCTTTGACACGTTTTGATCCTTTGTGTTATTTGTGTTTATGTGAGGTGTAGGAAGAGGAGACAATACCTCTGTGTTTAGTTTTGGAGAGGAGGCGGAGGATTGGACGGCGGCGCTTCTCTGGTGGCCAAGGCGTGTGAGCGATGATGGTGATGCTAGCCTCCTGGTATTTGTATCTTCAGCTTCATTTTGTGATGATCCCTAATTCTGAAGATGCTGTATTATTTGCTTCTGATTTAGATGTTTGGACTTGCTTGTTGGAGTTTTGGCTTTGACAGGTTTGCTGGGCTTTGGCTTGAATGCTTGGAGCAGGCTTGAGCAGTTTGAAGCATGCTCAGGTTTGAAACAAGTTTTGTTGAAGGTTTAGTAACTGTTTTTTTAGCAGGCAAGCTTGAAGCAGGTTACTGATACAAGCTTGTTGATATTTTTTTGTTGTTTTGGAGGTTTTAACAGGTTTGTAACTGGTATAGGCAGGCTTGCTTGCAACTCAGTTTGTGGCCTTTTGCTCTTTGTATTCTTTCTGGTATAGGCTTGCTTCTGTAAGTTTTGCAACTGGTATAGGCAGGCTTTAAGGTTTGCTTGTTTGGTATTGAAGTTTTGCAGGTTTTGGGTTGAACCAGTTTTAAGGCTTGTGCGGTTTGAGTTTGTTCTGAGGTTTTATGCAGGTTAGCTTGGGGTGTTTACAGTTTGAACTAGTTTGTTGAAGGTTTGTTGGTAACAGGCCTCAAGGCTTGTTGAAGGGTTTTAGCAGGTTTTGGTAAGTGTCTCAGGCAGGCTTGAAAGTTTCTGGTTTTTGAGAGCTTTGATACAAGTTTGAAGTTTATGCAGGCAAGCTTATGTTTGAACACAGGTTTTTTTGTGGGTTAATAAGTTTGAAGGTTTTAGGCTTGCTTCTGGAGGCAGGCTGTTGTTATGTGTTTACAGTTTTGTGGTCTTTTGTTCTTTTGTGTTCTGCCCCCCTTTGAACTGTTCTGTTCTTGTTATATTTATCTATATTTTTAAGCCTACTCTGCATAGCCTAGCTTCACTCTCTTTCTCTCTCTCTCCAGAAAGCATATTTTATTGCTTAGAATATCTTTTTTCTGAAAAGGTGTTGGCCTAGGGAAAATGATGAAAAAGGTTTTGACAATATTGCTTGCTTGCAATTTGATTTTCCTCTGCATCTTGTACTTTCTTCTTTTCTGCATTGACAGTTTGATAGCTTCTTTGACAGTTTTTGACAGCTTCTTTGACAGCTTCTTTGACAGTTTTGACCTTGTGACTTAGTTTGCCATTGTGCAACTTAGTTTGCTTTATTTGACATTGCAATTTGGTTTGGCATTTCAGTTTGGTTTGCCTCTTTGACAGTTTGAATTTATGCAGCTTTGTGCATTTTGTTTAATTGATTTGTATGTTTGCAAAAGTAATTTTACTTTCCTCTTTGTGAACCAAGAAGAGAATCTTCTTGTGATTTGCAAAGAGGATGAGCAAAATATAATGAAAATCAAAACAATCTGATTCCGGTCAATAACCTTTAATGATGAGTTTTTGATTAACTGTCTGAAAAATGCTTTTCCAATTTAACTGTTACTGACTTCTATTTTTTTTTTGTCTTTGCAGGTAAATACCAGTTGGGGCCAGGGAAGCAGCAGTAGAAGATTAAGACTTCAAGAGATTTAGAACATAGATTAATTTTATTTTTAACCATTGTAATAAACCTCATTATAAACACTGTAAATAAATTTACTGTGTTCAAATAATACTTGTAACAATAATTAAAATAAATAAAATCTTTTGTCAATTAGTTCTTTAATTCTTCTGCACTTGTTTATTTAATCATTTAAATTTCTTGAATTATAATAATTGGAAATGCATCCCAACTATTTTAACTTAGAAATTATAAATAATCAACAAACGTCGCAGTCTCACAGCCTTGCATTAACCAACAATAAGCCCGGCATTCCAAATAACCAAAAGCATTGCACAATTAAACAAACAAACTTCCATACGTCTCCGCTTTACTGATTAAACCAACGCTTCAAACTTTCAATTCAAATGCCTCAGCTTCTATCCCAGATGTTTAGGTTTTGGGAAAAAAAAACAAAAATCTTGAATAAACGTCAAAACCATGTGACAGTCAATTAAAGTACTGTGGATTCAATTCCTTCTGAGAATGCGTGTGCAAACCCTAATGTTGGATTTACTGTCAAAGGAACGTCCGCCTGATCAAACCTTGCCAAACTGAAAAAATCAGGGAAAACCCGAAGCTGTGATTTCTTGTGAAAAAGGAGAGGGCAAATTTTGGGGTACAACACTGAGGAATCATGATCAACCCTTGATCAAATGATGAATAATACTTCATAATGAGAATGTTGACCAAAAATCTTGAAGTTTGACTGTATGTGGGCCACAATTGACTTTTGCCCTAGCATAGTCGATTTTCAGGCCTTTGAGCAATTGACTGAGCAAACTTTCTCTGTAGGGTTTGAAACTTGACATGGATGATCTTGAGAACATATTAGGACAATAGTGATCATTTGGGACCCTTTTGACTCAAGTGTCTTGATGCAACATGAAACCCTACTTTAAGGTAGACTGCCTTAGGAGAGAGTTTGTATGGTCAACCCTTGGACTTCCTTGAGCAATTTGAGGATCTCACTTGAAATGTATTGAGAGATATGGGAGGGAAAATTTTGGGGTACAACAGCTTCCCCTGTTCAATCTTCTTAAACCTGAGGATGCAGATTGGTTTGTCCGCCTTTCATGATCCAAAGGTGGAAGATGATTGAACACTAGAGTGCCCAGAAATTTGCACTCGCATGAAGTGGTATTTGTCTTGAGATATCGGGAATGGGCTTATAGATGCCATTTGGAGATTGATGACGGAGGATGGGCTTAAAGATTCCATCTGAAGGAGTGTCGATCGCATAAGAGATTCCTTTGTGAGAGCTCGTATACCTGTTATTGAGGAAGATTTCGCTGGGGAATATTGTTTTTTGTCTTGAGGAAAAGTTGAATTTTAGGAGCTTCGGTCATCCGTTATTCTACTGGGGAATCGTCTCTTGGTCGAAGAGGTGAAAATGAACTACTATCTGGTCACGATCCAGGCTTCATAGTGATAAGATCGACTGCTATTTGGTCGTGCTCCAGGCTTTACAGTGACTTACTGGGGAGATGAGATTAAACTTGCTATCCAGTCGTAATCCAGGCTTTGCAATTTCTCAATTCTTATCTGGTCGTACTCCAGGCTTCAGAAGGAATTAAGTTGTTATCCGGTCGCATCCGGGCTTCAACTTGAATTTAGGGCACACTAATATCCGGTCGATTCCGGGCTTCTTAGTAATTGTCTAAATAAACTGCTATTTGGTCGAAATCCAAGCTTCACAGTGTCTTATGCTGTTATCTGGTCGTAATCCCAGGCTTCAGTGCTTTTCCTCTATCTGGTCGTAATCCAGGCTTCACGATGTCTTATACCATTATCCGGTCGAATCCAGGCTTCATGCTGTTCTTGTACTGCTATCTGGTCGATTTCCAGGCTTCACAATACCTTACTTCTTATCTGGTCGTATTCCAGGCTTCAGAAGAAATCAAGTGGTTATCCAGTCGCATTCGGGCTTCCATTTGATTTTTAGGCCTACTAATATCCGGTCGATTTTCGGGCTTCATAGTAATTGGCCGGGTAGACTGCTATTTGGTCGAAATCCAAGCTTCGCAGTATTTTGATTTCAAGTTATTATCTTTGCACATTTAGAGTTTGCTAACCATTTTAAAATTAACATACATTCTTGTCATGCCATCCTATTATCATACATCTAACAGTTAATATTTGCGAAAATTAAAACGCGGAAAATAAAACTACGCTATTACAAGGCTTCAGGGAGGGGGATTAATTACATAGCCAAAAACCCGTTAAAACGATGAATAAACGAAAAATCCTAATTAAACTATTACATCCCATGAGCAGTTACATTAATATCATAAAAATAAGTAAACGCGCGCGATGAATCGAGAACGGGAAAGAATTAGGCTTTTGACCCTGTCTAAACCTAATTAAAAGAAAATTAATTTTTGGTTGTTTTTTATTATTTTGAGGAAAAATTAGGTTTTAAATTAAATAAATACAAACCTAATTACTAATTAAATTAACTAAATAAAATTAATTAATTTTGACCCATTTTTGTATTTTGGTTATTTTAAGAAAAGAAAATAAAAATTAAATCAACCAAACCCTAATTTTCTAGTTGGTTTTAATTTATTTACAAATGGTTAGAATTGCCCTAGAATTAAATTCAACTAATTAAATTAATTTTGAAAAAATATATAAAAAACCTAAATTCTAATTTGATGAAAATTGATTTTATGAATTTTTTATAAAAAAAAAGAATTAAATTTGTGTGAGGAAATAATTAATCAAAATAATAAAAAGGAAAAATATATAAAAGAGAAAGAATATGTGCCTGTTGTCAAAGTAGAAAGGGGGGTGTCCATAGCATGTTTGAGCCCAATAAGCCTGGATCCATGTTGACCTTTCTTATTCCATGTTGCATGTTTGACCTGGCCTATGGTAGACCTTCAAATGATGGCCTTTGGATCCAGCTTGTGGGCAATCTGATGGTTGAAGAATGATGGAGTATGGTAGTCCTTGCGCCTGTACATGTGCCTGATCATGCAAGAAGTAAAATTATGAAATAATATGGGGGACCTGGGATTCGAACCCAGGCCCTTTGGAAATTTCCAACGCCTCCTCACCAACTGAGCTGACATGCTTTGTTGTATATCAAATAACAAATAAAAATTATATTGAGAAAACAAATTAATTTATCAAAACCGCACGAAATTCAAATGGGCCAGTCAGGGGGTGCCACACCACCCTTCTTCTTCCTCCCTCCGTTGCTAAAAGTCTGGAGACTTTTACCTACGGACAAAAAGCGTAGGTACAACCCCTGTGATTTTCCAAAACTCCCTGCAAGCATGATAAACACATAACAATGGTACCAATCAACTCGTGACAACCTCACGAGCATCATGGTACCTCAATCGTGGCCCAATTTTCCCTGTGTAGCAAAGCCCCAAAACCATCTTAGAAACCCTAACAATGGCTTCTACACGTATGGCTTCCAAAAATGCAATTAAATGGTACTGTTAGCTTGCAAACATGATAAGGATTAGAAATATGTCATTGAAACATGATAAAGATGCAAGAATAAAGGGATACGATTTTGAAAAAAATGACAAACCGTGAGGGTTGTGGAGATAGATTCTGGGCAAATCAAGGCTTGATTATGATCAGGTTAGCTTCAGGAGATGGCTGGGAATCAATTGCTAGCCTTGGAATGGTGTAAATCGTCCTCTAACCTACAATTTGATTCAACACTTTTTGGTGATTTTTGAAAGTTTTCTCCCAGCTTCTCACGCCTCTAATCCTTTTGCTTTTGGTCTGCAAATGTTCTATATGTAGCCTTGAGTGAATTAGGTTTACAAATTTGCTCCAAATCTTTTTCAATTAAGGTGATTAAATCATGAATTGATTCTTATTCAAATCTTTCTAAATCAAGCAAAACTCAATCTTTTTGTGTACAAACAAGCCTTGCACGATTTTATCTCCTTGCCAGCTATTCATGGACCTGAAGTATGCACAAAATCTCAAGGTTTAAATGTTTTTGATATTTTCATGATTTTATTTTGATTTAATTTGATTTAATTGAAATAAAAAATAAAAATAAATGACAAAAATAAAATAAAGGCAAGTGAGAAGGATCATGGGTCGTGGATCATGTTACAAACTCAATACAAGCACAAAAAGTTGGGCCCATTTGACAAAAATTGCAATTTGAGGCATATTTGACTTTTGGCAATTTTGTAAAAAATGTCAACTTTGCCAATGCATAACTCCTTAAATTTTGACCCTATGGGGGGTGTTCTTGGACTTTTTAGAAAGCTTGAGATGTCCTCTAAGCAACCCTTTTGGTCTCATCTCAATTGAGTCTTCCATGTTCATGTATGATGCTTTGACAAAAAAGGTGTTTTTGTTGACTTTTCAAAATGACCTATAATGTCCAAATTCATAACTTCTTGTGAGTGCATATTTTGAACTTGGGATATGAAGATGAATTGTAGGGCATTGCATCCTATTCAAAATGATCTTTGGATGGATCATCTTGATAAAGTATGAGAAAGTTATGCTTGGTCAAAGTTGAGTTGACTTTTCTTGAAAAACCCTAATTTAGCAACTTTTGGGGATTGATGAATTGTGAGCAATCCCTGAGGAATCATGATCAACCCTTGATCAAATGATGAATAATACTTCAAAATGAGAATGTTGACCAAAAATCTTGAAGTTTGACTGTATGTGGGCCATAGTTGACTTTTGCCCTAAAATAGTCGATTTTCAGGCCTTTGAGCAATTGACTGAGCAAACTTTCTCTGTAGGGCTTGAAACTTGACATGGATGATCTTGAGAACATATTAGGAAAATAGTTAGCATTTGGGACCCTTTTGAATCAAGTGTCTTGATGCAACATGAAACCCTAATTTGAGGTAGACTGCCTTAGGAGAGAGTTTGTCTGGTCAACCCTTGGACTTCCTTGAGCAATTTGAGGATCTCACTTGAAATGTATTGAGAGATATGGGATGGAAAATTTTGGGGTAAAATAATAGGTTCTATGTCCGCCCACACGTGTGTCAATTCTACTCAATCAAAGGATCATCGGAAACTAAATTATGATCTCATATGTCAAGAAATCCTACCCCTCGTCAGCAACGATCCATCATTGAAGGTGAAAACCATAATCTCTCACATCACTAAAGTATTTAACTATACTCCGTCATACAGAAAGGCGTGGTTAGAAAAGACCAAGGCGATTGAAAAGGTTTATGGAAACTGGGAGGAGTCATACAAAGAACTTCCTCACTACCTGAATGCACTTCAGACTTATTCTTCGGGTACTGTTTACATTATGGAAACACTGCCGACGTATGCCCCAGATGGTAGTCAACTCACCGGAAATGGAATATTCAGTCGAGTATTCTGGGCCTTTCAACCTTGCATCACAGGGTATTCGCCATGCAAACCAATTATTCAAATTGATAGGACTTGGTTGTATGGGAAATACAAAGGCACGCTACTGATGGCAGTTGCACAAGATGGCAACAACAACATTTTCCCAATTGCCTTTTCCCTAGTCGAGGGAGAGACTGGTGGTGCTTGGAGCTTATTTCTCAAGAATCTCCGAACACACGTGGCTCCTCAACCAGATATTTGTTTGATCTCTGATAGACATGCATCTATTGAGAGTGCATACAACAATCACGCAAACGGTTTGCATGACCCTCCTTCTACGCATGTCTAATGCATTAGACATATCGTCCAAAATTTCACGAGGGAGATCAAAGACAAAGCTCTTAGGAAATTAGTTATGAATGCAGGGTATGCCTTAACACAACCTACATTCAAATATTATCGCAACGAGATCCGATTGTCAAATTCGGACGCCGGTAGGTGGATCGATAACATTCTGGTTGAGAAATGGACTAGGTCATATGATAATGGACAACGATGGGGCCACATGAAAACATATCTGATTGAATCCATGAACGGGGTATTCAAAGGCATACAAAACCTCCCAGTAAATGCTTTGGTTAAATCAACATATTTTAGGATGTTTTTGTTGTTTGCCAAAAGAGGTGAAATGTGGAATGATGTGTTGCAATCGGGACAACTATGGAGTGAAAGCTGTATGAAGTATATTAAGGCAGAAAGTGCCAAAGCCAACACCCATATGGTTATACGGTTCAACCGACACAACCACAACTTCATTGTCAAAGAGACAATCGACCACAACGAGGGGCTGCCAAGCCAAAAGTATATTGTTATACTACCTTCTCGTTAGTGCTATTGTAGCAAGTTTCAAGCCTTTCGTATGCCTTGCTCTCATGTCATTACCGCGTGTGCCTATACTCATCAAGACGCATTACAACTTCTGTTTCCCATTTACAACTCTGAAACCTTGCTCAACATATACAACAACAGCTTCCCTTTGGTAGAAAAACCTGATTATTGGCCTTCATACGATGGTGAAATAGTATGACACAATGACCAAATACGAAGGAATAAAAAGGGTCGTCCCAAAAGAAAGCACATCACAACTAAAATGGACTCCCTAGACAAGATGGAAAGAAAGTGTGGTTTATGTCGTCAGGTCAGACACAATTGCAAAAAATTTCCGACTCGGGCTACTAGCTCAACCACATAAAAATTGTATTACAAAAAATCTTTACTTTTTTAAGTTATAAACATTACGGTTTTTCATTAAGAGCATTTGTTACAACAAACCTTGCGCAAACAACAAATAAAACACGATAAAACGTCTAAGAAATTACAACTGTTAAAACAATTTCATCTGACCCATGCATCATCAACATTACGTCGCTGTCTGTTTTGACTTCCTCCAACTAAAAATTAGGTCTTCCTGTTGCAAGTGAGATGGTTGTTCTTCTTCGCTAGATCCTTCTAGTTTGTTCCTCATGCTCGATGTCTCCCTCTAGCCATCGCATCAACTCTCTCTTCAGATGCTCCATGGAGTGAATGTGCCAAAATATCATTTGCATCGGAGGTTTGGTTGCCTAGAAAATAACGTAACCATTTCTGATAAAAATCATGGGATATGTCATGACGCAAATAACAGAGAAAAAAAAGAAGACAATGCGAGAAAGTGTGAAGAATGACGGAGAAACGGAGGAATTATTTATAAAAAATGCATTTTGCCCTAGGAGCCAAGTGAGACGGCGCCTAGGGCAAATGGGCTAATGCATGCGCCATCTCACTTGGCTCCTCCTTTGCGGGGTTTTCTAAAACATGGTTATTTGCATAATTTTCTCCGAACATGGTTATTTGCGAGAAAAAATTCAATACATGGTTATTACAAAAAAAAATCAATTTGTATCCAAGTTTGTTTATGTGAACAAAAAAAGATGTAGGAAACCAAGGAAAAGAGGTTACACAATTGGTCGGTTAATCTGGATTTCTCATACATCCGGGGAATATATTATACGTGAATGTTTTTGACTCTTAAGAAAGGGTCTAAAAATTATGATGATCTCAAAACAATTGAGGGGTTTAAACATTCAAGTTTCAGAGAAGCATGTTTTACAATGGGATTTCTACAAGATGACAAAGAGTTCATTGAAGCTATCAAATAGGCCTACAATTGGGGTTCTGATATATTTTTACGAAAACTTTATATTATAATGTTGATACCAACTTCAATGAATCGACCATATCATATATGGCGTAACACTTGGATTTACTTATATGAAGGAATTCTTTATGAACAAAGAATATTGTCAATTAATCCAGTTATTTTACATTATTATTTATTATTTATATTTTACATTATTATATATATATATATATATATATATATATATATATATATATATATATATATATATATATATATATATATATATATATATATATATATATATATATATATATATATATATATATATATATATATATATATATATATATATATATATATATATATATATATATATATATATATATATATATATATATATATATATATATATATATATATATATATATATATATATATATATATATATATATATATATATATATATATATATATATATATATATATATATATATATATATATATATATATATCGTGTTTTCACTTATTTTTCTACATTTACATTTATATAATAGGTTTTAAATGTTGAAATCTGTCCACATATACAACATTTTTTATACCATAATTTTCAAACCTTGGCATCATAGCTTTGTATCATTAAATCTTAGACTTTTTTTTTTCAAATGTCTTTATTTTTTATTGTGCTTTACGTTATGTCTGGCAGCAATATGTTTCAGATTCTGGTTTAGAATTATGTTATATTATCCTACAACACAAAGTTCATACTACCAAATTAGGAATTCTAACATACATATTTTATAAAAAGATTTCTATCCTTAATGGTTTTATGAGCAACCATTTTTTTATCTGTACAATATACTATAATAGTTGGATTTTATGAGCAACCTTAATGGCTTAGAGTTTAGAATTTTTTTTATTAATAATCATGTATTAAAATAATATTTCGCAAATAATTGGGTTTCGGAAAAAATTACGCAAATAACCATGTTTCAGATGACTCCTCAAAGGAGGAGCCATCTGAAATGACACATGCACCTATAATTTTTCCCTAGGCGCCATCTCACTTGGCACCTCCCTTGGCTTTTAGCCAAGTGAGATGGCGCATGCTCCTTAAAAGTGAGAGTAGGCGCCATCTCACTTGACTCCTAGGGCAAAACTAGGGCAAAATGCTGTTTTATAAATAATTCGTCCGTTTCTCTGAAATTTCTCACACTTTCTCGCACTGTATTTTTATTTTGTACTCTGTTATTTGCGTCATGACGTCGCCTATGATTTTTAGCAGAGATGGTTACGTTATCTTCTCCGCCACGAAACCTGCGATGAAAATGAATTCTGGCACATTCACTCCATGGAGCGTCTGAAGCGAGAGTTGATGCGATGGCTAGATGGAGACATTGCGGAGGGGAAAAAAATTCGAAGGATCCAGCGAAAACGAACAACAACCTCACATGCAACAGAAAGACCTAATGTGTGGTTGGAGGAAGTCAAAACAGACAGCGATGTAATGTTGATGATGCATGGGTCAGATGAAATTGTGTTAACAGTTGTAATTTCGTAGATGGAATATCGTTAATTTTTCTTGTACGCATTTTATTAATTGTAGCAAAATCTGTTAACGGAAAACCCAAATGTTTATAACACAATTAAGAAAAGATTTTATGTATTACAATATTTATGTGGTCGAGTCAGACGCCTGATTTGGACAGATTTAGCGATTGTGTCCGACCTGACGGCATAAACCACACTTTCTTTCCAACCTGTCAAGATCGTCCATTTATGTTGTGATGCGCTTACTTTTGGGACGACCCTTCTTGTTCCTTCGCATTTGGTCATTGTGCCACACTATTTCACCGTTGTATACAGGCCAATAATCTGGTTTTGCTACCAAAGGAAAGTTGTTGTTGTAAACGTTGAGCAACGTTTCAGATTTGTAAATGTTTGACAGAAGTTGCAGCGCGTCTTGATGGGTATGAGCACAAGCGGCAATGACATGAGAGCAAGGCATACGAAATGCTTGAAACCTGCCACAATCTCACCATTGAGAAGGTAGCATGACCCTATATTCTTGTCTTGGCAGGCCTTCATTGTGGTCGATTGTCTCTTTCACAATGAAGTTGTGGTTGTGTCGGTCAAACCGTATAACCATATGAGTGTTGGCTTTAGCACTTTCAGCCTTAATGTATTTCATGCAGCTTTCACTCCATAGTTGTCCAGATTGCAACACCGCATTCCACATTTCACCTCTTTTGGCAAATAACGCAGCCATCCTAAAATACGTAGATTTTACCAAGGCAGTGATTGGGAGGTTTCGTATGCCTTTGAATACCCCATTCATTGATTCAATAAGATTCGTTGTCATATGCCCCCATCTTTGGCCATTATCGTATGACCTAGTCCATTTTTCCATCGGAATATTGTCAATCCACCTACCGGCTTCCGGATTTGACAAACGGATCTCGTTGCGGTAATATTTGAATGTGGGTTGTGTCAATGCATATCCCGCATTCATAACCGCTTTCCTCAATGTTTTGTCCTTGATCTCCCTCAAGAAATTCTGGACGATATGCCTAACGCAATAGACATACGTAGAAGGAGGGTCATGCCAACCATTTGCTGGATTATTGTAGGCACTTTCAATGGAGGCATGTCTGTCCGAGATCAAACAGAGATCTGGTTGAGGAGCCACGTGTGTCCGCAGATTTTTCAGGAAAAAGCTCCAAGCACCACCGGTCTCCCCCTCGACAAGGGAAAAGGCAATGGGGAAAATGTTGTTGTTTCCATCTTGTGCAACTGCCATCAGTAGCGTGCCTTTGTACTTCCCATACAACCAAGTCCCATCAATTTGTATAATTGGTTTGCATGATGCAAACCATGTGATGCATGGTTGAAATGCCCAAAACACGCGACTGAATATTTCGTTGCCATTTAGTAGACTACCATCTTGGGCGTATGCTGGGACTGTTTCCAGAACGTAAACACTACCTGGAGAATATGTCTTGAGTGCATTCAGGTAGCGGGGAAGTTCTTGGTATGACTCCTCCCAGTTTCCGTACACCCTTTCAATCGCCTTAGTCTTTGCTAACCACGCCTTACGGTAAGACAGAGTGTAGTTAAAAATCATGGTGATATGGGAGATGATTGTTTTCACCTTCAAAGATGGGTCGTTGCTGACCAGGGGTAGGATTTCTTGACAGATGAGATCATAGTTGAGTTTTTGGTGGTCCTATGATTGAGTGGAACTTACACAAGTGTGGGTAGTCATGGAACCTATGACCCAGCAGTCACCCCTTAATCTGTATGATGCGGTCAGCTTGAACATACAGTCAGGGTGGACACACTTGATCTTGTACCTTTCCGGGTTGACACGATCCACCTTAAAATCAACCGAGTTAAGCATGTGGAAATTTTTAATGGCCCTGATGCATTCCTCTCTGTTACGAAACTTGTCCTTCTCTTTTAAATTTTCATCCGACTGCATATACGGATTGAAAAATAAGTCAGTAGAAGGTTCATCTCCGCCCATGTTGAAGTTTGTCATGTGCGGAGGTGGTGTGTAGATTTTGTTTGCAGGAATACTAGGGATGCCATCATCATCGGAATCATCATTCACCATTTCATCAAACTCTAACTCGTTATCTTCTTCTTCATCATCAACTGCATCTACCTCAGCTTTTTCATTCTCTAAAGGATCAACCTCTTGTGTCACCTGAGGCTCTCGCAGCATAACGTACAACTCAATAGAGTCGTACCCAGAATAGACATGGCTGGAAAACATATTATGGAGATCCTCGTCATCTTGAACTTCAACCTTATAAAAAATTACTTGGTTGTTTCCAAAGAAAACTGGATTATGATAAAATATCTGGGACACCGGGCCTCGTTCAAGTTTGGCCTCCAATCTTTTTTTGAAGTACGAGAAATTGGCTTTCCCGTTTAAGAGAAATCGGATGTTGTCTGTGTCTCTAAACAAAAACCCAGCGGTGGGACAAATGTATGTCTCACCGTTGAAATGTGCTTTGACGACAAATTGTGGTGCAGAGGCCATTGCATAGAATTGTTTTAAGGTTTGAAGGTTGGAATGTTTGAATTTTATGAGTGATTCGAAGGTTGGAATGTTTGAGGCACTACACCAAATTTGTCTTTTAGCAGCACCCCTACTAAAGCGCTTTTTGTAAAAAGCGCTGGTAAAGGTTGCGCTAAAAACAAAATAAAAAAACACGCTAAAAAAGCGCTCTTAAAGGGGGGGGGGGTTACAAAAGCGCTTTCAGAAAGCGCTCTTAGAGGCTGGGGTACGAAGGCGCATTTGAAAAGCGCTCTTATAGTGGGGGGGTATGAAAGCGCTTTCTGAAAGCGCTCTTATAGGGGGCTTATGAAAGCGCTTTCAAAAGCGCTGATATAGGGGGTGGGGTACAAGAGCGCTTTTATCCTCAAAAGCGCTGGTATAGCCTTAGTTACGAAAGCGCTTTTCAAAAGCGCTGTCATACCCTCTTTACAATTAAAATTTTTTAAAACAAAATTATACTAAACGCGTTCTTCGTTTCCAAATCCCTAATTTCTGCTGAAAACGCACAAAATCTTGCATTCTCAGAAAACTCACAAAATCGTTTCCAAATCCCTAATCGTTGAAAACTCACATCGTTTCAATCGTTCTCCGTTCTCAATCGTCTTCTTCGAAAGAAAAAAAGCTTGGAATACTTAAGGATCAAGAGCTTGCTTCATCAAGTCGTCTCCAATATTTCATCATCATCTTCTTCCTAGAGGTGAGTTCATAGTTAAATTTTAGCTTTGAGAGAAAAATCCATGGTTGGGAAGTTAGGGTTTGTGTTGTTGTTGTTATGAACATGAAACTTGATGACGATACATGCTTACTTGTGTGATTTCATGTTGAATGTGTTGTGGTGTTGGTATTATAATTATTTTGGATTATGTTGGAATCATGAGATATGTTTGATTGTTGTTGATTCTTGAGAGTTTACATGTGGATTTCACTAATGTTAGAATATGGTTAGCATGTTATGGATTATCGAGTTAACAAGTTGAATTCTTCTCATCATAGATAAGATGTTTCCTTTTCATGTGATTAATTTGGTTTAGGCCTTATCTGCTATTGGATGTAAATATTGAACTCTTGACTTACCCTTGAATATTGGTACTCCAAAGTAATCAAAGTTTGTGTGACTTGTGTTGAAACCAAAGATGCATGCAACTTGTGGATAGCCTAAAAACCAAGGATACCTTGCATTTTGTGGGACTAGGGCGATGGCATGAATTTTAAGCATATTCATGTAATAATTTGTGGATAGGATATGCATCACTTTTGGTAGCTTTACAAAATATCTGAGATCATCTACAAAGAAAGTGTGACTTGGAAACTTAGTTTTGTCATGAGCGATACATGTAATATGTCTTTGTTCAATCATGTTTGCAAATTGTCTTCTTAAGCATCTTCAACAATGCAAAATAGTAAAATAGAAATGGAATTTCCTTGTCTTATTCCTCTAGAACAGTTGAAAAAGCTTGTTGCCTTGTCATTAACTAAATTGATAATTTGGTTGAATGAAGTATTGTTGTAATTCAATTGCAAAATATAATATTAAAGCCAAAGTTCTTAAGCATATAGAATAAATAACTCCATTTTGAGTATCAAATGCTTTTTTTTTTATATCAATTTTCATAGCCATGTTTCTTTCAAAAGATTTCTTGTACTATGTCTCATATGAATCCTCTCCGATTCTCTAAGACTATTTTTGGAGCCAATCTAATAAGCTTAACAGTTATGATCTTGCAATAAGTTTAAAGTTTTCTATTGTAAATGTTCCATGAAATTTGGATATCCAAAGTAATATTGTTAAAGTTAAAAGTGGGTAGGGTCCAATTTTGTGTAAACAACTGTATAAGTAAGGCTATGACTTATTTATTTAAAATAAAATAAGACAATTAGTAGTGTTTTATGTCAATTAAAGATTACAATAAACAGGAATTGAATACTTTTTCTTTTAAAATATTCTATCAATCAATGTAAAACTCAGTATACCTGGTAACTATTCATCAGTAAGATTTGTGATTTTATTTTTCAATGAAAATATGAAAAATATATAATTTTCTCTTACACATATGTAAATTATTATATTTTTCACTTTTTAAATGATATTTAAATATATTTATTATATTTTCATTAAAAAATAATAAAAATCACACCTAAAAATTTGTATCTAGTTATCTAGATCGTTAAAACAGTAACTCTTTTAGAGAATTCAAATCCATAAAATAAGATACCATATTTTGATGTAGATTTTTCTTTTCAATTTTCTTTCAAAATTTTTATAATTTATCTATATTTATCTAACTCGATAATAAAGCTTAATCATAATTCCAAATTTCAATTATATCCTACTTTAAATTGTAAATAATTTTTTGGATTGTTTTGAGGACTGATAATTGATTACCACATACTGGTAATCGATTACCACTGACCATATGGAAAATTACCAAATTGAAAATGATGTGGCTTGAGTTTCATAACTCTATTTTGGACGCGGTCGGAAGCGTTAAAAAGCTAACACTGAGGGATATTACATAGATAAGTTTCCATGAGTTTATTTAAATTTACTTTTCCCGTTGAGTCTGGTTAACCCCATCATAGGATGATTCGATAGGCGCTTACTATGTGGCGTGAAAGTGGAATAAGTTAGAATGAGACGAGTCATATGATGGCTCTGCCTAAGGTTTATAGGGATATGTTAGACTATCATGTGTGTTTCATGTATGCTTATGATTTATGCAATGGATTGGTTCCTTGTGTCCACCATAAAACAAGAATCATATCTGATTATTGTGAGGTCGAATATATTAGAAAGTTAGTCAAATGCCTCGTCAATTGATGAGAAGAAATCATGATTGAGCCATGACTAATGTTTGGGTATTGGTAATGAATTGGTTATGTGTGTTTTTGAATCATATTATGAATTGTTGTTTGTGTTTATTGAATGATAATTGAGCAAAAACTATGATGAAAAGTGAAGTTAAATCTAGATTTGTACTAAGTGAATGACTTAGAAAGATAACTTAGGTAATGAAAATGATTTAGGTAGTGTGGCTTGGACGCAATGATACCTCGGTGTGTATCACAGACAAGTATTCGCTTGATTTTAAGAATAGTTGAGCATATTTTAAAGTTGTTGTGTTCTCTTGACAGTTGTTTTAAGATAAGTTGTCGACTAGACAAAACTTACTAAGGCGCAAAATCCTCTAAGATTATAGTTTTGGAGGGTTTTCAACGTGCAGTGGGCAAGAGAAGTCAACAAATTACCTCTTTATTTTTTACGAGGTTATTTGTACCATTTGGTATAGAGTTTTTAGGCGAGTAGGAAAGTCGATGCCTTTTCCACACTCGAATACCAAGGATTTTGATTTGTTCTAGAGTTTTGGTTATAGGAAACATACCTCTTTAGACTTGATTTCGATATGATATTTTGTAGTCTGAATTATTTAGAAAATATGAAACAAAGTTATTTTTATAGGGAAACATTGACGGTTAATTAGTGGATGTTGATGATAATTAGCTTGACATGGAAATACATTCAAGGCCATGTGTCGGATTTGGTCATTTCTCTGATTGAATGGATCAGTAGACCTTCTTACTGACACTATAGAAGGTACGGTTTCTTTTGAAGTTTTCTTTGCAACTCATTTGTCGATGTATTCTATTTTGATTTTGAATTTCATTTCATCTTTCAGGGGGAAGGAAACCTTCAGTTGCTGCTATTGATGGTCTTGCCCTGGGTGGAGGGTTAGAGCTTGCGTGGTTTTGAGAATAAAGTTTTGGTATTGCTTCTCAATCGTCTTCCATCTTTGCTGCTGCTTTTTGCTGTTTTGCTATTTGAATTGAATCTACTCACATCTTCGTCTAAGGTGATTTTCATTATTTTATTATTATGCCTTACAGTGTAGCTTTTTTGGTGAATATCATTATATTATATATCTTTTTTTGAATTTCTTTTCAATATGCTTGAAATAGATAGATCAATCAATGTCTCTAATATTGCTCTTTAGATATTGTTTAACATCCAGCATATGGCTTAGTAGTAGTAAGCTTAGATGCTGAGTTTGTATAGTTAAGAGTGTGAATCTGCTGAAATTAAATGCTGAGTTTGTATAGTGAAGTGAAAATATGGATTAAGGGATAAAATGTGTATAATTGATATTGATATAACTGTAATCATAGTAATCACTAATTACATCCTAACCCCCCAAAAACTTTCTATCATTGTTATTTTTACTTTATATTTTTTTATGTTCAAAACATTTTTCAAACAAAGCTCTTGTTTGCTTAGAATAGTAATTATTACATATAAATTGTATTATCATCTTTCCTCGTGGACTCATAATTTTAGTCATTGTATTTTGATATTTGTTGACACATCTACTACACATACAATAAAAATTTTAAACAAGACTATCAAAAATTAAGTTCAAACTTAAAACATCTTTTTATTTAAAAGAGATTTCTTACAATTTTAATTTCATATATTTATCTATCGTTAAGTGAGGTACTTACTAACTTTGTGAATTGAATTCGCCATAGGGGTTACTTGTGAAGAGTGAAAGTTTGACCGTTTTTGTTTAGCTTAATTAAGACATGGATAAGACATGGATGAATTCAAACCGATTGTCGAAAGAGTACGAGAAAGGGGTATGGGAATTTGTTGAGTTTGCGGTTGCGCACTCCAAAGACCCGCTTCGAATGCCGTGTCCTTGCTTGGGTTGCTGTTATGTCGGGGGTAAGGTTGACGGGAATCAGTTGGGATCTCATTTACTACGGTTTGGAATTGATAGAAGTTATACATGTTGGACAATGCATGGTGAGAAAAGTACCGGGAATGCTGAGTCGAGTTGTAATAGGAAGTATGCTTCAAACGACGATTGCACAGACACATACGATTGTGATCGAGTCGAAGAGATTGCAGAAGCGCTTGAAGAAGATCTTGCGGATTGTCCCAAAATGTTTGAGAGGTTGGTAAGCGATGCAGAGAAACCGTTGTATGTTGGTTGTTCAAAATTCACAAGATTGTCTGCGGTGTTAAAGTTGTACAACTTAAAGGCGGACAATGGATGGTCGGATAAAAGTTTCACAGAGTTATTAGCCCTTATGAAAGATATGCTACCAGAGGATAATGTTCTTCCCAATCGAACGTATGAAGCCAAAAAGATGTTGTCTTCTATTGGAATGAGCTATGATAAGATACATGCATGTCCAAACGATTGCGTTTTGTTTCGAAACGAGTATGCAGCGTTGAATGAGTGTCCTAAATGTGGTGCCCCTCGATATAAGAAAAAGTTGTCTCCTGCTAAAGTCTTATGGTATTTTCCTATAATTCCGAGATTTAGACGCATGTATCGTAGTGAGACCGATTCAAGACACTTGACTTGGCATGCAGATGAAAGAATTATTGATGGAAAGTTGCGACATCCGGCAGACTCACCACAATGGAGTAAAGTTGATACTGAATATCCTGAATTTGGAAAAGAAGCAAGAAACCTTCGGTTGTCATTGTCTACTGATGGAATGAACCCGCATGGTATTCAAAGTATCTCGCATAGCACATGGCCTGTGATTCTTATGATTTATAACTTACCTCCGTGGCTATGTATGAAGCGTAAGTACATGATGTTATCTATGCTAATTTCTGGGCCTAAACAACCAGGGAATGACATAGACGTATACTTGGCACCCTTAATCGAAGATTTAAAGTTTTTGTGGGAGAGAGGTGTGGAGGTTTACGATGGGTATAGGAAAGAAAGTTTCAACTTGAGGGCGATGTTGTTTGGAACAATTAATGATTTTCCAGCATACGGAAATCTATCCGGGTACAGCAACAAGGGTCAAAAGGCGTGTCCTGTTTGTGAAGATGAAACCGATACGACACGATTGGCGCTTTGTCAGAAGAATGTCTTTCTCGGCCATCGTAGATTCTTAAATTCTAATCATCACTACCGTGGGTGGAGAAAAGCATTCAATGGAGAGGCCGAACATCGTACAGCCCCGCCTTTTTTGTCAGGTGATCAAATTTTTGAAAAGGTGAAAGATGTGAGCACTCAGTTTGGCAAGCCTTTTGCACATTCAATTGTCAAGGGTGGGTGGAAGAAGAAGTCAATTTTCTTTGAACTTCCATATTGGAAGTCGTTGTACGTAAGACATTTCCTGGATGTTATGCATATTGAAAAAAATGTATTTGACAGCGTTATAGGTACGCTACTCAATATACAAGGAAAGTCTAAGGATGGCGTTAACATAAGGAATGACATGGTAAACATGGGGATGAGAACTGAATTGGGGCCCGTGACGAAAGGAAGACGAACATATCTGCCACCTGCTGTTTACACTCTATCTAGAAAGGAGAAGAAAACATTGTGTAAGTTCCTCAGTGAAGTAAAAGTTCCAGAAGGCTACTCTTCAGATATTAGAAGACTTGTGTCCATGAAAGACCTCAAGTTAAAGAGTTTGAAGACGCATGATTGCCATGTTATAATGGAACATTTTTTACCAATAGGTATACGTTCTATTCTGCCAGAAAAAGTAAGAAGCGCAATAACTAAGTTGTGTTTCTTCTTCAGGTCTATTTGCAGTAAGGTGGTCGATCCCGCGATCTTACCAACATTGCAAAATGAGATAGTTGTTACTTTATGTGATCTTGAAATGTATTTTCCTCCCTCGTTTTTTGACATAATGGTTCATCTAGTCGTTCATCTTGTGAAAGAGACACAACTGTGCGGACCAGCTTATATGAGATGGATGTACCCTGCTGAACGTTATATGAAAATATTAAAAGGGTACGTGAAAAACAGAAGTCGACCAGAGGGTTGTATTACCGAGCGATACGTTGCTGAAGAAGCGGTTGAGTTTTGTACTGAATATCTGTCAAATGTTCAATCAATTGGACTCCCCAAATCTCATATTGTCGAAAAAAAAGAAGGAAAAAGGCTAATTGGAAATAAAGTTGTGACAGTATCAATGGTCGAACGGGATCAAGTGCACTTGTATGTTCTGCACAATGAGATTGAGGTTGAGCCGTTTGTTGAAATGCACAAAGTTGTTCTCCGAGATTTAAATCCAAATAGAAATGAGAACTGGATAGTACGAGAGCACAATCGAAGTTTCATACCGTGGTTTAGAGATCATATTTATTCAAAGTATCGTTCAGATCCTGCTTCAGTAACAGAAAGGTTGAGATGTTTAGCCTATGGTCCATCTGTAATTGTGCTTTCTTATAGCGCTTACGCAATTAATGGATACACATTTTATACCAAAGAACAGGATGATAAAAGTACTATGCAAAATAGTGGTGTTACCTTGGTAGCTGAAGCTATGCACATATCAAGTGCGAATGACTTAAATCCGAAATTTGCAAATTTGTCATATTTTGGGGTTATCGAGCGCATTTTGGTGTTTGATTACGCGAAGTTTCAGATTCCTGTATTTGGTTGCAAGTGGGTTGAAAATAATAGTGGCGTACGAATGGATAAGTCAGGATTTTTGCAAGTGGATCTCAATAGGGTAGGGTACAAAGATGAGCCTTTCATTCTAGCCTCTCAAGCTAAACAAGTGTTCTATGTCAATGATCCGACAAGTACGAAATGGTCTATAGTGCTTTTATCTAACAAAATAGTTGATGAAAAAATTGAAGATCAAGGTGATATTGGTGTTGGCATTGAATCTTGTACAAGAAACGATCAAAATGAGAATGAATCTTGTATTAGAAATGATCATAATGAGGGTATTTGGATCAATCCAACCGTCCGCATTGTTAAGAGACGCGTAGTACACAATCCTACCAAGAAAAGAAAGAGACGTTAGTGATAAAGTAATGGTCTCGATAACCTTCACTCGCTTATGTTTAGTAATGGTCTCATTTTTATATTTTTTAATTATTATATTTAGTAATCTGGCATCGAATATGTGAAAATCTTACAATTTGTACTTTAAAACAATTTGACTAAAAATTAAGATTTATTAAATGAACATGCTTTTAATATTGATAGAGTATGCATCCCCTCATCTTTGCCTAAAAGAAATATCATGAAAAAGTAATATTGATTGTATCACATGCTTTTATTTTATTAATAATAAAAAAGTAAATTTTTTCTACTTAACTTAAATTCTTTTTTAAGAAGGAAAGCATACATTGGGTATGTTTGGCAGATGATGCAGGGATGAATATCTTCACGTTGAACAATTAATAATGGATTGATTTTTTTTCTTCTTATAATAACTTCTATGTTGTAATTTTTTGAAATGTTTCTCATATAAAGTTAGTGTTAATAGTGTACTAATGTGCTTTAGTTTGTTTGATACAGGTTCAATGGCTCCAGATAGAGATGCTCCACCTGAAAACCCACCTGAAAACTCACAAGAAAACTCACAAGAAAGAGTTGCTTCGGATACAAATGCTCCACCTGATACTGAAGCAAAAGAGGTTGCACGAGGCATCACTATTATGAAGGGAATCATTTGACATAGAGACCAAGGATTAGTATACCGATTGGAATGGAATTCTGATAAACAACCAATTGGTCCTAATTCTGCAAAGTTGACAAGTTATATTGGTACACTTGTCCGTATGCATATTCCGGTCTCCGTAGCTACCTGGAAATCGAAAACGAAAAATTTAGAATTGGAGGAGAAAAAACAAGCGATTTGGGAAGAGCTTCAGGTATATATCATATATGGTTAATTGTTGTTATTATCTTGACGATAAATTGTTTAAATTACTTATACTAACACACTATGCGTACGTTTTTTTTGCAGAGGACTTTTGAGATACCAGATGAACGTAAAAGCTACATACTTAGTTTGGCCGGCAAAAGATATAGAGGGTGGAAAAGTTTTTTGACAAACACCTATCTTAAGGATAAAGATGGAAAATTTCTTGAAGAGGCACCGGGACGGCCAACAAAGTATGCGACCTTCATTGATGAAGCAGATTGGGCTGAGTTTGTAAAGCAAAGAGATGAAGCTTTTCAGAAAAAGAGTGCCACGAATAGTGAGAGAGCATCCAAACCCGCGTATCCATACAAAAAAGGGCGTTTGGGATATGCACGCTTAGAGGATAAAATTGTAAGTAAATAGAAATGCGTTTTAATTAATTGTCTACATGTGCATGTTTTAATTGACGATTTTATCGTTTGTGTCAATGCATAGTTAGAGGAGACTAAAAGTGAGGAAGCTTCACTTCCTGTACATGTGTTGTGGAAGGAAGCTCGTGTGGGCAAGAATCAAGCTGTCGATCCCGATGTTCAGAGAGTTTATACTGAATGTGTAAGTATAATACTGTGTCTTTAATTAAATCAAATGTTTTTTAATATATAAATGATTTTTTATCTCCACTAATAATTATTTAAATGTAAATGAATTACAGGAGACCTTGTCGCAATCGGCATCCACCGGTGAGGAGAGCGTACTTAGTAGAGTACTAGATGCTCCCGAGTATCCCGGTTGGGTGAGGGGTAAGGGTCATGGTGTGACTCCAACCTCTTTTTATAAGAGTTCTAGGAGAAGATCAAATCTTACCAATGAAGAAGTGTTGCAAAAGTTGCAGGAATTGCAAGCACAGGTCTCTGAATTGCAAAGAGATAAAGATATGTATATGAGAGAAAATTGCAACACTTCATCGGTGAAAGAAACTAGTGATAAGGCTAGTATCAACTATCAAAAGAAATTTCCCGAGGTAATTATAAGTTTTTTTCCTTACAAACTGTTCTATTTTATTAATGATAATGACTTTATATTTTCTATTTGTTTAGGGCATTTCATCTTGCCAACTATACTTATCATCACCGAATTATCGACTAGTTGGCAAGGGAAAAGTGCACAATACTTCGGGAGATTTACTTCACCACAGACCGCTCCCGGATGGACACCTGAAAGTATCGGTGGATGTTGTATTAGATCGTGATGCGATTCTACCGGTACCTGACATGGTCTCAGAGACGACATTGCTGCGAGATGCAATAGGATCATTTGTTGCATGGCCCTCGGAGCTCATTACCATTAGTGATGAGGTATACTGAAAACGATTATGAATCATTTAGTTTTCGAATGTCAATTCTAAACCGTTTATTAATTATTTTTTACATTTTAATTTTAGACTGCTCCTATAAAACCCGCAATTAAGGGTAAAGGGATTTTACAGGAGGAGGAGTCTGTTGCATCACTAAAAGAGGTACATTTAAAGTGTTAATATATAGTCTGAATCTAAATCTGCATGATTTTATATTTTACCTAACTTATATGATTTTTAGGCATCCGCTCGGGAGTCACAACAAGTGACGCAGCAGGTTCGTAGCTTACCACCCACTGGTCCTCCGAAGCAAGCGGCAAAAAGAGGCGGTGCTTTTGTGCCTCGATACCGTTCGACACTCGCAACAATGGTTGATATGTCCGATTTGAAGGATGGTGGTTTACGTGAAATCAACATGGATGAAAGTGTCTTCGGTATTGAATTCCCGTCACATATTACATTTGATGACTTGGAAGAGATTTTTAGGCATGATCAACTAGGCGTCAGTAATATGCACTCATACATCCGGTAATATTCACTCATCCGATATATTATTTAATTAGTCCCACAATATAATTTATTTACACATTTCAATGAAAATAATCTAATGTTTATTATGTTTTTATTTAAGGTTGTTGTATGACAGAGTGTTGCGCGGGACTGCATTGTCTAACAGATTCCGTTTCGTGTCTTCCGCCCATTGCAGCGGAATGACAATTGCTTCGGAACCGGAATCAGTTAGACAGCGCTTAGTAGATAGATTCATGTCCACCGGCAATACAGAAAGTCTGCATCTTTGGGCGTATAATACCCGACCAGTAGGGTTAGTTTCTCATTCTTGGTTCATCTAATCTCTGTTTCTTTTGTGTATAGCAAAATTTTCATATAACCTATTGTTTTAATTTATAGAGCACACTGGTTGCTGCTTGCTATCAACCCGATAAGAGAAGTCGTGTATTATCTGAATTCGGTAAATGGTGAATGGACCAATTATCCGGCTATGAAGGAAATCGTTGATTTGTAAGTGGGATCGTTCTAAATATATATTCGTGTATATTTATATATTTTCTTATTTGTGGGATTGATCTAAACATATGCTTTTATATATTTAATAATTAGATCAATACAAGTGTTCCGTAGTCAACGGGACGCACAGGTATCCCGGACTAAATCAAACAACATCACTTGGATCCAAGTGCAGGTACATTACTTTTCACAATTTTGCTTATAATATTTATGCTACTTGGTAAAACAAGACAACTATAGAATCTTATTTGTTTTATTATGTAGTGTCCGCAACAGCGAAACAATCATGATTGCAGATACTTTGTTTTGAGGTTCATGAAAGAAATCCTTCAGGCGAATCAATTAGAGATTCCGCTCACGGTATGAATTTATAACTTAAGATAATTTCATATAATTTATTACATTTAACTAAATATATCATTTATATTATGTTTTTGTTTTGTAGTACCTTGACGAATTCCGTGCTGCTGGGTACCCGAAGCTTAAGTTGGAAGAAATTAAAGAAGATTTGTGTCAATATTATATTAAGCAATTTTTCATGTAGGATTTGTGTCGATTTGAACTATAATATTATTGATGTAATGATGTATATATATAATTTTGGATATTATAATGGTATTATATTAGTATATATATTGTCTTACTGATGGCTGAAATAATAGCGTCGAAAATATATTACAGGTCAAAAATATATTACAGGTCGAAAATATTACAGGTCGAAAACATTACAGGTCGACTGGGAGGATTAAATTATAGGCTGCACATAAAAATACCTCATTTAGAAACGACAGCGCTTTTAAAAAGCGCTCTTAAAGGTCCACCTACTAAAGCGCTTCTTAGTAAAAGCGCTGCCAAAGACCAGTAAAAAAGCATAAAAAATTAAAAAAAAACGCAGCATACAAAAGCGCTTTTGGAAAAGCGCTCTTATAGGGGGGCCTATCAGAGCGCTTTTTCCAGAAAAAGCGCTCTCATAGGGGGGCCTACCAGAGCGCTTTTCCAAAAGCGCTTTTGTATGCTGCGTTTTTTTTTAATTTTTTATGCTTTTTTACTGGTCTTTGGCAGCGCTTTCTGGGAAAAGCGCTCTTAAAGGGGGGTCTACCAGAGCGCTTTTTCCAGGAAAGCGCTCTTATAGGGGGTCCTACCAGAGCGCTTTTTCCAGGAAAGCGCTCTTAAAGGGGGGGTCTACCAGAGCGCTTTTAGAAGCGCTTTTGTTACCTACGCCAGCGCCAGCTATTAAAGCGCTTTTAAGCGCTTTTAAAGGCCAAAATAAGCGCTTTAAAAGCCCTTTTCCGTAGTAGTGAGGTTTATTGATTGTATGAAGGTTTGAATGCTGTAAGGTTTGAAGGTTGGAATGTTTGAACTTTATGAGTGATTCGAAAGTTTATATGTTTGATTGTTTGAAGGTTTGAAGGTTTGATTGTACGAACGTTTGAAGGTTGGAAGATTTGACAGATTAAGTAAATGAATGTTATGATAAACGTAAGACTAAAAATTTCAATTAAGTAAGGATGCAACCCCAAGGCTTCCAATAGTGTTACATGCAAGGCATCCCAAAGGTTGTCACGTAGCCTGAGCCTAGCCTGCAACAAAGGAAACCTCATATTCGCCAATTAGGGTGGCGACACCATTCATTTTTGTACTCTTTCGCCAAGTCCAATGGCGCCTCCCTTACTGTCCAATCGTGATACATCCTTAGGCTGCCACCTAGCCTGCAAGAGTGACACCTTTCATTTTTTGTACATGCATGCATGCATATATGTAACCCCCTAGGCTGCCACCTAGCCTGCAAGAGTGACACTTCGCATGCATGCAAGCACCAGCAACCACTATATGAAATTTATTTGCCTATAAATACATACCACATCATACATCTCTCACACCCACACAAGTCTCACTCTCTGCTACGAAATCTTTCATAATCTCTTACACTTTCTAAGTCTTTCATACTCTCTATCTCTTCCTAAGTCTTTCATAATCTCAAGCATTTTAAACAATGGCTCTTCTAACAATGGGCGATACTCACAGAGGCACAAGGGAAAATATTGCCGCATTTATAAGTTTCTATTTTGGTTATACATTTTTCATACTTCAGATAATGCGTTGTTCGTCTTACTTAATCTTACACATGTTACATTATGAACTCAGGACACAAAAAGATTCAGAATTCATTCTCACAACTACCTGGCTCCCGACCCATTTATCGTACCATATCTGGAATACGCAGGTTTTGGACATGTCATAAAGATCTCCAACTGTACCATTGACTCGAGGTTCATTCTTGCAATGTTGGAAAGGTGGAGACCAGAGACCCATACATTTCACCTACCAATAGGTGAATGTACCATCACGCTAGAGGATGTGTACATGCTACTAGGTCTCCCTATCGACGGTAAGGCCGTGAACGGGTCGGTTCAACAACCCAACTCTCAGTGTGAAGAACTGTTGGGCAGGGATATGGTAGAAGGTGGCGGTGCGAGAGGTCAGGGAATACTACTCACTGAGCTGAAAAGTCATTATGCAAGTTTGGAATTAAACAAAAATTCCTCCGAGAATGACAGGGTAGTAAAAGCCAGAACTTATCTTATGATACTATTTGGTACCTTTTTATTTCCCGAAAGTACGGGAAATAGTGTAAATTTTATGTATTTACATTTACTAAGAAATTTTGAAAAAACAAGAAAATATAGTCGGGGTTCTGCAGTTTTAGACCACCTATACAGTTCCTTGTGCAAAAATGCAGTAAAGGAAAAATATACATTTTATGGGTGCGCTTTTTTACTACAAGCCTGAGGTTGGTGGAGGATGGAGTCCTTAAACCCCGTCAACAACAACACTTTCGGTTTCCCGTACACAACAAAGTAAGTCATCAAGTTATAGCATTTATTACTATTCATCTCTTCCTCAAATATATGCTAAGAATAAAATGTTTTTCATTTCCTTTAGGTACTGCGTGAGGGGTATGGATTACGGCAAGAATCCAAGATTCAATATCACACTATACCGCAATCTGTTGGATCACTTAGGCCCGGATGACGTACGTCGTAGCTTTTAACTTTTCTTCATTTAAATTATTTATACATTACTTTTGCGTTAACCTGATTTAAATTTTATCGCAGTTCGTCTGGAGACCATATTTGGGTTTGGGCCATGATCCAAACCCGGAGGATGCAACAACTTGGACCGCGAAGACTGCAATCATTCGGTTCAACATTGTGGAGATGCACCACAACGACCGTGTGAAGATGCAGTTCGGAATGCATCAAGAGATACCAAGTGATCCAACTTGTTTGTCCCCATGGCATCTTAAAAGGGTCGACGCCCAGTGGGGTCTTACCAACTAGAAAGACTTCACTCCGGAATGGTGTAAGATGTGGCAGAGGCGTCACCGCTATGTCTTGTAATTCCTGGTTTTCCTTAATCAAGGTAATATGCGACACGCGAATCAATATTTGTCTTGGTACAGGTCGGTTAGTAACCCTGAAATGCACGTGTCTCATCCAAGGTACTTGGTTGACCCACGCACACAATGGGCACAACCCTCGTTTCCCCAACAACAAACCCAAAACCCATCAACCTCCCACCAACCCCCAAGAAGAAACAGACCCACAAACACCCAACCACAGTCCCCACCACAACACAATTACACTCAAATGCCACACAACCAACCACAATCACCACCACACTACCAATACCCCGATATACCTCACACCCAACCACAATACCAATCCCAATACCAGCACACCCGCATACCCCACACACAATTTCAGTCTTCCGTATATCCCAATATGGGCCCCTCAACATCCAGCCTTAGCCTTGATATGGGAATGTCGGAAGATTACGAACAAACTGACCCAGCCTACCATCAACCATAATATCACCAAACCACCCAACATTCTCAATACCAAACACCCCAAGATCCATTTCCTTTCTACCCACCGTACTAAGACGACCAATGCTACAGACCCACTATGGAACCCCACCCACCGCCAACACGACCAAACTTTGAGGGTACGGGTAACCGACTGTACCAAAGTGGATCTTCTAGATATGAAGATCTGACTGATTTTATGGATCTGGACCGCTTGACTTCGCTGGGCCATCGACCTTGCCGCAGCAGGAAACGCGACGACACCCAGCACGAGAAAGGCGAGGACGGGGATGCGGAACCGGGGGACATTACCGGGTTCCGGGGGATCACTGATTTATCTGTTCTTTTTTCCTGTATTTTTTTATCCGTTTTTTTTATCTGTTTTTTTTAATCTGTTATTTTAATGTAATACAGTTGTATGTAATTATTTTTTTAATAAAAAGTCCATTTTGTTGATCCTATATCCAACACGCAACGCACCGGACAAAAAAAATCACATTTTGTCCTAAAATAACACCTAGGCGCCATCTCACTTGGCTTAGGGCATGCCCTAAGCACATAGGCGCCAAGTGAGATGGCTCCTCCCCTTAAAAAATGGGTGCATGCGCCAATTCAGATGGCTCCTCCTTTGAGGAGTCATCTGAAACATGGTTACTTGCGTAATTTTTTACGAAACGCGGTTATTTCCGATTTTTTTAATACATAGTTATTAATAAAAAAAATTCTAGAGTTTACTTCAATACTTGGATTTCACATTAAGTACAACATAACACAATATACATTTCTTCTACTAAATAGGATGTCAGTGCACCGTTATTCAATTTGAATTTCTTAGTTTGCAATTAAGTTGATTATATTTTTTAATATGCTTACATCTTTCAATCATGATTACCGTATATATTTCATACTTAATTTTGTAAGCTATCTCTCATCCATGCATGAATTACTGTTTTTTTATATATAATCCATACTGTTTTGCATGCATTGAAATTTCTTTGAATTGGAATATACCCATTATTTGTGAATATGTTTTTTTTTTTCGTTTTACTTAGAAGAACAGCTTGGAATTTTTAGAGCAATTATGAAAGCTGTCACTGATCAGAAAGGATGTGTTTTTTTATACGGTTATGGTGGAATTGGAAAGACTTTCATGTGAAACACTCTTTTAGCCACTTTACGTTCTACCTGCAACATTGTATTGAATGTCACATCAAGTAGAATCGCAAGTCTACTATTATCTGGAGGATGAACGACACATTCAAGATTTAAGATTGTTGTATCGTGCATAGAATCATCCATTTGTAACATTGAAAAAAATCCAACCTTGTCGGCATGTAGCAAATAACAAAGCTGGTAATATGGAATGAAGAGTCTATGGCAAATAAATTTTGTTTGAATCTCTTCACAAATCTTTGAAATATATAATGGGTGATGACAATGTGGCATGTGAAGAAATTTTTGGAGGGAAAGTTGTAATCTTTACCGGTGATTTCAGACTGATTCTACTCATTGTACTAAGAGGAACTACCTTTGATATTGTCCATTCAACGATAAATGCATCCTACATTTGAGATCATAGTTAAGGTACTAAAGATGACCAACAATATGCGTTTGGAAATTGGGTCCAATTCAAGCAGTGCATAAGATATTAAATTGTTCTCTGAATGGATTTTGTAAGTAGGGGATAGTCAACTTATTGAACCAAGTGATAGATATGCGGAAATTTCTATTCCACCTGAGTTTCTTCTAACAAATTATGTTAATCCCATTGAATAAATTGTCACAACTACTTACCAAAGTCTCCTTCAAAATTACACAAATACAGAGTATTTACAAAGTCGAGCTATTTTAGCATCAACTATGACTACGCCAAAAGGCCTTTAGACAGCGCACCTTAGACAATGCTTTTATACAAAAGCGCTGCTATAAGTAAATTAAAAAATAAAACACGAAAACTTTATACGAAAATGAGTAAAAGCGCTACTAAAAGACCGACCTTAGACAATGCTTCTGAAAAGCGTTTCTAAAAGAGTTGCTTTAGAAAGCGCTTAAAAAAAGTTTTGGTAAAGAACCACATTAGCCAACACTTCTCTGAAGCGCTGTCTAAAGTCATATAAATTTATTTAAAAAAAATCTTAAAAGCGCTTCTAAAGGCCCATATTAGCCAACGCTTCTCAAAAGCGTTGTCTAAAATCATATAATTAGAATTAAAAAATAGAATCCCTCCAGAACTCGTTTCTATTCACAGACCTCCAAAAACGTAACGCTTTTCTCTTCTTCCTTCCGTCGTTCCTCCGATAGCGCCATCCTTTCGTCGTCTCTCTGACCGCCTTCCTTCCGCCGTTCATCTGACCTCCCTCCTTCCGCCGTCCCTCAGTTGCCGTCCTCCACCGTATCTCAAGGTAAGTTTCCCTTGTTCCTATCTTTACTGCTGTTATGGTTCTTTGGGTATTTGGTTTATAACATTTGGTTTTTTGGACTCTCTTGTAGGACTTCTATCAACCATTTCACCAACATTTGATTTTGTAAATCTTGGTTCAACATTTCCTTCTATATTTCTAGATATAAACTCTGTTAGGCTGTCCGATTTTATTTAGTTTCAATGAAGGTTGGATGTTGATGTCACATTTATTCGTGTATAAACTAACCGAGAAACTATTGGTGCTACCCGTTTTGTTTTATTTGTTAGAGTTTTGGGTTTGAATTCAATGTTGTGTCACTTTGTGTGAGAAAATTTGAAAGAGATTTTGATGCATGTTGTTATGAATTCAAGGTTTAATCTAGTTACGGTGCCACTTTGTTGCGATAGTTTGATTTCATTTTTGTTTCGATGACGGCTTGATGTCTATGCCGCATTATTCGCATAAGATATAGTCGAGAACAATTCATGGGGCAGCAATTCATCTTTTATCGTTGCTTTGAGATTCAGACAACTTTATTGTGTAATTTGATTTAAATTCGAAAGTTCGCTTGGTTGTGACATCGGGTGCTTTCCCATTTTGTTTCGAATCTTCTTGAGTTGAAACTATCGTGTAAGTACGAAGTGCGCCTAAGAGGGGGGGGGGGGGGGGTGAATTAGGTACTTTTAAAAATTCTGGTTTTTAGTGATGATGGTTCTTATTTTTTTGGTTATAAGAGATTTTAGGAAAGCTTAAAAATGAAGAAAAATAAAGAGACACGGGCAATATATCCTGGTTCCCCTCACAGTCCGAGAGTACTCCAGTCCCCTTTCAACATGAAAGAGATTTCCTTATTGTGGCAAACTTACATAAGAACTACCAACCAAACCAAGAACAATCCTCTTGGACCAAGAACAATTCTCTTGGATTTTCACTAAGTTACCTATGAGAACAATCCTCTCAATGTAACTACACTTGTATCCAGCAACTTGGAAAAACAAGATTTCAACAAAACACTTAAACTTAATTCCAACAATCCTGGAAAATAAGTAAGTAAAATCAATTTGTGAGTTTGAGTGAGTAGAGTATACTGATCACTAAAAGTGATTTGACAATGTATAATCTTCTTATTTCAATAATAATATTGTATAAAGACTCAAGATATATTTTCTCAAAGTTTTCTGTTTAAAGTATGAAAATAAATGCAGAAAACTTATGTATGAAAATGAAGAATGCTTGAGTTTGTATTTTGAAAGTTCAGAAAAATATTATGAAAGAAGGTGTTAGATATGAATTTGAAATTGAATATTTATATGTTCATAACACCCTTTAGAAACATCATGAAGATCTGGAATTGTATCATGAACAAATGCCAAGTTTGAGTGAAAAGATGTAATGAAAAGGCATGATCAAAAGGCATGAACAAAGCTGTAATTTTTCAAATTCGTGCAGTGTGTAATCGATTGCACCTTTAGTGTAATCGATTGCACAAGGTTTTCAACAGCTATATTTTCAAAATTTTAAGAGTGAAATCGATTGCATTAACAATGTAATCGATTGCATACAAAGTCAGTAGAAAAATTTAATTGAGTGCAATCGATTGCACCAACTATGTAATCGATTGCATGCTAAGACGAAATCAATTGTTTTGAAAATTTTAAGTGTGCAATCGATTGCACAAACTATGTAATTGATTGCATGCATATGAAAAATGAAAATTAATCTTTGAAAGGCTTGAGAATGATTTTTAAACATTTCTTTTTCATTTTTGAGCATCTATATCTTAAGATCAAAGTAGATAATATTATTGTACCTTCAAAAGATGTTGAGAGCTTTGATTGAAGATATTATCCTTAGATGCTTAGATGCTTGACCAAAGTCTTTGTCTTCTTTGTTAGCCATGGTTTGTCTTCATCAAAAAAAAGCTTATTTGAGAAGCTTGATTTCACATTCTCCCCCTTTTTGATGATGACAAACAATCTTTCTTTATGCGATGTACTTTCCGGAAGAGCTTCTCCCCCTGAGATGCAAAACTCCCCCTATGTAAGAGAGGGTTGGAATACTTTGCAATTCTTCATCTTGATTGGAGAGTACCTTGAAAATTTAAGACAAGGAAATACAAGCATAAAGTACCATACATCTTTCTCCCCCTTTGACATTATCAAAAAGAAGGGAAAGATGCTTCAAGCAAAAAATAATAGAGCAAAATATTTGACAAAAATTATAGAATAAAAACATTAACACACATTGTTTAAGAGTTACACAAATGGAACAATGAATGAGTAAGATAACAACATAACAGAAAAAAAAAACAATATCAGCCAGAACATTAGGGGTGATTAATGTCTGGATGGTTATTAGGCCATGAGCCCTGGTTGGGAAATTGTTGTTGCAGTGGAGGTTCTGTGTAATGAGGAGGAGGTGCAGTTGGGTTGTTTGGGTCATATGGTGGGATATGCAGGTGAGAATAAAGGTATGAGAATTTTTGGTTCACATCCGAGCGAAAATCATTTATCCGGGTTGTAGTGGAATCATTTATTGCACTCCATTGACTGTTGATGTTGGTGTTTGTTGTACCCCAAAATTTGCCCTCTCATATTCTCCAAGAAATTGCCAAGTCAAGTCACAAAATTACCCAAGGGTTGCACAGTCCAACTGTCTCCTATACAGTCAAAACTAGGGTTTGTGTTCTGATCAAGAAAAGGAAGTTTTCAAAAGCCCAATCAAGTCACATGCCTACAAATATGGTCAAGCATCCTCATATCAAGTTTCAAGGCATTCAGCTCAAAATTGCACAGTCAAAACCCTAATTGCACTACAGTCAACTGTAGGGGCAAAATGGTCATTTGGCAGTCAAAAGTTCAAATTTTTGGTCAACATATCATTTTGAAGCCACAAACATCATTTGATCAATGCTTGATCATGATTCTCAAAATTTGGCTCAGAAATCATCAAAGATGCAAAAGTTACTATATTTGGACAGTTGAAAAAGTCAACTGAAATTGACCAGGGCATAACTTTCACATGGATTATCAGAAAAATTCCATCCAAAGCTCATTTTGAAGAGAAATACATTTCCTACAACTCATCTTCATACTTCAAGTCCAAGAAATTCTCTCATAAAAAGTTATCAATTTCAACATTATAGGTCATTTTCAAAAGTCAACAAAAATGGACTTTAAGTCAAGGGCCATAACTTGAGATTGGTAAATCAAAATGACATGGGACCAAAGACATTGGTTAAAGGACTCAAAGACCTTTCCAAAATGTCAAAGAACATGAGAAAAGATTAAAAATTGAGCAAGTTATGCCTTGTGGAAGTTGGGAAATTTTTGGATATTTTGAAAAGTCAACATTGATTCAAATGGTCTAAAAATGCTAATGGGCCCATTTTTCTTCCATGATTAATCATTCCAAGCATATACACGACCACTTGGCCCAAAGGGAAGTGTTTTCTCATTTTTTATTTATTTATTTGGATTTTTATTTATATTAATTCAATTAAACTAATTAAATATATGAAAAATGTTTAAATTAACCAAACCAATCTTTTTATACATGTTTTAAGGTCAATATTTCGTGTAAATGCAAACTAGGAAAGATTTGGGGTGATTGGATGCAAATTGATACAAGAACATGTGAAAAAGATATGAAAAGATCCTTAAGAAAAATCAAATCTTCAATTCATTAAATCAAGAGATTTTGAGCAATATTTTTGACCTAATGCCTTCAGTACAAATGCTTGAACAAAAACCTAATCGTGCTACACTCTAAGCTGCGCTCAAAGACCATTGAAAAACTTGGAATTTTTGTCAAAAAAAGCAAAACTGAAATCAGTGTTAGAGGTGGATTCAAGGCACGAAATTGGTTTCATTAGCTTCCTCAAGTCTCCCTGATCATATTCCAATCCAGAACATTCATCAAAAGGAAAAGAATCGGTAACATGAACCAGAACTGTATCAAACAAATTTCATAATCTTACATTCCATTCTATGCATTATTTGTGAAATATATTACTTGATTCATGTTCATAATGGAGTTTTAAAGCTAACCAGTACCTTTAATTGTATTTTTATTTGCCATATACGATGATACCATGTTTGAGATTCTAGGGTTTACAGGATGTTCAATTAGGGCTTTTGAAATAAGGAAAAATTAAGACTCAAGACTATTGCCATTAGATTCAGCATGTCCAGACGAAGAGTAATCCATAGTCGCGCTCAATTTATAGAGCCCTGAGACCTATTCGCTATTTTTCCAAAGGCCACCTAATGAAACGCGTCCAAAACCGTTGTCTATATGTTTTGTATTACAGGGAACATGGAGAAGACAAAGTCGTGGCAACATGCGATTAGCCGGTTTAAATTTTCGCGCTCTGAACCACAAATGCCTTGGTTTTTCTTTTTATTATTTATTTGTTATAATATGTTAACACGCGTGATTCAGTTCAGTTGGCAAGCGAAGAGAGTATCAACGTCCAAGACCTGGGTTCGAACCCCAGGTCTGTGTAAATTTCAATATTATTTTTCATTAATAACTCCCATGCAGCGCTTGTGTTGGAAATCATGATGCACTCTCACAAACCAAGCGTACACGCGTCTAGCATATTCAGATCAAGGGTTGGGAATTGATGAACACCATGAGGATGAGTCAACCGTCCCACACGCGTGCACCAAAGTCAACAAGGCCATGATACAGATGGGCCTGAATTGCTGAGCCCATACCTCCATATTGGGACTGAAACCCCCCTGGTTTGCCTTCTCTATATTTTTTTTATTTTATTTTCAATTATGATTTTATTTTCTTTATTTGTTTAAGCTAATTAATTTTTTTTTTTTACAAAATACAAAACACATAAAAAACTCAAAAAAGACAAAATATAATAAATAATATTTATTTTGATATTTTCTTGTAAATAATGCATATAAATAAATTTAGTTTTAAATTAGGTTTGATTTAAATTCTTTTCATAACAAAAATCCAAAAATATAGACTTAGGTTTAATAAATTTTATTCCTTTTAATTTTTTCTTTTTTTCTTTCTAATAATATTATTTATTTATTTTTATAATTAATTGTACATAAAAAATTAGGTTTAATTTACGTTTCAATTTAATATTTTCACAATAAATTTAAAAGCTATTAGAATTAGGGTTTGCCTTTTAGTTTAATTTTAATTAATTCTTTTTTCATCAAATTCCTAAAAAACACTAAAAATACCAAAAAAACATTCTTTTTTTAATTTTTAATTTTAATTCCTCGTTAACTTTAATATTTTGCAAAAGGGTCCAACGCCCGTATTTTTAATTGTTTAATTTCGCATGTTTATTTTATATCGTTTAAATAATTATGTATCTCTCCCAAAGCTTTGTAACATTTACTCTTCGCACTTTTCAATTTCGTTACTTTATTTGCTTTATTTATTTTCTGTCAAATCGGGTCCGGTTTAATTTTGGCGATGTGGACCCGCGCCATTTGTAATAGCTTTAGATTTACTTTTCCCGCAAATATTTTAACTGTTAACAAAGCATGAAAGAATGAATGGACAAAAATAAAATCAAGCGTAGAACACTTTAACATGACAAGACAAAAACAAATGAAAACGACACACGAATCGCACACACCACCCCTAGGGTACGCCACACTGTTGCCTTGCCTTCGAAAGGTGATCGTCGAGTAGAGGATGTCTTAGTAAGTCCTCATGATCCGGGAACCTGGCATGAGGGTAGCTCCTAAGGTGTCTTCCCATTGCTCTGGTGATCACCATGTTCCGAACCTCGAATTGACCCGAACACCTCCAACGGTGGAGCTACCTACCTCTCAATGGTGGGATGGCACTACTTTAAAGGACATTTACACAGACGAATTCTTTAGGGTAGGTAGGTTCTCGTAGATACTTTCTCTCTTCAAAAACAAACAAAAATCTTTTCACACCGACACTTTTCAAAAGCTTTCAAAGCAATTTTTCAAACACTCTGACGCAAGAGTCGATCTGAAACTTTCAAAGAAACTTTTTAAAACCCACATTGAAAAGCAAACAAACCTTTTTGAAAACACATTGAGCAAGTATCTAAGAGCCCATGGATAACCATGGATAGAAAGGGTGCTAACACCTTCCCTTTCTATAACCTACCTCCCGAACCGAGAGCAATCTCTTTAAGGAATTTTTCTGTGCTTTTGTCCTTTCCATTTGGATAAAATAAAAGACGGTGGCGACTCTTGCTTCCGCGACATTTCGTGAACCAGCGTTAAACAGTCAGTTCCAGATCCACCGATCACAGAACTGGCGACTCTGCTGGGGAGTTCTTTTAAAGTGGGGTGTACCTTAGGGCTAGGTCATCACTGTGTTTTCAATTGTCTTCTTTGCTTGCTTTACTATTGTGGGTTGCTTGGGAGTTCTATAGGTCCTAACCCGGATCTGGGGGATACCTTCTTAGAAAGTAGCAACAAGGCTGTGAGGGAACTGTGCGGGGTATACCGACATGGTTGAAACAGTCTGCTACGTTGATGTGGCACTTTGGTGTGTACCGGTAACCCTTGAGTTCAGTCAAGGAGAGTACGGGGCCTCCGCGTGGTGTCGTGAAGCATCAACAGACCTTAGGAACCTTAATTGAACTATCTTGGCCTCTTTAGGGTGGTGAGATAACTGACTTTGGTGCAGTCCGAGGTTGGTTGATACTCGATACTACACTCAATTGAGGGTTGCTTTCCTGGAATATTTCGGTCGCCAGTTCAGTGGCTAAATCGAAACGATGAACAATGAAAGCAATCCCGGGATATTGGGACCCTTAGAACCCGGTTACTTCTAATAGGACAGGTTTTGAGCCCACCAACTTCAAGAGGGTAGTACCCCAGACCTCATGCTGGCCTTAAACTCTAAGGGCTTCTCTTGTGTGACTTGTGTGCCTTCGTACTTGACTGTCTGCATGCTTGTTATCTGGCACATGAATTTCTTGCAGGTTTTGTTTATAGTCCTTAATAGGGACTCATAACAGGGTTACTAAGTCTCTTGCAGGTTTTGTTTATAGTCCTTAATTGGGACTCACAACAAAGTGTACTGAGTTTCTTGCAGGCTTTTGTTCACAGTCCTTAATTGGGACTCATAACAGGGTTACTCGCATTACCCCACGCATAACATGACATCATACCATCATACCATTGCATACATCTTGCATAAAGACTAATCCATTTCAAGGATCTCAAGGGCTTGTGATGCAGGTCATGATGAACCAACTATCCAGCAAGGGGAAAAGAGAATTTATTTTCCTCTAGACAAAGTTGTCAGGGGCTATGACCCACTTGATATGGTGAGCTTTGACTCTTGAAGAAGGTTCCCCTAACCAAGGTTGTTTGGAAATCAAAACCAGACATGATGACTAAAGTCAGGGGCTATGACCCACTGGATATGGTGAGCCTTTGACCCTTTGAAGAAGGACTCTCAACAACAGGAAGTTCCTTCAATCAAGCTACCAGACCCAAATTCTAACAATTTTTTTTGTTTATCCCGAGAGGTCCTTGAAAACATTGCACGCATATCATACATATCATTGCATTGCAGGTATCTTTGTTGCAGGTCACTTACCTTTCGCGCTGTTTATTTCAGCAATGACTTCCCAACGAGATAATCAGGACCTTCTTGCTCAAGAGACTCGGTTCAGGGAAATCCTCCTGAATCTATCCGAGGGGCAGGAGGAGCTAAGGACACTTCTCATGGAGACCTTTGTCAGGAACAGTGCTGAGGATGAAAGGCTGAAACACCTACAAGCTGAGGTGGATGCATTGAAGGTTCAGATGCTGGGGCAGGTGACTGCCATTCAAGGGTTAGCTCAAAGACAAGATGAGCTCTGGCTTCTCGTCAACCAACTGCTTCAGGGTAACCAACTGGGGCAAAAGTCTAAGGGTAAAAAGCCAGTCATCGTTCAACCACCTCTGAGATAAGGAGGTAAAGGGAGAGCTCCTCAAATGGCTCCAGTGTCACAAATTCAACATCACAACCAACAAAAGAGCGAGAGAAGGCAGTTCACTTGGCTCAGCATGACCTTATCCCAGATATTGCCACAGTTGCTGGAGACCAAGCTGGTAACTCTAAAAGAAGCTCCTAAGAATCAGAATACAACGTCACCGAAGTATAACCCCAACGCCCGCTGCGCTTATCACTCTGACAGCCCGGGGCATACTATAGATGATTGTTGGAGCTTGAAAAATAAGATCCAAGACCTGATTGATGAGGGAGCACTGGAGTTCACACAAGATGGCCAGGCAGAATTTTTCTACCATCCCTCCAAGGCTCACCATTTGAAGTGACAAGCCCTGAGATGAAAAGACTTTTGTTCATTCGAATGTTCAAGTTGTGTTGTTCTTTGATTGTTTAGACATTTATTCATGTTAAACATTGTTATTCCATTAATGCATCGCATATGTCTGTTTTGAAGCAATATATTCGCATTCACTATATGCAAACTGTTTTCATATTTTTTCTGATGTCAGTTCTTGATCTAAAATTCTAAGCCTCTTGAGGGAGGATGACGAAAATGATACCATAATCTACAGTATGCTTTTGAACAGACCCCGCTGATGAGGTACAGGCATTGTTTCAATCCCTAAACACTGGAGTTATAAGGAAGATAGTCCCTCGTCAACCCCTCTGAGCCAAAGAAGTAGGAGTTTTTCTTTTCGAAATTTAAAACCCTTAATCATAACCTGGGGCAGGGTAGTCTCTCAGTTGATCCAAGTGCATAACGAATGGCACCAAAGAGGTCCTTACAAAACAAAGAAAAACCGTGATGGTTCCGAATAATCAATAAAGAAAGGCAGTCATTATCTCAAAAAATAAAAGCCCAAAAAAGGTCAAAACCTATAAAAAAGGGAGACTTACAAAACTGGGGCATCCCGCTGACTGTGATTCCAAAAAAGGGAACAGTTCAGGCAAAAAAAGAAAGGGATAACAAAAAAAAAAAAGGAGGTCCCACAAACCCTCAACCAAAGAAAAAAATGACTGCCTATTCCAAATAAGTTATCAACATCCGAATCATCACCGGAAAATCAGAGCAAAGACTCAAACAAGGTCTAACGTATGATCAACTGAGTTTAGGTTTGAAGAACATCACGAAGAGCGGGTGGGTACAAATAATTTGAGCCTTTATCCTTTGTTTCTTAAACCGTGAACCAGGCCACGTTATAACCCTAAAAGTCCTAGCTGAAGCATGGGTTAGTTCGAAAGCATACTGTACGAAAGGTATCCTGACTCCTTAAGGCTTACTATAAAGAAGGAGTTGACATCACGTTTTACAAACATTCATTTGTTTTATGAAAAAAGAATGCATTTTCAAAATCTTCAAGACAGACATAAGCTTTGCATTTTTAACATAACTTTGTTTGCATATGAATTTTTGTTTGAACAGCAGGGAAATTCGCACGATGAATACCTAGTGAACAAAAGCACTTCCAAACAAGGGGCACGACATGATCATGGTCCACCATCTGGGGCAATCCAATCAAGATTCGGAGAATCTCTCAAAGGCCAAATAGCCTGGGGAAAATCTCCGCCTAAGTCACTTGGGAGCATTCCAGCAACAAATTTGGCACGATCAAACATCTTCTGGTAGCGTGGCAACACAATAACAGGGGCAACTCCCTACATCCAGAGAGCATGGACATAGTCGGAAAAAATACTACGCATAATCAAAGACCCGCTAGGTCGACGTACCTAGGCAAAAATAAGGGTTTCCCGGCGAACCAAAAGGGTTCGGGCAAAATGAAGGGGTGAAATGAAAAAAAATCTGTACACCCGGCAAGTCGAAAACCTGAAAAGGAGGCTTGGGCAAAAATGGGTATCCCGGTGGACTGAAAACCCGAAAGGGCGGTCCAGGCAAAAGTTAGGGATCAAAGCGTACGACTATGTCCTGTTATCTTGTCACCTGTCTACCAGAAGAAGGGCTGTCCATCAACAACTATCAGCACCTCACAGGTCTTCCTCTCCCATATCAGAAACAGGGGCAATAAAGAGTTGTCTAAGCAATCTAATTGTTCTGTCCTCCAAGGTATCAAGGCGAGTTCAGTTGAAGAACATAACCAGTATATCTTGATTCCCCAGAGAGTGAGCCAGCAAGTCAGTGCACTCTCCCCAAGCAGAGTTACAATCGAACCTTAAGGAAGTTGGGTATACTCCCGCAGATCTCAACGTTCCCTCCAGCATATACGTAAATTCTTAACAAGCATCCCCGGCAATCTTGATCTAAGATTATTCCCCGGCGGTATATCAAACATTCAATGAAGTCGCTTCCCCGGACAGTTCAAAACTTCCACAAGAGAGTCCAATCCAGCTCCCCCAGGAAAGTGGGAATTCATCTCCCCCAAGCAGTAAGCTTATCCCCAGTAGATTCTGGAAGCTTATCCTCGCAGAATACGAACGCGTCGTCCGGCTTTATTTAAAGAGTTATTTCCTTAACAGGATATAACTGGGTTATCCTCAGCCAAGAGCCATGGAAAGAGCGTCCCCGACGAAGGTCTCTTATCCCCAGCGAAGTCTATCAACACTTCCAACAACAAGGGTATCCCCAGCAAATTATTATCAACACTCAGCAAAGCATCTCTATCCCCACAGAGTATTGCTTCCAGCATAGTCACTAGAGTATCTTCCCCCCCCCCCCCCCCCCGCAAAATCTTCCATTTGCCAAGTTTATTCCTCAACGGAGTTATCTTCTCCTACCGGCACTCTTGCAATTATCATCCCCAGCGGAAGCAAAAGCTTATTCTCCAACATCAGCCCAGGATATGACTTCCCGGCACCCGTCAAGGATCTACTTTCCTAGACAAAAACATACATAAAACATCACATACATCATTATAACATGCATAGACACATCATATCATACAAGTCTCATTTATATTGAGAACATCATTGCCTGATCCATATCATGCATTGCATATGACTGACCTTTACCTTTCAGGAAAGACGCAGTTAAAATACTCAAACATATTTCAAAGCCTTCTCTAGTCCAGCTAAATCGACTCCCAACAGATTTTTCTGATAAAGACTCAGTAGAAGTTATGGTCCCCTCTCCAACGGTGAGTGAGGTGGTAATTCCTTCTTCAGATGTTTCCCTCTCCAACGACGAGTGAGGTGGTAATTCCTTTTCAGGTGGTTCCCTCTCCAACGGCGAGTGAGGTGGTAAGTCCTTTTTCAGATGTTCCCCTCTCCGACGGTGAGTGTGAGGTGATAGTCTCTTATGGTTCCCTCTCCAACGGTGAGTGAGGTGGTAATTCCTTCTTCAGATGTTTCCCTCTCCGACGGTGAGTGTGAGGTGATAGTCTCCTATGGTTCCCTCTCCGACGGCGAGTGAGGTGGTAATTCCTTTTTCAGATGTTTCCCTCTCCGACGGTGAGTGTGAGGTGATAATCTCCTATGGTTCCCTCTCCGACGGTGAGTGAGGTGGTAATTCCTTCTTCAGATGTTTCCCTCTCCGACGGTGAGTGTGAGGTGATAATCTCCTATGGTTCCCTCTCCGACGGCGAGTGAGGTGGTAATTCCTTTTTCAGATGTTTCCCTCTCCGACGGTGAGTGTGAGGTAATAGTCTCCTATGGTTCCCTCTCCGACGGTGAGTGAGGTGACAATTCCTTTTCCTATGATTCCCGCTCCGACGGCGAGTGAGGTGATTCCCTTTCAGATTATAATGGCCTATGGTTCTCGTTCCGATCCTGCGAAGATGGTATTTCCCACCAAGATTTTCTCAACGAGCGTTGTTGAAGTTAAAGTCGCCCAAGGTTCTCTTACCATTCATGCTAAAGCAGTAACCATACCTGGTTCATTCATCATCTTTTGAAGCTCCGGACTCAGCTCCTGTAACCAGTCAGGACGCATCTTTACCAAGCATCTGAAAATTAGCTCCTGCAACGTGTCAGGTACTCATTTGTTCTTTTGCAGGTATGCAGGTTCTCGCTAAGGAATCTCCTGCGCGATCAACATTCAGATGGCATCTATAAGCCCATCATCCTATCCGGCAATCTCCAAATGGCATCTATAAGCGCATTCCCATCATCACACAGCTACTATGTGAGCGCAAATTTCTGGGCACTTTAGTGTTCAATCATCTTCCACCTTCGGATTACGAAAGGCACGTCAGCCAATCTGCATCCTCAGGTCTAAGAAGATTGAACAGGGGCAACTGTTGTACCCCAAAATTTTCCCTCCCATATTCTCCAAGAAATTGCCAAGTCAAGTCACAAAATTACCCAAGGGTTGCACAGTCCAACTGTCTCCTATACAGTCAAAACTAGGGTTTGTGTTCTGATCAAGAAAAGGAAGTTTTCAAAAGCCCAATCAAGTCACATGCCTACAAATATGGTCAAGCATCCTCATATCAAGTTTCAAGGCATTCAGCTCAAAATTGCACAGTCAAAACCCTAATTGCACTACAGTCAACTGTAGGGGCAAAATGGTCATTTGGCAGTCAAAAGTTCAAATTTTTGGTCAACATATCATTTTGAAGCCACAAACATCATTTGATCAATGCTTGATCATGATTCTCAAAATTTGGCTCAGAAATCATCAAAGATGCAAAAGTTACTATATTTGGACAGCTGAAAAAGTCAACTGAAATTGACCAGGGCATAACTTTCACATGGATTATCAAAAAAATTCCATCCAAAGCTCATTTTGAAGAGAAAGACATTTCCTACAACTCATCTTCATACTTCAAGTCCAAGAAATGCTCTCATAAAAAGTTATCAATTTCAACATTATAGGTCATTTTCAAAAGTCAACAAAAAGGGACTTTAAGTCAAGGGCCATAACTTGAGATTGGTAAATCAAAATGACATGGGACCAAAGACATTGGTTAAAGGACTCAAAGACCTTTCCAAAATGTCAAAGAACATGAGAAAAGCTTAAAAATTGAGCAAGTTATGCCTTGTGGAAGTTGGGCAGTTTTGGATATTTTGAAAAGTCAACATTGATTCAAATGGTCTAAAAATGCTAATGGGCCCATTTTTCTTCCATGATTCATCATTCCAAGCATATACACGACCACTTGGCCCAAAGGGAAGTGTTTTCTCATTTTTTATTTATTTATTTGGATTTTTATTTATATTAATTCAATTAAACCAATTAAATATATGAAAAATGTTTAAATTAACCAAACCAATCTTTTTATACATGTTTTAAGGTCAATATTTCGTGTAAATGCAAACTAGGAAAGATTTGGGGTGATTGGATGCAAATTGATACAAGAACATGTGAAAAAGATATGAAAAGATCCTTAAGAAAAATCAAATCTTCAATTCATTAAATCAAGAGATTTTGAGCAATATTTTTGACCTAATGCCTTCAGTACAAATGCTTGAACAAAAACCTAATCGTGCTACACTCTAAGCTGCGCTCAAAGACCATTGAAAAACTTGGAATTTTTGTCAAAAAAAGCAAAACTGAAATCAGTGTTAGAGGTGGATTCAAGGCACGAAATTGGTTTCATTAGCTTCCTCAAGTCTCCCTGATCATATTCCAATCCAGAACATTCATCAAAAGGCAAAGAATCGGTAACATGAACCGGAACTGTATCAAACAAATTTCATAATCTTACATTCCATTCTATGCATTATTTGTGAAATATATTACTTGATTCATGTTCATAATGGAGTTTTAAAGCTAATCAGTACCTTTAATTGTATTTTTATTTGCCATATACGATGATACCATGTTTGAGATTCTAGGGTTTACAGGATGTTCAATTAGGGCTTTTGCAATAAGGAAAAATTAAGACTCAAGACTATTGCCATTAGATTCAGCATGTCCAGACGAAGAGTAATCCATAGTCGCGCTCAATTTATAGAGCCCTGAGACCTATTCGCTATTTTTCCAAAGGCCACCTAATGAAACGCGTCCAAAACCGTTGTCTATATGTTTTGTATTACAGGGAACGTGGAGAAGACAAAGTCGTGGCAACATGCGATTAGCCGGTTTAAATTTTTGCGCTCTGAACCACTAATGCCTTGGTTTTTCTTTTTATTATTTATTTGTTATAATATGTTAACACGCGTGATTCAGTTCAGTTGGCAAGCGAAGAGAGTATCAACGTCCAAGACCTGGGTTCGAACCCCAGGTCTGTGTAAATTTCAATATTATTTTTCATTAATAACTCCCATGCAGCGCTTGTGTTGGAAATCATGATGCACTCTCACAAACCAAGCGTACACGCGTCTAGCATATTCAGATCAAGGGTTGGGAATTGATGAACACCATGAGGATGAGTCAACCGTCCCACACGCGTGCACCAAAGTCAACAAGGCCATGATACAGATGGGCCTGAATTGCTGAGCCCATACCTCCATATTGGGACTGAAACCCCCCTGGTTTGCCTTCTCTATATTTTTTTTATTTTATTTTCAATTATGATTTTATTTTCTTTATTTGTTTAAGCTAATTAATTTTTTTTTTTACAAAATACAAAACACATAAAAAACTCAAAAAAGACAAAATATAATAAATAATATTTATTTTGATATTTTCTTGTAAATAATGCATATAAATAAATTTAGTTTTAAATTAGGTTTGATTTAAATTCTTTTCATAACAAAAATCCAAAAATATAGACTTAGGTTTAATAAATTTTATTCCTTTTAATTTTTTCTTTTTTTCTTTCTAATAATATTATTTATTTATTTTTATAATTAATTGTACATAAAAAATTAGGTTTAATTTAGGTTTCAATTTAATATTTTCACAATAAATTTAAAAGCTATTAGAATTAGGGTTTGCCTTTTAGTTTAATTTTAATTAATTCTTTTTTCATCAAATTCCTAAAAAACACTAAAAATACCAAAAAACATTCTTTTTTTAATTTTTAATTTTAATTCCTCGTTAACTTTAATATTTTGCAAAAGGGTCCAACGCCCGTATTTTTAATTGTTTAATTTCGCATGTTTATTTTATATCATTTAAATAATTAAGTATCTCTCCCAAAGCTTTGTAACATTTACTCTTCGCACTTTTCAATTTCGTTACTTTATTTGCTTTATTTATTTTCTGTCAAATCGGGTCCGGTTTAATTTTGGCGATGTGGACCCGCGCCATTTGTAATAGCTTTAGATTTACTTTTCCCGCAAATATTTTAACTGTTAACAAAGCATGAAAGAATGAATGGACAAAGATAAAATCAAGCGTAGAACACTTTAACATGACAAGACAAAAACAAATGAAAACGACACACGAATCGCACACACCACCCCTAGGGTACGCCTCACTGTTGCCTTGCCTTCGAAAGGTGATCGTCGAGTAGAGGATGTCTTAGTAAGTCCTCATGATCCGGGAACCTGGCATGAGGGTAGCTCCTAAGGTGTCTTCCCATTACTCTGGTGATCACCATGTCCCGAACCTCGAATTGACCCGAACACCTCCAACGGTGGAGCTACCTACCTCTCAATGGTGGGATAGCACTACTTTAAAGGACATTTACACAAACGAATTCTTTAGGGTAGGTAGGTTCTCGTAGATACTTGCTCTCTTCAAAAACAAACAAAAATCTTTTCACACCGACACTTTTCAAAAGCTTTCAAAGCAATTTTTCAAACACTCTGACGCAAGAGTCGATCTGAAACTTTCAAAGAAACTTTTTAAAACCCACATTGAAAAGCAAACAAACCTTTTTGAAAACACATTGAGCAAGTATCTAAGAGTCCATGGATAACCATGGATAGAAAGGGTGCTAACACCTTCCCTTTCTATAACCTACCTCCCGAACCGAGAGCAATCTCTTTAAGGAATTTTTCTGTGCTTTTGTCCTTTCCATTTGGAGAAAATAAAAGACGGTGGCGACTCTTGCTTCCGCGACATTTCGCGAACCAGCGTTAAACAGTCAGTTCCAGATCCACCGATCACAGTGTTCATAGAAGCAAACTGTTGAGCCATGTAGTCCATGAGTTCTTGGTTGCTTGGACCAGAGGGAGCAGTAGTAGGAGGAGGCATAGCTTCACCGCCTTCAACTTCTTGGTCACTATCTTTATTTCCAACAACATCTTCACCAATATAGGTGATGGTCTTTGTCTCCGGATTAAAGTGTACGCCCATCCTTGAATCAACATTCTTAATTGAAATTCTGCTTAAAATAGGGTCCATATCCACCTTTTCAAAACCGCAAAAATCTACACCAAAATCCTCCATAATCAATGTGACAAAATAAGCATAAGGAAGGAATTTTTATTTTTCATCCACTCTCAGCATATGCATCATCATCATTCTTGCCCAGTTGACATTAACTCCTTTCTTCCTTGCATATATAAGCTGCATCTCAAAGTCGGTAACCGTGCAATGGTTTCCAGCCCTTGGGAAAAGTATATAGACCAAGAAATAATGAAATAAATGATCATCTATATAGAGGTTACCTGCACTCCAAGAATCTCTGGAAGGAATTACTCCGCCAAGACCACGTATCTGTTTGGCGCGAAATTTAGCTTCACTTAACAGTCCAATGCTGTAAAAGAATCCCTTTTTCGTATAGCCATCCCATATCTCGTCTTCAGGATCATATAGGAAGCTTCCGGTGAAAGGAATATGCAAGATCTCACCAACAACCTGAGGAGTTAGAGAGATACGAGTGCCCAACACATATGTGACAGTCTTTTCCTTGTAGGGGGTTAGATTACTGAAAAACATTCTTACCAGATCCGGGTAGTATGGACCATACGAAGAAATCAATGGTTCCAGACCATAAGCAGCTAGATCATTCTGAAATGAAAAACATTCTTCAGGGAAGGATGAGAGAATACCATACCTAGGGTTGGAAACAATTTTCCTTTGGAAGTCTTTGACAAATCTGACTTCTTGTTGCTCAGTGAGAGTTGACAGCAGTGGATTGGATGATGAGTCAATCTTCTTTTTCCCTTTATCTGAAGCTGATGCCTTTCTCTTGGTTCTTGAAGCCATGAAAATGGTGTTTTAGATTTTGTGTTTTTAGGGTTTAGTGAGAGAGAGAAGGTTTTGGGAAAGAGAAAGCTTTTGTGATTTTGGTAGGTATGAGATGAGTTATTAGAATTGAAGTGTATTTGTCTTGGGAAGATGAGAGATAAATTCTGACCAATATTAATTTTCTGTCATAAAAGCAACTTTCAGTGCGTGCAATCGATTGCATTACCTTGTGCAATCGATTTGCACACAAACAGAACCAAAAATTAAAGCAAAAATCACATAGTGCGATCGATTGCGGTAAAGTTGCAATCGATTTGCACATGAAACATAATGGACAGAACTGAAAAATTTCTTTGTGCAATCGATTACACTCTTTGTGCAATCGATTTGCACCAACAAAAATTGTCCAAAACCAAATTTTTCTTGAAAATATAAGTATCACATAGCATAAAAACATATATGGCAAATATAAAAGCATATATAAGAGAAATATCAAGGGTAGAATGCACCTTATACGTCGCATTCATCAAGAATGCCGAGCTCTCGTCGAATTTTATAGAATGGTTCTTTTTCCAAAGGTTTGGTGAAGATATCGACAAGTTGATTATGAGTATCTACAAAGGTTACCTCGACATCTCCTTGAAGAACATGGTCACGGAGAAAATGATGTCGAATGTCTATATGTTTGGTCCTTGAATGCATGACAGGATTCTTTGTGATGTTGATTGCACTTGTGTTGTCGCATCTTAGAGGAATTCACCCTAGATCGAGTCCGTAGTCACGAAGTTGTTGTTTTAGCCACAAAATTTGAGCGCAACTACTACCCGCTGCAATATATTCAGCTTCGGCCGTGCTTAGAGCAACACATGCTTGTTTCTTGAAGGCCCAAGATACTAATGCATTACCAAGAATGTGACAAGTTCCACTTGTGCTCTTTCTATCTGTTTTACATCCTGCATAATCCGCGTCAGAATAACCAATTAAGTTGCAGATACTACCTTTTGGATATCATAATCCGACATTTGTTGTCCCTTTGAGATACTTCATGATCCTCTTTACCGCCGTGAGATGAGATTCCTTTGGGTTAGCTTGAAAGAGGGCACAGAGACAAACACTGAACATTATGTTAGGACGGCTTGCCGTCAAATATAATAAGGAGCCAATCATACCTCGATATTTAGTGATGTCGATGGAAACGCCTGATTCATCTTGATCAACATAAGAACCAGAACCCATAGGTGTAGACATTTCTTTGCAACTATCCATGTCAAACCTTTTCAGGAGTTCTTTGCAATATTTGGATTGGTTGATGAAGATGCCATCTTTAAGTTGTTTGATTTGAAGTCCAAGAAAATAGTTCATTTTTCCCATCATAGACATTTCAAATTCTCCTTGCATCATTGATGAGAACTCTTCACACGTTTCTTGATTTGAAGAACCAAAGATGATGTCATCAACGTAGACTTGTGCTAGCAAAGTGTCGCCTTTGATTTTCTTGATAAATAGAGTCTTGTCAACTTTGCCTTTTTCGAAACCCTTTTCGCATAAGAAGTTGCTTAAACGACCGCACCATGCCCTTGGTGCTTGTTTCAGTCCATATAGAGCTTTTCTTAATTTAAATACATGAGATGGATTCTTGAAGTCTTCGAAAACCCGGGGGTTTCTTGACGAATACTTCTTCAGTGATATATCCATTCAAGAATGCGCTTTTAACGTCCATTTGGAAAAGCTGAAAATTTAATGAACAAGCATAGGCAAGTAAGAGACGAATAGCTTCTAACCTTGCAACTGGAGCGAAAGTTTCTTCAAAGTCTATTCCTTCTTCTTGATTATAGCCTTGTGCTACCAATCTTGCTTTGTTGCGAACAATTATTCCATTCTCGTCAAGTTTGTTTTTGAACACCCATCTTGTTCCTATAATGTGTTTGTTGCTTGGCCTAGGAACGAGGTCCCAAACTTGATTCCTTTCAAATTGATTCAATTCTTCTTGCATAGCTATGATCCATTGGTCATTGCCTAAAGCTTCATCAACTTTGGAGGGTTCAATTTGAGACACAAACGCCATGTTTAGGCAAGCATCCTTGAGATTTAATCTTGTAGACACGCCTTGACTTATATGACCAATTACTTTATCAATAGGATGATCTCTATGAGTTCTCCATTCTTTTGGTAGATCATTGAGATTCGATTCTTGTTGAGGTGATTTTTCTAGTTGAATGGATTGATCCTTGGAAGAATTTTCTTGAGGACCTTCTAAAATTTCATCATCATTATCACAAACAATATTATCCTTCTTGGATGGGTTAGTTTCATCAAACGAAACATGCATAGATTCTTCAATAGTCAAAGTTCTTTTGTTGTAAATTCTATATGCTTTACTAGAAAGTGAGTAACCAAGGAATATACCTTCATCGAATTTCTCATCAAACTTACCCAAATTATCTTTGTCATTGTTAAGGACAAAACATTTACACCCAAAGATATGAAAGAAAGCAATATTTGGTTTTCTCCCTTTGAAAAGTTCATATGGAGTTTTCTTTAAGATTGGTCTAATGTTAACTCTATTGCTAACAAAACATGTCGTGCTCACTGCATCCTCCCAAAAGTATTTTGGAAGATTTGAGTCGCTAAGCATGGTTCTAGCAAGTTCCACAAGAGACCTATTCTTTCTTTCAACCACTCCATTTTGTTGTGGGGTCCTTGGTGCCGAGAAGTTGTGAGATATTCCATGTTCTCCACAGAATTCTTCAAATAGAGCATTTTGGAATTCTCCGCCATGGTCACTTCTTATTGAGGCAATTGTTAAAGACTTCTCATTCTGAATTTGTTTAGCATACTTCTTGAACGCCTTGAATGCATCACTTTTCTGCACTAAAAATAATGTCCAAGTATATCTAGAGAAATCGTCAACAATAACCAAAGCATATACATTACCTCTGAAACTCCTTGTTCTCAATGGACCAAATAGATCCATATGTAACAATTGTAGTGGCCTAGTAGTGGACACCACATTCTTAGATTTGAAAGTTGATCTAGTTTGTTTCCCTTTTTGACAAGCATCGCATAGTCTATCTTTGACGAAATTTCTCTTAGGCAATCCAATGACAAGATCATGCTTGATTAATTTATTCAAGTGTTCCATATGAATATGAGTAATTCTTTTGTGCCAAAGCCATGAATCATCGTTGTTCGCCATGAGACATTTAACCTTCAAAGATGGATCATCAAGGGAAATCATAAATATATTATTGATTCTTTTACCTTTAAGTATAACCTCATGAGTGACTTCGTCTTCTATCAAACATTCATCCTTGGTGAACTTGATTTTGAAGCCTTTGTCACAAAGTTGGCTAATACTTAGAAGATTGTGCTTTAGTCCTTCAACATAAAGAACATCTTCAATGGATGTGAAGGGTGGAGCACCAACTTTGCCTTTGCCTAGGATTCTTCCCTTATTATTGTCTCCATAAGTGACAAAACCCTTGGCCTTTAGCGCTAGATGTGAAAATTGGTTTATGTCTCTTGTCATATGCTTTGAACAACCACTATCAAGATACCAAATATTGCATGTGGTCTTCAAGCATACCTGCAAAACAAATTAGGTTTTGTTAGGTACCCAAGTTGCTTTGGGTCCTTCATAATTAGTGCCTTTCTTTACCCATACATAATGCCCACTTGCCACACTGAAGTTTCTAACATAGCAAGCATTAGTTGTATGGCCTTTAATACCACAATAAAAACAAGTAGGTTCAAATTTACTTCTATATCTAGAATGATAAGATTTCTTCTTAGGAAATGTTTTCTTTTTCGGATAGTGACGAACTATTTTAGGTTTGTTCACTTTCTCTTTGGAAGATTGATCACTTGCCTTAACAAAGATAGTTTTGTTAGAACTTGGTTTTGAGAACTTTGAATATCCAAGTCCACTTTTATCATTGGAGTATCTTTGTTGGCTAAGAACACCTTCCAATCCAATTTGCCCTTTTTCATATATTTCAATGACTCTTTTTAATTGGACAATTTGGAAAGAGAGTGAATCACAATTTTTGCATACAAAATTATGTTTTTGTTCATCACTTGATTTTTGTTTTTCTTCTTTGAAATCTTTTTCCATTGAAACATATTTTTCTTCTAGAGATGAAATTTGTTTCTTTTGTGATGAAATGGTTTTATACAGAATTTTGCATTCATTCAATAGTTCATCTATAGCACCTTGTGCATCACTATCAAAAAGAGAAAATTGATTACTAACCTCATTGTCTTCATCATCGGAATGGTGTGAGGCCATCAATGCTAGATTTGAACTTTCATCACTATCGGAACCGGATGAGGAACTTATTTCATTATCCTCCCATGCTACATAAGCCTTTTTGTTCTTGAATCCATTCTTGCTTTTGAAGCCACCTTTCTTGGAGAGTTTTGGACAATCTGGCTTGATATGACCTTGCTTACCACATTCATAACATGTGATTTCTTGTGTTGATGTGGAGCCTTTCTTTTTCTGAAAATGTTTCTTTCCTTTTGAATGAGAAAAAGGTTTGTCATTTCTACCGAAGAACTTACCAAGCCTTTTAACAAGAAGCATGAAGTTTTCATCTTCTTCTGGATTGTTTTCCTTTTCAACTTCCTTGGAGTCTATCTTCAAAGCAATATTATTGGATTTCTTCTCTTGATTTTCATGCTTTTTGAGTATTCCGAGTTCCGTTTCGTATTATTGAAGTTTTCCAAATAGAGTTGCGGAAGTCATGTTGGAGAGACTTTTCTTTTATGAAATTGTAGTTACCTTTGGTTACCATTCCCTTGTTAAGGACCTAAGTACTTTCAGATTCAATTCATCATTTGTAAAAGTTTTACCAAGAGCACTTAGATGATTTGTCAAGTGCACAAATCTCTTTTGTGAGTCAAGAATGGATTCTCCGGGCTGCATTCGAAATAGTTCATATTCTTGACTTAGGGTATTTAGCCTTGATCTTTTTACTTCAGCCGTTCCTTCATGAGTTTGTACCAATGTATCCCATATTTCCTTTGTTGTTTTGCATGTCGAGACACGAAAGAATTCGTTCATACTAAGTGCACCTTGAAGAAGGTTTATTTCCTTTTTGTCATAGAGAACTTTCTTTTTATCATCATCGTCCCATGCAGTTTTAGGCTTTGAAGAGCCAACACCATTGATTACCGTAACCGGGATAAATGGACCATTTTCGACGGCATCCCAAATTTCTTCTCCTTGTGCTTCTAGATGCGCCTTCATGCGTATTTTCAAGAAGTCAAAATATCCACCAAAGAATAGAGGAGGTTTGTTGTTACTACTACCATCTCTTAAAACGGGATTATGATTTACGGAAGCCATTCTGGATCTTTTAGGAGCAGGTTACCTATAACCTGCTCTGATACCAATTATAAGTACGAAGTGCGCCTAAGATGGGGGGGGGGGGGGGGTGAATTAGGTACTTTTAAAAATTCTGGTTTTTAGTGATGATGGTTCTTATTTTTATGGTTATAAGAGATTTTAGGAAAGCTTAAAAATGCAGAAAAATAAAGAGACACGGGCAATATATCCTGGTTCCCCTCACAGTCCGAGAGTACTCCAGTCCCCTTTCAACGTGAAAGATATTTCCTTATTGTGGCAAACTTACATAAGAACTACCAACCAAACCAAGAACAATCCTCTTGGATTTTCACTAAGTTACCTATGAGAACAATCCTCTCAATGTAACTACACTTGTATCCAAAAACTTAGAAAAACAAGATTTCAACAAAACACTTAAACTTAATTCCAACAATCCTGGAAAATAAGTAAGTAAAATCAATTTGTGAGTTTGAGTGAGTAGAGTATATTGATCACTAAAAGTGATTTGACAATGTATAATCTTCTTCTTTCAATAATAATATTGTACAAAGACTCAAGATATATTTGCTCAAAGTTTTCTGTTTAAAGAATGAAAATAAATGCAGAAAACTTATGTATGAAAATGAAGAATGCTTGAGTTTGTATTTTGAAAGTTCAGAAAAATATTATGAAAGAAGGTGTTAGATATGAATTTGAAATTGAATATTTATATGTTCATAACACCCTTTTGAAACATCATGAAGATCTGGAATTGTATCATGAACAAATGTCAAGTTTGAGTGAAAAGATGTAATGAAAAGCCATGATCAAAAGGCATGAACAAAGCTGTAATTTTTCAAATTCGTGCAGTGTGTAATCGATTGCACCTTTAGTGTAATCGATTGCACAAGGTTTTCAACAACTATATTTTCAAAATTTTAAGAGTGCAATCGATTGCATTAACAATGTAATCGATTTCATACAAAGTCAGTAGCAAAATTTAACTGAGTGCAATCGATTGCACCAACTATGTAATCGATTGCATGCTAAGACAGAATCAATTGTTTTGAAAATTTTAAATGTGAAATCGATTGCACAAACTATGTAATCGATTGCATGCATATGAAAAATGAAAATTAATCTTTGAAAGGCTTGAGAATGATTTTTAAACATTTCTTTTTCATTTTTGAGCATCTATATCTTAAGATCAAAGTAGATAATATTATTGTACCTTCAAAAGATGTTGAGAGCTTTGATTGAAGATATTATCCTTAGATGCTTAGATGCTTGACCAAAGTCTTTGCCTTCTTTGTTAGCCATGGTTTGTCTTTGTGATCGGTGGATCTGGAACTGACTGTTTTAAAGCTGGTTCGCGAAATGTCGCGGTAAGCAAGAGTCGCCACCGTCTTTTATTTTCTCCAATTTGGAAAGGACAAAAGCACAGAAAAATTCCTTTTAAGAGATTGCTCTCGGTTCGGGAGGTAGGTTATAGAAAGGGAAGGTGTTAGCACCCTTTCTATCCATGGTTATCCATGGGCTCTTAGGTACTTGCTCAATGTGTTTTCAAAATTGTTTGTTTGCTTTTCAATTGTGGGTTTCAAAAATATTCTTTGAAAAGTTTCAGTTCAACTCATACGTCAGAGTGTTTGAAAAGTTTGTTTTGAAAGTTTTTGAAAGTGTGTCGGTGTGAAAAGATGTTTTGATTTGTTTGAAATTAGAGCAAGTACCCTTGAGAACCTACCTACCCTAAGGAATTCGTCTGTGTAAATGTCCTTTAAAGTAGTGCCATCCCACCATTGAGAGGTAGGTAGCACCACCGTTGGAGGTGTTCGGGTCAATTCGATTTTAGGGACATGGTGATCACCGGAGCAATGGGAAGACACCTTAGAAGCTACCCTCATGCCAGGTTCCCGGACCATGAGGACTTACTAAGACGTTTTCTACTCGACGACCACCTTTCGAAAGGCAACAGTGAGGCGTACCCTAGGGGTGGTGTGTGCGAATTGTGTGTCATTTTCAGTTTATTGTTTGTCTTGTCATGTATTGGTGATCTAACGATTCGATTTTATTTTTTTGGGCATTCATTCTTTCATGCATATTTATTAACAGTTATATGTTTGCGAGAAAATAAATCTAAGCTATTACAACTGGCGCGGGTCCACATCGCCAAAAAACCGAACCCGATTTGACTGAAAATAAATAAAGCGAATAAATAAAAAGTGCGAGAAATAAATCTAAACTTATTACAAGGCTTTGGGGCATATACAGAGGTATTTAAACAATATAAAACAAATGCGCGAAATAAAGAGATTAAACCAAATTAGGGCGTTGGACCCTTTTACAAATAATTAAAATTAATCAAGGAATCTAACATTAAAAATTAAATGAAAAATAATGTTTTTGTGTTTTTTAGGTTTAAAAGAAAAAAGGAAAAAATTATTTAAAATTAAAATGCTAAACTTCTAATGTTTTTTAAGTTTATTATGAAAAAATTAAAATATAACCTAAATTAAACCTAAGTTAATTTATATACAACTTAATTATGAAAATAAATGAATTAAATATTATTATTGTAGAAAAGAGAAAAAATAAGAAAGGATAAAAAGAATTCATTAAACCTAATTCTACACATTTTTTAGATTTTTTGATTAAAAAAGAATTAAGGTTATAATTAAATAAAATAATTACAAGCATTTGTTTATGAAAAATAACTATAATAAAATGATTATTAAATTTTTTATCCTTTCTGAATTTTAATGTTTTTTATGTTTTGTAGAAAGATAAATTAATTAAATTAAGCAAATAAAAGAAATGAAAAGAAAAATTAAAGAAAGAAATAAAAAAAATGACAAGGCGAACCAAGGGGGTGTAGTTCCCAGAATTGGAGGTGCAGATTTGAAAAAGCCTGGCCCATTTTTGCTTGAATTGGTTGACTTTTCTAATCCTGTGTGATGCTTTGACTGGCCTCCACCATATGCTTTCATTCTGATCCCTGGATTAGATCTCCAAGACGCGTGGCCAATTGATGAGGAGTGTGCATGGTATGTACTAACGTCAGCGCTGCATGGAACCTTGAAATGAAAAATAATATGAGAAATTGGCCAGACCTGGGACTTGAACCCAGGTCATTGAGGTTAACACGCTAATAGATTGCCAGCTGAGCTATTTATATTCAATTGATATATTATAATGCATAAAAAACAAAAAGCAAAACCCAAGCGCACTAGTAATTGAGCGCGCGAATTTTAAAGCATCCAACCATAGCGTGCCAACACATCATCGTCCCTGTTCTTCTTTTTTTTCTGAAACATAAAAGCAATAAGCAACGGTTTTAACCCGTTGCTATAGAAGGCATATTAGAAAATAGCGAATAGGATCCTGTAGCTCATAAATTTGTCGCGAGTATGCCAATCCCTTCGTCTTGGTGTGCTGGATGCAATGGTAGTACTGCTGAGTCCTAATTTTTCTTGTTTTAGGAATCCCTAATTTTGAACCTCACGAACCCTAATACTCAGTCATGGCATCTTCGTGTACAATGTGCAAAACTTCAATCAAGCATAAGGGTTAGTTTCAGAAGCTCAAAACAAACATGATGCAATGCATAGAATGTTGTAAAAGTGCTTAAAAAATGATATACGATTGTGAATTTTTTGCAATGCAGTCTGAGTCCTAGGCGTCAATTCCTGAAGCTTTTGTGCTTGAGATTGATTGGAACGTGTTCAGAGTTGCTTAAGGATGCTTATGGAAAAAAAATTGAGGCTTGAAAAAGATCCCTAGCACTGACTTCAGTTTTGCATTTTATGGCCAAAATTTCAAATGTCCAATCCACTTTTGAGCGAGTCTTTTGCTATGTTCTAGTTAGGGTTGGACTCAGTGATGATTATGGAATGGAATAGGCTTGCTATTTGACTTTAATCCATGCTTGAGAAAGAATTGGCCTTAGGGTTTTCATCCTTAACCATTTTTCCTATTTTCTAGCCAAAACCTAGACCTAGTATGCAAATGAACCTTAACCTGATTTTTGAGTTGATTCATGATGCATAGAAGTTGTCCAAGTTCATTTGACACTATTTCATTGATTTTTAAATTTTATTTGAATTTTCAAAGAATTAAAATGAATTAAATCATCAAAAATTAAATAAAATAAAAAAGTCAACATTTGGTCTTGAAATTAACCATGGGACACGTGTGTGGCATGACAAGGATGAACAAAGTGAGAAAAATGGGGCCCTTTTGTCAAAATTGGATTTTCAAGGATAGTTGACTTTTGCCATTTCACAAAAATTTCCCAACTTCTACAAGGCATAACTTGCTCAATTTTTAAGCTTTTCACATGTTCTTGGACATTTTGGAAAGGTCTTTGAGTCCTTTAACCAATGCCTTTGGTCCCATGTCATTTTGATTTACCAATCTCAAGTTATGGCCTTTGACTTAAAGTCCCTTTTTGTTGACTTTTGAAAATGACCTATAATGTTGAAATTGATAACTTTTTGTGAGAGCATTTCTTGGACTTGAAGTATGAAGATGAGTTGTAGGAAATGTCTTTCTCTTCAAAATGAGCTTTGGATGGAATTTTTCTGATAATCCATGTGAAAGTTATGCCCTGGTCAATTTCAGTTGACTTTTTCAGCTGTCCAAATATAGCAACTTTTGCATCTTTGATGATTTCTGAGCCAAACTTTGAGAATCATGATCAAGCATTGATCAAATGATGTTTGTGGCTTCAAAATGATATATTGACCAAAAATTTGAACTTTTGACTGTCAAATGACCATTTTGCCCCTATAGTTGACTATAGTGCAATTTAGGGTTTTGACTGTACAATCTTGAGCTGAATGCCTTGAAACTTGATGTGAGGATGCTTGACCATGTTTGTAAGCATATGAGACTTGATTGGGCCTTTGAACACTTCCTTTTCTTGATCAGAACACAAACCCTAGTTTTGACTGTATGGGAGACTGTTGCACTGCACAACCCTTGGGGAACTTTCTAGCTTGGCTTGGCAATTTCTTAAGGAATATGGGAGGGCAAATTTTGGGGTATAACAGTTGCCCCTGTTCAATCCTCTTAGACCCGAGGATGCAGATTGGCGGACGTGCCTTTCGTAATCCGAGGGTAGAAGATGATTGGACACTAGAGTGCCCGGAAATTTGCGCTCACATGTTAGCAATGATAGGGGAATGGGCTTATAGATGCCATCTGGAGATTGATGGGTAGGATGATGGGCTTATAGATGCCATCTGGATGTTGATCGCGTAAGAGATTCCTTAGCGAGAACCTGCATACCTGCAAAAGAAAATGAGTACCTGACACGTCGCAGGAGCTGGTTTTCAGATGCTTGGTATAGATATGTCCTGACTGGTTACAGGAGCTGGGTCTGGATCTTCAAACGGTGATGAAGTTGTCTCTACTGACAGGTTGTTTCCAAGGACGAGTGGTCTTTAACGATGGGTGTCTATAGCGACTAGTGTCTATGACGAATGTCTATAACGACAAGTGTCTACACTGACGAGTGTCTATCATGACGAGCGTCTATCACAACGAGTGTCTATCACGACGAGTGTCTATCACGACGAGTGTCTATCACGACGAGTGTCTATCACGACGAGTGTCTATCACGACGAGTGTCTATCACGACGAGTGTCTATCACGACGAGTGTCTATCACGACGAGTGTCTATCACGACGAGTGTCTATCACGACGAGTGTCTATCACGACGAGTGTCTATCACGACGAGTGTCTATCACGACGAGTGTCTATCACGACGAGTGTCTACCACGACGAGTGTCTATAACGACGAGTGTCTATCACGACGAGTGTCTATCACGACGAGTGTCTATCACGACGAGTGTCTATCACGACGAGTGTCTATCACGACGAGTGTCTATCACGACGAGTGTCTATCACGACGAGTGTCTATCACGACGAGTGTCTATCACGACGAGTGTCTATCACGACGAGTGTCTATCACGACGAGTGTCTATCACGACGAGTGTCTATCACGACGAGTGTCTATCACGACGAGTGTCTATCACGACGAGTGTCTATCACGACGAGTGTCTATCACGACGAGTGTCTATCACGACGAGTGTCTATCACGACGAGTGTCTATCACGACGAGTGTCTATCACGACGAGTGTCTATCACGACGAGTGTCTATCACGACGAGTGTCTATCACGACGAGTGTCTATCACGACGAGTGTCTATCACGACGAGTGTCTATCACGACGAGTGTCTATCACGACGAGTGTCTATAACGACGAGTTGTATCAGAGGAATCTTTAGGCATTGATTTAAACTGGATTTGTATTCTTTGACCGGATTTGTCTCTTATGACGGGATTTGTCTTTTCTGACGGTGTTTTGTCTATTTTGACATAGCTGATCATTCAACTGTATCCTTCCTGAAAGGTAAAGGTCAGTTATATGCAGTACGTGATATGAATCAAGCAACGGCATAAATGCAATTGTATGACATGATGCGTACATGCATGTGTCATGATGTACAGAAATGTGATGTTTATGAATGTATGCTTTCGTCTAGGAAAATAAATCCTTGACGGGTGCCGGGAAGTCACTCCTGGGCTGATGTTGGAGAATGAGCTTTTGCTTCCGCTGGGGATGATAAGACTTTACTGAGGACGGTCTTTTCCATGGCTATTGGCTGAGGATAACCCAGTTATATCTTATTAAGGAAATAACTCTTTGAATAAAGCCGGACGACGCGTTCGTGTTATGCGGGGAGAGAAAATATCTGGGTCGCATTCTTTAGCCGAACCTATGATGGACAGAGCAACCGGATTTTTTAGACAACTCCTTATTGCCCCAGTTTCAGTGGGAGGAGGCACTTGTGGGAGTACTTGACGAGTCTTCTGGTAGGCAGGTGCCGAGATGCTGGGACATACTCGTATGCTTTGATCCCTAACTTTTGCCTGGACCGCCTTTTCGGGTTTTCAGTCCACCGGGATACCCATTTTTGCCCAAGCCGCCTTTTCAGGTTTTCGACTTGCCGGGTGTACAGATTTTTTCATTTCATCCCTTATTTTTGCCCGAACCCTTTTGGTTCGCCGGGAATCCCTCATTTTTGCCTAGGTGTGTCAACCTAGCGGGTCTTTGATTTTGCGTAGTATTCTTTCGACTATGTCCATATTTCTCAGAATGTGGGGAGTTGCCCCTGTTGGAAATACTTTGTCATGCCCCAGATAATGGGCAATGCTCCTACTGTGCCTCTTGATTGGAGGTACTTCTGTTCACAAGATATTCATCGTGCGAATTTCCCTGCTGTTCAGACAAAAATTCATATGCAAACAAAGTTATTTTAAGAATGCAAAAGTCTATGTCTGTCTTGAATATTTTAAAAATGCATTTTGGTGTAATACAATACGGTGTCAACTCAAGATTTTACAGCAAACCTTCAGGAGTCAGGATACCTTCGTAACAGTATGCTTTCGAACTAACCCATGCTTTAGCTAGGACTTTTAAGGGTTATATCGTGGCCTGGTTCACGGTTTAAGAAACAAAGGATAAAGGCCCAAATTATTTGTACCCACCCGCTCTTTCGTGATGTTCTCCAACCCTAAACTCAGTTGATCATACGTTAGACCTTGTTTGAGTCTTTGCTCTGATTTTCCGGTGATGGTCCAAACATTGATGATTTATTCTGACTAGGCAGTCACTTTTTGTTGAGGGTTTGTGAGACCTCTTTCTTGATTTTTGTTATCCCTTTCTTTTTTTGCCTGAACTGTTTCCTTTTTGGAATTACAGTCAGCGGGATGCCCCAGTTTCGTAAGTCTCTTTTCATAGGTTTTGACTTCTTGGGCTTTTCGTTTATGATTTTTTTTTTGATAATGACTGCCTGTCCTTATGATTGTTCGGAACCATCACTGTCTTTTGTTTTTGAAAAAACTCATTTGGTGCCATTCATTGTGCACTTGGATCAACTGAGAGAACTACCCTGCCCCAGGTTATGATTAAGGGTTTTGATTTTCGAAAATAAAACTCCTACTCCTTTGGCTCTGATGGGTTGGCGAGGGATTATCATCCTTATAACTCCAGTGTTTAGGGGTTGAAACAATGCCTATACCTCATCAGCGGGGTCTGTTCAAAAGCATACTGTAAATCGTGGTATCGTTTTCGTCATCCTCCCTCAAGAGGCTTAGAATTATTAGTCGAACGTTGATCATCAGAAAAAAATATGAAAATAATTTGCACATAGTGAATATGAAATAATTACTTCAAAACAGACATGTATAACGCATTAATGAAATAACCAAGTTTGACATGAAATAAAATGTTTGAACAATTGAAAGAAAATTACAACTTGAATATTTGAATGAACAAAAACTAATCCTAGCCATGTCTTGGCAAGGGAGCAGTGATCATATTGGGAGCCTCTGGAGAGTCGAGCTGGACTTCCTTTGCGTCAATCAGATCTTGAACCCTGTTTCTCAAAGTCCAACAGTCATCTGTAGCATGCCCCGGGCTGTCGGAATGATAGGCGCAGCGAGCATTGGGATTGTACCTCGAGGGTGTCCTGTTAGGATTCTTTGGAGGGTCCATGAGGGTTACCAACTTGGTTTCCAGCAACTGTGGCAATATTTGTGACAAGGTCATGCCGAGGGGAGTAAATTGCCTCTTAGGTCTCTCTTCCCTTTGTTGATGGTGACGCTGAGGAGCACCGGCCGGTTTTGCGATAGCTAATGCGTTGACAGCACTAGATTCCCTCCTGGATGGTTTCTTTTCAGTGTTCGAGGAGTCACCATTCTGTATTTTCCCTGACTTGATGCCCGCTTCGATTCTTTCTCCGGTCAAGATTAGATCTGTAAACCCAGCAGCAGAATTCCCAATCAAGTGGTTGAAGAATGGACCAGACAGGGTCCCCAAGAACGTGTCTACCAACTCCCGATCAGTCAACGGTGGCTGCACTCTGCCAGCTAGGTCTCTCCACCTCTGAGCGTACTCTTTAAAACCTTCACTTGCACCTAACGACATACCCTGAAGTTGGGTACGTGTGGGGGCAAGGTCGGCATTATATTGATACTGCTTGTAAAAAGCAGTGGCCAGATCCTCCCAATTACGAATGCTGATTCCATCCAACTGATAGAACCAATCGAGGTGAGTCCCTGAAAGACTCTCCTGGAAGAAATGGATCCAAAGGTTCTTGTCTGCTGTGTAAGGCTGGATCTTCCTTACATAAGAACGGAGGTGCATCTTGGGACAGGAAGCCCCGTCATACTTCACAAAGGCAGGTGCCTTGAACTTGTGTGGAATCACCACCCCAGTAGATAACCCCAAGTCTCCGAAATCCAGTCCAGGCACTTGCTGAACCTCCATAGCCTTTAATCTGTCTTCCAGCTGTTTGTACCGGTCTTCAGCAGGAGGGTACTGTTCGTCGTTGAAGTCTGTTTCAGTATCAGAGCCCACGGGAGTAGGGACCTCCCTTTCTTGGTGACTACCTTCCGTCACAGATGGAGGAGTCCTTTCAGCTTCAACCAAAGTGTTCCCGAGTCTGCGCCCAGTGTTAAATAGCACAGTCCTCCTCTTCTTCTTAGTCTTCTTCAGCAGCATGGTCTTCAACTCTTGTTGACCCTGAGCCAAGCCCTTGATCAGCTCCTGAAATTGGGCGTTCTGCGCCTGAAATTGGGCGTTCTGCGCCTGAAGAGCCTTGATAGATGCCTCGGTTGATGATTCAGGGTTCATAGTGCTGAAATAAACAGCGAAGAACAGTAAGCAACCTGTCAAGGGGATACCTGTAATGCAACGAGATGTATGACATGCATGCAATGATTTCAAGAATCTCGTGGGGTAAACAAGAAAATAGTTAGCATTGGAAACTGGTGGCTTGATTGAAGGTACTTCATATTGTTGAGAGTCCTTCTCCAAGGGTCAAAAGCTCACCATATCAAGTGGGTCATAGCCCCTGACAACCTGGTCTAGAGGAAAATAAATCCTCTTTGCCCCTTGCTGGGACAGTTGATTCGTCCTGACCTGCATCACAAGCCCTTGAGATCCTTGAAATGGGTTAGGATGTATGCAATGGTATGATGTCATGGTATGCATGGGGTGATGTCAGTAACCCTATTATGAGTCCTAATTAAGGACTGAAACAAACCTGCAAGAAACAAGTGTTAGATCACAAGCATGCAGATAGTCAAGTACTAAGGCACACAAGTCACACAAGAGAGAGCCCTTAGGTTTAGGCCAGCATGGGGTCTGGGTAGTACCCTCTTGAAGTTGGTGGGTTCAACCTGTCCTAATCAAAGTAACCGGGTTCTAAGGTTCCCAATATCACGGGATTGCTTTCATTGTTCATCGTTTCGATTTAGCCACTGAACTGGCGACCGAAATATTCCAGGAAAGCAACCCTCAATTGAGTGTAGTATCGAGTATCAACCAACCTCGGACTGCACCAAAGTCAGTTATCTCACTACCCTAAAGAGGCCAAGATGGTTCAATTAAGGTTCCTAAGGTCTGTTGATGCTTCATGACACCACATGGAGGCCCCGTACTCTCCTTGACTGACTCAAGGGTTACCGGTACACACCAAAGTGCCACATCAACGTAGCAGGCTGTTTCAACCATGTCGGTATACCCCGCACAGTTCCCTCACAGCCTTGTTGCTACTTTCTAAGAAGGTATCCCCAGATCCGGGTTAGGATCTATAGAACTCCCAAGCAACCCACAATAATAAAGCAAGCAAAGAAAGCAATTGAAAACACAGTGATCTTAATCCTAAGGTACACCCCACTTTAAGTTTTAGTCCCCAGCAGAGTCGCCAGTTCTGTGATCGGTGGATCTGGAACTGACTGTTTTAAAGCTGGTTCGCGAAATGTCGCGGTAAGCAAGAGTCGCCACCGTCTTTTATTTTCTCCAATTTGGAAAGGACAAAAGCACAGAAAAATTCCTTTTAAGAGATTGCTCTCGGTTCGGGAGGTAGGTTATAGAAAGGGAAGGTGTTAGCACCCTTTCTATCCATGGTTATCCATGGGCTCTTAGGTACTTGCTCAATGTGTTTTCAAAATTGTTTGTTTGCTTTTCAATTGTGGGTTTCAAAAATATTCTTTGAAAAGTTTCAGTTCAACTCATACGTCAGAGTGTTTGAAAAGTTTGTTTTGAAAGTTTTTGAAAGTGTGTCGGTGTGAAAAGATGTTTTGATTTGTTTGAAATTAGAGCAAGTACCCTTGAGAACCTACCTACCCTAAGGAATTCGTCTGTGTAAATGTCCTTTAAAGTAGTGCCATCCCACCATTGAGAGGTAGGTAGCACCACCGTTGGAGGTGTTCGGGTCAATTCGATTTTAGGGACATGGTGATCACCGGAGCAATGGGAAGACACCTTAGAAGCTACCCTCATGCCAGGTTCCCGGACCATGAGGACTTACTAAGACGTTTTCTACTCGACGACCACCTTTCGAAAGGCAACAGTGAGGCGTACCCTAGGGGTGGTGTGTGCGAATTGTGTGTCATTTTCAGTTTATTGTTTGTCTTGTCATGTATTGGTGATCTAACGATTCGATTTTATTTTTTTGGGCATTCATTCTTTCATGCATATTTATTAACAGTTATATGTTTGCGAGAAAATAAATCTAAGCTATTACAACTGGCGCGGGTCCACATCGCCAAAAAACCGAACCCGATTTGACTGAAAATAAATAAAGCGAATAAATAAAAAGTGCGAGAAATAAATCTAAACTTATTACAAGGCTTTGGGGCATATACAGAGGTATTTAAACAATATAAAACAAATGCGCGAA